>CM041739.1:22322195-23679695 GCA_023373845.1 Nibea coibor
AGACTGTACTGGGTTCAGTTTGGCCTCCAAGGAGAAAGTGCCATTGCCTCTTGTGATTACAATGGGAAAGTCTTGCACATCATAGAGCAGCCACTTCGGTGAGCATGTTGTCGTGTTCCAAGTACTTCTCTGTCCTCTTATTTCTGTTAGTATGTGGGAGATAACACTCCTTTCTTTCTCCTTTGGTCAGGTCGCAGTCACTGGGGATATCAGTTTTTCTGGAGCACTTATACTACACTGACGCTGCATCTCGGGTTATAAAACAAGTAAACAAGTACACTGGTGGAGAGCCGCTGACTGTTAACATAAAACCAATGGCAAAGCCTCCAGTTAATATTATGGTGGTGCATCCCTTCAACCAGCCAATGGCAGACTCTGAATTATCGTTTCCAGGTTACCACTGCACTTACTTACTTTTTGTACACACATTATTATAGACATGAATGGCAGTCTTTTAGTAATGTATTACTGTCAACCCTGTCAAACAGGTTGTGACGAACAGAGTGGAAATTGTGTGAATGTGTGTTCCAGTCCGGCCGAGCAAGGGTCTTGTCAGTGCAGCGAAGGCTTTTCTCTCAGTAAGCAAGGCACTCATTGTGAAGGTGGGTTTCTAGTCCATTTAATCATGAATTCAAATGTAGAATCAAAAAATGTACAACTTTTAGTGTTTAGTTTAGTTTAGTTTTAGTTTAGTGACTTTAGAACACAAGAACTGAAAAACAATATTATTTGATTCAAATGACAGCATTGACAGCGTATTATAAGTTGGTCTTGAGACTAGAGACTATCTGCTAGAATACCATTAATAGGTGAAATGACTGTCTCTGTCTCTGTGTGCCCTAGATGTGAATGAATGTGCCCTCTGGAACCATGGCTGCTCTCTTGGCTGTGAAAACATCCCAGGCTCCTATTTCTGTACCTGTCCTAAAGGGTATGCCCTCCTTCCAGACAGGAAGACATGTCAAGGTAGAAACATCTTATTCTTATTATATTGATCATATAACCTATTTATATTCTATGCATTATATATTGTATGATATTCTAATTTCTTTTAAAAAACTTCAGTTCCATAGTGTTTTTTATTCCTAGTATGGCAATAGTATGTATTGCCATACTAGGAATAAAAGTATAATGCCATGAAGCAGTTTTATCCCTTACATGATGCTATGTTAAGTGCAGTTTTCTTTTCTTTCATCCTGCAGAATCTTCATAGATTTCATTAAAACATGACAACACTGGCACTTTGTTCTGGCCAGCATAATGAATGTTGCACTGGTTTCACATCAGATCCTCCTCTTTCTGTGGTGCTATGAAAGGTGGCATTTGTCCCCTAGACACTAGTTTGACCCTACAGAGCCAATAAAAAGGCTGGGTCATATGCTATACGTACTAGAATAGACACATGCTAGCTGCCAATTGTGTGTTAGGTTACTTGGGTCAAAACACTGACACTTTATCACTAGAGGTCTCCTAGTGCTGAGGGGCTGTGAAAGGTAGACTGAAGCAGGGATGTCACACTAAAGTCAGAAAAGATTAGAGACTGATACATACAGCCAGTGTCATGTTAATAAGTTCTGCTTAAACATTTGTTGTTTGGAGGCATTTTCACTGTCTCACCAATCCGAGTATTCCATATCGTGTTCCTGCGTCAGTCAGTGTCTGGTCATTCCTCTCCGCCATAATGCAGGTCTGTTGTCTGCCAGCATAACAAGAGATTCTTTATTACTGAGCAGATACCTCAGACAATCTAATATTTTGGCACAAACGTATGCACTGCAGTCATGAGGTAATGTATAGAAAATATTTATTTAGTTAAACAAACTGGTGAAAGCAACATATTCTGTCAAGGACTTTTTATCTGTTTATTTATATCTTTTTTATCTTTTTCCCATTTTTCTATTTTTTTTTTTTTCATTTATCCTGACACCACGGTGATTCACTTCATGAGATATTAAAATACATTATGGACGCATCCTAATCTCTTCTCTTCTAATCTCACAGCTATGGCCAAGCGAACAGAGGAGGCTCACATGCACAATGAGATTAGATGATGAGGTGACATTTGCAATAGGGAACATATCTGGTCAGCAGCTTTGTCTGTCTAAGCTGGTTAGCAGACAACCTTTGCCAAGGTCCAGGAGAAAACAAACATGCAGCCAAGCAACAGGCCAGACAATGGAGCCGATGACAGAGATTACACGGAGGAGGAAGTAGTCTGGCTTTTATTTTTGATTCTACTTTAAAAAAAAAAAAAAAAAAAAGATATAATTTTTTTTTTTTGAAAGTTAACTCTCGGAGGCACGGCAACAGCTATTTCACATTAGATTCACATCCACATGGTCTGCCTCTGTATACCTGGCCCGAATTAACAGGTACAGGAGATACCACTATACTGTGAGCTAACATTACATCACCCTTCACCACTGTGTGGGCTTTGACTGCATTCTCATCACACTTTTACCTATTTTGATAGGGTTAGCGCTGACTTCATAAAGGGATTTCACGCGAGCAGAGCCTAAGAAGCTTGTAGTCCATCTGGCTCAGTTAGAAACCTGCAACATACAGAGCCCTAAAACCACCTGGAAAAATCTTGAACATGGAACGCTTTGATCTTGATTTTAGCCTTTAATAATAATAATAATAATAATAAAACATCTTTAATCTCCTTCAATCTTTTATTTCATTCACCTGGGTTTGAAAAACAAACAGAGATCATACCATGTGAAGAGAATGTCACCAAGTGTGGCCATGGATGCCTGACGACAGACGAGGGTGCAGTCTGTGTGTGTCCTGAGGGGTCCGTACTACGTGAGGATGGACAGGGGTGTACCGGTATGAACTATATAACAGCGTATCAGCAATGTATTCTCATAATTTTCATATTTATCTTCTTTGAAGTGAAAAAAAGTTTGGGAAAATACAGCAGTGTAGAAAGTGTCCTTCCCTGTTTATGTGCTGAAGCTGAAAAGGCATCCTTCAACATGTTTCTGAAAACATTCCACATAAATATATGATCATAATGCAACCTATTAAGATATAAAATACAATACTACAATAATATACTGTATGAGGAAAAGTCCTGTTAAAAAATGGGGCCTCCATGTGAAGAACAGAAGCTGATCTATGTGAGCATGCTGAACACAGTTCTTCACTGTTGCAGGCTGTTCGTCTGCGGACAGAGGGGGCTGCAGTCAGCTCTGTACTCCTGTCACCCCAGGTAGGTGGCAGTGTGGCTGTCTGCCTGGCTACCAGCTCCACCAAGATGGCATGCGCTGCATTGCTTCAGGTGAGTCATACTATGGCGGAGCGGTCAGTTGAGGCGGATAAGGCCCACGCAGATAAACACTTTCATTCACTGCGTCCATCTTACTGTTAATCTGTCAGGAACCCACTGTCTTTGAAATAAATGAATCAAGTGAAAAAGAGGAGTTTTGTGGCTTCACATATGGGAGCTTACAATGCTGTCATTTCATTTCTTCAGGACCACCACCTTATCTACTAGTCGCAAATTTAGTGGAGATACGAAAGATTCATCCTGATGGCACTGCAGATCAAACTCTCGTGGAGGAGCCCAGAGGAACAATCATAGCTTTGGACTACGACCCTGTCCAGAACAATGTAAGATGGGAAATCATGTTCAGCTTTTATCGACATTATGTTTGACATTTTTCAACGGAAGTATTAGCAGCACACTATGAGTATGGTTTACACTCCTAAGGCCTCATGAGTCATCTCAGAATTAAAGCAGACCAGAATAAGAATTTGTTGAAGGCATGCAGTGACACCTAGTGGACAGACACTGTAATTTCATGGGTTGAAAAACAATCTTTTCTGAAATGTTTTACTGCTGGTCTACTTTATTTAACTCATGCATTTTCCCGTACATGTGTGCATGCATTGTGAAGGTCTACTTTGCCAGTACAAGCCAGAAGACAATTGAGCGGGTTGATTTGAACACTGGCTCCAGAGACGTTCTTGTCTCTGATGGTTTGGACTCTCCAGAAGGACTGGCCATTGACTGGGTCCACCGCAGGATGTACTGGACAGATAAAAGGTGCGTGCTGTTCAAGTAAATCCTGAGGCTCATTCGTGAAAAGAGAAAGACATTAAGAGTTGGTTTCTATAGTTTATAGTTATTTTTATTTAGTTAAGTAACTGTTATGTTCTAAATATGATCATATTTAACATGATTCTTGTTTTCTGTTTTACACGTTTACATGTTTTTGTCCTCCAGCCAGTCATCTGTTGACTGCAGTACCTTGGCTGGACTGAACAGAGAAACCATTGTAAGCAAAGGGCTGGAGAAACCAAGAGGAATCGCAGTTCATCCTTTGGCCAAGTGAGTGTGGTTAAATGCGTATGATAGTTTCAGAAATTAAAACAGCAAGTCACCTCGAAGGATTAGCACCGACACCAACAAACAGCAGTGTTTGCAGTATGTGATGTTTTTTTTTTTAATCAAACAGGGTTCTTCAGCATCTCAGTAGCAGCTTTGCTTTGAGATGCATGGCGCATTTACATGATCACTTGTTCATATACATCATTTGTATGTATGAGGGGACAGCTGTGCACGGATGGCCACTGTGCGATGAGCAGAGATATGCATGTGTTTGTGATGATGGCACATGGGAGCAGGGCCTAACCGGACAAAGAGTTTCTAAGAAACTGTATAATGTTCTTTACAAATTGTCCAGGCCAGTCAATAGATTATCAGTGTGTCTCTTACCATCATTTGGTTGGCAGATGGTGCCAATGTTGAGCTTCACGTGGAATCAATCATTTACGAAATGCTCACTTTTCATCTTTCTAAGGAAGTTGTTCTGGACTGATATAGGCAGCCACCCTGCTGTGGAAAGTGCTTCTCTGAAAGGCAAAGACCGCGTCGTCATTGCTAGCACCGACCTCGTGTCACCGAGCGGCCTGACCATTGATTTCACTGATGACCGTTTGTTCTGGTGTGACCAGAGGAGGGGCCTGGTGGAGACTGCTGCCCTGGATGGCTCCGATCGACAGGTCCTGTTAGAGAACCATGTAGGTGAGGCTTGTGTGACACACGCGTGCACTGCATCCACAAGAAATAAATTAGGGTCCACTCTTCTCCTCAGCTTAGAACGTGTTACGGATATGTTCTCGTTAACCAGTGTCCCTGCCTTCTCAGCAGTCCCTGCGATAATATGAGCACAACATATCCAATATTTCTCACTTTGAAAACACTGAGTGAACTCTTCTTCTTTCTCTCTGTTCCGATTCGTCCAGGTCGACCCTTTGATCTTGCAGTATTTGAGGACAGGTTGTGGATGTCTGATCAGGAACACCGGCAGCTGAGGAGCGTACACAAGCGGACTGGGAAGAAGCTGCAGCGTATCCATGGCAACATGGTTCAACCAGCATCCATTGTGGTGGTTCATCCCCTTGCTAAACCAGGTACAAAGAGACCGTATGGAATTATATTAGAGATCCATTTGTTCAGAAATGATATAGTGAGGTTTAGAAACATTACGCGTGACAACTCCAGCACAAAGAAAATCAAAGGAAGGATCACATAATGAACTCAAGTGGAGAGACTGTCCATTGAGTGAAGTATATTCTGCCCCTCTTTGGCTCTACTGTATCTCCAGGAGCAGATGTTTGCCTCCACCTGAATGGAGGTTGTGCCCAGGTGTGTGAAAGCAGACTGGGATCCGCCCACTGCTCCTGTCTGTCACACTACATCCTATCAGCTGATGGAAAAAGCTGCCTGCCTGCTGATGCTTTCAAAGGAGTAACAGGTGATGTACTTTAGGATATCTTATTTACTGCAAGATGATTAGATATCTGTATATGCTACAAACTTAAACTGTCTAAGGATGAGCACTTATGTTCACTCTATGAATTCATCGTGCAGAATCTGGAGACAGTGAATCCATCGCTTCAACGTCTCCCAGAAACCAAACATTCAGCGATGAGAGCACAGCCCTGACAGCAACACCTGGGCTATCCACTGATAAAGTGGAGGCTAATTTAGACACTGATGTACGCAGCGAGCCGACTCTCTCCACAGACACGATGGTTTCAGGTAACAGCAGCGATCAAATTATCGGCAGCTGTTTGCATTCAGGATCGTACTCTAACTAGATGTCATGATTCCATATGTCCTTCTCCGTCAGACCAGAATGAGTGTTACTCACTTGGCTGTGATGTGAATGCACAGTGCCTGATGATCACCGGCAGCCCAACCTGTTTATGTCTAGAAGGTTTCACAGGTGATGGACAGCTGTGTGTGGGTGAGTATTTCTGTTTACTGCAAAGGTGTACGGGATGAAGTGACACATCCTGCAGAGAGCTGATAGGATTACATTTAATACAGAGGCACTTTTATTTCACCTACTGTTGTAGAGGTTTAAACTGAAGGTTTTGGCACTGGGAATGAGACGCAACTGAGTTGAAATAAAAATGAAAAATCATTTCACGGAGGCAGAGCCGCTCTGGAAGTAAAGCTAATCACAGTATTTAAGAGAATAAAAAAAATAATAAAAATAAATCTATGTATCTTCTCCTTTTGTTTTAGATATCGATGAGTGTAAACAGGGAACGCACAAATGTGACAAAAATGCAGAATGCCAAAATACATTGGGAAAATACCTCTGCAAGTGCCCAGCTGGATACCACAGCAATGGAAGAACATGTGAAGGTGTGCCTCGATTATTTAGTGCACATACGATGTTCAGTACAAAGCTTATTATTATTAGGGTATTAGATAAAAATGTTTTTTTAAGTGCATCAGCTCCGTATCATCAGGTTTGTAATATAATGAAATTATATCCCCGATCCTCTCAAGCGTTTCAGACCACGTCGCCATGGTTGACAACTGCTAGCCCTGCCGATGTCACCACCCAGCACCACAACAGTAACTCAATAGAGAGATGCCCCTCCACCCACGAGTCCTACTGTCTGTACCAGGGTGTCTGCTTCTACTTTCCCGAAATGGAGTCCTATGCTTGCAAGTAAATAACCCCTGCTGTGTAACCCTGTCTGACCTCTGACCTCCAAGCTTCAGTTTACTGTGACGTACTGAGGCGTACGGTAAATGATGCTCGCTCTCCCAAACAGACATCAGTCTGTTCTAAGAAGAGAAGAAGAGTTCAATTAGAACTGAATTCGAACTAAAACTGTACTCATGAAAATATTTAAGTGTTCTCTGGGAAGTATTTTACTCTTAAAGCAGAACTTCACACTTATAGAATCAAATCTTAATATAAAAGGCCTAAAATTGTTAGAAAGTATGAGGAAACCTCCTGCACCACACGTTACATGCTGTCCGGTATCCTCTCTTCTATCGGTTTCTCTCTCCTTATTTCATGGTATTACAGCTGATGAGCTGTAGGTGTCACTATTGTTCCATGCTTAAAGCCAGTTCAGCCATTCAGAATTTGACCTTTTCATGCTGCACACAAACAACAGTGAAGATTCTACGAGCAAACGAGCAGCAACATTTTGTCAGCTTGATATTATTAAAGTATATCCAGGATTCTTCCCTTGCGATGTTCAACTCTACTGCTCATTACAATACTGTGACCTGTAATTTACTGTTGCATTGTGGTAACTGAATTCAGTCAGGACATGAACTGAACCTTCCCTCATGATGTATTTAAAGGACATGTATTATTCTAATTCCTCTTATTCTACATTTTATTATTATTTTTACAGTATGTTATGCTCATATCTGTGTGACAGAAAGAAATGGCCGGCACACATAAGCACAAAATATTTGCCTTTAAGAAATATTAATTAGAACTTCAAATCGTTGAACCTGTTGCAGCTGTGCAGCTGGCTACATGGGGGAGCGATGTCAGTTCAGCGACCTGGAGTGGTGGGAGCTTCAACAGGCCGAGGAGGAGAAGAGAAGAAACGTGGTCATTGCGGCCTGCATGGTGGCCCTCGTTTCCCTGCTCTCCATCGCCGCTTGTGTCACCTACTGCTACGGGTGAGAGGAGGAGGAGAAAGGAGTATGTGTGGTAAATGGGAAGCCGTGGCCTACAAAACTCCAACGTAAAGACGAAGGAAACAGTAAATGAAGAGAGAAAGTACAGAAAAAACGGGAACGGTGGATGAGAAGGGGGGGAAAAGAGCTGTAAAGTCAAAAGTAGGAAGAAAATAGGAAAGGAGGAAAGGAATACATAGCAAGGCCTAATGAAAGGAATGAGGGAGGAAGCTGAATGGGATAGAAAGGCAAGAGGAAGGAAGAAAAATAAATGGACAGAAGAAAGGTAGGAAGATGAACCACAGAGGAAACGACTGGAGAAGGGAGGAAATTCTGAACGATGAAGTTTAATTTACTGTGAAACACGCAATATGAAAGGGGCGGGAAGCGTGCAATCTTTTTTCCTGCTAAAATCTTCTATAAATCTAGTCTCAGGACAATTTTTAACCATTTGTTCAAAGCTGCATTCCATTTGTAGCAATTTGCCCAATCTGTTATCACCAAGAATTCAACTTATGTTATTTGGTTAAAAAAGGTCAGAGGCACATTCTGGTTTGAAGTGGATTGCATTGGCTTTTTCTCCCTAAAAAAAATCTGCACGTCACTATGTGTGTTCTAGTGTATGCATTGCAATAAAGATGTATAATGCAGGCATTATGGTGTTCAGTCTCCTGGACACAGGAAGCACAGGGCAGCACAGATAGCCAGCGAGGAGCATCTCCAGCAATGAATGAGCTGACAGTGTTTAGAAGTGTCTATCAAACCCGGGGTGGCATGAGCCGTGTAATGTAGGTGCCTCAGCGGGACAGCAGGGGGTCGGTGAGAGATCACATGTGGAACGAATGGCAGCATGCAGTCCTGATTAGCTGTTGGAGGGGCATACGTGAAGTACACACCGCCGCCCCTCCTCCCTTTTTATTTCCACCTGAGCTGTCTCTAAGTAGCTGATTTGTTTTACGGTTGTGTCGCTGGCTTACGGACAAGGCTGTTGGCATCCTCCCCTCTTTTGACTCCCAAAGCACATCCCCTCCCCTAAACCGACTACATCCTAATGTTTGGAGTCTTGGTTCCCCTGTGGAAGTGGCACGCTTTCAATTACATGCTTGGTTTAGCTTGTTCTACAGCAATTACACATAAAAATAGGTCATTTCTCAGCTACAAAATGGAGCCGCTGAGGTATGACCCCAGTGGAAACGCTACATGGCCACCAATAGCTCTGTCTCAAATTGCCTTCTGCACTTGACTGCAAGTGCACTTATGCAGGGTTTGAGTTTAGAGGTTTAGTTTTCTCACACACACACACACATTAATATAATATAATTTCTCCGTGAGAAATTCCTCCGTGAGGCCGTATTGAATATGTAAATATTTACGTCAGTTTATGTGTTGATGTGAGTCTGAGCAAGATTCTGTCTTCTTTGCAGAACTAGAAAATTCTTCCAGAAACGTCCCTCGGTGGATGACGTGAGTGAGACCAGCGTAACAGATGAGAGCATGTCGCAGTCCACTACGTCCAGTGTGCCTCGGGTAAGACCATCGTCATCAAGCTCTGTTATAAAAGAGGTCAAATCAGTTTTGGCTTCATTGACCTTCTGGGCCATCAATGACAAAGAAGTCATTTTTAGGTATTCTTCATGATATTTTAGAGCTTGTTACATGCTACATACATCTATGGATGGGTCTCCCTGATTACTCTACAAAACCAGAACTTTATTCAGTGATTATGTGAAACTGGATCATATTTTGTACAAAATGTATTTGCTGGTTTCTTCTCTGGCAGCTAAATTTCAACTCTTTGTGACAGCAACGCAACCGGGTTCGAGCACAGCCTCTGATACCAAAAGGGAATAATAATAATTTATGGACTTTCCTGATGTAAAGACAGCTGGTAGCAAACTGTTAGCTGTACAGCTGACTGAACTGACCCAGTGTTGGGATGCCTGGAGCCAAACCCTGCAAGAAAACCGCCTCGGTAGGCTACTGCATTCCCTGCCAACCTGGCCACAGCTGGTGTCAGAGGTTGTGTTCGGTCCCAGCAGGTCTGTCCATGCCTGACACTAGATCACACTGTTACCTGCAATGCATAGCAATGTGGGTGTAATGCGCACTCAGCACTATTGGCTACTGTAAACGCCAATCAATGTCAGATAAACAGATGAAGGACTTTCTCTGCAGTCCAACTTGAGACACAAGAATGATGAGAGAGACACATTTCTGTGAGAGCCACTGAGTTTGCATGTCGGGCAGTGTGTTCTGCCTCTTTTGCTCCACTTAGACTGTCGCAACCAAAGCTTTCTCAAGCAGGATTGGTTTGGTACTTTGACCACACACAGCAAGCCAAAATCTTTGTCTCCTGCCTACACATTCTGCATTCATATGCAGATTTGTTTATAGAGATGAATCCAGTACAATCAATCCTTGCGATGTTTGCATAACAGGCTAGCTAACATCCATTTCAATGAATACCAATTCTGGTTGATTAAATCCAACTAAACTTTCATTTCAATTCTAAAGAGCAAGAAGCCAGTATTATGTGAACTTGAAACCAACTCGGTGGTTATTACTGTATGATTCTGCAGTTCTACATGATGGTAGAAAATGGTGTGGAAGGAATGGTCATTCCTGCGACAGGCTGTCCCAGAAGAGCGGTCTGTCCATCCTGCTCTTCAGAAACAGGTACCACAGACTGTTTTGGGATACCTTGCTCCTTTTTCTACTTGCCTCTAAGACAAATTTGTTTGTGAATGAATTTATAAATTATGACAATTTTTATTTGACAGGTGAAAACTCTGTGTCGGAAGACTTGGAAACACTGTCCAATCACAACCGAGCGTACGAGTGCTCCATGGTGTCAACATTTGCCATGGAGACCACCCGGCCCGCACTCCATGACTCATGTTCATCACTGTCCAGCTCATATACTTGCACGACCTTTAAACCACCCGTGCCCTCCCAGACTCCCAGCTCAGAGTGCCCTGCTTCCTAGTTTACCAGAGAGACTGACACAGCTGTACAATTAAACGCACACACATACTGTAACATCTGGCTGAGTTTCATTAGCGATAATCTTCTTAATCAATTAGTGGTTTGATCCATAAAACGTCCAAAAATGGTGAAAAACATTCAGTGTTTTCCAAACTCCACCATGTCCTCAAACGTAGCCAGAAACCAATTTCAGAAGTCGAAATCAAAATTTGGACATTTGAAAAAAAATGATTCAAAACAAAAAGTGGATTATCAAAATATTGGCAATTCATTTAATATTTTATATTTCATATTTTTAATTTATATGGAATGAAACTCTTACCTGCATCAATGTACCTGATCTTGTAGCTGGCAAGAGCATATATGTTACGCAAAATACATATGTACAGTATGTCTTTCATTCACAGTTTCAAAGTAGATCTGAGTATATATATAATATACCATATTATCAAGTATTGTGAAAGCTAATTTAGGCAGAATATATAAATAAACACATCACACACAAACTGAGACAAGCAAGCAAATAAAGACAATAAAAATGAAACGTAAATCTGCTCATACTGTTTGCTTTTCAAAATAAAATACAGAATCAATAGTCATCAGTAGTCATGGGCCATTTCAGAAAAGCAGACTGATTTCTGCCTGTCCAGCATAAAGCATAACCTAGCACGAATATCAAAGTTCACATTTTATTTTTCAAACCAAGCCTAGTGTATTTATTTTTGAGCTCCAAATGACAGACCTACCCAGCTGTTTTGCACGTTTCAAGACGTTGCTTTGTTTAAGATGTAGATATTTATATATAGACATTTCATTTACCAATGAAAAACCGATGCTGGCTACCATCGCTAAAAGATGTCACTCCTCACATCAAAACAGCGTAAATGCTGTTTGTTCAGGCTTTTGCATAAATGTAACAATGATATGTCCAAAGATTTCATCTGCTGAATAAACTTTGATCCACCATTACAATTTTTTAAATGGTCAAATATCTGAACACCCTTCACGAATCTCTGGGGTTAACCGGGTTCAGGAGAGGATACGATGAAGAGCAGCCGCTTGCTTGTCTTATAAAGGGATGTGTTTTGTTTGTTCTATAGTTGGAGTGGAGTAAATGTATGTGAAAGGTGGATAGTATATTTTTCCATGAGGGGTCTTATCAGGTGTAACATTTGACTGAACTAATATTCAACAATTTGTTGCTCATCCTGCAGTCAAATGAATTCAGTGTCTGAAAATGAACCACGTGCTCTGATTCCATTTATCTGAGGATGACAATTAGAACTCTGACTAACTCAACTAACCTGGCAACTGTGACACTGTTAGCAAATTGTATATTTATTTTTATACAAAGATCTAGGTGTGTTTCTTTGTGCCAAAGCTCTGCTTAGAAATATGCTTTTAGAAATAAGACGATAAAGTGAAACTGAGTGAAGTGGACTGTTTGGTTTGGAAAGGGAAGGTATCTCGCTAACTTCTTAAATGTCGTTTTGTTTTTATCTAAACTAGCACAACACTGGTAATACACATTTATCTGGAGAGCACAACCAACACAGCATCTTTATTCACTCTGTATTCCGCTCTGATGACGTGATTCGTTTTCTGCACGTTTGTACTATGACTGGAAAATGAAGCTTGTTTTTATCAATAAAATTATATCCACTATCAATGTGCTGTAACTATTACCATTATGTCATGTGATTTCAAAGTTTTTCTTTTCTTACTTTTCTAATGACATTATTTTCTTATAATTGAAAGATTATTTTGGCCATTCATTGCTCATCTCTGCCTTGTTATACCCCTTAGCACTCTTCAAAGCTTTCGCTCCATCGATGATGCTTTTCTATCCTCCACCAAATCTAACGCTCTAGTGATGTTGGTAGTAATGCTGCCACCCACCACCACCACCGCTGCCGCAGCCGCCCCATCTGTCTATTTCTATTTCTATCTCTGTCTCTGGCTCACTCTCAAGGTTGACTGGGAATTGTTAATAGAAGGACCCACGGCCTCTTTTGTTTCGAGGCACTGGCAGAAAACAAAGCACTTTAACTCAAAAACCATCAGGGGGCACATCGATATTGATTTTCCTGGCAAGACACACTTATCTATATATTGGCCTCCATTAGGGCTAACAGATAGGTTATGGCACCACTCTAAACAGCCTTCAAGTAAAGATGAAATTGGGCCCAGTGTCAATTTATCTTGTATTACTCCTCGATTGGGGCAACAGGGGGCAATAGAGTCACTGACACTGTAAGTAACAGGGCTCTCAGGGGGCATGTGCCTGTATTATTTTCAGTGGTGACATTGTTTTAAATGTTATTAGAAATATACACCCAGTTAGCTGATTATTAGGTACACCTACCTAAAACTAATGCAGTCTGACATCTGGAACACGCAGGAGGTAAAAATGCCAGTCAGTCAGTCGGACGTGTTCACATTTCTTTGTGCTGGTCAACAAGTGATTCTGCTCGGCTGCTCTTTTCTAATCACACATACAGCTGATGCGCTTTGATGTTTCATATGATTGGGTTAGTGGATGTCACTGGTCTAGATCGAGACTACAAAAGTACATCTATTCTTTCTTCTTATGTGCGGTACATAATTGTTTGGAGTGAATATGGAAAGAATAAATTATCCGACCTACTATGAACACAAATAAATCAAAGCTGGTAATTACTGAGGACACAGGACTGAATTAGTAAACGTCTTTAATGCATGCACGGTCCTATGTTTCCTGTGAGGCACAAACAGGATCCAGCTCTGTTGCTCTTGCTGTGTCAGTGGTGTGTAAAGCTGAACCTGCTGAACCAGTCAGCACAGGAACAGGTTTACCGTTCACCTGTTAAGCTGCTACGGGATGTCTGACTTCTGACTCTGTGGCTGGATGAGCAATCAGGGATAACTGTTGTCAACCAAAACTACGAGAATGTTAGTGGCTCATACATACAGTATGTGTGTCCATGTAATTATTAGTAGATTAACAGATGACTGTTTCAAAGAGGACCTTAAAAGTATTTGTGGAGGAACATAACCAACGATCTAAGAACACCTGATGAAATCTGTTTCCTTCAACTTTTCTTAGCAGGGAAGTCCCAAGCGATCCCAAGGATCGTTGTCATGGATCAGTATGAGTTAGGATAAAATCCACTCTCTTTTTGACTGTACTTAACTGTGTTTTGTCATTTCACATTATATCAGCTGTTAATACAGTGAGTAACTTGATGGCAGGCCAACTTTAAACTCGGATGCTGTGTTTTTGTTTGCTCTCCGGAGCTGATGTCTGTACTCAGCCAAAGATTGTTCATGAGGTGCCGCTCACTCTTTAACGCCGCCGTGCAACCTGAAGTGTGTGTGGACTGGATGTGTAGTCCCAACAACAGTCATCTCTGATTCACTAGTGAACATTTTCTATGCAACATTAGAAGCATGTGGATTAATCAGTAACAAACATATGAGTTTCCTATGAAGGCGTAGACAAATTAGTCATGTTTAACTCTGTTTGACGGAGTTTAAAGTAACGATTCTTTCTCAGCATTCAGCTGATCACACAAACATTCTAACCATATATAACCAGCCATATCATCTGAACAATGTGACATCTGAGCAACATTCTAAAAAAAAAAAAGTAAGATGGCCAATCTGTAGTTTATACTTAATTCAAGTTCATTAAAGAACTTTAAAATGAGAGAGGAGAGGAGAGATTGGACGAGCATTTTTCTTTCAAGAATACAAAACCATATACAAGTAACTACAGTAATTTCATTCTTTCTCTATTAGCTCATTTTGTATTTTTTCTGCCAGATGGGGCTAGCTTTAGTTTTTTGCTCTCATCTCTATTCCAGCCCGGAGGACAGCTGATGGGGGCTAAAGAGGGAATTAGCTACCCACTTATAGGCTTTGCTCTGATCCTTCAGGTCAGTACTTGGTCCCTCCAGCTCTTGAACAGGACCGAGTAACACTAGTTTGCAAGGATTTGGGCAGATTTAAAGCCAAAGGGGAAGAGGTCTAATGCATGTATCGGACATTGACATATGAGCCAGAATCTATGGGTGTACCACAGAGGAGGGAGAACCCCAAACCCGGGAGCTCCCTTGGTAGTTTTGTCTCCTGAGGGGCGGTTGGAGCATGTTGTGTATAAAGTCTGAAATATGTTTGCACTTAAAAGGTCCAGTGTCTTACATTTAAAGGGGATCTACTGGTAGAAATGGAATATAAATATCCTGCATGTGCTGTATGTATAATCACATTAAATAAGAATGAGCTCTTCATGCAGCAGCTCCTCTGAGTCTGTCATGTTTCAAACCCAACACTGGGTCATTATCAAGAGTTTCACATATTTTCTCCAACATGCTTGAATGGAGAGTATAAGAGTATGAATATTTTGGTATCTCACAATTAGGTTGATCGACTCTCTCTCTCTCTCTCTTTTTAACCAATTTAATCCAATGATTCTTTTGTTTGATTAGTCAATTAATCTAGCAACTAATGAACAATTCTAAAAAAAAATCATGACTACTTATTCACCCCAAATACATTTTAAAACGTGTCCTATTAATAGTTCCATATTTTATTCATCCATCCACTCATTTTCCATAATCGCCTGTCAGTGACAGGCAGGCTACACCCTGTTCAGGTCACTATGTTCATCACAGGGCTGACACATTGAGAAAAACAACTATTCACGCTTACATTCACACCTAGTAGGAGTCACCATGTCTTTGGGCTGTGGGAGGGGGCAGAGAGCAGGCTGTGATATTACATTACCATAACAGCAGAGATGCAGAACTTACTTGGACGTGCGGACAAAAAAAGAAACATTTAGAAAATGCATTTTACGGGATTACTACTGACAGAATCATGTCCCATGTGTTCCCATGATAATCCTAACATCTGATGATCAAGCTACTACTGTGTTGTGTTAAAAAGTGACTTTTGGAAGTTGTGAATCAGTTCAGAATTATTCAAGACTCTTCTCTTTTAAAGGGGTGGTTTAGTTTTCCAGTTAGTTGCACCCTCACCACTAGATGGCACTAGATCCAGCCTTCAAGTGGCAGCCAGTTCCAACTTCATGAACATTAATTAATGTTCAATCACTGCAACATAAAAATGTTGTATGTTGTAGTAA
Organism: Nibea coibor; assembly: GCA_023373845.1. Taxonomy (NCBI): domain Eukaryota; kingdom Metazoa; phylum Chordata; class Actinopteri; family Sciaenidae; genus Nibea; species Nibea coibor. The sequence continues at coordinate 22,338,269 of CM041739.1, forward strand.
TGCTGTATTGTAAAATGGTCTGGAGCCCTTTCAGAAATAACCATTCCAACAGAAGATGCAGTCAAACCGTTTTTTTTTTTGTCCTGAAACTGTTTATGCATAATATTTAACACTCTTCATCCATAAGTAAGATGGCCAACAAGAATTCACTGCTTCTTCTGGATTATTGTTGTTGTCAGAGTGAAACAGTTTTGGAAACATATTGGGCTCAAAGAGTTCAGTTCAGATGAAATATTATATAAAAAACAAATATATATATATAAAAAAAAAAAACATGAATTAATAAAGTTGCTCCTGCAGCTTACATGATCACATAAAGATTATTAAGGAACATCAGGACGATCGAGGAATGCTAAAATTAGAAAACTTTGTCATCATGCCCACTTTGTTTTGTGTTTTATTGCTTAAGAAGAAAAATGCTCACTTGTTATGTTTGAGCCTTGAGTCTTCGTTCCAGCAGATGGCGACAGTGTTTCAAGAAAACCATGTTTAAAAGGTCAACCATGGGAACCTGGGAACCTTGTTTGGCCTGTCACTCATAAAAGCCTTTGTTCGTGTCATAAACATCTCATCATTATCTGGGCTTTAACCCTTTTGTGGCATAGAGGGGTTTATTCAAATACAGTGCAGTGTTACTCAGCCATGTTGATGCATAACAAAACAAAGTGACATAATACTGTGTATGTATTTTCAGCACCTCGTGTAGAGATAACGGCGTGTAACTGAAGGAATATGTCACCTGTATATATATATATACGTATGTGTATGTATGTATATATGTATGTGTGTGTATATATATATATATATATATATATATATATATATATATATATATATATATATATATATATATATATATATATATATATATACTTGCTGTGTGTATATACATATATATATATGTATGTGTGTGTGTGTGTATGTATATATTTATACACACACACACACACACACACACACATATGTTGTGTTGAATATATACAAAACCTGTACATATTCAATCATTTAAAATCATCTACTTGTAAATCAACACACTGAGGGAAATTCAGTGGGATAAAAGATAAGAAACGTGTTTGCATAAATGCTTCTATCGAAATGTCAGCAATTCAATGAAAGGAAAAATGTGCATCATGCATGTCGGTGAAAAGCACTGCAGTAAGAAAACGGTCTTCTTAGGGTTCATGGAGGTCTTCCAACCCCGCAACAGACCCAGACACCTATAGAGACATTTTGATCCGTCATATCAGGAAAAGCACAGGTGTAACTGAACATTAATAGTGGCTGCATTCCATTTATGTTCACCACTTCCAGAGCTTCTTGTGAAAGTCTCATTGGCTCAACACTTGAAAGGAGCAGTGCAGTGCAGTGTGTGCCCTGAAAATGGTTCATCGATGCCGCTTGTTTAAATCTACAGTATATTTCATATCACATACGCTGTGTGATTTTATAATATAAGTTGGTTGAGGCATTTAAACGACATATAACCTACATATAAAGCTGGTCTTGCTTAGATATCTGTTTTTGCATTTTGCAAGCTTCTCTCAACGAGTAACTTCATTCTGTACAGCTGCATGTTAGCGCCACAAAGCTAACTAACTAGCTAACAGAGTTTTACCCTTTGAAGAACCTTGCAGGCTGTCAGCCAGCACTTACCTCAGGTTTTGTAGATTCAGATTCCACAGAGACGCCTCCATGCAGCGGACCAGAAATGTGCTGTAAAATACTACAGGACCAGTGTGTAGGATTTAATGGCATCCAAGGCTGTACTTGCTGATTGCAACCACCTCCCCTCACCATCTCTTTCTGAGCATGAGGGAGAAACTACAGTGGCCATGAAAAATGAAAGGCCCCAGTGTTTAGTTTGTCCTTTCTGGGCAACTGTAGAAACATGGCAGACTCTGTGGAAGAGGACCTGCGGCATCTGTACATATACCAGGCTCATACTAATGTCACAAAGACAAAAGGATTCTTATTTTCAGGAGGTTAAACACTAATGAAAATGATATCATATCTTTGTTGTTGCACATGAGGTGAGAGGAGATGATCAGCTTCGCCTACCATGTTTTTAAAACAAGGGAATAAATGAAAGTGACTGTTCATGTTTGTCTGTCTAGTACACATATGAATTGACCTATATTATTTGAGTACATTTTCACTCGGCATGAGTGGCTATAGTAACCTGGCATCTGTCAGAGCAAATGAAACATGAGCTCAGCAGATTAGTCCGGTTTCCAGGCTCTGGCTGTAGTAGAATCAAACATGACCATCTGGAATGCATTCTACTGCTTTAGCCATCAAACAGGAAGCTGCTCTGCCTGGGATGCCATTTTACACCCTGCATGTGTTTAAAGAACAATTCTGCCTTTAGTCTTTTACTATGTGGTGTCATTAACACATACAATATGGCATTTCTGTTAGACGATCAAGGAAGGCAAAAAAAATAAAAAAATAAAAAATAGAATGGAATTTGTCGCTGCTCAAACTTAAAGATCTGTCTGTATATTTTTAGATATCTTTGCACAAATGCATTTTGTCTCAGTTATTAAGCTTTATTGCACAGATACACCTGTTATGGGAGGCCCGGTACAGTGTGTGTCAACACTACTAAATGCAGGTCCAGCAGTTACTGTGGATGTTAGGTAATTCAGTTAAGTCAGTTAGCTTAATGACTCAAGTCATGTATGCTGTTTATACCTGTCCCCGGCCAATTATATCCACTGTTGACTCGAGTGACTCAGGTGAAAGCAGAAAGCAGAAGCCTTACGCTGAAGAGCCTGTATACAACAGAACTGTTACTGCTACATAAGATCCACTGGATCTGGATCTGGATCTACTGAATATCTGGAAGTGATAATCACCTCTAGCCTTTCTGAATGTTGCTGCTTGTAAATCTGTCACAGTCAATGGCTTCACAGGTTCAGCAATCAAACAGGATGATGTACGTGCAATGCCAAGATGTCGCAGCCGAGACGAAAAAAGAACCACCACAGGCACGTGTCACATTTTTGCACTCTTTGTTCATACGTTACATTTTTCAGCAACAATTGTTTTTGACATTGATACAGTGCAAATGCACAATAGCACAACAGACACCATTAAGGATACATACTATTTTTAAAGTCAATACAGCAGATTTTAACAATTTGCATGTTTGATTTTTTTTTCTTTTGCTAAACATAAATATGTTTGTCCTCCATTTAAAGCCTTCAGTGTCCAACATACAAGTTTTCTTCACTGGTAGGGACCCTTCAACACGGAGAAGCGTTTAGAAATCAATGGCAAGTCATTTTCCAAGTGTGGTCGGCAACTTCTGCAAGTTCATGACAAGTGGTGAAGCAGGGCACTGTCAGCATCTGTTTCCCATCATGCCCAGGAGCAGTGTGATCATCTGAGTCAGTCAGTCCAATCAGCTTCATTCATACTTTTTTTTTTTGTTTGTTTGTTTGTTTTTTCAGCTTAATGCTCTTACTGGATGAATTGTAGCCATACTGTAAACCGGTGCTGATGTTAAACATGTCTACGTTGTCTTGATATGCATATTATATTAAGAAAAAAGATAACCTAAGACCTGAGAAAATATCGCATTTTGCAATGTTAAGACACAGAAGATACAGTGCCGTTCACCCCTTTAGTTCGCATCAACCCGCCAACGCTCTGCCGCTTCACACACATGCACTCACACACCAGTGTCTCAAACTTTTTTCTTTGACAGATCGAAACAAAACGACAAACACTGACGACAGACGGACAAAAACATACTCAGATGGCTTAAGGTACCGCCGACTCCATCCATCTTCATATGTATGATTAATTTCTTCTCTTTTTTAATATCAAGTAAACATATGCTTGTGGCAGATGTATTTATTTTAATGTGGTGATTTTGTCCTTGTTATATTCTAGGTTTTAAAAATTATTCGTGGTGAATTCATAAAAGGGGCTTTTTTAAACTTCAGGCAGACAACTTGTGATGGCTTCTGATCATGGCGGCGCTGCTTCCTCAGCATCCCTCAACAGAGACTTCACCTCCACTGAGGCGTTTTAGATCTGCACATTAATTGTAATGCTCAAGCACAAACACCAGCCATTTCTCACGATACCCCCCACCCACCCCCCACCCCCGCTCCCCCCAGCCACCATGCCACCTCTTCGTCATCATCATCATCATCATCATCATCCATCTTTCATTCCAACAACCCTTACCAAACCCTAACAAATTCTCTCAAGTCACTGGTCCCTGCTCTCCATTTCCAACTAATTATCTCCCTTCTTCTCATACTCATGGCATGGGTTTACTCGCTCTTCTTGGTGACAGCCGTGGCCGATGATTTGGACTTGCCGAAGTAGGCCTCGATGAAGAACTGAACAAAGAGCACAAAGTAGCTGAGGTACATGAGGGAGGACCACACAATGTTCTGCATGTGGGATGGACACTCCTGGCCCTGCTGCATCCACGAGTACACCAAGTAGTTGACCACACAGCCCATCAGCATCTGGGTGATCTGGGTCAGTGTGATGAACATGGCGAACTTGCGCGACAGCTTGAAGCCGGCCGCCCGCAAGGCGTAGTAAGAGTACATGACGGCATGGACCAAGTAGTTCATGGTCATGAACCATCCGCCGCCGGCCACCATGTCTTTGTAGGAGTACCAGGAGTAGAGCAGCACGGTGATGTGGTGGTACCAGTGGAGGAAGATGAGCTTCTGTTTCCTCAGGACGATGAAGAGAGTGTCACCTGCAGGTATGATAGAGGAAGTGAGGAAGGATAGGGAGGAGGGGGATACAGAAATGAATACAGGGACAGGAAGAGGAGGAAAGGGAACATCATTAACAATGGCCTTTCTGAAAATCACTGGCAGTCATTCAAGTTACTCTCAAATATGGAGACAAAGCTGGAGAAATGAACTATGTGAAACCACAAAGCTGTTGGCACACAGTGTAGGGCTGAAATGTTTGAACAACTTAACTGGCTGCTCGTGACAGCTGTAAGTACTGCATTACACATTATGATGCTAACACTGAGAAGTTAGCATCATACCAGAGCAGTTATTGTAAATGCAGACAAGCCATTTTAGCAAAAATGCTTCTGCAATGCAGCTGCAATGCAATGATGTCTTAAACGGAACATACATATACACGTACACACCCAGTGTGCATTAGTCCAACATTTTGCTACACTACAACTAATTTATGGCTGAATGCTGAGTGTTCTCACTTTGTTTAGTTCATGTACCAGCTTATAAATCTGAGTCCAACTCACAATTTACACCGCAAAATAGTGACACGAAGAAGTTTAACTTAGTTTGTGTCCGATGATTACAGAGAGAGAGAGAGGGAGAGAGCGAGTGAGCTTTGGTAGAGAGACATAGAGTAACAACACAGAGAGCGAGCACTGGCCTCAATAAAGCAGTTACTAATCAGCGAAATAAAAAGTCATTTTCTGAATGTTTCACAGCGGTTATGTTCAGCAGGTATAGACACGCCTACAGCAACACATCACCATCTCCCCTCACCCTGCTCAAACAATCAGACACAAATCAATGGAAACTTCTTCCTGTCACAATTTGGCAGCGTCAATTTTGTGAGCCACGGCCAGATTTAGAAGCTGGGTACGTGAAATAAAGTCAGAACACAACAGGCAGAACGTCAGTGTTTAGTCCATGAATCCACCTGGATAGTCTCAGTTTCAGAGACACTTCAGACTTTTCAGGGTTTGACTGGTCTCAACATCTGATTGGTGGCTGTAGCATGACGTTGGGTTGCATTTTTCCAAAAGCCGGATCTGCAGTTTTTGGGTGGTCATCGCTGTGACAACCAAAACGGATGACCACCACTCAAATAAATGGAAAAAACAGCGTTTTTGCGGCAGCGCCGGATCCTGTCTGAATGCACCAACTTCATGCACAACATTGACAATGAATCCAGAACCAATCATAATATGGCAGCATGTTCTTCCACTTAATATATAATACCCAGTACAAGGACAATATAAAGAGGTCTTGACTTACCCAGTTCTGGTGCTTTACTAAGTACAAAGGCATATGCCCAGAACTTGCTGACAGGCCCGTTGTAAAAGCTCTGGTCACAAACTGACTGTTTAAGCCCTTTTGTCATCAGGATGTACGTCATGTAACTCCCAGTACGGATGGCACCAAATATACTACAAGGACAGAGACAAAACAGACATAAGAAATCACTGTAGTGGACAAAAATGTGCTTATTTACTGCTGTAATTTTATGTGATGTGTCAGCTGCAGCTTTGATGATGTAACACTTTATGATAACTCACGCACCAACAACTGGTGTCGTGCTGGTGTCATGTCAGCATCAGAGCTGGGTGAATGGGCAATGTAACTGGACATAGCAACTTCTATAGGCATTGCTAATGGGTGCATGCAAAGATCAAACCTCTGACACTGACAGAGGAAGCTACTGTAAGAAGACAAAAGTAGAGAGTGACCAAGCAAAAAGCCGCTGGACAAGAGTAAATCTGGAGCTGACTTTTAGTCGTTGGTGAGAGCCAACAAGCTGGGCTGCTTGCTGTTGGACTAGTAAGTAACATTAGCTGGCTGCTATGTCTTGTGTCACTGAACTTGCGTGATGTTTGGCTGTTAGCAAAGTTGTGGACACTAGTTCTAGATCATAATTAAGTAATTATTGCACTATATTATATAAATATTAAACAAAACAAATTAAAGATGCAATAAGCACGTCTAGGTTATTCCCCACAATGACCAACTACTAAGTCCAAGAAAACAGCAGGAACAGTAGCTGTGTGAGGCCACTAACTGACTGAATGGTTCGCCCTTCATATTGAATAATTATTCTTCATGTTTGAAAATTGATATTTATCTGCCATTAAAATGTTACAGCTGTCTCACCTGAATACAGCAAGTGTGAGCGACCATAGCACCAGTGGTTTCCTCAGCTCAAACTTCTCCCTTTGTTTCATGACATGGCGGCCCCCAAGGATAAAGGCAGCATAGAGTGCAGCAAAGAGAAAGGACTTCTTCCTGCAGACACAAAAGAAGCAAAGAGATTAGCACGAACCTTTTCTCAACTTTTCATTGTCCTTACTCACACGTTAATGTGTCGATTGTGTTTGGTCATTTTCAGCAATGCTCGGCTCAATATTCATTCAAACACAATAATGCGGGCAGCTTATTGTCAGCTGCTAAACACACCTACTGCAACAAATGTGAGTCACCAAGACAAAATATAAGAAAGGTAACAAAAAAAAAAAAAAAAATTGAATAAAAATTTAGAGCACCAAATGTCTCTAACTGCTCCTCTTTCAGCCAAGCAACAGCATACAATGAACAATATACTGTGTACAGAACACAATCAATAGCTGTACAGACTTAACAAGCAATGTCAGAGCTAATGATTTAGTGATTTGAGTCCAGCTCCAACTGTCACTAATTGCTTAGCTTTCAGTTTACAGTTATTGCTTCTATTCAGGTCCAGCTCCCACCATCCTGTGATCCCTGTTTGCCTTGATTGACTTGTCAGAGATCATTACTGTGCCATATGAAGTGGAGGATTTATGCTGCAACACCACTTGGCCCGGCCAAATCTAAAGAAAAGCATTTCCCAGTCCTCAGCACAATTACAAAGCGCAGGTGGTCTGACTTGACAGACTGGATGCTGAGTAGGTCCAACAGAAAATTGGAGCATGCTGCCTAAAACTAGAGCGGCTTTGCCCAATTCGGTCTGTTGGACAGGGAGCAGAGTAAGCAGCACTAGCCAAAGAAAAAGTTAGGGAGAAAAAAAACTTAGGAAGGTAAGGATGCAGGTGTGGCCACAGCCATGTGTGTGGCTGTGTGGTGGTACTGTAGGGACACCCTTGGATAAAAACCAACAAAATAAACTTGGCAGTTGCTCTCAGGGGACAGTGCGCGAGGCATTCTGGGAGCTCAGGGACCAATAGCTCTGGGGATGGTGAGTTGCGTAAAAGAAGCCCAAGGAGTCATGTTCCAATTCAGTGTTGTTTGTAGGTTATACAAAGAGAACAACATGATGTTGAAATTAATCACCAAATGACTCAGAGGAGGGGAGTGAAATGAATTTTTCTATTTAAGCCTGGAGTGTCTGATATTGTGTTACACAAAGGTCAAGTAAAAAGTACTAGTACTTCTGTATTTCATGATATAAGGCAGCACCACCTCCAACTAGGTGACCTAGCTAGGCGCTTGCCCAACAGAACCCAGCTGCCATTGTAATTTCGATGTGGAAGGGATGAGCAAGTCCACTCCGACTATACAGTATGAAGAAGTGAAGACGACACAATGTGTTTACTTTATTTTTGATGGAAATGTGACTGCTTTATTATTTATGAAGGCTGGCAACGGTTCAAGCTCAAGGATGGATCGATACTGGCTGTCACACTTGGAAGCTGTCACTTTTGCTGTTTTATGTTGTTGAATTGTTCATTTTGTAGCTTAGCCTGTTGGCCAGTATGTTGTCGCAATGTGGCTAACCGGCTGGGGTGATGATGGCTAATACTGACGGACAACCAAGAGAAAACTGAACTTGATGGATCTGATGAAGAGACATGCCCCGAAGGGAACAATAAACCTACGTGTGAAAATTACTTCCAACTACAGGATTTGTTTGATTGGCAACATTATGTAACTCTGATTAGCACCCAGCAGCAGGGTGAACAGAGGGGTGGCAGCAAAGCAGTGCTGAAATGTGCTTTTTGAACATTGGAGCATAAAAGCTATTACAAATACAAAATATTTTGGCTCCTGGATAGTCTATCTATTCAAGGTCAAGTGTCTTTATAATATACAGTACAATAGCACACTACTGTACTGGTCAAATGGTCTGCACAACTACACAACTACTACAAACACAAACATTTCTCACTGAGCTGTGACATATGCAACCTGTTTACAAGTAATCCATCCTGTTCTGTTTTGCAGCCTCAGCAGAGCATAGCAACGACAACTGCTCTTAGTTTTGCTGATCAGGCGTGTAGCTAGGCAAGAAAGAGAAGAAAGTGTGCGTTTTGCACAGCCACTTCAAAAAAATAAATATAACTGGAAAACATTTCATTATCATGCAACCAAGTGTTTGTGTCACAGAAACATTTATCCAGTGTGAAGTTCCTGGTTTGTTATGCTGTTGTGGCTCAAAATACCTTTACTTGCTGGAAGAAAAATTATGTTCAGAATGTCAAGCTGAAACATCTGCTGTCACAACAGTAACCAATCACACGAGTCAATAAACACTGGAACAAAAGTGCAATGACTGAGCGAGTTGTTTGAAATAATGGGCTTCATTGTGCGTCGGTATTTCGAGAATGAAGGATGCCACCTTTCTGTTCTTGCAGGACGCCCCGCAAACCGATTTAGGCCACCTCCACAGAACAAAGGACAAAGCAGTCCAGTCAAAGTCAAAGGGAGCTGCTTTCACAGAATGACAACAGGGTTGGACTGCAGAATGACATCACTGTTTCTCGGCTACACACGAAGGAAGGGAGAACAAAGCAACACAGAAAACACAGTGGCCTACATACTGTGGTGAGGCTGGGAGGATTGTAGAGGAGCAATCTCAGCACTGCCCTTCACTGTACCGCTGTCCAAACTGGAAGGTCAAAGGTCAGAGTGATATATGGACTAAGCTGCAATTCTGCAGTGTGCACTACATGTCTCACATCTAATGATACCCTGCACATGTATGACATTCATTTACTGTTCAGCATCTCAAGGACAAACCACGTCCAATTAAATCGATTCATCACTTAAATTAAGACTGCGTAACCTCTGACAGAAGGAAAGACATATTCTTTAGTTAAAATTCCAAAGCAATTCAGCAGCTTGCTGCTACAGCCTTGTTCCAGTCAGTACTGTAGGTCATAGAGGCTAGTGTTAGCTAATGTGTGCAAACTTTACATAGATTTTGTTGTATCAATGATATTTTACTGTCCTTCTTCAGCTAAAAGCTGCACACTGTAGACTCACTACAGTAATTTATTATGTAACACTCCAAAACACGATGGTGTCAGCTTTTTGGGCTCAATGATTTTCTTGTTCTGCTACATTTGAAAACATTCTGACCTTAATACTTCTGACTTTTTGTGTTGTGTGGACAAAATAAACTATTTGAAGACATTAATCCACTGAGCATGTCTGCTACAAGGAATGGACTGAATTGAAAATAATATTTAATTAATAGCAAATAAAATTTGATAATGATTAGTTTTGACTGACTAGTTATGGTGATTATATAATCAACTGATCTTAAGCTGAACCAACCACACCCAATCCTACCTCGTTTTTAGTAAATTCATTTACATAACAAACCCTTTGAACTGAGGAAACAATATCTGCTCAGAAAAAATGTTATTTTAGAAGCTTGTGTACTCACATTATTATAGCCTCATAATTACTCTCATTACAGCTTTGTCATTTCTCATCTTGTATCTGTGCACAAAGGTGACAAAGTCTTTGGATATCTGTGTTAACTATGACCACTTGTAAGATAAACCTTAGCTGCAGGAGTATAAAAACAAAAAAATAAACGACTGATTTGAAATTACAATATAACAAATATCAACTGGCTGAACATGAAATGAACTATCAGAGCAAGGAGTACTGATATCGAAAACTACCCCCATGATTGTTACAGTGTATTTTTTGCCCAGGCCACACACAAAGGTATTTGGAGGTCAGTTTTATTATTATCATACAAAGTGTAAGATGGCGTGGCCTACTGCAGCGTGTTTAGAAGATGGATTACACTGCTGTCAGAAAAAATAACAAGGGACAAAGAAAGCCCAAGGGCATGGTCAAAGCTGACAAGTTGGTGGTAGAGGAGGTGCTGCTGTTGTCTTTGCAAAGGTTCTGAAGTGCCATCTGCAGCCAAGCCTTGTCTGCAGTCACAGGAATCTATTTGAGACTTCAGTGTGAATTCACATCATCCCGTCACGCTCCCCGGAGCCTCTACAGCTCTACTCCTGACCTTCAAGTGTTCAGATTCAGCCAAAAATATCAGTTCAAACTGGATTTTCTACTACATGCTGCACTGCAAATGACAATCTGTGGGGCAGAAAAGATCACATCTGGTCCATACCAAGTATTCAACAAAATCGTGAACAAACACCAACTTTAGAGCCAAGACCAAGTGGCAACCTCCAATGCTGTGAAGTAAAGCCTATGCGAAAGTGCCAAAAACTGCAGTTCCTTGACCGGCCCCTTGATGCTGGATACAGAACGATCTTAATCTCCATAGATCCCCATGTTAAAAGCAGAAATAAACATGTTTACAGCCTGGTACAAAGAATAGTTTTGGTCCCTATAGCTAATTTCTCCATTCATGACAACTGTACTGAGGATGATTTTTTATAGAACTCCCCCATTCAAATTATATTAAGTTATGCATAATTAACAGCGTGGCCACTTTGGTTTACTAAAGAGATATTTGGATGAAAACGACTCAATCATTAGTTTATTCTCCTCTGGTGAGTTGTTGAGAAAAGCCAAAAATGACTAAAAGCTGCTTTAAAATTCTGAAGTGATGAACTGACAAATGACAGGTGACTAGGATGATTCATCACTCAATCTATGAGTTGATCGACAGAATATTTACCAGCTAATATTTGACAATCATCTGATATCAATGGTAATTTTCATCTGATAATCTACAATTATTTAAGAACAACTGCCAAATATTCTTTGGTTACATTTACTCAAATATGACAAGTATGTTAAACTTGATAAATTTGGGTTTTTGACTCTTGGGGTGAAAAAAACTTTTTTCATTTTGATAATGTCACAAAGAACTCTGGGATTATGCACTAGTACACAAGTACTTTTGACTATTTTCTGTTTTATAGACCAAATGATGGATGAATAAAATGAGAAATGAATGGTAGATTAAACAGTAAAGAAAATGATTATCTTCATTTATCAAGAAATATATCAGGCAGGTGCATAATTCTCACTCCCTTCTTTTAAGAAACAACACCACTCAAGAAGCCAAGTGAAAAGAACAAAGCTTCTACAGTAAAAAACAAACAAACAGAACTACTTATGTCTATATGTGGGACAATATATTAGAGGGGTGTGGCAAGAGGCTTGGCTGTGCTTTCTGTCAGCAGGCCGAGGCTGCATAAAAAAAATAAATAAATAAAAAAACTACAACGTCAGAGCTCTTTTGGGGAGGATCAGCATGGAACAGTAACAGAATCAGCAGAGATTATTTGCTTGCTGCAAGGTTGAAAACTAGCTGCTTTGCATCATCTGAGATTTCCCCAAAATAACAATATTGGAAAAACAATGATAGGTGCCCCACATTCACTGCATGAATAAATTATACATTTGTGTGTGTTTTTTTTTTTTTTTAATGTCTGTAATGGTTGATCTGAAACAAATTAGTGTATTTCTGTTTGTAACAGACAATTCAGGGTCCTGACATAAATCATATACTGTACATACATGTACTGTCATTACACAACAGATGTTCCTTATTTTATTAAAACATATTGCGAAAAAGATCATGATCATTATGCACAGCCCAAAATATGCAGGAGCTGCTCATTTATCTAGCTGAGACATCTCTGGTATGTCCTCGTCTCATGTGTAATTGTTATCACAGGCCTAGACGCTGTGTGAGACACCGGGCGTTGGCCCAGTTTGTGCTCTTGCCAGATCTTGCAGAGTATCTTTTTTTTAACTCGTCACTATAGAACAGAGTAAAGAATGTGAAGTTTCAAAGCTAACACACCAAAACTCTATCACTGCCCTGTTACAAATATAACAAATTCACTGCTGCAAATGTCAATATAAGGGATCTACTTCATATATTGGTTAGCAAGCTTGTTTGTTTTTTGCTTATTCTAACTTAAAGAAATACATCCAGACAACTCCCACTGATAACAGATTAAAGACCCCCTATACAACTGTACAGTAGTGGGTCCAGACATCAGCTTAAAGTACAGTAATACTGTGGTTTTAGGTGGTCCATGTACTTGCATGTAACGTACATAGTACAGTTATAAGGGTGATGATCCCATAGACCCTCCCCTCCCCCACTGACAGTGTTGTATAAAGCTGCTGGATAACCTGCTGTATTAGCTGGACCAAGAGATTTCACCCCTTATGTAATCCTGAATTCGCAGTCTGAGGATGAGTCTGCACGCCTGTGCCAGTGAATTAGTGTCTAACTGTCTCTCAAAAGTGTGTGCCTACAGTGCCACAAATGCATCTGCAACTGTATGCACAATGAGGTGTGTGCGCACACGCACACAAACACACACACACACACATAATGCCACCCAGTTCAGTCCAGGGTGTAACTCTATCCCCAGGCACTGTTGTCTGTATCTACAACAGAGGAAAGGCAATCAGAGTTACTGTGCTGAGGTGTAGCTGAAGTAAGTAAGACCGTGCTATTGCAGAATAATCTGTCATCCAGGAAGTACTCAGATATAATCCAGTTAGCAACACACACACACAACTAGTTGGTGCATGCCCTTTTAAGAAACTGCCACTCTTTTAGTTCATTGTGCATATGGTTGCTCACACCACAGGGCAACTCATCTATTCAAGAAAGAGAAGTTCCTTTCTTGACTGATAATTATTTCAGCCTGTTAAGTGCTTAAGAACATCTTGAGTCATGCTCATTTTAAGCAGCAAGACGACTGGCTTGCAGGAAGCACTCAGCAGTGTAAGCACAACGTACGCATTTTTCACCAAAACCATGCACCATGATTGCATCTATGTACTGTGCACATATTTTATTCAAGATATATATTTTACTTAACAATCTGTAACTACACTTAAGGATGAAGATCTCTGTCTCTCTCAGGCATCAGTCTAATGTTGACAAGACTGACAATTATTAGCACTAGTGGTTATAAAAAAAGAAAAAAAAAAGGCACAAAAAAAGCCATGTTACCTAAATCAAAATAGTTTGTGCTCCCAACAGTAGTTAATTATAAGAGTTTGTGACCTTGGACGTCGGAGTCTAATTCATTGGAATTCTATAAGACAAAACTTTTATCAATAGCAGCAGTTTTCATGACAGACTTGTGTCTATGCTGCTGAACTTGGAAAAGGAAATCAAAAGCATGGCTTCATTTCATGGAGAGAAATGAGAGAAGAAATGCTAGCTGCAATGTCTGTAATATGATCATTCCAAGTAAGGATGGCAAACAAGAATTATGCTGGGAGAACTTTCTACTCAACATGGACATGGGAATTTAATTTCAGGAATGCAGCCATTATTTGCCATTCCTTGCGTGAGTGCCAACTGAGAGGCGTGTCTCAAGGGCAAATATCCTGCATAATAATGCAACATAAGCACCACGCATGGTGATGACAGATGACAGATCTACAGCTAGCTCTCAGGCTGATTCCAAATTAAACAACTGTTGAACAAAAAGCATTTGCAAACCTGTGTCAGGCCAACCATCTTTTCACACTGAAAACTCATCACGAATCAAAATCTTAACATAGACTGTACAAAATAAAATAGACCGTACAATGAACTGCTCATTCATTTGTTTGCATCCAAGCTTTTCCTCGACAGTCTCAGGAAATTGGGAAGTGAAACCAGAGCACAGCACTCCAGGCAGACCTCAATTTCTGACGTGCCAGCCCACATCTTCATCTCGGGCCTCACCAGTCGCAAGAAGAAGAGCAGCCTAGCAAACATCAAGCTTGGGGTGGACTCTGGGTTAACATGGTCAGAAATGATCAGCATCATCATACGTCGCCCTTGTTAAAATGGCAGCAGCGTGATCATCAAGACGAACCTCCAACAGTGAATTCCTGAAAAATAATTTCTTCAATAAATTCGAAATGGCTTTTGATTAAGTATAACTACCTCTCTCACATCCTCTACACTGTGGCTTTGAATTATACATCCTTTCTTAGTCACCTGTCTGAGTGCGCTGACTGGGATGTTGTTCCTGGAAAACAGTGGGAAATGGGCAGGCACTTCCAAAAAAATACCGTCTACCATCTGTCTATCACCATCTCTCACAGGCAAACTTCAACCAATCAGATGAACAGACCATATAGCGTGGTCAAACGCTTACCAAAGACAGTCTGTAGAACAGTGAAAACCATCCAAGCATGCCAGCCATGTAGTTTTCCACCAAGAAAACCCTTCAGTGTTGTTCTTTGGGCTTCTTACAATGAAGAAATAGTCCACAGTTCTGATAAAACTGATACCTGATTTTGATGGAAAAGATAACTGCAAAACTTCATGTACAAATGGATTTGTTTTTGGTTCTGTGGGCCCCTGTCATCTCACATTTTGGATGGCCAAATAGATAATTTGGTAATGGCTGGTCGTAAGAGACTACCTTGGTATTGTGGTTTTTTTTTTTTTTTGTTTGGTGGTGGTCTCCTGCGGAAGGTACTTTCTCCCCCTTATTCGGGGATTAGTTTTGGTGGGATGTCCATCTGTGTAGTTTGTCTTGATTTGGGATTGTAGGTATGCTGAGACACTAATTGTTCCTGTGTTGTTGTGTTTTGTTTCGATTTTAGTGTAAAGTTGTGTGTTGTTTTTTATGTGCATAATTTTAAATAAAAGAATGTTCCAAAAAAAAACTGATACCTGATATAAGCACTAACCTCCTTAGCAGCTGCCTTTGTTGGTTTCAACACGGAGTATTAAACCACGCCCATAGCTCATGTTGTAGCTGCCAGTGGTTCAATTGGTTCAAATCACTGTGGTTTGGACAGCTTCCCCTAGAAGGATATATAATAGTGGCATCTAGAAATGTATAATTTATTGTCTCTCATCAATGTTAGCCACTACGTATCTCTATTCCAAATATTATTCAACTTAATCCATTACAAGAAAAAAAGCAAATGAGTTGGGTAATGATGACAACTGAAATGACACCCTAATGCCAAATTTAAGACGGGTGTATCAATTGGTCTCATCCATCCAATACTTCACAGCTCGGAGACAATAGGCCGGACTTCTCTTGGACTGTAACACGAGACTCGGAAGGAAGGGACTTATCTTCTCAACTCATCAAGTACAACTGGAACCTGACCGTCAAGATTAGTCAATGAGCTATTCTACCCCTACTTGATACAAAAAAGCAAATGATTAGTTGAAGTGAAGTTGAATGTGAATCACCATTAGAACAAAGCAACATTTCTATATTTCTCAAAAGGTTTCAAAAATGATGAATGATTTCATTTTGGGAAAACAACAGTACTTAAAATGCAAAGACTATAGCTACTGAGTCCTATAAATAGAGAGAATAAACATTAATAGACAGAATACACAGACCACAGCAAAGATCTCATTGTTCATTCTCACTGCATCATTCCCAGACACCGCATCCCTTGCTGTCAGTCCAAGGCAAAACCACCAGAGATCCATCAAAAGTGCAGAGCGCCACAGGGATGCTATCTACCCCAGAGGCTTCTCACAAACAGGAGAAGACAGATTTGAGAAACCTGAATAATAATAAGGACTGATGACGTCTGTGAGAGAGTACAGAGTGATTCAGCAGGTTAAAGATGTGTGTATAACAGAGGGTAAGAGCTCTCCATTGGATCGTAAGGCCGCTCTGAAAAACACTGCAATCACCATACAGAGCAAGCCATTTCTGAAGCCACTGCAGCAGATTTTAGCCATCACACACAATCACATCACGTTTACTACGGGAGAAAAACACAACTGCCAAATGCACTTAGGCAATGTAAATGATCACTCTGATTGACATACATAATCCTTGATGGTATATTACACAACAGACAGATTATTTTCATAATGACGTTTTTTTTTTCAATCACATTATAAACAACAACAACAATCACTCTGTCAAATGATATGCTTTTAATTCTGCTGTGATTGCTTTTCAACACGCGCATCTGCTCATTAGTGCTATACTGATGACACCAGCAAGATATGCAGTGAAGCAGCTGAGCTGTTGATATAGGTCTCTGTTCATAAAGCAACAGGCCAGATGACAGAACTCTACTGACTACGGTCCAAATATCATAAATATTATCAAAGAAATTCTAGAAACTGTTATATATCACAAGAATAATTTCAAGTGAAATGACATATGCACCAAACTTTACATGTTAGATGTTTAATTAAAAAAAAAAAAAAAGAAAAAGACATTAGCCACTTTTTTCGTATCATACTAATAAATCACAATGCATATAACAGTTACATTTCTAAAAATGTGCAATACAGTGGGCTTTGACAGAAGAATAAATGCATGAGCTAAATGCAATCAGTGGATTTTGGATGCATCTTCAGTAAACATGCGAAAACTTTGTTAATAAGAAGAAATGCAAAAAAGGACATATACCTGTTGGCAGAATTTGTTTAATTCTGCAGGATCCAATGACAGTTCCTGTCACGTATAAATCAAAACTTGGAAAGTAGCCAAGTATGCTATTTTAGTTCTATACACTACTGTTTTAATCCTGAACTTGTTCTTATTATGAACAGAGCGTATTCATAACACCTAGCTGACAAGCCAGGTTCAGAAATGTACCTGACTTTGCACTTTCATTCTCAGGTCCTAGGTGCTATGTGATGCTGCTGACACCTCTGAAATAACAAGAAAGCATTGACGACAGCAACATCTTATGTAGAGGAAAGATTTCTTTCTAACTTTCTAATTCTGTACGCAGAATCTACTGTTACTTAGAACACTATCAATCATCATTTGCCAACATTTATTAGAATTGGATTACTTTGACTTGGCAGTTGACAATGGATGTTTTACAACTGTATAGCACATACATATTGTCCTGTTACCCTACACACTACCTTGTGTGTTCATGGTACTTTTATGCCGTTTGTTATAGAAGGGAAAGAGGATGATGCTCTTGTTGTTGCTAAACAACAGTATCTAGGTCCATGTCCGCTCCTTCCTCTTCCTTTCCTCATCTTCTTTCAATTACTTATTTAATTGCCCTTGCTTCACAATGCTGAGCTGTCTGCTGCCAGTCTTAACAAAGCACATCAGATCAGTGTACCAGCCTCCATTCATCCCTGTAAAACAATGACATGTATACAGTGTATTTACAGTCTCCATACATATCTCAGAGCCTCTGCAATTAAAAACATGCATTACTTTAGACACAAACATGTGACTTTACATGCATCACCTAATAGTCTAAAAGTGACATTTCTGACTTATTCAACAGCTCATTAACAAATCAAAACAATAAAAGATTACAGAAATGGACAATATCATTTGGACCTTGCTAAGGGTAGTAATAGTCTCCAGCTTATTTCAGCTAGCTACCCTGGAGTGATGGCGACTATCTTCTGATAGTCATGTTCAAATTGATAATCTAGGCAGATCAGCCACTACCTGGCTTGTGTTATTACCAAGGCTGAACAATGTATTGTTTCATCTGCACAGATGCACCGCAGATATTAAGACTTGTACTACAAACAGTCCAGTGCAACTGATTGCACCTCTGTAGCCGTGTCTCGGTCACGCACAGATGCTTTAGAGCACACGTAATGCACCTTCCACTTCTAACAGCATAAAAGCTACAGTACTCAATGTAAAAGATGGATTTCAGACAAAATGTCCAAAAATAAATATATCATACATTTGTCTTACCTTTGAAGTCTGAATTGTTTTCTTGACTGTCATTTATCAACACAGATCCTCCATCTCTGCTGATCAGCTCTGGCTCCACAGTGACACATTCAAAACCTTACATGACTTTTTATGTTACAGATAAATCCTGACCCTGACAGCAAATTTCAAACCTGGTTGGAACTTGGGCACAGCATTGGAATGCCATCAGCCATGCTGAGACGTGAAATGATGTTGCAACTCCGGCCTCACCCCTTTTGGTGCTTTTCTTCAGCCGCCAGCCTGCTGTCACATCACTGATTTGGGTGCAACAGTAGTTCTGATTGAACTTTGGCCTACTTCAGTGCACATGTGGCGTTTACAATGTGACGGGCCAGAGCCAGCACTCAGGATTGCATAAATCACAAACACTGTTAATAAAATACATAAATAGATTCATTCAGGAAAATATGTTGTCATTTCTTACAATAGACTGCTTGAAAATCTAGGTATGCTTTAAGTTCAACATATTTGGTTTCTTTTTTGATCAGCTATAACAAAAACTGAATTTTATTGATTAGATTCAAAGTGAACACCCAAACCTAGTGCTATAACCTAGTGTAAACCTAGTGACCCCTTGTAGACCTTGGCTTAGTTGATGTAACTTTCAGTAGAGCTTTGTTGAAGGTGCCTTAGCCCTGGCTAAATAAATAAATAAAGGTGTGGAGTGCTAGTCTGTGATTAATGTCACTGCATGGTGAAAAGGCATTACAGCTGGTTTTCAAGTGTCCCACTGGGCTAACCGTTAAACAACAGCTTCATATTTGTTCTACTTTGCACGCCTTCAA
This sequence comes from Nibea coibor, assembly GCA_023373845.1. NCBI lineage: Eukaryota > Metazoa > Chordata > Actinopteri > Sciaenidae > Nibea > Nibea coibor. The sequence goes on from CM041739.1 coordinate 22,357,646, forward strand.
TCTGGTTTATTGTTTGTTTGCTTTTTCTCCCTCTGTCTCACCCTTAAGTCATAAAAACATGCCGCGCTTAGTCACTCGCTCCCTGAACATTACCAACGTAATAAACAACCTATCAAATCCCATTTTGTGCGGTTGTTGCATCTATCAGCCATGTGCGCTGGCCCAGTCTGACATCCTCCACTATAGGAGCAGCAGAGAGAAGTCAGCACAGATCAGCTGCAACGTGATTGGCTAATGCTCTGTCAGCAGACATCAGAAGATGACTGTTATTGGCTGGTGGTCAGTACCAGGGTAAGGACAGCTCCTACACATGCTGTCTCTGTCTCTCTCTCTCTCACACACGCACACGCACACACACACACACACATTTAATCTCATGAAAATAAAACAGTTCAATTCAAATTTGTATTAAAAATAATATTCTTAATGTGATTCTTTGCTACACACGGTAGAAGAAGCCTGCTCGCCCTGTGCTGCCTTTTTACAAACCCAGTTGCACTGAATGCTTAATGAACCCTACGCAAACTTTTACGCATGACTCAGTTTGTTTTGCTTCCAGCCATTCCTTGCTCAACCTGGCACAAACCTGGACAATAACGACCCTTCACTGAGTTCCCATAATGGCTACTTGGATTAGATCTACATACAAAATGCATCAATGCACACAATCATAAAGCAATATTTACTCAACCCCAGTAGTACGAGTGAAATATCAGCCTAAGATAGCGTTACAGTTTGTGTAATGCCTTGCAGACACTGCCCTGGGCAGACAGTGACAGGTCTTAAATGAGTGGTTCTCTTCAGTCATGGTCCTGCAAGAAGGATTCATGGAATACGCTGCAGGTCTGGAGCTTGTATGGTAATTAAACAAGTCAATCAGTCCTTCTCATGTAAAACACATCAATCATCTTCTGGACTGAAGCAGACTATTTTGATTTTTTACAAAAAACACCCCATATACAATATGTGAATTTATCATCGCGTATACTTTAATGAATGCATTACCTTGGACTCTGCAGGCCGGTGATGGCCACTTGTCTCGTTTTTCCATATATTTTAAAGTCTAAATCAGACCGTGAGCCTTCCCTCAGACAAAGCCTGGACAGAGGCCTCACCCCTCTCTGCTTAGAGCACTTGCTCCTGGCTGCCTATGAGATCATAATTATATTATTTGATCTCATAGACACACATAAACAATAACTCAAGATAGCCTAATATCACTATTTGACACCAAATACATGAATAAGGTCTGTCCTAATGCATTTATCAGTCTCAGAAAAAGAAACTACTGCATCTCTTTAACCAAATCACACACATTTAGGCTTCTCATTGTGATAGCTAATGTAATATTTGTCCATGTACCGAGTCAGCACTCAAACTGTGGAAAGGCCCGCCTCCCATTCTGACAAAACGTGGTCCAAATGTTTAATGAAAAATAACCAACAGATAATGAAAACCACAGTTGGCAGAGCAAAGCAAACATTCGTAACAGTATTTCACAGCAACGTGCCGCATGCTGCCTCTTCTTCGTCCTGCCTGACACCACGGAGTTTTTCAAAATGTCTGCACGCTGCAACATCCTACTGGAAGTGTAATAACGGTAAAAGCAGCTCTTTTATAGGAGGAGACCGTGCCATGGCTGAGGGGGGGCTGGGGGTGCAGTTTACCAGCCTCGGGCAAGGCTTTGGTTCAATGTGCTACTGGGCCAATGACTGTGTAAATGAATGAGGCAGCTGTGGATGACCTTACAATAGTATCGCGGTAACTGATGCCGGGAGAATAAATCCCAGGAAAATCAAGGACAAATCCTCCCCCGTTATGAGATGCACAATGAGACAGCGATGCGCTGAAGAGCGGCAAAGCATCGGGCTGAACGCGCCCAAAGGCCTGCGTGAATTTGTTCATATTGTGAAGCACAAGCGGCAATTTGCGGATGATGACAGAGAGCTCGACATAATAGGATACGAGCGAGGTTTTAATCCCGGTGAGGGGAGGCTGATGCATGTGCGCCGTCACAGCCCGTCGTTTCACATTTTCGCATCGCGTTTTAACCGTTTACCGTAACGTGGGGTTTTAAAAAAACCGTTACGCTAACGTTACATCGCGGTTTTAGCCTTACCAGTTCTCCTGCATCCATCGGATGGCTTCGTCCTCGTTGAACTGTCTCTCGAATTCGTACTCTTGCAGAGCTAGCACCGACATGCTCTCTTCTTTCTGTTCACACTGCTTGAAACAAGACGGTACTCGAGGTGTTTCTATTTATTCGGTTTCCTCGCGACCCTTGTCTAGCATCGCTCGTGTTGCTGTCAGGACCTCGCGAGTTGTGCGCGGGCAGCTCGGAGTCGGCAGTCGCGACACCTTCCTCCTCTACCGGCTGACCGAGCCTACGCCCTCTTCCTCAGAGAGGTGAACTCCGGGTCCTAACGCCGACCCGTTTTGTTCCAGTGTGTAAAATGTAGGGGGCTCTATTTACATAATGTGGAAGAAATGAAATAGACAATTCATAATTATGTCTGTCTTGTGTGTACAATAAGTGTATAATCACTTGAATATAATAATCCTTATATTTTTGTGATCTAAGTATGAGCCTTACATATGTACAGATGCTGTGGGTCCTCGTCCACGGAGTCCGCCATGTTGAACTGCCATGTTTCTACAGTAGTCCAGAAAGCTAAAACTAAAAACTGGCTCTAGGCGGGGCCTTTTATGTTTCATGGCCACTGTAGTTTCTCCTTCACACTAAGAAAGAGAGAGTGAGTGGAGGTGGTTGCAATCGCCAAGCACATTCCTAGATGCCATTAAATCCTACACACTGGTGATTCAATTTAATCATGTTTTGAACATTTAAAGAAATTATTTATTGAACATTGATGTGTTCTGTCACATTCTGTCCTTCTGTCATCATGGAATAGAATGCGTTTTATAGATTGAACTGGAACAAAATAGTAATCACTTAATAATCAATTTGTATATTTAGCGTCCCACAGTTTGAGTGTAATAGCACTATACACATGTGTTTGTTATGACTGTATTACTTATGAACAAAATCTAGTGACAACTTTGCTAGCAGCCAGACATCAAGCAAAGTCATGCTCGGCATCTGTCTTTCAGCCTTTTATTTCACCAAGCTCTCAAGAAAAAGTCACTTTCTCCTCTTCTCTAATTATCTTCCATCGTCAGTGTTTCCCTCTGACTTTTCTCCTCTATTATAATGTTCATAGAGGCTGGTGAGCGGTTATTTTGCCTGCTCTTGCCCAGCTCAGGTTCTGGCACAACACCAGCTACGTTCCCTGTGAGCATGTGCCTGAATCCCACACCAAAAAAGGCTAAAGTCCCTTGTGTTTAGTTCCTTTATACTATACATCTTATAGATAGATATACTATACATACTTCAATCCTTCATACTACTACTACTTCATATAAGAGGTAACAATAATATAATATAATATAATATAATATAATTTTCTGGTGATTATACACTACTATACAATGGTTAGTTCCAACCAAGTCATTTGATTGGACAAGAGGCGTTCCATGAGTGCTGATATGGAGCACAACACTGAAACTCTGGGACTACAAGCATCACTATGATTTACAGATATTCTAATGACTGACTTTAATGTAACATTATCAGTTATCATCTGTCATAGTGTTGGTGTAGCATTGACAAAATGTTAAAAAACAAACATTAGCAGACTGAAGTAAACAAGGCAAGGTCCTGGAAGGATCACACCAAACTGCTTTAAGAAATATAACATTTAAACAATTCCTTGAACCATAAAACACATAACACTAGAAACATGGACAAAGACGTCATATGTTGACAGTCTTCTTGACAGTTTATTCATATAAAACATTACATTACAGCCTCCTAGATCCTACACACTGGACCTTTAAGAGAAAATGAAAATATTGTTAAAGCAAAATTGCAATTATAATAATAAAACAACTTCTGATATGGCCGTCTATAATAGGACTGAAAACTGAAAACCAGACAAAACATCCAATTCTTGTTGTCAAATTGGGTTTATGGAAACTGTAGCGTTTTTCACTATTTGACATGTTATAGAGGATGGATCGTTTAATCAAGATAATTAAGGTTAGTTGCAGCCTTATAGATTTCAAATGAAATTAGGTGAAACAAATCCTGCTGATCATATGTTTTATGATGAATTTAGCTGTGCTATTATTCTCTGTCTCTGTAGTGATAGATAGATAGATAGATAGATAGATAGATAGATAGATAGATAGATAGATAGATAGATAGATAGATACATAGATACATAGATAGATGGTAAATCCTCAATTATTGGACAATATAACTGAGCAGATAGTTGTCCTACTACCTGTATAATCACAATATTAAGGCACTAGGGCCATTTTTCGTTTTTCAGAAATGCACAAGAAGTGTACAGTATATCACATCCAGTTCATTCTGCATTACTAGCTTGGAGCATAATTATGTGGCACTCTGTTGCACAATCATTAGCTTTTTCCCAGCATGTTGAAATACTTTTGTAATGGCTGCTTTATCAGCCTATTAAGGTGGGAGCTATTTTCTCATCTGACAAAAAGCCAAATAGGCGGAGTGAGTCCTTGTGGCACCACCTGTTTGAACTTTCCCCTAGATAGGACGTGGCTGCAGACAAACTGACATATGCATACATGTGCACACACACACTACACAATGATGCTTCTTCCACATTGGGTTGAAGGTTGTGCAGTTTGGTCTGATGATGTTGAAACTTGACTTGGACTTTCAGCACATTTACATATGATCTCATACACATACCCTGCCAAAATTTCCCTGATTCAAACATGTGTTAGGCAATTTTTTTTCCCTTCAGGTTACATCATCATTATATTCACTGCAGAAATAATGTGGATATACATTTTGCCACACAGTTTGTCTTGATTCTTTTCACTTTATTCATCTATCTATAAAAAACTGTGAATTTGCCATGGATGGGAAACACTACTGTGGCAAGTTAAGGTTGTCTCTCAGAACATCTCAATGAGTCAAAGTTTCCAGTTCAACAGTGTATCTTTATTAGCTTCTCAGAGCAGAACATCTGTGCAGGAGCAAATGGTCTCACTCATCTAAAGGAGGCCATTAAATAGACACACCACAACACAGTATAGCCATGTTTGATTCTAATGTCCATTGAAATGCCAACAGTATGAACGGAAAACAACAGAACAAGACGCCAAACACAATAGTGACTGCAGAACCTGATCCTTAAACCTGTTGCTCCACTATTTGTTGGAAGGGTTAATCCCCTGAGACATAACAATAGTTTTATAATATATTTCTGATACTGTTTTTTATACTCGTGTGAGATTTGTGTTATACTACAGGTATATCACATTAGGTATGCTGTCTTTAGTTATGAAAACTCACTTTGCCTCAGTGGTTGAAGAAGTATTTGGATTTTTACTTAAGTAAAAGTAACAATATGACAGTGTTAACGGTTACAAATAAAAGTCATGCATTCAACGTGTTACTTGGTAAAGCACAAAAAGTAGAAACATCAAGACCAGCCATGATTATGGTGCTTTTTGATGCTTTTAAAACACGTTGTGGAGAATGGCCATGATCAGCTCAAGCTCAAGGCATTTTATGCCTCGATTCCTGTTTGCTTTGACTGCTGTAGGTAATATACAATGACTATTAGATAAACACCTAATAAAACCCCACTTCAAAATACCTGAACTATTGATTTAAGTTTTGCCTTATTTGTCGTACCACCCTTTGACACTGAACAGTTGTTGCCATTTCATCATTGTGGGCACTGAAAGTCAAGGACAGACTGGGCAACACGTATACAGGTAAAGTGAACCAGCAAATGAGTTAGTCCCATAAGCATGCAGGCCACACTGTCACACACTTGCCAAAGGCATTCCTTAAATATCTTACTTTTTGATTCATTAATATATCAGATTAATGAAGTGGCTGAAGATATTTAAGTAGTCCTGTTGTAATATAAAGAGGTTGGATTGTGTCTGAGGTCTTGACAGGAACATTTGTTTTCAGTCACATGAACAGTATATGTGGCAGATATGGTCAGTCAGTAAAAGACATAGTTACTGATTTTCACAAATTTATGCAAATGTGACAACAAGCATGCTCTCTTTGTTATACTGATATAAGAGGTAATGGCACATTGTAGTCAGATTTTTCTTTAACTGTACTTTAAACAATTTAGTGACAGCAGACATAGAATTATCTAAATGAAACCATGTGCTGTCTTGCTCTAAAATGAATTTCAGATAACTGTCCCACTTTTAGAAAGGTTGCAGAAAGATAGACGTGATTGGTCTGAGTGTAGATGTAACATCGCAAACATTAAGGCACGTTGCTAATATTGCTAATACCGTTTGTTCACCGTGGTAACGTGTTGTATGGTGAACTACCGTTTACATTTGGCGAACACTGCAGCTTGTTCAGGTAGACAGCCTCTTATACGGTCTATACGGGGAACGTAAGCGCGGTGCTAAACTCTCACGTGACATCCTTCACGCCCTGAAGCATAAAATCAACGCACCCTTCTACAATATGGCGGTCCATTTAAACGTAATGGTCTGTTCGCTGTTTGGGCCTGTAGAGGTGCTCTTTAGCTAACCGGAACATTCCTGCTCGTCCACAACCAGTGTCACCTGTGAACAAACCTCCATGTCACCTGTGGACAGACTCTATCTTCAGAATGACTTTGTGGAGGAAATTCGTGTTTGGCGCCATCAGCTGTCCCTCCCGGTGTTTCCTGACCGGATGCGCACTTTAAAACCGAGGCGGCGGGCAGCCTGGAAGCACTCACTGCAACCTTCCCCTGAGACACATCAAAGTGAGTGTTTGGCTAGTGGTTCACTGCACCAGTCCTGCTGTGAATTATTCCCACATGAAAGTCACGATGTTGAATTTTGGAAACTGTTTTAGAGAAGAGGTGTTTCTATTATTTTGTCTATCCCATTTATATCATTGAGTGTAGGCTAAATAGCAGAAACATCTCAGTGTGTACACTTGGACTTAATGCAAAGGCTGCATCAGTTTTAGCCAGGTGTACATAATAAAGTGGCATCTGAGTGAATATTAGCTTCACAGAACATTATATTATTAATGGTGCTTTCTTGCACACATTTTTCTCCATGTGCTTCATATTTGGCTGCATTCAACTCAAAATGGCTCCTGTGTCGGGTTGTTTGTCATCATTGTCATAATTTCAGGTCATCCGCTCAGCCTCTGTGGTTCATGCTGCTGCTGTAGCTCAGTGCAGACTGTATGCTTATATGCACGTGTTGACGGACGGACGGTCATCTGCTGATTATTAATGCTGCATGACATTTCATAGGTTTTCTTCAACAGTTGTTCATGTGAGTGAGTTTATTATGAGTACAAGTCAATAATTATCTGCTGCATAGCAGCTGCTGTTTTTTTTAAATGTGGTTTGCTGGGTTTGGTCTAGTCGTGAGAAGGTATATTCAGATGTGTAGTGGTGATGTACAGAGTGTACATTGTGTGGACGGAATAAGGAATACTTCACTCAAAATGCACAATTGTATGTATTTGTTTCACTCATCTGTGGGCCAAAGTCTACAGTGTTCCTGCGGCTGATTTTGATTTCGTAATGCTCTTTGCTCCATGAAGTGTGCAAGACAAACAGTACTCCATGTAACTCTTTAAATCACTGTTTCAGCTTGGTGCACCCACACGAAGAGTATCCCCAACTCTCCCAGGCGCCACTACACCACCGAGTATACTCCCCACTGTGGTTTGAGATGCTCTGTTGGAAATGGCCTCATAGCATCAGCAGCCATGGCTCGTAAATATGCTTTCACATGATGACTGTGTTTTCTGGTGGACAGGGGGTAAATTATCATGACGCCACAGTTTCTTCTGTGATTAGCTATGTGACTGCAAACACTGATGAGACTAGAGCCTGGATCCTGGACTCTGGGACTGTATCCACATACATAAATGTGTTTGGCTTGAGTCGGCTGATAGAACTGCTCTTATACATATTCTGCACCTTTTCACACTTGCTCTTTTCCTCCCTTGTTACCTAATTACGCTCCCCAAAATATCCAGCCTTCAGACTTCATTATGGCGTCGTTAGTTTTTCACTGAGTCTCTTGAGTGTAATTCTGCTGCAGGACTGAAAGGTGTGAACTCTCACCTGCCTGTCTAAACATATCATCTTAAAGTCTCCCAGTGGAGCATCAGCCGCTGAGACTGGGTGTACTACAGCATCAGCTGGGATTTCATTATCCCACTTTATTGTCTTCACATCAAATAAAGCTCAAGTGTTGTTGGGGACTCGTATAAGGAAGGGCTGTGTAAACGTATTTGTGTCTACGTACTGCACGTGCCTACCTGTGTGTCTGTTCTGTGAGTGTGAGTGAGTGGCCTTGTGGGTGACGTTTTGGCAGGCATGTCAGGCATCTGGAGCGTAGCTCATTGGATCTTGGCTGCAGAGGGTATGTGCATTCATGAAATGTGTCCTTTTGTGATCAGGGGAGTCACTTGTGAGTGTGTGTGTGTGTGTGTGTGTGTGGAGCGGGGAACTGAAAGGTTATCGTCAGCGTTGGTGCTTAGATTTCTCGAGGCGAGGCGTTGAAGCAGAGCATCTTCTCTGTCTCTGTACTTTGGTTCTTATTGTTTAGATGATTATAAATGTGTTTTTTGTTTTGTGCTGAAATCACTTGTAATGTAGATTTTTACTAATTGATCATTCTTTTAAGTCATTTATTAAGTAAACCTGCAACTATTTGATTATTTTCGTTAGGTTTATGATTATTTGTGTCTCCAGTATGAACACTTCTTTTTTAAAAATCTTTTTTGCTTAAGTTCGGTGGAGATTTCACAGTTGCTGAACTTTATCTGCTGACCGTGGTTGTTAAATGTGCGACTGCGAGACAGACAGCACAATATTCTGCTGCAGGGTATCAAAAATCACTGATTTGTAGTTTCTTTTCCCCCTCTTTTGGAACTTGGATCCTGACAGATGTTCAAACATGCTATGAGGGATTCTGTCCTGCTGACATGTTCCAGCTCACGCTCCCTCAAAAGACCCCTGTTGCGGTTCTTGAGCCCTGAAGCAGAGTCACACAGACTGCTTATTTGAAATGGACTTTGTTTAATATTTAGCTGATGCTCTTTCACCACATGGCTCACAATGATTTATCAACTAGGAGTTTAAGAGTCCAATATATGGCTTTTTTCCCCTCCCTGCTACTGATTTTGATACTTAAAGTCAGAGTATAGCACAGGTCCAAAAGTCTATCACATTTAATTTGATTCAACTTAAAGCCAAAGTTACGCTCTGTCACCTCAATCCTCCTTTACCCTCATTTTGTTTTCTCATTCATCAGGTTATCATTCCAAAGCCCTGCGTCGTACCTGTCTACCAAGGTTTGTTGTTCTAATAATCCGTAACAAGGGTAAAAACACTGAGACATCTTGAACTTCAGCTGAGTATAACAGTCACAATATGCTGCAAGATGGGTTTAGCTTCTGTTGGGAGCTGCCACTCCACATCAGAGCGTGGTCATCACAGAAGAGCAGTGATACCAGTTACAGTAATCTTGGCAGACAAGCCATCACCATGAAGCAGCCTCTTGCCTGCGCTGTATATTGTGCTATAAATTCCTGAAGTTCTCCTGTGTAGAAGTGCAGTTAGAGGCAGGGGTTGTTGATGTCCTATGTTATCTGCTGTAGTGTAGTGAGAACAGTTTTCCCCATGATCACCTCCCAAACAGACTCATCCATCACCATGGCGTATGCTCCCTCCTTGTGTCGGTGCCTCTGTAGAATCAGCACTTCCTAACTACATAACACCTTGTTCCTACTGTTTCGCTCTGTGTGCTTTAAATACACCGTGTCCTTGAGGCACAAACACATCTGCCTCGAAAAAGTTTGTTAACATATTTCACAGGCCATCTGGTGGGCCGAGGTGCTCGCGCTATGATGATGTCGGACTTGTGTGAAGTGTCTGTGCAGTTGCTCCTAATGCCTCCTTCACAGTAAAGGCGTTGTATGCATGAAAGTGTTGAAGCAGTTCAAAAGTAGAGCAACAACAATACAGCTTAAATGAACCGTGAATCAAATACTTTTGAGCATTTTACACAATTTGTTGAATCCAAAAAAAAAAAAAAATGTGTATAACTGCAGTATGTGTTAGCTGTAGCCGTGCTGTATAAATCCAACAAGCCTCAGAAAAACGAACATACAACAGTTCTTCCATGTAGACACATGTTTTTTTTTGGTGCTCCCTTTGATATTTGTATCATATTGTGAACTGCGTTGGATGTGTGGCTGGCAGTAACCACTCGAGGCCTACAGAGGCCTGGAGCAAAGTGAAATCACAGACTGCAGTAGTGGTAGCCTTTAACATGTCTGCTGATTGTGATGACCTGCAGAGTGAAGTTTCAGTCCTTCTTTACATATGTGCCTTTGCTAGCACAGTTTTAAACTAACTCACCATATCAAGCTCATTTCTGTTGTCACTGTTATTATTCTTTTTTACATTTATTGGAATTCCCGAAGAGTCTGACCACTGTAATTGTCACATTCTGTTATTCCCAAGAGTGTGAAATCTAGAGATAAGGAAATCATAAATGTAAGAGCTATACTCAGACTACATAGAACTACCATTATATTCAGATGTTAGAATTGGTCTGTGCACTAATGTGACTTACAGCAGTGAAAAACAAGGTGGTGTTCAGAGTAGAGCAACAGAGCTATGATAATATCTATATAATATCTAAACCATGCGCCATTTCAGTAGCTCACATAAATGACACACCTCAAACTAACCCTGCTGCTTGACGGGCACCTCCATTTGTTTGTCAGGGCTTCTACTTGATTGCCTCGTCTCGTCTTGAATGTCTTTGATGTCCATGAAGCAAAAAACTTCCACCCTCGCAGATTCTGTTCTTCCCTGATTAACAGGCACATTTCCAACAACCGTACAGTCTAATGCAACCTAATGCAAGAGTTCTGCAAAGTTTACAATAGATTTTTGTTAATACTGCTCAGAAAGGTCAGAAAGCGTTATCATAGTTTTTGAATCTATATTTCATGGGGCTGTTGGAGCTGATAGTGTATCTAACATTTTACCCCCTCCCATAGCCAGAACACCTTACAATATAACTATGTATACAAGAGTACTGTACACGAGGATATCAGGGGAGTAATGATTCATTGATCTGAATAATATGCACCATGTAATGTGATACTAAGTGTTATCAGGTCGTCATCATTTATAACTGTATGACTCCTTTCAAATATTGAAGAGTGACACATTTGTTCCCAGTCATCTTGTTCTGATGCTTAAATGAGTGATAACATTTTTGTTTGTCATTGCAGTTTTAATAGAATTACATCATTTCTAGAGAAACCCATTCAAAGTTTGCCCAGCAGAGTAATCTGCTCTATTTTCACTAGCATACTACCATCTAGTGGCCCCAGTGTGACTCTCAACCTCCTGGATGTATTTTGCACTCCAGATATCTGGTCTCTGCCAAACAAATTGGATTCATAATGCATGGCTTACATTACACACCGTTTATATCATATCTGAGGCTGTGGACGAGCCCTTGCAGTAAATCTATTCTGTAATATCTCCCAGCCCTCTGTGTGACATTGCCAATAAGATGGAGAATTGGTGATATGATGTATGAGTGGCCAAGGTGAGTGTATTGTTTTAACCTAAAAGGGCACCAGCTGCAGTCACAGAGTTGTGGTGTGGAAAGTGGAAACCTGACCTATTGGTTTGGAGCGGATAAAAGCACATTCCCCCTGACCTTTCCGCTTCATTACCTGTCATGATACTTCATAAATTGTGGAAAATACAGTGCTGGTGTCAGGAGGAAGGAGGGAGCTGCAGTTTTTTTTTTTTCTTTTCTCTGCTCTCCATTTTTTTTTTTTTTACACTTGGTGTATAAGTCAGACTGTCTGCTGTGTCTACTGTTGGCTTTGTTTTTTGACCTTAAGGTAAGGATAATAACCCAATGATGAATATATATAAATAGATTAAGGTTAAATCATTATATATAATTAAATCCTAAATATGTTGTATGACATATTTTAAGGGCATTTAACTATAGATTATTATTATTATTATTATTATTATTATTATAGTAGCAAACTATAAAGCTAAAGTCATGATTTAGCTTGAATTTGAACATTAACTGCTGTATTGTAAGTACGTATATAGACAAAGTGGATGCTGAATTTTATTAATTAAAGAAAAAATAAAACCCTGATTTCAAAGTCAGTTTTTTAATCAATTTAATTATCTTTGGCGCCCTCTGCTGGTTCTATAACTGAATGAATGAGTGCTTGTTAATTGATGGTGCGCTTTCCAACCAAACACTGACAAATCATAATGGAAAAATAATAATAATGACGACAGAATGATAGTCGACAGTGACAGCTTGGGATAGTGACAGCTTGGGAGAGACAGAAGGGGAAAAGCGAAACCTGGGTTGTTGTGGTTAACACATGGGCACATCAGGTGACCTGCTGGGAACCACCAAAATGAGAAGAGGTGGAAAGGAGGCAGGGCCCACATGAATTATCATACATCAAACATTAATTATCAAAAACACCTAGAAGTGTTTGATTTGAACAGTCTCACAGAAATGACACATCGCACAGGTCAATATCAGTCGACATAGTTAAAGCAACATGTTTATACATTACTTATAATCAAAAACTAGCGAGTCGACAGCTCTGCTAACAGCCAAACGTCAAGCAAGACCGACAACACAAGACACTAATGTTACTTCCTAGTCCAACAGCAGTCAGCCCAGCTCGGTGTCAGCCTTTTATTTCACCAAGCTCTCTCCAACGACTAAAAAATGTACTCTTGTGTGGCGACCTCTTGCTCAATCACTTCCTCATTTTCTCTTCTTAGCTTCCTCGATTAACATCTCCTTTGGTCTTTTTGCCTCTGTCATTATGTCCATAGAGGCCTTTGAGCCTGGCTACACTGACCCCTCGCCCAGCTCTGGTTCTGGAACGACACTGTCTGCATTCCCCCTGTGCCTTAGGCCTGAACCCTTCCGAGTGGTCTGAAACACCTGCGGTACAAACACTAACACTGCCCTGGTGCTCTGAACTCACAGTCCGTGCAGCCTGGCTCACAAAAACCGAGCTAACATTAAGTAGTAAGAGTCAGCAGCTGTAATCCGCAGCAGTTTACTTTACTGTCCATCATGAAACTCTGTAAATCACAGAGAGGTTTTGTGCAGCACTTGGAAAACATAAAATATGATTCAGTTTCACCAAAATCAGTGAAATAGTTGGTGGTGTGTACATTAATGCTGCTGTTACATACAGTGTAACAAGTGTACAGAGTGCAGAGACAACATTGACCTGATTGCTAAATGATTTCAAATCTGTTATTTTGTGGTAATAAAAGTTAAATAATGTGATTTTTAAAATGTACAAACATAACTGTAATAACACACACACAACACTGTAAAACACAGAACTCAGCAAACAGCATTAGATCTCACAAAAATAAATGGCAACATGCAACAAATAAGATGGTTCATGCTCATAAGTGACTAGAGGGGATACATCTGAGCCACCATACCGTCTCCTGCTGAGAGACCTAAACCTTCAGCTGTAGCCTACAAGGTGCTGCTGCTGCAACCATTCATCTTTCATCCAATCCTGGCTGTGGTTAAATGCGTGTGTATGTGTGTGCAGGTCATATGTGTGTGTCTTCCGTTTCATTAATGACAGTATATGGTGACGCCTTCCAGCAGGGATTACCACCCCGGGGGCTCTGGATCTTCCACTGTGCGCAGTAATGAAGGAGAGCTGTGGAGACTGGAGGCACAGGCGGCGAGTCGCTTTCCACCAGAGTTTACACGGCAGACGACAAATCTGGACGTGACTGTCTTACTAGAGATTAAAACTGTCTGAGAGATACACACACACACACACACACACACACAGAAGGGGCTAGCAGGCTTTATGCACTTGTTCTGGCAGCCTGCTAGTGTAATTTAACAGAAGATCGCTGGCCAGCAGTCCAGAAAATCAAAGGGAAACTATGACCAAGAAGGTCGTCTTTTAAGTCTTACTACAGTGCAGTATTTTAACCAGAGGGCAGTCGGGGATTGCAAACCTGTACCCGGAGCTGGACAGATAAATGGCTTCCCCCTTTCTTCTGCTCTGTTTGTAGCTCATCTCTGTGCACTTTAATGGCTTTATCTTAAAATGTGATATACAAATAGATTCTCCAGTATTGTAAATTTGAGATGTGGACCAACGCCAAAATTTGTTTGTCTGTCGGTTGAGATGTTGAGACATCGGGAGAGCAGAACAATGGTTAACACACAAATTACGTTCTTTATTCACATGCTAATCCTTATCATCGGGATATAGCCACACACAGGCACAACAGTGGACTAGATATTGCTTGAACAGGTACAAGATCAGTCGATAACTGCACCTGGAATTTCCTTATCTTGAGGACGGGTATCCCTGCCTGATCTGAATCTTGTCCCTGAGCAAATTTAAAGTTCCCATTCTGATGGTGTGTGACGTGAGCTTTTCGCTGCCGATGCTTAAAAATAGCACGCAGGCACTGAGGTTGTGGTGTTATCAGTCGATGTGTAGTTGCATTCGCTGTTGAAAGAGTCTGAAGGCACTTCACGTAGTGAAATCTGACTCTAGGCCGCGTGTAACTTTATCTCAAAGGAGGTTATCTGCAAGGTTCTTGCTTTTCATTTTGGCAACGCCTTTGGTGCAGACTGATTATTACAGTTGTGGTACAGAACTCCGTCGATCCAGAGTTCCCTTGGCTTTTCCATTGTTACAATTACTGTAGGTGCATTCTTGTCTTTATTCTGTACAGACATGCTGGATAGTGCCAGTCATACTAACTGCCCTGCTTTTCTTCAGCTTTATTTAACTTGAAGTCATCGCTTCCTTCCTACTTTAAAGATTTCTCAATAGTTGTATCAGACACAGAATGTTTAGAGCAACAGCTATAAAAATGTTACTTAGTATTACATCAACTATTAACCGTTAAAGGTAGACTGAGATTTCCTGTGGCTCCGCCCCCCTCCAGGTCTCTGCAGATGTTCAGATCCTGTGGAGATCAGGCAGAGGGAGCAGATCGCAGGAAGATCAATGCTCTTAGGTGGATTTTCTATATCAACCACACTGAAATCCTACCATCTGTGACATATAGGTTGAGCGTGTAAGTCCCTGCTGGGTGGGATCCAATAAGTCACCACCGACTGTTCTTGCTGGGTATACACTGGGTGTACACTGGGAGAGAGCTGGCTGAGTGGAGCCACAAGGTACACCAGTTGGAGTGTTCGCTTTTTGCTTATTTTCACAGTTTGTTCTGTTCATTTATGGAGGTTATTTGTCATCTTATTGTACACATATTCAAGTATACACAGTAAGAAGTAAAACAGGAAAAACAATCCTGAAAATGTTTGTCTTGTGTGCTATGAGTCATCAGTGCTGGGATGATCCCTCCTCGGGATCAGAAACTGATGGTGATGGTGCGTGGATTATGTATTGTATTTAGACTATAAACCAGGTATTATTTAAAGGAGTGGTTCAACATTTTGGAAAATGGCCATGCTCTTTCTTGACAAAAGTTAGATGATAATATTCAAAACGATCATATACAGGTATCCTTGGACGATTATTGACCTAAATAACCCAGCGCCAAGTAGTATGGGAAACTGTCCAGCCAAACAGTAGCAGCATTTTTACTTTTTATAGCGGGATAAGACAAGAGAAGTGGTATCAAGCCTCTCCTCTAACTCAAGTGCATTTTGTATCAAGATTCTGCATTCTAGTGCTAACACTACAAAAGAATACTAGTTATTAACCAGCTGTTTTGGTATTTTTTGCAACTACAGCAATCGTTTTTTTTTTCTTTAAATACAACCTAATTAAATAAAGAATAATTAATGAGAATCATTTCAGTGAATCTAATACATAATGGGAAAAGGTGAAAATATTTCAGTTCTATCTAATAACACTAACAGTGATTGCCATAAAACAATAACACGCTACACACAAATGGAAAACGTGCACAGATGAAATCAACAATAACACGAGGAGAAATCAATATCTGGGTAATTAACTTGAACAATGTGGACACGGGCACGTTTGTATAATTAACCTCTGTCTGTAATAGTTGCTTGTTTCAAAACAGCTGCTCGTCAACAGAGAAATAAATCCACGCATAACTGCTGACCACTGGGATTTTGCACAGATAGTAAAGTGAATGCCAGAAATTCAAGGGAGGAAAAAAAAAAAAAACACACACAGCTTCACATTTGCACCAGGGAAAACGGGACGAGCGAGCAACATCTGGCTTTAATAAGAGAGCAATCCAAAGAAATATTTTTACAAGGTGTAAACATTTTACACTTCTGCCAACACCAGAGTGACTCGCAGTGACTGAACAGGCAGGGCTTGTGAGCTGATAGATGCGTTGGTTGTCGTGAGTTATAAACTGGTAACCACAAGCTGCTGCTGGCAGGATGGAGACGAGCAGCAACTGGCCCTGGAAGCAGTGGACAAAAAAAAAAATTGTTGATCTCAGGCCATGTGCAATATAACAAAGAAAATTCAGTGAATTACACAATTTATCTATGTAAGAAGTAACCCGTTTCTCGGCATTAAAAACACAGGCTGACATTTGTTATTAATAAGCCGGGTTTGGTTTGACTGCCAGGCTGCTAGATGTCACTCGGACATTAATCCAAGACAAGGACAGCAGATTGAGAGCTATTATTTCATTTATTTTTAAGACACAATGTGCAATGTGTTTTTAAACAGGGATTTTGCATTTCTTTTGTCTCTGGTCCAGAACAGCAAAAGTGTGTGTAGTGCAAACGTCCAATAAAAGTGCAGATTCAGTGATTTGCAGACTGTTAAAGTCGCTGTTAGCCAATTTTTAAGATGTACTTCCAGTGACGGCTTTACCAGAAGACGGCAGACTGCACGAACGCAGCGTGACAAAAAGGTTAGAGTGAAATCTCAGAAAAGCTCTAAGATTTGTCTCAGAACAAAAGGGCACACAATTATATGGTATTATATTATTATTTTCTACACAAGGCACAATCTAAAATATTAGTGTGATGATATTGAATTGGAATTGGAATTTTTTTTGCCTCAACTTGTCCCCAACACAGTTACACATATGGGCAAGGAGAAAGACGCAGAAATGCTTGGCTGCATATATAAAGCCATATTTGAAGTTGCATAGACTTTGCAAAGCTGTTTATACTTTTTGTCTTTTATTAAAGGCGTTTAAAAGAAAGCCAAAAGCCCCTTTAAGTAAAGCGTGGAAGTACAATTAATGGATAGAAAATGAATTAGAGCTGCTAGATAACTTTCAGCAGTTAACAAATAACGATGTCATTTTCTACAGAAAACAGGTTTAAGACGGGAGATGAAGACCGAAAATAACTGGAGATTTAAAATTCATTGCTGCCATTGGTTAACTGCAGTTAATGCCGATGGATCTGGTTGGATACACAATATTACAGCAAACTCCAACGTCTGCTGTGGCACTACACTGTTTCTAAAGTGCCCTGCAGCATTGGATGTTTCTGAGACGCGGTTACATAATCTTTGCTGGGTACACTGTAAATGTACTTTTAACAGTGCTGTAATCATTAGACTACAGTTTAGTTCAATATTTAGCATAGCTTTAGCTCAGATTTATGGAAATCACCTGTGTGCTTGTCACTTCAACATCTATTTAAAAGGCAAGGTAGCAGCTAGTAAAATTCAACAACAAGTCAAATATATTTTTAGCCGTCACATTACATTGTATCATTTAAATCTTGTGGGTGTCCATAATTCTTCCTCTCCCCCCACATAACTGGTCCGCATGAAAGCAGAAAGAGGTTTTATTGAGGAAACACTAATTACTGACTTCCAGTTTAGAACTGAACGTGGCATTAGAGGGATAAATGATGTAAAGCTTCTCCCTAAGTGGTCCTCTTCAAAATATTGTGCATTTTATGCCCAAAGATGCCATGTTTGAACAGCCGGATTAGACAGATCCGCATGTAAAGGATGACATTAACTCTGCAAGTGTTCAGGGTTTTGTTTCCACTAGGACTTAAAAAAAAAAAAAAAAAAAAAAACTCACACTTTAAACTGTGCTGCATACAGGTATCCACATTAATGGCATGTTGTGCATGGTTTTACATGGAGGCCTATGAGACATCTCCTGGTTTGACAAATGTAATCTTCCTTAACAGAGAAATTGCCATTTAAAAAAAGGTCTTGAGATTCAGTCGCGGTTTGCTTCTGTAAAGGCAAAATGTTATCCGATCTTAAAATTTTTCTTTAGATAAGATAGCACGGAGAGCCAGGATTTCACGCGGGACCCTAAACTAACATGAACCATTGTGAGCATGAGGTAGACACTAGACAGAGACACTTTGACAATTTCCCCAGCATTTTGTAATTCACCCTTCGTGTGAGAGGAAAATTGTACAACACGAAATGAAGAAGAGAAAAGGAAAAAAAAAGAAAGAAGACTAAAACAAACAAAGGCGCTCAGGTGTAATTTTCTATCTAAAGTTTGGAGCCTGGGAAACTATTCTGCCAGGCTGCTCATCAGACACAGGCTCCGGGTGGCTGACAGCGGCGAACAGAGGTAAACGTCAATTAAGACGTTACAGTAGATGACAGGCCTAAAGAAAACAGTGCTGAGAGATGCCATCTGGGGCAGACTGTGTAAACTGAAGGTGTCTGAACACGATGCTTCAGATAAGGCTAAAATGTTAGCAGCTTTAGACTTGTCAGGTTAACATGAAGAGGCACGAGGAAGACTTTGGACTACCTATTTATGAATCATGTGCTGTTTTTTTGGCGGTGGGGGTTTCTTTGAACATTGATTTTTGAAAAAATGCAGTAATGCTGCATCACAGGATGCGTTTCACGTGGCCAACATATACAGAGACGCTTCTTCCAGCCCGGTGGCTCCACCGTGGTTAGCTTTGGTGCTAAATAATGCCACTTGAATGGCATTTTTATACACAGTTTGAGCATGTAAGCTCTTCTTCTGCAGTAGCACGCCCCACACAAACACAGGCACATCCGGGAGCTCCAGTAGCAGAAACGGAGCGTCTTTTCACTACTTGTTTCTGTTTTTACGTAGCATTTTAACCGATTGGGGGCCTCATGGAGCCAAATGACTTAGAGATGCCTCAAATATTTAAATTTCAGCTCCTCAGGAGCTCCAGAACATGAACTGCGGGGCCTAAATTTAAGGATTTAGTTCAACATCAACAGGTAAACTGCATTCAAACGTTTTTTCATCCATGATTCCTCTATCAAACAGATTCCTGAGTCTCTCTTGATGAATTTTTTTTTTCTCCAGCTATATTTCAAGGTCCATGAGAGCCGTGTTACTGATCTTTTTCAGCATGCTTAATGTGTAGAAATTGATTTGGAGAGAAAACATCACAGATGTGTGTTTTGTTTTCATCCTTCTTTAATAGAACTTCAGAGAGCAGGAAGTGTGTGCGTCATGAAATTCGCCCTGGTTATCTGCTTTCACACGCTCTGGCCAGCCGCCTGCCCTCAAACAACACCAAGCCCCCATTGAGAGAGAGCGAGAGAGAGCGCGGGTTGATACACACAGACACACACACGCATGTAGATCCACACGCATGAACATATAAGCCAACATAAAATGCGGCACACACGATAAGTGAGCGAGCTGGCAGGCCTTTGTGCGGCTCTTCTGGAGCACGCAGGCATAAATGAAGACCAGCAGGTCAATATTTTCACACAAAGCAGACTTTTAAATCAAAGCCACAGGCAGAGACTTAGACTTTTTCTTTCATTTTTCAGTGTGCAAACAAATGTGAATGTGAATCAAAAAGCCACTTCCACAATTCATCTGGTACCACACTGAAGGCAAAAAAAAATTAAAAAAAAATAGAGCCAGCAGGTTGGAAAAATGTAAAGTTACTTTGAGGTTTTGAGGAGTTCAGCTTAGATAGACAGTCATGGGTCTTGTTATGAAGAACTTCTCCTCAGGCCTTAGGTGAGGGTGAGAATGTGTGAGGTCACCCCATGTGACCTTTAGCTGAAGCCGCTGGGCTGCCATTGGTCCAGAGCCAAACCCCCTCAAACCCTCAACCTCCCCCCCCCCCCACCCCACCCCCCCCAAGACCAAGACACACAGCAGCAGCCCGCTCTGCTGCCTGACCGCTGCACTGATGGACAAAGTGCTCAGACGAGTTGTGCGTTCATTAGTCGACTGTGGCTCTGCAGCTACATTTATCCATCACTTATAGATCGTCCCTTCTGCCACATGCAACCCTACCAAAAAATCCCTTCATGAATACTCTGTATGTGTGTTAGCGTCAGTAGATATTTACAGTATGTAAGGATACAAGGGGTGTGTGTGTGTGTGTGTGTGTGTGGATGTACTGTGAGCCCTTACATCTACCATATTTGTATGTTTTCCATCAACAAGTGCAGATCACGCCATTAGACTCTTCATCTTACACACACCAGTTTGCCTTCAACAGCCTGAAATGGGCTGAATTTTCCAACTTTCACGTCAAAGTCGTGATCTTTGGAGTTTTGAAAGCAGCTCGGTTTCAGCATCAGAGTCCCGCTGCGATTTAGTGTGAGCCTGTTGCATCACTGCCCACTTCAAAAATAAACTATTGATCAGAGCCAGCCCTGCATGCTTCATTCCCGCAACCCATAACCCACAGCCAGAGCTCCCACACTTTGTGCTACAGATAAAACCACAACTTTAAAACTCCACTCATTAAAACAATAAATAGAATTATTTGTTTGATATCCTCTGGATGAAATAAAGAAGTGAATGCCTGATTTAAATAGTAATAATTTTTTTTAAACACAAAAGTTGAAATGTGTCTGTAAATTAATTAAGTCCACTTTTAAATTCAGTGTTGGCCATAACTGATTTATTACATAAACGTGCACCAAAAATCCTGCACAAGTTTCAATTTAAAATTCAATCAGAAATATCTCAGAGTCAGAAACCTGTAAAATGCAACAGTTGAAGTGAGCCTTCATTTGTGTGAAATTGGAAAACATGTTCGCTGAGATCCCGCATGCAGCGTTCAGCCTCGTCCAAACCCGCCGCTGCATGACTGCTGACAGCCTGTTAATTATTTAGATTGGAGCTGTAACGGCACATGTTTGGATATTTGCACTTCCTCGCGTTTTATTTGAATTCCCAGAGGAGTGGAGGTGAGAGCTGTGTCGGCTCGGTGCGTTACCTCGCATTGGATTTTAAATCCCCACTTTTTTTTTATTTGTTTTTTTTTATTTTATTTTATTTTAATCAGCTGGTGGAACAAATCTCACATTAAGATGTAGCAGTGCGCCTTTGCTGTCCGAAAAACGGAGGCAGGACAAATATGAATTTGGTTCAAAGTGAGACTGATAATTGTGTCTTTGTTGGAACATGAACTACATGCTTATGAAGTTTATTGTGCATATTTCTCAGCTGGCATTATGCGTGGTTCCGCCTGGGAAGCGTTTCGACTTTAAAGTGAGTTTGGTTTGACGCATAAATGACTCTGCAGCGTCTGAAATTAAATATAAATCAGCACAAACGTGAGCAGAATATAAGTAGCCATGGTGCAAAAAATTAAAAACACAAGTGGCCATGCAGCTAAAAGGCACATGAGGTGTTTGCTGTTGTTGTTTTTGTTTTTTTTCTCATTTAAACTTTAATAAGTTCTTACCTTGTGCAGACTGGAGAGGAAGAGGAGAGGACAGGCTGGGGTGGGAAAGGAGCTCTGCAGTCCTGTGCGCCGTTTCAGCCAAATGAACATTTCCCCAACTGAAGCCTCCTCTCTTCAGGTCATCCTGTGTTCACATGTTGATTGTGTGGATGTGTATTGAGGCTGCAGACTTGCGTATTCGCCTCTCCACACAGCAGCCGAGGCTGATCCCCCCTGTCAGCTGATTATTGCTCCGCGTTACCGACTCCATCAAAAGGTGACACTTGTGCAGCAAAAAGTGCCCGCAGCTTCTCTTTCTTTTTTTTCCTTTTCTTAAGAGGGAAATCTGATTCTGGAGGGTGGGGAGTTCACAAAGCTCAGATGTGCTCATGTAAAAAAGAGAAGAAAGCTTCTCTTGTGTTTGTTATTGAGTTGTTTTTTGTTTTTTTTTCTAAAAACTGGACTAACTGATTTATTTCCCCATATAATAATATAATAACACCCCCCTCCCCCCTCCCCTCTTTCGAGAGGTGACCACAGGGCCTCTTGCAGCACGACACCAGATCCCTAAATCATCTCACATTTGCTTTTTGTCTCTCGAATATTCTGGTTCATTTCAAAGTGATGAGTGATTTAATAAAATCTAAACACAAACAACCCACGTGGTCAACGTGCTCGGGTTGAAAAGTGCACACAGCCCGGCCTGCAGACCCAAAGTGGCACCATTCATTTGTCTCCTCTTCAGCGGGGAGTGTTGCATTTCTTTCCTCCCCGGTGTCTGAGCTCTGCCTCGCAGCCACACGAAGCTGCACCCGTCCCCCGCCTCCTCTATTCAAGCCTCGGCCCCACATACCTCTGTGTATCTCTCTGCGTACGCTTGTTTGCTCAAGCTTGTGAATCATAGTTTCCCCCAGACCGTAGCTTTGTTTTGCTTTGGCGCATTTGCGCGCTCTGAAGCGTGACTTGAGAAAAAGAAGTGCCAAGTCACAAAAGAAGAAAACAATGCAAAGATAAACAGATGCGTGTGTAAGTCAGGCCGGCCTGAATGAAGATTACATTTAGATGTATGAAGACTAGCTTTGAGAATATGAGCATAAACTCCGAACACTTTTATGGATAACTCAGCTGCGGTTTTTGGAGCATGTTTTAAAAAATTACGCGCGTAAAATAGAAATGTGTCCAAATGCATTTGTTGCAGACGCACGAATAAAATCAAATATTCTTCAGTGTGTTTTCTAATATTCCCGAGCCTCTGTGCTGAGTTCAAACACACACAGAAACAACAAACCCTAATGGACTGTTTGTCACCGCTGTGTGGTCCAACTCCTGTTTGTTGATTCCCGTGTTATTTCAAGCACCAGTGACCGCAGCCGAGGCCCTGTGGCTGAGCAGGCAGACATGTATTCAGCAGTTAATCTGACGGAGCATCTCGCTGCTATGTGTATTGCAGCGGCCCATTGTTTTCCTCTATAGATTAGCCGCACAAGTACCTCACATAATCGAAAGGCTATAGACAGACTTGTCATTGCTTTACACTCCACTGACAGACCGCTAACACAGAGATTCAATAAAAGTCTTCCCATCAAAGTGTTTTTGAACAATATATTTACTTCCATTAAATAAAACACAATAGTTTTTTTTGGGATGTTGGAAAAAAAAAAAAACATAATTCCGTACCAAATAGTATACACAGAGCAAAAACCAAATAATTTGTCGCAGGAACATTTTTGATGCTTCTTCTTTTTTTTTTTTTTTTTTCTTTTTTTCTTTTTTTAAATCCAGAATTGCTATTCTAAATCGATATTCACACAGACATTAATAATAAATTTATAATATGTTAGAAACACACAACTGGTGTTTTAGTATGTACATTCCCTTTTTGTTTGCAAGCAAAACATGATTCCTTTTTAGGGTTTTTTTTTTTTTTCTTCCACATGCGTTGATAAATTGAAACCTGGAGAGGACTTGGAGGGTTATAGCGCATTCGCCTCGAACAAACAGGAGATGATAATTCAAATATATATACAACCTTTTTCAGTCAACAATTAACGTCCAAAAAAATCCACCAGAAAAAAAAAAAAAAAGAGAGACAGGCCTTTTCCCCCCCCCCTCCTTCCTGCTGCGGCGCAGTGTGAAGCAGGCCTGGACTCATCAAAAGGGAATAAACCTAAAATCTCCCGTTTCAGTTTGACTCCGGCTCGGAGTTGAGCTTGCTTCAGTGGTTTCAGTCTTCTAGTGCCCATTTTCTTTTTTCTTTTCTTTTTTTTCTGAAAAATGAAAAAGTAGTTGTAGTAGTCTCTTGTTCCTGTGGCCGGCTGTTTGTGATTACCCCGCACACTGCAAAAAATGACCAGCACATCAAGCCAATTGGTTTTGTAATCACCCTCAAGAAATGTTCTCCCCCACCCCCCCAAACACAATGAATGTATGAACAGGGTGCGGTGGAATAATGCCACCTCTCGCTTGATATGTTTGGAAATTTTCAAAGCTACATGTGGCAATATCTTGAGGAGAAAAAAATAAAAGTCATGATTCCAACCAGTATCAAAAAAATGCCACATGATCAAGACATTTCCTTAAACACATGAAGGGGGACCATTATCTCACCGCCACATTTCCTCGCTCCCCCTAGAGAGAAATAACACTTTAAGCGTCACTACTAGCCTCTAATGACTTGCTAAGGTGGTTATTTTTTGCAGTGCAGGTAGGTATTAGACTGGTCTGTCCACGGCGTATTGGCAAGCGCTCAGATTAGTGGCCGGATTTTGCACACTGGCGTATCCAAAACTCGAGTGCTGTTTGGCTTTCAGTCTCAGGCTGGCCAGGCTGGAGTTACAAGTGTCCCTGTACACATAAGGAGGGGTCGGAGGCGCGTAGGGACACGCCGTCGTGGGCACCCCCGAGTTGAGAGACGGATTACTGAGGTTGTTCAAGTTATTGAGGCTGTTGAGGCTGGAGCCCGGCACACCGGTCACCGCCGATGGCACCATGCTGGAAGTCATGGAGGATATGGAGTTGGGCGGTGAGAACATGGTCTGCGAGGATAAAGGGTTGACATTCATGGAGTTGAAGAAGGGGAAGCTTTTGGTGGATAAGGAGGCCGGCGTGAGGCCCTTGGCGGCCCAGTTGTTGTACGTGTAGCTCGGGTACATGTCCTCGTAAGGCTGCATGAGTCCATTGAACTGCGGACCGAAGCCGTTTTTGCAAAGCTCGGCTTGCTGGTTTCTTTCCCGTTTCCTCCACTTGGCTCGCCGGTTCTTGAACCAAACCTTAAACAGAGGAATGAGAGGTTAGCATGTATTTGAGAGCGCCGCTTTAATCTTTTATAGTCTCCATATGTGTTGCAATCTGGGCAGATTTTGATATCCCGCGCCATCTTTTAATTCTGTGATCAACCCCATGCAAAATTTCTCCCGAGAATTTGATCGTCAAATTCTAACTCCCCTCTCCTAATGTTTGCTCTCCCGCGCAGACTATACTGCTCAGATTATCTGAGCTGAATACACACTGGGCTGTCACTGCACCATCCTAACGTGGAGTGGATGTGTATTCCTCTGCAGGCTTCCACAAACACGCTGACCTTAATTACACAACACCGGGGCGACAATCGCAAAATACAAGCTTTGCACCTCTTTCACACGGACAGGAGAACACGACTGGTATCTGCCACCGACACATGTCGACAGCCTAATAATGTGTAATTACAGGTAATGGGCAAATAACAAACAGTCTGTCCTATTTTATTATGAAATTACTGTGAAGATTAAAACGTGCCGGGCACCGCAACCTACACAGTTTATTTGGCGTTGCTCGGAGATGATCAGAATTATATTTAGCCTCTTAGATAAACATATACAATCTAATTAAATTTAGCTTGAACCAGCTGCGTATTTAAACAAGACTCTGATTATTTGTTTTGCAGCTAAAAACTGTGCCCTACATTATTTTCAAGGAAATTTCAGCTGTGCGTAAAGTTTGGTGCCCGTGCGTAATAATATTAAGGTTCAGGATGTTTATAGGTTAACCGGACAATTGGCACAAATTGCCTCCAAAAAAAAAAAAAAAAAAAAAAAAACATGATACAGAACAATTAATTTTTGTTTGCACTCAGGGGAATACTCACCCTGACCCGGGCCTCTGTGAGGTTGGTCCACACGGCTATCTCCTCCCTTGTGCTCATGTCCGGGTAGCGATTCCGCTGGAAAGTAGCCTCGAGTTCCTGCAGCTGCTGGCTGGTGAAGTGAGTCCTCTGCCGCCGCTGCCGCTTCTTTTTAGAAGGATCATCTGAAGAGTCGTCGTTTTTAGTTTGGATCTTTTCTTTTTCTGTCAAGAGGAGAAGAAGTTGATTGAGCTGGGGTCAGGCGGATTAAGGCCTGCGTGCTACAGAGGGAGAACAAAAGATCACTGAATCCATGACACTGTCGGGAAATGGATGAGCTGTTCACAGTCTGATTCACCGAGGAAGAATCTGAGCCATAAAATAAATCCAATTATTTTTCATTGTTTTCTTTTTTTTTAAATTTTAGTTTTTAGTCGACCCTTTGATTTAATCTTGACACCGAGTGTATCATTAAAACCCACAGAAATTGAAGTTGACACAAGACAAGCTGCCTTCCATTTACACAACACAGAAACTTTTCACTTCACGGCACTGAGGACTCTGCCAAAGCTCATTATCTGTGATTTCTGTGGTGGCTCTAATCGCCCGTATGCATGCATGCACGTGAAAACTCCCTCACGTCGATCATTCGGAGCCTTATTTTGTTTTGATCTCAAAACATCTGCCTCGCTGAGAACATCTGCACCCCCGGTGCGGTTCTTACCGACAGACTCCGGGCTGGACGTGTCCGAGACCGTGTGCACATCTAACCGGTGTTTAGAGTCCACAGACCGCTGCAGCGGCTGTAAACTAGAGGCCATCGCCAGAGCCGTGTGGTGCGTGGAGGCAAGTTTATTCCCTGTTAGGTGATGATGGTCTATGTTTAATGGATCCCTCATAGAGTTCATCGGTAAAAGATCACAAAACTGGCTGTCAAAAGCAGATGAAGTCCCAGTTTTAGTACAAGGATAAGCAGAAACTCCCTCGGCGGAATGTGCTCAGTTCTCCAAAATAAAATAAAAAAAAATCAAAAGCCCGCACAGCAGAGCGGTTCCTCTTGCGGCTGAGATGAAGCCCTCTCTCTGTTTTAACTGGAAAATGCTTTAAAATAGACCGCTGAGCGCTGCCATAGTAGCATCTGTGGTAAACAGCGGCTACCTCGACTGACTATCAGAGTGACAAGGACAGGTAGGTGATATTAGATCCAGAGGCATACACACACTACACCGCTCTCTGTTCATTTCAGCTGTTGCCTGCGCACACCCAACTGCGCCTCTCTCAAGACCTCCACGTCACCATGTTGCGCCCGCCCATATTCTCTCTGACAGGCACATCCACGTGAATATGACGGTGGGTCCAACCAACCGGAGCTCGCAGAAAGTAGATCTGTGTGCCAATGTGTTTATGCTGGGGCTGGCGCTTATTTTTCCCTCTTCCAAATAAAAGCATGTAAAGAGAGATGGGACGCTCGGTGTACCCGCGGCGCTCCGAGGGGCCGACGCGCAAGACCAAATAAAAATGAAAATAACACAGTTTGGCCTCATTTTATGAGATGGGTCCAGTGGCCCAGTAAAACGATGCCGTTTTTATTGATACCCAAGCCGAGCTGCGTGCTCGCAGACTCTGTCACCGCGGTTCACTCGGGGACTCAGTGTGGATAAAGCGAGCCACCGAGCCACACTGCAAACACAACAAGCCACTACATCCCGTGGAAAAAAAAAGGGGGGGGAGAAAAATGTAGTTTCATTCAGGATGAATGTGCCATCCACGCTCCAAGACTGTCTGCGCGCACTTGTCAACTGGCGCTGATTGACTTGTACAGTATGTTTAAAAAGAGGACACGTGCAGCTGGTGCCGCTCACACACGCGTCCTGCGTGGGGGATGCAGAATTTTAGCGTCATGTACTCATGGAAATCACCGGAAATAATAATTAAAAAAAATGACTTTGAGGCAAACAAAGAGCAACAAACTGAATTAAAGCATTTTCCCACTCAGAAGGTTTAAATCCTCAAATCCAACTTCATACTGAAGGTCTATACGGTCCAGAGAAAAGTGCTTTTACTATCCACTGCATCCTCATGTGCAGACTACATGCCCAGCGAAGCACAATCAGTCATACTAGTTGTCAAATGGGCCGATCCTCTTGATCTCCACAGAGTTAAGGTTCAAATATCCATTAAATCAACCCAACCAGAGCCACGGTTAAAGCACGCAGGCTCCGTTTGTTGACGACGGATCACTTTATCTGGGTGCTTAACTGGATCTCACTCCTCACTTTGCGTTTGGACCCCTCAGTCGTTCCCAGCCAGCACTCCTCTAGTGTTTTTCTCTGAATCTGATAAGACCCTCATTTGCCTAAGTATTTCTGAAGGAGGGCGTTTAATGAGTTTGATTTTCTTTCTTTTTTTTTTTGGTACCTACAATTCTCCAAAGACCGGGACGCGTTAAGGCCAAGTAAACACGTCTAATCAAACAAATGCGACTTTGATTTTCAAGGTGCGCGACCGAAATGTCAGCTGGGTAACAGGTGATTGTACAGAGAACAGGAAACGGTCAAATGGGACAGAAATATGACACGTTTACATCCCGTGACAGAACCGGACCACCACCATCATCATCATCATCATCATCATCATCAACATCACCATCAAACACACACTTCACGTGTCCACGTGGCCGGGCGGACGCCCACTCAGCCAGCACACGCAGACTTGGTGATGTTAAGAAGTTGCTGAGCTAATCCCGCGAAAGCCCGTCATATATAAATACCAGCAGACCAAAGAGTGTATCACACACACTCACACACACACACTGAGGGAGGGAAGAGACTATAACCTGGACAACCAATGGCCTCTCATAGAGGGTAATAAAACCTTGTTTGGATGCTAACTGGGTGATTCAATTAAAATGATGCGTGTTTGAACTTCTAATCATTCATGTATAATTTAAAAGCAATGGATTTAATGTTATTAATAAATCATATTTTAAGGGTCAGCAATCCAATCGTGCCATTTCATTTCCAAACACTGAAACGCAAAGGCAGTTTAAAACACAAACGAGACCTATAAAATATGAATCACTTATATCTGAATAAATACTGAGGACAGCAGCCGTGATTTAAAAAAAAAAAAAAAAAAAAAGACCCGTTTAAAGTTGACTCTAATAATCAAAGTTTGATATTTCAGGATCGTCTTTGACAATAATCTGATTTGATGCCGAGCAGCGCACAGTCTGCTGCTCATTTTCCCCTCTTTCCAGCCGCGTTGTAATACTGAACCTGAAGTGGATTATCGGTTTCCTCTTCATTTCTACCTTCTGAATGCTTTATCTCTCTTCTGCGGATTACTGCGCACAGTTGGCCTCCGCCATAGAGGGCCATTAATTAGCAATTCAGTCAATATAGGGGGGAGACGACAAGGCTTTTTACATAGGATTAAGGAGACATCAGATTCCTCCATTAGTATATTCCTCCTCACGAATGGGCTTTCATTATACATTTAGTTTTCCCCGGAGTCAATCCAGCAGGCGCTGCATATATTACAGCAAAACAGTCGACGCTGGTGTGTCTATATCTTATTATCTTATTATTCTTAATCAATGGTCGTTCACACTGCGCCGCAGCCTGCCCTCCGCCACACTGCCCCATCAATGCCGGCTAAACGAAACGGAATGAGAGTTATTGGTGATTCGGTTAAGATCCTAACAAGACCTGATGTCATTTCCACATCACATCAGAGAATAATTAAGAAATCTCAGACTTTGTGGAGCAGAGGGGGTTCTAGCTGCCTGTTTAGTCTCTGTTGGCTTTTATTGGTGGGTGTTATTTAGGAAAACAAGTTGCCGTTAATGCGACTGGAATCTAAAATGATCGTGGAGTATAAAACCACATAAAAAACATATCTGTTTACAGCATGATCATCACGCAGCAGTAAACTGCGATTTAAAGGTATAATAAATACCGCCACTGGTCATTTATGCCTCTGTCTTTTAATTGCAACAGATAACACCGCTGCACAGCTGCACGTCCCTGTCAAATCCTCCCGTGTGCGTGCCCTGTGCGCGCAGCTGCACGTCCACGTCAGGCCAGCAGGCGTCCCTCTAAGACAGCAAACATCCCGGGTTCACCCACAGCTCCTCCACACCGACACCGAGCGCGGAGGCCAAACTATGCGCCCGAGACGAGCGTTTCTGAACGAACACTGACATCCACAGCAAAAAGTCCAGCTGACTGCAACCGAGGAGAACACTCCGGTTCATTCAGGAGAAACCCACCAGGACCGAGCAGAGCTTTCCTTTTATATTAAGACATCATTTAGCTTTTCAATAATAAAAAATCTGTTTGTTATAAAACACGGGGATAAATATATGTTTTAGTTTTGAGACATCTGTGTGTGTGTTGTTTGATCCACATCTGAAGGAGGATTCATTAAAAAAAAAAAAAACAAAAAAAAAAACGTAGTAAATCAATTAAAAGCTGGAATTAATGAAACTCCTGTTCGGAAAGCAGCACGCGCATTAACCTTTAACCTGTGTAATCATCAAGACGTGTCAATAAAATAATGATATTTACCTCATAGAATATATTATTTACAATTTCGATGGCATGTTTTTATACATGTCACAGTAAACCTGCAGACATCCCACCCTTTTCCACGTGAAGTCCTGCGATCTGTAAACACTGCACTGCACTGACGCACACGGAGCAGACACTCACCTATTTGCGCGCAGGTGGTGGCCAGTTTGCGGCAGTGGGAGTCCATTATGGCAATTTTAGGGAAACTGCTTCTGTAAAAAGAGACAAAAGAAACCATAATTAGCCTTTAAGTCTCGTAAACAACCCACTGTGCGCGAGCGTGTGTGTGCGTGTGTGTCACTGACATACAACTCTGTGGTCAATAGTGTTTGCAGTCAACATTAGACCAGTGGTGTGCTCAAAGGATGAGTGTTAGATTGCAAGGGAAAAAAAATGTTGGTGGTCTCGAACAAAATGTTTTGAATTGATGCAAAATTCAACGCGTGTGAGCATGCGCAGTGCCGATGTTATAATGAAGTATCGGCAGAAAAATAGATCCAGATTTTAAAATAATTTTCGTTCTGATTTTTTTTCTTTTTGTAAAAATCTGTCAGCGATATTTAATTTGTCAGTTTGTGGCTGAGCTGCGACATCTGTAATTCAAGAAACACTTTATTAAAAATAATAATAATGCAGTAAGGATGATTTGGGTTGGAGGAAGATGAATAATTGTCATTCTGGGGCTCTTTCTCTCGTTTTAAGACAAACTCGAGTCTAAAACAGCATTTTACGCACGTCTTGTTATATTTGTTATTAAGTGTAATTTTGTGAATATATAAAAAAAAAAGCCGCCGTGTTTTGCATGAGCCGGATCTTGTGTTGCTGTGCAGCCTGCAGCAGTTGGAAGTGGAGTGATTCCGTAGTAAAATCACGGGATTAGAGTCTGATTGAGATGTCTGTCGGTGGGATATTACAAAATTCATTATCGCAGCCCTCATACTACCTCGATATGAAGTTACACAGATGGGGTTTTATTAGTCCAGGCTCACACTGTTTGCTTATGATAATTCAAGGCGGGCGGAATTTGCATGCAGTCATGCTGTTAACCATTTTCCTCAGTTCTTCTCTTCACCTGCTCGACATCATCTGTGAGGGATTTCTCTCTCCTTCTCTCATTCAGAGATGAAGATATTGCAGGTTAAGTTTTTACGGTGTCTACCTGCGCAACCTCTCTTCTCATCCCTCCCCTGTATCCCCACAACAAAATGAAATAGTGTGGGTCAGGCTGTAAGGTGGAAGGTTATTGCGCGCGGCTCCGTGTTATCTAATCAGTGAGATTTAATGAGGGAGGGGTGGGGGTGGGGGGAGTCCCCTCTAATATTTCAGCCTGCCTGGCTGCTCTGCGGCCTCTAAACCCACACACCGCACTCACCCCAGCGTTTTACTCTATTTTCATTTGTTTGGTTAAAAAATAAAACATTTCTACATCGAATCATCAGATTAAAAAAAAAAAAAAAAATCTCTTTTGTCGGAGATTTCAAATTAAAAGCATCTATTTCCTTAGAAAAAATAAAGCGGATGCAAATTAACTGACACAAATAAATAAAATGTGCGAATCACGTGATAATTTAGTTTTTTATAGGCAAAGAAAATTGGTATTATGGCGCTAATTTAAACACACACACACACACACACACACACACACACACACAACTACAAAAATAAACCAAATAAATAAACATCATAATGTCTTTAAAGAGATTTAACACACACATACAACATTAATAATAATAATAATAATAATAATAATAATAACAGCGGTGCTTCAGAGGTAATTAATCCCGGTAATAAATCTTTGTTTTGACTTTTCCTACAGACGTCACAGTGTGGCTCCAGTAGAGCGGTTTAAAAATATAAGTGCATTAAGATAACTTTATATTAATCTCTTCAGCCATTCATTCTCACTTCGCCGTCGCTTCTCGTGCTCTCGCTCACCACCAACAGTTGATACGAATCAGTGACTCACATGGCATGGGGCCCAGTGCAGACAGAAAGCTGGCATGGCCTCACGCTGTCTTTACTTCTGAAATTAACACAGCGGAGCATGAGACTGCAGCCTTTACCGGGAGATGAATCGACTAACCTCCACCATATGGTGCCGTATTAATGAAAGGCCTCCTTTCCTCCGTTAGTCTGTGCCCCCTCTTCTTTATATTGGAGGATAAAACACATGTGAGCTCACGGTTTTATGAACAGCCATGCCATTTGCTGAGCAGAATTAACGTCAAATTTAATTTCGGGCGTGAACAAACCTTATTTATCGGGTTTATTCACATTTTATTGTAATTCATGTTTAATTTAAAGCTCAGATAAATCCTCAAGCCGCGGGACGTGACGCTGAAATGCGCAAATGCGCCATTTTTTCCCGATTCTATGATCGATATTTAACAGTTTCTCTTACAGTCACCGTCACCTGCGGGACGATCCACTTTGCTTTACGCCTCCTTCCTTTTTATTTCCCATCGCTCCATCACCGCTAATGGCGCACCATCATCATCCGCCGACCTGTAAGGCGAACCCTGCCCTCACATCACTCCATTGCTCCTCTGTGTTCCAGCCACGCGTTTAAATTCACACCAGAACGGGCACACACACACAAAAAGAACACGAGGTGGAACAAATTCCTTCACTTGCATGAACTCACACCTCACTTTTCTTATTATTCGAGCGCCTCTGCTCCTCTCGCTGCACTTACCAGTTGTTGACACCGGTGGAGGGGGGGGGGGGGTTCGACTTTTTCCAGCCGACGGCGTTTTTATTCTGAGAGTGAAGAGATAAATCCCACCGTCCAAAAACACTCACACACACCAGAACTCGTGTGTGCGTTTGCGCGCGCGCGCGTGTGTGTGTGTGAATACGCGCGTTTGTTTTATAAAGCGATAATTCAGCCAACTTCAAGGTCCAGTAACGCTGGAAGTTTCTGTCCGGAAATGTGCGCGCTGCCGCCTGGATGTGGCTCCCCCGGCTGTGTTATCCCAAAATTAAAAATAAAAAATAAAAAGAGGCGCAGCTACGTTTAGGTTTGTTTCATTTACGCGCGTTCAATAACCAGGTGTGTACGGTGCGGGGAGGAAACGGCGAAGGAGGCGCGTTCATCCGAGTCTCCTCTTGGTTCGTCCTCTTCTGTCTTCCTTAACTTTTTCTCTCTTGAAAGACGCTCAGAGAGTGGCGCATTTTTTCCTCAGAGCTCAGAGAGGGACCCCGCTTGCGTGCGTATGTGTGTGTGTGTGTGAGTGTGTGTGTGTGTGTGCTTTTAAAGGGGTGTGTTTGTGTATGTATGCGCCTGTGCCTGTGTAGTCTAGCAGAGGGCAAACTTAGAGCCTCTCAACTTTCAACAACAATCAAACCAAAAAAAAGAAAGAAAGAAAAAAAAAAAACAGGGTGGCATCTTTAAAAAGCGCGCATGTTTAAAAAAAAAAAAAAAAAAAAAAAAAAAAAAAGCAGCCTGATTCTCCCGTTAAGCCCGCCCCGGTGCGTTTACTGTGTCACCGCACCGTTTGGAGAGCACACACGCGAAACACAGAATGACTGAATTTGCCTGAACCTGTAATTTACAAGGAAGTCTACTAAAAGAAACAATAATCCGAAGTTAGTGGCAGCGATTTAAAGAAATATTTAAAGTCACGTGCTGGTGTCAGTGGCAGCGCGTTATGAGATCAGTTAATTAGGATCCTAATCAAAGCCCAGTCAAGCTTACTGTTTGACCACTGCGCTGAAATAATTTAACACACAATATTCAGAGGTGGCTGTAAGAGAGAAAATGTATTTAAATGAGCTCATTCGGGGACAGACAGAGTCCTATCGTGTTGCGGATTTATGTGCGGATGAAGTGAACAGCTGGCTCGGATGCAAATGTTCTTTATAGATCCGTTTTCGTTAGATACAGGCTGATTTTTCCATTCGCATCTTAAGTGAGGCGCGCAGACCGGACGTAGGCCCGCGTGTTTTTTTTTTTTTCTTCTTCTTCTTCTTCTTCTTCTTCTTCCCCCGTCGCCTAATCCTTCTTTTACATTTTTAGTCATACTCCCATTAAACCAGTAATTAATGCGCACATCCACGCGGGAATTTCCTGGCAAAAGAGGACACTGAAGCAAAACGTGCGCATCATCCACGACCACCCCCACCAACCACCACCATCCACCCCCTCCATCTTCCACCCCCCCCCACCCACCCCTCTGTCTCTCCCCAAACCCCCCCAAATTTGGTGAATCAGGAATGGTCTGAATCCTGTTATCCACACATATAATAAATGCTTGCTGCAGCCTTATGCAGACTTAAAAATGTGTAATTATAAGAGTTAACAGCTGCTTACAGCATGTTTATTCAGCCACATTAAACTATGGCGCAGACAGATTCCTCCTCCAAAGGCCCCAACAGGCCAGATTTGGATTATTTCTGCGTCCATGCAGTGAGTGCGTCGGGTCAAATGCAAACCAACCAAGGAGAAATAAATCAAATTAGCCTATTTGCCAACACAGCACACTCACTTCTAGAAGAAAAAAAAGAACGTGACCCCCGCGCTTTAGATGTTAGGCGTTGTGATACATGCACGCGTAAAAGCAAGAACACGTGCACACACACACACACACACACACAACAAATGTAAGTAAATGGGGCAGAAAACATCAACCCCGCATCATGCACATCTTCAAATCACGCCCCGCCTGCACTGAGAGGGAAAAAAAGAGGGTGAGCCTGGAGAGGCATGATGGTTCGGCTGTATATTCTCCTCTTACCTTCTTATGCAAAGGGGGGAAAAAAACAGTCAAGAGCCTCCTCTTTCTCACGCAGAAAGGTGCAAAGGAATGCCTGAAGTTCAGAGAAGGCTGGCGGGTATAAAATCTTTCGCCTCGGGGGCAAACCGGCGGCTTCTTTTCATTTCAAGCGCTTATCGATTCGCCGTTGTCATCTTTGGCGACGCAGAAGGACACTTGAAAGAATTTCTGATGGGGCTGTGATGTGAGAAACAGGGTGACCTGCTCTGCTGATGCTCTCTCCTGATTCTTAACGAGCACATCAGCCCCCCTCCATCGCCTGTACAGTTGTACATTTTCAACTTTTTTCCCCTCCTCCTCCTCCTCCTCGCTCCTGCATGCTGGAGAGGACTTTAAAACACTCTTTTTCCCCCCGGTTTTCGCATATATCAGCACGCATCCAAACCTCCACTTTAAAGAGATGGAGGAGATGATAGACTGCCCAGCAAGTCAGCCACAACACACACACGAAATCTAAACCGGAGGC
Organism: Nibea coibor; assembly: GCA_023373845.1. NCBI lineage: Eukaryota > Metazoa > Chordata > Actinopteri > Sciaenidae > Nibea > Nibea coibor. Next base: position 22,393,286 of record CM041739.1, read on the forward strand.
CACTTTAGCTTGGCTATTTTTTTTTTTTTTTTTTTTTGAGAACTTCAATTTTTTTTTTTTTTTTTTATATTTTGAATGAATTATCTGCTGTGATTGATTACAGCTCTTAAACTTCACACCAGTGCACACAGATCATCTAAGATCAGGTTGTGCACATAATCTAATGTCGAAAGCACAACATAGATCCCACTGGGACCATTATTTCCATCTGTAAGGCCTGATATAATTAAAAGTGCTCTTTTATAAAGGATCCTGAAAACATTCAGAAGCATTAGAAGATGATACACACGCCCTGCAGAACATGGCTCCATATCTGCGAGAATAAAGACCGTCTTGCAACGCTGTAATACTTGTTATATGGCCTCTATTCTGTGCCAAATTGCGCTTTGACATAAACCTATTAGTCTTATTGTGAATTTATGGAAAAGATGCATAGAGTGAATGGCTCACTATGAAAAATGTCTTGTCTTCCTGCGTCTGCAGCCTTTGCATCCTTCGCATGCCATGAGGAATCAATTAAATTCTAGTTAAATCATTGTCTACGATTTCTCCCCTCACCTCACACCATGACTTTTGAATTAATTCCTATAGGCCGTCATTAAAAGTGAATCTGAGCCGTTTTCCCACCGCATTCGGTGAAATAAGTCCTTGCATTATACACTGTCATCATTCTGTTGCACCGGGAAGCTTGAGTAATGCGGATGTGAAGTGGTTCCATTATTCAGGGGTGCTCTTTGCCTGAGAAACCAGCCTGATTTTCTTCTCTTCTCTCCTTTTTTTTCTCTTCACTTTTAGCCTCAAACCACATGTGATTGTCGCCTAGTGTTCTGTCTGGCCAACACTCTGTGGCCATGTAATAAAATTTGGAGTCAAATTGGTGTTTCCAAAGCCACAAATCTTTAAACAAATCAGTTTATGTGCTGCTAATATGTTAGAAAATAAAGAAAAAAGGCTGGGAACTTAGCTTTATTGTGGGGTGTGACTTTTTCTACGATTTGAACAGGAGGGATGAACATGAGGTAGAGAGGAGGAGAGGAAGGTAGACAAGAGGAGTTAGGAGGAGGAGAGGGGGGGGGGGGGGGGGGGGGACAAAACATTATATGAGTCTCCTTCGAGACAGAAATATCCTGTGTGTATTTACATTTGTCAAGTATCACTCCAAGAACGTTATTAGTGAAAAAGCTGCCTGTAAATTAACCAAATTAAAAGGGTGGCTCTTTGATAGCTCTTGAGCTTGTTGAGCGGCTTTATGCCTGATCCTTACTATTCCAGCTCTGTCACAGTACCAAAGGGAGACGAAGCTACACCAACGCTAAGCACTCCAACTCAGCAACATGGCTTGTGGTTTTCGAACGTTATACGCAAGGCCAGTAAATGACTTACACGATAGGCTACCCTCACTTCTCCCGACATGCCCAGCTAACATGGTGTATATTTAAAAAGTACTCAGCTCTTCGTCTTTGTCTTCTTCTGTAATTATCCTATCCTCAGCTTCCAAAGAAAATGCTTAGCTGATGTCATTGTGGTTTTGGCCCCCCGACTGCTCTAATATTAATCCCATGCATGAGGCAGCTTCAAATGAATAAGGATTACTTTGAATTAAACTCTGGTCCATGTTTTTATGTGAACACATTAACTCCTGTCATTGCTGGTCAGTCAGACGAGCACTGCCTCCATTCCTCTTGACTTTGGACATGACATGACTTTGGTCAAGCATGATTAAAAATGTCCCTGAGACTTGGATGGCATTCATTACGCTGACAGCCACAGACAGACAGCACAGCAGCTCTTTTATGGCAACGCGGTTGATCTTGGGGGAAAGTAATAGTCGGTGCATGCATAAACACATGCGGCCTCAGCCTTAATCACAGGTGCGAGTGGGCCAATAAATTGCTCAAGCAGGTCTCTGATCAATTACATGAAAAATCAATGGGAAGCTGCCACTAACCTGCCTAAGGGGAAATCGGCCAAGAATGAAATTGGTGTGATAAAATGACTATGATGCCTCCAACTCTGTCGATAACATGTAAAACAGTTCAGCTACATGCTAACTCTCCTGTCAGCAGAGCTGAGGTGGACCCAAAGGTCACAACTGGAATCAGCTTAGTCCTAATTGGTCTACTGTGGCAGAGAGAGGGCGCGAGGGGACGGAGCTGGAGAGAGATACCGAGGCTGAGTCAGAGAGTGCAGTGCAGGACAGGTGATTGCTCACTTGGCTAAATTTTATTTTACGTAATTAAATCCTAGTTTTCATTCCTGTAAATTTTGGCAGATAAAATCCAAGACACTTACTGGCTTTCTCTCGAGCTTTCAACCCATTGTCATGGACTTCATTGCACACTGGGTCTGCTGAGAATCTAATGGATGACATTAATTTTCATGACAACTTCATCTGCTGATGAAGAATGTGAAATCATGGTTTAAAGTTAAAAAAAAAAAGCTTGTGAGTGGTCCTTTCAAAGCAATTGTCTCCAAAATGAATCGACTTCCATGACTTCCATGTTAACTCTCAAGTTGGATATATCAGAAATTTCCGAAAAAGAGTTTCCCAGTCATAATTAGGACATGGAAACTAATGACGCGACTGCTCTTTACAAGTCAGAAACTGGCAATTAGGGTAATAAGATGAACAAGGCCTTGATGACATCTGTGTCTTTGCTCAACTAGAGTATAGGTTGGACTAAAAATGTCTGCCAAAAGCAGAAAAAGAGCAACAGAAACATGGCAACATGCGTGGATAAGATCGAGTTGTATACATTTTTGTGAGTTGACAGACTTGTTAAAGGCCCAGTGTGTAGGATTTAGTGGCATCTAGTGGTGTAGTTGTGGTTTGCAAGCCCCTCGCCTCACCCTCTCGTTCTTAGTGTGAATGAGAAATTTACAGTGGCCAGAAAACATGCTCCCCCAACCAATCAAAAAGTGGCAAACTTAAAGAAAACATGGATTTTTATGCATTGTGTATATGATAAAACAAAGAGGAGAACGTAACAGATTAGAAATAAATGAATATATTAAAAACATAACATACATAAAAACATGTTCAGAAGGTAGATAAAGGATGATATGAAGGCAGGGAGAGGGGAAGAAAAATGGAAGGTGGGAGGGAGGGTGCCTAATCTGAAATCAGGATGCTAGTCCCATGTCCTGTGTTCTGATTAGTTCCAGTGTTTCACGCTCGTCTCTGCTTTTCATGGAGCCACATCGCATGGCTGAACTGTACATGGGCACGGCATTTCGCACCATCACGCAACAACCGAACACGAGCGACACATGAGAACCTTAGATGACGCAGGGTCAACGTCCGCTCACACTGTAAGCATCCCCCGTGTCACCATCCCTTACCGATTTTAAGAAACAGCATTATTGTGTTCATCTTTGGAAGACTGAGATTTCACATATTGACCTCAACAGCTCTTTGGCTCTCAAATCAGTACTTCAGATCCACTAATCCGTTAGTGGAGAAACATCACAGAGAAGGTGATGGAGGGAGGTGGATGTTTGTCATAACTCTTCACGCTGGATGCGAGATTTGTGTGTGTGCGTTGGCGAATGGCGTGGAAGCGAGAAAAAAAGAACGAGCAAGGGCCATGTGTGAACGAGGAGGGTGAGGTGGGGGTGTCTAATCCAGTCCCAGTGTGAAACTGTTGACATTTGTGCTTTTTTTCCCTTCATTATGTGACTGGGGCTGTTTTGCGCTGGATTAGCTACAAATCTCCCATGCAGCACATTCAGCATGCCACTAGTAGTTTAACTTCATTAATAATGGATGAAGAGATTGTAATCCAGGAGTAAGAGAGCATGGACGAGCACCATACGCAGAGAGAGAGAGAGGCAGGAAGAGAGGGCACCCCTCTAGCAGAATCCGTTTTTTCTTCCAAGACAATGTGTGACGGTGATAACATCACCAATTATTGCTACCCACGTGTAATATTGCATCAATACCTTTGTCGCTAGTTGTAATTTGCCTGGAACCCACAAAGGTATGGGTGTGTAATCGAATATATGTGGAGGGGTGAATGAAAGGGGGGGAAGAGACATCGGAAGTCTCTGCGGCGCATATGCTAGTATCTTCCATTGATTGTGTTTACTCAAGCTTCTCATTCCAGACTATTATAAAAGACCGGGGGACACACCCTGGCCTAACAGCAGGATAAGGAGGATTAAAGGTATACGTATTCACTATTTCTCTCTCCACTGCCAGCTTTGATTTCTGTCAAAACAATGAGGATACGCTATGAGACAAATGAGGGCCAGTGGCTTGAAGGTAGATTGAGATCTAGTCCAATCATTATGCAGATTGGCAGCAGAGATAGAAAAAAAAAAAAATTAAAAATATGGGCGATATACGTTGTTATAGTCATTATCTACTCATTGTCATCAATTGATGCAAGACTAAATGAATTCATATATGTCGATTTCAATAACGTTTACACCGTTATTTTAATCAGTTAGTAATTGATATGTTTTGTAGCTTTTTAAACTAAAATTTAAGGGTATGTGGAAGAAGTTGACAGATTTGTCAAAGTGATTTCTGGGAATGATGCCAAAGATGTCACAAAAATAATAAGTAAAATAAAATAATATTTTTTAAAAAAAAGTGGAAAATAGGAAAAAGAAATGGGATCCAGGAAGCCGTGGTTCAGTTGTTTGAGGGTGGTTATTAAAGAACCAGCATTGAGGGGTTAGTGCCATTTGGCGGTGTAGTTGCTGACGACAACCCAGTTGCCTCACCCTCTCCTTCCTAGCGTGAAAGGTGGATTATATATATAAGGTATATTAAAAATGCTGTAGCCTCAGTTTGAATGCTAACTTTCACTGGGCACCCTGCATGGCAGCTCACTGATGAAGAGCACTGCCTTACTGCAGTTGCCCAGTTTTGATGTCACCTATTTGCTTTCCTGTCTATTTTGTAGCCATCTTGTCAAATAAAGGCATGAACGCCCCCCCAAACAACCAGTTTTACAAGGGAGCTGTGTGCCCTTTAATGTTGCCATTGTGTAACCCATGTATATTATATTACATGCTGAGTCATTAAAACTACAAACGGACTGCAGCACAATAAAACTCTGGAGCCTCAGGGCTTCCTTATCAACAATGTGTTACAATATTATGATCTCACATTTGATTTCAATGAATTCTAGAATTTATTACACCCACAGTAGTCGTCTGATGTGGTAAGAAAAACAGACAAGCAGCTCACACTGTTAAAATTCCACAGGTGGAGATATATTTTGGCACAGTGGCAGGCTTTAATGGCCTGAAAAGTTTTTTTTTTTTTTTTTTCTGAACGCCACCTGTTTGTGAACTTCCTGTTTGAGTTAATCAGAAATCTTGTTTGTTCATGTCAGTGTGAGAGGAGCCGCTTCCTCTCCCACATGAAAGTGAACTCACCTCGAGGCGGGATTTCAAAACAAGACAATTAATCAAAGGTTTTTGCCTGCTTATATTTGAAGATCAAAGTGACACTATTATTAGAGAAGATGAACTGTATTGATCCCAGAGGGCAAATCTGGATATTGAGTGAAAGTGTGATCATGTTTTCATGCTCCTAAAGGGAAATGACGTTGCATATGTTTCTTTTGCCTGTAAGAATCTCAGAGCTTCCCAAAGACGAAACATGGCCCATAGAACAGTTCTTGTTAGACATTTATAGAGTTCTACAGACCTTTTCTCTTTCATCATCAATACTGCTTAATGCTTAAAAATATCAGACCCTAATAACACCCTAATGATGCCAGAATGGCCCCATTACAATTGAGACAAACTTTAAACAGCATCAGGAACCATGAATTGGTTGGTATTACCAGAGGTTCTGATCTTGGATTATTCTGGAGATGGGGTGACATTTTTGTGTACATGGTGTCTTTATATGTTTATGATGATGTTCTCTTATCATGAAAGCGGCCATATTCATCACTGATTTGCAGGACAGATATTTTGACTGGTTACACCTAAAAAGTTTCAAGTTAAAGAGTTTAATGTGAGTTAAGTGTGGAAGACCCCTGCCACGTCTTAAAGCTGGACAGAAGCGTGTCGACGTGTAGTTCGCTGTTGACCCTTTTTAAGATGGACCAAAGGACAGTCTGCTCTGTCACCGTGTCGACAAGTAGAGTCTAAAATCAAAGTCATGTCAGTTTAACAGATGAGCCGCCTCCTTTCTTTTTGGCAGCCCTTCATTACAAAAGATTTGGTTAACATCCGGGAGCTGCCCAATTTACACAATGAGCAGCTACCGGGACAGTTGTGGGTTTAGCACTTTGCTCAAGGGCACAACAGCTGTTGTTGTTGTTGAGATGGTGCTGAACATGTTTACTGTCCCGGCAGCGAGCATCCAGTCACAACCTTCCCTGTGTAACCATCAGATCATGTAATTAGCTTCAGGCTGTCGGAGGTGCGGGGGATACCAGACGGACAGCTTTGATGTGTGAGGTGCCACATTGCTGCAAATAAATGCTTAATGGGTGAAGCTTAGGTGATGTCATAGTTCATTGTAATGACAGTTGCCAGCCTCATAAATAATGCTTAAGATTGTTTCCAAGTACGTCTTTTGACTGACGTGCTAGTTTGCTTTGGGCTGGTGCTGCTGACCCCTGGCATGCTGTGAATGTCACACAACAGTTTCCATTGTAATGAACAGAGGGAACACACACACACAATGTTGGACATGACTTAGAATACTAAACGAGTTTTCCAACATAAAAAAAAAAAACAAAGTCGTACAAATGTTGGTACAAAATTAGAGCAGTGGTAGTTTGTCATTGTCAAAACACTTTTTTTATAGTTTAAAAAAAGATGCCCAATTATAGATCTAAGGAAAATACATTTTCCCCCCAACACAGACACAGAACACTTCAGTCAGTCGTCACGACAGATTCACAGACACATGTGCACGCACAATAACTGCAGAGAGAGCAATGTGAAAAATGCCAGCATGGCCTAAACCCTCACAGATGGATATACTTGGGAAAATAAAGTTTTCAAGTCAACAAGCAACTGTATCTACTTAAAATATGACAAAGGCTTTTAATTATTTTGTTCTAAAACAATTCAGCTAAAATCCTAACTCTCATGATGTAAAATAAACACACAACAGCTGGGACAAACTAAGTCAAAGAGGTATTATGACTAAACTGTCCCTTAAGGATACGATTAAGGCTGTTTTCTTAAAGGATTAATCTCTTGACTCTGTTTTTGGTCACTGATTGAAAGTTTACTCTAAAACATGACAGAAAATTCTCAAAAAAATAGCCCGTGAAATTTCCCAGAAGCCAAGATGCCTTGTTTAAATAGGATTTTTTTCTTTGACCTGCAGTCTACAAATCCAAAGCTATTCCATTTACAGTGATATGAAACGTAGAACACCCTCATTTTAGAAGCTAGATCCAGCAACGATTTGACAGTTTATTCATCTTAATCTGGGACATGACATGACAAAAGCAAATGTTTGACCTCAGAGTTGATCTATTCTATCTATATCTATATTTATCTATTATGTATTTATTAAATATTGCAAATGCACACTATGAGTTCAGTGTCTTGCCGTAGGACACATAAGCTATGATTGAGATCAAACCTCTTATCTTTTGGATGGTCTCCCTCATAGCAAGTCCATCCATCCACTCCTTTGCTCCGACTTTCCACGCATCAGTATTTCCATTATATATCTACAAACTTCCATGTACTAAGTCAGTGCATCTTATGATCGCCAGAACGTCGGCGTCTAGAACGGGACATTTCCGCGGCGGCTGCCTCTACATGATTGGAAGTGCTAACGCTGAGTGCAAAGTTACATCTGGTTCCCCTTGACTTGGAGGGAAACTAGCCCACTGACACTGAAGCTAGGCTAACCCAACGCTGGATACGTCGTGCTTTCTGTGTCTTCTGGGGGCTGCAGTGCATGCGAAGCGTCAGCCAAGGCCACATTAACCCTGGAGCATTCTCCCCCTTCTCTCTAATGTTTCAATTAATTGCAGGGCTGTCACGAACGGTGTTCAGCTAACAGGAAACACATTGCCTTTGACGTGACAGCCCCGATTGTTGATAGATGTAATTGGAAGTGTTAAATCTCAGTCCAGATCATTTCAAATAACTGTGCCACTCCCTCTGCCTCCCTCCACTCTTAAATGTATGTCTAACAGATACAGGCTTCACTTTTTACTGTTGTTTGATGATATAAAACATGGATTGTATATCTTTTTAGTCAAAAAAATCCCCTGGAAACTTTAATTGTAATAGTTTATGAAATATTTGGGGAGTAACTACAGGTGAAAAAGGATTACATCCTGTCCTGAGCAGCCGCACTGGAGCCAGCAACAGGACAATATGTTGCTCAAACGCACTGTCATCGAGGTTGTCATATATTCATTTTGTTCCCCAACCCAGGTTTTCATAGCCAATCTGGCAGATTCAGACTATATGACCTTCCGGTCACAAGAAAGCTTCTCTAACCTTCAGGCTACTCCAGCGTTGGAATATTTGTGTAATGAAAAAGGGATGAGATAGTTTATTATTTGGGAAAAAAAAGGTCTGAGGAGTGTTTGAGAAAATAAAGTACGGGAGTGGAACCAAAGCCGTCATTATATGACTGATAATGCCTGATGTGATGGATCACGCAAACGCTGTACATCCCCAGAGGTGCACATGACTTCATTTTACATGTGTGGTGGGACAAACATTCACTCCAGGCAATTTTACAGTTCTCGCATTGCTTTTGCATCATATTCTCATATGTTACTTTAATAAATATGGCACAAGCAAAATTTGGTTATTAAAATGAATCAGTGCTTTATATTTGTGAGATTCAGCTGTGAACAACTCTTTGAACTTGCATTGTATCATGTCAAGAATATATAAATGTATTATTTAGGCCAAACACTGTGAGGTAATGTATCTGATAAATGGGACCAGAGAGGTTTCTGAGGAAAATCATTATATGGATCCTCAGGAGTGAGTAGATCCTACATTGAGCAACAGTGAAAGTGGTATGTCTTTATATGAATAGTGTTGTTCTTTTTGATACTTTCTAATTCTAGGGAGCAGATTGGTTGTAAGAGTGTTTTGTGGCCTACAGTGATGCAACAAAACCTGTTCTTCCTCTACTGCTGATGCGGCATTGTTCCAAAAGATAATTGCGGCAATGTGATCATTTTCAGTACCATGAAATGTCATTATCAGGGCTTGTTTGAGCAGCACTCCAAGATTAGAGGATACTGCAGTTGTGAAATTGGAGATATTATTAGAGAGACATATAAACATGACACATCTGACATGCAAACTCAAAGGCTTGCTCTTCAAATTAGATCTAAACAGACACAGAGTTGAATTATTTAATTACGTTTAATGTATTGCAGACTGATGTGTACATTCAGGGGCACAGCTTGGAATTATGGGTATTAATTCTATAGGTTCATCTATTCTTTGCACCAACCCAATAATTTACATTATTGGCACATCAGTCTCTAAGAACATGGTCTTGAACACTGTTTGTAAAAAATTCGTAGAGTTCTGAGTATAGAGTGTAAAGAGTGAGACAGATAAATGACGCCTTATGCTTTGACAAAATAATTGATAGAAATACTAAAGCAAGAATACTCCAAAGAGAGAGAGAGAAAAAACACATTTACAGACTGGATTTGCTACTATTGAACGGTGGGCTTCAGGTAATGATTGATTGATATTTTCCAATGGCCAGTGAAACATGAATTCAGCCAAGGTTGACAGGTTGTACGTCCATGATCCTCGCAAAGAGAACTGCAGATCCTCTAGTATGTTGGAGGCTTGGCCCTTGCGGACCAACCGAGTCTTAACCCCTTCCATGGTGCTCATAGTTATAACACAGAGCATTCTGATCACTGGACCTGAAGGACAGTTCAAATACCGTCAGGTCATTGGGGGCCCATATTAACAGAACCAAGGCTTTGTCACCAATCCCACTCAACTTCAAGGATCTTTAGGGGAAACAGATCGATCAACTCCTGACTCCATAACTGGTCTATGGCCACAAAAGAAAAACACCATAAAGGAGATTTTTTTTCACTGTACAGCAGAAAAAAAAATAGTGAAACCATATTAAGTCAGGGATGAAAATGAGATAAATCAGTAACTAACACTTTTCTGAGCTTTGGTGATTCTGATATTGTTCTCATTTCAAACAAAAAGATCAGCAAAGAAAATGTCCATTTTTTTTCCTTCAATTATAAACAAGTGACGATTTCTAATGTGCCCACCTGCTCCTTTCTATCCTGACAACCAATTATCAGTCCAATTACTTCAACATACAAACCACAGATCCCTTTTATCTTTTGAACCACAGCAGCCAAAATAAGAATGAGTTGGAACCAGAACAGACTTTTTTTTTATCAATAGTTTAATAAAGTCTACTGCTACACTACACAAGAGTCATTTTTTCAGTAACTTTAATATCAGTGGCTTTGGTAAAAATGTCAGATTGGCAGCTGACTGAGTGAGTGGGCACCCATCCATCATCACCATCTCTCAGTGTAAATCTGTCAATATTGTATCTTTCCACCAAACGCAACCTGCCAATTTATTACACCAAAATGACGTGGACAAATTTTATCTTACCATAAGTTAAGTCACATGAACCTAAGCTATAGGTGTGAGACAATTGTTCTTTCTTTGTTTCTACTGATGCAATATAGGACCACAGCAGTGCAGTAAAGGGCAGATAGCTATTGGTGTCTCAGAAGGTCACAGATGAGGCTTTTATGTCCTTCCATACCCTCCGTCAGCATGCTGTGAAGTACCCTGGCTCTCCTGGTAGCTCTCCTTCCTGCTGGGACGCATTGCAACTCTGTCTTGGCCGCCAACCAGGAACTCAAAAGGCAAAGGCATTAGCTATGCAGCTCCCAGCGAGGAGAGTGGAGCTGTGGCATGGGGTAGCAGGGTGGTGAAAGCTCTTCCACCTGTTCACCTCAGCGAAACATCTAACCTAGGACACTTGGAAGGAAAGAACGGGTATTTCCGTTTAACATGGAAACAATTATGGTCGTTACTGGCCTCTCAGGACAAAATAGTCGCAGCCATGGTTGGGGATTAACACGGATGTTCATTAATACCAGTGGCTCAAATAGTACTTAATGTGCCGAGATTTTGAGATCTCTGCCTTTTAAAACACATCACATCACTGCCTTAACAATGTCTATCCATATTCAACGCCTGCACTGTTCAGCAGTATGAGCAAAAGATCAGTGTTACGTGTCACAAAATACGTAGGAAAGCTCTCCCCACAAACACAACATTGTGTGTGCACAAATTGCTTTGATTTTTCTTGGTGGTTTTCCTGCCAGTGTGCCAATGTGGCTAAATTCAACTTTGACACCCAAATACACTTATTTCCTCAAGATGTGTCCAGGAAGTGGGATATTATTGGTGACAAGTCTGACTGTAGAAAATAGTAACTCCATGAAATTCATGTAATCAGCTCTATATCTTAAAACTGGAGATATTCATACCTATACCGATCTCACAAAGAAATAAGTGTGAAGCTTCTGGGTAAGCAAACATATATATTATAAGATTAGGTGGTTTGTATGACTTATACATTAACATATCATTTCACTAGCTGTGTCTCCATTTGCATACTTCCATATTTACACCATACACGCTATTTTGAGTACAGTACTGTCACTGGTGGCAAAATACAGTGTACTGTGAGTACCTGAATGGTGCACTGGTAACAGTCAAAATGCTGAACACTGGACATGCTCTCAATGGTTGCCATTTCGGCTACATAGTGTTTGTGGTGAATACTGTAATATAAACCATGAGCTGTACATATGCTTTATATTTAGATTTTGGCCGTCAAATGTTGATACTAATGCTCTACTTACAATTCTGGTTGCAATACAGCAAAGAAGAAGTAAAATATTGCTGTTGATCATGGACACACTCAGATTGAGACACTACCCTGAAATTAGCACAGTATGTTGGGAAGTACAGAGTGCACATAGTGTACTACATAGAAATACTAATAGAAGTATTTGAACTGAGACACTCATAGCGCCATGTCCTCGCAGTAAACTGACTAAATATGTTGCCCGTTTCGCTTATAACACATATATAAGCATTTTTGACAGAGGTAACTTAATGTAACTTAGGAAAACACATTCAAATAGATCAAAACAATTTATATAACATGTAGAATTTAGAAAAAAGCCCTACTTTGAGAGAAAGCACAACCAAATACAGAAACGCTGCAAGTTGCATCAGAAAACAAAAAAGTTCTGAACATATCTAGGGAAGTGCACAGTTAGTTGACTAGACAATTAAAGTGTGTTCACCGCCAACTGAGTGCTAGTCAAAATGCTGAAGATGTATTCATTTGCTTGTATTTTGTCTCTTTGCATGTGTTTCCTTACGTTTCAGTGACTTGAACTCTAAGGGCCGCTGTAATTTTCTGACCTCACACCCTTTTTGGCATTACATCATCATTTGTCAATGCCTTTTCAAAACCGTTTAAAAAGCATGATTTATGTTCAGTTAGGTTTAGGCACAAAAACAACTTGGTTAGGAAAAGATCATGGTTTGGATTAAAATAACTACTTGGTTAAAGTCACGGAATGCTATTCATGGTTAAGAGAAACCAATGTTTGGAAATTTTAAGTGAACACTGGTCTTCTGTGTCAGTTTCACTGACCCATCCCTCCACTCCGACCTGCTTCTGCAGACCTTGTTGCCCTGTAACTTCACACTGCATCCCAATTGAACATAGTTGTCATTCCTACTGCTGCTAGAGGTCTTTGTCACCTTTGCAGAAACTAATGTTGTTTTTGGACATTTGCGTTTGAGACTGTTGGAGATGTTGTTCTCTTGGGAGGACTGTCTCAATAAAATGTGCTTTGGCTTGCCTTGTACTATCCTCTGCTATCTGTTTGTTGTTTCAAGGTTGAATGATGGTTCTGCACAAAAATATGAGTTTTAGTTGAATCAATCAGTCACGGGCTACTACTTGGAATTCTTCAGGTCCTTACAATCCCTCCTGGATGCTAAGCTACATATATAAAGGTCAAATTAATTGTAACCTTCCTACAGTGAACAATGCTTATGTCATTGAGTGTCCACAGCAGCCATCTTTTCTCTGTCTGAAAGCACTAAAATAAGGAAATATCCATCCAAGATCTACCACTCAACCACTTTTTACAGTTACCGTCCTCTAACACTACACCCTCCTTCATCCCAAAGCTCCCCTTAAAGCACTTTTACAAGGTGAGAAGTGCCAGATCCAACAACAATTGGAAACAGAGCTGGTGTATCAGCTGTAGCCATCAATCATACTTCGATCAATCACTGTCACCTGGCCCCGCGCCAACCTCACACCAGTCTCTCTGCCGCACCCTCGGCATGTAGCCCTCAGGAATGCTGGGTAATGAGGGATGGCAAGGGGCATCCAGGCATCCGATTACGAGCCATGTTGGGAAGAAAGGAAAGATGTCATGTGAGGGTGTGTGTGTGTGAACTTGTTTACATTTACTTCTGAGGTACCGAGCTTCTGCTTTCATCCAGAGGAAAAGCGGGATGAACTTCCTGCATTACAAACATTGTAAGGAGAGGAAAGGTCAAAGCAAGGAGCCGATGCATGAGAGAAGTTTACGACTGAGACGAGTCTGGGATTATTATGTTGACATGCTAGGTGATAAGAGGGCATTGCTGTGGTCTTTTAAGCTGTGATCGCCTGTCAATCAAATGGTGACTCTGCTGGCCTTTACTTTTGATTTTTTCTTCATAAAAATGTATGCTGAAATGTTAGCTCTTTCTCACTACAATGTTTGTTGAAAAGGGAAGGGAAATGTCAAACACAATTATCTAGGCTATGGTAACACAACTACACAATAAAGAACTGATTACTAATAGTACAAAATATAAATATATGCCATATTCATCTGTATTTGCACCCTGTTCATTCAAAAACACGCCCACGGCTTAAAATAGTGCTGGACATTGTCTGGATTTTTAGACATGCTAGCACTGTTGCTCTAGCCATGTCAATGTCGTTTGGTCGGTCCATCTGTATAGTACCGACTGAAATATCTCTGCCACTACTGGATGAATTGCCGTGAAATTTGTACAGATATTCCTGGTCCCCAGAGGATGACTCCCAATGACATGGTGAGCTGCTGACTTTTCCTCCGGCACCATCAGTGGGCTTATGGGGCTTAAGCTCTGAATGTTTTCAGCAAAGCCCCGAATCTTTACTGTCCATCACATGTGGCATTTTCCTTTTAACCAGATCCAGATCATAACTGCATGGAAAGTTATATGTTTCAAACGGAACTGACAGAATGGAAGTGTAACATTTACATTCAAGATATCCATCGTTGAACTTCGTCTGACGCTTTCAACATTGTCAATAAAAAATTTCAACCGAGGATAAAATATAACACTCAAAGCAACATTATTACATTATTTTTTGTGATTTATGTCAGTGTTTCAGAGTGCAATACCTTGGATCTAAATCTGGACAGTGGCTCACATGCATTTGTTGATCCAAAACTAGCAAGTCGACAACTTTGCTAACCTAACACAGCCAAACGCGAAGCAATTCTTTCAGCTTTTATCTCACTATACTGTCGCCAACAACAAGCTCAGTCTTTTCCAGCAGCTTCCCACTCATTCATTTACAAGCTTCTTGTAGGAGATTGTACTTAACATTACATTCATATGGGACGCAGAGTGCGAATGACCATCACCTGGTCATCACATCATGATTCATTTAACTGATAAGACTCTCATTGATACAGTAACATTATAGTTGTTCCTCACAGCATCATACTAATAATGGTTATCTCTATAACCGAAGCTAAAAGTACATCTTCTACAAATCAGACAAACAGACTTGATGAAAATAAGACATCATAAGATTTACACTTGCAAAGATGTAGTGTTAGGGTATAAGATGTTTATTTGCTGCACATTAGACTTGTGTATTTGTAGATTTGATGCTTAACCGATATCCATTCCAGTGATTGCGGCTGTAATACAGCTCGAACATCTAAGATTTGAGTCCTCAGATTAATGAGTATTTTTTAAATGGCAGCAAATATCACATTATGCCATGGAAGTGATGGAGATCTCGCCGTTAATCTGTGCTACAAACAGCAACTATTGGAGGGGGCACCGTGAGGTATTAAGTGTAAATCCTCTTTCCTGAAACTTGTTCACAGCGCAAATGGAAATTCCATCAGAAAATTCAGACTCATTTATTATTCATCATCACCCCTCACCAATGCCCCGCTAGAGGTGATGAAAAACGACGGCGGATACGCAAGTATATCATGTGGGACTCTAATATATCGCTATCAAAAGCAGTGAACTGGAAAAGACAGGATTTAATATGGTATCTGTGCCTAAGTCCCTACTAATTCAATAACATTATGCCAAAGATTTATTAGGCATCCCATTTCCCATAAACACATCTGCTCGCTGAGTTTGATGCAGGCCGTGCCACGATATGTAAAGTGTGTCAGAGCTGTTTGCTTGTGGAGAGAGTGAAACAAATTGTGCCGAATATACCTGTTAGGGTTCCGTTTTCCATATTTCTTTCTTTTTAGCACTTTTGACACATTTTTTTTTTCTTAAAAATTACCAACAGTGTTGCAGATAGCGCTGCTGGTAGTGTTTGTTCATAGTTATTTGCAAACATTCAAACTAACCCTCTTAAATTATACGGAAAAGTGAAGCCCAGCCTTACAAAGTGATCCCTCTAAGGTTTTCAGTCCTTTTATCCTGTCTGATTTATAGATAGTAAATGATTTCCCTCCCTGAAATGAACACTTTATTTTGAAGGAGACTGCAGCTGAGTGCACAGTGATCTGTCAAATCTCAACAGGAAGAATTCCAGCCCGGCAAAGGACAGACGTTACCTGTTTTCTTTCAAAAAGTATTTTTTTTGAATCATCAAAGGACATATTTCACAATGTTTTTTTGTTAAAAAGTTTTGAATATTATTTTGGAGCTAAACTTATCATTTTAGACCTGTTGTTGCTCTTACCACATTCCTGCAGAGACTGTCATATCATCCTCATTCACCTATCAGACCAGAACTAACCTCATTACTAAGGAATGTGCCTTACTCATACGCACTGCACTCTCCTGCTCTCTGCATTGTGACTCAGTGTCACATACCTTTTTTTTGTACCCAGTTTGAGAAAAAAAAACACAACTAAACAGGAAAAGAAATGAATTCCTCTCATCTTTTCTAATATCTTGAAATCGCCTTCTCCATACTTAAAGCGATGACCCTTTAAAGGCATCGTGGGAGCTTCAGAGACACATGTGATAGTCGAGAGCCATCCTCTGGAACCCATTAAGAAATGTATAAAATGCCTTCCTACCAGTTTGATTTGTAGTTAGACGGCTAACCCCTAAAATGTCTGTCTGTGGTTCTTGAGAATTTGAAACCCCAGTAGTGAGTGATTGTTTCAATGTAAATGGGGCATGAAAGCTCCTCTATAACTTTTTTTCAGGGTCTTGTCATGCTTGATTATAAATCCCACAAGTGATTACTGGTTTTCAAGAGGCCATTTTACAGTTTCAAAACACAACTTGTGAGTTTTATTCCTTTCTAAATACATTTTGTTAAAGAGGTGAAATAACAAATCCGACCTTTGATTCAGAAATATTGTACAAATAGTCATAAGATGAGGGAGAACCTATGTCAATATGATATCTGCTTGTTGTGACAGTAGGACTGCTGTGTGCACAAACACATGACTGAGTGTTGTGGGGAAGTATAACTGAGGCTGGCTCGGCGTTGACACCTCCAGCTGTCTCCAGGGTTGGAATAAAGATCTGACACCCGCAGCGGTCCAGTGTAGACACCAGCTGGGCCTGGAGCCAGAGAAAATGTCTTTCACCTCCTCTATCAACGCCGCCACTCGCTCTCCTGCACAACCACAAGCCTCTTTTCCCTCCTTCCCCTCCCTATATCTCTTCATTTTACTTTATTCATCCAGTGTTTTTCCCTCAGCCTCCTTTAACTCTCTCCAATGCATCCCTCTTCCGCTTCAGCCCGAGTTCCTCTCTCAATCCTCCCTCCCTACTTCCCCTCGTTCTCCCTCCTCCCACTTGCAAATCCTTTCCAGTGACACAACACTGATTTTCTGCCAACTTTTCTTCCCTCCTTGAACATCAGTCTGTGGCACAGTAGCTCTTGACTTTTGTGATGACTTCATGCCGCCTCTCTTGGCTTGGGTGGTGGTCAACTCAAGCGGAGAATGAGGACTCTTGAGAGTCACAAGTGCTGTCTGCTACAAGTAGTGCAGAAGATGCAACAGTGGGATAACATCATCAAACACTAGTAGTACATTTAAATGTATGCTCTCTGGTTTTTATTCTCCTTAGACAGAAATGACTGCAATGCATGACTGTGCTGAATACAGAGTGAAGAAAAGTGGTGGGAGCATATCATACTGGCAGGTCCTTTTTAATGTTTTTATGAGCAGTGGGGGGTATGTTTGGTAATGCACATTTCTTTTTACAAGAAAACCAAACCATGACAAATTATTGATTCCATGTCATCTCCAACTTTTCACAGATTTCCCACAAAGTTCAAGAAAAAAAAACAACTTGCAGCTGAGTTTTAGTGTTAATGGTCATCTTTCCTCTGTTGGGTCACAGTGATGAAATAATTCATGTTGAAGTTTAGCTTTGGCGAACTTTGACAAGAGACAATCTGCAACCACTGACCAACAGCAAACCGTCCAGACTATGCTGACCTTAGAGGGAACCAAAAGAGAGGCTAGGCTATTATAGCTTATTGGCTTTGTTCCACCATCTACTTGCATATAATCCTCTTTGATGGAGTATAAACTGCCTCACAAAAGAGGATGTGTCAGTTATGAGACAGAAGACTCTCGAATAAACCGCGTGAATTTATTAGCCCACTGGTGACAGAGTTAGCTAGGTCAAAGAGCTGCTTTTATGGCGTCAAGAAGCATGCTCCTGGCTGGCTAGTCTGTTAGCTGTTAACTCGCAGGCAACTGGAGGTCATCAATAAGTCCTAGGAGGAGTTTCCTTCATCACTTAGTAACACTTATTTTGTATGGATGCACACATTACCTTGGATATGTTACTTTCTTGTGTGTCCAGGAGTTAATACATGTATTTACAGTTTGTCTATCAGCCTGCTTTATTGAAAAGCATCTGCATTGGCACCCTGTGCTGTGATATTACACAATGGAGTATTTCTTAGTTGTGTTTATGTGTGAAATGTATACGCCACTTGGACAGAGGTTTGGATCCTAAACTGGATAAAAGCATGCGTTCTCAAACCACCCTGCAACTTCAGTTCTTATAGGATGAGATCCTGCGCCAACTTGTAGTACAAACCGAGAGTCTAATACTTTTCAACATTTTAGAAATTGCACGAGTTGCACTTTGAAGACAGCATGGGATGGCTAGACCATTATTTAAACTTAATATGTCAATCATTTCAGCCATGAGTAGCTCTGTGGGATAGGTTCTGTAACCACACGATATCAGCCTTTGCCAGTGCATATTTATGTTCCAGCTTAAAAATTGCCTCACAGATTTGAAACATCCAAGAACATTACTGTAGACACTGTGCACATGCTTAATGACTGGGAGTAAATGATATGTTCATGTAGCACAGAACAATAACAAAGATCATTTATTGTGCAGAGTGCTAGTCATCGATTTAAGAGAGGCTTCACATTAGATTCATAACAAATGAAAAAGTATACGCTATGATTTCAACTGAGAGTCATATCAGTTTTGTGTATAAATCATCATGGGCTGAAGACACTCAATTCAGTGCTTAAATTTAAGCTAAATAAACAGAGCCAGATCTTTATATTTAGCCACAAATACTATATGGAATGGAAATCACTAGTAATTCCAGTTGTACACACATCAAATCCAGCACTTAGAATCCTTATAAACCATGTTTAAAAAAATATTATGGATTCTGTGAACTGGATGATGTCCAATTGTGGTCTCTTGGCCTATTACTATTAAACTTGTCATGTCTAAATTAAAGGAGTTGTCACCAGCAAGACATTTTGAGCTGCACACACATTAACCGGTGTATGCATCAAACTAGTTTCAGTGCCACAGGTATTAAAATGAGATTATGTAGAATTTGGTATTTTTGCAATTTGGCGCCCCCAGTTTCAGAGTGTAATACCACTGTATTAAACATGGACAGCTGTAAGTCGACAACTTTGCAAACTGCCAAACATCAAGCAAGGTCAACAACACAAGACATAGCAGCCAGCTAATTTTACTTACTGTACTTGTCCAACAGCAAGAAGCCCAGCTCAGCGTCTGTCTTTCAGCGTTTTATTTCACCAAGCTTTCACCGACTAAAAGTCAGTCCCAGATCTACTCTTCTCTGGTGATCTGTCACTCTCTCCTTTTCTCTTGTTGCTGTCTCCTTCAACGTCCTCTTAGGTCTTTTCACCTCTGTCATTATGTCCATAGAGGCCGCTGAGCTGGGTAACATTGCCCACTTGCCCAGCTCTGGTTCTGGCACGCTACTGGCTCTGGTCTCTGTCAGCATTCTCGCATGTCCCAGGAAAACTTCCTGCTCCAGAACACCTGTGGTACAAATACTAACACTACCCTGTTGGTCTGAGCTCACAGCCTGGTTAATAAATGGAAATAGTATTAGCTAACAGCAGCTACAGTTGGCAGCAGTTTACTTTTCTCCATGAAATATGTCCAGTCCAGTTTCACCAAAATCAATCAAGTAGTTGGTGGTATGTGACTTAGTCACGTAAAATATTACATATTTCTCTTTCTGGAGATTGTTCTGGGGCACAAAGTTACATAGTGCCAAGTGACAGACATAGTGATTTAAAATCTGTAATTTTATGGCAGAAGAGTTGCACAATGAGGCTTTTAATAGCAGTGTATCTCATCTGTATTCAGATTTCTTGCCCATTTTCTTCTGAGAGCAGAGCATGTCCAAAAAGTCTAGCTTATAGTAGCACAGCTGCTAAATTTGGTTTAAACTCTTAAGGTCAGTTCATTACTAAACCTTTGATGTGGTGAAATCAACTTCCCATCAACTTCATCTCTGTCATGTTCAATTCTTGATCACTCACGTTTTAAAGATATTTAGTCGGATTAAAACATGTAGAGTAATTGCACAACATCAACTGCTGAGGTACATGTCTTGTAGCGGGTTGAGAAAGCCATATTGGGTTTGACGAGGTCTGTGAAAAGGGTGCGGAAAGGGAAAGGAATGCCTTCAGATTTCATTTGAAGGAAAAATGCTGATGCGGTGGTAAACGAATGCAGACGAAAAGCTGGAGAAAAGAGTGAAATAATGATCACAGTCTTGACGTGGTTCACAGACAGATTTTTGTGGTCACCCAGCAGCGTTACAGAAGCAATTCCCAGTTTCGGCTCCTTTCCCCAAATGTTTTCCTATCGCTGGTCTTACACTTGCATTTTATAGGGCTCATATTCTGTGGCTCCTGGTGGTGTTTAATACCTTAAATTGGGCTGATGTAGAAGAAAATTACTGAAATGAACCGGGTCCAGGTTGATCAGGATTTAGAGTGATGTATGTTAGTTTTTTGAGGTGATGATGGTTGTAAATCCTCAGACAAACTCTTTAGTACTATTAGCGATTAAGCAGTTTAAGGATATTTGGCTGCTGGACTGAGTGAGAAAAAGACTGAGTGAGAAAAAAACTGACAGAGAAAAAAAGTGTCAGCTAAGGAAATTAGCCCTCAGAGACTATTACTGCACACACTCCAAATAGTGGACTATAGTCATAAAGTCAGTACCTCATTGGCTATGCAAATCATTTTGGGACCTTTTGACCTGCTTGGCTTTTATACGAATGAGGGGAAGATTCTTTGGTTTAAGCCTCTTAGTGACAGGAACTCTGGGCCTTGGGCCAGCAGTTATGACTGATGGAGAGGGTTGTCTCCTCAGCTGCCCCTGTACCCACTGAGAGAACAAGCTAAAGATGTAGAGGCCAAATATAGAAGGCTATTTCTCACCCTGGGTTGATGGATTACTCTGAGGCCAAACTATGTACAGTGTCCAAAGAGGTAACAATGTAATGTATTCATAGGATGGGTATCTGTTATCATACACAGTAAATGCACCTTTTTCACCTTTTTTTTTCTTTGTAGCTAAGCCCGCTGAATTGCAATAAGTTTATCCTGCACATGGAGATCATTGTAACTCCTGGCTCTGAAACTGAATAAGACCTCAAGCAAATTGTGTCAGAAGCCAACAAAGCTGGTGGCGTTTGTTTTGAAGGCTGTCTGCTCCCAAGTTTTGCAGTCTCCTTAGCTGGGTTTGTATTCTTTGGAGCCGAGTCCAACCAGATGTTTCTCTTTGAGTCACTGAAACTGATAGCTCATGACGCAGTGTCATTTTTCACCGCCATATCTCCCTGCTCCACTCAACACCCACATAATGCCTCATTTCTGCGAGCGGAATCAATACGTATTTTAAAGTAATATTCTCCGAGAATAATTTTCGCAGTGCGGCTGGCATCTTTAAACTGTCTGAAAGCGATCTTTCAAAAGCAAAGCCTGTGTGGGAGGATTTGGCTGTGAGTGGGGAAAATGCGAATGAAAAGGAGCAGAGATCAATATGATTTTGAATCAAACAACATAACAGTAATTCCTAATGTCTGTTTGCAGCAAAGTCCAAACTGAGTGACTGGTGTGTGGGGAGGTCTTTTTTCTTCTCCCATATTTTCTTAGTGCTAAATATCAGGTCTGCAACACATAATAAGAAATGAACATGGGTGCAAAGATAGAGTTCACTCTGTTTGAGGTAACGATTGACCTTGTAAATAAATGAGAACAGATACTATGGCATGGCATTGAACTGTTAAAGATTGCGTACAAAGTTACACAGTGAGCCACAAAAATCAATACTCTGCCGAGAGGAAGATCAAAAATTGCTTGATGAAACGGTTTTGTTTGGTTTTCTCTCCACAACTTCCCACTCCCACTGTTCAGTGGCCCCTGTGGTATGTTTATATCTTTTCAACACTATGGATTTATAGATGCCTCAGCATTGTAAATCATCTTGGAATCTAGCATCCACATGCTCTGTATCTTCCACTATGGCCAAAAATATCCCCTTTTTCCAGAAAACTAAATTCTCTTGTGTTAAATCAAGAAGCTTGTCTCATCAGAATGAAGTTCTGTTAGCCACAACAATACAAAGAGTTAAAGGTCTCAACAGATGCTGCCCCTCTTCTGAGCAGCAAAACAAAAAAAATGACAGCAGTGACCTGTGTATCTACATTATGAGGACCTTTTTAAATAGTTGGTATAGCTTTCTAAAAATACACGACATGGATATCCTTTAAACAATGTTGCACAAGTGGCTCCTATTTTCCTGTTGATCATCAATGGCACTGGCACACGTCATTGGAATTTGAGCACCAGACAAAGCACTGAAGTAAATAGAAAAATCACCTGGTTGTACAGTTCAAACTGTTCTCAGGTCACAGTGGTGGAATAATAGTGGTTTTAAAATAAAACTCATGGTGACTTGTGTTCCATTCTCAAGGTTTGAGATCATTTCTCACTACCAGCAGAAAGGATGCAATTTAACCCAACAATATGTACGTTTGAGGCCTGACACAAATGAAACATTGTCAGCTCCGTCCTCCTCCCCCTCACTGGGTCAAGTTCATGCCCTGGCAACTGTCACTCCTCCTGGTGAGCTGTCTGTTTTAAAGGATCAAGGTCAGGCTTGTGTCTGGGCACACCAAGCGTTTAACAAGAAGACGGTATTTGCAGGCCATTGGCACTACTGGTAATGTCTACAGCAGATGTTGTATGGCCAAAATGACTTCAGCAAGCCAGTTTCATGCAAACTGCCAAAGCCAAGAACAACAGGTGATGTATACGGACATTTCATATAACTCCATCCGCGAGCCATATTCTTTGACTCCAAGCTAAATTTTGTTCTACTGAAATATCTGGATATTTGACATATGTGTTGTCGCATAATCCACTCACAATCTGTTTCTTTTTTTGTCATCACAAGACAGCGCCAATGTAAACTTCATGCTTATTTCACACAAAAATTTGTGAGACTGTGTTTGTCACAAACAAGTTAGGGTTGTCATATAAATTATCGCCTTATTTGATGGCAAATCAAACAATAAACTGTTATGTTGGAATTGGTTGAAAGGGACTGTCATAAAATTTCAAAATTAATTTTTGAAGCTTGCCCTTAAATTACCCCACCCTACCCCAACAAACATGAACAGTCTTAGAAGAATATCTTCTAAAAACATGTAATAGTCTCTCCAAATTGTAAAAAATAATCTAAAGACAAAGACAGTAAATGAAGAAACCCATTGCATGCACACAAACATAAGGGGTCCTCGTGTTTTTGCATGCATTCTTTTGCAACTAAATTTAGCCCAGCCTCGTAATCCCCGGCATTGTTCTGTTAGTTTGGAGCAATGCTAGACATGCTTTTGGAGGCATAGCGCTCAGAGCTTCAATGTGGACATAGCCAGGTCCAATCCAAGTCCACCTCGCGCCACTGAGTCATCTGCCAGACTCAGAGATGACTCGCCGCACAACTGGAATCGAGGGGGCTGCGGTGTCGGGTGTCCCATGTGCTCAAGAATAACCGATCAATGTCAAGAAAACAAACTCGAGCACAAATTAGCCTTGCACAACTGGACATGTGAGATGTATATGCTGCGTGTTTCCAGGCTCAGAAGAGCTCAGGAAAGCAATATGTGCAGGCTCTTGAGACCTATTAACATAACTGTAAAAGATGTCACGTCACTACCTCAGTTTCTTTAATTATCTCTTTGAATTCCGTTTAAAGAAGAAAGGAAACATCAATTCTGTTTTGGTTGTAATTTGATGTGATCTTTACCCAAACGAAAGGAAAACTTTTGTCATGAAGTAATGGGGGATAGTCCTGCAGCGCCCGATACAGACAGTTCTTTTAACACTGGGCATGTCCGGCTCACCCTCCTAAAACAATAAAGGGTTAAATTACACTTGTTTTCACACATGTTAATCTCTGCTTGTAAAACTTACACAAGCTCAAGGAGGTGTGCTCGTACAAAAATTCCTCAGTGAGTTTGTCAGACGGCGAGTGCGTGGCTGGAGTGAGTGAAATTAATGAAGTCTGTAATGGGTTATCAAAGAGGGGAACTCGATATCTGTGTCGGGGAACCCCACCTGTTTATGGGGAGACGCACTTGGTCCATACACACACACATACATACACACACATCACAGTCTGTCAGACCAAAGAATTGCAGGTGGGGTTCAAATGCTCCCCCAATGCCAGAACAACAGGTGGATAGGCATTTTTTTATGATGTCTGCCCTCTCCATGTGTACTTTTCAAGGCGAGCAACATGAGATGACAGAATTTCCTGCTAGACAGAAAGACAGACTGGGGAACTTTGGTTGAGTGAAATGTTCATGTCTGAGGTGGAGTTCCGCTCCATTTAGCTATTTTGTGGCAGTTATCCTCATACAAATAGAGGTCTATCTATAGCCAATCTTCTCGGTATAAGCTTCTCAGTATAAAACAATGCTGATGGAGTCCAGTTTGTGAAAGTTTTGGGGGCTTTGCAAGTCACAAAGAGAACAATTGTTGTTTCCAATAAACAGGAGACTGTAGTTGGCATGATGATCAAGGACCAACACAGCTGACAAGGAAAAGATAAGGGCAAACACTAAATCTTAATCAAGAGAAAATCTGTGGAAAATAATGTGACAGTACTTGCTGTTTGATTTGTTAAATGTGGGAAATGTCCAACTCATCATTCTCTATTTATTTTCATGCAGAGAGTTGGCTAAGAAGACTGAAATGATCCTTAAGTCTGCACGCTAACTATGAAGCCACACTGGATCCAACAGGCTTGTTAGCATAGAGCAAGTATAAGAATAAAGACTGGAAACTGGTCGAAACAGCGGCAACAACGAACACACCATATCACAACTGAATTTGTATCCAAAATGGAAGCTTTGGCACTGAACTGTTTCTTGGCCAGGGGCAGTGACTTCCTGGTGTTTTTTCCTGGTTGCCTGGCAACATCACATGACAAGACCTTTTCGTAGTGTAAAAATAAAAAGCTAAATTGAGCACATTTACTGCAAATTCCATCAGTCGGAGCTGCAGCTATTTGTCTGCTGATAGGCAAGAGTGTAGGAGAGGCTTTTAGTCTGGTGTTGGCAGGCATTGATTGGAGAATGCACCGCACTATTTAACATGGTGTACTGCATCTTTTCTCCCTGTCTCTGCCACTGTCGTCGGAGGGGGATGTTTACCGACGGATTACTGAAATATGTCTTCTGCATGCAGGGCATGTAACAAGCTGCTGTCAGGTAGTGCTAAAACTAGTGTGCAGGAAGAAAAACATGGTCTTGCTTGAACCCTGCTACACAGTTCTGTTGGTCATTCGTTGCTTATCGGTTAGCTGAAAGTTTTGCATGCTTTGTTGGTAAGTGCTCTCAACTCATTCGCGAGTATCTTTTTAACAATAAAAATCCCATTTAGAATCCTTTGAATCGGTGCATGCAAAGTACGTTTTATGAGCTGAGAATTTCAAGATTTTCTGACAATTTCCATTTAAGAGGCCATTTATGTACTATCGCTTTACCTACAAGTCAACCACCCTGGTCGTTTGCCACGGGCACATGCCAGTCATCATCAGCCAAATGGCAGAAGACGTGGAACGCTTCACAGAGCTGCCAAAGTGCAGGTAACACCCCTCCAAACCGCTTTGGAAAATAGCACTAAATTTCCACTCCACATGCGTTCAAAATATCAAGCCACTGCACGCCTCGCTACATATGCACAGCTCCTCAGCTAATAAGTCTAAAGTGACTGTTAATCTGCAGAATATCAAAGACTTATTTGCACCGCTTGTAATGTCAGCCCTTCGTGTACTGTGAGACTTTTTGGTCTCAGGAAACACAGCCATGTTACTTAATGGTCCGAGCTTACATGTTGAATTTGCCCCTTCTTCAGTGTCATAAAAACAGCACAGTCTGAAATACATGGAATCAGCATGAACTCTGAAATGCAAATGATGTGGTGTGAATATGTATGAACTGAAGAATATCCAACTGGATATGGAGGCTCTGACATCTTTAAGATGTAAAACAGTCTTCACTTGGGGTTGTTTTGGCTGGTGAAACAACTTCAGCTGAAGCTATATTTAATTCTGATTATTTTGAACTTTTCCAAACTGCAACAATATGCACAGCTGCATCGATTTGATCGGTTGTTGTCGCCATTCCTCATGGAAAATCTTTTGTGGCCGTTCAATCTGTCTCAGGAACATCATGTCCCCTATGTGCAAAAACCCAGTCAAGGTAAATACAGAATATTACAGCTGCGTGCTTTGCAGATGAAAATCAAAGACACCCTTTTAACACAGTAACACTCCCGCTGCATTTAAAAGTCACTGAATGATTATGAAAACCATATTTCAGTTGTAATGGTCCATTTGATATTTGTGCTGTTGCACATACATTTTTAATTGCTACAGCCTGAGAGTTCCTGTGATTGAGTCACTGGAACGCAAACACTGTATTTTATCTTCTCCTGAATCGAGCCAAAGAAGACTTATTTCTTGCTCCTCAAAAGTGTGGCTGATTGTATTAATGTGTCGTGACTGATCATTTTGTTTTGATTAGTCTGCACTTGACAAATGAATTCAATCTGTTGCTTTAGACTGCGTTTATTCTCAGCGTGATAGCGTCACAAATAAATCAATTCTAACTATTCTGTAAAGAGTTGGCTCTTTTTCTCCACAGTCTTTACAGACAATTAATACATTTGTTGTTGATATAGAAAGCCCAACCGGCCCGGAAAACACGCTCATCGCCAAGGTCAGTTGCGTCTGTAGTAACTATATTTTCCTTTTAAACTTCCAATCAGTTTTCCAAACACGCCCACCGATCTACTTTTTCCATCCCACTGAACTGTGGAGCATGCACTTACACTCTGCACTCATCATATTATGTCCTATAAGTTCATCTATATATAGTATTCCTAGATCACTGGACAGAAGTGCTAATCATTTTCAGTGCACAAGGGCCAAAATATTGTAAGTTCAAAGTTAAGCTCAAGCAGACTTGGAATGTGTTGCCCTCTGAGCTATTTTCAGATTTGTCTTGCTAACTATCTGCCTTTTGGAATTGATTGGAGATTAGCACTATTTTCATTCTGGCGATGAGTAAACATCCTTCCATTTATTTTGAAGCTCTGAATCCTCCCACCCTGGTTAGCTGGATGGGCACCTGCTATTTTTGGAAGAATATGGTGAGGGGTGTTCTAAAGAGAGATGGTCTTGTTTTACACCCTGATCAGAACCTATAAATACAAGCCATGTGTGTGTCTGTGTGTGTTGGGGGTAGTAGACGGGTATCTGTATGCGGGTGATGATGTGTGTATGCATGCTGCGTGTATGGGTGTGTATTTGTGTATATCTACGTGAGGGAAATTGAGACTGACCCAAGTGAGTGTTGAAATATAACAACATATACAGTTTCCTTTCGTGCTGTGTCAGTTTGGTGGTGGGAAGAGCTGTTGATGATTAATTTTCCAGGTCATTAGCTACTTTGTTAGCCACTTAAAAACCCTTAAAGTCTCCCTTCTTTAGTGATTGTGAAGCCCATTTCTGCTAACAAGTTGGAAAATATGGATTTTGATTGTTATTGTATCAAAACGTGGCAGTTTGACTGCAGGAAATGTTGTTAGGTTGTGTACAAGGCCCACAGGTTAGAGAAGTGCGATGCTGAATAACTGGCCACATCCCAAACAGTGATGTCACAGCAGTCATTTTCCATCAGCTGCCAGTGTCAAACATTTATTGTGACATCACCAGAGGGGTGGCCAGAAGTTCAACCACTGCACTTTTCCTTGTAATAAAGTGTGTAATTAGTTTTAACAAATAGAAAACACCATGTAAACATGATGCAGCTAATCCGAATACATTTCTTCAGTTCATTGTTTGTTTTATGTAACAAAGATGACAGGATTTATTCTAATTAATACATAGTACTTAATACTCACCTTACTGTATAGCGGCACAGCAGTGAACCGAAGGCGTGATAAATGAAGGCTGAAGATGAGAGCTGGCTGCAGTTTTTACTGAAGAAACTTTGATCAAATCAGACAGAAAAATATGAAGTGGTAATGTGAGGGCATAGACTGTGTCCCTCTTGCGCGGAAGAAGTGGTGGACGTATCAGTGTCAGTTAACTGTGTAGCTATGGCTACTATAGCAACAAAGAGTTCAACTGCTGGTGCCAGAAAACATAAAAACAGGCACATTCAAATAAATATATTGAAAAAAAAAATCTATATATTTTTGTCATTTCTATTGAAGTTTTTCACTAAAATCTAATTTGAAGACAGAAAAAGAATTAAGAGCGCTCTAATGTTACCCCACAGTGCTCAGAGTTTGTACAGGCGAGCACAGTCCTGACAGCTGGTCAGGTTCAGGACTGTGAAGGTTATGATCACAGTGAGTGATTTCTATCTCACCACTCCACCCGCTTGCCATGGCCCCCAAGACCCCTGCTCAGACCCTCAGACAGCTGGACCCTGGTTCTGGTTTCATTACTAGTTTGGTCAGTACAACTACAACCTGCAGTTTGTTTTCCCATATTTTGCATTCTGTTATCTGTCTGTAGTCAGTGAGCCCTGCCTCAGTATGTCTCTGCCTAAAAGCCACCGCACAATTTATCATACTTGGTGTATAATTATGTTGCTGACACTTGTTGCACAACAATACACAGATAGCAGATATATTAAAGAATGCAGGCGACAGGCGCAAAGGCTTCTCCCTCTGTCGTTTCCTCTTTATGAGTATAATGTCGATTTTAAAAGTGCCCTTCCCCCTCTTCCTTTCTCCCCCCTCTCTCTTACTTTCCCTTGCCCCTTCACGCCAGCTGTGGTCTGCACAAAAACTGATTTTCAGAGTGTTAACCACCATGTTCTTCCTGCCGACGGCAGGATTTCATTTGCAGAGCACAGGGGGCCAATATCTAGGGTAATTCCCAGGGTTTAGTGCCACTGATCTCTTCCCAGTTCACCTTGGGGAGAAAAATTAAAGTGGCGATAAGGCCTTACCCTGCCCAGCTCCTCGTTCACCCCGCGCTGCCCGCCGCCTCACTGCTGTCGGCTACTGGAGGCTCACACTGATAACACCTGGTCAGTCTCATATTCACCATCCATAGGCATTTGTACACAAACTGAAGGTAATATGACAGAAAATATGGTAAACGTTAGACTCACTTGAGGAGTAATAGACGGTTAGATTATTTTCTTGTTTCATTATCTATATGGTTAAATATTCAATATTTCAAGTCATTTCATTTTTTTTTTGTTTTTTTAAATATCTTCCATCACTGAGTTTTATCTAATCACATACGTGATTGAGTGAAATACAATAAATACATTCTATACAAATATATAGCTATATCTTCTAAGTGCTAATTACTTCAAGACAAATAACTGTGCTTTCAGATTAGAGTGTCTGTATTTCCTTCTCTCCTTCAATATTTTAAACCTTCATATGGTGAACCATTCCTGATGCAAACAAAAAGAGAAACAAAGTTCTGCTTGTATATTTCAATCTTCCCGGCAGCAAAATTACTTTTCTGCTGATGAAAACTATGTTCATGACCATTTTTTAGGACTTCTAGGACGTCTGCAGAAATCCTAATTTCATTTAAAAATGTGCTAAACCTGACAGCACTACATTTAGAGGAAAGACATGTAATGTCAAAAGACTGATTCATTTTTTTTTAACAGTCAAACTGAGAACAGATGTGATTTTCATGGATGTTAATTGGAAAGTAAAATTATCACTGGGGGCTGCTTACGAGGAAATAATAATAAAAATAATAAAAAAATAAATTAAAAGTTTGTTTTAGGGTTGGCTGTCCATTCAAGGACATCAAACTGGTACTATGCTTTAAAACTATGAGATGGGAACAATTAAAAGGCAAAGTCGTGTTAACGATGTGCTAAGACTGAGGAAAGTGGAAGAGGAAAATTAAAAGGGGGGAGAAACACATGCGTTTTATGGCCTCCTTCGTTCACATCATGCACTATGGTTCCTTCCTGTCTTCAGAAGGAGTGAAAGACCGGGGTAAAAAAATGTCTAAAATACTTCAACTCAGTTTCTTTAAAACTCAGATTTAAACGCACGCAGCAGTTTCTTCCCTCGCAGTGGGAGCGGGGATCCCAGAAAACTAAATCTATTTCTGCACATCAGGAGGGACTTGTGAATTTAAGTGAAACCAAATGAGCTGATGTCTCCCTGATTAAATGCGTAAGTTATTGTTTCTTTCTTTTTTTTTTTTTAAGTGCACACATATTGCTCTCTCTCTCTCTCTCTCTCTCTCATACATGACATGACTGTTGGTTTGACATTTTACCATATCGAAACGCTGCAATGTGTTTCCAATTGGCGGGAGATGTGAAGCCTGCGATGGGACATGCACGCTGCCTCTTTGAAATGATGCACCAGGAGGAAAACATAAACAAATGTTTGCCACCAAGCACGTTCAATACCCCCCCCCCCACCCCCTTTCACCGCCCGCCCCCCCCCCCGCTCTGCAGAAAGCCACAGGCTCACATGTGACACATTACCAGGGAGGCAGAAAACATGTTTTTGGAATTAAACCATTACGAATCCTTTCAAACAAGATACATTTCCTAATTGACTCCTTTCACAACATTTACATATTGCCTTTCTTTTTCTTTTTTTTCTTTCCCCCCTTTTCTCCGGGAGGTGGCTGTTGTTGGTTTGGGTGTCAAGTAGAGGTGTCCCGCGGAGGTAAAGTTTATAAGAAGAAGTCTGGTGGAGATTCACGGCGGGACAGAACCACACTGGGAGAAAAAGAGTGGCCGCGTCGACACATGAAGCAAAACAAACAGTCTGACTTCTAAGCCTTGGCAGACCCTGCTGACGGGTCGCTTGGTTTCTCAGCTTTCCTCCCAGATGCCTTTTAAGCCCTTTATTCTGTTTTTTACTGGCACTCTTTTTTTTTTCTTTCGTTTTTGCACTTCTTTTGGTTTGTGTGTGTGTGTGTGTGTTTCATTATTCCCCATAGGGACGCATGCAGAAAGAGAGTGAAGGGAGAAAGTTTCAAAGAGGTAAAGCGTTCCTCTGATGCTATTTTTAATATGCAACATTCGAAGACACAGTCACACACATAATTCTGCCGGTACAATACACATAGCTCCTGTGAAATGATACCGTCATAATGGCCAATTGCTGCCGAACCCAAAATAGCTTCACACCGCACTTTAACAACTCCTCACTTTCGCTGTCAGTTTGAGCAAACACAGACGTCACGACTATCAGAGGAGTCGTCTTTTTCCCTCTCCCCTGCCCATTTCTGAGACGCTGCTGCCGCTGCTGCCTCTGCCGCCGCAGCAGAGAAACTCAATCTATTGTTTGATGTGGACAGACAGATTGTCTTCCAAAGATTGCCAAATACTTTGTGTAAACAACCCCCATTTTAACCTTCCCCAAAGTGTGACTTAATAAAGATGAAAACGCGAGGTGTCCGTTTCCCCCTCGCTGAGGAGGCTGAATGAAAACCACATGCGTAAATATAGCCCGGTGCGCAGCGTTAAGTGTGCGCATGAGAGAAGAAACAGTAATCAGATTGGTTTCCTGTGACAAACAATAACATTTATTTTAAACCCAGCAGCATTTTTCTCAGGCAGAGGCAGTAGCTCCCATGGTAATCAGAGCCAGACTTGTCTTGGCTCCGAGATGTAGGGCTGCTGCTTCC
This sequence comes from Nibea coibor, assembly GCA_023373845.1. Classification (NCBI taxonomy): domain Eukaryota; kingdom Metazoa; phylum Chordata; class Actinopteri; family Sciaenidae; genus Nibea; species Nibea coibor. The sequence goes on from CM041739.1 coordinate 22,425,062, forward strand.
TACCTAGTGGGGCAAGTGGGGGGTCACATTAACACTGGTGTACGACAAGGTGGTACTCCTGTTTAAGAATAGCATTTGTTTGGAAGAGGGTGACTGACTAGGCTAAATACAGCACTTAAACTTTCATTAGTGAGGCGTCTCTGGTATTTTCCTCCGTGTAAAGAAGCACGGCAACTCATTCACTTCCAGAATTTAGAATGAGAATAATACAAGAAAGTTTACGTGTTTCATATTCTGCCAGGGTACAATTATAAATGTATTATTGCAATTGTCAATTGAATCCATGATTACCAATCTGTGGCGCTGGGTAGGGCAATACTCCAACAGTATATCAGTATTGGCATACATGCTGGCCATGGGTAACAAGAAACTGCAGTCCAGAAATAGCAAATATGTGTCATTGTCACCATTACATAAAAGCTGTCCACTAGAGAGAACTGACGAGCGTGACAATGTCTCAGTACATACCACGGTCAAATTCATCAAGCAAATGAACAAGCACACCAAAAAGCAATAGATTACAACCCCAAAATAAAAAAACTCTTTGAAAACCTCAAATATGGATCTATGTGTGCCAACCGTAATTTAAAAACTATAAATTATGAGCAGCTGAAGTTTTGATGTATTACAGCTATTTTTTTTAGGATTTTGCATACATGTGAGATACCATGATATACGTTGCTATCAGAAAACAAGCTCATTAGTATTGATCACAGCCATATGACCATGCCAGTGACCGTCATGATCTATAAAAGCACATGGGGAAAGTATTGAGAATAAAGGGATTTAATATTGGGATAATATTTTACTTCTTGCTGCACATCTACTTCAAGCGGTCCCTGTGAGGATCTACTTTAATTATTTAATGTGGAAGCTTAGCTCAGTTTCCCTCCATTTTCATAATGAGTGATAGCTTTGGTGCCCCATGTAGCCCAGCTTAACTGTGATCAAGTGGAGGCCTGTGGGAGCCCCCAGCACGCTTACAGTCCCTTAACAGACGAACGTGCTGGCAATGATGGATCACACGGTTTTCATCACAAACTCATAGGAGTGTCTGCTCGCCTCAACTTAAGGGCTCCTGACCTAAGAGCTCCCCCCTGTTGGGATGATTTTAGTTGGACAAATTTTCCCTCCTTACAGGGTGTCTGCTGTCGGCTGTGAGGGGGCTGCAAGACTCATCTGCCTCTTATTACGCTCCCAAATTGAGAGCGTACACAGTGGATGTGTTAATGGACAGAAATGCGGTGTAGGGACATGCCGTGCAGGGCTGGTAAAGAGAAACTTCTTCCTTAGCTTGCCAGGTAGCCAGAAGTCTCAGTTTATATCTGCTATTATGTCTAGTGTAATGTTACTTGGCTGAGTTTGGATACTCAGATACTTGTGTTTGTCTATTTACATGCTGCACATGTGAGTATTTCCCTCAGAGGCAACTTAAGAACTTCAGAAATGTACAGTATTCGCCTTCTTACTTTCACTTTTGCTGCGTGCTGATATGACCTAGAATTAAAGCCAAACATTGACTTCAGATACCAAAGTCGGTTCCCAGCTGCCGTTGCATATGAGCACAACCATTACACCTTCACAGAGTGGACATTTATTAAAAGACAAAGTCAATGCGAAGTCAAAAGTCACCTTTTGAGGGAAGAAGTTGAAGAAAAAAAATCCATTTTGTTTTTGGTTGCTATTAACTATCTTAAAAACTCTTCACTATGTGAACAATTTCTATATTCTTAAAAAAACAATTAGTAAAAGTGGACGTCACATTTTGAAATCCACTGGTTAATTTGACGAGTGGGTGAGAAAATTAGTTTCACACGCTGCACATAAGTGGGTGAGGATTACCTTGTGAGGGCTTTTTAGTGGACGGATGCAGCGCAAGCAAGCTGTGGCCAGTGCGGAAAGACTCTCATGGCAGCAGTCAGCGCCAGTTGTTTGATACTGTACCCTGGAATGACGAGTGCTTTTCTGAACCCACAATGGATCGTGCATGACCACAACACTTAAATATAGAAGCGCAGGCAGCAAAACTGCAACTTTTCTAGCAGTAGCTGATGGTAGACCTTTTTTTTTTTGCAAGCGTATTGTTGTGATTACTAGCAGGCGCTAATAGTCCCATTTTCTGGACACATTAAAAAGTCAGCAGTGCTGTTGAAAGGCCAGTTCACAGATAGTTTGTCATTATTAGTATTACTCAGCTTGCGTAAGCAGTTGTATAACTTCTTCATGTGTCTCTGAAGGAGCTTTGCCAAATCTGAGAAAATGATGGTGTCAACTTGGTTAGATAAGATTTCCCATTTTTAATGAGAGAACCTTACTTACAAACTAGGGTCATGCAGTTTGAACGCTGTGGGCGTTTCCCACACTGGAAGGGTGTAATGAGAAGACAGTTTTCAGTTGCATTATGGGAATTGTGTGATTCAGATTTTTGGAACTTAACTCTTCTTAGGAAAGACATATTGGCCTCTGATGAATGAGATTTGACCATTTTTTTTTACAAGTTTGTGGAGTTCTCAGATTCCCAACATTATACGTATCTCCATAGATATGTAACAGAAGCAAAGTGGTGGTTAAGACGAAAATCCATGCCATCATCAATCCATGATATTTCACCAAACGATGAATGCAACCATTACTGTTATCACAGATTGTTTGTCAGTAATTTGGTCCAATACAACATAAAGCAATTCGAACAGATATCGAACAAGAGTACAACAAATTCAACAACAAAAACATCTGGCTTGCTGAAGTGTAAAAAAGAAGGTTTGTCTGATCTTGACTAAAAATTATTATTGTTCATTATTAAGAGCAATGATGGCATGGAAATTATCTTTTTTTATTTATATATATATATATATATATATATATATATATATATATATATATATATATATATATATATATGTGTGTGTGTGTGTGTGTGTTTTAATGAGGCATTAAGATTAAAACATGAGCAACTATTTTTATATACTATGTTTTGCTGTTGTTGAAGATGTGAGGTGTAGAGATCTATCCATCCATCCACTTTTATTTGTGATTTAGTGGACGAGTGGCAAAGCGATGTTGTTTTCTAAATTATGTACATAAGACAAATATAAGAAAATATGTTTCTCCAAAGAGAACACATATATAATTTGTTTCATCTGTATGCAATCATAAATGTTAGAAGAAAAAAAAAGCTTGTGGTTTTATTGGAAGAACATGCTGTAAATGTGTCTTGGCGACCAAAGGTCCTGCTAAGCTAAGCTAATCACCTCCCGATGCTCGCTCCATATGATATTTTATGCACACTGATCTTCTCATCTAACTACAGAGCAAGAAGAAGAAAAAGAATATTTCCCAGAATCTAAGACTATAGTCTGGGTTAAGTACAGCTAGTTTGCACTGTCAGGTGCAAAACCCTTTTTGTGCAGTGTGTTATCTGTTAATTGACGTAGCTTAATAAATATGGCAGCCGATTCGGGCAGTATGCACCCTGAACTGAACTGCACAGGAGACCATCTCACACTATTTAACTATTTAAGTCTTTTTTTTTTAACAATGTGAGCATCATTTTAGGAAAGCCGACTGGTACTTTTGCAGACTTTGACAATCAGCTTTGACAAACTTCACCAACAGCTGTGTCAGAATGCCCCACGTTTGCCATTAAAAAACAATCAAACAGCAAATGTTCTGGTATTCAGACGATGGAGTGAAAAATTGAGAAGCGAGAGAGGATTAGAAACAGCTTGGAGTGCAAATTGAATTAGCCCTTTTGAGATGACTTGGGCTAAGAAATGAAATGTCATCCTCACCCATGCAGGCAGAAATGCAAAACATGTGAATGTGAAGAGCATTTTTTTCTCTCTTCTTCTTCTTCTTTTTTTTTGTATGCTGACTCTTTTTACTGTACTAAGATGTGTCAGGCATAAATCATCACGGTGAGGATGAGAACCAGCCTCCTGCTGCTCCTCGAGACACACGGGGACAAACAGACTCATGCTGTATGGTGAGTTGTACAGCTGTTTTCGAATTGTGTGTCACAGCTTTAACCCCGCTTGGACTAATTACCTCCTGCAGCGCTGTGGAGGCCAACCAACAAAAAAAAAACAAAGTTCACAAGACTGATTCATAATTTAGAAATGATTAATGCAGACCACAATTCCCCCATGATTCTAAAAACACGGGGGAATTGAAATATTCATCTGAACAAGCAATTCAGTATGATTATATCTTAATGTATTGTGTTCTTAAATGTGCTAAAACTAGTGAAACATAGGAAGTGAATGCAAGAAATGAACTGCATATGCAGCATTCATTATTTCTCTGCTAAGAACACTTGTATTGGAGTAATAATCCTCTAGCAAATCTGAAACTCAAACTAAAGGGCGTTTTAGTGAGCTCAAGTACACACCTTGTAGACAAAGTGATCGTGTTTCACCGAGGCATGACCTATTCTGTCACTATTTTTATAGACATACAATCTCAACCTGCTGGAGAACTTTTTTTCCCTCCTCCTCAGCGACTAAGTTATGCTCAGCTCCCCGGTGCTGGATTTGAAGTTGATATGCAAGACTCATCGAAGGTAATAATAATGTTGAGAGCAGACGAGTGGAAGCCGGCTGTGTTTCCCCGCTCCCCTGGCTCCTGCAGCGATGCTGTTGGTTATGACACCAGAAACTGGCTCGAATCGTGAATACTTTTTCCAAAAGTTGGTTTTGGTGAGAAGATGCAGACTCGAGTCAAAACAGAGTGATCGTGTAACAAAAATCTGCGTTTTACGGTCTCCCTGATGTAAATCAGATTGCAGAAAGAACACTGAAGATACATTCGGTTGAACTTGTCATAAGTATCGTTTAGTTAATGTCCGACTTTTGTGAGAAAGCCTTGTCAGATGTGGTCGAAATGAACGAAACACATAACAATATGTGAGCGCTGACGACCTGGTGAGGGCCCAAGATGTTGTACGATCCTGTTCTGCAGTGTGCTATGAGATATCAGACCTCCGCCGATGAGGAAAGCCTCCAATCTTTGAGATATGACATGAATATAAATCTTATTTATGCTCCCAACATTGCATAAGAGTTGAAGATACGCAACTAAGTCTAATGACTTGAAATGAAAGGAATTATGACTGATTTTATGCCACGAAATCATTGCTCAGTTTGTTTGGTATGTACTGAGGCGCATTTTTCCTCCGCACCTGGAATTATTAATAACATCACTAACGAGGGAGGCAAAACATAGACATAGTCTTTTTACAATATTTAGATATATAGATATTTAGATTACAATATCTTAAAATTCACCTCTAAAGGAGCATTTTGCAGCTATTAATTTATAAGGGAGAACATTAAACATGTTTTTAATTGGATCTTTATTGCACCATATTTTTGGAACCAGCATCTAGCAGCCTCTTGTGGAACTGCGTCCTCAGGCACGTCACCAGTGGTTTTGGCTGTAGTGATAGCTGATTAGTTTGTGCCCTAAACTACTCCTCAGCTCCATTTTCCTTTGCTGCTATAAGGTTGTGGATGAGATATTCTAAATGACGGCTGCCATTAACAATAGATCCATCACCATGTTTACTACTTGGCAACAGATTGGACGTGAGGGTGGATTGGTTGGATGGGAGGGTGGATACCACAGCTGACTCGTAGTATCTACTGAGGTCTGACTCATCAGATCACAACATTTTCCATTGCTCATAGATCCAATGCTTTATTACTTATCCATGCTCAGTTTGATGTACTCCAGCAGTTTTGTATTGAGCTTCCATTAGAATTTTGTGGAGCAGCAGAAGCAGAGGTATCTTGACCTTTAGTTCCTAATACAACATGGGTCAGGACTCACACCAGATCCTATGGTTCCCATTATACAACTAAATAGTGTCTTTTATTAGACCCTCCCTGCCCACTTCTTTTTTTTTTTCAAACCCCACAGCTCAGCTTTGTGATGTGGAGATCTCAAGCCAAGCCAAGATAACCCTAATGACATCATTTGGGTTATTTTCTCAGACTCCCTCCAGAGCCACAGAGGACATTATACATCTGTTCTTACAGGCTGAGTGGCTTGTGACAAATAAAGTGAACTTTGCGTCTACAAATGGTGCATTGGCCCTTTAAATTCCAAGGGTTATCAAAGCGCACCTTAAAGAACACCTCGTGTGCACTTTTTGCTGTCTGTTTTGAAGTTTTGTCTTTTTTTTCTTTGTGGTATTCAGGACGTCACTTACTGTCACTTCCCTAAATGTGTATCTGGAGCATGCTCAATGTGGGTGGGGGGTATTTTACAACAGATACAAGGCACATGCTGTACAGTGATGATGGGTCTGAAACTAGGTTATCCATCACCGGCCGTCCTCAGCCCACGGGCCCCTGGCCAATACCACATCCATTATCAGGTTATGGGGATACAAGAGGGAGATTTCCCAACAGGAAAGTACATTAAAAACGTATGGACAGATGTGAGAGTTTGGTAGGCCAACTATAGTTTTTACTCTGAGAGGACACAAACTCAGGAATGTCCTCTAGTAAATAAATTAGTGATTGATGAAAGCTGACTTCAGAACTCCTGGCTGACTTTTAACCAAGAATATTATACAAAACATTATCATTTGGAAATAAATGTGACTCAGAGAGAATGAGTGATACATTTAAAAGTAATCATGCTTTAAGTCCAGTAAACCTAAAGTCCTAACAATAACATTTTCTGACTCTAATTTGTTGCAGTGTAAAGAAAACCTCTTTTTTTCGTCTGCAGCATGAGGCAGAAGAGAAGAAAAATCCCACCGAGACTTTGGGCAAAAGTGCTTTTTCATATTGTAAATTAAGGAGAAGACTGTGGCTTTCAAAGCAAACCATTATGATAGTTAACGTAGAACCACTTAAAAGGCCAGCTGCGGGAGTGACGTGAATAATAGTGTTTAATTTGTCTAATCTTAGCAGGAGCAGTGGGTGGCTGGGGTGGGGGGTTCGCCTGGTACCCTGCTGGCACTTGAAGAGAGCTGCTTCCACCACAATGTGGTGCAAATGCCCTAAATTATCATTTGGCTGTGTTGCTGTTGTTTTTTTGCACTGTTGCCCTTTCATTTGTAGTTTGTCTGTTGTTAACATGTGTGCACAAAAGACAGACATGGCCGGACTACTGTGGAAAAGTTGGTGCAGGATGAAGTTTGGCACGTGCCAAGAATAGTTGATTGAGGAGATGATTTTCTCTTTCTTTTTCAAGGGCGCTGTAATTTGCCAAGGCGCTATAAAATCCATATAAATAAATAATTGAAGAATTTTATAGATGTCGTTTGGAAACTATTTACAAGGTTAAGTTCCCCGGACCTCTTTTTTTTTTTTTTTCTTTTGCAAGAGCAGAGGCATTCACTTGGCCATATTATAACGCTGTGTGTACTGTATGGTGAGCCTTATTTAAAATGTCAATAAAATTGTCTCCTTTTGGAAGCAGGTTTGAATGTGGCCACTCACAGTATGAGTGGTTTAAAAATACAAAATAATGCAGATATCAACAGTTTTGCGAGTATTCATCATCCGAGGGCTGTGGTTTATGCTGAGCTATATTTCCTTTATTTTATTTTCCTAACTGAATTCAGCGGTGCTGCCTCTTGTGCTGCACCAGCCAGCACTAGTTTGGCAGTGGAAAATTTACTGCTGATTTTTATACTGCTTGTTTTCAATTTGATACAGTGTTACTTTCCTGTAAAAGACCGTCTTGGAGCCGAGACATCTCCTGTGATTCTCCTACCAGCTCTCCTCAGTGTTGGTTTGTGTTGGAACAGGAGATGTTGTTCTACACTACAAGCAGCTAGATAGTCTTATACTATTTATTGTTATAATCCCTCAGCACACGTTATAATTATGTGACAGAGCTAATACTTAGTGCGCTGAAATGTAAACTTGTGTGACATCAAATACATGTATAAGATTTCAGACGAGCTTTGGGGAAAAAGGAAGAAATGTCTTTTAAGTGTTAAATTATAAACACTAATGTCCTCTGCAGCTGTAACAAAAACAAATCATGGTCACGGAGCCCGATATAAAGAAGAGAAGGTACAGGCTGTGGGGGCAAACCATGTGTGTGTGTGTGTGTGTGTGTGTGTGGATCTCCCCTATATTAAACCATGTGGTCACCAAAAGTCCCTCACCACTCTCCCACCACCCACCTCAATCTCCTCACCCCCTTTTACCCAGGCCTCTCATTGACCTTCCAGGCGCTCATTGTCCCAAAGTGAGACTTGATTACTGGCCTAAGCCCTGTGAAGGTCTGCCTCAGTGGCCACAGCTGATCTTTTATACTAATTTCGGATTAATGCAGGGTCTGCAACACTGCGTAAACACAGCCACTGAGAAGGCCCCTGCCACACAGAGCTAAACATTAATCCTCCTTAATGCTGAGAGTCAACTTCCAGTCCTTATCAGAATTTGTCTTAATCTCTGCCTAGGCTGTACAAAACTCCACTGCTCAATAAGTAAAATGTACACCACCAAACAACAAATGAGCCAATCAGCTGTGCAGGAATAATAATAATAATAATAATAATAATAGTAATAAAGAAACAGCCCAGCGGAGTAGCAAAAATAATCAAATCTTACCTTCGAGATCTTTAAAATAGTCGTCCTGGTTTGCAGATTCTGAATGAAGATGTAATGAAGACAGGAGGAGGACAGCAAAGGCTAGACTTTTTGCCTCATAATCAAAACCATTTACAAGTTATGTTTAGCTTCACTCTGTGCAAATTTTAGTCTTTCCTTCCTCGAGTTCAGCCACTGCCACAAGCATGTTTTCAGCAAGTTTCCCTGACTCCCTGTCTCTCTTTCTTATTTTTCTCTCTCATGCCGTTACGAATCCACTGATGTGTGGGTTTTGACCATGTGGGTCCTAGTCCCTGTCTAGTCTAGCGCCCTTCCCTAGACTGAGTGTGCTTGCCTGTAATTTTCTCAATATGAGATATGTGATATATTATTTCAGCAAATATATAGGCTCGGTTCAGCAGCGTTTCAAATAGTTTGATTTATGACTGGATGTTTTTGTATTAAAACCACTAGTATATTCACATTCACAAGTAAAAAAAAAAAACTTTCTTTCTGAAAATGTTTGAAGACACTTGCAGACAAAATGGAAAGAAAAGTTAGTTTACTCTTCAGTTTTTATGTCTTTCAAAGCTTTGAGACAAGTTTGACTGTGCTTGAAGAAACACAACAATTTCACGCTGTGTCTTAATTTTATACTTTCATTTAATCCAGAAGAAAGAAGAGCATTTCAAAAGTATTTTTGTTTTTATTGTTTTACTCTAATTCATTCATGTGCTGTATTTGAATTATTTTAGTTTAAGTGTATGACAGTGAGCAGTCATAATAAAAGTAAGGCAATTTAAACATTTTAATTTCATTTCAGCATGCTCTAAAAAAGTAATTTCAAAATAATGGTCAAATTCCCGCTCTAAAGTCCTATTGGAAAATGAGCAGCCAAGCCCTTTGGATGAGGAACATTACGCAGAGGCACCAGAGGGAATGAGGCGACTAATCTCTCCGTAGCCCAGTCCAACGAACACTGCCACAGAAAGACATGGACTGTGGACGAGCCGTGTGTGCGGACTAGACCATGTGCATGTTAAGCTGGCAAATGTAAACACAGTCGGCTGGGGGAAAAAGGAGGCCACATAATTATAAAGTTTTAAAGTACACGCCAAAGAGGAGCATAAGCTCTTATAAAACAGAGAGGCATGGAGAGAAGAAGTTGGGAATGTTGCACACATACCTATACACACTAGGGTCTTAACAGACTTGCAGTTCAAGCTGATGTTTCACTTTTCTTCTTTCACTTTCACACGCCGCAGCCTGGGTGAGACTCTGTTGACTTTTTCTCTTTGGCCACACTCTACTTTGCAAAACAAAATTATCCCATTCTGAGGTTTTGGGAAAGAGCTTTTAATTTAACGGTTGCATTTGGCAAGAATCCTCATCACTCTGAAAATTCATCACTCTGAATTTTCTATTTTCTTCCACATGAAGATTCATCTCGCTGCCCTTTAATTATGCTGGTGAAGAGATCAATGAGCTGGGAGGCTTTTCCTCCAAACTTGGGTCAATAACTTTAGTATTCTTTGAGAAGGCTCTGCACTGCCTCTAGCCACTCTACATTATTCAATTTTTACTGAGGTTAGCGCTAGTCTTTTATGAGCTGTGAACTGACCACAAATGTACGGACTAGTCCGTCCCAAAGTACATCCCTCAAATGCTCCTCTCAAGTCTATGGGAAAGGGCAAAAAAAGATGGCAACAGCTTTAAAATGGAAAAATCCTTTAATGCAATTCCTACCTTATCTAAAACACCTACATATCTGTCTCCAGTCTGCGGCCTTTGAAAGGATATTTCAGGCCTGGGATTGAGGGGGGAAAATCTCCCTTCAGAAGCAGGGCTAGGGATGAGTTATAGGCATCTAAGAGGCTGGAAATCTCTGGGGCCTGAGCATGGCTTTAGCGTACAGCTCCAACCACGGCCATGGTCTCGAGCCGAAGCAACCCCCCCCCCCTCGACCCTCAGCCCTCGTCAAAGAAGAAGTATAGAGAAGCATGAGAAGGTAGTGCTGATATTAAGAATTAAGAGGACCGGGTTTGGGTTTTCTGGTGTTTTTTGATTCACACGTGTTCCAGTAAAGTGAAGTCGATGATTAGCTCAATTTATTCTGCTATAACTGTAGCTCCTCGGCAAATGAGAAAAAAAAAAAGTTGAAGGTGTTTGACACAACAGGAAATAGTTTACCTCGGCTAAATTTAGGCATGAAACCTAATAAATTCATAGAAAATAAAACAAAAACAGCGTCTACTTGCTAGACTACAGGTGCAACAAAGCATGAACTTCTATACTACATGAATACATGAAAACATTTTTTTTTTTAATGACATATTCTCCTTGTCCTTCATTAGATAACCTATAAACCCACACATTTTAAAAGTTTAACTACTGGACACAATATGTCTCCTATACATGGAGATTTCATCTTTCCACATGACCCTTGTGTAAGTTGTATGTTGGATCATGATCGGCTTCCAATCCAGTTGTGATGTTGCAGAATTCTGGTATGTAAATATGATAAACTGAGATCTCAGGTGAGCACAGGGAAACCTTTCCCCTGCAGCAGATGAATGTGAAAACAGCCTGCTGCTGTCAAACTCTGCATGGACATTATTCTGCAGAGTGAGGATCAAACATCCAAGCTTCTTTTAGTGGAGGGGGGACTTTAAGGTTTCCTTTGTAAAACGTGACAGAATGTGAAGGGATTTTGGTAATGTTTCATCTCTTTGACTGTTTGATTTTGAAGAAAAGTTTTGGTCAGCCCGTGAACTTTTATTAAAACCACATACCAGGTGAACTCACCTGCCATTATCAACACCGATAATATTATTTGAATTTTTAAATGTGCTCACTTTGCAAAATTTCCTGACACCACCCTGAAAACATTTCCTGCGAGCGTAGTGCGAGGCTGTCCTGCCCAGTGTCTCGGTTGTCTTTGCCCCTCTATTAGTCTGACTTTAACACACTGCCCTGGACAGAGCCAGTAAATTTTCCAGCAGGGGATAAAGTTCAAGAAGATAAAATCAAACAGATGTCAGCGTGAGGGTCTTCGTCATCCATAAAAGTGCTCTCATCAAAGAGCTGAATCATTTGTTTTGAATTATTACATTGTTATCAAAAGGGACGGCAGCGGCCTGTTTGAGGAGGAATCTGATCTGTTTGTCTAAAAACACGGGCAGGGATACTCCAGCCCAGAGGAACCATGGGAAAAGAGTGACGGCTGACAAGCGGAGGCAGCTGGGGATGCGTTTGATTGACAGCCATCAGCTATCTTTGGACTTTGTGTTTACTTTTGTTTAGTGGAGTCGAGTGTTGACTGTCTGGCACCTCTGTCTGCACGCCAGCAAACTTCACCTCCTCAAACTGCATAGGTAGGAAAAAAAAATCAAGAGAAAAGTATTGTTGTGATTTGATTTGATTTTTGTATTCACGACACACCCCTGCACGTTTCCTCTGTTGTAAATTTGATTAAGTTTCACTAATGAAATTTGTGATAAGATCAAAAGCAAACCACGATTCTGGACAGATAAGTTCAATAAATGTTGATTCTCCCGGAATCATTTGGCACACATTGGACCTATTTAGTCTTACACCAGAGGAAGATCATACCTCTCGGGGTCATATGTTCATACAAAGTTCACGTTAAGGTTACATTTTTGCCTTATCTCTTCAATCTTGTTTCAACTGATGAGAGAGGTTAAGTCCTAGACAATAAAATGTTACTTTAAAAAAAAAAAAAATCTGCCCAAGATACCTCGTGATATATGTGTAATAAAAGCAATAAATACAAAACATCTGACCAAATACACACAAACTGTTGGCTTTTGTTGTTGTAATCCAGGCCCACAAGAATTTACACCATGAAAAAGTGAGAGTGTTGTCTTTTGAAGGGCCCAAAAACAAACTGGATTTCAAAGTGTCTGCGGCATAGGAAATTCGAGGTCAGCCATGAGGGGGGGAAAGTAAACTAACTTTTGGTGTTTGCACACTTTACCCATGTGAACTTAAGCTGGTTGAAGCACGCAATATCAGTTAGTGGGGTAACTTATATGACATGCGAGTGTGGAAAACTTTCCTTCTCTGAGTCGCGTTCATAATCCAGGAACAACAACAAAGGACTCTCAGCTTTATACGTGACTTTATGATGTTATTTTTCTACTTGAGGCTTTGTGTCTGAACTCCTGTAAGGCTTCACAAAGGTTTACAAAATGTCAAAGCATTTAAAAAAATAAGTATAATCACATTTTTTTTTTATTATTATTAATAATGAATTTTGAAAAGCAATACTGTTTTTTAGCTTTCACACATTTTGCTACGGTGCTTTTCAAGATCCTACGGTTCCTTGGGCGTTCCATGATGAACCACGAGGGCCTAGCTAGCCGGGATCACAGGAAGCTGTTTGATAAGCAGGCCCCAGAGTGCTTTTACTCCCAGCAGGCTATTCTCACATTCACAGTGCGGGGGTGGCATGCCAGTAGCCAGATTACTCACCACAGCGGTCAATACAGCCTCTATAGCTTCCTCTCAGTCTATGTTAGGGTGAGTGGGACCTCACACCATATGGTCCAAGAGGCCGGTTTTTCTTTAAATATACTTAGTTTTTAAATGCTATATAAGAACTGCACAGTACAGGGCAACTCAGGTCTAAAATTCAGCTTTACAGGAACATATGAATTTTTAAATTTGAAGCCCTCAGTTAGCATTCAGCTAAATATATATATTTTTTCTTTTTTGGATTATTTTTTTGGCCTTTCCAAGCTTTTATTTGATAGAGACAGCTGAAGAATGATAGGAATTGTGGAGAGAGAGATGGGGAATGACATGCGGAAGAAGGCCAGGGGTCAGGACTCAAACCCGGGCTAGCTGCATCGAGCCTTCACATATGGGGCGACCGCTCTACTGACTGAGCTAAGCGCTGCCCCAGTTTCTCAATATTTTAAAAACTGGAATATTTCACCCAATAATTGTCCACAAAAAACATTCAAAAAACCTTTGCAAACATATCAGCAACTAAATAATGTGTCACTGCAGTGGTTGACCTGTGTGACCTTTGGTTAACATTCTGCTTGACTATACAAAATATAGCAAACAACTACCTGTAGTAAACATTTGTCAACATTTCAAACATTTTATCTGCAAGATTTCTAACTGTATGCAAACACATGCACACGCCAGAGTAAAATCACAAATGAAAAGCTTTCTCTGCTATTGTGTCACCTCTGGACAGCACATGATTGTGATGATGACGGTAAAGGATTGATCATTTCATTCAAACCCAACATAGTTCGATGGCTGCTCCAAATGGCTGAAAGAAATATTTGAATAGAACTAAACCAAAAAAAGAACAACACTAAACTAATCTGCACACAGCATGATCATAATTACCAATCACGTTTGGGTCAAGGCCGCCAAAACCTTTAACATCCTCTGGGTGTCCTGGTGCCCAGTGTTCAAAGAAGAACGCCACGTAACTGTGACGTTCCCGGTTTGATTCTGGCTGGAAAACTTTTGTCATAAGTCATCCTCGTCTCTCTTTGTGTTCGGGCCCATCCACATTCTGTCTAATTCTCTACTCTCAACCAGAAAAATATTCAGTCCTCTCAATGGGTGGAGTGATCGCTTCTTTTTATCATCTGGGCAGAGAAGTGTTTATACCCGACAGCAGTGTTTGAATTACACCATGGCTTTGGAAGAAGTCCTGTTTTTTAGGGATGGAAGGGTCCCATACACATGTATGTGCATACGTGAACGTCAAAAAAATACTTTAATTCATGCAGAAAATATTCAGACAACTGAGACAACAAAGAACCATGAAAAAAGAGGAACAATAAGAAAGACTGAGTGTGCCCCGACACTTAGGTAGCTACTGCAGGAACAGACAGGATTGTGTTAATTTGACGCAAATGAAATTATTATGTGCAAATAAACACACACATTGACAAGTGCTTATGTGCCTCAATAATACAAGAAAATTCTGCGACACCAAATTGATGATATTTTCGAGCTCCCTATGAATTTCTCAAAATGAGGCTCTCCGGGGGACTTGTGTCTCTTTCAGGCAGCTTAGCTTCCCTCTATCTGCACCGTATTTTGAACCCTGCCCGACACCAGACTTTGAGTTGGCTGAGGGAGTGAACTTTTTTTGTCTGCTAGAGATCAGAGACTCTTTTCAGTTTCGGGCTTGTAATCGTGGCTGACAGGATGGTCGTATTTTTCTACAGAAAACATTATAAAATTCTCTAAACAACGCACCTTGTAACATGACGCCTCAGGTGAATACCTTTAAGATACGCCACCACGATGGGTTTGCGGTGAAAGCTAGTGAATCAAAAGGTTAAATCAATCATCAAGGTTTCGTCAAAGTATACATTTGAATGTGAATGTGTCTGAAGGAACAGGCATGCTCACCAATGTTTTCCAAGATAATTAAAGTTTTTAAAAAAGTTCATGTGTTAAATTTGTGCATCCGAAATGCTGTAATTTCGGCAGAAGTACTCTCACATTCTGATTTGTTATTTCTCATTGACATTTAACAATAATCAGTGATTCTCTGCAGAGAGATGAGCTGTCAACAGCAGTAAACCTTCTAATCTGCTGGAGGCGACATGGGCCCATAATGAATTGTGGAGGTTTGCTTCTGGACCCTCTCCATCTCTCGGTTATTGATACAGTAGGGTGCGAAGATAGCTCTATTTTCTGCATAAATGAATGATGAGTGCTGCACCGTTTACATACTGTATTTTCCAGTGTTTGCCCTGAGGAAAGGAGTCTTGGTGGAATTTGTATTGACTCTACAAATGTTTAATGAGCAAGCAGCAACAGCAGCTGGCTGCACAGCGCTGATGAAATGATGAAATGATGACACAAGACACACGTGTGTTCCTGTGCACGGCAGCGACTGGGCATGTGTAGCACCGAGGATTGTACAGGTTGTAAAGAAAATATGAAATATTTATATTAAAAAAATACTTTTATCATTTCTACATATTATGATGCTGAATAGTGCTTTTTTTTTTTTAAAGTAAAACAGGCGCCGCATTAATTATGAATATACTCACAGTTTCAAGTTTTCAACTTGAGAGTTTTAAATTTAGCACAAAATAAACACAGTTTGTTATTATAATAATCAACTTTGCAAGCATACATTGTCACAGTCAAACACAATTCTCTGCGGGTAATTCATTTAGAAATGTGTGTGCATTTTTAAGACGTATCTGTCCACGGCTCCACAACAGTAAAGGCGCAAAAAACCACTGTGACACCAGGCATTGTGTCGATCTTTAAGAGAGCGTGGGCAGCTACAGTCCACAAAGCTAACCCTGTCATCTGGCAGCAGATTTGCAAGAGAGATAAACTGAGATCCTGCAGGGGATCAAACCCAGCCTCTATCTCTAACAGAGGATTTAGCCAGCAGAGACTAAAGGGGCTAGAGCAGAATTACTGTGAATGGAGCCCGAATGAGTCGTCGCATTTACCCTGCAAGTTGGTTCCTTTTGTGCCTGGATACTGTTTAGCAGGATAATACTGAAAGATAAAAATGCATTTTTATTTTGTGTGGCAGGTTAACATGCTAGTCTGTTTGGAGGGGAGGTATAAATGTAACAACAGCACTCTAGATACAAAGGCAAAGTGAAGTGACAGGCAGTAAATGAAAGCTTCTTACGTGTCTCAGTTGGTCCTGGTGGTGTTCTGACCCAGTGTACTCGTCTATTATCCCACTGTGGTTGACATAATTGACCAACAGTTGCTGATATTCAGCCACTTCAACGGTGTCAGGAATGACAACCAGGAAGCGGCCCAAACAGGAGCAGCCATTCTGTAAAGGAACACTGAACATTGAACAATAAACTTTCACTGCTGATTCTTTTCAGATTGTGACGTAAAATCATAATTATTACTTACTTTGCTACTTTCTTTTCTTGCATAATTCATAGGCCTCTTGAGTTAAACTGAAACATTATTTTCTGACAAAAAAGGCAGTGTAATTCATCACTGCATCATTGTCACTGGTTCATTTATTTTTAAAATGACTGAACCAGTCAAAGTGTAATTAATTAGGAACACTGATGAAAACTAACTGTGAGATGTGGATATGGACTCACTAAAGCATTGGGCCATTTCTAACAAAAAAAAGATAGTACAT
This sequence comes from Nibea coibor, assembly GCA_023373845.1. NCBI lineage: Eukaryota > Metazoa > Chordata > Actinopteri > Sciaenidae > Nibea > Nibea coibor. Next base: position 22,441,766 of record CM041739.1, read on the forward strand.
AGAATAATTTGGAAAGCACCCATATGTATACTTAATAGTACATTTTTTGTTGTTTTTTTAAAGAATCCTTGAGAAAGCCATTGTTAATTATCAATGACTTTTTTTTTCTTGGCAGGTATTATTTGTATCCTATCATGGGGTAGGATTCAACAAATGTACCTGCATTGGAACTGTGTACTTTGAATTCTTCCATGACCTTTTTTCATGTAGAGCAGAGCTATCAGACTGAGGCCTGCTGGACCCCCCACGCCCCCAGGGGTTTTATAAGGTCCACATTTATTAAAACTATTAATAGACATTTAGATGAGGGGTGTGGAGTCAGGTGGTGCAGTGCCAGCTGGGTATTTTATTCTGTTGACCAACCGAAGCAGAAGTCAATCAAGGCACAGATCAGCACAGATTTTTGAAATATGTAAGTCACAGAGTTAACAAAAACATGTCAATGCATAAAAAGTGAAGTTCAATGCTTTTCTTCATGTGCAGCTGAACAAATGACTTTTTTTTTCATGCTCCATCATGTAATATTCTATAATATTACTGATTTTCTCAGACACACCTCATAGGATGTGTCCAGCCCACCGCACTGTGCTAGAGTGACACTAACTCCCCTTCGTAGACTCGGGTGGACACCTTGCAGTGTTACCTGGCTTGGTTGTGGTTTCCACCTGAACACAACTGGCAGTGCTCGTGGTGGGAAGCCGGTGGGGGACTCCGCCCTTGTCAATGGGCGGTATAACCATGGGTGATCGGATCTGGGGATAGTGTATTACGCCCTCCCTATAAATCTCCTCCCTGGCAGGAAAAAATGGAGTGGCTGGCGACACTATACCCGCTCATTTTTGTAAATCAAGACACGGGACATGATATACGCTGTGTGGCATGTGAGCGGTGGAAGACTTTTGTGGCTGAAGGGCAGACTTATAAACAGGATGAGATTACAAAGTATCTGTTATCATGCATTATCGGTATCGTGGAAAATCAGACTGGATCCTCTCAAGCGCTTTTAAAGCCATGTTCTCGCCTTCGTGATATACTGACCGTTAACTGCTAATATAATCAATTAATAAAGAGATGAAGTAACGGACTTGCATCAGACGGGATAAGGGAACCCGGAGGGACGGCTAATGCTGCTCTGTCTCTGGTGAATCCGCAAAAAGCCAACTCTCTCACATGTTAGCCATAAAAATGAGAGTATAGTATATGTAACATGAAGGTTATGTTGCTTTGATTTTTTTTTTTTTTTTTGTCTTTGTGGCTGGTAAAAATGTCACGGTACTGATGATGCAATCATTTTTGTAACTGGTAACATTTCCCATTTTTCTGCTTTAATTACAGAAATTAGTGAGAGGAACAAATTACGGCCTAAAATTTATGACAGTTTGTTGAGCAATTGATCAAACTACCAATGGCACTACTTCCTGTTTTGAATATTCAGGTCTCGTTATGTTATATGATACTTGTTAACGTATTTCAGATATTTGTCATTCAAAATTCTGACAAATGTTTATTTGCATTGAATGTTTCCATATGTATCTACCTCTCTCCGTCTATCCATTGCTTTATTATTATTTTTGCTGCAGTCCATTTCCTGGCTCATGAATGAATAACAAAAATAAAATGATCATTTAACATGCATTCCACATGTATGTCAAGGATATTCAGATTTGAATCATGAAAAAAGGAAATGATGCACATAACACTGGTGAAATTAACATTCTGGATCATGTGTGTACATTAGAGGTCAGAGTTGCAGTGCAAACTATTAGCCCACTCTCTAACCCCTGTTGCACAGTCCTACTTCTTATTACTACAATGGTGGTTTCACCTTTTCAGTTTAATCATTCCAGTAGATATTAAACTCTCCCGGAAGGCTGGGGGCTATATAGTGTAGGGATTTACTGAGGGATTTGCATCCTCCTTTCTGCTAGTTCAAATCTCTGTGTCTTCTCAGATCAAATTATCATAACCATCATCGGGCACAGCTCCACCATGAAAATACAGTGCAGGAAAAACGCCGTCAGCGATTCCATGTGCCCCTCTCCCAAGAAATATGAAATATGGTTATTGTGCAGCGCTATGCAGAGTGTTATCCCATGGTACCAAGGGCATTGTGGAAAACATGAGTTATTGTCAAATAGCTGTGTGATTGACACAAAAACTCTCCTTTGTTGTAGTAAGTTTATTATATTTTTGTGGCATATTAAATCACATTCAGCCTCAATAGAAGACATATATTATGTTTATAATTATACTGCACTATGAAAGGAGTGTGAATTATTGATTAATTATAGCACTTTCCAGAGCTGGTTTGGTGAAATTTAAGGGTCTAAATATTGTTGGATTGGATTTAAGGCTCTTTATGTTCAAAACTCTGCTAGCACAAAACACTTTCATGGTTTCATTTTCATTTCATATACTGTATTATTCTATGCCTGAGACCTGCAGCTCTTCATTAAAGAGAGCTGAATGGACCAAACAGAGAGGCCGAGTCAAAGTTTTCATATGTGTGAACTTTCATCCATTACGGCGTATTATATATCCAACTTAATACATCATCAAGGGGGTTAACACACCATCGCGTGACTAGCTGTGATGCCATAAGGCTGAAAGTAAATGAATGTGACGCAGCAGACTCTGGGACCCTTGATAAACGTGGAAATCTTTATTATTATTTATCTTATTTTGGGTGTGTAAGCTGAGAGCAGACGGGGCGGGTCAGCACAATGTCTGGATTGTTCCACACTGCACGCACCTACTTATTGAGAGAGAGATGAAGGCTTTCACCTATAGGGGCACCGCTTTACTTTCCAATCTTTAAACCTGAATATGGCTAGTGTGGGAAAAAGCGCGTTTTCTGCCTCTCTGCCTCTGACTGCAAGGGAACAGGTCAAATCCTCTGCCAGGTGCCCCGGGCTATTTTTCCTTTCCTCTCCTCTCCTTTCCTTTTTTTTTTTTTTCTGAACACCTCCACACCAAGAGAGCAAAATCTCTGTCAGAAAGACGGAGGAGGAGTGGAGGGGAGAGAGGAGGCAGAAACGCTCTTCTGTTTTCACTTTGTGTGTGTGTTGAACCCTCTGGGGCTGAAATAATTAAGATCAATATATATGAAAGTTCAAGATACTTTTTTTTTTTTTTTAAGTTGGTTCATTTCAAGGTAATTAAAGCATGATCTGGATCTCATGTGTCTGCAAAGCCTCATTGACATACAGTATCATTGGCATTGGACAGATTTACGAGCCGCATTGCTTCAGCGTCTGCTAATTACCCTCCTGCTGTAACCTATCTCACCATGTGTTTGAACCAATTATTGAAGCAGACGCACGCACGCACACACACACATGCATGCAGACTTACAGAAAAAATTCACACAAGACATCTATTTTACTCTCTGATTAATTTCATTATTTGAAGCTTTCACACAAAGATAGAAACACTAATCAACAATGTAGATATAAACGTACTGCATATGAAAATACTTTTCCTTAAGACAACATAATCATTTCTTTGATACAATAATTCCATAGATGTAGATCTGCACATGTATTTCTGTAATTGACCAGGTATACTGTATATGCATACAACAGAATTGCATTATTATGAGACTATTTATAAAAAAAAAAGAGGTGCCGTCTTTAAACATTGTTTTCGTATTTATATTTAGCTGTTTGCTAAACGCAAATATGCCATAAAACCACATTGGATTGTCTGTTTTCTGAGTTTGCACGGAGAGTCATATTTCATTTATTTATTTTTTATATAATTCCGTTGACTCTTGAGGGCCTAAAGGGTCATGAAATTGGCGTAAACACATAGAGCAAAATGACCATGTCAACTTTCAATTCCAGCAATGAGAAGAAGAAAACCCCCCACACCCAAAATAAATTGTAGTTGTGCGATTTTTTTTTTTTTTTTTTTTTTTTTTTTTTACCTCCCAGCATCGAGATGATATCATTACTCTGCTGAGCATCTCTGGCCAGAGTGACACCAGTCCATTACACCGTCAAAGCCCTCAACTGCTTCCCCCACCACCTCTAAGGTCACCTTGGGGAGGATTCCACTATCCACCAAGCCCACCAAACAACACCCTTCCCATCATGCCATTGTTCAACCCAATTCCACCTGGGATAGATACAAGAGGATTGGCGAGAGGCTGAGGAGAGGAAATGTGTGTACGTGTGTGTGTGTGTGTGTGTGTGTGTGTGTGTGTGTGTTAAAAGTAACACAGTGAGTGTGTTTGTGTGGACGACCAGCTGTCCCGGGGTTCTTGGTGGAAGGCTGCAGCTGTTTGTGCAGCTTTAGGCTGATAAAGGCAGTGGGACTGTGGGGAAAGTTTATGGACCCAGTGGAGAGAAGAATACACACAAAGACACATGTAGACATGCACATAAACATATTTATATGCACACATATGCATGCACTCACAATAGTTTATTTGAGTCCCTGTTCATTGTTTTAACTTTTAGACATCAGCTAATAATCTAACTGACATCAATGCACGGGTGAAGAAAAGGACTTGTACTATTAGTTGTCATATAACTGAACTCTTACATTAGAGTGTGATTATGTCCTGTTAAACTGCAGTACTGTGAACTGGCTAACACGTTTAAAAAGGATACGTATGCCCTGGTCCCTGAAGGCACCAAAACAGTCCATATTATCCAAAAATAGAAACATAAACCTGTGTAAGATTTCTGCAAAAAACTAAGGATTTCTCTTTATTCATGGATTTTATGTCTTTCTGAGAGAGTTGACACTTGTGAGAAGTCAGACTAGCCAGACTCAAACTGGGTAGTTGTAGTTCAAGGTCTGCACCTTAAACCCTTGGGCCACAGGGGTGCTCCCTCTGAGTATTTCTTTTCTTTTCTTTCCTTCCTTATTAATTTAAACGGGCCCATCTTGAATGGTTATGAATTTCAAGCTGATTCAAGAAGCTTAACAAATAATTTGATAATACAAGACAACACTACTTACTGATATAACGTGTTTTAGTGTTTCAGACCAGATCAGGTTCAGTCAAAAACCTGTGCGCACTGTGGAACCACAGCTGTAAGATGATAGATCATGCTGCTAATATAGCCACTAGGTTTTGTATAAGTTCAATTTCCTACACAGATTACAGCAAGGCACTAGTGCTGCTACACTTCCTGAGTGAGCCTTGCATTAGTATGTCTGGCATTTCTAAACTGATTTGCTGGAGAGTCAACTACCCAAAAGTGCACACTCATGGCACGCACAAATTGAGGTATAGTATGAATTACATAAACGGCGTTTGAGCACCTAAGTCAGAGGGATCAATGTGTCCTGCTGTGTCCTTTGCATGCCTTGCCTGGGATTAACCAAAGCTGGAACAGTGTGGGGTCACTGTGTGCCACCTAATTTACAGCTGACATCCCATGTCCCATGCCTACTGTGGGATGACATGATGTGAGACACGGATGCCTGCAAAGGCCTGGCATTGTGATAAATTTGGAAACAATACTCGTTGCAGTGCAGATACGGGATGATTAATTGCATGTGTTCCTAACCTTTTAGGGCAAAGCTCAGAGAGGGGCTGAATTCATGTCCACCTGCAGCTGCTCTGTCAAAATTGTCACTTCTGCGCTGACTAATGTGAGGAGAAGATGGACTTTGTCAAACTTGAAATATTTGAACATTCGGTGTTTGTTTTGGGCACTTAGCTGAATTTTCTTTTCTTCCTTTTTCCATGAGAAATCTGGATTTAAGGTAGAAAGGAGAAGCTGTGGTTTGAGAACACTGATATACAGTATTTCATTCTTACAAAACATGGTTGACACTTGATCACTTTCTGGCAACAAGAGAGTCTAGGAAGCGTTGCCCAAGCAATTAGCCAAATGGATTGTTTCTTGCATAGCAAACTATTTTAAAATGAGCAGGATTAAAGAGTTGGCAAACCTCCCCGCACTGTGTGCTGTGTTCAGAGCTATGTAAGCATATGTGAGAGATCAGTTATATAATGTTTCAATCATCTTTACTCACAAACCTGGACATTATCTCTTGAGCTTTTACACTAAGTATAAATCAACATATTGCAGTAGGTTTAATGTGACCTGCAAGCTGCAGAAACATCTATTATATTTATTTTTTTGATGTGAATGTAGCAGCAGGAATATGCTGATTGCCAATTTTCCAACCAACATTAATTTCCTGAGCTGAAAACATGGATGTAGGAACTCAGTCAAAAGTCCACCTGGCCCATGGACTATTAAAGTTTCCACTACATTTTAGAATACAATTATTTGAATAAATAATCTGCTCTAATCTAATTCAATCTGGTATTATACTAATGGACTATGCTGGTGACATACGTATACAGATATAGACAGTCTGCTTGGCCAACACACAGAAAGCTCTGCAAACCCCTGTGAACTTTAGTGCTACAACGGGGCTAAAGGTTTGAAATTTTATAGCTCCAACCTGCTCACCGACGATATTTTTCACTATATGTCATGTGAGGTACGTTGAACATTTGCTTCTGGAACAAACAAGAACAGATGAAATAGATCGCTCAAGTAAACGTCCAGACGGGGAGATTACAAAACCTAGTTTTGACTTAAAGTGAATGTTATTTACACAGTATATATATCAAGAATGCAGCATCTTTATGGAGGTGAAACTGTCTCATACTGACGCAACAGTGACAACGCTAGTCTGACAAATTGTCCACAGTAGTGCACGTCGAGTGTGACAGCGTCATTTGAAAAGAGAGGAAAAAAAAAAAGAAAGAAAAGAAATATCTACAGCAGGTCAGCTGTGTGCCAAAGTAAAGAAATATCATTCCCAGAAGCTTTGCTAAGGATTCGGGGAAGTCTTTGGAGTTAGATGCAAGGTTATACAGAGGGCAGCCAGAACGGGTGTTTAGTTTGGTAGATCAAGTCAAACAACAGCCAGAGAATGGAAAAGATACAGAAACGTAATTCACCTTGCATCAGGAGAAAACTCTGGCAAGACAAAAGGTGTGGAAGGCCGTGGTTCAATACAGGGGTGAAGAGCAATATTGAAGTGAATATTGAATGATAGAGTGATGAAAAATGTTTTCAACAAATAAAGCAACTTTTTATCCTTTTTTCTTTTTTCCTCTCTGTCAGAGAACTGGAGATAATTTGATCTGAGAGCGGTTCACCTGGGAGAGCTGGCTGTTCCGTCTGCAGGAGGATTTGTGAACTGGCTCGCTCTAAGGCAAGTTCAGCAGAACACATAAACTCTTATTAAACTTCCTGCTTTCACCAAGTGAGGAGAGCACACATATGCATGTGCTGGCAAAAACCGTCTCACACGCACACACACACATACGGGTGTAGCATCTGAGTGACCTTTATGACCAAATTTGCTGGTGGTCAGCTGTATTTTTTCAAATAAACACACAAACAAAAAACTTCTTCTTGGTAACGACTTATATGTCCCTGGGTCCATAAATTATATTATCCTTATACGGCGGCAATCATTGCTTGGCTGTAATGCTAAAGCCCCTGCTTTCGACCAGTGTCCATGACTTCAAGGTCAAATGAGTAAACAAGGAATATCTGTCACATACACACATGGAGATGGTGGCTTCTTGGTCAGATTATGACTATGGTCATTTTCTGATAGATTTAGTTTGCAGCTCATCGTCTCAACCTGTTTTGTCTATGTTACTATGCTCATTGTTACCCACATCTTAATAATAATTATAATTAAAAAAAAGCAATATATAAAAAAAAAAAAGATCCATAACCACAACTGCCCGTCCAGTCAAATCCCATCTTCATCAGACCTAGCTGTCCTTATGGTAAAACAACATAAAGCAAAGGTAAGTAAAAGTAAATGGGTTTTCCTATTGAGTGTTATTGCTTTAGGAATGGGTGTAGATAGCTATTGATCTGCCTCATCCTTGGCCATTATCGTTGGGATGGCAATCAGTGAGGCCCGTTGGTTTCTGGGTAAACAAGCATTTTCTCCTCTCATGGCGGAGCCGCGCTGAGATTGAGTGCAGTGAATAGCTTGGAAAAACATTTCTATTGGTCTCTCCCGTGCTGCTGACAGGACAATCGAAAAGTATCTGTCATTCATGGACGGCCTGAACATGATTGTTTCTCCGCTTGTTTCTCTGGCCTGTGAGAGCAGATATATGCCCTGGGGTATGAGGGGACGTTTACAAGAGCTAACGCTGGAGTAGAATGCATAAAATGGGAAAATGGTTTTGTTGGTATGATAAGTTGTTTATGCAGGCTGAGCCAGTTTGTCTTCCCCAAATGAGACAGTCAGACTCACTGTAATGTCTTTTTTTGTGTTCCTGCGCTGACACTCAAAAACAATGGCATGTTCAGGCCACTCTCATCATCTCATAAAGACTGAACATCTTTGTGATTTACCCTATTTTTCCAATACTTAACCAGCCAACCTTTCTAAACAAGTTCTTTGGTTGCTTAAAAATTGACCATAAGTGGCAGATCAGAAAACACTAATCTGAGTTTGTTTTTGGAAAAGTTATGCCATCTCTTTTATAGGAACCTTTCAGCTCACGTTTCGCTTTAAAACATGATGAACAATGGGCAAATAATATATATATATATATTATTTGCCCATATATATATATATATATATATATATATATATATATATATATATATATATATATATATATTTGGATGCTTTTGACAGTGGATCTCGTCACTGGACATACTTTTCAAAACCTCTCATTCTATCATACACAATATCTTTGCTTAACTAACAATCTGCTGCTAACCAAACCAGCAGGAGGGTTCTATCATAGCATGTCAGCCCGGCGGTGATTGAAGAATAGCTCAAACAACATGCGACTGGTCTTCTGACTTGATCATAACCAGCTAATAGTCAATCTTTTACAAATTAGTCGGCACAGCAATGAAACTGCAAATACTAAAATGACATGTCCCCAGTCACAAATTGGTCACTTATGTCAAGGAAATTTTGATTTTTTTTGATGATTTATATGAAATAAAATTGTTAATATGTTCATTCTTTTAGCAAAGAATGTTGCCTCCCATGGTGGTTCATTTCTTCTCTTGCCCGTCAGTCTGAACCCACACAGGATTGAGCCATATATTTTCATTAACACTATCTATTCTTTCTGAATCCATAGTGTGATGAGTCAGGTGTGAGTCCCGAGCCTCTCACTGCTCTAAATGCCATTCCAAACTCATTACCTCTATCCCACGTCTGGCCATCCACCCATCATGTTCTGACCTTGAGAAAATAGATAGAAAGGTGACAACTGAGTACCGAGTTCTATAAAGGCGAAAAATAGTGCTGAAAGGTAAGTATACTCCTGCCATACTGATAAATACCACTGTTCAGAACTACATTTTTAAAATCTATATAATTTAGAATGAGGAGTTTTTAAGTATATCTCTTGTATATGTTAATAAGTAAGAAGAACTAGTGTTTGATGGAGGACATCAGATGGATAATGATGGAGTGATGGTTGGTTCACAATATGGGTTGTGTCTAGTGCAAATAGGCATGATCAAATAATACATTGATGTCATTAGAATGAACTGAACTGGTGGTGTGACAAATTATATGTTTAATTTAGAAGTAAAATGCATAAAAAGCTCATTTTCTTTAATAATAACGAGCCATCAAATGACTGAGCTATGGAGCTATATAGTGTCGTATTCAAAAGGCGATAACTGCAAAGTGAACTGTACTTTAAACAAAAAAAAAAAAAAAAAAGTCGAGAAGCTCTGCAAGAACTTCATTCAGACTAGCAGCAAACACATCTTGCAGCAACTGATAACAATCCGGTCCTACAAATATCTCCTTTCATATGTCTTCAGTGTTATTTTTTTTTCTAGTGAAGGATTACCACAGCGGTGCATGACTCAAACACAACACACAGCACACGCCGTGTTCCTCAATTGCCTCGCTTTAATAGTCTTCTAAATCATGCTCTGTATTTTTCTGCATTAAGAAGGATTTTTCACCTTACTACCCACTGTTGTTAATAACAGACACGATGCTTAGACTGCTTGGTAGTAACAAGCAATGTGTCTTAAAATCTTATTTCTCTTGAATGAAAAGACAAATCTGCACATAAAGTGAGGTAATTTCCCATGTGTTCACACAGATCAGGCCGCTGATATCGACTGATTTATGAAACTGATTAAAAAACAGGTGGATTTGTGAGAGAAACAAATCATATTGTATGAACCTTTGACAAGTTTCCAAGCCTATTCTGAAAACACAAGACATTGTGTCAGTATTAGATAATATGGATTTACATACTTGGAGATTTGTAGTGTATTTGTTGTATTGATTCTTAAACTAAATAAAACATGAATATCCACCTGGAAAATGTATTTTATTGCCATTTTAGAATGTTAGATTCAGCTTTTTCATATAAATCTGACTCATAACTAGAAAACAATACAGCCATACTGGTAAAAGAGGACATGCATGAACACCAACCAATTAGAATTATGGGCTTGTTTCAGTGACATTAGCAAGTATCTTAGCAACAGGATCACATCAGATCTAAACCTCGCTGTCTGCAGCTTCATGTGATAACCTCAAAGTCATTTTCAACAGATATTACAATTACACATGTTCAGTTAGTGATCTTAATTTAATAAGGTGTGGTGCAATGGTTGAAGATTTGCTTTGTGTCATGAGTGGACACATTAAGAATTTGATTGAAGTTAAGACCTCACCTTGTTAGAGGGTTTTTTTTTTTTTTGTCAGAGATTGACAGGAGTCCTGCATACCTTGATTAAGCCACGTATCTCAGGCTCATCTTTGAACTGAGGAAATCAAAAAGTGCTCTTGGAATCCTTAATATGGAGGTGTCATTTAGAGTCAAATAGAATGCAAATTACTTGTACAATTGAAATGTCAACTTAAACATGCTGTGCGCCTGGCCTGTGGCTACCCGAAGAAGTCATTTAAAGTCATTTCGTTGATTCAGAGTCCCACTAATCCTTTTTCATTTCCTTATAGTCTCGGAGGTTACAGGAATAACTGGGAGTGGGGGTTGGGCGCGGGGAGCGACACATCTGGGAATCAGGTAGATTTCTGCCGTCGTCTGGCTGGACGAATATGATTTGTAGTGATTCATCTTCTCGTGTTTTTGTTCAAAATATGTGCACCCCAATTACAGCGGGGATTTGCTTCTTCAAATAGGAGACCTCCTAACTGACCAGTTTGTCAAACAAGTCAGCTCAAGTAAAAAAGAAAAGAAAAAAAGGAGAAATCAGGGCACAGTCTTGTCAGTGCTATTTCTCAGTTTATTTATTTACATATTTTACATTCTTTATTGGTTTAGTTCAGGTGCTGGAATATGTTTCTCCTGCCAAACTATAATAAAAGCAGAGATTAATCATGACACAGAAAAGAACACTGACCATTGAAATGTTAACGTGCCACGGACCATGTTGCATCAGCTAGCTAGCTGAAATCTATAAGGTATTACAATGAAGTGATGAGAGAGATAGATGGATGTGTCTCAATGGAGGTCGAGCCCATGTTACGGTCAAGTGATATTGTCATGTTGATATGTCCTCTTTGATTTACTTTCTTCTGAGTTGCAGTGCACCCTGCTATGAATCATTACTTGAGTTCATAGAAAGCATTTATAATTTAAGATTATGTAATTTAATTGCTATTGTGTTGCATTTCATAAACATAGAAAGCTTGTTTTCACTTGGCCAAATTCCCAAGTGGCTACCACAATGAATTTGATTAGTAATGCCACATCCATCATCTGATTTGGTCACGTATGAAAGGATCCACTGCAATGACAAGCCATATATCCACTTCCACTCAAATGTATAAATTGTAACTGCTTAATAAAATAGGTGAAATTGCTCCAAAGGGGCCTTAAACATCGGTGGCCAGGAGGATATTCATGATTTACGCACACACAGTGAGAGGCCCAATGTAAACTTTAGCCATGCACATGCACAAACATCTACCCAGGGACATTTACCTTTTGCCCTCATTGTCTCCATCTCATTGACACATGCCATCAATTTCTGCTGCATCTTGCACTGGATCGTCTTTAAGGTCGATTTGATCCGTCCAAGCGGTGGCCTGATGCGCTGTCCCCCCCTCCCCACCCTCCTCCTCTCTCTCTCCCTGTAAATTGCCTTCCCCGGGGGAGTGCTTGTGTTTGCTTCTGGTGCGGGCCTATGGCCACGCTGTTAATTTATTAGAGAGATAAAATGCTTTCGTGGGTTGTATTAGACTGCAGCACAATGTATGCTCTTGGGGTGCTCAGTGGTGAGGTGGCCCTTTTTTATCTATCCAACAGTAAAGCGGAGCTTTTAAGAGCAATAGTTCAACACTTTGGGAAATATTCTCATTCTGGTGCTGAGTTAGGCGTGAAGATCGATGCCACCCTCATATTTGTCCATTAAATATGAAGCTACAGCCAGCAGCTGGTTAGCCTAGCTTTGAAGTTATATCCTGTTAGCTTAGCTTAGCAAGAAAAACTGGTAATGGGGAAACAGCTAGCATAGCTGAGTCCAAGAGTAATAAAAACCATCTGTAAAGCCAGGCTAGCCAAGCTACCTTTTTTGTAGGCTTTATGTGAAGCTAAGCTAACAGACTGTACCTTTAAATTCATAGACAAACGTAATCTATCCTCTCATCTAACTCTCTGCAAGAAAAACAACCATGTTCTTGTAAAGTTCATCAAGACACAGAAACCACTTGAAGTTCATGTCACATCTACATATTCAGATATTATTTCTTTAGCCAGTATGACATGTTTTGTGCGTACAGTTGTATGGATTCCTCCAATTACGGTCTATTCATGATTTACTCATCAAACCTGCTTTATTAAGGCAGAATGAACGAAGGCAGCAGAACAAAACTCTGTCTGGCCTGACTAAGGTTTCCTGCACTGCCAGGCAAACATGCATAAATAATACATTCAAAGCATTTTTTCCTGTAGAGATAATTTTTTGTAAATGTCGATCATATGACAGCAGAAACAAATAAATTTGTTTAACAGCTACTTCAGTAACTGGGGTTTTATTGATGGAAAGATGGACTGTTGGCCCAGATTTTTTTCCCCCTGCATTACAAAAAAGATGAAGTATTCTCATGAAAGTTACCGATATCTCCGGCATCATGCCTCGACCTCTGGGAGCTATTGGCTCCCCTTGTTGTGTCCCCAGTAACAGCTGTGATTTCGGATAACAGTCTTTTCTATCATGTTCAGCGCTATTGGACTTCAGAGAGTCCCTGCCACCTTATCGTAGTTCTAAAGTGTTGTGTCTTCAGGGAGCCATTGAGGGCACCAGCTGTCAAATAGCAGTGAGAGAAACCATTTCTCTCAGCCCGCTCATCTTTAGCTGAGCACCCCCCAAAACACTGAACTCCAAGCAGGCCTCAACCCAAGAAAAGAGAAGAAGAAGTGGAAGAAAATACAGTAGATGACTCCTGTTTCTGTGAGAAACTGCTGACATTCACATGCACAGAATTGGCATATTTGTACGTTTAGATATTAAGCCTGAACACAAGATTTAATGGCTTGTTAAGATGTGCATTTTTGTAGCTCATGCAGATGCTCTCATAAAAAAAAAAAAGAAAAAAGAAAACTGGTTCTGATCTGCCCGCCATATGGACCGTGTTATCACTTGTTAGAGCCTCGGTATGTTGGATGCAATGATCTTATTAGATGTGTTGACTGACAGATGTGATTTATCTATTATATGTGCTGCACTTGTGTCTTTGTACTGCTGTTTAAACCTGGCTCACTTCAAGACCACTACTGGCACCAGACAAATAAATGCAGTTAAATAATGGACAGAATGTTAGCAGTTAGCACACATGCATACATAGGTAATGTATTTTTTTGAACGGTTGTTTCTACAGTTAGTACAGCAGCTAGAAGGCAGACAAAAGGTCTGCACACCCATAAGGTTGCTCTGGTAAATTCAAATTAAAGCAGAAAAGCACTCAAACACACTGAAGCGCCAACAATTGTTGAGTATTTCAGAAGACGTCTGTGATAAAGACATCATCACCAACTAAGCTGTCTTTATACAATAAATTAGAATCCATCATATCCAAAACAAACGTGGACCTGTCAAACCCATCGACCATCCTGTCCTCCATCTCTCAATATGACCTTTTCTTTTTTCACGCTGAACTATCAGAGGTAATAAAAGCTTGGAAGTCAGATGCTAAATGTGTTTAGTTTTTAATTATCACACTGATCCTCATGGCAAATAACAGTACCGATCAATAGAGGCTACTGGGAAATATTCCATTGTGAATGCATAGTGGGGATTATCGCCATCTCCATCATTGTCATCGTCAACAACAAAATCAAATTACTGCTGATGATGAGTGGACCACGCTGTGGGAGATGTGCCTTGTGGATATGGGGGAATGCAGAAGCTGACAGAGTGAGATCTTTGACTTTGTGATGTGCTTTGGTTATACATTAAGCGTGGCAGAGATTTGTCCGTGTTTTGTCATTGCATTTCTCAGCTCATATATAACCAATGCAGAAGAGATTATCAGACGGTGGAAGCATCGGGGAAATGAGTAAGTCTGGGATTTTCTGTCTTAAGTCTGATTTGTTACTTAAGTGTGTTAAAGTGTGGTCAGTAAACCGAAACAAACTTCCTACAGTATCCACGCATGGTGACTGGCATATGGTTAAGTTTAGGAAAAGATATGGGGCTAAAACAAATGTTTATGGTTGGGGCAAGCTAATGATTATGGTAAATAAGAAAGAATTAATTGTAAGTCTGTAAGAGAACTCTGTTCTCCAGCATGCAGTTCAGACATGCTAAATGTCCTACAGGGTCTGCTGTCAATCCCAGCATGCCCTCATAAAAAAGAAGCATGGTGCATGCTGAAGCTCGGGATTGGAGAGCAAATGTTAGCATCACAAGCTGGGAACATAAAGTTTGAAAGGCATGGATATTTATCAATCCGGTACTTTCTGATTAAACACACTGCATTATGGAAAACATAGGATATTGACCTATCCAAGTGAGGAGCAAGTCAGCATATGTCTGCTTCTGCTGCTTTTTATTTTCACCATTCTCCCCCAACAAGTTACTGGTTAGCCTAAAATGACTTCACACTCTTCCTTCCAAGCGTACTGGCCTCTTTGCGTTTTAATGGAATGTGTCACAGGACTATTGAATGTGATAATTTGCCGACCCTGGTTTAATCTCCCTGTATTATATAGCGTTAGTCATACAGAAGCCAGCTGTGGTCAATAAAGTCTCAAAAATAACTCTGAGGGGTAAATCAACATTTAATGTGCTTCTCCAAACATCAACCTCTTTCTGACCTTTTGCCTCTGTGACAAGAGACTAAGTAAACTGCACTTATGCTCTTAAGAAAGTTTATAAATGTTGCATGTGCGCCGAATGTTTCTTTTGCTAATCAAGCCCAGCTAGAGAAAACAAGCTGCCTTTAATTTCAGCTTATGACTTGTGACTTGTGACTTGTGAGAGGTTACCGCTCTAGTTCACCAAGGACACATTCCAGCAAGCACACCAGTGACTAAATAAGACAGTCTGTTTGTAATTTGTCCTCTCGCTGTTGTTCTGCTTTAAACTTGGGAAAAACTTATTCGGTGAACCAACGTTCCCATGCAGTTATACTGCGGATGAACAGCTACTGTACTACTTCAGAAGTCCATATACATGCAAGCAGCGCGCCAGTGTGGGAATTTTAGCTTTGCATTACAATGATTTTCCACCTTATCCAACACTCCTCTCGTCTCTTCAAGCAAGTCATAATAAGTTATAGATATAAACAATCTAAGTTTATTTAAGTTCACCCTGATCCTCTCGCAAACATAGCAGTGAGTAGCTGCAAATAACAAATTATTAAAATTCACATAAACATCCTTCAGTTCCAGATTGGTGGGACTCGTGTCATCATTACAAATCAGATAAGCTGTTGATCAAAGCGAAACCCCCTCCAAGTTAACAATTATCTGCTGATATTATTTCACCTCGGTTTAGGCGGCTTTAACCGTCTCATCTGTGAAACTTGGATTTGCTTTGTCCCGCCTGTTTGTGCAGGAAGTCTGCACCACCCCAAACCTGCCCATCCCTCGTATAAACAACAGGTAATTATGGGACAATTGGCTGAACCACAGCCCTGAATATGCAGTTAGTTTGAAGCAATTCTTTCAAGCTCCATATTCACAGACATACTCGGTAATCCCAACAAAGTAGCAAAGAGATTCCTCCTTCCTGACTAGGTAATCCATTAATTTCTCATTCCCTCTTTGCAGTGCCCAGTGGCATGTCTGGTCTCGGTGATTTCTTTTACCTCCAACAGAGCTTTGGGAAAACGAGAAACTCACCTTCTCATGCTGCCTCCGCCTTTAGCTACAGTCTGAGGTTAGTCATATTAGGCAGGTTTTATTACTGTTTAAAAAAAAGAAAAGGAAAAGACACAAGCAATGCTGGCCATACACAGTTTAGCCATGCCTGCATGCACAGAAGGAACTTAACATGAATGATGAACTGAGATGTGAAATTTAAAAGCGACTTATTATTCATGTGCGAATGTGTTTCCTGATCAAGACAGCTAGCTTGTCCACTTAATAGCTAGTTCATAGCAAATCAAGGGCTCATTCTTTCCACACTGTATCTGGAGATTATATTCATAAATTGGTAACAAGCCAGCAGTTCAACAACAAGGGTGGAGAAAGGGAGACTCTGTAGACAAACCAGTTATTGTTTGTTTCGGCACCTCATCTGCCTTTTCTCCCCGAGTTTCACTTTCTATGTCCAGGAGCATTTTCTCAGCTGGGCCAATCAGAATGCTCTCATTGTTCTAAACAGCATGGAAATGTGTCCTACTATGACAAATCCACAACTGTAGTTGTTCAGGAGTAAACACTCTAGTGGACTTTTTATTTAATAAGTGAGAACTTCCACATGTGGAGTCTGCAGTGAATAATACGCTCTTTGTTAATAAATGTCTTTTATTGTTTATACAGTGTGTTACTGATAACTTTCAGGATGTAAGTTTAGGTTACATTTCATTCAGAATAAATGTACTCCAGTGTAAGTTTGAAAGGAACATTAACATAAACTGAAGGTATAGAATAATGGCCATAACTCAGACTTCTATTCATCAGCACTGTCTGCCTCTAAGGGTCTTGCTGCTCAAAGGAAACTAAGAGCAGACCCACAGAGGAGAACATCTGCCCCCCCTCCTGCACATGACTGATCACAGAGTGGCTACAAAGTTAAAGAATTCACATTTTTCATAATTTTACATGATGCTTGCGCTGAAAGCCAAAGGCACTGCGTGTGTTGTGGCTTCATGCGAGTCAGTTTCGGGTTCTCGTCCTTCCCTGACCCAAAAAAAGTTTGGTCCACATCAAAGCCACGACACATCTGGTTCTGAGTAGACGCAGAGGGCAGGTGGACACAAGAGGTCTTCATTTTAGCAGCAGGGGGATGTCAGAGGGTAGCGAGGGGTTAGTGGCAACACAGAAATGTTCACCACACTTCAGGGAGATTAATCAGGGTTTAGAGGAACAGGATTGTCATTTCCTGGATGCGTGTTGGAAAATTAGTTTGGCTATAAATCTCAGTAGGACCTTCTTTGTCCTGGCTCTTACTGCATACATTACGGTAATACTGCCAAGAAATAATTTTGTGTTTTACAATGGGCAGATGCAGTTTCAATTGGATTACAGTAAGAGGTTCATTTGTTTGATTTTAGGGTTCTCTGTTTACAGAGTAGTACATATAATGTGTTTTTATAAGTTTATAATCACCTGAAAAAAACTGTGCTGTTTCCTTAGAAGGAGTTTTTTTTTATGTCTACATATGTTGTGGGGCCTCTTTTGTGTAGTTTACCATGTTGGAGGTTCTACGGTAGCCCAGAACAGACTAACTAAGAGACAGGAGAGGGTGATGCAAGGGGGTGGCAATGAGCAACTGCACTGCTAGATGCCACTGAATCCTGGTCCTTCAAGTACTACAGTAATAAGGTGGAACCATGCTCATAGCTCTTTTAGCATGTAATGTCTGTAAAAGTGATCCAATGAAGAACTTGCTGAAATGTCACACGCAAGTGAACTCAAGTGACACGATGACTGTGTAGTTGTTTATGGGCATGCGTACACCTGTCAGGTACTCATTCATCAGATGTGTAAATGTCTCTAACTTAAAGCCTCAAAAAAATCACATTTTATCAGTCAGCTTGTTGCTTTACACTCTTATAAGAACATGCAATTTCCTGCCAAAGTTTTAGCACTTTGGGTGATTTCAATGTTTGTGTTTTGCCATTTGCCTGTGGCTTTTTTATGTTTTGAGGTGGGTGGATCTCTCCAGGAAAATAGCGATGTCATATGATTGTGTGCCCAAATCGAGAGTTTAACAGCATTTTAATCAAAATCTGATGACAGCTGTGCTTATGTTGCCAGGCTGCTGTCAATCAAATCTCAAACCACACACCGCCATCATTCCTGATGAAACAGATTAGTTTGTATACAATTGTATACATTTGAATAGTAAAATAAAAATAACACCTGAGGATGTTGTTGTTCACTTTCACTTTGACTGTTGCCCACTTTAGTGTTGTTTCAGTCTCATTTAATGAAAATAAATTTTAAATTTCAAACCACATAATGCTGAAAATCAGCAACCTCATTTTAACTGTCTCATTTCAGAAACAATGTGTCGGATCACAGAGATGGAGCTGAAACTGAACTGAAATATTTACAGACTACACTGTAGACGTTTCACAGTCTGATTCTAGGTTCTAGGTTCTAGGTAGAGATTTCATTGTTAGATGATTTGTTTCTGAATTAAATTTATTTTCGGAGAGATGAAAAATAGCATTTACTTCTAGGTACCCAACATGCTTAGAGAGTACGTACAGAAATGCACTTTCTGTTAATAGCCAAAATTTCAGGTAGTTTCACACCTGCACACTGACGGACTTAACAAGGTTCGGACTTTAACATACACCAAACTAGTAGGAAAACAAAGTGGCACACTCTTTTCATACTCACTGTACAACATAGTGGATTGACAAACGCATTCATAAAAAGTGATCTGGTTAACCCTTGTGGGTTTTGTGCAGACAGAGATAAAGTAAAAGATAGAAACATTCAGAAAAAGGTTAGAGAGAGAAACAGAGTGTGTGTCCATGTGTGTGTATCGGAGCACATAACCTCTGCAGCCACAGCCAAGTCATCCTGCGGAAGATTGCTGGCAGGCCTCGGGTCAGGGGTCACGCCTCTGAGGGAATTGTCCTTTTAAAAGGTTATCTGGGCCTCAGTTTGGTGCTGTGATGTGATTTCAGTTTGTAATTGTGTATGATTGAAATAATATATAATATCAAACAAGCTCTGAAGGTCATCTTTTTCCCATGGTTCCACGTTTTTTTCTCTCCTCTGAGAAGAATTCTCTAAATGTGTGACTTGTCTGGCAAATCCATTAGCAAGCAACGCTGAAAAGAGAAAGCATAACTTCAGTAATTCAAGACATGCAAAGGAGTATGAAATCTTCTGCTACAGCAAAAGACATAACATACCGTCTCCCTTATCTGAAATGTAAATATACTTATGACAAGGCATTATGCGTACAGTTTGTGTCAGCTGTGAAAATCCTCAGTCGTTTAAATGAAAAAGGGACATTTATTTCTTTGTTCTTCGCCTTTTCTTCCATTGTCTGTTTGTTGGTTATTCCTGATTAGAGAGGATCTCCATCTGCCTGTCTGGAGCTCGTAAACCCGCTCAGATCTCCGCTTCTTGTTGGGCGAAAGCTCAGTTAAATCCGCGCAAGCCTAATGTGTATACGGCGTGAAAATAATTACTCAAAAGTGTTTTTCTTAAACCTGATAATTAGAGCGCGAAAAGGGAGATCAGTGTCACTGTATATCACAGGGGCCTGGCGATTGACTTCCTGGTCGCTGTAAGTTTCAGGTGAAGATGGGAGCGGATAAAGGTTAGATTAGGCCTAATCCAGAGCAGCAGCAGCCCTTAATCTGTTATGATACAAGGATGATCACTTAAAAAGGTCTGGATCCAGGGCTCTGCCTCCTGGTTGGGCGAGAAAAGGCTCGACTGGGACCCGTCTTAAAACCTGCTTAGCGGCGCGGTGGCGCGAGCAGCTGTGAGCACTTGTGGACGACGGTGGGTAGAGAGCAAGAGAAAGAAAGAAAGAGAGAGATGGAAACAGAGGAAGACATCTCAATATCATCCTGCGCATCAAGGGGCGAACAGGGCTTAGGAGGGGAAACCTGTTGTTGGCCAATAATCTCAAGATCAACAAGCAGGTTTGAGTCCAGGGCTATGATTTCACTGTGGCACATCAGGGATCTGCAAAATGAAGCCCAGAGTGGCATTAAGGGCCCAAATGGAAAACAGCTCATCTTGTTAGAGCCAGGGAGGCAGGAGACTAGCGACCTGGTGATATTGGACGGAACGGGAATTCACTCGTCTCTCCAGATCGTATTACCGAACTCCAGCGGGATAGGAGTGCGAGCAAAGGGGGGGATTAGGCGAGAAAATCTGCGTGGCTTGGTGAATTAGAGTTGGAAAAGATGGCAGGATGGCATGTTGTGCAGTTGGCATCTCTGAGATGCTGAACTACGTGGCTTGGATGCCTGTGAACGTACATGCCAAGGAGGGCAGCGATGTGGGTATAGTTATATCACAAAGTCTTCAGATGTTTTCTTTTTTTTATGTATCAAATGGAATGTCTGAGTGGAAAAAATGTGTAGAGGAACTCTCACACACATGCTTTTCCATTGATGTCTTATCTGGATCTGTATGTGAAAACCTACTTGGCAAGAAATCATTTCTGATTCAGTAAGTAGAAAGAATAACAAAGAATAACATAGTAGTAAAAGTCACAGATGACAGTGACAGTCATCTGTCTTTCCATGTTGAGGAAACTTTGAGTCCAAATATGAAGGAAATATATTGGAACGAGAGCTAATAGGACTGAAAAGTGTAAAAACTCTGAAGGAAAAGAAAAAGAAACAAAGCTTTTGTCTTGAGTACACTGAAAGTAATTTCCCATGTCTTTTATTGATACAGATATAATAACGTATTGAACGTTGAGTCATGAGCATCACTTTTCCACTGGTTAACGGATATTGGAGTGTCACCAGTAATTACTTGCATATTTACCAGGCTGTTTTATATGATAATAAGCAGATGGAATCAATTTACGCATATGTTTATTGACTTTTTTTTTTTTTTTTGACCAGTCTATTGATTGGCGCAGAAATAACTCGACACCCAGTTGCCTAAAAGAGCTTCATTATCTCATTTGCTGTGCTTCAACAGCGTGACAGTTGAAATGCCGTTTTGTTTTGCGACTCGTGACTCTTCACGTGAAGCACACACTTGCGTTTGTTTGGTTGTCACCGAACCGGACTAATAGTTGATAGCTATTGATTACTGGCAATTTGGATGTGACAGATCCATTAGCTGAGGATGACATTCAGATCAAAGCTAAACAAGCTCTTTACACACGCTGTCATGTACATACACAGGCACACACGCTGGCTGCATTCATGCACATGCGTCCTCAGGCACATACGCCGCCATGCACAGAACACCGAAACCATCTGTACAACAGACTCCTACACATTGGCACCATGAAGTCACTTCGGTTTCTAACTTAGAACATCAGTGGACTGGTTCACAGGCAAAAAGACTTAAAGTACTCAACCACAGAAACAAATTACAGGCAGGCATACGTATACAAGGAACTCATACATCCAAAATCTGACTATTAAAATTAAAGACTCATATTTAATCAAATATTCTCAGCTTATTCAAACTACTTAAACAAACTACCTATTTTCAAGATCCCCCTTCCCCTGGATGACTCAATGATTCATTTTCTACCAGCAAAACAAGACGCAGAGAAACAAACATTTAAACATAAAACATTTAATCCATAACCTGAAAGCTTCAAACTTCTTCCATTACTTCAATTCTGACCAACTCTGGTCCCACTCTCAGACAACTTGTGGACAGACGTAGAACAAACATGATGTAAAGAAATCCATATTTCAGATTTACCATTTACTCCATCATACACCATCCCTGTTTCAATAACCCCACTATAGCTACAACTCTGAGAGCCTGGTGGGAATTTTGCCGAATAACAAACAGCGTAATCTTACCTGGCAAACACACTACTATCTACAACAACCCTGATTACTTAATGAACAGAAAACGACTAAAACTCACAGCATGGATCAGTAAAGGCATCACACACTTTAAACACATAACAACAGTTACCTTAGGCTTTCATAACAACAGATTGATCTCATTCCTTCAGTTGGTCTGGCACACAGTCCTAGAGATACAGAACAATCGCTGCATCTTACTTAACCCAAGAATGGCTGGCAACAAGACCAATGGATCATCCCCTGTGCTAACTTCTGGACCCAAATCTGTAAAAAAAACAAAAAAAAAAAACATCTTTATGTATACCAATAAGAAAACTAACTCATATAGTACAAAGTTATTCATAGAGTTCACCACACAGGGAAAATTATGTTTAAAGTGTGTTTAAAATGTTCAAAATATTAGAGGATAACAGTGTGTGAAGTGCGGAAAAAGTAAAAAGTTAGTATTTCTAATAATGTTTTTTTTTTTTTTTTAGAAATACTAACATTTTTCCGCATGTCACACACTGTTAACCTCTAATATTTTGGGCTGGTACATCCCACTATCCCCTGCAGTCTGCCTACTAAGAGACATAACCAACATAACCTTTGAAAAGATTTACTAATAGATCACATATCGATGGAAAAGTTGTCTGCTTCAATTAAAAAAACAAAGAGTTCATTTTGATAGAATCTACAAGTTCATCCATAATCTGAAGTCCTGATTTTCACTTCACTTTCAGTCATCGCCATCTTTTTGCCTGTCCACCATCCTCAAACACACACCTGCAAAATCACAACACTACAAACACACACACACTCACACCTTCCTGTACACAGTGTGTGTATTGACACGTCTGTCTGTGTGTGCGTCAGTACATTACATTTATATTGCTATTACTTAATGATACAGTGTAATAATGCAGTAATTGTAGCACTGTTTATATTATTTATTCATTGTTTGCTCATTTGTTCATTATTATATTGATGCTGATGATGACATCTACTTTTCTTTTTCTCACATATGCAAAAAGCAATATGGAAACACACACACAGCATGTTATTATTATTATTGATGTCCAGGTTAAGAGCACATGAGCTGCATTGGGCCAACTGGGCTCAGTGTTCTGGGCCTGGGTGCAGCTTGAAACCAGGCTCCTATTAAAAAAATCAAAACCACAACCAATAAAAACAAAGAAAGAAAGAAACAAAATATAACACCTGTGCACCATTAAAAGTTATTGCTGAAGAATTATGTTACTTGAGCTTTAATTTTCCATCAAGTTTAAATGTGAAAATGGAAAAAATTACCTTAAAATATTTTTGACCCTAAAAATGATTGTACCGTTTGACAAAATACAGACTAAAGATTTGAGCTTTTTCAAGGGAAACATGCCACTCACCCAAAATCGGATTATCACTAAAAAAGACCTCAACATGTGCTGAACATCACTGTTATTCTCTTTCCTGTGGTGACCGCTGTCAAGCCAAATCTAATAATAAACTGCAGTAACACTACCATACCTATATTTTACAGTGCGAGACACAAGCAGCCTCTCCAAAGTGATCATATTAGAAGAATTAAGTCCCTCAATATCTTCTTATTTCCTGGAGGATACAGATATACTTTTTGTGGCACCAAGGTAATTTTCTGTAATTAGGAATCTAATCAAAGCATATGCTAAACAAAGCTTTTAATAAATACATGAGCTGCAGCTGACAGAGGACAGGGGGCTGTAGGGTTACGGGTGTGTTATTAGATTCCTGCATGTAATAAAAAAAAAAAAAAAGAAGAAGAAGAAGAGGAGCAGGTTGAAGAGGAAACGTAACACTGTCATCTACCACATTTCTGCGTTCATGTTAATATAACTTGTATTTATAGTAGCAATGTTTTCAGGTTGTTTATACTGTAGATATTAGTATAGTAAAAAATATAAATAAAGAACAATAATAAAAATAAAAAGAACAGTGCAGTTTGATAAAACAGCTGCATTTTTTTAGATGAAAGATTGAATATATCAAGTTATTAATGAATAAATAAATAGTATTGCTGTCAGTCAGATGATAACCACATGCAAAGGTTAGGCCTGTGTTTGCCACATTGTTTATGCCAGATTATTGCCAAGCTCTTGTAAGAATCTTCATAATAGAGTCTGATTATATTCGGGCTAGTTCTTGCTGATTTTCCAGAGTGACTCTGGTGAGCACAGGAGGGCATGTGCAATCTCTTTTGTCTGGATATAAAAGAATAAATATCCTGCTAAATCCAGAGTGCTCGCAGGGCCGGGCTAAAGCTGCCACTCAGTATTCACCGCTGTGTCTCTCTTTGCTCTTTGGTTCCACCATCCTGGAACTTTCCTCCTTTTTTTTTTTTTCTCTCGCAGCAAGATGGAGCAAGGGAGGGGAGCAAGGAGGTGAATGGGAGAGGACGGTGAGGGAGGGAGGGAGGAAAATGAATTGGGGTTTGGCGTTTGATGTGTTGATTGGGAGAGGAGCGAGGACAGCAGCTGCACTCAGAACCCTCCCTGGGGAGAGCAGGCTTGATAGCTAAATGAAGACCTCTAGTGCTTTCTTGTTAGCCAAGATGGATCCTGCACCCAGATGAAGCACAATTAGTCAATGGTGGCGGCTTTAGGTGTCCAGCGATCAGAAGGCACAAGTCAGTGCTTCTCAGGGGCATAGCTATTGGCAGGTAGTGCCCCGGGCTGTGTCCTCGCCCCGCTGGCCTTTTCGGGGCCTCTTTACCACTACAGAGGAGAGAGCAGAAATCCCGAGCCGACAGGGGCTGCAAATATCTCTCGTCAAATGATCCCTCTGGCATTTGGGATACAGCTGTGCACATCTGATTAGAGCGAGGCGGGCATGGTCCAGTTTGGCTAAGAAGTGCTTTCTCTTAGATCTCGGCGGCTTTCTCATCTGACACATAAAAAAGGAAAAATTCTCAATAGAGTTGCAGTTTGCCCATCAGTCAGCTATTAAATCCCTCATGTCTGTGCGAGCCCACTGGCATACTGACAAGAGAGAATTGATTGCTGCTCTATCTTATGTTTAAGAGAAGCCCAATTTGTACTCTGTATCAAGTCACTTGGAAATAAGCCCCATCTTTGGCCGTCAGTGCACTACTTCTTGTTGCTATTCAGCGTCATATTTCTTCGTTGCTGCGTCTCCATATTTTTGCCTCCCAGACAAAACAAACCCGGACCAGCCATTTGAAACTATAACAAAACATGTTTGCTTTTTTGTCTGCGTGCTACCGGTGCTCCATCCCCTCAACATGTCCTCCTACCTCGACTGCCGCTACTAATGCCACTGGAGCAATGCAACATGGGGAAGTTTGTGCCACTGCATGATGAAGCATTCTATTTATATTAAAATGAGGGAGCTCCTCTGGGAGATATAGAAGAGAATGGAACAACAAACATGGAGCTTTAGAGGCGAAGGGAAGTGTGTGTGTGTGTGTGTGTGTGTGTGTGTTGGGGGGGACCGGTGACAGCAAAATGGCAACTCCTCCATACAAAGTGGCCCTAAGGACCTTAGGAAGAGTTATAATGTGAACGGTGGCATCTAGGAGGGCCTTGTGGGTGTAGTGCATAAACTCTGCACTTTGCCATAAAACAACACCCACGGTAATAAAGTAAACCCTTTAAATCCACAGACCACACCGCACAATCCTTTTAAGTTGGTCTTACTTGGTGTTTTTTTTTTACTCTTAATGCATTGACCAATGGTGTTGAAGCGTCAGGTGACCTGTGATAGATTGTCGAGTCTTTGTCTGTTTGTTGTGGTACTTGTCAAAGCCTCTATTTGTTAGTATATTGACTACTGTCGTTCATGTTCTTACCCGCAGGACAAATGACACCTCAAAGGATTGTGCGTAGGTGAGAAACTATTGCTCATCTTTCAGTGGGGCTATTGTTTTGGTGTTATAGTCTTAATTGTGGCTCGTTTTCAATTAAATGCTGGGACAAGAATGGATATGGATGGAGCTCAATCTAGATCCAGACAGATAAATGTGTACCAAGTACCAATGATTTGTTGAATTTTGTGGTAGTGATTCTGTTTTTGAACAGATTTGTTCGACGTAATCACAAATACTCTTTTGTGATATTGATTTCCACCGCACTGCATGAATGAATAGAAATGTTTTTATTCTTGATATTTTTTAAGAGGCTAGTATCAGTACTACACGGCAGTATAACAGGGGCTAGTGAACAAAAAAAAAAGACCATTCCTCACAACAACTTGCCCTAATAACCTATATTATCGTTCAGCCATGGTAATAAAGGCCAGTGGGCAATAACAGCTGGGTTTTCCTCTTTCTCACCAAGAGCCTGGCGAGAGTGGAGGAGAATGGACCCTGGCCCTGCAGTCTGTCTAGTTAATTAAGCTCAGGGGTGGAGGTGTTATTTGTGGGAAAGAATCCAATTATTTTGCCTCTCCACTCCTGAAGAAGAGAAGGGGTTTGTGTGGTGATGATGATGAAGATGAAGATGATGATGATACCACTCAGAGGCAAGATAGCCACTTCATGACTTAAGGAGTTCATTCTTTGTACCTCTGCCCCCCCCAACCACCACCCCTTCCCTCCCCCGGATTAGCCAATTCCCGTATGTAACCCCTTTGCCTTTTAACAGAAACTGTGATATTTCATTTGGTGAAGTGCAAATGTGATTGCTGCTGCTTCAGAAAGCACAAAAATATGTATGTTTCCGTGTGGCTCCTATGTTTCTGGTGGGAAATTGTTGGGATAATTAAAAAGCAGAAAAAAAATACTCCTGTTGACTGTAGCTTCAAAGGAAACGGAGCTTATGAGAAACAAAAGAACCAATTAAAATCTCTGGAACCTTAATTACTACTTTAACATCTAAAAACAGACTCTCCCTGTCTGCCTCGGTGTAATGTTTGAACACAGATTTTTGCGTTTCTTCATGCAATTAGTGGCCCTAGGTTGGGATCAGTGAATGCTATAGGCTACCCTGAAAGAAGCAACCTAAACTAATGTAGGTGTTCCACTGAGAAACGTCTTAATTAAGGAGCTCTTCAGTGAACACGCACATTTTCTCAAAATTGATATAAACCACAATATTCTGATGTTTCTATTGTTTTATTTGGTGATATATTTGATTTTGTGCACTGAACTATATGAATATATATATTTTTCTTTTCAGATAATTAATTGTTTAAATGTTGCAATACAGTTTGTATAGTAAGGCTATTATTAAATTTGGGCTTAATGTGACCTGCAATGGATATCACAGAGACTAAACAGCCCAATTTGTCTTGTTTTTGCTTAATAACAGCAGGTTGACCAGATCAGGAACTTAAAATAACATCAATGAACATTAAGATTAAGATTAAGATTAAGATCAACATTAAGATTTTAAAAGCAGCCTCAAAACAATAGTGAGTAATGAATCTTACTGATTGAAGAGTGTGTATGCTTGATTTGTTGTGTGGCGATTGTGATCAGTCAGTGAGTTCATCTCCTTAATGACTTGTGAGTTTCTGTCTTCCTACAATTACATAAATGTGTGTTTTGGGGCTTTTAATACCATGCTGAGAAATGTATCTACCTGTCACATGAGACACGTTTTCCTAATTGGAGTTTTTGCCTGAGCAAACCTGAGCCTGTTTGATGGGACTGTTTGTGTGTGTTCTCGTGCACGTGCGAAGACACAACGTATCGTTTCAAGCTTCCATGTCTCCGCTGGGAGAGACAGGGCCCCTAATCTGTGCCCGGGAGAGCTCACCCTTTTCTCCCCTCCTGAACTTTGTCTCGGTGTGGGTCACCTCGCCAGGGCCACAGGGGAGAGGCTGCCTCAGCCAAGCGCTAATCCTGGGGAGTCGATAGATGCTAGCATGGCTGCAGGCCTCGGCTCCACACAAGCGCCCCAGGGATGGCTGCTCATTTCAATAAATGTAAAGTGATGCCGTCCACAAGCAAACACGAAAGCCGCACGCACACGTATACGTTAATAAACACACACAGGCATACCCACACATGTGAGCCGGAGCTCATATGTACGCAGATGTGATGGAGAATTGGTTGTCCTCGGGGCAAAATATGGAGGAGTGATCCGGTGATGTAGTTAAATGACAGGCAAGCGAGTGGAACATTTGCTCGCTTGATGCTGTCGATGCTTCTCTGCTGCCCCGATAAGACCTTATTTACATTTGTCAGGGTGGAATTGATTTCTTTTTTGCCCTTTACAGACTGCTCAAACTGCAGAGTGGATGGGAGCTGTGTCGCACGCCTCCGATAAAGCCAAGAACGTCTGTCAAAAGTCTTGTTTGTAAAAGCCAGACAACTTTTGGAAAAAAAGAAAAAAAAAAAACTAAACATGAAAATGAAGTGAAAAATCAGGACTTATCTCACATTTTATTGCTCACATACTGCCACTCGTGTGGCCACGTGAGCCTACAACCTTCACCTTTATGTGTGTGACAGGGACATATGTTGATGTTAACCCCCTGTGGAGAGAAGGCTGGTGCAATATCTGTTTGTGTTTGTGTGGATGTAAACCCTCAATATATATGTGTGTGTGTGTGCACGTAGACTCATGTGTTCCCATGTATTATGTGTGTATATGTGCACTCAGTGTGTGTGTGTGTGTGTGTGTGTGTGCATGCAGTGGGAGGGGTGTTAGGCAGAAGGGGACACAATGAAATGGGTGGCTGAGCGGGTGCCTCCCACCATTAAAGCACTAAATGGGCAGCCAGAGGTCCCAGCGAGTGTGTGAATGAGGAGAGTTCTCCTGGGAGGTTAAGGTCAGTGGGTTTCTGATGGGACTGTATGATTAAGGTCAGACCCGGCTACTAATGTGACTGTGTGTGGCGTTGAGATGGATATCAAACTCCTGAGGGTTAAGTTTATGATTCTTTTAACGGGCCAAGGTTAAGATCAGACACCGAAAAAGAAAACACAGTAATGTCATTGTCAGAAGCGAGCTGTCATAGATGGATAGGAGAGGGGATCATCACGTAACAGTCTTTAATGACGTTCAACACTGCTTCCACGTGCCTGTCTTTGTATTTATGCAGATTATAAAAACATGAAAAGAAGCTAAGTATCTGCTGTTTTTTTTGCTTTAGAAGAATACATTAGCAACAAGTCTACTTAACTCTAACAGTTATTCTTGGCATGTTTCCATGAAGCAAGCCGATGCATGCGTACATTTGCTACACAGTGATTTACATGTCAAACATTTAAGGGTTCAAACAGAGCTAAAATATAATGTCTTCATTATTCTTATTTTTTCATCGAGGGTTTGGAAGTTGCTTGAATTCATATACCCTCATTCTGTTCTAGCCACATATCTATCCGTCTATCTACAGATCTGTCCAACCTGGAAAAGGATCCTTCTCTTGTTATTTCGGAGGTTTCTTGATTATTCCCTCATTTTTTTTTCTTTCCTTATCTGAATCTGATAATCCGATCATGGAGGGTGTCATATGCTGTACAGGTTACAAAGCCCTTTGTGAATGATTTGGGGCTATATAAATAAAATCAACTTCACGTGACGTCTATAAAATGTTAAAAATAAATGCCCCTCACGACTTCTCAGGGTCTACATGTCCATGCAATCCTCAAAATGCTTGGTTTGTCCAACCAACATTTTCCACTTACATTTGATATGTTAACAGATTTAGCATTTTTATTTTTCATTTTAATTTTGATTATCAAATTAATGTTGGTTCATTCTTCAAACCTTCCAAATTTGTGGCACACTTTGGAAACAGGTTTTTTTTTTTTTTTTTGGTTTGACTGCCTTGCGATCAGTAATGACGTGGTGACAGCGTGAGGTGTGTCTGGGAAAAATAGAAAAAACGAAGAGGATGAGAAATATCATCTCAAGGCTGGAAGATAACGTCAGGCTGTCGGCAGCACTCGCTCCCTCTGCACTTCATTAAATTTTAATGGGATCTAAACAATGCAATGATATTTTGACAGATCCAAGAGGGTCACTTCCAATGATACTGTCATTAAAACATGATCACAGGATAATGACATTCCTGGCGGTCTCCACCTACAGCCCATCCAGTGCAGATGTCTGGCCGGACTGACTGACAGATACACACGCAAATAGATAAATCTGACCTCCAGTACTAAGGGTATTTCACATATAGCTGCCAGACGGGCCCTGCACCGAAAAAGTGCTTATTAACAACCCTCTCTAAAAAAATAAATTAGAAGTGCCCCTCCCTGCCTATCTCCTTCAAATCAAACTCTAAAAGATTATTCCACATAATTATACTAAAGGGCAATTGGTTGATATGTGGTAGGGTCGGAGGTCGTGGCCTGGTATAAGCAATCTGTAGGCTTTGGTTGGCAGGCGTTAATACGCAACCAGGCGTCAGCCTCTAACCCTATTCCCCAGGCTGATTGCTACCTGTCACCTCCCTTCAACTCATGTAAATTGCATCTGCTTCCTGCAGGAGGAGGGGAGCGGGCTGGGGTGGGGTGAGGATGGGGATATGTGGATTTTCAGCAGCGCATGTGTGTATGCATTTGCGAATACATGCCTCCCTGATGTGTGTGTGTAAGTTGGGGCATGTGTCCACTCTCCACCAGTGCCGACCTGCTGCTGTTTGGCGGTAATGGTTTCTCGGGGCAATCAGAAGAAGACACTTTCTTGACTCATCTCCTTTAATGGTGTGTCCTCCTCAGGCTAAAATTGAACAGTCCCGACGTGGCCTAAGGCAGCCGATGAAAATTCAATAATTCGGCTCAGTCAACGTTGTCATTTTTTTTTTGGTGATGGGGAGTGTAATTATGCTGCAGTAACATGAGGCCTGGACAGGGCTGTGTGTTTGTGTGTCGGTGTGGGTGTGGGGTTGTTTGGGTTTCACTAGCACCAGTTTGAGTGGGGCGGTGCATCCATCCATCTGATACCAGGGCCTCAAACAAAACTCAGAAGAGCAGGAACATGAGTAACAATTTCTATTTCTGTAAGATGTTAGATGATTGCATAGCTTAAATATTTGCTTGAAGAAATATAAAATGCTAAAAAGTCGGTTAAAGTTCCATCTAATTATTATAATTAATTATTCTTCAGTTCAGTAATTGTATGTAACCTCAAGTTAGTAATAAACAGCTGGAGATGAAGTGATTCAGAGGCTAGACAGACACTTTCCATCAGTGTCAACTTATGAACAAACAAAGTTCAGAGAAAGGTTGTTCACTATTTAATAACTAAATATATTATCTTAAAATAAAACTTAAATACAGAACAAAAATGATTTTAGTCTTCTTTCTATATATGGCGTGCATGTAACTGTACAGATTAGCCCATTCTTTAGAGTAACATTAAAAATAAAAAGAAATCATTTTACTATATCACCAATAGTAATAGTATAATATATAAAGTAATGCGGTCTTTTTCCAGTTGTTTGTTTAAATATCATTTAATGCTAAATAAATTAGCCTGTACGTAATGAGCAGTTGTTGGAGAACTGTTATGCTGGGTCCTCTATAGATATAATTTATATATCTAATTTCTTATATCAAGAAAGCAGCCATATAAATTTGTCACAAAATAATGAAGCGTACACTATGTATGGTTTATAAATTCATATTGATTTTTTTCCTCCAATGTCACACACAAATGTTTCACTTTCAGAAAAAAAAGGAGAGCGAATACATTTGAAATGGAGACTGGCTGTGACAGGGCCGCCCCGGTGGTGGTGGGTTGAGGCAGAGATGAAGTGCGGGGCCCTATTTGGCTCTGACAGTTTTTATATGACATTATTATTCTCCGGGTAATAAATTTTGGCATGTTAAGATCTCCGACAGCAACGACATAAAATTCAATCAATGACGCCTCTTTTCCCCACCTTGAGTCTCGGGGCCCAGCAGCTCCGCCCGCTGATAGTTCCTAAATCAAAGCCAATGGGATTCTGCATAATTGTGCAGCAGAAGTGGCCCGGTGTTAGGTCGCGAGCGGTAGCTGCGCGGCTTTATGGAGTTAATGTGAATGGCGGTATAAAACACTGCTTCATAAAATACTGCAGCGCTGACGTATTGCCAAACAGAGTCCATGTTTATTTATAACTGCCGCATGCCTGCATGGAAGTGGTGGTCCATCACACCGCTGCCGTTGGACCAAACATCTTTGTTCGGGAAAAAGAGAATTTTAAAGTTGCACAACAGGTCAAAAGAATCACAAAACCCCCTGAAACACATAAACGAGCACGCAGACTTTTACTTCAAACTAAAGAAATTTTTTACTCCCCTGGTGCTGCAGATTTTACAGTTCCTCTAAAACTTCCACTTTGATGTTTTTCAGGTTTTACGATGCTGATTCGAACTAGCTCTGTTTATGGTGGCTTCATGTACAGTCTTTTAGGTAGGTTGGTAGGTTTTTCGCCAAAAGCTGGCTCATCCAGATACAATCAACTGAAACCTCTTCCCTCCAAACAGATGATCACCATTCAGCTAAATATCTGACTTCTGACTTCCAGACTTGTATGTCATATTTTATTTTTATTCATTTTTCACTTCGTAGATATCTGTCCCTCAATTCTGATTTAATTTTGTACAACTACTTAGCACGCAGTTCTTAAAATTACCTATATTTGTTTTAAATCCATGACTGTTTTAAGCTCTCACTTACATGTGACTTTAATAAAATTAATATTATTTTATATTATTATTGTTTTTTTCCCTTGAATTTGAGTCAGTACTGTGACATATGATGTACAGTATGTGTCCTGCCATACATACACAGTACATGTATATCACATTGCAAGATAACAAAGGCAGTTTGTACCAAGTGTTTCAAAATCACTGAAAAAGAGTTCATTTGTGTTAACTCTGTTTGTGTGTGTGTGTGTGTGTGTGTGTGTGCTCCTTTACTCCATCTGCATGCTGCTGCTCGTCCTCCTGCTGATTGCTTTGATTGATCATTATCTGATGGCCTCTTAATTAGAATGCTAATGAGGAGGAGGTTTTCTGCCTGGCCCATCTCCTCTTCCGTGCCTTGTCTCTGAAATGAGGCGTGATGGAAATGCAGTAATGGAAATGACATGGGCGATGTGGGATGGATGATCCCCCAGTTAATAATTCCAATCTGTTAATCAATGGCCCGGTCGATTGGCTGCTGCACAGTGCGGCGACACAAAACCACAAAACCACTTGGTGTCAGCACCCTGGGTGAAAGGGATTGTGGGAGACAGTGATTTGGGGTTATGGCTGATCAAGTAGATTGGAAAGTGTCTCTGACAGTTTTTGTCCCAGCAAAACACACAACATTATTAACTTGTTTCCTTTAGTGTCTGTAAATATCATGCTTTTAGAAATAAATTCATCATGTGCATTTCTAATTACTGTATATATATAAAAGAAGCATTGATCCTCTGATAGACTCGGACTGTGTGGCTCTGCTCACAAGGTTAGATGAACATAGAAACAAATCTTTTTTTTTTATTTTTCAGGCAACGGTTGTGCACTGGGGGTGGGTTTGTTTGAGATCAGCGCGTGGAAAGAAAACGTATTAACAGCATAATAACAAAAGATTATGTTCATCTGGGGCGAGGCCCTCCGTTTTCTCGCCGGGCGCTGACTGTGAAGTCTTTATTCTGTGAGTCGGCAGCACGCGGCACCCTTAAAAAGGTTATTATGTTCCCTCACTGTGGCAGCACAGGCCCACGGAGCTCCGATATTGTGACGGGGGTCGCCTGTACCACATTAGAGCCAATAAATGTGCGTTGGCACTTCCTCAATTTAAAGTAAAGCCCCCTTTCCCTTCTACCTCCCTTCTTCATTCCTAATAGGGTATTCCAGCAACGCATCTAATAAGTTGTGGGATATCTGCAGTGGGATAGGGCTGAATATTTCTCTTCTCTCTATCGTCTGTTGCTGCAGTGGGAATTTGTCATCTGGTAGTTATTACTTTGTATGAAACGCCGATCTTTAGTTTGTTTTTATCTTCAATTAATATCTCCTGCTTGTGGATCTATTTTATATCAAACTCAGTAGAATTTCAGGCCTTTTCATTTAAAGAATTGCTCCCTTTTCACTTCATTTTTCAATTCATGTACTCTCCCAACATATCTTTAACGGGACTCCTTCTAAAACATCATCACAATGCAAACATTGCACCTTTATTCTTAAAAAAACTCCAGGTCCAGTGTGCGTACTGTGGCTTTTAAAGAAGTTAAGGATGGTGAATCTAAACACATTCTAAGCTGGGTTATTCTCTGATGCCTATCATGGGAGCTAATATCAACCTCAGGGATCATCCAAAGCCCACTGGGTCCGCAGAGGACTCCAAATTCATGAGGATGATATGTGCGTGTGTGTGTGTACATGTGTATGAAAGGGGCAGAAATAGAGATTTAATGATATTTTGATCATCTGTGAATGCTAACAACCACATCGCATTGTTTAAACTTGTATCTTCAGGAGCTGTAAAAAGTAAAAAGGCCATGAATAATTACCCCAACACACACACACACGCACACACACACACACACACACACCGCACAGCCGTTACCACGCTGAAAGTCTGTAAGTAATGAAGAACACCCTCCAATGGCAGGACAAGCACTTTCGATGACTGATTGGTGATTGATTGCCCGCAGAGCACCTCCCTAACGGTCACTGTGTGAGGGTTTTTCTTTTCATCTGTTTCATCCTTACGGAGAAAGAGGTGAGGGGAAAGATAGAGAGAGGCAGAAGAAGCATGAATTCATTAAATGTGCCAAACCCTTGCCTCTAAAATTGATCTCCCCCCCTTCTTTTTTTTTGAGCCATCATCAGATCTCATCTGTATTCCAGATCCATTCCCAGATGATCCCACCTCGATCAAGAGGCAAATGCAATAGAATCATAAATCTCCTTTAAAATATCCCGCTTTAGAACATATGCATGTTCGGCAGGATGATGGGATCTAATTAAATAAGCCTCCGTTAACAGTTTGTGTAAGGGCTTATTTTTGCTGCTTATTCTGCAGTGTTAAATCTGTTTTGGGGATGAAAATACAGAGAAAATTCTAGATAAAGTAAACACATTTTATTTGTTTTTAACGTGTCTCGTTACAGCCTTCAAGGGATTTCAAGGGTCAAGCAAAGACTAACCATCTGCCCTCCTTCTCCTACAATTAACACTGATGATAGTTTAAATAGCTGAGCAGAAAGGGCTCTAATTTACTCCCCTGTCTGAGTCAATTAACCAAATCATATATCCCGCCTTCTCCAATTGCTGCTCCACACTGAGAGAGAGAGAGAGAGACGTGACACTTCCTTCCTCCAACTATCCAATGGCACAATCCAGCAGTCTTGGTCAGCATGGCGTGTCTTTCTTAAACACGCATTGATTTGAGGCACCGCCACATTAAACATTAACCGGGGCGCCTGAGCATCTTGTCATGAACACCAGAGGCAATTAATAGAGCAGTAATGGTGGGGGTGACAGATCACTCAGACAGCACTGAGTGATGACCGGTCTGTTACCACCTGTTCAGTGTGGAGGGAAATGAAGTCGAACCTTGGCACCCCGCTGTGAGACGCTGATTGAAATTTACAAGGCTACACGCTCGCCACTGACAGCCATGTCGGATCGGACACTTTGAGGAGGGTCAGACGCGTAACACGGAAAGCATGCGCCACGCTAAGGACTGTAGGGACGGGGTGGACTGCTGGTTATTTATGTACATGCGATATTCTACAGTAATTATCTATATTTAGGATAATTAGCGCATCAGATTTCCAGCCCTGGCCTGGTTTGGCAGTAAACATTACTACTTAAATTAATGAACAAATAATTTTATTTTATGTCAGACAATTCGAATGCATGTACAGTAGCTCGGTAACTGCACAGACTCCATTCACTGTTTTTCCAGGAGCAATAAAATCAGCCTCTTGCTCTTAATGTCTTCCCCTCTTTTGTCGTTTGCTCCCTCTAACAAGGCTTGACAAGTCTAAAGTGTCCCTGTTTGTTCTCCTTTATCAGGCAGGCAGCTCCTGGCCTCTTGTATTCAACACACACTACACTGGAACCAGATGTCCTTTTGCCAGCGGCACAACTTTCAAGTTGACAAGGTCCCCCCAGAGGATGGGGGATGGATCGGTGGCAGGCAGAATTTGTGACTAATAGCCAGTTTGATGTGACAGGGCCCCGCCGTCTGGGGAAATTGAAGCGCTCTCCGTGTCGATACCTTTTGTGTCTCGCTCAGTTGTAGGTTATTGTTGGCCTGGCCTTGGGGACCAAGAGCCGGGCAGTTTACATTGCAGACACTACGTGGTCAGCACCAACTTTTTATTGTGGCTATTGATTGGGCCCAGCCTCCCCGCTGTGGCTAATTTGCTTGTTAACATCAGTCTGGAGTGTCCCAGCCTCCATTTTGTCCCTCTCCACTCCTTTATCTCCACACATTGTCAGCTCACACACTTATTTCAAGCAATTCTGCTCCTTGTTCCTTGCTAGTCCAATACGAGGAGGCTATTTATTAAACAACTAGTTCTTAAGCTGTCATTTAATCAATACAACTTCCCTTCTCTCGCTGGCTGGAATTAAACACGAGTTAAACACAAACCAGGCATAATGACCTTTTTATGGGGCCCACTCAGGCAATGAAATTAACACCAGAGACTGTCCATTTATACCTATAAGCCTGTGTAAGTCATTAACTTCAGAAAATATCATTTTAAATGACAACACATGGTAGTCAGCAGGGCCACACACTTTCTGCTCCCACCCTCGCAGTCATATGTTGAGTCTGTCAGTACGCGGAGGAATGCCGTGGCTTTCTAACTAACAACAGACTGAATATATCTGTGAGAAAGAAAAAGAGAGAAGGCATGAATTTTATATTAAATTCCTTTGGCTAATCCAGTTCGCTGTTCGGTCCAGACTGAGTTTAGGCAAAATATTAATAATGCATTGAAAGGAGCTTATTTTCTTCCTGCTGGAATGGGTTTAGGGGACTGGTACTTTCTCAAGTTATGCATCTTGGTTATTTGTAAGCACCCAATAACTAAGCAGGTGACAGTTGATTTTATGAGATCTTAAGCCTCCCAAAGCCTGAGAACGCCCCTGGTTGGATTTCTTAATACAATAGAGAGATGGTATGAAAAGGAGTTAATGAATTGGTGGAATATTTTCATCCTGTTTCTTTGCATCCTTGAATACTGCTGCCTGAGGCAGTTCCTTAACCTTTTACAAGCCAGTTTACATTACAGTAAACAGCATCTTCATTCTATTGTTTTTCTCACCATATAAGCAATGTGATACGTTGCTTGTGTTTCACTTAAAATTCACTGAATATCAACCTTTTGTATTAATCTGTCACATAATGTTGTTGGTCTTTCTGCTCAGGGAAGCACTAAATGGATTTGTCTGGCACAGACACACATGAAACACGATAAACACTACTTACTGTCACAATGTTGAACAGTTCTCACATGCCAAACAGTGTTTTTGGACTATTTCTCAGTCTGATTGCACTAGTTTTAGCTGTCTTTGCCTCGTCTCAGCGTAATTTTGGGTTTGGGAGCCGCTGCTGTCCTGTGGTATAGTGGGACATGGCAGGGAGGCTGTACGATATGGCACAGTGTGTGTGCCCCCCAGCATGACACATGTGCACAGACTCATCCCGCGTCCCCCCTCTGCGGACGGGTGTAAGGTTTCCCAGCATGCCGCAGCCTCTGAGAACATGGGAGCACCAGACATGGTGGCGAAAGCCAAGGGTGACATCAGCAACAACTGGCGCAAGATACCATAGAAACATCAATAATATTTCTCTTGGCATTTCAAATAAATCATATCATGGGGTAAAGAAGTCATTTTTAAGTTAGAAACCAGTGAGAATTCTGGTAATACTCGTGTAAGACAACCTATAATCACAACACCCACAGTCCTGTAACAATAATAATAATAATCGTGTGTATGTTAAACTGTTATGAAGCAGAGTAAAAAAATAATTAATTTTAAACAGATAATGATTATTTATTATCACTTAATTTAGCATTTTTTTCTTGATAAATTTATTATTTTGTCCATGAGATGTTAGTAGATGGTAGAAAATCTGCCAATTTTTAATCACTCATTCTTAATTTTCGATAACCCAGATGTCATGTTTAAATTGCTCTTTCTATCTGACCAACTTTTGAATTAATTTGCTGTCATATGAGACAAATAGAAACACTGAATGTTTCTTGAAAAATTGCTGAGATAATTTGACTGATTGTCGAAATAGTAAATAATTGTAAATAATTTTTTTCATCCATCTAATCGATTAACCGACTTATTAATAGGCAGCTCTCATTATGCTTCTGCATATTCTTCATGTCTCACACACAGTATGTTAGATGACATCTCTCTAACTGGACACAGAGGTAAACAGTGACCACTTAAATGCTGCCCTAAGGGGGTTGGATACTTTGACCTCGCCGCGACCCCAACCTGACCATAACCCTGACCTTCATCTGACCTCCAACCTCTAAATTTAACCCTAACACCAACTCTCAGCCCGGCCTGCACCCTTCAACCTGATGGCCCGTGCCTCAGAGGCACATCTGCTTTGGGATCCAGCCTTTGAGCGGAGGAGAAGAAAGACGGCGAAATCTGACTCCCAGATGAAATCCACTCAATTTCTCAGTGATCCGCTACCGTGAGACAAATGTTGATCTTTCGTCACTGAAGCGAAAACAGCAGTGTGGCTCCGGCGCTGGCCCCTCCCAGAATGCATCATGTGCCAGTGGCTGAGTCTCTGTGGTGCGTTTCTTCGCTGCTCGCCGTTTCATACTTTCATGGAAAACTTGTCAGGCATGAAAGTGGGCTTTGCTACGACGTCAACATCAATTGGTATTTTTGTCAATAAGGCAAAAAATAGGGATTTCATGGATCATGTGTTTTATTTAAATTTGATTCGCAAGGGCACTTTTCATTGCAGATTTCTGGAATTCATCAAGTATAAAAGATACCACCAAAATATTAGGGTATGTAAACCTAGACAACATTTGACCTCTTCACTTTTTGTGTGTAGCTCTGCAGTATTTAGTCTACAGCAATTATAAAATCTGTTAAAACTGCTGGGTTGTTGTATTCTAAAAAATATTGAAATATATAGTGGCTCCAACAGATCCACTCCTGTTTTAGTGTTCAACTGTTGAGGCAACAAATCAAAGTGAAATCGCTGCACTCAGACTCACTTGTAAGGACACATATTTATCTCTTTTTAAAGCGGTCTTTACATTTGCCATTTCACCAAATCTGCCGAAGATTACTCTGGTCTCCCATGTTGAGCGTTCTGCCATGAATCGGCCTATGGGCTCATCTCAAACGCGGTGGTCTTTTTGATACATGGGCCTGCGGACTGGCCCAGGAGCAAAAGAACAGAAATAAATTTCCCCTCCTTACCCTTCCCTCCCTCTTCCCTTTCCCCCGTGTCCCTGTGACTCCCAAGCCTGAGCTGTACTTTTCATCCCAGCCTCGGAAATACTCCCCCACGGCTTTTGGCTTTAGTTCCTTTGCGGCCTAAATCTCTGGACCCCGGAGCTAGCGTGGTCCTGGTTTGTTATGGGTGGTCACCGGGAAAGTTGTAGTCTTGCAGTATAGTGAGAATTAACAAGAAAGAGAGCACACATTTTGAGTAAGAGAGAGAGAGAGAGAGAGAGAGAGAGAGAGAGAAAATACCACTGCATTAAGCAGACATCCTGTTAAAAAAATTCTCCCTTTTTGAATCCAGATGCTCATATTGCATCTGACAGTTGTTGGGCGGTAAAGTTCATGCTTTAAAGGGACTGGCTTTCTGTTTCTGTTTTCGGCTTTAGCCTCCTAGACTGTAATGAAAGCAAAACAGTAGAAAATTCCCACATTATTAAATAAAACATGTCAGTGGCCATGGGCCAAACATTGTCACGCTAACGGGAGCAGAGCACCGTGATATTTTTTGAATGGCTGATACTGTGTAAAATATTTCAAATAATTAAGAAATAAAATATTAAACCGGCGTATAAAAAAAATCTGCATTATTAAATACAAAATATTAGGTCTTTTTCAGACACCCTGTGCTGGTTATTTTTGCTGCTTTGACAAGACAAAAGCAAAGTCGTGAGATACATTTCTACCTTTACAGACGCGATATCTGGTGTCAGTGCAACATTTAGAGGCCCTGTTCGAACCAGAGCACCCATCAATTTATGCACTCGCGGTAGCAGTCGGTCAGAGGCCCCCAGGCCAGTACAGCCAGGGTCATCTGGGGGTCACCATTACAGCTCCCCCTGACCTTGGCCGAAGCAGTCTATTAATAAGACAGCTCCGTGTCCAATGCAGCTGAATGATATCCTACAGCAGATTAACATGCTGAACAGGTCTTAAAGAAAAGATTTTAATATCAGTACGACAGCTGTTGTGCTTCATGGAGTGAAAACTAAAAGACAGTTTTTTCTGTCACTTTTATTAGTGCCTATCTCCAACTGATAGAGCACAATAATTTAGGGCTGCTACTGAAGATCATTTTGATTATTGAGTCATTTGCCAATATTTTTTTTTCCAATTACCTGACTAATCATGTAGTGTGTAAAGAACTACAGGGCTGCACAATGACAAATAAATACTCAGATCACCATGACGTGACATTTGTTTGGGTGTGTATCAGACAAACTGTACGCAATTGACCTT
This sequence comes from Nibea coibor, assembly GCA_023373845.1. Taxonomy (NCBI): domain Eukaryota; kingdom Metazoa; phylum Chordata; class Actinopteri; family Sciaenidae; genus Nibea; species Nibea coibor. The sequence continues at coordinate 22,482,507 of CM041739.1, forward strand.
TATGTACATAAACAAATGCATCGTCTACTATCTGAATATTGGATTTGGTTTGGAATTGGAATGTTGCAATTTTAATTTCAACAAATTCCTGCACATTTCATCATACTTGAATGTAACACAAGAATTGTGCAGGAATTTGTCTTAATAAAAACATAATAACATTGTGCCAATAATGAGCAATAACTTTCTTACTTTTTTTGTAATACATCAGAAACTACAAACACATTATTTTTGTGCAGAAATGTCTTCTTGGCTTTTATGTAGAATGATTGTCATGAAATGATGTGAAATGAAGATGTTTTTCCTGCCTTTCTCTGTGCTCTCTCTCTCTCTCTCTCTCTCTCTCTCTCTCTCTCTCTCTCTCTCTCCACTCCCGACGGCCTTATCAGAGGAATCCTGTCCATGAGATCCAGATGGGAAAAGATGAGCAAACACAAGACATGGCATAGATAGAGACATTAATTACCTTTTGAAATAGCAAGTTTTCCAAGGTCTGGCTGGATGAGTCTGAAATGAAAATATAAATACCCACCAATCACATCACATGCACCTTTAGGTCAACTACAATAATTTAATTGGGAGACAGCGTTGTTATCTCTTGCTGATAGATGGTGTCTTTCATCTTCTGTTCCTGAATGCCAGAGAGCCAAATATAATAAGGATGTAAAGGATTTGTTGTGACATGAAAAACTTTTTTTTTTTTAGTTGTTGTTTGCATTGAATGTAACGATAAATTTGATTTTGATCTGACTCCAGTCCAAAGACATTGGCAATTGATTCCTCGAATGATGATATGGTGCATCTCCTTGTTAAAACATGCGTTTGTGAAAGAAACAGTCACAGGTCATCTTCTAGAAAATCCAGTAAATTCCAGCATGAAATGTACAGAAGGTACATTGTTCGGGATAACACTGCTTTGAAATCCACGGTATTGCAAAGGAGGCGGGGAGGTATAGGACGTTGGGCAGATGAGAGGGGGGAAAAAAAAACATGACCCCCCCCCCCTCCCTCGGCTTCCCTCCCTTCCTGCCTGTCTTCTTCTACTGGTATCCTCAACACCTTTCTTTGGGATTTACTTATATGAAAGGATTGAAGATACACCTGGCTCGACAGACACTGTGCTACTTTATTAAACCTCATGCGCCAAGTACGGCACCGTATTAAAATTGAAAGAGAGGCAGTGAGAACCCGATTCCTCTGGATAGGCAGTGTGAAATCCTTGGTCAAAGCACCTCGGATCTGTGTCTCCTCACACTCTCTCTGAAGCACGGGGAGGCCCTATTGATATTTAGATGATGCTGTCGTAGGTAGGATAGGTTTTTTTTTTTTTTATAGATATAAGATATTGATTTTAAATTGCACATTAGGCCTAGTCCACACTGCGTGCTATATCTTAAAGATGGGCCACTTCTCCCTTCCCCAGGCGCTGTCTTACGTGTGGGAATTTGTATGGATTTTTTGGGGCTTGTTTGCAGTGATGGGGGGAGCGAATGCAATAAGTGCTCCATTACTTACACAATCTGTGAGTACTCAGAAAATTAGTCACCAGTGACCTCTTGGCCTCTCTCTCATACTCATTCGCAGTCAAAAGACCTGATGGGAATAAGAATAAAGTCAAACTAATGGGATGGTGCTCTGGCGGCTAAGCGGCCCCCGCGGCTGCAGCATCCTGTCAGAAACGATAAGACCGCACTGTGCGTTAAATTAATAAAGTCAATCGCCGTTCTGACTGATGAAAGATGACAAGACCAGACATTCAACAAATGCATGTATCTAATTGAGAAGCCATATATGTGAATGAACAATCCAGTGCTGTGGCACCTCATGATTGATGTAGTTTCAATATTCTCTGCACTAGCTCCACTACTGAGGAGTGAGGTACTTTACATTTCCATATCTGCAAACATCATTAAAAATGTCTAAAATTGGATTCTGCCTGGTTGTCAAATTTGTAAAGTAACTCTACGTTTAGCGTGTACATGTGTAAAAAATGTCTGACATATGGTTAATAAGTCCTATTTAATTTGACATTATGAGTTAACATCACATTTTCTTCTGCACTAAATTAATGTCAATAGTGTTCATAGTGCCGGACGTGTCAAAAGGCTGAGCAGAGCATACAGTGACCAGACAGTACTGTAATGGGTGTGAGTGCGGGTGTATCACACTGCTTTAATACCCTTTTCCATTTCCATTGATCCTACTGCTGTATCACAGTCCAGAATACACGTGTAACTATAGCAACATCTCAATCAATCGCCATCAAAACACTGCAAACTAAGACGGAGCAGCTCTGCCACTTTGCTTTTATGTCTTTAAGCTGCTGTCCTCCTTAGCCCGCTATAGCACCGCACACACACTACACGAAGGTGCTGTAACGAAACAAGACACATGCGCTGTATCCGAGTACAGTCAAATGTGAGGAAAAAAAAGTCTGTCCGAGAGTCGTGACTTATGATTTAAGAATCTTATTTACATATTACAACTTCAGTCGTCAATCAGCCACAGACAATAATAATAATAAAGATTCTCTGTGGTTTAGATGAGAATTATAATCTCACAAAAGCAGCCAAAGCAGCCATGTAAACAAAACGAGAGACTTCACGAACTACACTGAACTCTGACTATAATATTTAAAGGGGTTCAGTCAGAACTTTATTTTGAAAAACAACTAAGATTTAAGCAGCAATGAATCTCACAGTCGTGTCTCTCGCCCACCAACTCAGCTCTGTGAGTCAAGAAAGCTTTTATCAAATTGGTTCCACTTGGCTGCATGAAATATGCTCAGGTGTTGGCTGTGACTTCAGGGGCAGTCAGTCTCTGACCTTCAGCCCGGTGATTAATAAGCTGTTATAAAGTGTTGGGGAGCAACAGTCACCGTTCCAGTTTCCATCTCCAAACAACTTTTAATGAATTAGATGGAATCGGTTCGGTGAAGTAGGACTGAACAAGACACAAGGCACATGGCTCGCACCTTTTCTAACAAAGGCTTTTTAAATGTTTAATCGAGATGTTACTTTAATCACATGGAATATTTTCGGAATTACTTCACAAACATTTCACTGCCCTCACTATAATAAGTTTATTTTGGCATTTTCATACAGAATTAGAAACTCCATCATCTGCAGGCAGGTCTAAGTTGCCTGCATATGGGAATTCATGCTCTGCTATAGAGAGGGGAGGGTGGGTGATGTAAACTTACAGCACTTCCTCTCAGTTATTTTTAATGGAAATAAAGTAGGATCAGCACAAATCGAACAAATGATGAGAAATGACCTGGCAGAAGGTTGTTTTCTCCCTCTGAGGTGATTCCCTCTTTTTCCTCTCGCTCTCTATCATCCTCTCTCTCTTTCTCCGTTCATCTCGCCCCCTATATGTCTTTCTCCCTCCCTTTTTACTGTCGCAAAAAATGAAAGGCCTTGCATCTTCCTGGCCATACGTTTCCCCTTCATGGAAAAAAAAAATGCAAAAGAAAGCAAGACAAATCACAGCGATGCACTGCTTAATTTAATAAATAAAGCTTTAGAAACCTGATCATACAACACACTTGTCTCCATAAAGTAGCACGAGGGGACTGACTATTGCCAGATGCCGCTGGATGTCTCTGAACAAAGAGGACACACACATGTAATCCCTTTGGGTTTGGGGCGACACTGTCTGTTCGATGGGTGCCAACAGAACGCTCACTCGGTATGACTGACTGTACTTTGACATCACAGGGAGTGGAGGAAAGATACTCCCTCTTTATGAAGAGTAAGATGGAAAATCCATTTACACGAGCTGACTCATAACCAGAAAAAAGAGCTTGTTTTAGCTTTCAAAGTGAATCCATGATGAAACTGTGCTGTATGTATGGAAATGTGGAGGCCCAGATGTCTACAGGGGAAACAAAATCTGTCACAACTCTGCGGGACTCCAGATTTGTTTGAGTTAGGAGGTGAGCTAAGCAAAAAGAAATCAGCTGCGGTCGGTCAACAAAGCTTAACAAAGAAACCTAAGAGAAATGAGGTTCTCGGCAAAGATCTGCGATACAGTCAAGCTGGATGTTTTTTTTTTTTTACATGTTTTAATGAAATAATAAAATACAAGTTAAGTAAATACCAGGTCGACTAAGAATGTGTACCGTACAGCAAACATGCATCACAATATGAGCATTATAAAGAACAAGAGTGCATATATATACAATATTTCATATTTCATATTTGTAGCATTGCATATTTATCTATACTGCGGTTTGATCTTTGTCTTTACTGATGCTATACAATACTATTACCTATATTAGGACCAGCACCTCATTGAAGCCCCCTGTACTTTTGTTGCGCTCACAGTGTGTCTGTTGTACAATGACAATAAAAGCTTTCTATTCTATTCTATACTGATGTTGCATTCACATGCAGGACACACCCTCTGCTGGTATTCTTTGCCAGCCTCACCTAAATTTATTTTCCTGCCCTATACCGTATACCATCTGCCTAAATCAATATAAATATCTGACATTTAACAATTAATGTTAATAAACTGATTAATACGCATTGTGTGGCAAATATAGCTGGACAATTGTTTGCCGATTTCTTTTCTCACAGTAAACTTCGAAAGTAATGCTCTCTCCCCCCTCCTGCATGTAATATTAGAATAAATACTTTTAACTTTATAAAAATACTTTGATAATAGTTTATCTTACACTCCACTACTTTGTTCTGACCCAGGAGTCATTTAACACAGATTAAGTCATGTATTAAGTCATATTAATGTTTTGAAACATATTCTTAACAATAACAAAGACAATTTATATATATATATATATATATATATATATATATATATATATATATATATATATATATATATATATATATATATATATAGGGATTGAAAAGCCAATGTTTTTTGTTTGTTTGTTTGTCTCTTGTTTTTCAAAGACTATAGAGCATCTCTCAACCTCTTTCCTTTTCTCCAGGCCCAGCTCCTCCAGGAAAGTGCATTGCTTGTGAGATACTACAGACAAAAGTCACCGATTTTGTCTGCTTGTGGTTTGGTGCTGGGCGGGTAGTGTACAGTTAGTGTATCTGCATCAATGGAAACAAAGCTGGTAAGTTGGCGGTTGAAGTATGAAACTCAACCAAACTGTTGAAGGCCGCGAAACCAAAACAATATGCTAAAAGGTGTTAAATCACTCTCTGGAACAGGAGGACAACTGCAGAGTTGAGCGATAATTTCCCCTTTCACGTTACACGTGTAGATTTTAGCTATTGGTACTATAAAAGTGTTTATTAGTGCAGCCCTAAAGAAAGTTTTTCTTACCAAGAAATGCTGCATTGAAAGCCCTAGAAAAAACAAAAAAGACTTTAAGATTGAATTCAAGGTAACATAACTTGCCCTCCATATGTGAAACCATATTTTCCTCCTTGAAGGATTACATTGGTTTATTGAATAAAGTATGTATGCCATGACTGAGAATGAAAGATCTGATGAAATTCCTTTGTCATGGGTGGGGAAAGACGATTATTTATGGTGTTGTTTTCGCTTATGTATCCCCTTAATTAAAACATATTGGCTTCCAAAAGCAATATATGAAACAAATTGCTTTGGCATGGCTGTGGCAGTTGGAGGACAGACTCTGCATATTGGCAGATCAACTGAGATGGGATTTGGAGTCTTTGAAACTACATTTGTGCTTCAGACTATGGTAATGAGGCCTAGCAGAATGATATCACCATCCCCAAATATTTAGTTTGTCATTTTGCGGTAACAGGCCCCTCTGAGCATGCATGTGTGTAACATCATTTCTGTGTGCTTGTGTGCAGCAGGAGGGGCGGATGAGCATCTGGGAATTACTTTTACTCATTACATATAATTTTCGAAAATTACCTGTTTCATAAGGTAATCATTATTGTGGAATAGTTTTTGGTATGGTACGGCTACTATGTAATCTCAGAACTTTTACTTTTTAAGATAATATTTAGCATTCCAGTACACAGGTTATTACTTGTATTTAAACTACTGTAATCCAAATCAAATTGGATTTCATCACACGTTCGACGGTTGCTGTTTTCCTTCAACAATTCACATCCTATATAATTCCGTGACATATTATTTGCTTTTCAGTACTGTATGGAGTATGTGCCCACATCTGTGTGTGTGGGAGTGTAAACATGTGTGTGTGTGCACCAGAGAAAGATGGTTTCAATCGGCTGTCTGTGACAGTTTCAGCTGGGACCAGGAGGAAACCATGAGACAACCCCTCCTCAAACAACACCGAGGGGTGGCCGTACACTGCAGCGATAATGGCCTCTTTGAAAACAAGTAGGCCCTCCCCTCCTGTATTTTGGAGGGAACATATGTTTGCCTGTCTCTACTTCTGTCAACAGCCTCTACTATAGTGGGAAAGACCATAGAGAGCGCTCGGTCCTCGTGTGCTGAGGGGAGGAGAGCTTCCCCGTCAGGCACGGCTGATATGACGACTCATTTCACAGCAATGCACTGGTGTGGTTTCTCTGTAAACATGGGTATGAAAAATGCTTTTTGGGAGGCAGAGGTTTGTGGTGAAGACGAAAACATGACATAAGCCTTAAAAAAAAAAGAAGGAGAAGAAAAAATGCCCTATCTAGATTGGTAAAAGTTTCTGCTAGCCAAACCAAACTCTACCCCTTGACCTCTCTCTACCCCCAACTATGAGTCTCACTCTTTCTGTTCTTCAGAGAGTGGATACTGAAACCAGATGTTTTTAACAGATAACAAATGTCAGAGGCTATAGCCGACAGCACACCTGGTACAGTACAGACAGGGTGACGGGCTCAGTCCATGTGAACAGCATGACTTTCCCAACTCTTTTCTGATCCTGTTTTTTCTTTGCAGAATCAGCGATCGATCGAAAAGCAATAACTCTTCATAAATGTGTCATAACACAAAAAATGGTTTACGCCTATAAATAATGCTGAATCATCAAAGATGGAGAAATTCTATGTATTTTCACACTGTTGCACATCGCAAGCTCATCAGCAAGTTGCTTGCGATTTTGTTCTTTTTTATTTTGGTGGCAAAATAATAAAAAAAACTAGGATGGCAGTGCATGTCTGTTGGTCAGCTGCTGAAATTAGCATAGACTTAACTGAAATTCAGTACAGACGTTTTTAAATCAGGATGAAGGTCACTATCAGCTCAAATTTTTAATTTGTGGAATAATTTGCTTTTTGACCGAATAGGCTGCATAAAGACATGACCCTCAGTCATGCTAATTAACAAATGTCACAATACAAGCATGCTAAACTCAGATGTTGAACATGGCAAACGTGATACATTCAAAACACCGCTGAGTGTGTGTACAGCCTCACAACAAAGTTATATACAGTTTTTGTGTATCTCCAGGGGCAGATGATGTTTGATGAATTGTCTCAAGTGATGTCACTTGAGTCGGTGTCATTTGGGCCTGAAGACTAGATGAAAACAAACTGACAGTGGCTGAGTTGCATTGTGGGTAATGTCAGTGCCATATTTTGATAAGGCCTGAAAAGAATTCCTGGAATAAAAATGTTGATCTCTTCAGTTCCGCTGCATCAGTTTTGATACTTTTTCTTTTTAGCCGTCTATCATGAGTCCGACAATGCTATAGGAGGAGGAGGCGTCTTAAGAGTACTGCTAAAGGATTGGATTACAGACTAGGTCACATGTGTTCATGTCACTGTCACACACAAATACAGCATGACTAACATCACAGAATTAATTTTCCATGTCGGTATTGACAGCCCGAAGTGACCCTGAGCTATTATGAGGCACTGCCTCTGATCTGCGGTTCACTTTTTCTTCAGGACTGACATCATATGCACTGTCTATAGTAATCCTCCCATTCTGATCAGGGCTTTGAGCCAACACAGAGACCAGTAGGGGAGGGTGGTCTGGTCCCCCACTCTCTGATGATTGATGACGCTTCTTGTGACACTGACAGAGAGGGATCAGCAAAACAACCAACAACTTCTGCATAACTCTGCTTGAGCCAGACGCCAGCCACGCTATTGTGTCATCAACACTGGCGCACACACACTGAGACACTAGTAAACACATCCGCCCACCAACTCACACACACACATATTGAGTCACTCAAAGAGATGGGCTTGATTTATTATTGCCGAAACATAGTTTCTCATACATTATAAATGAATGCTGGACATGTTTGCACCCTAATACGCGCTATAAAAAGATGATTATCTTCTGTTCTATATGGATTGGATTACTCCTCCACCTGTGCTCCCAAGCTCTCAATTTTAGCTGTCTTCTCTCCAAAGTCAGCTTCTAGCCACCTGTTCTGATGACCATAACGCTCCCTGGGAACCAAAAACATCCACTGCAAAAAATATCCATCTACTGTATGGCCAGGCATCAAAGCACGTCGTCTAGAAACGACTAGACTGTAAGATCTTTATGAGGTAAATCTGTTTCACACCACCTGAGGATTATTTTCAGAGTTTTAAGCACCATTCTATCAGCAGTGATAACATTGTACTCAGCAGTGACTCACGTCAATAGTCGAGGTTTGGGAATGCAGCTCTGAAAATATGTTTGATGAGGAAAGAAACACAAAAAGTCAGACATTTAGACTGACTTTAAACACATCACCAGGTTAGCCAAACTTATTTATCCATACATTTGATCCAAAATGTCGATTCAAACTGTCTGAGTCTACTGTGTATGCACAATATCCATACCTCCATGAAAAGTGGTTTAGATAAGATGGCTGAACGGCTGGCTTGTTTACATCCTGTCTTCTTATTGCTACCGTATACCGGCAGGCTTGTTTAGGTGTTGAGAAATAACCCCCCCATCATCTAAACGTTTCAACCATGAGCCTAATTCTTTATGATGTTTGAAAGGGTGTGACATATTGTGGATTAAACACTATGCATGCATTACATAGGTGTCAGATCCCAGTACTTAGATACACTGACTGGAGAACAGGGACTTTTTTTTACAGTGTGTTCACTCTTAAATCATAATTTTTCAGTTTCACTCTTGCAGCTGCCCAGATCTATGATTTACAACTTTAATGTCTCGGGTGACTTTGGTTTTATTGAGTTATCAATTTCTCTGCATAAAGAAGTTTAACAAACTCCTGTGTTAACTCACAGGACATATAGAGATGACATTTAAAGAGTTGGCCATTAACAATATATCTGGTTGCACTCAGGATGTGCCATTTTATTGCAGAGTGCATATCAAATAATGGTGTCTGTTGGCACATGGATGTGAACAGGACACATCAATATTTCCGCAACTGCCGGCGAGCCACAGACTGTCCCATGGTCGCTCCCATTTGGCGCCAGCCATACAAACCCAGAATTCCTCACTTCATAAAAAATTGTTCGGGTCCATTCACAGTGCTCGGTAATCAATACTGCCGGCACAGCTGTTAGACCATAAAACAGCCCTTAATTTGGAGACAGAGCCTTGCTTTCTGTCAGTAGATTTCAATCTGTTGTAAGAGGTTAGCTAACTCACCTAGACGTGGGTAAAAATGATAGTGGACACGGTGCACGATTGTTATTTTCACCCTCGCCCTCACTTTAAGTCTGTTTTTGCTCTGTTGCAGGACTCTGTCAATGAAGCTACTCCTTTATATAGCTTGAATTTAACTGTAGAAAACATTTCTTCTATGGTGCATTTTATGGCCCTGAATGGATGAATAATTGTACCTTAATTATAAAAGTCTCCCCTGAAGTGGAGACTTTTCCTGGCCAGTGTTTTCTTCTTCACAGAAAGCTCAGCAGTGAAATACTGTACTACAATGCAGCAGTGCAATCTGATACGTTTTAGACGAGACCTTGAAGTTGGCCAGAACCACATCTATCAGTGACTAAATCTGTCCTTGCATTCTCGGGGAAGACTCTCAAGGATGAAGCAAGTCTTCAAAAGCATCTCTCCCTTTTGATGTAAACTTCTGTAACTGGTAGGGTGCCTCTTCAGCCCCGCCGTCTTTTAATTGATTATGTGAGGCAGAGGGCACTGTATTGTAAATGAGGTGATAGATAAAGACCGCAATGCTCAGTAGCTTCACCCTCTGTTATTTTCCGCTACAGTGGCGGTTAACAGTAAAGAAAATCTCAATGTATCATTCGAGGAAGAGGTCATGGGAACATTCAGCACTAAAAGGAAATCATAAGAAATAGAGCAACGTGTTATGTAATATAAAAATATCAGAAACCTGATCCCAACATTTGTCTTATTCACTAAATGCAGTACAACAGATGGAAAAGAGGTTTTGTCCGAAAATATGATAATACATGTTTCTGACAAGAATATGGCTAATTAATAGTGAAGCTGACTCAATCTCACGAAAGACATTGCAAATCTCCTGCCATGTCTCCCACGTGTCATAGGCTCCTGTGAGTTGCAACATGTGCATATTCATTACATGGAACAGTTAGCTCGCACACACACACGCAGCATTGTCCTTGTGCGCTCACTAGCAAAACAAGCAGAAGAGTCAAAATCTGCTTTTTTCCCCCGGTGGTAAAAGGAACGTTGTTGCTAATAGACTCCAGTGGTGGAAATAAAATAAATCTTTAGACTCCGCATGCAGCCAGGACACCCTGACATTTGAAAGTCTTTTATGGTGCTGAATGAGACATGGAGTCAAAAAATACAATTGCGGCGTATTGATTCTCAGCTGTCTGTCATTATTCCCAGGTTGATTGACAGGAGGAAATTGGTTACGTTAAGCATTTCATATGTTATAGGGGCTGACATTTGTTTGCCTGCTCCCTATGTCAATGTTGTTGGAGAGATCTGTAGCTTTATGAGATAGCATTATACACTGACTGTGGCTTTTGTGTGATGTCCCAGTGTTTTTCCTGACATAATTTAAGATATATTAAAAACCAGCAGAATCTTGAGGTGTTTAATGCCAATATTATTGTCTTCCTCCAGGGGATCATGTATGTTCATAATCGGAGGCAGACGTGTGCATGCGCGCATATGTGCACTGCATGCTGCGCACACACACACACACACACACACACACACACACACACACACCTAGGAATATATTCTCTGCATGCTCTCAGGCGTTGGGAATGTCAGTGATAGTCAATTGAATCCATTTTGATTGAAATGTGTCGACACTTTGCATAAGAAAAAAGTCTGCAGTGACTTGATCACGCTGACAGTTGGCTCACCTGAGCCTGGCCTCGCTGCGGTATTTGATCCACATTAGCACAGACACATATCTCTAGTTTTGAATTCATGTCCACCTGGCTGGAGCGCCAGTTGGTTCAGGTTTTATATTTCTGGTCCAGATATGCTGTCAATCATAGAAAAGCATTCAGGTTTTAAGATACTCTACTGTGATTACTATGCTATCTTTTCTACATTATTAAGTATAGCTCTGCCTCTTTTTCTCTCGCTGGAACTACTTTCTGTCCGCTTTTTAGCTTAATGGGATTAACATCAAATTGAGGTAATGGCTTTGTTTAATGGAAAATAAGGCCCAGAAATCTGGTTGTACAGTCAATAATTGTCCTATTTAATTATAACACGATGAGAACACACTGTGGGTGATGGGTGTGTGTCTCGTTATATTTTTCTTTAAATATTCTCATGCAAATAACAAAACACAAAGTCACTTTATTACTAAGAAGATAGTTTGGGTATCAAATCATATCGGCCTTCTGAATAAACAGAAGAGAGACACCTGGTTCACTTCTTCATGTTTGTGATTATTTCCTCCCCCGCTGACACATCAGACTGATTTTTTCTTTGAAGAGCGTCCTCCTCTTAATAAAGCAGGCATCGCTATCATGTGAACAATAATTATTTGCATACTGGAGGCTATACACATGATTAGTCCCATGTTAACATTCACCTGATAATCAGTTGATAGTTTTTGCCCGCTGGCTAGTACTGGCTGTAGACGTGCCAAAAAAGTTTGCAGGTTTCTGAGGTGACTTTTCAAGCTGCGACTTGTAGTAGAGGCCGAAGACACACTGAAATTCGATGTATCAGTCGTATACAGTGGTTTAATACATAGAAAACACTCCACAAACACACAAGGCCAAGGAAGACACCAACGTAGTCCCTGTAAGATTAATAAAACTACAAAACCTGTATTTAACATAGTTATTGTCTTCAGTGTTTTTGTGTTTATTCTGAGGCGTGAGTCTGTAAAAACAGACCCACCTTAGACCAGTAGCATTCACTGTGCTTGCCCTTTATTGGCTATTTCAGAGTTATTCTCTGCTGGTCAACCCCATAAGCAAATGTTTAGATGTTACTTGCCCAGCCTTTGTGTTACACTAACAGAAGCACTGTCCATATAGATCTTCAGTCCTGGGTCAACATCAGCTTTTAGTTGGACTGAGCTGTGGTGAGGTCAGCGGATCAATAGTAAGACCATCTCCACAGCACGTGTGTATATGACATCATGTTTAATGTAAAACATTTCTCCGGGTGATATTAATAGTTTATCTCCTACATGTGTTTAAACAGGACACGTCATAAATCTGTCCTAAACTGACACTAGTGTGCTGGTGAATATACCCTGGAGCTTATTCCACCCAAGGTGAACCAAACATCTTAGCTCTGCACAACAGCTCATCCTTAGCCTGAAGCCGCTCTTGTTGGGTTTAGTATTAACCTGCCTTCTTCTACTGTTTGATGGACATCGCCAGGTGTTTGAGTGGCTCAAGGGTGCGGCGGTCTTTAGTACGGGCTGTTTCATTGTTGTATTCTAGTCAAAAACATTGCTTTGTGAGCACATGATAACAAGCCTTGGGCTGGAACAATCAGACGGTGGTGGTTTCCCCTTTATTGTGTTTGCTGATGATTTTTTCTTTCTTTCTTTTTTTTCACAAGTTCTGCGGCTTTAATTTAAAGGCTGTAGCTTGTTCAGCTAAACTAAACTGATAAATAGGACTATTATATCTTACACTATACCTTTTAATTAGATGCAGTGTGTGTTCGTGGGCCAACATTTTATTACCACCTGCTTCATAAAATACTCCATGTACAAAAGTGTCAGCAATTAGTAGTCTGTTCTGCCCCGTCCCATGATAATTTATGAGTTAAAGTTCTGATCAAGGCTTTATTAACCTTAGAGCAACACTGCGTATGAATTAGTATTTTTGCGACCTTGTGCACCCAGTTTCAGAGTCGTAAATATGGACAGATGCATTTGCTATTATTATTATCATTTATTGCTAAAATATACTACAACAGTCAAACAGCAAGCAAGTGCAACAACACAAGACATTGCAGCCAGATAATAATTTATTATGCCTTTTTTTTTTTCCCTTGAAGCTTTCAGCAACAACAAAAAGTCCGTCCCAGATTTACTCGTCCAGCCGGTTCTTGCTCGTTGGTCCAAAACACGCCTGCGGTACAGACGCTAACCCCAGTGCTCTAAGCTCACAGTCCAGACAGCCCAGCTAATAAACTGAGCTAACATTAGCACATACATTCAGCACATACAGCATTTTGCAGCAGGTCACCTTACTGTCCATCAGGAAACCCATCAGAGTTCAGACAAAAGAGGGGAAACCAGAGTGTACTCTCTGTAAAATATGATTCAGTTTCACCAAAACAAGTGAAATAGTTGGTGTTATGTGATTACTGCTGTAAACATTACATACCGTTGGGAGCACAAAGTGGGAATGACAGAGACACAATTAACCTGACTACACATCAATGTGGCATCAACATGATTTCAGTCCTGTTACTTTATGGTAGAAAAGTTACACAATGTTGCTATTAATATAACAAAACCAAAGTTTAGTTTCCACAACAACAATCTTTTCCAAAAAATCATGTAATTCCATCCACAGATGTTGTACTGTACACAGAAGAAATGACAAAGTGTCGGAATTGAATGTTATAAACTTTGTTATTGAACATAATCCAGGAATTTGCAGAATCATCAGATATCAGCATTGTTGCCTGACAATTGAGGTGATCAGGCAGGGTGTTTCCAACAAAAGCTTTCATGATCTGGGCCACTGTACTGTTGCAAAAGAATTGTACTCTAATAATATCAGTGAGGACGTCTACTGGATGTGGACAAAAGCACGTAATGTCAATCTGTCAGATCTGTAACATCTGCATTCCTCTTACGTTAATCACTACAATGATCACATGTGATGACTGGACATAAGGCCTGATCTGACTCCAGGCACATTAAAGATTCATGCATGCCTGTGGGATATGAAGGTCTGGGAGATGGTTTGTTGTTACTAGTCTGTGAATTCTGGGAAACCTTAAGTGGGGGGAAATGTATTCCATGTAATCCCTGGATTAGCATAGCAACCAGCTAATGGCCAGGAATGGATGCTCTTCTCTCGGTTTTTGTGTCCATTTAACCTGAGGCAACATGTTGGATGGACTGGTTAGAGAGAGGGAGGACTTAGACCACCAGCTGCTACATGGAGGCTTTAGAGGAGGAGGTGGGCAACAAATTCAAGCTGGGACTCGTCCCGACACTCGTTGACTACATGAGGATTTAAAATCGAACAAACATTTGTACACTTTTGTGAATTTACTGCAACTGATGTTCTCTAGATTAACACTAAAAGCTGTTGTTGGCCGAGGTCACAAGAAAGAGTGTTAAGTTGGAATAACAAGAAGTGCATAAACAAGAAAATGTAACAAATATGACCTAAATCATGAATGTTTATTGCTAATAATGACGCTGGGGCCGTTTTAAATGGAATTACAGTCATTTATTGGTTTATGTGGCTCTTTTCTTCTTCAACATTGTGCAAAACATAACTGGATAAAAAGTTTGTGTGCAAAGTTTTACAAGCTGCTGCCTACAATTAAAAGATTTGGAAAAAAAAAAAAACATCCTTATGAAATGTTATATGTCAACATTTTATAACCCATCAAGATTGTGATTCTCAAGCTTCCCAAAACGTTAATAATTTAGATTATAATTTGTCACGGCGTCTCGTGGCTAGACTAAATGACTACTCTTAATTCTCACTTTGGCTTTGTAATCATTCATTGCCCAGTTCCTGTATCTGCAGCACAGTTTGCCCAACTGGTTTTATATTTTATCATGTCATTTCTTGAATGAACTGCACTGTTTTTATCAGAAACACATGAGAAGTGTTACAGTGTCTCTCCCTCTCACTCTCACACACACACACACACACACGATCACATACACACTCATGCAAACTCATGCTAATTACCTTGCACTGCACGTCACGGAGATAAGAAAGCCTCATTCATGCATAGTAAGTGAACAAAGCTCATGTTCCCCTCTGTCCCTTCCCGTCTGTCTTTCTCGATAAGAACAAAAAATATTTTGTGTGAAAATAAGTATTCCTGCGAGAACACTAAGTGTGCATTACATACTCATGTGTTAAGACAACTGCATGCAAATTCGCGGTCGAACTCTGCTGTGTTCTGGCACTCTGCAACCCAGAAAACTCAAATAAGTGGCCTCTCAAGTTTTCTCACTTGAGTCGTCAAAAGTGCTCGAAGGGTTTTCATCACCAATCACCACACTGATCTCTTTGCATTCACGCAAAACCAACAGAAAAAAGAATATGACAGTTGGATCATGGTTGTCCACAAACGATGCCTCAAGGCTTGAAGTGTGAGTTCGACCAAGCGTAAAATGTCAGACAGGGAGCTTCCAGGGAACGCTTGTTGGCAGGACAAAGTGGAAACCCAGCTCCATGTGAGAGGAAAGGGAGAGGACGTTTGGTTTGTACTTTGCAGTTTGTGGATGGCTCCGCGTTCCTCTCAAATGTCATCCAAGACAGTCTTGCAACACTCCGACCAGAAACAGAAGTTGTAGCCTATATTTTAGCCGGGTGATTATTTATGTACCTGCCATGAATTTTCACTCAAGCTCACCGTGTACCAAAAGCCTCCCCCAAAACCAGATGGAACAAGGCAGAGTAACCGCAAAAAGCAGCAGACTCTCATGATTCTCCCTTTCTTGAGTTATGAATTCACCATATGCTCTGCAAAACTGTACTTGTGAATCTAAAGGCTGAGGTTTGTTTGTGAGAAGCTCTATAAGAATGAACAGTGCAACCCAGCTTCAAGTCCTCAATCAATCTTATTGGGTAGTCGGAGGGATTTGCATGATAAAAAACAATCAAATTTGTGGTTTTGACAGACGAGGGCTCATGGTATCCAGCACCAACTGCTTTTCACAGCTAATGCTAATGCATTATCCACAACTGCAGGAGCAGCATCATACACTGGCTTCAGAATCCATTAATAGTATATTCCTATTGAAAAAGAAATCTCAAGCACCATAATGTTACTCCATGAGCTTATCCTGTTTCAGCAAAGCAACGCCGTGCACTGAAAATACACCATCACTGACAGAGAGAGCCTAATCCAGTGATTGGTTTTACCTTATCACACAACTTAAGGAGTGTACACTTCTAAGCTGACGGATTGAACCTCTGTTCGATACAGGTTTGCAAAACTGAATCTGTTGAGCCTCCAAGATTTGATATGGGTATTTAAAGCTCTGTGCGGCATTAACCGCGGAGCACAACAAATAGCCTGTCTTTTAACAGGGCTAGGGAATCCCAGGGCCAGTTGGGATGCAAATTGAAATGATCCAAGAGTGGATTGAGAAGGTGAGGGTGGGCTCGGATGGGGCTGCGGAGGGTGGATGTGGGAGTGATGAGGAAAGAGGGTTGTAGGAATGTGGGAATGAGACGAGGTGGTATGAGGCTTGCGGTGAGGGTTGTTGAGGTTCTGAGGAGTTAGCTGTGATTAGCCTCAAAGACTAACTTATGACTTGAGTGACAACTGTACAGTAACAAATCGCGGTGGAGAATGCGCCGCCGCCGCCGTGCTCCTGTCCGCCTCCCCCTCCTCCCCCTCCTCCCCCTCTGTCCACGCAAAGGGTGCCAATCATTTGGTCAGCAAACAGTGGATCACTGCTCAGCCCTCCCTCTGTTGATGTGTGTGTTTGTGCTGCTGTGTGTTCCAGTATGACTGTCAACAGTTCGAGACGGCTGAGAGGAAAAGCAGATTCTATGCTTAATGTCCAAGTTACACATTCACTATGTGATGATTCACCGTTTTATCCGGAATTACATTATAATGATGTCAAATCAGCAGCATTAGCGCTGCTGATTACGCAGCTGTAGGGTTTCACTTCGGGCCTTTGTGATGCGACAAGACGGCATAGAGACATCATTTTTCAGAATTATCACTGATCGTAAAATCGCTGTGGCAGAAGATATTCTTCCGCGGACAGGCAGACAGCCTGAACTGAAAGCATGTTGGCAAATGTTGGGAGAGAGAGGGACTGAGTTTAAACGATACGTGATAATCGAAACCATGCAGAGCCTTGGCCAGAAGAAACGGCCGCATTAGTGCGATGGAACCACAGCATAAGTCGTGCATGCTTACTTCATTAGGTACACAGTCTGCGGAGTAGAACATCTGACACCACTAGAACAAATGGGATTATTTTTATTCAAAATTGCCATCATGTTGGCACCTACAGTGCAGTATCACCCCGGGCCAAAACTCTCTGACTGTCTTTCAATGTAAACCTTTAGGCAGCCATTTTAATTGTTGATGCTATCGTGCCAGCGTGAGGATGTGCCAGTGATGTCATCATATGTGCACACTCATTCGACTGACCTACACACACACACACTCATTAATCTTCCACTGCTAAGCACCAACTGACTAATGATAAGAGAGTGTAACCTGTATACTTTTCATCATTGTAATTAAAAAGGGATAAATTAACACTGTGGACATGAAAAGAAGAAGCATTCCCCAACTGACCCTCTTAATCAAGACTGGAATGATCAGACTAACTGGGACTTAATTGCCTTCTGCTGTTTTCTTCCAGCAGTAATTTGGTTTGCATTGGCTACGCTGTGCCACTGAAGTAAGCCAAGCCCTGTTGGCCCGTTAAAAGCAAAGGCACTCTGTTTTGGTGGGTGTGGGGGTAGATGGGAAGGGGCTGTGTGGGGGGAATGGCAACACGTACAGGGTGACTCATGATAGGGAGTCCATGGAAGTCAATGTAAGACTATAAAGAAAGCAGCTTCCCTCTCTAGGGTGTGGTGAGGTTTAAGGGCTTTTACATACAACTTTAAAGAGCCCAAGTTTTAAATCCTAGGATATACTGTTAAATCACATGGGAGGCTTATTGTTTTCAAGGCTTCACATATAAGCACCGTTAACCCTCTAAATGCCATTGAAACCAGCCCGATGTATGCTCATTATAGTGTATGAGCAATCATCAGCGGGGCAGGTGTGAGTGAAATGCGTCTGTGTTTGAGCACATAGTTCATGTCGCTCTACTATGTTTGCAGTTATTCAATATCATATTACGTTCCGTCGAATAAGTGACTCCTGCCCCTCCCGGGTCTCTCTCCCCACCTCCCTCCCATCTGAGCGTGTCCATATATGATTGAGCGTGCATTCGTATGACCACCAGCTTGCAGAAACCACCCTGACATCACTGAGTGTTTTTTTTTTTTTTTTTTTTTTTTTTTTTTTGCTGCATGTGCAAAACCATCCAGCGGGCTGAGATTGAACCCTTTTCATTAATCTATCATCAGCTGCCACTGAGACTGTCTGCAAGGCAACGCCGTGTTTTCGTCATGCTGGGAATAAGATGAGAAGAAAACAAATAAGGAATAACACGCGTGGTTGCAAAGACACTCTGACATGCGTTTCAGGAAAAAAAAGAAGAAGTTTCTTTTAGTATTTTTAGCCAAATCCACTAAAATAAAACTACAATGAGTAACAAGCCTGCATGAAGACACTAAAAAGAAGTAGATGTTATTCTTTTTGGGGGTAAGATTTGACATCCAGACAGAGTTAACTAGTGCAGATGAAACCAATTTCCTTTCATTTCTTTGTCTCTTTGTTTTGCTGAAATGAGATATTCTGCATTTGAATGATGGTGCCTCCTGCAGTTTTCAAAACTGTTACAATTCTCGCTGCTTTCAGAGAGTCTAAATCCATGACCACCAACACCAACTGCAAATCTGCACATTAAACCCTCCAGAGAGATGATTTCCAGTCACTTTTTTCTGTTGCATCTTTGTACATAAATGTCATTTCAACGATCAAACCTTTATTTTCTTGCTTGTTTTCATTTAACCGGCCACAGCTCATCCCTCCCTAGTGTGGTGTGCCGCCGAGACAGTGTCAAGAAGTAAGATATGATTGTATCATCAGATATCGATCGCAGTCCCAACCTGCTCTATTGCCTCATATTGATTCCTCAAACTGGTGCAAGAGGCCTGAAATTGGTCCTCGCAGTGAATTTCACCGGCGCAGTTTTTATTTGTCAAGAAAACATTCATACAATGCTCAGCCGTGTCAGTGGTGCCTGTCTGCCTGATTTTCTGCCTGCTCTTTTGTGTTTTGCTCGTCTCTCTGAAGCCACTGGAGTGGCTGTTATAGGTTTCCACCAAATATCTGTTTATGTGTAAATTGCTCTGATGCTTTTTATTTGCTAAGCACAAACATACAGTCGCAACCTCGTGCTGTTAGTCTAAATTATATAAAGACTATTCAGCATCATCTTTTTCAGAAGTGTTTTTTATTTGTGTAGGGCGGTTCATTCAGGTTTAATAGGTAGAAATTATTAAAAGAAAGGAATAAACATCAAAGATATGGTCAGTGCATGAATGTATCCAACTGAATACAATGTTTGCATTGCATTTATTCCTAGGCAGCAGCACGGACATTATATTTCTTTCTTTCTTCAGATTTATATCTGATGGGGTTAAATGCTTTGGGTAAATCTGCTTTGCCAGCATGTGGCGTGGCATGCATCGCACTACATTTAATTTCACTGGAAAATGTAACTCCGTTGTAGAAATCTATCCATATAAAAGCCGAGCTGCCGCAGTGCTAGTCAGTCAGTTGAGCCGCCTATGCAGCTCTTCTTCTTCAGTCACTTTAATTTATTTTGAAATGAGATTATGTGGGAAGTTTTAGGCCTTGATCTGTTCAGATCTGTGGTAGGTTTGGCTGTGAGGTCTGATGCCGAAAACAGCTACACCACATTTGATCTCGTGCTTGAATAAACATGAAAAAAAAAGAATGATGGAAATATGAGGAAAAACAGAAAAACAAACACGATCCTGTCACAGAATTTATTGGTGTTGTCTGTACGATTATTTATATGCTGAGAGAATTCTCGGATGCTTAAAAGGTTCTGTCTTCTTTTTCTTTCATTTCATTTCAATTTCAACATGCTCTGTAATGTATCATCACAAATTAGGAAATCTGCAGGATATTTCTTCATTATAAGAATCAATATTTAAATGGAAAAAAAAAACTGGAACCATTTTCGGAATGTTCATTTTCTGTCCAGTATGGCCGCAAAAAAAAACAGAGCTTTACTATGATCCACACCCATAATCCTTCTATACAGTAGCATGGTTGTGATGTAGCCTAAGTGCTTTCACCACTGCAGATAATACCTATTATTCAGAGGAACATCAATTCAACAACATGACCCTGCTCGGTCTAATGAATTCACTAATTTAATATGCAACTGTGCTTTGGTGGCAATAGATTCAAAATCTAATCTGAGCCAAAACTGATTAGGCCTATTAAGTGGTAATGGACCGAGGCGCACTTAGCATGCTTGGAGGTTAAGCACCTTTATCTAAGGTGTGGCTGCTCTTTTGTTGTCCTGTTGTTAAGCTGATTGCGTAGCAGCGACCATCTGTCTACTTGTGTGGTCTTCATTATTGGTCAGAATGTCCGAGCGCGTTCACTTGCACCGCTGCTAGTCACACACTCAGATCCTACAGACGCGTTCTGGAGAAGGAAGAGTCACTTTGAATGAGGCATGAAGAGAAATGTATCAGAGAGGAGCTTTTGGAGCCCAAACAGTTTTCATCATGGACATTTCCTGTGCATTCTGACACTCGTCATCATCTCACACCGTTTATTTGTTAGCGTGAACATCATTTAGAGAAGGATAAAAAAAAAAAACTGAACAACTGATTTCAAATCATATTAAAGTCTCATAAAAATGCAACAAATGTAGAAAGGTTGAACATACATTTGAAAGATTAACATGTCATTTTGACAGATATCTGAGACACATTAAAATAATAATAGGTTAAGAGAAACAATCTGTTTAAATAGTGCAGACTCCAACTTAAAATGTGTACTAAAACCTTTCTCTTGCATACTAGACTTAAATAGTAGAATTCATCTTCCAGCGTCTTTTTGATGTGTGACTGATCTGCCGACCAACACAACCTGAAGGCATTCCTTACTTACAGTGCTGGCTGTGGATCTTCACTGTCTGCCAGCTGAACGCTCACTGCCACGGCACGTTTTCGTCTCACTCCCAGAAGGCCTTGACACTTTTCTGGCATGTATGAAGGATGGATCACGGGGCATAAAAAAAGACAATGTCATCGTAGTGTTGAAAATTTACGGCCGGACAGATAGCACAGACCCATATGTTTAAGGGGAAGAGACGAGGGGCCGTTCTTAAAGCTGCAATCAAATATGTCTCAATTAGAGCCTTTTCCCCCCTCCTACTAATACCTGCTTTAATTTGATGGGCTCAAGACAGACAACAAGAGAGACATTTAAAGCTTCTGACATGGTTTTTTATCTTGAGTGGAGTTATTTCTCCTGTGAAGAATGTTCAATTTAGGCCGGATTCTAAAGATGTTACAAAAATGTGTTTTATTTCTGAGCACAAGACAAAGATATTTTTAAATTGCATGCTAATGAGAAAGGAGGAGTTCCTGCAGCGTTTACAGAAAATAAAAGGGTCTATTGAAGCAATTCAAATCCTTTAATTAATGAATTTATGCAACAAAACTAACAATCAGGATGAAGAAGTGGATCCAAGCTGCACTAATAAGTAGAAAAAAGATTTTATGAAACAGCTTTCCTTCCTGACATATGTTTTTAGTTTTATTATTATTATTACATTTAATTTTTTTGCATGGATATGAGAGGCTTATGTAATCTTACCAAGACGATGTCATTTTATATATTTGTCTTTTATAGGATTTTGTTTGTTATTAGGAATCCAACAGTAGATTTGCAGGGAAATCACAGGATGACGGTTGGACGGTTCAGTCATCTAAAGCAGGTATCAGATGCCATCTACTGGTGGCTCAAGCTGCTTCATCCTCCAGCAAGCTGCGACTGCTAACTGCACTGTCCATGTTCTCACAGAAATTCAAAGGCATGGTGAGTTTCAGTGTGTTTTTATACACAGTGAATGTTGAAATGATTCTGTGTTACTGCGTTAATTAATTGAGTGTGATGTAAAAACAGGGCTATTTTAGGATACATTTACCAACAGATGCAACTAGTTTGTTTTTCCCATTTTACTAAGGCCAGTGGAGAGAAAGGCAGTCATGTGTGTAATGGATAAAATAAATATATGATGCACTAGATTTAAAAATCATATTTAAGAAAAAAAAAAACACAAACAGATTATGTGGTGTGTAACAAATAATTGAGTTAGTTTGGTTTAGGAAATCTATATATTATAGTAATTAGGTGGATAAATATGTAAATGCGTTGATCCCAGCAGTCAATACTTTACTCTAAATCTTTAGAAAATGTTTATGCTGAAAGCTAAAACTAAAGTTACCAAAACAAGGAAAAGTAAATTTGTTCAAACAAGCCGGAATCAAACAAAAACTATACAGTGTGAATAATTCTGCTCAGAACTCAATCAGTTCCCATCCCCAGCCGCTTCACTTTAGTCTCATAAGATTTTGAGGCTGAAAGCACAGACACGGAGCAGCTGAGCACCATCCTGTCTGTGACTCCACCATGTGACCCTGCGGCCTGTCTCTCCAGATGGCCACTTTTCTGTCTGTCTGTCTGTCTGTCTGTCTCTCTGTCTGTCTGTCTTTCTCCCTGCCGCTCACTCACCCCACCCACCCACCCACCCAGCTGAGCCAGTCACTGATCGGCATGGGAGCTATTCTTTTGACAGTTCGTTGAGCCCTGCTGCTAACCAGCACCGAAATATCAAGAGCGGCCACGGGTTGCGTGCAGTTCAGTGTGTGAGGGGTTAAACCGTGTATATACGCTTTATGAATGTGATTTTCAATGTGTTTTCACAAGGGGTTATAGACAGCTGATACCAATTCCAATGTAATTTTGTGCTTAAACTGCTCAGGGCTGTTGTATTCTGCCAAAAATTGTTTAAAATGTACCATTTTTTCTTCCAGAAAAATATCAAGGAATGAATTTTATTTCCTCTGCTGCAGCTTTCGCGGCTCTTTGAAGCAGAGTGACTCAGTGTTTAATGGCAGGAGAAACTGTGAGATATAAAACTCCCTTTAGATAAAGAAGCAGACCCATTGACAGACAACCGATGCTTCATCAAGACAAATGTCAGCCTAACATCCTGATCTAGTTGGAATAGATGTCTGTGGAATTTAAAGAAATCAAACTTCCTGCATCGATATCAGAAAAGTAATTCGGCTTGTGCTCAGGTATATACGACCATTTGTGGGCTATTTTTACAGGTGCCATTTTACATGACCCTGTTTTGTAAGATGAGGAGGAGAGATGGCAGACCTCAGGTGGGCGTCTTCCTTACATAGGACTGTACAGACCACGCCCCCGACATGGAGGATCTCCTTCGAGATGCGTTTTTATCGTTTCTGGACTTAAGTGTAGGCCACTTAACTATCTAAGCTTTTGTAGTGATCATCCCATTTATCTGGGATTATTGCAGTGAATTTACTGTTTGGTCTTCTTCCAGGCCTAAAATGTCAAGTCCAAAGTCATGTATGCAGTAGCTTTATTCGGTAAGACCTTCGCAGATCCGTCCAAAGCTGGTAGCAGTTGATCTTTGGATAGAGCATGAAATAAATAAATCCTCTTTAGCAGATCAATATTCATCCTATTTAATGCTGGATGTGAAACTGCTGGATTTGAGGTGGTAATGCTGATGTACAGCTAATCGTTGGAAAATAAGCAGCGGGGCTTTGCGATTCTCCAGCAGATAGTTTAAACAGGAAGCCGGATGAGTAAATGCCAATTGTTTAGGCAGTGAAAAACCTGGTAGTGATTACTTGTAATTTATACCTTCCAATTAATACGCAGAACATCTGCTCTGGAGTGGGAGGGGATGGAGTGTAAGGACTCGTGTTGATGAGTGTGTTATTGAAGCAGGAAAATGAGCCGGTGACACAATTCCTGCTGCAATTTCACAGTAATGACATTGTACACTAATGATATTAGTCGACACATGCTTGTGTAAATAGAGAGAGGGTGAAGTGAATTGATATAACAGAGGGACGTGAGGTTTTATTATTACCCTTACTCCTTGTGTATTTCATTGTACAGAGAACAAGTGAGAGGACATGACCTCTAGCTGGATTGGATTTTGGCATGAAGGAGGAACCGACTCTTCCTCCATGTGTAAATTCACTCTGTGCACTAAAGCACCTGTGACAGAGTGTGACAGTTGAGAGCCCTGTGGACTCTCCACGAGTTGTGACAGATAAGTTTGCAGTGCGCAGTATAAGGCCGGTTCCCATAGCATAAAATACATTAAAGCATCAAGAAGTTGACCAGTGTAATTTATGGCTGAACTCTGTGTTCCCTGTGGTGAAGTGCCCCGCCCACACAGACCCTCAGCCTTTCTGGCCAATGATTTACTTCACTTGTAGCTACTATGCATTGAGGGCTGAAGTCTGCATACCGACTGTGTACGGTCCTCTGTCTAGCGTTAGCAGGACTGCAGCTTCGCTTTGATGGATTGTCCCAAGATGTGTCCTAATTCCAGCAACAAATGAATACGGAAATACTTTGGAAAAAATGGACATCCATGGCCAATGCGTCTTTTCTTTTTTGATTTTTATTATGAAAAATTAAAACCTCCACTGCTTGTGTGTCTTAACTTCACAGCGTTTGCGGGGATAAGCAGGATTTCAACTTTTCCCTTTTAATAACAAATAGTCAAAATGACTAAAGGATTTTTTTTTTTTAACGTATTTGATCTCTTTTTTTCCATGCCAAGAATATGTTTTCTCATAAACTTCCAAAAGCAGCTAATAATAGAAGTTATGGATAAATACTGATTTTTGGCCCTTACTACAGATCTTACAGCACTTTTAAAAAGACACAGACTTTTTGTGCTTCTTGTGTAAACCAAAAGAGTTAGTCCTGTGGGTGACCATAAATCATGGCACTGTTATAAGCAGTGTGACATGATGACAAAAAGACCTTACAATATAAATATTAGGCCATTAAGCTTGTCTTTCCCAATATGGGATTACACTGATGACCTAGCAGGTACAAAATCTATTTTTCTACAGGCCCACATGATACCCATATGGCTACGACTGACATGAATATACAAGCAGTAAATTTCGAAAGTCAGACCCAAACACACCTGCGTTCCTGTGGCTGCAGCCGCGCTGGATAACATAATGTGTAAGAAAAAGACGTTTGAGCGCTAAAGATACTTACAGCACTTACAGTATTTTCAGGAGCTCTGTAGTAAAACGAGGACAAATATGATGGTATGTCTTTGAAAAAGGGAAGCTAAGAAAATAAATTCATGAGAGAAAAGTGGCAGGTCACTGAAACTGTGCTGGAAACCAGAGATCTCAGTGCAAAGGGGGGGACGCTGAGAGGGAGACCGGCTCAGTGAAGCTGCCGAGCCGGGATGTTTACCAAGGATTTTTGGCTCATGAGGCTGAAGGGCTACGAGAGAAAAGAAGAAAGGAAAGACGAAAGAGGAAGAAGACGAAAAAAAAGATATTTGGCATTTCTGACTTTTCCTCAACAAACACCCCAGGGTCTAACAGTCTCATTTAAATAAACAAAACCAAGGGGGCTGGATCAATTTGTGGACAATAAGCTTTGCCTCGGGGCCCCGTGCTCTGACAAGCTTCGAAAGTGGCGCCGGACTGTGTCTCGCTGAGTCAGAGATAGAAATCCCATCCTTCAACAAGTTGTTGGGAAGCAATGTTCACAGGCTTCACTGGTGGCCTCACCCGCCTCTGCGAAACTTTGAAGTTGGTGGAAGCAGACTCCAGCAAATAAGCGAATCCCATGTACAAAATGGCCGCTTGCCACAAAGGGTGCACGAGCGGGAGGGAAAAAGCGGTGCTCGGCTGTGGGGAGAGGAGCTTGGACAGCTTGAAACCGCCGGCTGGACCAGATGTAGGATTTTCGAAACTGACTGGCGCACCTGCAGGCTCCGCTAGGTCTCTCCGCTAGACCACTGAGAAGGTCGTGACCTCTCTTCAGAGGCAAATGAGGGGGTTTCATCAGGTTTCCATGTGTTGTATCTTTGCAGCATTGGTATAGTGCAGGCAGTGTTCAGGAGTCTTTGCAGTTACCACATATTACCAGCAGAGGGAGACCCCAGCCCTAAGAAGCCCCACGGGATGAGCGGCAGTAGTATTAAAATGTTCACAAAAAATGCAAGAAATCATTATTCCTGCACACACTTAGCAGTTATAGCTTCATAAAGCATGCAAGTCTAAGTTTTGCACTTGGTGTTCACGTAATGCTGAGAGGCAAAAGGTATGCATGTGAAAGGCTGAGTCATATTTATAGGATGGAAGAAATTCATATACATATTTTACTCATGTTCAGAATAATGATGTAAAAGTATAATGGCTTTGTCCTTGTTAGCTCACGGTCATCCTGCGATGTCTAAATATTTTTTGGTCATAAAAATGTGACTATCAATACAGCTGTACAAGAAGAGCAGTGGTCAGCTGTGATGTGTCTGCTAGACCACTAGAGACTGAACTGTGTCCACAAAAGAAACTTTTTTATAACCAAAAAGAAAAAAAAAGGTCTTTATGAGTATGTATCACAGACTGCCAGAACGCGTCTGCCTCTTCTTTTCACAAAGGATAACGATGAATACATCAGGAGGAACATGATAAACGTTTTCATGTAAAGATCATTCTCATCATTTGAAACAACAGTTAGATCGTGTGCTGCTTAAAATAACTTCACACACTGTGTGTGTTACTTTGAGTGCACTTTACGGTGCTGTTTATTTGTAGCTGCAGGGAGGAAGATCATTCATATTGGTAGTGAACAATATGAGTGGTTAACATATGACATGCATCAGTCTAAAGAGTGGTCACATTGTATGTAAATAAAATGTAAACACACACACACACACACACACACTGTAGATCCAGTTCTTTTTTTCTAATAATGAAACTTTTGTGATGAACTTTGTGGCTGGCTCCTCTGCATCTTATCTATACTTCAGAGTTCAGCCAGGGGTCACGTGAGGTCACTGAAGCAATACTCCACAACGCAGCCTTATCGAGGCACGGCCGCCATTTCCACAATGTATGACTGTTAGGAAAAGGTTAGAGGCTCAAATCAAATCAAACTGGACTGATACAGTGAAAAATATGACATCACCACCGAGGCGGGACAGAGAAGTGAGATACCACCATTAGAGCCGTCCATCTGCTGTCAGGTACGCACTAAAAACGACACTCCTGGCTTATCAAGGAAATGAATTAACGGCGATGCCGGACAGCTTTGGCTTCGGTCGGATTTGGCTGCAGAAATATATTAACAGAAATAACAGATTCAGCGGGAATGATGAACTGAAGTTTTCCCAGTGCAACTCTCAGAGAAACCACAGAGAGAGATCATATTTTCTGAAACAGAAGAACACGAGATTTGTTCATGATTTTAAAGGCTCATCCCATAAAAGTAATAATACGTGTGACAGACGCTTTATTACTGACTTCCCTGAGCTGAATTGACAATTCCTGTTATTTGTTCATGTTTCATCATAAGAAAAAAAACATTAATAAAGGCACTGAAACTGTTTTTGAAACATCTTTATTGTTGTTCATATTGGATGTCAACATTCCTGCAAGGGGAGGTTCTGTGTGTGACATGTTCTTCAGATTGTATTAATGAAGGAATTGAGACTCTTAATTTCTTTGATCCCATGGCTTCCTGAAATGGCCGGCTTAAATATTGTTCTGCTGTTCTCTCTCTTCCCACAGGAGACTTTTCCATCCCATCCCAGACACTGAGCGAGCTAGTGTAAGCCCCACTAAGTCACTCTTAGCTCCACCGCCTCAGCTTGTGTAAGCCAATTCATGCTGAATAAGACCGTGTTGATCTGGGGTTTACAACGCGACTAAGTGACTTGATTTCTCTCCTCTGTTAACCTGAAAATGCTGCGATGGCCAACTGGACTCATGGCCCGAGAGTTTTTTGTTGTTACTGTTCCCAAGACAATGTGTTCATGCTTTCATCTCAAGTTTTCTGTCGCATAGTGTTGCTCAAAAGGAAAGACAAGGCTTATACACACACACACACACACACACACACATAAAGACTGTGTCCAAAAAGGGAGCTTCAGTCCTCACAGCGTGAATTCATTTCTTGCTCTCTGACAAAAAACACCAAAGAAATGAACACTGATCGTGATCGTTTTAATATCATGGGCACCAGATGAGATTCAGTTATCTTCCTCACTACAACAGTGAATGCTTTGACATTAACATGGAAGGCTCATTGGGAGGATGGAAGAAGTATTCAGGTTATTTACCAGAAGTACCAAGACGACATGACAAATATAAGTAAAAGTCATGGGCGTCGTTGTTGTTGAGTTGTTGCGTTCATTGATTGAATCAACCACCATTACCAATGAGAATCTACTGTATGTGACATGACTCAGGTATAAATCATATCCAGGAAGTAATGTCTCAAAGTTTTATTCACGTAATGTTTGGTCATGTTTCCTTCCTTCCTTCCTTCCTTCCTTCCTTCCTTCCTTCCTTCCTTCCTTCCTCCTCCATTCCGTCTGACACTGTTGTGTTGTTAATACTGTGTAAGCAGAATTTTAGTCGAGGTGCCTCCAAAGGTCCACGAGATAAACTGAGGAATCATGAGATTTTTAACGGGAAAGGAAAGAACAAATATTTTTAAAGGGTGTGCTGAATTATAATCTAAACGCCTTAAACGAAAAATGAATGAATGAAAATATGTGCGTACAAGTAATAAGTAAGAACTCATAAATATCTAAAATGTAATAATATTAATTTATAACCACGCAGAGCTGCCACTACAGTGATAAACTGTTCTTGTCTTCAATGGAACTGATGTGTAACAGAAAACAAGACTTGAAATAGATTTGTCCTCAGTGTCTTCATAGTTTGATGAGCGTTTTTGGACCTTGACTGCAAAACCCATTGGACTTCAACCTGTAATAATAATCTGTATTTATAGACACTATTCAAAGTTTCTGAAGCTACACAACAGTGAACAATAAAAAATGAATCATTATAAGATTGATAAAATACAACAGCTCCATAAAAAATAGTTAATAGATTTTAAAATCGAGTTGAAGCCACTGTTTAGGTTCCAAGGTGAGTTTTATGATCTCTCCAATCTTGGGTGTGTGTTGTACTTTGGCATCCTTGACAAGGAGTTTGAGGCTGATGAAAACCTGTCATCAGGAATCCTCAGATTCAGGCTTGGTGGTGTTTGTTGCTGTGGGAGACTGGACTTATCAGCAACTGTCTACACGCTGTGATGTGTGGCAGGGCTCGCCTCGAGGAGGTAAACACACAAAAACTGGTCTGTGGTTATTTCAATCAGAGTTCAACCTCAGGTATGACTAATCTGGACACTACTGCAAACAAAAACACTGCTTTCTGAATCTCAGCAGATCTATACTATACAGACAGAGCCCGCGAACACTTCTCCTTCCTTATCAAGGTTTCCAGACGAAGCGCAGAGAATGATCTCAGATGTCATTTCGCAGCTCTTTACATATTCACACAAAAACTAATCCACACAAAGTGTCCAACATTACTCAAAGTTACCTCCAAAAATGCAGTTATCAAGAGGCCCAGTGTGGAGTACAGTCAGAAAACACCCTGCCTTTGCCTCCTTATCTCTGCTCTCTTCAGTGCGGGTGAGTGTTGGTTGGACGGAGATGGGGAGAGAGATGAGTGGGGCTGCAGACGGATCTCGCTTGTGTTGTGTATGGGCACTGGAGCCTCTCGTGACTGGACATTGTCAAGTGGGGTCACTGGCAGGGCTGCTCTGCGAGCGCACAAAGAATGCAGTTGTCTTATCAGTTGTAAAGGAGCCGTGGACCCTCTGAAAGAAAAGCAAACGTCTCTGCAGGAAGACACAGATGGGTCCTACGAGATATTTTTCTTGCCCTGCTTCTCCCTGGTTGGCAGATTTAAAGCTGCGGTGCAGGTACCAAATGACTCCGACTGTCATGGTGGTTGTGATTTAAGACATGTTTTTCTATTTTATCCCTTCGCCTCCCTTTCTACTAATATTTTGATGGATTTATATAACATGCTGATAACGATAATTGTTCATCTACCAAGACAGTAGCTACAGGAGCTTAATGCCCCGTCCTGCTTTTCTTTTGGACACATGAAACTGAGGCACATTCACATTTGTAATGAGAGTTTGACTTAAACCAGCAAATATCAAATATTTTGTTTTTGATCGGAATTATTTTATTGTTGTCTTTACAAACATTTAAAGGGTAAACAAGCCTTTCTGAAAATATATTTTCATACCTTTAAATGTGAAATGTGCGTCAAATTTTTTCTATAAACCTGATGAATAAGGTGAATATGGTAAGATTTAAAGAAGATATGAGATATGTTTTAATCTTAAAATTTGACCTACAGTTACGCCCCATGCATATTTTTATAGGAAGTAGTTTACTATACTTACTTATTATAAATTGAAATGTTTTTTTAATTAAAAGATTTGTAGTGAAATATAAATAACTACATTCTTAACCCCCAACTTCTTCCTTTTTTCCTTCAGCCTTCAACTACACAGCTACAGCAGTTTGATGATGTTGGACTTGCAGTGATGGTCGTGTTGCACCATATTCTGATATTTCATATACTAGGACTAACTGATTTATTGATCAAATAAGCAGTTTGTCAGTCATCAGTGCAGACGCGGTGCAGATAATAGCTGCAACAGTTCGACATCAACAAAAAGACAAAACAAGAACAAAGTCGACACAGTTGACACTGAGCTTGGGGCTATAAAGAAAAAAGTTTTCTATTTTCATGAAAAATTCAACAGGATTTTCTATCAGCTGTGAAGTTTCTAAACTCAGACTGCCTTTCTCTCCTGGGCCATATATCTCATCCCATAATCCCTTGCTCTGTCTCCTCCTTGGCAAGTCTGGCCAATCAAAGTCCTTAAAGAGGTGAGTGATAGGGGGGGTAGGATGAACCAATTACCGTGGCGACGACTGAAACCCTCTCTACCAACAGCCGAGTCACTAAGTCGCAGACTTGTTGCTCTGCAGGAAGCAAGCGCTGGTGGATTAGCGCTGCAGAAAACAGGCACAAGGGCCAACACTGCTGGGGGCTCTGACCCCATGAGAGGGGGGAGCAACACCTCCCTGTGAACCTCATAAAAAACAGACTGACCAGCAGCTTTACGCTGTAAGGACTGGCACTGCGACGCTGTTGGGTGGTCATGACCCCTTCTCCATGACGCTGAGAGGCTGACAAACCAAAAGTAAATCCTCCGGCTCACGGAGAGCAAACTTATACTGTAAACAGACGCAATCTGGTCGCCTCTTTAGAGGCATCATCGCTGGAGTAAAACAGGGCATGTGTGGTCATATAGTAAAGTATACCACAAGTTTATGTGTGATGTTACGGGATCAGTGCCTGCTGCATCCACACTGGACCTGGAGGAACATGGCAGGTGTGGCTTTTGTTGTGTAGCAACAAAAAGAGGTCATCTCTTCCGGATGTCTACCTAGCGTGTTTTAATTGGATTCCCCGTTGAACTAAAAAGACATAGAAAATGTCAAACTGTGACTGAATGGAAGCAGTTTGAATGGTACACTAATGGAAGGGAAACAAGCGGGCCTTAGTAACACAGGATCCACTATAGATCGACTGCAAGTCTTACTTAAAGGTCCAGTGTGTCAGATTAGTGTGTTTCACCCCCTAAATCTGTAAAATGTTGAATGAATGATGTTTATGGAGTACTTCAACAATGTGGTATTGCTTTTTTAATTTGTAAACGTACAACAAGGAGTTTTTAATTGGTTATGCCTCCATACAACCCACAGAGAAAAACTTTTTTCGCCGATGGTCGGATTCAGTCAGATTCCAATCAGAATAAGAGAACCAAGGAAGTGGAAACACTACCGTTTTGGTCCACAGGGGTCACCAGAATCAACAGAAAATTAAAAAAAAAAACATGAGAGGTAACATCATAAGCAGACATTAAAAGAATCAAAAACATGACGTGTGACGTTTGTGTGGGAGAGAGGGTCCCATATCCCAGGTTAGGAACAACTGTCATAAATAATCAGATGCAAATGAATTAAGTAGTGCTTTATATCCAGCAGACAACACTACATGCAAGAAAATACTGAATATTAACAAATATCCAAAAAGGGCTAAACCTCAGCAGACAGATTTAGGACTTGCATTCTTGATCCATCACCATCATTTCAAATGTACAAAGCAAGATGAATTCTTACATTAAAAACTCATTTTGGACTAGTTTTCGCAAAAATGATTGAATGCGTGTCGCAGTTTGAAGAGCCGCTCTAATGGTGAGAGTTCCCCCACTGCTTTTTCTGCCAGGAAACATTGTCATGAGCCGTGCTCATACTGCTGTCAGTGCATATTAATGAGTATGACTGTCATCTGTTTTTTTTTTATGCCATTGTCTCGTACAAACACAATCTCTCCTGTATCTTTGGCCTCTGTCTTCTCTTGAATTCTGATCTTACTGGCTCATTTTATGTGAGCTGTCTGGCCCGGGGCCTCCTCTGCACACACCACTTTACTGTATAACAACACATACTGAATCATGATAATAAGGCTGAAATGAATTCGCACTTATATACACATATCATTTCTATGTGACTGCATATGTATACAATGCACACTACGTGCCACGACATTCTCAACACTCAGACAACAAATTACACCATGCAACACACCTATCAGCATCACTCTAAACAAATTGCCGCCTAGCTGACCCCCGGAGACAGAACATGTAAACACATGGAGAGATGTGTATATTACACACACATTCTCCCTCAGTCTAATGACCATCACAGAGATAAATTAGAGTGAAGAATGCTTATAGACAAGCTTCAGATTAAAATGCAGAAGAACTGGATAGTTCAAATCTCTGCAAAGTGGTTGCATGCAACCAAACTCTCACTTACTGCTTGTGTTGTAACATCATGATAACACATTATATTCTGAATATACCAGTTGTCAGCAGGGCCATATGTTTCCATACCTTCCTTTGCACCATTCTGATGTGTTCAAGCTGTCAGAATTCCCGAGGAGTAGCCCATTGGTTACTTAAAGTAAATGCATATTCGGCGTCAGTGTATATTGACACTACTTTTCCATACATGAAATTACAACTGCCCTCTCTTGGAAAATGATTAATAGCACTAAAGTCCTTGCCTGGCACTTTCACAGACTGGATCCTCTTATACTTTAGAAATACTGAATCCTAAATTGATGGCTTTCCAAAGAGTTGCTGTTCCCCTAAACTCCTCACGAAGCTTTAATAAAAATTTTATGCAGGGCATTGATGACAGACGTAAACGCCTGATTTAAACGCCTATCATTTAGTCCAAAAAGTGGCCCATAATTCTGAGGTGTGTTGGCACTGTTGGGCCACAGTGTCCTGCTGAGCCAGAAGCCTGAGCGATGAGCTGCAGAAGAGCAGAGGCTCGTCTCCACAGAGGCAACCAGGGCCTCATCTGTGACTGAGTGGGTGCTAGAACGCCAAGCGGAGAAGTGACGGGTCACAGTAAAGGTTAACAAAATCAAGGCAGGGAATTTACGAGCGTCCGTGCCTCACTAGCGATGTCGCCAGCAGCGAGAGAGGAGTGTAAAAGACAAGGGTGGATGAGAGGATTATAGAGTGTGTGTGCGAGCATGTGTGTGAATGCACGCGTGTTTGTGTGCATTTGGTAGTGGGATCCTCGCCTACTTTGCAAGCAATACATTGTGACAGAATGATGAGGGTCCTTCACTGTGAGCGTGTGTTCACTTCACACACAGTCGGACCAGTTGCGCTCTGTAAACTGACTAAAAGCAGCTGGACCTTAGACGGCGTGTACATTGCTGGAGTCTGTAGGCGCCATCACCTGTCAATCTATCATTTCATTTTTGTCATATACAGTTTATCTGTACGTATATAAACTCTAAATGTCCTCCTCATAATAAACATGTCTTGTCTGGAATGATTACAATTACAACCATGATCTCAAAAAGGTCAGGATCCACTGCACTGTGTCAAGCAGCTCCCTCATGCTAAAGAACAGCCATGAAAACTGTATAGGGACAATGATGTGCAGCAGTAAAGAATCTGGACAGATCAACTCTAAACTGATGAATATCTTCCCCCATGCTGATGTAAACATTTCCATTGCAGAAAAAGAAGTGAAAATCAAGTTGCCCCCATCATGGAACGACCTTTGTTTTCATGTTAATTTGAACTGTCCGTTCAAATGTGTCCAAGTATATACTGGGAAACTATTTCAAAGCCTGTGTTTCATACCAATGCAGAACACAGTGTTTCTAAATCCAGAGGGGGGAAAGTTCTTGTGATACGTGCAAATGTGTTAAATTTGAAATATAACAAACCTTTTTTTTTTGCCTCAGTGTTCTCCGGTGGCTTAAAGATTTAAGGTGACAACTGTTAATCAAAATATTCCCAGTTCAAACCCAACCAGGAATCTTTGTTCCGTGCATCTCTCCCAACTTTTCCCGTTGTCTCTCCTCTATAATTAAAGCATAAAATGTCCCCCTCCCCGATGTCACGGTTTGATAGCTTGATCCTAAAGGAGCAGTTAAACATTTTGTGATTCCTCGTGTGAAAAAAAAAAAAAAAAAAACATATCAGCTGAGGGTTTCTTGTAGAACATTCGAAGAGGCAGCATGACTAATTTTGAAACATGCAAAGCATGCTCTGTCTGATTTGGCCCTCTGCAGTATATTACACTTGATGGATGTGTTCATATAAAACAACTTCAGACTGTGTCATTATGTTTTAAACACTATCTAAAGATACCAACATGCAATAATGTGAGAAATACTTCACCGCACACACACACGCACACACACTCACACTGTACAGATAAGATTTGCCTGTGTTTTGTGGCTGTCCATGAGTGGAATGGGGGCCCTAGATTTTAGAAGACAACCCAGTGATAGGACACTTCATCACGCTGGTTTGTGGAAGGTTCTCAGCTCGCTTCCCCACTGATAGCCCCAGTTTGTCTGGAAGAGGTTATGCTTTGTGATAGTCTGGCAGAATCATGGATTTGTCTCCTTGGACCAGTTGGAACCCGTACAGTGTATCAGGTTTTAGCAGCATGTGGTTTCAATTTGATCCCTCTCAAAACTACTTTCATTTCTCTTGATCAATGTCAAACAGTACTAATGCTATTATTCTATGCGTTATCAAAGTAACAACAGATGATATAAGGGGTTGACTTCCAACCAAGTGCACGGCTGTGGGTTGAATGTGCATGGATAATGCCGCGTCACATTCTGGCTCCCTCGCTGGTTCCTTGCTGGCATCCTTTAGTTCTCACCACATGTGGAGGCATTCATCATTTTCACATATAATAACACAGAGCATTGAATTTCCCTTTCTTATTTTTGCAGAGCTACTAGCTGAGCTTAGTTGCACAGTAGGCATCTGTCTG
The DNA here is from genome assembly GCA_023373845.1 of Nibea coibor. Lineage (NCBI taxonomy): Eukaryota > Metazoa > Chordata > Actinopteri > Sciaenidae > Nibea > Nibea coibor. The sequence continues at coordinate 22,518,175 of CM041739.1, forward strand.
CCCGTCCATCTCACCAACTGCGGTGCTGATGGCTGGTCTAATTCGAGCAATATTCCGACTTTCCCAAAAGCCGTGGGGGAGAGTCTGTGGCTGATGGCTCCACCCTGGGCTGATCACCATCCATCTCTCCCCCCTTTCCGTCGCCCGCCGCCCCTCTGCCGAGCGCCGCCCCACTTGAGATCCATTCGGAGAGCATATTTGCCAGATGACAGCGCGCTCTGTGTACCATCCATTATGGCTAAGGCAGATACATTGTCATCGGGAGCCTCACACGCTGGCATAAATCCATGGTCAACAGTAAGTCTAGGTCAAGTGATTTATACACAGGGGCACGTACGTACATACACTCGCCCCTCTCTTCTACAGACATAGAGGCATGTTCAAACACACATCTGCCATGCAACTGCCCAAGGCAAACTATGGAAACCTGTTACTGTACTCACAAGAGCTGTAATGGGAGTCTTGTTTAAAGTACGCAGGAATCTGGTCAAAGTCTGGCGGAGGTCACTTTTTGAGGAAATGCAGAGCCCCGAGGGAGTGAGTGCTAGCGGTTCTCCTCCTCCCTACTGCTCTTCTTTGAGAAGGAGGAGGTGGAACTGTGTGAATCGCACAGACACACTTACACTCACACATTCAACACATGCATGCATGCAGCTTGGAAGCAGATAGCTGTGCACGGACAGGGGAAGATGAAGTGCTAAGCGCATTGACTGTACTTGACCGTAATCTCTGGATGAGAATTGAGGAGATGCAGTGTGCGTCCCGGAGGCTCACTTGTAACAGATCTGTAGAGCCCCTGGTAATACGTGCGCATTACAATATTCCAGAGAGGGACATCTCACTTGAGTCAATTGGTTTGTTCTCAAGGCCACAGCAAGTGTTAAATGAGCACACAACCACTGCACTGCGCCGCGCTCAGAGAATTGATACAACATTCAGTCAATAAAAGAGTATACACCTGTCGTAATTCACACATGAATCTTAGCAACTAAAATAAGAGCACAGATTTATGCGCTGTAGCCTAAATGTGGATTTAAGAGGTTTCTAAAAGAGCCAAACGTCACTTCCATCATACCAAACAGACAAGTGATACAGCAGGCATATTGGCGCTGTGTCAAAGTCATATCAAGGAAGATGGACTGATCCATCTGATATTGCCCACTGTCTGGTTTTTGAAAAATACAACTGACAGTTGCTTGTCTTAGCCATAGCCCTCATGGCCCCCCTGTTGTACATCACCCGACTTCAACAATATTGACTTCTGTTGAAGAGATTAGCTGTCAAGCTTTTATTTTGTTAAGGGATCAAGGTCCTTCACGTTCTTACCTAAATATAACTTTACTCCGTTGCAGGTTTGAAATTGCTGCTGCAGGTGGTATTTCATTTATGAGAGCGCTCGAGACCCAGAATGCCTCGGCTTGACCGCTGGGCTTTGGAGGGATTATCTGATGAATTTGTGTTTTACAGCAGCTGTTAGCGAGAAGTCACCAGGGGTCTAAAAGTGGATGCGAAAGCCCTCAACCAATGGTGCCGTATGGTCACTTTCATTTTTCATTTGTCTGAAAACTTGCCACAACCCTGTTTATTTTAAAACTTTGCATTGCGTGCTTGATATAACCATACATGTTGGATGTTTTGATTGAAACGGAATGGAAATAGACACTGCTGCAACGCTGTGTGATAGGGCTGGTATCAAACTACATCCAAAATTAAACGTCCTTAACCCTGTCTCTGAGAGCATCAAGTTAATCTTGTGCATGTCTACACTGATAAGGATCTCCTGCAAGACAACTATGCAGCACCTCTTATGTCATTGGAGATTCTGATTTATGAGGCGGGGGGGGGGGCACAACTGACGACCTGTTAATGCCCACTCGGATGCTTGGATTGCTATTGCCATTCATAAGAGGCCAGGAGACCAAGACTAAATGAGACTGGGTTGGAAATGTCACCTGCGTGCACAACCTTTTATGCCCCAGAGTCCTTCTCAGAACTGTAAACTCTATCTTACAAGCCTCTGACCACCTCCATGGATGGCTTATGGCAGAATCCCACTAGCGACGCCAGCCATCCCCCATTTCACTGTAAATCAAACTGCTATCTAAAGCAGCAGGACTCAGCCTTACAACGCTGGCCACCGATATATGGGAAATCCCCACTGCTGCAATATACCACAGGGGGGTCAACAAGAGCAGAAAGGTCACAAGCTTCACTTGGCAAAGTGTGTTTGGATTTTTGTTACATGTTGTGCAAGTAAAGAGGGATCCAAGTCCCAGGCCCCCTTGAGACAGAAAAGCCTTGTTGACAGAGTTTGAATAATATAAAGCCAGCCGGCTCTGTAAATGAATATTGGGTTTAACAAAGAATAAAGCTAAGTATATCAGAAATCCTGCCTCTGATCATGCCTCTGAAATTGCTTAACCTGTGAATGAAGTGTGTAGTCCAACAGTAACATGAATCAAAGTGATAACAGAGCTATACTTTGAGAAAACCCAAGCTCATTGGCTCCCTGGTATTAGGTGTGTCTTATTTAGAGATTTGAGCATTTACACATTATATTCAGAGATTTACATTTAGAAATATATTGCTGCATCGGTGATACTCAAACTGCTTCCAAAAAAGGAATCTGAAGACATTTCAAAAGACCTATTTACTTAATCTCTTATCTGTTCTACTGGGACACTAAGGCGTCCCTAGTTTATGGGTTAATGTGAAGTTTATGCTGATGGATACTGCTGTCTCTAACCGACTTCAAGGCATTTTTGTGTCTGGAGTTGCTGGCTTTGTACTCTGCTTTGGCACACCACACGCTAATGTATCTCCAGACTACTGGATCTCACAAATTATCTGTCACAATTGTCACAGAAAAATGGCAAGTGTAAGGCAAGTGTAACTTTTGAATTCCTGTTTCGTCTGGGCCCTGTGATGCTCGAGCCCCTGAATGTGTGTTAAATGTGTGATACGTATCATTTTTACAACAATGCAACACAAAATGATTCATCATGCATGAATAGTCTGCTCTCTTGTTTAACCTGAACTTACGATCCATTGAACTTGCTATGTCTGCTCATTTGAATCTGTAACATTATGATATTATTTGCGTCGATTACAGACCATTACAAGCTGAGACAGATGCCTGTCAGTACTGCTGCATCTGTGTTCCTGTAAATCTTTGCAGATGTGGTTTTGAGCCTGATGTCTCTGCAGCAGCTGGCCTCTGTACCATGACTTGCTTGCCACATGCAAACTGCTATCTCAACCTTCAAGACACACACACACACACTCTCGCTTTCCCCCTGGGAAGCACCCTCTGAGTAATGAGACATAGCTGGGCCTATGTTCAATGTCCCGTCACTTAATGTGACATGAATCTCCCTTGCTATGTGTGATCGATCTATTTATTACCCTGTTTATGTAAAGCCAAGGAAAGTCTCCTGACATGGGATTTCTTCAGCCTGAAATATCAATGGCCATCACTCACTTTTTATTGCTTTTTTCCCGTCCTTTCTGATCTTGTGGCATTTGTTTTGTGGTGTTTTGGGAAAAGGACATAAGACATGGAACAACAATACAGAAAATCTACAGGTACATGTGTTTGCATATCTATTGTATTCATGGTATTATGGACAATATGAAAGAAGAGTCTCATAATTGGAGTGTAATGCTGCTTTAATACAAACTGCAAGGCAAGAATATACACAAAGCGTGACCAATCAGTGTTGAAGAACCTGTACAACATCTTTCTTTGTGACAGAGATTCATGCTGCAAGTTGGAAACTGATAGTTTAGAGTTAATATTCCTGCCCTTCGATCTAAAAGTGTCACAGTAGTAGCTGCAGCGCATTGCAAGCCACTGAACTGCAATAACACTTTAATTTTTTTAGTATAGGCTAGTACTGTACTGCATGTCTCAGAACACAAACTATAATAATAATAATATGATAATAATTTGATGAAAATTGTTTGAAATCAGGTGTGTTCTTCTTGGTGAACTCGGGTTTATTAGTGTGGAGTAAGCTGAGAGGCATTTTACTTATTAAATTTGTATACCTTCTAAAAAGAGGGCTCTTAAGTTTGTGTAAAAATGTGGCAGCAGGTTCATTTTTATAATGTTGTCGTCTCGTTACAGTACATGCAGGAAAGAAGAGAATTCTCTGCTTGGCCCAGGACTCATTAGAGTCACTGCAACATGTGGGCTCTCTACCCTAGATCATCTTCAGAGGTGTGCTGTGTGCTTCCATCCAAACCAACCGCTCTCCAGACCTGCTGTGTGCAACACTTGTGTGAGCGCCAGGGCTTTCGCTATCGTGCAGATGCCAGGCCTTCCTAAGAGGGCTTCTCGGGGCAATCCCAGTTACAAGCTCTGGTGTTAACCTGCTGGAGGACTCTTATCAGCTACATGTCATGTTCGCATTTTCCCCGCAGTTCCACCAACTCTCTCACCGTCATCTCAACACTCTCCTAAGCTCCACCCTTGAAGGCCACTTTTATCTGAAGCGCTAAAGTGGCAAACATATTTGTCCAGAGCTTTCCCACAGTCTCAGGAGTTGGAAAGTGAATGGAGCAGCTGTATTGTAACACAGAACATGAGTCAGTGTGTCTACAAGGAGTTCCAGGTTTCAAATGGGCCTCACGATGTTGTTGCCTCAGTTCCCTTAGAGGATCATATAGATAGTTTTGCATATCCTAGCACATTAACGTGCTGTTATAGATATATTTTCAGAATAGACTAGTTACTCTTTGCTTTCCATTCAATGAGAACAATGAACGATTAAAAAAAGATCATTTTATTGAGATTTGGCATCTATATAAAAGAATACGTTTTACTCTGGTCTGCACACTCACACAAAAAACAGTTTATTTACACATTAGCCTCTAATGTCTGCATATATCAGTCTGCTGATAATGCTTGATGGACATTGACAAATTGGTCTTTTGACTCTTTTCCTCTGCTGTCAGCTACACACCCAGACCCCCACACACCACAGACACCCCCATGATGTACTCATTACTGGGAACAATGATAGAGAGGGAGAGGGGGAAAAAAAAAAGTTTTATTGCGTATGTTGTTATGTCCACTCACAACTTCTTGAAACTTTTTTTTTTTTTTTTTGATGGGGTGGTGGGGAGTTGGCTTAGTTCGCCTCCCTTTGCCTTTGACTACTGTCAGGCCTTTTATGTTCTTCCTGTGGATTTTGGGTCACTGTCAGAGAGACTGAGAGAGAGTGTGAGGGAAATTTAAATGTGGCTCTCCAAAGGCTGGGAGAGAATATTGAGAGGTTGCTTTTCTTTTGGATTTTGGTCCTAAATACTGGAGTTCATCTCGGCCATTGACACGTCTGGAAAACGTGAGTATTTCTCCTTTATAGGCATGTTTACTCCATCATTCACTGCCCACCAAGTTGTTAAATTGTAATTTGGTATCCCGAGATATTGCTCTGATGAGATATTAAACTAAAGCATATGGAAATATCTGTGTAGATTTCCCCAATTTTTCATATTTTAACTCCTGCTGTTGTGGTTTCAGTTGGTACACCCATCTCTGTCTCGTGTTGGCACCTTTCTCCCTCCTTAGGGATTAGGAGCTGTCAATGGGCCCCTCTGCTCTGCACACACCCTCATACCCTCCACACACACTGCAGTAGCTGCTCAAATCTCTAGTTCTTAGGGCACTGTGTATGATGGTGACTGGGCAAGCTTGGGGCTTGATTAGCGCAGTTAGCCCTTCTAAGGCTCTAGCTGTTTACAGTGGATTACAGGGAGGGAGGCAGGGGTTAAGTCTACCCAGGCACCATGGCTCCCCCTCCTCTCTCTCTCTCTCTCTCTCTCCCCCCTTGGGAGCCACTGCAGCAGGGCTGGCAGCTCGTCTGGGCTCCCCATCGCAAGGCCAGGCTGACAGGTAGTGGGATTTGGCACAGCAGTTTGCATGAGAGCCAACAAGAAAAACTGAACATGGCGGATTAGTTTGGGATTATGTTGTCAGAGTTAGCCTTGACGGACAAACTGCAGAGGAATAAATTGCAATCTGTTTGAGGAGCACGCTGCCACGCAAACAGGAGAGGCATCGGCTCGTCTCGCAGCCTGTCCAAAATGACAGGAAGGAGAGAAAATCATTAATAATTTATAAACAAAGTCCACGGTCATTACTGACGTCTGCCCACTCCTGGCTGGACAAGACGTCTGGTTGTCTAACCCCCGAACATCAGGGGCTGGTTCATGTTAAATCTTAAAACCTAAAGTGACAGGGCATGTATAGATAAGAGAAGATTATACTGCAAAGGACTTAAAATGTATCGACTACTCCTGTGATTTTCACCCTATTTCTGATAAGGCAGTGAGTGAGGAGCAGGCAGGGGGACAGAGAGCTGCCTGGAGTATTTTTTTTTTAACTTGCAAACTGATATTCAGTTGTGACTAATGTTGGTACCTGCCATCCTGGAATAAGGTTTTTGGAAAAACCCCGGAAATAGCTCAACTAGCTTTTACGACGCCGAGGTGACTAGTAAACAAAGCCCATATTCTTTAGACTTGCAAAGAGCACTGTGTGTTTCTCGGCAGCTCGGGGTTTGTTTGTGTTCTATTTCCCAGAATTTTTATTTATATTAAGGCCTTAATTTACCTGATGTGTGTACTCAAACACTATCAAAGCTCAAATATAGATTGGTACATGAAGTGTTACTTCAAATGCAGGACACTTTAACCAATGGGTAAAGCTTAATTTGAATTTCATTCACTCAGCAGCCAGTGGAAAAATCCAACATCCATATGTGTTTTCAACCCATGATACTAAATAGCAAAACCATTTTGAAAATAGCGTTGCTATTTCCCCTCTTCCCCCGCAAATTTTGCCCTTTCATAACAAAAATAATTAAATAATTTAAAGTTTTTATAATATTGGATGGACTCGGCTCTCTGACTCAGCGGGAAAAAACAGCTGGTTCTTGGAAGTGGGTGAAAGGGCAAAAAGAAAACTTTAGTTCAGGAAGTAACAGCTTTATAAAAAGAGAAACTTGCCCTACATCCAGAAGAAATAATAATCATAAAAAAGTACAAATTTCACACTGAGAGAGTAAACGCACTGCTACAGCATTTCATTTCTCTCTGTTTTCATCTCACATTAGATTTAGCTTTTTTTTTTTATTAGAGAAGTGAATTAGCTCAATTTGACGGCGTGCAGCGGCGCTCTCATGCTGGGGACTGACTGGCATGGTAAAATGTATTAATGAGCTTCATTGCATTCTGTCCTCTCCTACATCATTAGGAATGCATGTCTGTATGTTAAACATATGAATATGCATCGGCATAGAGCATTTGCTCTCAGAGTTAGCAGCGAGCCAGCGCTGTGCCTTGAATAGTAATCTAGCAAAGAAATTAACTGCATTTTCTTTGCCCTGTTTTTTAATTTTATCACGAAACCCATCCTGAATGTCAAATTAGTCTCTGACGGAGTGAAAGTATAATTTAATGAGTTGATGTTTGCTTATATGATAAGAATTCTTTAATGTCGCATGTTTGTATTTGTGATCACAATACTGTGTCGGATACAAAAAAAAAGGACAATAATATGAATAATAAGTCGGTGAGCAAACACATTAGACTGAGACATACTTCATTTCACTGTCTGTCTACCTGAACAAATCCAGTCCAGTGTTCCCAGTCACACTGTCAGACTGAGGGTGATCCTGAGGTCAGCAGAGGTCACTGGATAAAGGTTAACACATTACCATCATGGCTCTCACAGGCCTGATTGATGTTGAGTTGGTGGAGGGGTGTGTGTACAGGGGTTAGGTCAAAATAAGGTAAACTTGGAGATAAAGCATTTTTGTAAAAGGGAAAAAAAGCTTTATATTAAACAATAGACAAAATTATAGAAATAAATGAGTAGATTTTTTTTTCTAAGGCAGAGTGTAATATGTACAGTAGATGTATCATTTTTTATATTAAGGATATGTATTTATTTTCACTACATTTTAGTGTAGACTTCATTATCTGTGAATGAGGAATGAACCAACAGGACTGTCTCTCATGAGAAATAAGGATCTGCAAGTAGAAAGAGGAGCGCTGCCTAATTTAATAATATTTAATTGATCCACTCACAGTGAGTTTTCTTTACTCCTGTGCCTGTGCTCTCACTCTACCCTCCAGCTTCTGGCCTGCAGAAGACCTGCTATTCATTCACCGCGTCACAAGTCGCCAACGAAAACAGCCGGCGCTCCTCAAGAACAAAGACGCTATCTGCACTCATCGGGCAGCGTGTTGTAAGAACGGGTGACATGGAACGGCGAAGAGAGGGAGGAAGTGGTACTGATTTCCTGACAGGACAATTAGAGGGAGCAAATCTGAGCTAAATATTCCAGATAGGGTGGGCATGCAGGGCGGGCGATGGACCCTCCAGAGTCTTGGAGAGGAGGGAATACTCACCCAGCAGGGCGCCATGAGAGTGTTCATGTTGACTGATTTAACTGTGCAAAGGTGAGAGACACAGATAGGTCAGACTTCTGACTATTATGAAGCAAGAAATGACAACACGTGAAGTGACAGTAAAGTTGTTTTAGTCCATAGGGAAATAGCTTCCACTGTAAGAGATTACAAAATATAAGTTTACATGCTCCAAAAACAGGAACAGTCGTAAGGATTTTCAACATCTGGAAAGATACACTCCAGAAACCAAAAAAAGTTTCCAGGCAGGCTTTAGAAAGAGCCTAAAACCCCAGCAGCAAGTTAAACATAATATCCCCTGCTCATCCTCTCTCACTCCCCATTGCAAATAAATAAATCAGCCATGTCCACACATGCAATTTTGACCTGCGGTGACTTCACTGACTGGAAATTACAGTTCCTATTTTCACTTTGATTTCCAAACGGTATTATCCTTGCTCTCCAGTGGAGGGAAGGTAAACAGTAGCAGTGGAGAGTCATATGTCTCTTAAAATAAACTGCATTGTCTGATGATGTTTTAATGGGCAAACCTCGATCCCCTGGGCAATGACCCTTCTGAGTGTGCCTCGGCAATGTACACTGGGTGCTGGGATGTAATTGCTATGTACATACTGGGCTCTTCTCTGGTTTCCACACTGCAAGAAATGTCCAGCTGACTGTTTTTAGAACTGTAATGTATAGAGAATCTAAAGCATTATTTCTTTTAGGACATGAAAAAAAATGTGCAAATGGAGTTCATTCCTCTTGAGTGACCAGAAATAACCTGACAGATTCGTTTATATTTTACAAATTTTAGTAAATGATTCTTTTTTGTGTGTGTTGAAAACATTATATCCTTGCTGTTCGGAACTTTTTTCTTTGTTATCAATGGATGAATTTACCATTACATCTGTGCAGTGTGACCTCTCTTTAGTTGGTTAAAAAATATACATAATGTCAGTTCAACAGACACACAGGAAATCGACGAGCTGGGAGGATGACGTCGTTAGTTTTTTTGTTTTTTTTTTCCTTAACCATCTCATCTGTGGGGGTCAGTTCTGAGGGAGCTGACCTACCTGTTGCTGTGAGTCTCCTCCACCATCACAACAGAACCCGTCAAAGACAAATGCCAAATAAACTTTAAGATAACTCAAAGAAAACATCATCAGTGCTAATGTTAGCAAAGTAGGCTATCTCACGCTGCCTGAGTGGAATACAAACTAAACAGAACAATAGGTCCTTTTAAATGTTGCATGTTGTAAAGTGACACGTCTTAAAGGGTACATAACCATCAATATGCAGACTTGCTGAAGAGGGAAAAATGTCTTGTAACAATCTTCGTAGTTGTAATGTTCGTGCAGGCTTTGCAGTGGATGTCTGCCTGTAATGTTCTTCCCACCTTGGTCCCACATGAGGGTCCATTTCCAGTCAAAACAGAGAGGGCGTCCACAGAACAGTCAACACAGTGATTTTCACCAGCAACCCCCTAACCCTGAGCTGCAGCGATGTTTCCCTGGGAAGAAACAAAGACATGCATGCGCAGGAATGAGGGAACCACAAGGAGGACAAGAAACTGTAGGGGCGGGGGATGTTATCAGATGGAAGGAATGAGCAGGAGTGAAGAAAAAAAAAGAGAGACAAAGTAACTCAACTCAATATGTGCGCGACTCCCCCATTTTCCTTTTCTTGCTGAAACTAATGAATTTTTGCAGGAAGAGGAAATGCTTTGGGAATAGGTAAAAATTTCATCAAACACCGGATGTGTGCACTTGATTAGTAATTCAGACCAAAGCTAACTTTGGTAAGACAATATTACAAGAGGGCTCAAGGAAATAGCTAATGAGCAGCTAAGCTAACTTTGTCTTGCTCCAGAGCATACAGTCATCTGATTTTCTAGGCATCGAATCCTAATTGGATTGTGGAGAAGTGAAGAGGACAAAGAACATTTATCTTTCACAATTATCAGGAATTCATAACTTGGGCAAATTTGCTAGCTTGCATTACAATTTGATTGAATTAACTATTGATGAGCAGCAGAAACCAATATCATTTCAATCTTCCGACCCTTAACAGTCAATAGATTATTCAGATTTGGGATATTAGAAAAAGCTTTAAAAAGCTTCTGTGATTTTCGACCATCCTTTCAGTCATCTTTAGCTCCTCAGTCTCAGTCTCTCCTTCCTTCTCAACACCTGTCTTCCATTAGGTCTTTGGCGGCCAGCTATTGCGCAGTGCACAGGAAGCGATGCAGTGACGTGCTCGACAGGCTCGAATCATTCACTAGCCGACAGCGAGGGCGCGGCCTGATGAAGTTGTAAAGTAATATCCCAGCAGTCCATGAGGTCAGTCGTCCCCTTTTTTACAGGCAACATGAAAAGAGGTTCGAGTGCCGGTCACGAGACGGGGCTGGGTCCCTTTTGTCTCAAGGGTTCATCAGTTCAGATAGCAGGGTGAGGTGGCTGCTGCACATTTCTAATATCCGGATGTAATTAGATGATATTGCACGCATTCATTGACATTTACTGACAACTTTCAGGAGTGAGGAATCGCTCGCTGCCACGTTGAATTTCATGTTTCTCTAAGGTGAGCTTTTCAGGAATTAACACCTCTGATCTGAAAGTGTCAAAGGGTCATGAAAGGCTCTCATGAAGCTATAAGATCAAAAACTTTTGACACCTTGTAATCTGAGATTACTTGTCAGTTTTTCACCTTATTGTATGGAGCAAATGTTTGAAATGCATTTTTTTTTCTAACTGTTGATGTTTCTTTCAGTGGTGACAGCCATGTTTAGTCTACCCCTTAGAGCAGAAAACAACAGTACAAACTGAGGTCATTTTTATCTGTTTTGTCATCCACAGGTTAGGTTGCCAATTATGCCAATTAACCCCAGATGGATGGATATCGCCCACACGAGAGGTGACGTGAGGTGATTCACCATCGCCTTGGTATTAGTCCCATAATGCAAGCTGACGGTGAGGATTCCAGAAGCAGGGGAGGGGGAAGTTCGAGGGTCCAGAAGGGTTCGTGTTCAGGTCTCTTCTGTGAATCATGCAGCCTAGCGTGCGATCGGCACACTGCCCTCCTCTTGACTCCCTCATAAGCTCTGTTACAATAACACACTTGCTTTTCACTCCGGCCCTAACCCCGAACCCTCCCCCCCGTTCACCCCCCACCCCACTCACCGCTCACCACCAACACTCCACTTCTCTGAAAAACACTAAGGAGAAAGAGAAACAGACCTGCACCTACAGTCTTCTGTAAGATAAAAGCTGGAGGGTATTTATTTCAGCCGCCGGCTACCCTCAAAATTCCATTACTGTTGTTAGCATAACTGTGATGATAAAGATAATCTTTGTTATTATTATTATTATTATTCCCTACTTTAATTAATTCCTCCCCGGGGCTCAGAGCGGTAATAAGGAGCAGACGTCGACAATTTCTACCCGACTCCTCAACGCTGAAGTCCCAACCAAGTGCAAGTCAAGGTTAACAGTGCCATCTACAGTAGAGACAAAACTAGTCCATCTTGTGATTTGATGATACTGATGATATAAGAGGAACAGACATGGACATGTCTGAGAGATCAGCCATCTTGTACTGATGGTTTTTGTCTAAAGTTCAGGGCCTCACTCATCACTCCGCTCCAGTATTATTAAAAATCTATGATATTGCTGGATCGCTGCATGAAAGGCACTTAGCCTTAGAACGTTTTGCTCGCAGCTTAAGCAAACATGGCACAGTCCTAAAAATACTGTTATCAAGTCGTGCGCTCTTATTTTGAAATGTGATCACTGACATGGCTTTATTAAAATACCACCTGTGCAACAACTGGTCCATTTATGGCCTTTTTACTCAAAGGCCTTATCTCATTGAATTTAGTTCAAAGAGATAAGTTTAATTCAGTCATTCCATGACTGATAGCATGTGAGGAGTACAGTCTGTGTGAGGGGCCTTTTTCTGTCTGGAACATCCAAATTTCTAACCCGCTGACATTCTGACACTGAGTCTAATTGTAAACAATACTGAGCGTATGGAAACCAAAACTCGAAGTGAGCTCCTGTTGTTCAAATATCATGAAATATACAAGGAAGTCCCTCCATGCCTCGTTTTATTAATTTCTTACGGCATATCCCCAGTTCATAAATAATTGTTTATCCATCTAAGCAGGACTAAGGCTAGGTGAGTGACGTGAACTAATTCACAGCTGACTAAGTTAGCACATCAATGTCAGAGACCAAACACAGGGATTCAGAGATTTAACCATTTGCCTTGACAAGGGAGCGGGAAAAAGGCTAAAGAGGAACCATTACTGTTTATCCTCAGCCTTATCACTACTGGCGATGGGCTTGTAAATATTATCCTATTCCTCTTAATCCACTGCGCAACGCCATGCTCACCCACTTACCGGAAGCTCCGACATTTACCTCGGGATTTGCCGGGGCTTGGGCTAGAGTGGCTGCGAGTGAGAAAGTGCTAATCTACAAGGCAGATTCAGGATTAGTCTGGTGAGCCAGGTGACCCAAGGGCCCGAGATCTTATTGGCCGGAGGAGATGTGGGCCTGTGGTCCTTGGCAGGGGGTGACTGACGATAGGAAACTAGGAAGGCGAAAAGGGGGGGCTTCTCAAACCTGCTTTCTTTTTTTTTGTTTCTCTGCGTCCCTTTTTCTCTCCCTTTCTCGCTTCCACACTCTTTCTCTCTCGCTCTCTCTGAAGGAGCCCTGATGAGAATTCCACTAATCAGCTGAGGATTAACAGGGACTCAGACAACACTACATCTAATTCCCCCTTCACCGCCACTGGGGCAACAAGAGGCCCCACGCAGCACTACAGCACTGAACACATCACTGTGCGTGTGTATGTAACTATTTCTATTAGACTCAGATATAGCTAGATATTCATTCACTAATTTACTGACCGGTGTGAGCCAAATGGACTTAATAAGTCATTCCATCACAATAATGCTGCTGTTTAAATACTGCACATGTCCTGAAGTCAGTTTATTGTTGCCTATGTTCAGCAGCAATGTTCTGGCCAATTCACACAGTGCATTTGTATCATTTAAAAGTTACGTGGTCTGGGTATATTGTGCAAACAGGACATAAGACATCAGAGACTGGGCTTTGCATCATGAATGAGTGTTCTTCATAAAGAAAAGAAGTTGTGGTTTTGGTGAAATGTTAGCAAAAATGTCTTGTGTCTATGTGAAATATCAACCGTTCTCTAGCCTCAACAAAGATCTGTGATTGTCTAAATCCAAACCACCAATTATTATTTAATATGCTTCAATTGTAGTAAATTGTGCTGCAAGAGCTCATAATGTACTCTAGACAATTATTATTATTATTATTATTATTGTTATTATTATTATTATTATTATTATTACAAACAGTGGGTGTCTTTTAGCTGGGTAACCATGAGTTTTTAGTGGATTGTCATTAAATGTATTAAGAAGATGTGATGATTGTTTTTTTTTTTTGTTTATGCAAGAAATAATTTTTTATTTGCTAATTTCAGATTTGCACTTTTTATTTTAGTGTGTGTTGAAATTTGGGTTTGAAGTGTTTGTCGGATAAATCATACCAGTTTAAAGGTGTTACCTCAGGCTCTGGGGGTGAATTAGTTAATTGTTTTCTTGGCATTTTTACATTACATTACATTTATTTTATTGGACAGTAGAGATAGAGACAAATGAAGAGAGAGAGGGGGGTATGGCATGGAATCAAACCCCCATCATCAAAAATATCTATAATGAAAATAATTATTAATTTGAAGCAGACCTCATGTGTGCAGCTTTGTTCAGTGGGATAATGCTGAAATATGTGATAAAAAAAAAACATTTGACAAAGAAAAAGATAAAAATAAGGGAGCATATAAATGACTCATTTTGGCTAAAATACCCAAACTGGCAAAGAATGTGCTGTTCAAACACAGCGAAGCTTAATGTTTTGGCCTCCATGTCTTCTTTTATATTTTCTCCTCGTCTTATTTCTCTGTCTGAGATGAGTGTAATCCTGTATGCTTGGATAAGAACACGATGGTCAGCTTGTGTTTTTCAAAGTGACACTGGCATCAGGAACTCATTCATTTTAATGCCGACTCTCATTCACTTGCCAGGTCATGCCGGGCCACCCACAAAGCAAAACTACTTTTAAAAATATCAGAGCATCGAGAGCGTGCAGTTTCACACCAATGTGAGGGGGGGGGGGGGGGGGGGGTATATGATATTTTAAAGTCAGTATTTCAGCATCTGCTTGATATTAATGCCTCAAACCACGCATTATGCCAGATGCACAATTCATGATAATATATTAGTGGCATCAGGGGGAAGTGGGTTGCATTTTCAGTCTGGTTAAGTACATTTTGGCATGAGTCCCGTGCTATCTCGGAGACAGGTTGGCTTCCCAGCCTCCCACAGTTTTGCAGTAATGAAGGAGCTGTCTTACCCAAACAAACAGGCTCTCTGGAGATGTACCTCAACTACCTCCTTAATCCAGGAAGTCTCTCTTATCTCTCCACAAATGGCCCCGTAGTGAGGCACAGCACACTGCAGTGTCATTCATCAGTTAAACCCCAGAGCGATGAAGCAGGTACGATTGCTTCATGTTGGGAAAGTAAAAAGTGACAGCGTGCGCTCTGGCGGCATAGTTCAGAGCTCCAAGCTCAGTTTTGTCGGTCAGGCGTCAATCTGTGTGTCAGAATGCTGGATCCACGCAGAATGATAAGCTTTTGTTTTTTATTGGCAGATATCAATACCTCTATTACCCGAGTCCCCCTGGTGTGGCGGTGCTGTTATGTTGGTCATCGAGGATTTTAGACTTATTGTACTGTGACATTTGTCATAAATCTTTTAAGACGAGAGCTTGTTCAATACAGTTTAAGTATTTTGAAGCATGCTGTTCTCAGACACTCTAAATAGGGTCTTATCCGTCACATAAAAATCATATTTTTCTATACTTCCATTTCTGAAACTAGAACAAATACACATCTTAGTTTTTTCTGCATGTTTTAGCTTCTTCTTTTGTATATTTGTTATCTTCTGAAACGTCCCTGTTTGCCCATGTTTTGCTTTAAAGCACAGTTTGCAGTTATTCTAGTATTCTAATATACCAGAGTTCTTAGTCTGCTTTTCACACACTTCATCTTTATTTGGATCCATTGTTATATATTTTATCACTGAGCTGGTTACACACTGTCCTGTGTCACAAACGCGCCC
This sequence comes from Nibea coibor, assembly GCA_023373845.1. Taxonomy (NCBI): domain Eukaryota; kingdom Metazoa; phylum Chordata; class Actinopteri; family Sciaenidae; genus Nibea; species Nibea coibor. Next base: position 22,533,806 of record CM041739.1, read on the forward strand.
TGCATGAACCCTGTTGTCCAGTTTCTTCATCACATCATTGACAGTTTACAAAATCTAAAGAGGGCGGCTGCTGAGTTTGATGACTCGTCCACAGAGATGGCAGAGAGACGTCTGACAGTGTTGACACAAAGAAAATGGGGGCAAAAGCAGCGGGTTAGCATGGGAGGACTGAGGACTGGCAGCAGAGAAAAATCATTTGTGGAGGAGTTGTGACACTTGGCGCCGCTCATTAGATAACTTCACAGAGAGCTAAAAGCTTTGCTTCTCCCACTGAACACACTCCTACACACAGCCTGACTGGAGCATGTCAGACACCGTGCTGTCCAATGAAAACCAGGAACGCCTCCGACTGAAAGTTTGTCAAAAATGAAAAGAAGAAAGAAGAGAATGTTTATACTGTGCACAGGTACATCATAAATACTGCAGGAAGAAGAAGAGTTAACAGATCACATCATAATAACACACACACACACACACACACATTCCTAATCAAAACTGATTTTTCATGTCACAAATTCCAGTTTTAAATTAAAAGTTTTTCATAACACTTCATATATTTAATGTCTGGATTCTACTACTACTTCTAATAATAATGATGATAGTCATAATCATAATAATAATTCCACAATTAAAAAATGATAAAGGAAAAAAATATCAAAAAAAATAATAAAATAATCATCTTAATGAGTTCCAGAGTCTCTGGTTACACAGTTCAAAATGTTCAATGTCTAATTCAATATCACATTTATTTAAAAAAAATAAAAATAAAAGAAGAATAAGTGAAATCAAATAAAAGAACTCATTTTACTTTATAATCATTTTTTTATTTCAATATTTACCTAATCAGTGGTTACACCGTACATCTTAGGCTGTTTTCAGACCTGTGGTTTGTAGCTTTGTTCCAATTCAAAGACAAATTTGATACACGTGCCCCTTTGTTTGTTTCTGTCCACAATGAAACATTCAAACAGTCCAAAAGTTGCTATTCATGAGCAAGCTGTTTCCTCATTGGTCAGAAATCTTACAGGTAAGATTAACCGTGTGCAGTAAAAACAAAATGTACAGTTCCACAGAGCATCTAGACTGTGATATATATATATAATTTTTTTCTGATACATCTAAATGTGTGCATGCCACCACATACTCACATTTCAGATTAAGTTGATTAGATAATGTTTATTAATAAGACAATGACAGTGTTTGGTACGGTAGGTTCTATTGTATTCTGACTGCTAGAGACTAGAGACTAACTCTAACTCTGCTCCGTGCTCTCGAGGCATTTTTTGGCCTGCTTGTATTACCCCTTATTGTGAGGGTGTGGTTGCTGTGTTCAAATAGGCCCAAACAAACCTAAGAGTGAAATGTTTCAACAACTGCTCCAAACAAGCCGCGTCTGAACACACCCTCAATAAAATACCTGCTCTCTCTTTCAGCTCAGCTATGGCTGAATCGTTCCCTCTCATCCTGTGTTTATATGCTTGTGTGTTAAATAGCCGAGCAGTTTCCCATTACTATCAGTTACTCTGAGGCAGATTTTGAGCCAGTTGCTAAGAGCTTTCATCCAACAGTGTTGATCGTTAATACTGATCTGTACATTTTTCCAACTAAAGCTCTTATAAAGAGCTAAGACCATAAGACTGTGTTTGCGAGTTTAGCAAGTACGCCAACAAGGCAACAAGGAGCTGGAGAGAATTGGAAACCGAGTGCGCAGCCGGTTCAGAAAGCTGAAAACAGCTGTGTTTTTACAACCACTGAAACACAACGCTCGAAAGGATTCTTTTTTTTATTTTTTATTTTTTTTCCATCGGCTACCCATACTGCACCTGCCATTTCCATCACAGCCATGTGGTCACAAAGGGAGCAGTATATCTGTCAACAGGATCAAGTGCTCAATAGACCCCGCAAGCCACTCAATCCTTCAAGACACCCTCTCCACTGGCCTCAGCAAAGCCCCCAAAACCCTCAACCAGGCCATCTCAGCCCGATTCATGCAGGATATCCTACCATTTTCTGTAAGGAAGATACTTCCTTCACCTGTCCAAACTGTCCAAACTACCTGGGGAGCGGGGTGTTACAGATACAGAGGCCTTTAGTATAGCTGCTTTCCAAAATTTGACATGTAAGTCTGTTTTTGAACCTGACACTGAGACATTTATTTTAGAAAACTTGAGGGTAAACACCCAGCTGCACCGAGCTAAAGAATTATGATGGTTAATATCAGACTGTTCCGGTGTGATTTGTTTGTAGGTTCTGAGTAAATGTCAAACTAAACATCACCTGTCATATTTACAAGCGACAGACACGGCAAATAAAAACTCGCTGGCCCTCATAAAGCAACTTGTCATCGTGGCTCAGCTCTAAACCCAACGTCGGCATTAAATAGTTTGGGTCCTACGCCATCCTCAGTGTTAGCATCGGGTGGGCACCCTTAAAGGTGAAAACCCCCCTCCCAGAAAAGAGGGAAGGAAATGGAGAGACTGGTTCAAACCGCTGGGGATTGAGGAGGGGTCACAGCGGATCAGCTGGGTCTTCCTCTCCCACAGAGGAGGGAAAACAAATCTTAATCACCTCTAGCACTTCACACACAAAGGGTCCCGAGACGTGAGGGCAGGAGTGCTGGCAGAGAAGACGACACAGGCCTCAATAACTAATGAAAAACCCCCGCGGGGACCAAGTCGTGGTGGGGCCTGACGCCTTCAGGACACCTTCAGTGTGTGTTTGTATGTTTCTAGTGCTCAAATTCAGCTGCACTTGTAGATACGGGCGATGCTGAGTGGGCACAAGGGATCTCTCCTGATGAATGTAGTGTCGGTAATTCTGCATTAAGGGCATGTTTACATCCATCGAGTGTATAGAAGTGTCCGCCGAATGTGCGAAAGGAAAAGAGTGATCGACGTAGAAGAGGAAAATGAGCGTGTGCAACGGCGAAGGTGGCTCGAATGTGTGTTTGTTTATTCTCTTCCTAGCTGGCAACGTCCTCGGTCCACCCTCGCCGTCCTCCCCCATCCTTCGTCCATGAGGCATCTCACGAGTGGCAACGACGAACCCCACCTGGCATACTGGTGACGGCGCCATCTGGACGCGGACAAGGCTCGCCATCGGGCCCGCAGTCAGTACCCACACTGCCAGTGTGGTGTTGTTTAATGAGCGCATATGAGCAAACATTTGACTGCCAGGTGGCGTTGCTGCCACGCCATGCCGACCAGGCAGGGTTCTGCCATTGCTATTCAAACCCAGGGGCATCAAAGGGGGGCCTTGGATTTCCAAAGTAACTAAGCCATAATCCACCTCCTTATTGGTCCCATTCATATTGAAATACATGATCAGAGGAGCTGAGGAGGCCCTAATCTTGCCAATGAGTGGTCCGGCACAGCTGCAGGGATAAAGTCAGAGTATGAGACCACCAGTATATTAGAAAAACTCAGGCCTTACTGATTGGATTAGGAGAGACGAGGGAGGGGGAGGCGAGCGGCCTCGGGGGTGAGGAAATGTCATCTTCCAAGCGTTGTGTGTGGCGAGGTGGTCTTGGCATTGGCGTCCAAGGATCAGGAGGTGGGGCAGACAAACTTTGTCCCGGGGTTCGGTGACCCGCAAATGAGAAATCGGAGGGGGTGAGACGAAGAATGGCGACAACAAAATAGAAAGCAAAGGCGAGGGCTGAGTGTGTGAAGCCGGGCCTTGATAGCACCTCCCAGCCGCCCAGCATGAGATCGTCTCGTATTAAGTTGTAGCATGGCAGTTTTGAGGAGGGAAAGAAAGAGAGACAGAGAGAGGACTAAACCGGGCATTAGCTGTCGACTTAAAGGTTTGTGCTGGTTCCTCTGGTAGGAAGAGCCGCCCCGTTTAAGTGTGATTGAGCGTGGCTTAGATGGGGATCAATGGTTATCCCCTCGACTGTTTTGTTTTGAGGTTTCTTTTCTGTATTTACTGTGAGGAAAAGAAGAAGCCATTTTGTTTCACAAAGCAGGAGCCAAATATTTCCATAGCTGTATGTCTGGCACTGGCAACGTGATTTATTCAGTTAAACGGGTAAATACATCTCAAACGCAAAGTTCATTATTTATTACTACGACACTCTTTATTCTGACTCTAGTCTCATTTTTTAACAAAGACTGTGAAACTGTCAAACTTTAAATACGGCCACATCTGAAGGATCACCCTCTGGTGCTACATCTCACGTTACTGATGTGTTGCTAAAGTCAATGTTATAATCTATATTCATAATTTTGTTGTTTTTTATTAACAGGAAGTATTAAGAGCAACAATCAGTCTCGCTCGTAAAGCCTTTGCTTGTGGTAGACATCTTCTTGTTTGAACAAAACAGAATCAAGCTAAAATAAAAATCTAAATTAATTAACTAAATCGAGATAAATCCCTTTTGCACTTTAACCCTGATAAAATAAAATAAAATGAAATAAAATAAATACAATAAATTCATATAATTACATATAAATCAAAAGTATTCCATAAGTAGGAACATGTACATTCATGCATGCATATATAATTTAATTCTAAGATTTCAAAGAATTCTAATTATTAATTCTAAGCAATCTGATTGGTCAACTACACATTCAGAATGTGCTCAAATATTACTCATCCTGAAAATATGACTCAATAAATACTAATACATCCACTGGGTGTGAACTTTAATAAAGTAATCAGACTGAAGAAGTGCCATTCTTTCTTTTATGAATATTTTGTATTTTATGCTGCTGTTAGACTGCTTAATTAACCAAAGACACACAAAACCTCTACACAGAATTAAGCTGAAACAAACTAACACAAACAAGATGCATTCTTCTATGTTAATGATATCATACAACAATAAACTTTTTATTTTATCTCTGGGTATGTATTCCATGTTGTGAGTAGGACCGATTCTGTCTCTCTATCCGTAGATTCCACAGATGAGAAGCAGCAAGAACCACACAGGCCGTGCTGAGCTGTCGATGGATTTTTGGCTCTTGGTCCACCTGCCTGAGATGTTAATTCTGGACTGACAGTCAGCGTGCTGTTAGGATCGAGTTAAGGAGACAGACATGAGTCTGTTTCACATTCCCTCATTACAACAGCCTACTCACCTCATAGCTGATGATAGTAAAGAAATGGGTTACTGAATCATGATTTGTCCCAGCCACGATGCAAACATGAATATATACATTTCATATAATTATATACATGTACTTTTAGACAGACCATGAAAATGATTCAAATGTAGATATTTTACCGTATGCCTCATACAGACAGATATGAACAAATGCGCTCATACACACACACACAGGTGGGACATCTCATCTCAGCCATTCTTTGAGTTTGTAGACGGCAGACTTTCATGGAATCCATCTGCAAATTCATCCAGCCGCACTGGAAAACCGTCATCACTTCTGCATTTGACTGTGAGTATTGTATGCCAAGCACATTCCTCTGTAACGTGTTAAAGATAAACTTTGAATCCAGGAAAACAACATTTTAATCTGGCAGACCCGCCAAAAATAGAATCTTTTATTTCAGTGGAATCAAGGTACATTGTGTCTTCGTGAAAAACCATCTTTTAACTGGAGGGTCCAACGTTTGAAATTCCCCCAATTTGGACCACCATTGGGAACAATGCATATTAATGAGTGTTGTGTAGAAAGACATTGTTGTGCCACAACATGTCTTGTATGTTCTTACATTTGTACACATTCTTGTATGTGTACAAACTACCAAAACAGTGCTCAGTACTTTTAAAATAATAAAAAATAAAAAACATTGTTATAAAAGTTTCTGAATTACTCAGACAGAATTGTTCCCGTAATTTAAAGGAAGGATAAAGACAGTTCTGTTTTTATTCTGCTCATATCAGTATACTCAAATAGTGATCTAAAACTTGGATGGATACGATCATCCTGCTTAGAGAGATGCTATTGCTAAAAGATTATAAATACCATGTCGGAGGCTTTTTCACATTGTCAAAAAAAATAAATAAAGTGCACAATTTGTATATTTGTATGAATTAGAGCCTGAGTGCTACATACCTGCAGCATCCATCATGTCATATTATCCCTGTAAGTGTGCTGTAAGGGTCACTCCAGTCCACAAAACAAATGTCAGCTTCGGTCCCCGCGGGCTAGGAGAGCTAGCTCAACAATGCTATTGTCCCTCAGAGGGATCTACAGTTGATTAAGTACCCTGTTTAGAGAGCGTGGCAGTTGCCAGACAAATATTAAAATGTCCAGAGCAGCAATGGTGAGCCAGTAGAGCTCGCTATCCACCGCGCGGAGCGTTACATTCACAGTTAAAAAAAGGAATAAGATTTACACGGAGCTCCTCATGCGAGAGCTGTCATAGAGTGAGTTCACCGTGGACTGCTGTTCACAGTCAGGACAGACTGAACGGTCTGCTTGATCCTTTTTCTGAAAGACAAATCAAAATGGAATGATCAGTTTCTCGCTGATAACTGTGTTTTGTTCATTTAATTTCTACATATTTGTAGAAATGTCATACACCACCACCACCCCCCTCCAAAAGTAAGTACTGTATTTGTGTTAATCCTTAAATATGAATAAAACCCAGGATGAAAAAAAATTGACTGGCACTTTTCCAAAGCAGTTAGGCCTCTTTTGGCATGGCTTTCACTGATGACAGAGCACATTGTTCACAGTGTAAAGGACATGTAAATAGCCACTAATATTTTCCTCAAGTTTACTTAATTATATTATACATATTAATTACATATATTTTCCTTCTCAGCATTGCAGGGGTTGCAGGGATGGTGCCCTCCTTCTGCCATTCAACCTCACAGCCTGTGTCGGCAAATCTCCAGCCCCAGTGCGCCCTGGGAGTTGGGTGACAGTTTGTGTCAGCTGCGTCTTTTACCTGTCGTCGAGGAGCGGCTGCTATCCTTCTTCGTCTTTCCTCCACCGCTGCGTCAGGGGGAGGAGGCTCGTCTTTTTGGCCGCTCGCATCAGAACGGCTCCTTGCTGGGCGACATTCCGCCGTAACGCCAAGGAGCCCCACAACTATTTATCCCCATCTCTGCACCTTTCGGACTTGGCAACGTCCCGTTTCGCTAGTGATCCCTCAATCAACAGCTGAGTGCCTGGCTATCTGGCTGTTAGGCGTGACAGTTGTATATTCTTACACGCTGAAATAGCAGCGAGTGAGTGAGTAGGTGAGTGAGTGAGTGTTGAATTTGTCAGGGTACCACCATGTTTAGTCAGTGGTGAGGCCTTCAAGGGGCACAGCATGGCAAGCAGGAGTCACAAATCTCCAAACAGCCCTGGGAGGACCAAAGACATGTATCCAGTAACGTTGACCATGAGATAGATTTGCTGACGGATCAGCTCAATTACAGCAGACTTGCTTTTGGTTTCATTAGCTAGTTAAATACCCATCTGCCTATCATTGCTGGGCATCACGCATATGAGACGTCGATCTCGTCTAATCGCATGACCTGCTGTAAAGTGTTTCATTATCACTCAGAAGCAGTGCTGAAGTGGTAGCTAAGTTGTATATGTACTGCAGTAATTCAGCTTGTAGGCTGCGTTATGTCACCATAACTGCTAATAGCGGTTAGCTGATATGGGTATGTGTGCGCCCATGTTTTATCAGATGATGCCTGTGTAAAATGTTGATGTGTCAGTCAGCTTTAGATCCATTAAAGTGCATCTCAGCGCAATTAAAATAGCCAGAATGCTTTCACCCTTTACTTTGTGTTGCGTCCAATGAGGTTCCCGCAGAGTTAGCGTAAAAAAAAAACTAAAATCTACAAATTGCTTCGTTTTATCGCAGCACAAGTTGATGTCTGTTGACTCAGACACCACGTCCGTGTGACAACAAGAACACTGTGAAACGGTTCAAGTTTAACTGTAACCCCTCAGATTATCCTAATTATACACAATGACGGGCTCAGTCCTTTGAAGGTTAATCCTCTCTTACCTCGCCATGTAACCACACGCTCCGGTTAAAAAGATCATTGGAAACCCCCTGGAATCGTGTCAACGCGTACAAACAGTGAACGCAAGACTGAGCTCAAACTTTGAGGAATGCTCAACTTTGTGAGTATTCTTGATATTTTGAGCATCCGACCCACGATGCGATAAGCATGATTTCTTTTAAGCAAACTAAATGAAGATTTGTGTAGATTTTGTTTATCCAAGATCTATTCAGATTTGTCACCTGCCGGCTTGTTGTTGCTTGCTGAGGACTCAGCAATTTTCAGCTCAGTGCTTATGTGATTTTGACTGCAATTTTGCTAGGCCTCTCTTGTAAATGAGAAAGACAATAAGGTAATCTCCCCGGGTTTACCTGAAGTAAAGTTGAAACATGCACACACTCTCTTAAATCCGTCTGCTTCTTCACTACGGCTGTGAAATGAAAACACACGACTTCATTCTCTGATCTCAACCCCTGAAGTTTCCCCACCGATGCCCTTCATAAATATTTATGGCGTTCCTTAAAAACATATTTGTTTGATTCGGAGTTTACTCTAGATGAACACATTTTTCATGGTGTATCCACGTACCTGCTGTGAGGTCAGGCGATCTTATTGAAACCTGACAGAAGAATCATATGGTGAGCAAATGGATCCTGAAGAAATCAAAGATTTATTGTGTTTTCCTTGCACCTATGCCTTGATGTCATAAAATGTTATGATGTGTTTTCCACTGACTACTTTTTAAGCACATCACCAGACAGCAGAGACATAATTCACTTGCGGTCATAACTTAGTCAAGACAGCTTTTGTGAGATTGGTATGAACCTGCTACGAGTTAGAACTAAAGCACATGTACAAGAGCCCGTCCTGTGTTGTGAAGAGTGTTTTTAGGCACGGTCAAATTAACTGTCTCTGTGGGTCAAGTGGACGGCAGAGTAAAGCATTCATAACACACATCAACAGACAGACATCAGACAGTAATCAGTATGTGCTGTGCACTGACACATGGATGGAGGTTCAGTGCTGACAGTAACACATTAGTTAGAAATCTGCAATAAAATCTATTTTCTTTCCACATTTTGACTTTTAGCCCTTTAAGATGGGAATGGTTTATTTGCCAGGATAATATATATTATAATTCATATATTTAAGGCAGGGTCATGACCTCAGATGTTATGGTGGTTATGGAAAATATGGTGTACCTTCTGTAATTTACAAATTTTTGAATAAATGCAATTCCAATATAATAAATTGTATTGTATGATTATATACTATTTTTATTTATTTAATTTTTATATTTATTATTTATTTAATTAATTTATTTGAAAATGTAATATTTATATATTTGTAATATTTATTTATTTGTTTTAAATTGTTGTTATCATTATTATTATTTTAACCCATTTAACCCATGATTTTCAACATGACCCTACTTTAAAGACATAAGAACCCTAAAGGGATTCATATGACCCATTTTTTCATAATTCGTGTGAGTTTATTGTCCAAATGTTGCTTCAGAGGTGTGGACAAAAAAAAAAACATCTGTGAAAGAAACACGGCCACTTTTAACACGATCCTGGTGAAAAAAAAAAGAGACAACATCGTCCCAAACTTGTGTTAAGACATGCTGCGATACAAACAGAGTATCAGTCAAAGCCTATCATAAGCATAACCCTGTGATCTGAACGCATTGCACCTTGGATTTATACTCTTATCACTTAAGGTCAGAAAGACAGGAGACACAGACCGGTCTGACGCAGACACACACATGCGTACAGCGTTCGGTTCAAAAATGTTACACCATAAAGGGTTTTGGCAGCGATGATGTTTTAATTAAGCTTATATGTTTTGGTTCCCAGTTTAAACTTACTCATTTTCATTTGGATCTGGAGAGCTGTAAGGGTTCAAATTTGTCCTCTGAGTGATACGATTGGAGGACACTAAATCCTCGTTCTGTTAATTAAGGCTCAAAGAAATATTGTGGATGAGAGAAAATATCTTGGCAAAAGGCATCCGTGAGGGATGCTCATGGGAAATTATTGTTTTTAAGTTAATAAGTTGTTTTACTCTTAGCAGAGTGAGAGGGGATTTTAGGGATTCAAATCAAAACAAACAAAATGTCCAAATGAACTTAAGAGCAAGGGAAGAATCTTTGAAAGGAAATCAATTTCACACATGGTATGAGCAAAACAAAGTCAGCTGAATTTCTACTTCAACAGTGTTTATGCACATGCATCGCCTCGCACAGGCGCACACATACAAAAAAAGGCCCGTCAAAGATAAAACATCATGAAGGAGCCCACAATCTCTTCATGCTAATCAAGATAAATAGCTTCTACTGTAGCAAATTGAACAGGCTCCATTTAATGCTGCTCTAATTTTCATTTCTTATCTGAGCATAGACGCGCCATTCAAACAAATTGTGAACATGAAGGTTTGGATAATATTTAAAAGCTCGAACGCAGCCACATGATTAATGTGGTTACAGTTGGCAGATAAGAGAAAGACTAATGGCTCGGAGAGGCTGCCAATTTTATAGCACCGTGACAGTCGCTGTGAACCCTGCGGCTCTCTAATCTGCTCTCTGGACACTTTTCATTCAGTTTAATTCAAAAACGTGACAACATATCTCACTGACATATATTAACAAAAATAAATAAAAAATCACAGAACATATATATATATTTTTTAACAGAATACTTAAAAAATGTACTAATAGTTAACTTTTTTGTTGTTTTTTCAACAGATCAAGCAAAACAAAATTTTCCTCTTGGCATCTTCATTTCAGTACTGAATAAACACCTTTAATGTGTATTAATGAAATATGACTATCATCATCATCACACGTGACAGTGGGCCAAAAGTAAACAACCGTGTGAAGGCAAAGAGACAAAAACATGTCGTGCTTTGTCAGTAAACCTGTACGCATGACGGCAGATCTCCTTCAACAGATCTCATTCACATTTTAAACAGACAGAGATACACATTTTTACAGGATGACGATTTTGCACGCTGCAGGCGATGGCTGCTGAGCGACCACTGTTTTGCACTGGTGAACAGCAGTTAGAAATCTGTCTACCTTTTCATATTTCTAGCAGCAGTATCAGTTAAATTAAGTTAAATCATGAACTAAAGTGTGTTTGACAAGCGTGACAGTGTTTGTTTGCTGCACAACAAACTGCAATTTAGTATGATCAACATATATCAAAAAGTATAATCATAGCATTTGTGATACAGACATAATATTCAGTGGATAGACACAAACATTTAAAAATGTAGTCCATGAAAGACAATGATCCTCTAGTATATTTCACTGTATCATTATATCATTATTGTTAATGTATACATGTGTCATTTATATACCATAAAAGCAAACAATAGATGCGGCTGGTTAACATAATACAACATAAATCTAAAATATATATTTAAAGTACGACATGCAGCTCAAACCCTTCATATGAATTTGAAAATGCTTCTTTGTATGATCTGCTTCAGTGGACTTTGCTGCTTTACCACATTCTTTGTCTTTGAAACTCAGTGACACATGATTTTGTGCACCACTGCTCCCCCCAGTGGAGCCACACCTCTGCTGCATGCACAAGACACACAGCACAGCGCAGGATAAAGTTTAGCCCGAGCAGAAGTGCTTGTTTCTTCCTGATATTCCTGTTGTTGGATTTGTTAGAACACAAACACATTGTGATGCCTTCAACAAGTCTGCAGAGCTGCAGATTTCAACTGAGGCAACAACGAAAACAACAAAATAAAAAAGAGCCAGATCAGGCAAACCTCTCCCTTTATGTCTCCAAATATCAACTGTGTTTCAAAGAGCAATGCTGCAACTAATCATTGAGCAATATTTTCCAGTTGGAGCTCTCCTTGAAACAGCCCAATTAGTGGTTGGAGTGCTGATCCCTCTGCCACTGGGCTCTGCAGCAGTTAAACCTGCTTTCTTAATGAGCCGGGTGGTGGTTAGCGCACAGACAAGGAGCACACAGAGGCAATAAAATCGATCGGCTCCCCACCTCTCGCCTCATTTTTATTTTTTATTTTCTTCACATAAAGCCACAGCACCTACAATTAATGCTACATTTGCTCAATAAATAGATGTGTTGCTACATAAAAACAGCCATTAAAATGTAACATTACCTTTTATGATTTTTTTTTTTTTCCAGGCTGGTCCAATAAGTTCATGCATTTACCTAAAAGTGACGACATGGACTTCACAGCATATTTTACAAAACATATGATGAGTTTATAAAATATGATGCGCGGTATATAGATGAAACTACGAAAAGCAGAGAAGGTAATATCAGCCTTCATCAACTACAACTTTAGATCAATGATAATGATCCTAAATGTAATTCTATAATACAGACTGGGGTTATTCTGCATAATGCAGTAGTATTTTGATGCGAATGCTTCTGTAGTTGTACTGATGGAGTAGTGGAGTACTGTTCTTTTCCCTGCAGTGAGTCTGTGATCTGGATATTTCTTCCATTTGTGGATTTTTCCATTATCGAGCCTCTGTGCTGTTTACCCCGACAGTCATTGCTGTTTATCGCCTGCAATATGCTGCCACTGATGTTTATTCTCATTTGAGAACTCCTAAAGTCACTTTGGCTAAACTAAAAGCCCTAAAATGAGCATGGAGTAGTGGCTGTGGGTGTTCCGTGGGCCCCTGCAGTACACTAACTTGTCAGGGCAGGACAGAGCTTTGGGGTGGGTAAATCTGCCTCCAGTGCCCCGGGGATGAGGGATTACCCTGGGCTATTTGGCTGCTTCCAAACAGGTGAGGAGCCAGGTTAGACATGACAGACTTTGTTGGGGTGTCCAGGGCTTAGGGATATTACTTTAAAAGCATCTTGGTGGGTGTTCCCGGTGCGCTCTCCCTCTGTCTTCTCTTGGTTGTTTGTTTGTCAGTCATTAGAGAGCAGGCATTTTGTGCGGGTAGTATTTCTTAATCCAAATGGTAGAGATTACAGGGGAGGTCAATAGAAGCTAATTGCATGCACTCTGGAATTAGGAACGCAAACATAATCAGTCAGCTTCAAATGATGAAGACATCTTGCATTGTGTTGTATCTTAGCTTATTTCTCCTGAAGAGTTTTCTGGGGAAGAATATCATCATTTTGCCCAGCGAGGATGATCAAAGTACTCAACTGGCACTGTCGCCGGGCCCACTCATCAGACATAAACCCTATCTAGGCTGAGGACTTTGTGTGCCTTAATAAAGTCCTAATCACTGGGAATCATTGTTTATTTTCTGTTGCACTGGCCCTGGGGCCACACAAATTTAAACCCTCTGGCACGGTGGCTTTCCCTCAAAGCCTCGCATATCCGCTAAATACCATCAGAGATCTGAGACTTTTCCTCAACCGTCTCTTTCATTAATGTTTGTGTAGGCGACCTGACTCGGCCTCTCTGGTACCATTTTGATCCACTAATGGTGAATCGGCTATGCGTTGCACAAAATACAGAGTTTATTCCACAGGACAGGAGTTATTTGTCACCTATTCCTAAAACGCTGGGACTCTGACGCATGCACTCTTCCCTTTGGTGTTAGTAATTTAGGATTTGTCACTTGTTTTGCTGTGACTCAAACTAGTCTGGTTAAGAGCAGCAACTTAATGCTGAAAAATGCAAGATATCTGGAAAATGTCAATGTAAAGCTAGACTTCTGTCATAATACAGAGTACATAAGCACTCGAATAATAGACAAAGTATAGTTTTTTTTAACAAGCAAACACGGCAATCTGGTCTTTTTTGTTGTACGAATGCTTAAAAAGTTCTGCGTATTTGCCGTAGCAAACAAATGTTTTGAAAAGATTTGATAGTCTAAGCTTGCAGTATTTATAATGTGGATGTGTGGATCTTGGACATTGTGGATATCACAACACCATCTAGTGGATCTTTAGAGCCACAGCAGAGACTTTTTCCTGCCCTGAATAAAGGCCAGTCAACAAGGTGCCCAGAAAAAGTCAATGCCAAATGATTTGAAAAATAATATCAGGCCACACGTGTCTGTACACCTGACGTCTCAATAAGCAGCAAAAACATCCCATCCCAATTATCATTGACTGTCACTGATATTCATATCAAGGCCAGATTTTCCCCGTTTGCTCAGAGAACATCCCATTCAAGCAAATGTGTTTGCTCATACTCTCAAGACATGTGGGCTGAGGAATGAAATATCAAACAGGACAACTGTTTAATGGGATGCACGCACACAGCCACACACACACACACACACACACAATTTTGCATGCATGCAAACACACACACACACCCATGCTGCATTTCTCAAACACAAGCGAGTGAATCTGTGAGCACACACTTACTGACACTCCATACCTCAGTCTCCTAAATGATAATTAGTCCTTCATCATGCCTGCTGAATGATCAATGACAGCACTGTGGGTTTTACATTAATAATTTGTGAAGGAGGGGAGAGTGACAGAGAGTGAGAGGAGCGGGAGATGTGTCCTGTTGTGTTCTGGAACAGGGGAGGGCTAGATTACCCATGTGCCAGGGGAATCTAATGCAATTACGAGTGTTTGCTTACACCATGTGTCCCCTTCCGTCTGCGCAGCGGCATCGGGACTGCACCCGGCGGGTGTCCCCATCCTCCCATTCAGCTCTCTTGTTTGTTTTCAGTATTTACCCCCCCCCCCTCACCCCTCCTTCTTCTTCTCAGGAACACCCCCTCACCCCCCTCATTTGCCCCTGCCTTCAATATCATTAATTAAAGTAAACTAATAAGGGTGGGGGAGGAACCAGATTGAACTCTACCGGCAACTCAGAAGTCAAAAGAGACATTGAGGGAGACATCATGTGTGTGCGTGTGTGTGTGTGCGTGTGTGTATATACATTATTTATAATGCAAGAAAGAAGGCCACATAGGGAGAGAGGAGGTTTGTTTAAGAGATTAGCAATGGCCTGCTTATTAGCTTTAGCTCTCATTCGAAGTCATTTGCCTTTTCTTCAACACTCACATGCCAACCACAAAGAAGTAGCCAGATCACTGATTAAAATCCATTTTGACTTTTTTTCTTCTTCTTGCTTTCTTTCTTCTTTTAGTTTTAATCCTTTTATGAGTTGACATGAATGCATCTGTCAGAGAAAAGAGGATAGATATGGATGGATGGATGGATGGATGGATGGATGGATAGATAGATGGATAGATGGATAGATGGATAGATGGATAGATGGATAGATAGATAGATAGATAGATAGATAGATAGATAGATAGATAGATAGATAGATAGATAGATAGATAGATAGATAGATAGATAGATAATCAAACATCCATATGTAATTATTTTGGGATTGAAATGATGCCCTTTTTAGCCCTGCTTTGACTTTCTTATTTTGACTATACCCTGGGACACAGATGACATTTCTTTTTTGTATATTTAGTGCCAAGGATGATATTAAGCTAATCTGCCCATGCTCCTGTTTGCTCTTAGGGATTTGGGAAGTATAGGCAAACAAGAAGCACTCAGAGACTCCAGCTAAGATGAGGGGCGACAGAGAGACTTTTTGGTAAAGCGACGTAGCCGAGGAGGTGGCAGAGGACTGTTGGTTTTCTCAGTGTGACGTTGTGGGAATATTGTCCACATCCAAACCTCCCTGGTTAGGATTACATTATTTGATCTTAAATCCGTTGCTAAAGTTTAAATCTGTGTGTACTGCTGGCAGCAGAGCTGACCTCGCAATGTGAACCTGCTTAAAAGCAAACTTCCCAAAGGCATTAAGGATTTCTGCCGCTCTGCTAACACGAGATCAGTAAGAGAGGAGGGTCATACTTTGGGGGAAATAAACATTTTTATCACAAAATGACAAATAAGAGAATAAGTGCATGATGCAAAATGCCATCTCAAGCATTTTAATGTAGTGTTAATATGTTATTTATTAATGATGTCATTATGTTATTTATTAATGACACAAAATTACATTTATTACATTTAACCATAACCTATCAATAAACTTCTTATATTCTACTACAGATTACAGATACGTATACACACTGCAGACACACCAACTTTTACTTCAACGAGGCCTACACAACAAACACATCTTATACAAACTATTGCATATACGTCATTTTCTGGTCAATTGGTAGTTGTTCATTTTTAAAAGTTGTTATATACTGTCATTTTCATCAACTTTTGATTGTCAACCAAACAATTAGAACCACAATTTAAAGGTCCAGTGTGTGAAATGTAGGTGTGGTTGGTAGAAATGAAATATACGTGTGTCTTCAGTAGTGTTTGATCACCTGAAACTATGCTACCTGTTGTCATTACTTTGGATATCTACAGAAAGAGCGGGTCCTCTTCCTTAGAGTCCTCCATGCTTCTACAGAAGCCCAGAACAGACAAACCTGAGTGTACCTGCTTGTTGTAGATAAGGCCGTTGCTACATGTTTGGACAGAGAGTAAAGGCACAGGGCATTCAGTTGTTTGCTATGTTTGACTTTTAACTATTTTGCTTTCATTGACACCAGCTCTCAATCAGGTTTCTCTACTGCCATGGCCTGGGCCTGACGCCTTTTGTTACTTATAAATAAAGTGCAGTCTAAGTCTAAGTCTAAGGAAACGCAACATAGAAACTGTACTAAACTTCATAATTTAATGATTAAGAAAGCTTTCAGTTTTATCAGTATAGCTACAATTAGTAAGTCTTAATTTGTGCTTGACACCAGCTTTATGAACTGTTGCAAAATATAATAATGTGGTGAGGAATAATTGAATATGCCTTCATCATTCAGAATATTTTACTGGCTAAGAGCTCCAGCTACACACTTTAAATACATGTAAATGTAAATTCAGCATTACTCACTTCAACGCATGCCTGCCAATGTATAATTGAAAACTGTGGGATGCTTGAGAATGAGTAATGGTCCAAGGCACTTATGATAGATCATTTCAGGTTTCTTTTCTTTTCACCACAATTACCAGCCAAAGAAAAGTGTTTCAGCTGTGTTCAGTTCGAAGTGTATTTTTTGGGACTGGCTCAATCCTTTTGTGGTTTGGTAATGGACCAAGGAACAGTGATTTGGGAGCCTCATCTTTGGACAACAGTGAGTTGTCAGCAGGAGAAAAACAGAATGATGTACTTTACTGTGGTGGTTTAACAAGGTAACCATGACTCATCACACACTCATTTGGATTTTTCTACCACAAGCTTGAGACTCATTTGAAGCAACGCTGGAAGATATATCAAACAGGACAAATGTTAACAAACCAGACATGCTGCGACAACCCAAGGGTCTTTTTCAGTGCCAAGCACAAGAAGTGCAAAGGCATTTTTCTCAGCAGTGCAAGAAAAAGTTAACCCAAGCACTATTAATCATTTTTATAAGAAACATTCAATTACATGTGTGCTTGTCATTTTAGGTGTCACAGCCATCCAAAGAAACTTAAAAAGAGAAGAGCAACTATTATTATTGCTAATAATGCAGAGCAGCCTGAGCATTTCTGGTTGTTTGATTGATCCCAAATGAAGCTACAAGCCTGTCTGAGGGTTATTCTTAGTCATTTTTAATTGATTCAAAATTCTATTCATTTCATATATTAGGCATGATGTTGGCAACAAGGTATATTTCTAACCTAATAAGCTCTTATGTACAGTATGCACTCACACTAGAAAGAAAAGCAATTTCTAAGTATTAATTTGCCGCCATGAGTGCATTTGTTGTCATGGCACTACTTTAAGGTAGAATGAAACACCATTCACGATCTGCACTGATACTTCTGTGTTTTCTTTTACCGGTCACGGCAGACTGTCGCCCACCTTGGTGGAGCAGCCGCCCCGTGTCCGAGGGTTCAGTCCTTGCTGCGGAGGCCCAGGGTTTGAACCCGACCTGTGGCTCATTCCCGCGTGTCGTTCCCTGTCTCTCTCTCTCTCCGCATTCCTGTCACTCTTCGGCTGTCTATATAAAATGGAGCTTGAAAAAGGCCAAAAAAAGAAGCTATCCCTGAGCGTTTGCTTGACCTACAGCCTGAAACACATTTAAATGAGTAAAAGTCAAGTTTATAGTTCATCCTAAGAGTAACCAGTGTTACACTGGTGGCAGCAATGGGATTCGAACCCACACCCCGAAAGACATACATAAACAAAGATGAACGTTGGAACATGTTCAGATACAAAAAACAAATCATGGTAATAATACATAGAAGTCACACTTCAACTGAAAGTTTTAACACCCAAAAGAAATGACGGCATCGGTGAACATCCTTACTGTATAGTGAATAGACTAGATTGTTCGATATAGCAAACATAACCGGCAGTTTCACATCAATTATATTCTTATAACCACACACAAAAACCCCTTCCAAACATTCCCAGGAATTATCCCAGCCTCATGTGGCTGTGGAAAACAGGCGACCGGTAAACTGAGCAGGTTTGCGAGGTAGCTAAATCTCTCAGTACTTTCCTAGCGCTTGTGAACTTCTTCTCAGGGATTAGGGTGTAAACACACAGGGTCTGAGAGAAATACCTCCCCCTATCTTCAGCCCCTAAACCACATGAAATGACTCTGTTGACTCAATGTTGGCACTTGGAGAAGAAAAAGCATTGTGACAGAGGGGATAGGACCGGCTCAGAAGTCTGCTGCTGTGGATGTGTTCTGTCAAGCCCGCAGGGGTCAAATGTTCTTAGATATACAGAAGCTGCACTCTTAACACACTATATCGCACACTGTCTTTTCTATGGGTGCTATTTTTGGATCGGGTCATTTTCGACAGATTCAGGAGAACTAAAATAAGACAAACTGCACTGCCTTGGTGTATGACTCCTTCCCACGCATGCTACAAATGTTCTGTGTGACCAATAAGGGAGAGAACAAACAAAGGAGTGCCATGATAGCACCTTAGAGCTAATCTCTCAATTACTACTTTGCTGCTGCTGTCAGACAAAACACAACAAAAGCTTAGACCCGTCACGCACATAGACCTATATGTATGTGTGTGTGTGTGTGTGTGTGGGTCTCTTTGGTAATGGCCATGTGTGGTCCATCTAATCCCGTTCTTTGTTGTCTATTTCTGTTGCAACGTAACTATAAAACACTGACACAATATGATTGACATGTTACAAAATACAAAACAGATGGTATTGCATGGCTCAGTGTGAGGAGTATGATACGGTCATTATCAGGATATTGCATTACAACAACGCCTCCGAAGTGCACTGTAGACTTCTGTTGTATTTATAATGAGAGCCAACAAAATGTCTTCTAGAGGGGAGCCTCGGTAGTATGCACAAAGGCCCAGGATTTGTTGCGGCTGCCTGGGGTTTGATTTCAACCTTTAATGCATGTCTTCCCCCCTTTCTCTCTCTCCCTACCTGCCTACCCCTGCCCCTCTTCACTCCATTAAACATTGTAACAGTGTGTATCATTTATTATAAAGATGTCAAATTGTCGCAGATAACATAATCTGTCACTAAATAATAATAATACTCTCAGGTATCTATACTATATTACCACAGTGCACGAACGCAGTGGAAAAACTCGTTGCTTCTCCAAAACACTAAGTACTGGACTGTGCTGTCCAGTACTTACTTAGAGTGAAGCTGGCTATATTCCACCGACACGGGAGCTAAAGCTAACCATGTCAGAGAAAGGCTGGGGATGTCACAGGCAATGCCTGGCATTAGCCGTATAATGGCCAGGATTTGCTGATAAAACAGGGGCCTCACATTGGCAGTCTTTAGTGACTTAAGTGGGCCGTTCTTCCATAGCCGGTGGGGCTATACAGTATATCCATCACTCTATCGCTCTGTCCAACTCACTATGTCTCCTTCAGACATTCTTTCCCCTTCAGCGGATCATTTGGAGATCTTAATACATGTTTTTTGACTGATTGTGCTTTTATGTTCACTAAATGGCAGACAGACACTAACAGGTGTATGAAAAGATGTTTGTGTCAGCACACTCTATAAACTGATACATTCATAAAATGTGAACCCTGTAATGGGTTTCAACTAGGGAGGAGAATAAAAAGAACCAGTGTGTGTTTTTTTCCCCACAGCAGACATTTTACATGTTGTAGTAGAAAAGGTACTGAGTGACTGAATCACCCGGCGTGAACAACACCAAGACCCTGAAACAAAAGCAGCTATATGCAATTCATCCATTATTCATTTTATTATTCATACCTGGACCAAGGATTACATGAAATGAAAGAAAATGAACAATTAGGTCCACCAGACAAAAATAAAAATTGTACTAGGACCAGGTCAGAAATGTTATGTATAAAGATTTCCAGGAAATAAATCAGTCTGTCTGAATATTCACATTGAATTTCTCACCACATCACAGTAATCTGGATAAAGACAAACAGCCAGAATGTGAAAATGAGCATGATTCAGTTTACATATAAACCAGATCAACCTCAAAACTCACAAACATATACTGACTTGTTCTTTCTGTATTGAGAGATATAAAATCACGACAACTAAGCTAGGGATAGCAAAAAGGATGATTTTTAGTTTTGCTATGACATGCATCAAAGCCACGCTAATTACCTTGTGTGTAAAAAGGCATTGGTGCATTATATTTTGTGTTGTTTTTTACAATAAAGCACTCTTTGTTAAAACAGGGTGTTTCCCTCCTACTATTTTTTATGCTCTCATCATATTTAATGTACCATCATCTGTCTGTCATACAGGAGTAAAGCTTAATAAATAAGAGGAAATCTCTTGATCCCAATCTAAATATTGTGAAAGGCAAGGCTGCACTTTTTGACATTTTTTCCAGACATGCCTTTATTTGTGTGATGGCATTTACCTCATCTGACATTTCTGTTGTTTGTCAATTACCTTCATGGAAACTCGGGTCTGACAGAGCTGTTGCAGAGTTGCCGTTGTAAAGTAATGGCAGCAAGAGGTAAAGAATACAAACATAGATAGAAAAATGTAAATATGAATTCCTCATTTGCAAATGTTAGCTGTTTCTATCGCGATTCAGCACCGTGGCCCTTTTTTCTACCCAGTATATCTGCAGAAACGTGGCACAGATGTACGTGGAACATGACAAGACGGAGAGTTAAGACGTACAAAAATGCGTACAATGCCGTGGCTGTAATTCAGATAGCATGTCCTCCCTGTATCAGTTGCACAATGCTGTGACAATTCCAGAGGTTGTAGAGTTCAAACACAGAGGAAGGGGGAAAAAAAGCTAAGAGACTTATGGTTGTCACTTTGGATAGTTTTCCCATAGATGAGGCAGACGCTCAGACATATATGTCCCCAAAAAAGCCTTATAAATCTGTGAGCATGTCCAGCATTCACTGATGAGGGTGCCCAGTCACATAACCACCTGTCAAAACTTGTCTTCCTCTTTTCTTTTGATCATTATTCTGCTTTCTGTTTCTCAAAAGCTTTCTTTACTTCGAGAGGATGGGGGGGTTGGAGCTGTATAATCTGTGATTGATAGCACACCGGCAGAGGACACCAACATAAGAGGAAGAGCACCACTTTATTTTCCATTTTAAATAAAGATGGAAAAGCAGGGGGAAACCACCACGGGTATCCATTTGATCTGAGAGGAACTTCAATAAAACAAATTCCTTCGACAGCTATTTCAGCTCTTCACCGAGAGGCATTCCCCAAACAACCTTTTGTCTTCTCCCCTGACAGCCCACAACTGTCATTTTAGCCCTTCTCCTCGGCTCCCTTTTAAATCAATATATAATATTACCAAGGTCGAAATTTGGTAAGCCTGACCACATGAAGCAGATACTTCTCGGCGGCTGATGACAGATCCAGCCTGTGTCTTTTACCCCATCTTCTATACAAGCGTATTCGATTCCAACTATCACTTCACATTTCCATCAGGACCACAATCACTGTAACTGCCATGACAGATGTAATGAGAATTTGTCTTGAGGTTGCTGAATATATCTTTGAATTCCATTTTATATCGCTTTACACAAAGTGCACTGAACACTTTTTATCAAATGTGATAAACAAACTCACGAGAAATCACGAGAGTTGAAAATTCAGGATCATGCAGATAGAAAATGTCTGTATGAAGTTAGAAAACAGACGCTTTTAGATGACATGAGACTGCCATCTAGTGGCTGGACTGGGTGACTTCACTCCAAAGTCAGCCAACATTGTAAATACTAAGAAAAATACCATGATTGTCTATGCATCTGTATAAATTTGCTGATATGTTATGATGTAATTAGCCAGTAAAGAAGATGCTTGAGAAAAAAGCAAAAACATGCAAAATATCATTATTATTTTTTCCCCTGGGATTATTAAAGGATTTCTGATTCTGATCACAATGACACTAAATGTCATTCCATCATCTTATGAAGTAACCTCTTCAGTTCGGGCCTCTTCTTCCCAGAGCCTGATTAAAGTGCGGATGCTGAAAAAAAAAAAAGAAGACAGATACTGTCACATAGATACTGCAAACAAACAATAATGAAAGGACTACAATGGTCTGAAAATGAAATCATTATAATTGGAATTAATCATTTATTATGAAAGAAGTTTAAAGAGTTTAGAAAAACAACGCTCTCTGCTACTACAGTTATTATCTATTTTTATTTTATAGATAAGTGGTTCATCATAAAAATCATCTGCAAATCAATTGATAAATAGATTAATAGTAAGCTGTAGCCCTGAATGACAATTAGTAATATACAACAATACAGTACATCTACAGCCACACAGAAGATTCCCACATATCATGATATGTGATAGGTCAATATATACAGGAAAAATGACCACAGGATGCTTTTATCATAGCATCAGAACGGGTTTCATCAAACATTTTGTTTGAGATTACAGTTAGGAAGAAGTCAAATCAGGTCTTACCTTGTCCCACTTTTCAGTGTTTCAAAGGCCTGATTGATTTGATTCAGTGAGAGGTCGTGGGTGATGAACTCATCCAGCTTCAGCTTCTTCTGCATGTATTCTTCCACCAGTTTAGACACACCCTCCACACTCTTCCAGCCTTTAGAAGAGAATAAAAAAACATTAACAAGTCTTTAAGAAAGGCACTTTTCCAATAGTTTGTTTAATTTTGGCAATGCCTTCTTTTGGATCATATGTCATATATATCATGACATGAAATGCAAGTGTGTGGCTGCAATGCTTTCTAAACTAGCTAGCTTGATTTTCTCCTAGTCTGTTTGTTGAACAGTAACTCAAGAAAAAGCCCTTTGTCTTTGATAATGAAGGTGTTTCATCAAAACTTTCAGGTAAAAATCTGGTAAAATTTCCAAAAAGTTGGGGCAATGGCAACAAGAGACTTGAAAATATGTGAAATACTAAAAGAATAGTCCTGGTGGAAGATCTCACAATGAATGAGGCTGACTGGCAACAGGTTAGTAACACGACTGGGTATAAATACAGCATCCAATCCAAGTAAATTACTTGAAACATGATGCTTGATGGAGAGGGGTTCACCTCGCTGCCAAAGACACTGGTAATCAGTAGACTAGCATGTTTTTTCAATGTAAAATTGCAAAGAGTTTGTGAATTGTATTGTCTCCAGTTCATAATATTATTTAAAAATTCAGAGAATCAAAAGAACTCAAGGGACAAGGCCAACAACAAAAGTATTGAATGGTGCCACAACAACAGTCTCATCTTCAGAAATCATGGACTCTGCGTCCTCCGGGCTAATGGAGAGGGACCATCCAGCTTGTTCTTGGTGCACAGTTCATAAGCCAGCATCCGTGATGATATGGGGGTGCATCAGTGAACATGGCATGATGCATGATGGCTAACCAGCACATTTGTGAACAATGAATGCTGAACAGTACAAACAGGTTTTGGAGCACAATATGCTGCCAGGCAGACAATGTCTTTGTTATGTTTATTTATTTTAGCAAGACAATGTCAAACCACATTCTGCACGTATTCCAGCAGCCTGGCTTCATAGTCACTGAGTCCAGGCCTGGACCTCTTTGTGCCATTTTCAATTAGAAATGGGGTTTCTTACGACGTTTTTGCACATCATCACATTTTGTTTCTATTAATCAGGCCAGTTACTATTAAACGTCACTAAAGCATTATTTATGGAAGCCCATTTTGCTCAATGTAATAGTCTAAGTTCACCTCCAAAATAAGTCCCCAACAAGGTGCGTCCCATCAGGAGCTTTTCAACCGCAACGTTCATAGATTCTGTCTCTGTCCACCCAGCGATGACGCAGACGCCCCAGGCATCTCTTGTAGACTCGAGGGCGGCGCTCTAGGACAACACAAAACATCACTGAACAGTCAAAGTTTTTCAAATGTATTTTCAAATTCACAAAAATGTGATGTTTTTGTGAAACTTTTGACCTTTTGTGTGTGCACATATTGCAGATAAGTCCTACTGTACATATAGGACTGAGCTGTCATAGACTACAAAACTGAGACATTCACCATGACGGCTGGACTTCCAACACACTCCAGGGCGTAGTCCACCCCTCCACTGGTCTTCTCCACCAGAACCTCCTGGATGGGCTTCTGGTAATTGCTGGGGTTGACACATTCTGTGGCTCCGAACGTTATGGCTTTCTCAAACTTGTTCGGGTTGACGTCAACCCCGATAATCGTTTTCGCCCCAGCAGCCTTGCAGCCCATGACGGCGGCCAATCCGACGGCTCCAAGCCCAAACACGGCACACACGGAATCTTTTTCAACCTGGACACAAACAACTTGAGTCAGCTAACCAACAAGCTGATTAAAAGAGATATGTGATGAGATCACTTTGTCATGTTCACAGATGACTTTTATAGTTTACATTTTGACTTTGAAAATATCCACTTTTTATTCTTCTGCAAGCTTGATTTAATAATCAAGAGTTTGCCTATATGTTCTAACTAAGCAGTCCTACGTATTTCTAATATTCAGAGCAGGTTTGATCACGTTCCATAGGTTTTATATTCATCTCATTTTAATATCCAAAAAGGGGCGGAACAAGAGATATGCTAAATTCTTTTTAAACCATTAACTAACCACTTATGTGGCACTCCTGTTGTCTACTGACATCTAGTGGTGAAAATAACTAACTACAAGTGCAACAGAGAAGTTTACTTTTACATGGTAAGTCAGTTTTGTATAATTAGGTCAGTAAGGTTCATGTTTGGAGATACATCTTTGCAAATGTGGGGCATCTGCGAGCCTCTTCTTCTGACGACAGGTACGGTTTCCAACTTTTGTGTCTGACAAATCTGCAGGTCTTACCTTGCCTGCTTTAAGGGCTGCACCGTAACCAGTGGTGACACCGCAGCCTAGCAGAAAGACTTTGTCCAGTGGTGCATTAGAATTTATCTTCGCAAGTGAGGTATCAGGTACCACGGTGTACTGGGAGAAAGAACTGACGCCCAGGAACTGGTATATCTGCTGCCCCTTGCAAGATATCCTGCTCGTCCCATCAGCCAACACACCCACCTGTGTTTTTGCCCTGCAATTCACAACAAAGGAAGCAAAGAATAGTTACACCATGCAACAGTGCACCATGCATCGGCTGTGGTGGTGGAAAGCAAGTATTTTTGTGTGTTTTTTTATATGTCTACTCCACCACATTTCTGATGCAAGACCTTCACAGATGATCATAGCATATGTCTCATGACTTGCAGGCAGGGCCTGACGTCTTGTTTGACAAGTTTTATCTCCAGTTACAAACAGTACACTTCTGCTTTGTTGAATCAATATTAACAAGCAAATGATGCCATATATAATGAAGTATGTGTAAAATGTGGTAATGAATCACCAGTTCCTGTTGCACAAATTTGTCTTAGGGCTCAGACATCGGTCACACTCCTGACACTGTGGCAGAAAAAGAGGAATGACTTGATCACCTGCGAAAACAACAAAGAGCAAAAAAAAAAAAAAGAAAGAAAGAAAACAGCATGGTAAATTGTACATTTGTATTTATTTTCATTTGCATATTTGCAAGCGTGACCACTGGGTAAACGGAGCTGGAAGCAGATGGTTCGAAGTTGCAAAACCTGGAAATAAAACCTGTGCGCCATGATAAGAGGAATCAAAACTAAATGTCAGCTTGTTTGCACTGAGCTGTGGCATTTACCCGCAGAAAATTTGGTGACTTCTGGTCCGACGCTCTCCACGACCCCGGCTGCCTCGTGGCCGAGAACTAACGGGAATGGTCGGAACCTCATCCCTTTTTTATTCTCGTACAGGTACTCCCAGTCTGTGTGGCACACACCTGTGGCAACTATCTGTGCAAATATGTACAGGATGCAGGTTCAGCAGTCAGCAGAGGTGGCAGTGACTTGCGCAATAGTCAGACAAACAGGAAGTTACACACAACATTGTTTCATTCTTGCAAAAACTAGAAGTAAGATCCACTTCATTTATACAAGTCACATTCTTATTTAACTGACACACTATGCTCTTATTATTGTTATTCTACTATAACTTAACAAGGCAAAATAAACAATAAATAAACAGCTGTTGACACTGCATGCAAGCCGACCTTAATGCGAACTTCGTGTGTCCCAGGTGGTGCCACCTCCACATCTTCAATAGACAGAGGCTTGCCAGCTTCCCATGCCACCGCTGCTTTGCATCTGATAACCTGAGACAGAGGACACAGTGTGCTAACAAACAGCTGCAGAGCTGTGGAAACAAAGCATCATATCTGACAGATTTTGCTGGGTGGAGACAGTGTTATCCCCGAGAGACACAACATGGGGCTCAGGCTGGGGCGTTGCTGGACGATGGAAAAAAAAACACATGCATCAACAAGCCCAGTGTGAACAACTTCAACAGCGAATGTACACACATACATTACACTAGTGTCTTACCTGGCCTTCTGTTCCTGTGGTTGTCGTTTCCATGTTGAATGTGTGTGTGTCAAACTATTAAAACAACACAGTTTAAAGAAAACAGTTCTAATAATATATTATCAGAAAACAATAACACATAGACGCGTGTATAACTTAACTAACTTACTTAACTGTATAACTTTGTGCCATGTTAATTAAATAATGTCAACTGACCGTGCGCGTGAACCTCTGTCTTCATGAATCAGCCGACTCACTCCGCCTCAGGCCGGTGAGTCACACTTCACTGTGTGAAGTACAGGGGCAGGGCTCAGAGCGAGTTACGACACTTGCCGACACGGTGCATAGCTTTACGGCCGTTTTTGGTCACACGTGTTGTCATCGCATGGAAGTGCCTCGGTGTAAATAGCTGCTGTTAGCCGACTGACTTTGTGAGTAAAGTTGCTGTAACTGTGTGCAGAAGGTGTTCAGGACCTGTCAGAGTTTTTATTTTGAAGCGAAGACGTGACGTGTTTGTTTGTGGTAGAAAGTGCGCGTGAATGACGTAGTTTGGACGGCTGGAATGAGTTAGCACGTTAGCACCGCGTTAGCTCGTTGAATACACGAGTTTACTCCACAGTTTACTCCACAGTTTACTCCACAGTTTTCAATGTAACGTCACTAAACTAAACCGCGAAGTAACGCTTCGTTCGTGTTTTGCTCTGACTTTTTGTCGTGTTTGCCCCCACAGAGGACTTGAAGAAACATGTCATTCAGAGGAGGTGGTGGACGTGGTGGAGGATTCAACCGAGGTGGAGGATTTAACCGAGGTGGAGGTGGCAGAGGAGGATTCGGGGGAGGCAGAGGAGGAGGCGGCAGAGGTGGCGGCAGAGGTGGCTTTAACAGGCAACAAGACTACGGACCTCCAGAGTATGTTGTCGGTAAGTTCATCGAATCAGCTGGAAAGACGCTGCAGTCTGTTTGATAATGGCGATGGAGCTTCAGGCTCGAGTTAGTACAGTGAGCTGTTGAGTTGGACAGAATGGAGAGTTGATGTGCTCTGTAAGGGGATGAAGGTATTCATCTCCAAAACAAAAAGGTTGAGCCTGTTTCCTGTGTCCACCTGTAGCGCTGAGCCCTGAGTGTGATGTCACATCAGTATCCAAGCTTTAACCATGACATTGAGTATCATGTTTTGGATGCTCTGATATATCACACTTTATAAGGCAGTTCTAGCAAACAAGACATCGTCTGTTGTTCGAAGGAATTAAACCTGAGCACAACAAATGTGGGGAACGCTTTGACCAAACTGACTTAGAGGTGCATCTGTATGTGTATCCATGCTATGCTGGGAGGACACTTGGCCTGTAATGAAATGACCACATTCAAAGATGGGCTACTGTATTTCATGTGCCTTGTGGGATGTGTGTGGGTTTCTATTATGAATGTAATAGTTTCAGGTATGTATTTTTGACATATTTTTCCATTTGCCTTGCAGAAGAAAACATACTTTATTAATCCCTCAAGAGGGAAATTCTATTTTTCACTCAGTTATTTTATATGCATTTAACCCTGAAATACAACCACACACACACACACACACAGGGCTCATAGATATGCAATGTGGAGAGAGATGGTGGAGCGATGGGCAGCCACCCAGAGCAGTGCCCTGCAGGCAGTTGCGTTGTGGTTTTATATGGAAAGATGACCTCAGTGCAATTAATTTATCCTTACACATTAGTGTTATGTATAACATGTATAACTGCTGTATCCTCTTTTGCGTCCTTTGTTGTCACTGCATAAATGGAGTTGCAGACTGTCACAAACCACATGTAAAGGACTCCTTAAGTTAACCAAAGAGTCCCCCAGTCAGTTTTACAGCAGCTTGGGGTGGATACTGGAACCGGGTGCTTTTGCGCTGATGGCTCTAACACTTCACACAACTGACTGACTCCCGTTCTGTGTTTCCACTCTGCAGCACTAGGAGAATTCATGCATCCGTGTGAAGATGACATTGTTTGCAAGTGTACAACAGAGGAAAACAAAGTTCCCTACTTCAATGCTCCGGTGTACTTGGAGAACAAGGAGCAGATCGGGAAGGTGGATGAGATATTCGGCCAGCTCCGGGACTTTGTATCCTTCCTGTCATCATTAGTCCAGTCTTTGGACCTCTGAAACAACCTGTCCTAATTTAATATCGTGATTGCAGCTCAAAATCCTGTTAGAATTTCTTAACCATCCTTGCAGTATTTCTCAGTCAAGTTATCCGACAATATGAAGGCGTCATCATTTAAGAAAATGCAGAAGGTATGAAAGACATCCGGAACATTTTCAGCTCTTTTTTCATACTTGTAAGAATTTCAGAGTTTCTGTGTGCCACACCATGTGTAATATGCAATCTCTCTCTTAGTTTTATATAGATCCAATGAAGCTCCTCCCGCTGCAGAGATTCCTCCCCAGGCCGCCAGGAGAGAAGGGTCCGCCAAGAGGAGGCAGAGGCGGAGGAAGAGGTGGTGGTCGTGGAGGTGGGGCATCCAGACTTATCTGTCCATCTTGGTTGCTGTAGGTTTAAAGTGTAAATGAAAATTTGTTCCTAATTCTTGTTATCGTTGTTTCAGGTGGTTTTAGAGGTGGCAGGGGTGGAGGGTTCGGTGGCGGCCGTGGAGGAGGGTTTGGAGGCGGCCGTGGAGGAGGATTTGGCGGTGGACGCGGTGGACGTGGTGGAGGCTTCAGAGGAAGAGGAGGTGGTGGTGGACGTGGATTCAGAGGTTGGTACTTTTTTTTCAGATTTTTAGTTCTTTTCTGGTGTGCAGTGTGTAAATGTGTAATCATTTCTTCTTGTTTACTTGTAGGTGGGAACTGATGTGACAGTGATGGTCTGGTGTGACGGTCCCATTCCAGTCTTCTGCTACGCAAGCAAAAAAGGCTGCGTTCTATACTGGCGGCTGACATGTTGGACCCGGAATATGGACATTGCCTCTCTCTGTAGAACTTGAATGCATTGTTTTTTTTGTTTGTTTTATTTTTGTACCAGTTTGGAATGCTTGATGAATCTTTCTTGAATCTTGAATTTTTTTTTTTTTTTTTTTTTAATTTCATTTTAAAGGTCCATGTGTGCGCTTGTCTGTAACACAGTGAGGACCTTTTCTGCCAGTTAGGGAGGATTATAGGGTCCCTTTCTGAACAGGCATGTCATCGTGTGCTGATTGTGTTAAAATGTTGGGCCATAACGGATGTTTGTACTTTAAATAAGATTTCAAAAGACACAGTCACAGAGCCCCATATGGATTTATATATATATATATATATATATATACATGTGGGAAATCTCACTTTATATGCTGTTTGTTAAACATTTTAATACCCATCATTTGTAAATTCTTAAGCAGAATATTGTCACATTTGTGTTAAAGGCCTTGATTAAAAGGTGCTTTGTAAACAGTGTCTTTATTTTAAGTTCTAAGGTCTCAGTGGTAGAATGCCACTCAGACTTTTATACCTAACATGGCATAAAAGAGCACAAAGGAAGGAAGTCATGTTCCAACATGAAAAGGTGTGACAGGCGAAACAACACTGCACAACTGTATACTGCCTGGCTTTTCTGTGCACTATGTGATGTGCTGTGTCAAGTAGAGCTCTGTGTGTTTGTAGATATTTCTGCTAAAACATTCTTGTGACATCTGCACTGGAGAAAAATCTATTTTAAGACAAATAATAAGCTCATCCCTCAATCAGGATGTTAAGTAATGCAGAGTAAAATAGTGTTTATTTTTATTTTTATACGAAGCTCTCAAACATCTCTCAGTCTTCATCAGTGGAAAGGTTTCTTTGTCCATCTCAACTTTATTAGTAACAGATTGATACAGTAACATTGAAACAGAACAAACATGGAAATTCAGTTCCAAATTTTGACCTTTCCTGTGAAGGACATTCTGGAAACATTTAAACTTGTGTGTCTGTGGTCTAACGTTTAGACGCCCAAAAAACTAAATAAAACCATAAGCAGAAGTGTCAAGTAATGAAGTACAAATACTTCATTAGCTTACTTAAGTAGAACTTTAGGGTATCTATACTTTACTGGAGTAATTATTTTTCAGCCGACTTTTTACTTTGTAAGACTTCTACTCCTATTTTCATCCAATTGTCTGTACTTTCTACTCCTTACATTTTCAAAACTGCCTTGTTACTCGTATTTCATTTGGGCCTGGTTTTCAAAAAATAGAGTGAATTTGATCATGATTGGACAAAAAGTATAAACATAAACCGTTCCGACACACTATTGGTTTGTGCGTGATGTCACATGACCAAGGAGCTGACTGACTGAAATGTCTGTTGCAAAGACTCGAGAATTCGAACAAAATGACCCAACCAAGCACCAGCGAGGAGGTTGGTAGCCAGGAAGACCAGACAATTCTTGGACATCCCTGGCAATACGTGGAAGAATTTTTCACAGTGGTTGGATCCAAAAACGACTCCTTTCGAATGTGCCGCAAGCTCTGCACACCCAAGAACCACGAGTTAATGGCTTTCAAAAACATGCCGTCTAATTTGAAAAAGCATATTGACTAGTCATCATATCTTCCGCTCAGTGATCGGTAGCTCACATATATGGTTCTTTAATGTATTTCATTATACTAACATGCATTCATTTTCAGTGGGCATATATAAGGCTGAAACAGGTAGCTTAGTGCGTCACACATTTTTCAGCATTAACATTTTAATATAACATTATGACCCTTAGAAAAATGTATGTTTTCTGGGAGGAGGTCATGTAGTGCACTACAGGCCCCTGTGGCAGGGGGCCTATAACATTTGATGGCTTTTTTTTTTTTTTTTAAGCAGTTGTGGAGCCAGTACATTTATACTTCTACTTCAGTAAAAAGCTTGAGTTGATACTTCAACGTCTACAGAAGTCTTTTTAAACCCCAATATCTATACTTCTACTTGGGTAACCAATGTGACACCTTTGAATTTCATTATATGTAATCCAATTTTTGATTGATACGCAACATTTCTAAGTAGAAACATGGTCAAATGGTCATTCTTTGTGGCAGTCATATTTTCATTTATTTTAAAAATAACCCCATGGATAAACATGTTTTACATTTGAATTAAATTGTTTTTAATTATTTTATATAATTCTTAAAAAAAAACAATAAATGGACCCACAAAAAAGTAAACTGTGTGTAGCGTGAGTGTGTACAGAGAGCGTTGCAGTCCAGACTAGTGTTGCTCTTCTCCTGTGTAACATACATTGAAACGACGAGCTTGCGTCATGCGCAACCTACGCGTTCTCGTTTGTGATTGGTCCGGACGTTAGCTCCTTTACGGCCGCGCGCACCGCCCCGTCCTTCTCGTGCTGAAGAAGCAGCCATGGAGACAGCTGGAAAAGTAAGTTCCATTTCACACCAAACGCGCCACACATATTGTAAATGCAACCCCTCCTTACCTTTGTATCGCAAGAATGACAGAAACTTCACTTGCAGCTTACAAGACAACGTCACGTGAACAAACGTGCACGCATTCACGCGCGTTGAATGAACAGGCACAAAGACTTACAGTCCGCGGGCTGAGCCGGGGTCTGTGGTCGGTTTTTGCAAGTTGCAGCCCTGCATGTCCAGAGACAGACAGATATATTTAGTTCTGACAAGTTAAGAAAGCGGCTAAAGTCGTGAACAGTAGTTTAGGTGGGCTGTAACTCGTAGCCACGTCTGATAGCATCGGAAATCTGAGACAGCTGAAAAAACGTCCTGGGAGTAATGGTGTTAAAGCAGAACAGTGAACTCTGGGCTGGCTTTGGCTGCAGTTCAAAGTGCAGCCACACTGTGCAGCCAAGCTTAACCTGCCGTAACACTGCAAAGATCAGACCATGTCAGACCATGGCTGCACAAAAAACAAAAAAACAAGTACTGTACTTTTCCTTCAGGTCATCAAGTGCAAGGCAGCTGTTGCCTGGGAAGCTGGGAAGCCTCTTTCCATTGAAGAAGTGGAGGTGGCCCCACCTAAGGCCCATGAAGTTCGCATCAAGGTAAACCACTTTTCCATGTGAGAAAAAAGCCAGATATGAATAAGAGACTGGTCTAAAACATTTAGCAGATCACAGATCAGTTTTAATCAGCGCGAGAACCTGAAATATGAGCGCACAATCTCCCCTGGAAGAATCACAAACAGCCTAGAGTTTCATAACTGAGGAATGCCTTAATTTACTCATTAGGTCATTCAAATGATGTTAAAGTTCCAGTGTGCAAGATTTAGGCCAGGCATGTGCAAAATCCAGCCAGCCAGTCACAGCCCATGGTCAGATTTCATGTGGCCCGAAGCTTTGTTTATATATTATGATGTTTCTGGATTGTCAGATTCTGTGTGGCAGATTTGTCTTTGTTGGGTGACACAATGAAGCATTTGAATGTGCTAACCGTTAACCTCTAAGGACATAACTGCTGGTGTACCTGTAGATGTGACACAACTATATTACTTTCTGAATGATCTGGTGAAAGAGAAGAGAAGAGTGATGTGTTTGAAACTTAAATAATTATAATAAATTACAGACTTTGCATTACTTATCACAGGTCATGTTTAAAATTAACATGAGGTGAAGATTTGTATCAACTTCAAGTTTAATGTATTAGAAGTTTGGACACCTGATTTAGGCTCTGCTTACAGAATATAGATAACATGTATGCAATATAAGATGCATAACTATGTTTCATTAGTGTATGAGCACATAAAAAATCTTGCCTTTGTTTTCTTAGATGTCATGTCTTTAATATCAGAAAATCTTTTGTCTTGCGTCTAGCAGCCAATAAAGTCAAGACACCTTAACCGTGTCCTCTTTGTTTGAATTCGAGACGACACCAAGTAAAAATATGGCCAACCAAAGACCTTTTAAAATGTGATCTTGAGACCGGTCTCAAGACCAATCTTGAGTAGTACAACACTGCTAGCAGCTGTGTCTGACGTGATCTTTAAATGACACTGTGCTTCTCAGATCTTTGCTACAGGGGTGTGTCATACAGACGCCTACACTCTGAGTGGCAGCGACCCCGAGGGACTGTTCCCTGTTATCTTGGGCCACGAGGGTGCTGGGACCGTTGAGAGCGTCGGCGAGGGTGTCACCAAATTCAAGCCAGGTATGGATCTTCGAGACAAGACATTGAGACTTAAACTTGTGCATTCAGTTTTGAATATGTATGTCTTGTATGATTTCTAATTATTCACAATTCTTCTTCACCAAGGGGATACAGTCGTGCCTCTGTATGTACCACAGTGTGGTGAATGCAAATTCTGCAAAAATCCCAAGACCAACCTCTGCCAGAAAATTAGGTAATCCTGAAAGAATAGTTTCAGACTTTTTTTGTTTTGTTTTTCTTTGCACCGTCAATAGTTGAGCTCACAGCCCAGAGTGCTGCACCTCAGGGCACCAAAGTCAAAGCTCAGTCATCATCTCATTGAGCTTCCGCCTGCCCTGCATTGAAGTGCACAGCAACTGAGTTTCATCATACAGACCTACGTACATGAAAAGAATTCATCTTCTTCCTGCAGAGTAACCCAGGGCAGGGGCCTGCTCCCTGATGGGACATCACGCTTCACTTGCAAGGGAAAGGAAGTGTTTCACTTCATGGGGACGAGCACCTTCTCTGAGTACACCGTAGTGGCTGACATCTCTCTGGCCAAGGTGAACGAGAACGCCCCACTGGATAAAGTCTGCCTTCTCGGATGCGGCATTTCCACAGGTTACGGCGCTGCTCTTAACACCGCCAAGGTGGGTCTCAGGCTGTAGACCATGCTACAGTATAAAAGTTTCCACTTCCAAAACAAACTGATTTGTACAGGAGTTTATTTCTAAAGTTAGATAGCCACTGTTGGAAAATTGTGACACATTTTATTGTTTTAAGCTCGTTATGCAGAACATGTTTGTCGCCCAGAGGACAGAATGAAAATGGATGAATGTTTTTGTCATTGTTTGCAGGTTTTACTCTGAAGTGGGTCACATTCATTAATCATGCAGATTCAATGTGAAAATGAATTGTTGCCAAGGGGGACCATTTCCTAGTTGTTATTTTCCCCATATTTTTGTAGTGACATTATTTTGACCCAAAAAGGTTTTTGATTAGTTAACAATTCATTAGGGAATTAAAAAAACATTCTTCTTGACAAGTTTTTAAAGTTTTTGTCACCTTACTTTTTATGCTGGGTACTCATGCATTAAAAATAGAAATAAATACAATAGAACATGCAATAAAACATTTTTATATACTGTATTATCCATAATACTTGAATCCTCACATTGCTATTCTTCCTCGTACACACTCAGGTCGAGCCTGGCTCTACGTGTGCTGTATTTGGCCTTGGAGCTGTTGGCTTGGCTGTTATTATGGGCTGCAAGGTTGCTGGCGCAACCAGGATCATTGGTGTGGACATCAACCCTGACAAGTTTGAGAAAGCAAAGTTGTTCGGAGCCACTGAGTTTGTGAACCCCAAGGACCACGCCAAACCCATCCAAGAGGTTCTGGTGGAGATGACTGACGGCGGTGTGGACTATTCTTTTGAGTGCATTGGAAATGTGCAAATCATGGTGAGACTTACTTTGTTAACATGGGAAACGCTGTCATAAATTGTCAATCATACAAGCCGATAAACGTAGAACCAGTGCAGATAGGCCGCACGAGCAGCAGCATATAAAACAGTTTTCATAATTGGGCAATTCATAGAAATCAGGAAAATGACCATGTAATTATTTCAGAGAGCCGCTCTGGAGGCATGCCATAAAGGATGGGGTGAGAGTGTCATCATCGGTGTAGCCGGAGCTGGGCAGGAGATCTCGACCAGACCGTTCCAGCTGGTGACAGGCCGAGTGTGGAGAGGCACAGCCTTCGGAGGTGCCTGACTGTGTTATAAAACAGCTTGTCATAAAGGGCATAATGTGGTCTGGCTGCAGTCCAGCTTTCTGGGAGTTCAAAACCTGCTGCATATTTCAATTTTAATTAGCAGTAATTAGGCTGTTTTACCATCCACTTCACTGAGAGTTAACACTGGAGCTCAGACTTTTCTTTTTAATAATTTGGACTCAAAGATGGCAGATGACTTCCTAATAAAAATGTATACATTTGCAGCGAAACAACTGAAGGAATACGCTGTTCATTCAGCATGTAAAATACTGTATTATTGCCCAAAGCCTTATAATGAAACATTAGTGCCATTCAAATAGACTTTCTGGTTGAATG
Organism: Nibea coibor; assembly: GCA_023373845.1. Classification (NCBI taxonomy): domain Eukaryota; kingdom Metazoa; phylum Chordata; class Actinopteri; family Sciaenidae; genus Nibea; species Nibea coibor. The sequence goes on from CM041739.1 coordinate 22,569,688, forward strand.
TAAATTCCATTTGTTTAACTGGTTTTGATATTCACCTCCAGGGTGGAAGAGTGTGGAGAGCGTTCCTAAGCTGGTGGAAGCCTACATGAATAAGAAGCTGATGGTGGATGAGTTTGTGACCCACACCCTGCCCTTTGAGAAAATCAATGAGGGATTTGACCTCATGCATGCTGGGAAGAGGTGAGAAGAACAGTTCATTGATGCATTCACAGAAATGTCTTTGCTCCTGTTTCCTTTTTCTGCTGTTCTGTTCACTCCAGTTTTTCTTCTCTAACCTAATTATTTTGTTTTTTTGTCCTCATTACAGTATCCGCACAGTGCTGACTTTCTAAAGTGCCTGAAACGTCCTTCACATCCAGCCTTTCAACAGTCTCCTTCCGTAGTTGCAGCACTTAATGTACTTCTCTGCACTTGTTCACTTGTTTTGATGACATAACTTTCAGTGTTAGAACATTTATTTCTTGACAATACCTGTTTGTACTGTGTCATTAAAGCACATTGAAGAGCCACTTAACAATGAGTTCCATTCAGTCCTTGACTTCATAGCATGAAAACAGCATATTCACACTTAATACACCTATTATACCAGGTAATGAATATCACAAATTACATAAGCATTATGACAATAGGAACATATAACATTGCATAATGCCATGTTTTAAAAAGCAACATGCATCCCAGTTAACATAAATTAAACTGAACTTCAGGTTTATATTTAATTGTCTTTCAATGAACATGTGAGTTCATCCTGTACAAAGGAGAACTGTAATCACACACTGAGTTTGCTGACCTCTATCACCCAGGGGAACGTGGTTCATCAGTGCACACTGTAGAATATATGTGAAAAACGTGGTTACATTACACTAAGACTATAACATTTCAGCAGGTATTCAAGGTTAAAGCAAAGTGCAGTGCCACACATCACCCAGCTCTCATTTGTAAATATGTCTTTATGCTGCACACTCCTAACTAGTCTTCTACATACAGATAACAGCACATGCAATACAAGACAGGTGGTTATATTAATGCCCTCTGCACAGGTTTGTGGCATGTACTTAGATTCTTGAATCTCTAACATCTCATCTTTGTTTTAGTTTGACCATCTTTAAGGTGACTTTGTTTGGTGGTCACCAGCAGCAACATTGCCAAAAGACTGGTTTGATCCAGTTAGCCAGTTAAACAGCCTTTTAAACCCTGCCTGATTTACTTTATATTGAACTACAGGATCATTCAGATGATGATAACAAGTATATTTTCCATTACCTATCATTACATTTGAATAATATTCACTTCATCCAATTGATTTTCTTAGTTAAAAGATGCTTATGTAATCTACCGATGGTGTCAGTAACTGACAGAAGATGACACGGTCTGAGACCCACCGCCCTGCGCATGCGTCACGTGGAGTACCAGATGGTCCAATCAGCTATTTTAATAGACGCCAAAAAAAGTGAATGTGATTTCCAAAAGATGGCGACCGCTCTGGTGGTGAGTGAACTGCAACACAGTGATGATAACCAAGTCAGTGAGCCCGGGCTTCAGCTCTACGGCTAAAACACAAATGATAAGATGGCGGTTTGGAGACAGTCAGCCTCAATAATGTTGTAAACTTCCTGTTGTTACCTCTGGCAGGTAACACAACTCGCTAGCCAAACAACATTAAGTTAGCAGCGCTCGGAGTCAACACTAACGTTTCTTCATCGTTTATTTAACGTTATTCGCGACGTTAAAGTTCGCGGTCATTGCAGTAACGGTTGCCAAAGAGTAACTTGGTCAAAGCGGAGGTTGACTGAGTGGTTAAAGTGAAAACACGGTGTTGACTGAGTGGACGGTGCGCTGACATGATGCTCGGAGGAATGAGAGGACGCACGCGCCGCTAATGCCGTTAAAGTAACGTTAACGTTACCCTGTCAACCGCTCCACACGTACTCCAGCGTTTATGTTGGACAAGTTAACATCGGACCAAGAGTTGCATTTTGCTAAAATATTATAGTGTAGTTTAGCTTAGAGATAAAGCGGTGAGCCTGTACTAAATGTACTAAATAATCCTGGAAAACTTTTTCGAAGCTTAAGTCGGCTACACGTGACGTTATTTAACTAGATGAAACGAAATCCGAGCATGGATATTCTAATATATCATAATATGGAGACTGTGTGGGAAGAAAGTGGTGGCCACTACCACATTTGGTTAAAATTATATGTAATGTTCAGGACCTTAGCTGCCAAAGCTCTGCAAGTACAGAGACAGCGAGAAGGAAATTAATTTAGTCTAATAAAAATGCCTCATTCTACTGCTGTCACACCGATATATCACAACTCTGACCATTATAACAGATTTTTTAAAAAAAGTTTAATGACAATAAAACTACTCACAGGTTAGGTGATTACAAACATAACAGTGGCAGTAGCTGTCATCACAGAAAACAGGAGACACGTGGCTAACAAAGAGGATTAAAAAATGTCCCTGAACGTCTGTTTTAGTGCCTCTTCCTGTTCTTTTGTTTCCCAGGTGTCAACTTCAGTTCCTGCAAACCGTGAAAAGGAGAAATGTGAAACAGCCATTCAGAAGGTTGTGAGTCCTGACGCGTACATCAAGCATCCGTTACAAAACAAGTAAGACCACGGCTCGTCTGCAGATAGTGTACCGGTACAGTGTAGACTTCTAAAGGACACTGAAGTCACTTTCACAGTTGGTGCTTCATGGCCATATGACTTTATTGCTTAATCAGATGAAAAGTGACTCAGCAGGTGTAGAGTGTTTCATCCTAGCTTCAGGTACAGTACTTTTATTGTGAATCTGAGCGTCTCTTCCAGTGAAAGTGGCTATTAATAAGCAACGTGTCACACGAGGGAAAGCACACAGTTCCTCTTGTTTGATTTGCAGGTGGGCTCTTTGGTTTTTCAAGAACGACAAAAGCAAAACATGGCAGGCCAATCTTCGTCTCATCTCCAAATTCGACACTGTGGAAGACTTCTGGGCGTAAGTATATTATTGGTATATGCATGACTGCATTAAAAGTTATTCACAGAGAGTTATCAGACTTATTCAGAATAATAATAACAAAAAAGTTTGCAAAATTGAGTTGGTCTGCTTAAAGACCACCCCCACCCCACAACTTTAGTTTTTATCAGTAGTTGGTGGTGCATGTACTTCATATTGTACCATATTTTTGAGCCAGGCTGTCTTGTATTTTTGTTGCATGCTTATACATAAAATATCTTCTACCTTCCCAGATTATACAACCACATTCAGCTATCGAGTAACCTGATGTCTGGCTGTGACTACTCACTCTTTAAGGTGAGATTGCTTTTTTATATCTTTCCACAGTACTTAGAACTGTCTGTCTGATCTTCCGCTGTATATGGATATTCATGTTATTTCAAGGCGACAGTTATGCTGCGTGTCTAGTTCTGCTGCACTCTCCTGTAGTTCAGGTACATTTGTTCAGAACCGGAAAGAAAAACAATTTTCTCTGAGGGCACTGTAGTTCTGGTCCATTTAGAGCACACACCATCTTATTACAAAGGAGCCAGGAGTATTAAATATGGCCTGATGGATAATTCGTTCATCTGAGTTTTGCTGACTTGTGACCCTCCATCATCAGTGATACATGTACCCATTGGGTGGGTGGAGGAGGGCGAATCAAAACACACTTTATTGCCGATACTGGCAGCAAGTCAGGCTGCACTTCACTGCACTTCACTTTATCTTCTCTGGTGGCCACAAAGAGCCTATGAAGAAAGAGTTAGTGAGGAGCATCAGTCAAGACTGAAACTGGATCTCATCCGTCATAAATTCTGTTGGACAGTTAGAAACAGGATGGAAAGGTGGCATCTTGTGCTGCAGTCTGGTGGGTGGAAATGAAAGCTGTCAGATGAGGGTGGTTGCTACTTTTATTGCCACAGTCACATGCTGACATGGTTACCAAATGCATATCTAAATAGATTTTTTTTTTTTTGACAGTTGCCACGATCAGCAGATTAACTGTGTAATCACTTTAGTTCAGCTTCTGAATCCAGTGTGGTGGTTTCATTGACAGAACCACGTATCACACAATGTTTCTATCTAACCAAACTAGGTTAGCAGGGAGTAAATCCTGAGTGTACACACGCCATCATTTACTAACAGAGCACTGTCTGGTTTGTGGATAAATGTATCTGATTTTAGCATATAGTCACCATAAGTGATGGTTGCTGTTCTTAAGCTGCAGGTGCAGTATAGAAGAACAGACCTTTAGTTCCTATATATGTAAACTCTGTAGCACAGGTGTCATGTTTTTAGTGCAGCCAGTTGACAATGAACTTATTTCCAGACAAATATATAGTGTGAATATATTCATGTTTCTTCTGTGCATTATGTTTTATTTCATGAATCTAACCGGAACACTGTAAGCCACTCTGTTTATGTAATGTTTATTTCGAGTGGTGTCATTTTTCTCCAGGTTTGAATCTAATACATTAATATTTCCTTCCTTCTTTGTTAGCATTCTTCCTGAATTATAGCCATTCAGATGCTTGTCTGGCTCATAATTGACAATATGGTCAGATGAGACAAAACTGCATATCAAGATTTCAAAGCAGGTGGACACAAAGTGAAGTGTTTTTTTTTTTTTTTCAATATGTGGAGTTAATGTATTTATTAGTATTAAAATGTTTTCAGAGGAACAACAATGGAGCTTAAGGGCTGCTGTGTGCACTGCTCCTCTCCTGCTCTAAAGGGGAAACGGATAAATTAAAGCTCTGTTCATTACAGAGACGGTGGAATATTTATAGTGCTGTGAGCTTTGACCTTTTTATTTGGATACAGGATGGGATCGAGCCCATGTGGGAGGACGACCGGAATCGACGAGGTGGCCGCTGGCTGATAACTCTGTCCAAACAGCAGCGTAAAGCAGACCTGGATCGGTTCTGGTTGGAGACGGTATGTTCAGTCGCGATCAGTATTGGTTACTTTAATGACCATTATCAGTCTTATCCACAGGCCTTTTTAAGGGAAAACATTCAGTTTGATGATGGCAGGGAAAGCACAGGTGTAAATAAAATGAATGTTGGCCGATACTGGGCCACTTGAATAGAACGGAGCCATCGTTAATGTTATTAGCAACACCTGCTGTTCCTCCTGGGAGAAATTAAAATGTCTGCTTTGAAAAAGGCTTCTAGCTGCCACCGAAAGGGAACCGCTCCCAAATAACGAGGCGAGTGGAACTAATGTTTGTTTGTCCCGCAGCTCTTGTGTCTTGTGGGTGAAGCTTTTGATGACTACAGCGACGATGTGTGTGGAGCTGTCATCAACGTCCGAGCCAAAGGAGACAAAATAGCAATATGGACCACGGACTACGAAAACAAAGAGGCCATCACACACATAGGGTGACTTAAAGTTCCCACGATTATTGATGACCACAGATAACAGTGACAAGCATTATTAATATATAGACCAGTGTCTGTATAACTTTTTATTTTGGTCGGCTTGCTAACAGGAAATTCATGTCTGTCCTTTCCCCCTTTTAGCCGTGTCTATAAAGAGAGATTAGGCGTCCCAACAAAAGTTATCATCGGATACCAGTCACATGCAGACACGGCCACAAAGAGCGGCTCCACAACCAAGAACAAGTTTGTTGCCTGAAGACTGTTAACCAGACTCATCCATCATGCTTTTTTTTTTTTTTCTGTTGCTAGCCATGGATCTGCTGTCTGTCATGAATGTAACTGGCATGTTTTTCCGCTAACAAACATTTCAAGTGGAGATAAACTGCGTCCTTTTTGTGTTGCCACTTTACCAAAGCTTTTGTTTATGGTGAGAGTACGCACAGTTAAAATGTAGCACTATTGTTTGAGAACATAATAACTTGATTGTTTTTGTGGTGGTGGGCTGAAGAAGAGTTAAATATGTTAATGCCCTGATTTCATTTTCAAATGCAGCTCCATATCTGAGCAGAACTTATTTATCCACTCTTAATGTATATCAATAAGTTGTTTTCTTAAAGCACTTCACATTAAAGGTAAAAACATTTTCTACTTTGGTTTAAGCTGGAGCTTTTTTGTTTTTTAGTGCTGTACGTGTCAGTTTATTGGAAATGTGTGGATTTATTTCACATGTAGTTGCACAGTGGAGTTTTAGAACTATGATTGTGATTTAAACCACATCTGTAAGTGAAGCTAACTGAACTAAACAAATTGATAGGAAACCTTTGTTTTCATGGACATTTCCTTTTTGTGCAGTTGTTTTTCAGTTTGACACATTATTCAAAAAGTCACTTTATTTCCAACGTTGCAAACGGGAGGTCTCTGTTTGATGTTTAGTTTTTTGACAAGCAGCTCGTGCAATATGTGAAGAGTTAAAGAGTAACCATTTTGAAGAGCAGAAAATATATTATATATTTAAAGAGGCTGATGGTGCTTCATAACTTCTGTCTATGAATACATACATGGTGCCACAGATTTCTCACCTGTGCAAATATAGAAATTCTAGCCTTTCATACCTGAGCTGTTTTACCTTTTTTCCTCATACATAAAAGTCTGAGCACAGGAAGATATCAGTGATGAATATGGCTTTTTTTCTGTTTTTGTATTAAGATATGAGCTATAATATGAGGATATTTTCCAAATCTACATATTGTTGGGTATTTTTTTTCAAGCCATTGACAGTGTAAAAAGCTGATGTGTTTTTGTTTAGTTTACATCGTCCGTCTACGTTCTGCTTTTTTGTTTGAGGCATAAGCAAACCTTATGTCATTTTGAAGGGAGGGTGCTGTGCCTTGGATTTCACACCCTGCCCCACATTTCTAAGCAGTGAATGTACAGAGGAGTGATGTAAATAAACGTGTACAGTGAAGTGTCTTTTCTTAAAACAAGGTGTTAATTATTTCGATCGCTCACTCATAATTGCATGCCATCTTGGTAATGTTTAGAGGCAGAAGTCCTACTATGCACTAAATAATTACTTTGAATGCTGAATACATAAGAGACCTGTTAATCTACCATTTACAGTTACAGATCTTTCATGAGCGCTCTACATGCATGTTATATATGTAATAGACTGCATAGCAATGTATAACTGTGAGCTCTCTCACTCGAGTGGTGCAAAGACGGCGTTGTGTTCTTCATTAATCACACGTTTTCTTGAGGCTGCTTGAAAATATGATCAGGAACTGACACTGTGCTAAGTCTGAATTTAGATTTGTTTTTATAGAAATTTGATTATTCAAGTAGCTGTATGAATGTATTGCAATTTATGTCTCAGTTAGTCCTCACTTTATGAGGCTATACAAACTGTAGCTGGACATGAAAGGGCTTTAAGTAATTTATGACATCCACTGACTCTTCTTGAGAGCAACAGACACACAGCCCCTCCCCTGTTCAGTTCAAATAAGCCTCCCTGTAATTGACGCAATCAATCAAGGCACATTTGCGCACTAGAGACAACTAAGGAAATTAGAAGAGAGAGCCACTGCAATGTCTCCAGGGGTTATAAGGTGAAGTTTAACTCACAGTGCACAAAACACAACAAGCAGCCTTTTCAAATCATTATTTGCCAGCTGAAGATAATGCAATATTTTGTGTGCGTCTGACCCCGCAGACCTCAGAATCAATCCAGAGTAGACAGAAAAATAACATAAAATGTAAACTGAAGAGCACAGGCGGATTCACTGCTGCATTTTATAATGATTTTCATCACTCAGGTTGGCTGATGTGGTATAATTCTGGAGAAACTCACTGAAACATAATGTGTTCCATAAACTAAGATGGCCAGGTTTATTCATTAAAGTAAGTTTATTTATTAAGACTATAGTTAATGAGGCTTGCAGACACTCTGCACTTTGTAGTACTTTTTTTCTTAAACTCAGACTTTATGTCATTTTTCAGTAATAAACTGAATAAAATATGTATTTTATGTGCACATAATGCCACCTGTGTTCTTAGAGTCAGAAATCTCCCTCTCTTTTATATGCAGTGTGTATATTATGGGCTTTTTCCAGCATAGTGTGAGTAAACTACACCTCGCTTGGTGGATTTATTTCTGTGGTATTTTCAGCACTAATAGAAGCACGGCTAAATTAACTTACTGCAGGTGCAGTAAATCCTTCAGGCCTCAGATGTTTTCAGATGTCCTCCTGGTACAGGTCAGTGAGATTATTTGTCCATTTATTGTGGGAAATTGCGTGTGTGTGCGTGCGTGTGTGCGCACGCGCGTTAAAGCAATTATGTGTCAGATTTCTAGTCCCTTTAGATGAGTACAAAATGTGATAAAATATGTTAATGTAATTAACTGGCTGATAATATTGTAACATCTTCTGATGGATAATTTCATTATTTTCCTCCACGATCGCGTAGCTCATGCAGTACAGTGCATTTCAGTTAGTGCATCAAAGAGATAGAAAAACATGCACATTTGTATTTCATTAAGGATTACATTTTCTTGTAGTTCTTCTTTCACTGTCTCTTCCTTGCTTCTGCCTGCCACTTCAGAGTCTCCAAAGAAGACAATGATGCTGCCGACCTGCCACAATCATCTATTGGCTGCGCCATTGAGTATTGATTTATGTAAAATCTTTCCCCTTTCTTGGCCCCTTTTCGCTGATTAGTACCTTTCAGTGATACCAGCTGACATCTAAGGTGGGCGGATTTGATGACTCTGACGCCTTGACAGATGGAAGCGCTAATCCGAGTTGATACCTATAATTCACAGGGGGGCAACATAAATGTGCTCCTTCTCTTAAGGTTGCAAGAGATAAGCAGAGGCATGTTGTTTTAATGCAGCTGTTTACTAATTCAGCTTTACATTAGGGCTCTAAGCCAAAGGTGGAAGTATTCATTACTTAATTTCAAGTATTTCAAGTAATTCGTTAACATGTAAGCAGCGTGCTAATGCTGCAGCCGGTCCAGGTGAGTATAAGCAGTAAGTCTTAATCTTAAGATATGTGTATATGATTTTCTACATGCTCACGTGAACATACCTTACAGAATGCAGCACTATATGATTAGGAAAAGCTTTCAAAGTTTCCAGCATCTCTCTGGGACAAGTCTGTTTCCATCCTGTCACACTACAAGTATCTATTTGTATGCTGTCACTGCTATGAATAATGATTCACACAACAGTGTACACTTCTATTTGTCTATATTTTTATCCATCTAATCAAAGGACACTTTAATGAAATGTCTGTTTGTGATCATGTTGGGTCTACTACCCAAACTAAAGCCCACAAGCAATTCTCAGCTTTCTAGGCTCCATCTGGGGACTCTGAGGAACACAGCAATAAGTTCAAGGTGTCGACCTGGCCTCCAAACCATTTCCTGAACCATGTTTGTTTTGTGGCAGTGCATATTACCCAGCTGGTTTCCATGAAAGGGTGTACATGGTCTTCAACAATGCTGAGGTAAGTGGTACATATCAATGTAACATCCACATGAATGGCCCCAAGGTTTCCAAGCGGAACTTTGCTCAAAGCGTTGCATTGCCTTCTTCCCGTAATGCATCCTGGTGTCATGCACGTGGGCGCACGGCCATCCAAGAACATTTGATTCATCCAACAAAGCTACCTTTTTTTCTTTTTTTTTCTGTGGTGCACTTCCGATGATCACATGCGGCAGTGGACATGCATGGACAAAGTTTGATGCACTGTGTGTGTTCTGACACCTTTCTATCAGAACCTAAGCATAATTAATGTTTTCAGCTATTTGAGCTACAGTAGTAGTAGCTGACTGCCCATGACCCTGCCTGCTTTTACTTCTTTGGACCACTTATAATGTCACATTTTGGAGAGGCTTGGAGAGTCATTTATCCATCACAATTTGGCCTTTGTTAAAGTCACTCAAACCCCTGACATTGGTCCGTTTTTCTGCTTCTAGCGCGTCAACTTTGAGGACAAAATCTTCACTTGCTGCCTAAAATATCCCACCCACTGACATCTATCTATCTATCTGTTTTTATGTTTGTATCCTTTCATACTATTACTAATAACGGCCTCTCTGCATGCCTTTACTGCTATGAATAATAATTCATGAACCGGTGTACACTCCAGTGTGATTGTGATGTGTCCTTTTGTTAACTGTCCACAGGGGGGCGGTAAAGCTTCACACTTGACTTCTGCCTCCACTCTTTCAATCTTCCACAAACGTTTTGTTGGTCGAGGGAATTGGGATTCTGCTGAGTGTGTCAGTTGCACACACAAGGGAAAGAAGATATCTGTAAATAGCAGCTGGGTGTCTTATTTATTTATATTCCCACCCATCACCAAAAAAGAAAAAAAAAAATCCACATTACAATCCCCCCTGCCCCCCATCACCTTAGGCAACTGTCAACCTCCTGCTCACCATGCCCCGTATGGTGCACAAAAGGGGACAGGAAGAGTCAAGCCGTGCACCTTCCACTTGACTGATGTTTTTGTACCACCTCCTATGCACAAGTGCAGGAGTTATAAACCCACTGACATGACTCCACTCTGGATGAGGCTGCGGCATAAGAGGTTGCAGATAGTTCCTTGTATCTGCAGGAGGTGTTGACTCCCTCTGTGTTTCATGACAGACATGTCACTTAATGATTCCTCATTCGCAGTACCTCACCGGCGGCTGCCTGTGAGGAATCTAAGCGAGGCTCAGTAGGCAGGCTCTTATCCATGGTTCTGTGGACCGTATCCCAGAGTCAATAATAATCTTGTCATCTTTCCGTCTGAACCAGAGGAAGGCATCCACTCATTTGCCAAACAGTGCAGGGCTTCATTCCGCATGGACATACAGTGCTGATGGGTGTGTACACTACTTTTGGAGCTCACACGGCATCTGACAGCACTTCCCAAAGCTGCAAGGAGTTCCATGTTTTCCCTATTAAAAGTAGATTTTTTATATTTCACCTGTTGAAGTCAACATTGAATTCTTTTGAGTCTGCTACAATATGTTGATGATGTCTTGGCTCAATTATGCAGTTGCAACAGTATGCAACAAAACAAACACAAATTTACATGCCGTTACTTTAAATCGCTACTATTAATCAACATTTAAATAACTATATCAATATGCAGGATTTTAATTGGGGAGGTTTCAGGATACTCATTATATCTCGCATCCTTTACCTGAGACAGCTGTCGTTCTTAGATAGGATTGTGAGAGGATGACTGAGCAGCAATAGCGTGGAGGATTGTGATGCACAATAAGAGGGAAAAAAAAAAGGCAGTAAACTTTATTGGTATTCCTGGGGAATTTGAAGAATAAATTCCACTCAAAACTCAAGGAGACATAAGCAAACAAACACATTCAGGATAAGAATAGTTACTGCACCGAGACAGAATGTAACATCAGAGTCTTTTTGATATGACCGTGGATTGGATTGTGGTATAAAAACAGATGATGTGAAACAATAAAAGCCTGTGATCCTTGCTTGAAACGTGTGAGTTGCTTGTTCTTCCCTGGGTTTGTCTCCTGTTTTAACCTGAACTGATGTGCTTTGCTCTGTAAACGAGCTTGTTTGATAGAAAAGGCTTCGCAAATAAATGTAACTTCACTTGACTCATTGGAAATGGGATGGGCGTAGCACTAAAAGCTGCTAAGACTGACTGGGGGGTGGGTGTAGCTCATATTTACACTCATAATTGCTTCTAACGGAGCTCATGTTCAAGTATGCAGAAGGCATTTTAGAACCCAAACAAGGCTCAACTTCCAGAGCTGCTGTCTGTATTACCCATAATGCACCAAGATCATTCAAGTACTCAAAGTCACACATCATTGAGACTTCTGCCGAGGATGTAATGTCCAGCAGCTCATCGTGAAAATATGAGCGGATTTGTATGAACAAATAATATTATGAGTAATAGCTTTTCCCATTCTTGATCACGAATGCTGGATATTTAATCAGAAGTAAAGCCAACGTGTTAAAATATGGTCAAATTTGCCATCTTCCCTCACAGATTTCTCAGCCTCTTCTGTGAACAGACTGCATAATGTGTCTGTAATCCACACACTGGCGGCGGTGCTAGCGAGCAGCCTCGACCCTGCATCAGAACAAAAAAGAAAAAAAATGGACTCTGTGTATCAGTGCTTGCAAAATGACATTGCTCAATGAAGTGAACAGCCACTGTAAGCTAATTTATTTAGCAGTTCACTGAGTTGTAGTGTGAGAGAACAGTATGCTTATCCTCGACGGTCGTCTTCTGTTAAACTGATGTAATCGACAAGTGCACAGCTGCTTCTGTGCCTACGCCGCTATCATGGAGAGATTTTTTTTTTTTTGGTTCTTAGACTTGATTATCAGAAACATAAATTATGGAAATAAGTGCATGAGCATGGCGAGCAAATGTGTTAGAATACCACGCGTCTGTAACGTTGTTGAGCTTAATTTTCCATGTCTGTGCGTGGCTCACCACAGCAATGAAACTGCACTCACCTCTGGCTCAACTAAGTTTTCATTTTTCTCACCTGATTTATCTTTCATGAATGTTGCCGCTGCTTGCCGTGGAAGTGTGAATCGAATTAAAATATGCATACGTTTTGAGACTTTGTCAAGACGTCGTCCGCATGATCATACGTTAAACAGACAAACGTCGCGCTATGACCCATGAGACAAAATAAAAAAAAAAAATCACATGGAAGTGGAGTGCAAAGTGAGAAATACTGAGTCAGTCTAATAAATGTCAGCAGTTCAAAGGGCCAAGCCTTTATGGATCTCGGCTAAACAAAGCACATAAGGAGCTTCTTTATTGAGCCTGAATAAATAAAGTAATAAAAATACGGCCTGATTGCTTTAGAAATGAGAACCACAAGTCATCCTAAAGGTCCAGATTAAGTCCAGTGTCAGATTTAGTGGGCTCTTTTTACAGAATATGGCAAGAATAGAATATAATATGCATAACTATGTTTCCATAATGACCTAAGAATAAGAAGTGTTGTGTTTCGCTACCTTAGATATATAGATATCGGCTTCTCGTAGCCCACAGCGGACAAACTGCCTCTCGATAAGGCGTTTTTTTTTTGCCAGTTTTGCATACACCATGCTTCACACTAGGAAGGAGATCGTGAGGTGAAGGGTTGAAATCACTAACTACACTGCTTGATGCTACGTTCATATTCTTTACCACTCAACCAAATTTGCTCCACGATATCTACTTCGCCTGTGTTTTTGTTTTTCACTAGTTTTGCACTTGCATTTGCTTTTGTCTGTAAATCATGGACTGTAATGAAATGTAATAGCACTTTGTTTTGTGTTTGTTTGAGCCACTAGTAGTAAAGGGCCTCCCTCCGTACAACAGCCTGTAATTAACAGTAACAAAACCTGTTTTGTCTCTGAGGGAAGGAATGAGAGACTATATATAGAAAAAACAAAAAAACACAAATCAGGTCTTTATTATACAGGAACAAAAATATTCCAAGCAATATCACCATCCATCCTGATTTGTCCTTGAGCAAGACGATGCACTCCTACCTGCTCCTGGCAGCTCTTTGCTCTGACCCATCTGGTGAAACGGCACTGCGTGAGTGTGCACCGTGGTGAGTAAGTTGCTTTAAAAAAAGCATTCATTCCCCTTCATCAGTTTTAGTACACATGTTCAGTTTGGGCAGGGAAAAAGATCCCCTGGCAGTTGCTTAGTTAAATGAGCTTTGCCTCCTGTCGGTTCAGCAGTAATCACTGGTGTCACAGCTCCAGAATCCAGTCTATGTTGAATCTGTTCCCCAGAGCTTTGGGTATCATCCATCTCTGTGCCTGAATCTCTGGACAAGTTGGGTTTTCCGACCCACTTCAAAAAAAAAAAAAAAAAAAAAAAATCACATTTACATCAGGTAATACTGGTGGATGAGCTGCTGAGATGTGCTTCTTATGCAGTGTTTGATCTTGACTCTGAGGTCAGCTCATCATGCGTAAATGGTGTTTCCCTGGCAACATATTCCATATGAGAAATGCTGATGAACGCAGCGGAGTAAGTGGAGTGGAGATTTCTACCGAGAAAATCGTTCACTGGCTGCAAGAGTGATGTGTGTGATGATCGCAGAGGAAGAATATTTTAGAATTTAGGACACAATCGAACAGAAAGTATAAAGTATCATAATTTGAGACACACACACACAGAGTAAGTACATAGACACTTCTAAAAGAGAGGGTAGTGGTAGAAAACATATGGGCAGAGAGGAAACAGACATCCAGTGAAACATCCACTGACTCCCTTTTATGAAGCAGATAACGATTCATTCTTCTGGAAAACTGTGACAATTGAAGAGAACAAACCTCTAACCTTCTTTGGACAGAGACTCAGACACCGACTCACCCTGCTGCCAGCGGAACAAATGCAGAGTCCCCGAAAAATGTGTCTGCACTGGGATACTTGCGGTCATGCCACAGAGACTCTTTGCTCTCTGCTCTAAATATTCAAGCCACATCAGTTATTGATATGCCATTACATTCTTTTTTGTGCAATCGCATTTTCATGATGGATAACAGAGCCGCAACGTCGTTTGTGAACAAAAAAGAAAAAAACAAAAAAACTAACAGCGACTTGCCCAGCCGTCCCCTGTTCTTCGGGACGGAGGTTAATGCAACAAAATCCTGCATGTTCGACATTTGTAACTATACAAAACCGCCTCTAATCCAAGTCTCCAGTGTTTAGAGGAGCGTGTGTGTGTGTGTGTGAGTGCATTGATTTTTTTAGCTGTGTAATCCTCGATTGTGACAATGGTCAGCGAGATTAGGGGCTAGAGCCACAGCGCTGGCCCTTTTAGGCGGGTAATGGGCAAAAAAGCGTGTTAATTGCCCTTGACTGTTGAAAGTAAATTAATTATTGATCGCTCTCTCGACTCCTCTTCTGTACTTACATACCCTTACAAATCCTTTTATCTTCGGCTTTGGAGTACGAACATTTCCTCCTTTTCCCATCATTATGCAGGCTGGCAAGCAGGAAGACTACTAGCCAACCTCTACAACCAAACCCTTCCTGTTTTTTTCATCCCCCCTTGTGGCTGTGCAGTGTGCTGAGAATCTTACCTCGAAAGGCGCTTTACCATCTCCTCTGATCTCCCCTACACCTCCTCTCCCTTTCTTCTCCCTCCTCTAATTTCTTAATAGCTTCTTCTTCTTCATGTCCGTACTACCTGGCTTCAACCCCCTAAAACACACGCACACGCGCATATACTACACATGTTCTCTCGCCCACACCTGCTTCGTTACAAATAAATAAGAGGAGCAGATGAATAAAAAGCGAGGTTGAGGTCTAAAGGCTGTGTCGTAAATTGATGACAGTGAATGCAAAGGCGTGGACGCAGAACAACAGCATCATTATTCTGCCTATTGATTTTTTTCTCTCTGCCGCTAAAAGAAAAAAAAAAGCCACCTTGTATTTGAAATGAGATATAAACAAAGTCTAACGTAATATAACTGCATATATATTTACCGCAGCCGCAGATGTCAAAGACTTTGGATTAAACCCTCACCTTGAAAAAGAGGCCTGTGTTTGTGCTATCCGTGTATCTGTCTGCGTGCATAGTGCACGTCGTATATATGCGCATGAAAAAGTGACAGATGCTCTATTCGGTGCTGTATTCACAGTTATTCATATTTGATCTTACATCAAACTGCAAGTTCAAACCAGTTAGACACTGACAGTACAACACTGTCACTATGTGGTCCTACATTACTAAGAAGATTTTTTATTTTTTACAAACGGCAAAGCAACACGACCAATGTTATAAATCCAAATGTGCAGCCACGTTAGGCTGTAATACTCCCTGCACACTACAGATACAAGCTGTTGGATGGATGACAATTCAGGTTCAGTCTAAAGGCGCTGTCTTAAAGGAATATTTCAACTTTTCGGGGAACGTCATCATTCATTTTCTTGCTGAGAGTTAGATGAAAAGATCAATACCACTTTCATCCGTCCATTAGGCATGAAGCCGGAGGCGGTTTGCTTAGCCTAGCATAAAGAACTGGAAGCAGCTTTTGTGGCTACGTACTGTTGCACGTTGTCTTCATGCAGTCTCCAGCGGATGCTTGGCAGTCTCCCGGTGCTATTTGTTAGAACATAAAATGCTCAGTAAAACCTTGACTTGTTGTTAGCGTATTTTGAGTTACAAAAAAAAAAGACGAAATAGGTTCAAAAGCTTTAGTGGTGCTGACAGGTGCATTTTTAAACTTTGGACAGAGCCAGGCTAGCTTCTTCCACCTGCTTCAAGTCTTCATGCCAAGCTAAGCTAATCATCTCCTAACCCTAACTAGAGCATTAGCACCCACACAAAAGAGTTGTGTCAAATTGTATCAAATTCATTGTATCAAATTAAAATATGCTTAATTCCCCAAATGTTAAAATCTTCCTGAAATGACTCGACTGTTAGCCTCATCTGTACAAAGTAAAGTTTGGCTTTGTCATTCAGGCACAGCACATGGGTGCACAGTACTCGTCTAATCAAGCATAAGTGAAAACACCTGTGGAGTCTTAAAAGTGCCTGGCATAATTAGCATGATTTTAATCAGCCATGCATTATGCTGCCATTTAGGATTTTAACATGTTAACATGTTTGTGTTCATTAATAATAGCTGGATATTAAGACACTAATGTAGACGCTGAATTGTTTTTCTGCTTAAGCTGCATATAAGAACCACTGTGTAGGATTTAGTAGGATCTTGTGGCATAATTGCAATCCCCTCGACTCACTGTCTCGTGCCAGTGTGGAGAAACAACACTGGTGAAGGCCCTACCTATAGCCAGTGTCTAGATCGTCCATTCTGGCCTAGTGTAGAAACATGGCGGGCACCCTGGACCGATACATCATTCACACAATCTTAAAAAAATGAATTATGGTTTGTGCAACTTTTTGTATCACATTTTCATTTTGATTGACTTATTTATTTTTGTTCATTAAAGCCACGACATGTAGGATTTAAAAACGCCTCGCCACTGGCACCATCTGGTGGGAGCATAGGAGTGACATTGTGGCGGAAAGTGAACACAGCTCTATTTGCTCAGTGCAAAATGATGTGTCATGAAAGACTGATTATATTCAGAGATTCTCTATGTCTGCTGCTGTTGATATACAAGCAATAGCTCAATATGATGTATGCCTGACTCCAGAACCAGGAAGAAAAAAAAAACCACACAACACAAACAATAAAAATGTACTTATGCAGAAGCTGTTGCGTTATGTGTGGCATCGTCCCCTTGCAGTATGACTAAGGTTATGTTGTACTCCAAGTTGTACCTGCTTTTATGTACTTAGATGACTTTGATAGTCATTTACCGTATGTTCCCACACCAAAGTCATGAATAAAACTCAATTCACATTCATTCCTCTTGGTGACTTGAGCTATTCTTATTCTGACATCTTTATCATCGAAGGACCTTGAATCCTCCTGTAGCATTTCTGCTATGATAATTGAGAGAGCGATTTAGACAGATCTCAGGCTTTTCTGTGTCCTCGGCTATGGCAGGGAGGTGTTCATCTCTTTGAGACTGGGATCTTTATGGCGATCTAATCTCTTGCATTTAGTTTTTTTTTTTTTTTTTTTTTTTTTTTTGGTCAGCTGAATTATATCCTTTCACTTTCTGAACAAGAAAGCAATTTCTTTTTGGCTGAGGTTCATGCACTGAACCATTTCAGTGACTTGCCTTGAAGAAAGTTAGAAGCAGAAAGTTATCTGCGTAATGACTGCATTTCTTCACCTTCACTTATATATATATACAGCTCTGGAAAAAATTAAGAGACCACTGCAAAAGTATCAGTTTCTCTGGTTTTCCTACTTATAGGTATGTGTTTTGAGTAAAATGAACAATTTTGTTTGTGACTACTGACAACATTCCTCCCAAATTCCAAATAAAAATATTGTTGTATATTGTTCAGCATTTATTTGCTGAAAATGACAAACAGTCAAAAAAAAAGATGCAATGTTTTCAAACCTCAAATAATGCGAAGATCATATTCATTTTCAGCAATCAATATTTGGTGGAATAACCCTGATTTTTAGTCACAGCTATATATATATATATATATATATATATATATATATATATATATACACATTATTATAAGTTACAATACAACACAATACAATAGAGAAGCTACAATGCAGTAATCCAGGCAGTCACCTTTCAGCATCTCACATCCAGCATACTTGCAGGAGGCCATGGTGTTTGTGTGTGTTTGTGTAGACGTGAATCTGCAGTTTGTGTATTAGGCGCATGTTCATTAAACGTGCACAGAAAAGCACAATCCAATTACACTGACGACATGAACATTTTTCATTTCATTTCATTTTTTCATTTCAGTGGCACGCATCTTTCCTTTCCTGAACTAGTTGGAGGACGGTTTCAAACAGTGTTTCCCACAATTTGCAGACATGATACCGATATTTTAAGCATATGATCTTAGTGAAATTAAGAGCGCGCAAGGACAAATACAGTAGACGCAGCACTGATCAGGAGGATTTTTTCATTGGGGACATCCCTGATAATCTTTTGTCAACCATCAAGCCATCCAGTATACTATACATAGAACATACACGTTGGTCTTGCTTGCCTTGCTGCCATCCAACGACATCTGTCCCCTGTTATTCTGTGAAAGTTTGTCAGGGCTGAAAAGGGTTTCCTCTGTCATTTGTTCCTCCATACTTTTCCATTACATGAGTCATGAATGATTCAGGAGTCACTGTGTTTGTTGCAAATAGTCATTCATTTTTTATGACAGCTTTATCTTGAAAACCCTCTCCTGTCCTCACCCACCCCGCTGGATCATGCATGGATTTTCATCACTGGTTGGATGAAGTGCCACACTGGCATTTTTTTTCCCTGACCTGTCCAGATGCATGAACTCATAAATTGTGGATGTGGACTGATGAACTCCCTTGTTTTCTCTGATGACATTTCCATATATGGCTCACTGTGGAAAATGTCATTTTGGCTCAGAGACAGCATCACCTCTTATGGTAAATATGTTGCTGTAAGTGTTTTTTTCTTTTTCTTTTTTTGCAGAGATCCTCGCTGTTTTGCATATCTTCTGCACCAAGGCCACATGGTCTATTTTGCCCCAGCCACACAGCAAATGCTTTTCAGTGGGAAGACAAATGCATGCACATCACTAATTGACTATGCATGGTTTTATGCTTTTAGGTGTCTGTTGAGTCAGCCTCATTTGAAGCCACATCCTGTATAGCTACTCTGGATAAGTAGCTATTTACTGAATGACCAAAATATCAAATGATATAAATGCCTTATATAACAGGTACTCTGTTATAAATAGTGGAAAAACCTGCTAAGTTGATCCTCAGACCCCAAGCTATTAGTAAAGGTATAATACAACCACACATCAACTTTCTCTGGCTCTGGCTTATCACAAAATAAACATTATACTGAACTGAGGCGTTTATATCGTGATGTAATTGAATTTTGACCTCAAGAATAGATATAGAGCTGTGATGTGGCAGTGACCCGAGTAAGAGGTGGGATTGGGTGTAATGGGGCCATCCAAAATCTCTCTTGGGGCAGAAAATAAAATAAAAAAGAGGCAGTCATGTTTCTGCTGGTGTGTGCGTGTGTGTGTGATTGTGTCTGAAAGAGCTCCGAGGTACACGTGTGTGTGTGTGTCTCCCCGGCTGCAGCGATTTCCTTCCAGCCTCGAGGGGGGACAGTCATCTCCTCGACTTTTCTTCACCTCAAGCTAGTGGCGGACTCTCCGCCCACCTAAAGCTGCTGCAGCTGTGCCAGGTGAGAGTGGCAACCTCATTCAGTTTCCCATCGTTTCCGGGAGTTTCAGTTTGTAAAAAAAGGGGGTTCAAAGGGAAGTTATCTCGTCTTTTAACGCACACCTCGCACCCCTCAATTCAATTATCTCTACCCATCTCTTTCTTTTGCTCTCTTTCTTTCCCTGCACATCTCAAAATTAATAATGCAGCATAACTGATCCCCCCCCCCTCCTTTATTTTATCTTCACCAGATAGTGCTCAGCCAGCACAAGCTAATTTTAGACGATGACACTGCTGAGTGCTTGCGATAAGCAGCTCACAATGAGCAAGGCGTTATTTTCTCTCTCTCTCTCTCTCTCTCTCTCTCTCTCTCTCTCTCTCTCTCTTTCTCTCTCTCTCAGGTTCCAGTCCTTCTCAGGTGGAAATCACTGTAAACACAGCATGTCCCAGATATTGTAGATTGCAGAAATTGCAGAACGTATTTTGCATCGTTACCCTACAGTTTGGCGAGCATGCATCTGCGCCCATTTCCCGCCTGATTGTTTAAAGGCGCAGATGTAAAGGTGCAGTGTCTTACAAAACTATGACTTAAGGCTGTGGTGTGTGCACGTGTTCGGAGCAGAGCAGCTTGCTTTTGAAAGAAAAAGGCTGTAATAATGGGTTGCGAGGGAAAATGTTTGCTCCAGAACCAGAATAAAAATAGTGAGACAAAAAAAAGTGACATCTGCAGAAAATCACAGATATTACAAATTCAAAGTGCATAAAGCCCCCCTTTCTAAGGATAACAAGTGCCTTAAGAGACATATTTCAGCAATTAACAAAAAGGTTGAGTCGATAACAGCAGGGGGCCCCAGATCCTTGCTTGGCACAGCAACCCAACTGATTAGCATTCCATGCTTGGAGCCCACGGTGCAAGTGTTTATCATATGAAATGTATTATTAATTTCCAAGCCTTCAAAAATATTGACCTCAGTATTTGTCTAACCTAATCATGTTTATTTTATCTTGCCCATAGCGTGTAAATCATGCTAAATCAGCTTTAATTACACTGGAGTGGAGTTTGTCTACAGTTGAGGCAGTAGAGATTAGATTCAAGGACAGGATTATTTTATTGCTATCAGTGAATTTTTGTTGCCGTCTGCTTTGTGTGTGTATTACCGCGCTGACATGTGGGCGTGTGTGCGTGTGTGATCCTATCTGATGAGGGAGATAATTGGAATTTATTGGAGGTAATAGATAAGATGGCTGTACATCCAGGCGAACTGACAACAGCGGGAGCAGCAATATATATCCTATCATAGCTGTTCATTTTCTACGAGTGCTTTAAAATAGGAAGCCGGTCTCTGGATGATACAGTGGAGTCTGTCCGACACACACCGAGGCTGTTGCACCAAGGGTTTCCTGTTCTGCATTTAATGTAAACCACATTCACCGCGTGCAGGTGTTTCTTGTTTATAACCTGTAGATTTTACTGTGCGCAGCAACACATTATCTCTTATAAAGTCTTCCAAAGTCTCGGAGGACATTTTAGCAGCTGTTATCTGTTCTCTCATGTCTCCAGTTTGTGCTTCTGTAACCTTCTACCACAGTGTCAGACACGGTGCTGATTACAGAATAGAAAACGTTCAGTTATTATAAGCAGCACTTGGCCAAAATAATAGAAGAAAAGAGAGGAAGAATAAAGGCCCGGTCACACCAGCATTGGAAACATTTCAAGCACTCTGATGTGAAATCCATTCATTTCAATGGAATCTCTGTGATCAGTGGACACGCGTTCAGGAGCAAATAGGTGTATCTTTTACACTGAATTTAAGTTCTGCGTCTGTGACCAATGGAAGACCGTCTTGACAGTGCTAACGTTTGATGAGTACAAAATGGAGGGGGCTATCATAGCTCATCAGTTATGCTCTACCATCCACTTTTATTTAATCTCCTTTGTTGAAGTATAGGATGCTTCACACAGGAGTGTTTTTTAGACAATTAAGAGATGTAAGCTGATACAAATCATAAATAAATTAAGTTTTGGAACTGGATGCAGTGTTGAATGCTTGCATTAAGGCCAAACTTTTGAACTCTGGACATACTGTAGAATCACCCAGCTCACCTCTTCCACATATGCTTCCGCATTGCAGGGCCCAAAGAATGAGCTCACATGAGACCTCTGTTGCCTAAATGCAGCCGAGCTGCAAAATCTTCCAGTTTAGCCCTCCGCTAACTTGAATGGGGACAAAATTATGTAATCATGGAGCTCTTCTAGACTCTATGGTACCGTTGCACCATTTCAGTCTTGAGGTCAAACTCTTTTTCAAAATAAAGGGAAGTGAACAGAGAGAAAATAGAAAGGTAGTACTGTGACCAGCATAGTCCCAGCTTGCTCACTAACTAGCCCCGCAAGTTGCCCTGATAGCACATGTAGCGCTGGCTGTTCTGTGAGGATTCATGGATAAATGTGGTAAGGTCACTTAAGAAAATGTTCCGTCACAAATGTCAAACAGTGTCATCATTTGCTATACTTCAAATCCAAAGGGCATGAAGAAGGTTCATGGTCAGCATCCTTCACTGAGCTCTTAGGTGTTCATGTGTTCAAACCGTCAATACACCTTCAAAGTAAAGAGTATGGATTCAAGGCACCCTTTCAGAAACATGTGAATAAGATTCTCTTTATTCTTCACACCACAAGATCCATTACTGCCATGGTGTTGGAAGTAATAATCTGTGCCACCTCGAAAGGTTAGAAGAATGTATGCAGGGATTCTTGTCGTATTCAAATGAATGTTTGACAAACGAGTTTCCCTTGAGGACATATGATACATTATTAGCATTTTATTATAACTAATGATGTGGGTGATCAGGATTATGTAGAGAAGATAAATCATTTCCCTTCCTTTCATTTAGAGAATGACAGTGCTTTATGGCTCTTTGCTGGGCATTCGACCTGGGTCAGAGATTATTTCTTTAGTCGATTTTAAAGGGATCTTTGGGCCCTAGCTTAAGAGTTTCTGCAATCATGACAGTTGATTGTGTTGAAAATTTCATCACTTACTTCCCTGTAGGGCTTTAGAATAACTCTCTGCTGAAAGGACCAAGGCAACCAAAAGACAATTAAAGCACACCCAATCCTCCATATGTGTGTAATTACCACTCCAGTGGCAGGCAAGCATGATAAAAACCCTCCATTCTGCATCTATACTTCATTAAAACTATATAGGTAGCCATGGAAGAAATTCCTTCATCTATATTGCATTTATACTGCAGTGATAAGTCCCTTTCCCGACATCTATACTGCATTAATACTGTAATGATAGCAAAGGTAAAGGTCCCTCACAATGCATCTATCTTACATTAGTCTTGCAGGAACTGCTGCAACCTCCTCTTTTAAAAAAAACGTGATAAAGTGGAGTTGAAGACTTGCAGTATATTGCGACAGTGACCTCATATCTCAAACAACTCGGTGCTAAGCCATTCCTTTTGCAGGCTGACAGCTTAAAAAGAGAGCGCATTTGAATTTTTTTGACCGTTTTCTTCTAAGGGCAGAGCAACACTATAAAAGTGGTGCTGTGGTGTGGAGTGAAAAATGGTTTGTATGACAAAGAGAGCCTTGGCCAGTTTTATAAGGCTGGCTTCGAGACAGACTAATAAACATATAATACTAGTGAGAGAGACAGTGTGAATACACAGACCACTCTATCATTCTTAGCTCTTGGCAGTGTGTGCAATCCAGGCTGTCTTAAGGCTTTATCCTGGGAGTTGTGCATGCAGGACTAATGTCCTCCAAACTGTACTGAGAGACAATTCAGGTTAAGAGTGTTGGCTACAGAGGCACAGGGCAGCCTCTGTTTGGGGATTTCAATCTGCATTTAAGAGAGTCTGCCTCCCTTGCTCAACCACGTCTTTCTTTCTGTCCTGTGGCCAACCAAACACAGAGTGGCACACGGACTTGCTTAATTGAAAAGAAAAAAAAACAGAACTTCATTTATTTAATTAGCGTGTGTTGAAGTGCTTCTTTCCAAAATGTTTGTCACTTGGCGTTCACTGATCAGTACAGCGCTCATGCTCATCCTGAATCCTGCATCCTTGAATTGCCTCTATTCTGAAGGAACACTGTGAGCACCTTTTGCAACGTGTTCTTGACGATATTCTTAATACAAGAAATGAAACCACATCAATTATGCAGTGGGCATGCATAAAGCATATATGTGAGCTATTGGCTTACAGCTTACAAAAAAAAAAGTTTTTACCTACTTAAATTCCAAGTACCACACTCTCCTGACTTGTTAACAACACGCCGTTTCATTTCAAATATCCACGGTCAATAAAGACTAAACAATTCTTCTGTCTCATTCGACCTGCTTTGAAGTGGATACCGCATGCTGCTTTTCATGCAGGTGTTACATTCACATTAATGTGATGGAAGAAACCCAAGGACCATTTGTTTCATTACTTATTTCATGAATCCTATCATGAAATTCATTCTGCTCTGTATGTTTATGAGTCATGGTACATTGCACAGATGCACTGCAGGACCCTTGTTCTGCCCCTTAGCAGCTACACACTTATGCTTCTTTAATGCAAAACTAAAAAATGAATGTGTATTGAGTGAGTGTTATATGCCCATCCTTTATATTTTATGTTGATTTAAGACATTTATGTGTTTGCATCATTTATCGGTAATCTGTGATGTTCATTTTTTACGGCTGCTGCCATGACTCATTGTACTGTAATGTGTAACTTATATTGTTGTGTTATATGTATGTGAAGCACGCTGTGTGGTCCTTTGTTCCCAATTGGCTCCAGCTGGTGAGACTTGGTCATCAACACCTTCTGTCTTCCTAACAAGCTAGAGGATCCTGATTGGAGTGGCACCAAGTTGGACCCTCAAATCAACAGTTGAGCTACTATTTTTGAAGTCTGGCAGTCAGTGGAGTGTCTCTTTGTCCTAAATTGTGACCAACAAGTTCACTTGTTAAATGAGGAACTAGGCCAGGTAAACCTGATTGAAATCACTAGGTTTGGAGTTAGGGTTAGATTAAGTGTTAGGGTTAAGTTTGTAAGAGTACTCCGATAGACATTTTTCTTTTGTAATGTGCCTCACTTATATTGTTTCCTTTTCCCTAACAGTAGGTGGGTAGTAGTAGTAATAATCTTCAAAACATCAGGACAATGATCTTTTCACCAAACATTGTGAAAAGCATAATAATGACAAGTTTCAAACAGTATTGTTGTCATTTAAGCAGTATTTGAAATAATTTCCCCCTGGGATTATTAAAGTATTTCTGATTCTGATTTTACTTAAAAACAATGGCACCAAGATTTCTTTGCATTTAGTTCAAGTGGTCAACGATTTTCCTTTTCACTGTCTTTCTGGACAGAAAGCAACATCAGAGAGCAGTGATGGATGTAAAAGGTCTTGCCAGCTTTCTTTTCAACACTGATAGACAGTCTGCTCTTCAGACCTGGTTCAGAGCTGGTTGAACGGGGCTTAGCCTCAGAGCAGATCATGCCAGCTGCTAAAATTTAGAGCCACACAGCAGTCAAAACAAAGGTGCCCTGTACCTGAACTCAGGTACATTTTTATTTATTTATTTCCTCAGAATACCAAGATTGTTGTCTGATTCTTGTAAGACAGATACTACTGTGTATATATATATATATATATATATATATGTGTGTGTGTGTGTGTGTGTGTGTGTGTGTGTGTGTGTGTGTGCATCCAAGTCCTTCGTTTTGTTGCAGTGTTTTTTCCACAAATATCGTTTCCAAAGAAGTCAAAAGAATAGAAAATGAAATCATTACACAATAACTGAATAGGCTCAGTGGCGTGGGTTTAATACGTTCACCATCTTTCAATAATATTGTCCTTTTGACTGGATGAACACCAGTTGGTCCTTGTAATCACGTTCCAGATCCAGAGTCGGCATTAAAAGATTTTACAGAGCAGATTCATCAGCAATCCAATCTCAACTCGATAAAGCATTATGTCTGGCTGCCCCACAATCAAAAACTGCAGACTTTGTGGTTTTCCAGCACGTATGTGAAAAGCCATTGCTTGTGGGGTTAAGGAATGCTGCCATTCCATCATGGTGACACCTAGGCACATAATACACAAGGGACATTTTAATTGAGCACTGTTGATTCAAAAACCCATGACATCACAGTCTCTGAAGTGCTGAGTTGGGTTTTTCTGCTGCTTGTACAACAATTGCTGGACATGGAATTGAATGTCAGGTTTCCTTCACTCCTTGCCTGAATACATATTTGCTCGTCTAGTATTAAAACTTGAATCTTAAGGCTAAACATCTCCTCAGGCATCTGGTATCATCGTAAAGAGAAAGCTTTTCAGACATGCAGGTATAGCCATAAGAAATAATGAAATCATGGTAATCCAAATGTAGATTCATACTGCAGCAACAAGATACCTAGCAGTTATGCTCATGCAGCATATTATCTTTGCTGTACAATTTCATGTATTGGCACCAAATGTGCAACAGAAGTTACAATCCCAACCCGCGATGTCCCAAAAGGTCTGTCAATGGAGCTGACAAGCTATTTCATAGTACGTCACTGACAAACAATTTTCTGTTTTAGAACGGAGCAGCTGAAAAAAGCTGAGATAGTCAAATTTCTTCACCCACCTATTGACTATTAAAACATGAAAGACCCGATCTAGAGCCAGAGTTTGAATTGTCTGTTCTGGACATTAAACAAAAACATGATTCTTATTTATTATCCTCTAATGAAAACATAGTTTTGAATATTATATTCCATTTCTGCCGATAGATCCCCCTAAGCCTTTAAAACATTTTGCAGTCAGATCACAATCTGGTTGGATGCGTCCAAACATGGGCTGTGTTTTTCTTAAATTTGATTCACAGCTTTTGACACAGTCAAAAATGCAGGAGGTGCTGCTGAAGACTTTCACCATGAAACAGCCCCAGGATGTGTCAACCAAGGTTAACCACCAAGGGCTATTCATTGCTTAATAAAGGTTGGTCTAAATCTAGACCTCTTCACATTTTTAGAACTTTTTGTGTCAGACTGTATTCTAGCAAACAGGTTCTACTTTGCGTGGCTGTGACGGCCTTCATTTCAGCTCCGTCCCAAAACAAAGATTAGGACATTATTGTAAGGAGTATGTAGATTCACTACATTAATAATTAATACAGTAAATAAAGAACTTAGTAGGGAAATACTCCACAAAAGATCATGGTTTCAGGGAGGTTTCAAAGTGTTTTGTGATTTCTTATACACGCAAAAACCTGTGGTATCTAAATTGTAGGTGATTATAAAAAACATCAAATAAAAAACAGAGTTCTGGGTATTACATTCAATTTATGCCATATTCTGTAAACATTACACATTAGACCATCAATAGACTGCTACACTGCTATAGAAATGTGCCACTGGAGGTCAAAGAGTCAAAATCAAAGAGTTAGTGAACGTCCCTACATGTTAGAGCCTCTGCATCGGCATTATGCATTATGTGACATATAAGAATGAACAAGGACACGCAGAGTGAAATATCTTCTATTAATTATCATGTCTTATTAGAGAAAGGTACATTTCTTTGAATATATGAATCACATGTCCTTGCATAAACCTGATCATCTGCACTTTCTCTTTCCGTGTGCGATTGGTTCCATCTCAACCGGTCCATCTTAGTAATTAGCCCCACAATACCTAATTGTAAGAAGTTAACAATCAGTCTGTGAGTTGGCACAGCCTCTATTGTTTCGGGTTTCAAGAAACTTGTGTCAAGAATTTCCATGAATTGACTGGCATTATCTTCTTATCCCATAGCGAGACTGTGTTAGCTGCCTTATTACCAGACGCTGTCGCTTGTTCCGGGACAAAGTGCAGTGTAAGAAAATGAGATCACCTCACTTTAATGTTAGAATTTTTCACTTATTTTAAGGGAAATAAAATTTGTAAGGATCATTACCGGATGAAATGACTTGTTAAGATGGATATTGTTTGCAATGAGGGGCTGCCAGGGCCATCACCTGTAATTCAGCAGGGAACAGCGCTGTGATGAACTGCGACAAGGGCAGCTACTGACGTTCACCTTGAGATAAGGGTCACACTCCTGCCTCATAATCCATAAAGGAGCCATAATAGCCTCTCCCTCTGCCAGACACGACCCCTTTTTACACCAAAGTAGAACAACACTGTCTGTCAGCACAGAACTTTTATACTCTCACAACCTAATTGAGCACACAGTGGCACGTAGGACAACACGGACACGTGAGCGGCATGCGATGAAGGGAGGCGTGCGAGCACGCATGCACGCATTTAACAAGCCATATCAGCTAATGTTAGCCTTAGGCTTCCTGCAGCTGTGTTGTGGTACGTGACCGTGAACTAGTTTTGGGAGTGTGAACTCTCAAAAATGATGATCAAAATAATCAATATGGTGAAATAATAAATCCTGCCTCCTCCACTCTTACACTGTCCTTCTGCAGGAAATTCTGTATATGTGTTAAAGTGCTGTCAAACTCTGCTGCTCTGGTTTAACTTGTCTCTGCTGGTAAACTAGTTAAATAAATAACACACACACATACAATAAAGAGAAGGCTTCAAATAGACCCTCAGTGATCAGTATTTGCTAACTTGTGATCAGTGATCAAATCCTGATCAGATCACTTTTAATAATAATCAAGTATTCAAGTATTCAGCCAAGCTAATAGTATACACAGAACCTTATCGTTGACAATGTATTTATTTAATGCATGAATGCATTTAACTTCAAAATGTATAAAATCTATCTTGTCTAGATAGTCTGACGATGACGTCCAGCTCACTGTCTCACAAAAGTACTGTGGGAGACGCTCGATTATTAAATGTGCCTGTGCATTGATTTATTTGTTTGTTAACATGGTTACTGTGACTGGAGGTAAAACGTCCTGCTTCAAAATGAGACCGATATCTTAACTCATTTCTAATTTGAAATTTTTAACAGCTAACAGCTGCCAACCGTCCCCACCGAGTGACTGTGGTTGTCTGTGAGGAGATGTCAGCCAAAGCTTCTGTTATAAAATTTGACTTGAGTTCATCCTTCAATATGAACTCAACAGTGTCCAGAAGGAAACCCAGAGCAGTTGGTGAACCCTCTCATATTTATGCGCGCTCATATTTAGACAGTTACAGTAGTTACATTGTGTTTCTCTTGATGTACAATTACTAAATTCCATTTTTACTTTTTTTTTTTAACTTCATACACCATGGTAAACCAAATTGGTGCCCCCCTGGTGTAAGCTCATCCTTGGGAATGCCATGATCCAAACATGTTTTGTCAGGATTTCACATTTTTTTAGAGAGCCTCATATACCAGGAGTGACACACTTCCTCATGCATCTACAAGGAGGTATTTATTGTCAAAATTTAATCTGCATTTTATTTTTAAACCAATGCTTTATTGAATATTTCTGCTTTTCACACCCTGATGCTCTTAGAGCAGCGGAGCATCTGAGAACTGAGAAAGAGAGGAAACCTGAGTGAGACAGACAGGTTTGTTGACAGGTAATGTTGCTTTGCTCCTCTCAGAGAGGTTGCAGGTCCTTGACAAAAGTAATTATGGCTGCCTCTTAGCTGCTGGTAAAAAAACACACTGCCATTCTGTAGAAGCACAGCCTGAAAATGGATTCATTTTGATTCAGAGCTCCGTATTTCTGCAGGATGAGGATTATATATCTGTTTGCATGTGCGTGTGACTCAAGATTTGTTGAGATGAGGAGTCGATTTTCCTCCAAATTATGATGTAACAAATGAGCCATTACATGATGTTAATAAATTATCCCTATAATAAGGACAATCCGTGCTATAATAGAGCCATTACTTTGTTAACCAAGTGACCGACCGACTGACTCTCCTTGAAAATTACTGCTTTTTTTCCCCTCCCATCACTCACTTTTCAAGAGCAGCTGTCTTGTTTTCAGAATGGTGGATGTATCAAATTCATCTAAATGCATTCTAATTTTTTCCTGTCAGTCATTCCTCGAGAGCAGGTGTCATGTTTCTCAAATGACAGATATAGTGTCTCACTTCAGCACCAAACTTTTTGAGCTTTAAGGGAACAGACTTTCCTAATTTATGACCTCTAAAATGTTCCATCGCCTCCAGCCATTCTGTGACCGTTAAGGAATTGTAATGTTGTTTTTGTCATTATTATGAGTTCTCCTTGGCCACTAAAATCTACAGTCAGGCCCATGCATAGCAGTGATGGACACTACAGGTCTGACAAAGACAGCTATTAGAGGCAGAGCGAGAAAGAGAGGGATACAGGGAGAAAAACAGAGCAAAATTGGACTAAAGTGAGCAGCTTAATGCCTCGACCAGCAGCTGTCAAGCCATCTCACGGCCTCAGTGCTAAATGAACTCCACGGCTCTACTGTTCACACTCCACCCCCTTTCCTCCACCCACTTCTGTCTTTCTCATCCTCCCTCCCTCTTCCCCATTCCCCATCTCCTCTTTCTCAGAAAATGGGCACTGAGAATCCATACTGCCCCACAAATCAAATCATATTATATTGTCATTTTCCATCTCCACTTTGTCTCTCCCTCCCTCTAACCTCCTCTTCACTCTATCATTCTCCTCCCTCTCCCCCTTTTCCTTCTCCATCTGACTCTCCTTGCCTTGGAAAGGGCATTGATGTGATGAAAGATGTAAGTCAAGGGTTGAGGAATATTCCCATTTCTAGGGCATAATCCCATCAAATCAACTGGAAACTCTGGGCTCAAAAGACACAGGCGGCACGGTTGCCTCTCAGTCTGATTTGAACATTTGTAATCTCTGCGGTGTGCCCGAGTCACGTGCGAGAGGAAAACCCATTTCATGATGGCAGCATTTGGCATTGCTGAGCACAGTCCTTCCGCCTACCCAAGTAGAATAACATTTCATGCCATGAAAGTGGAAAAGTTTGACTAGCCTGCTTGGCTCACGGTGACCTTGTTCCATTTGTGATGTGTCACGTTCAGCACCGAACGTAATGGCTCCCATCTTTTAAAGGGAACTCAAAGGAACAGCGGGGTATTCACACACAAGCGTCAGTGTAGACACACGGAAAACACAGGACCGTATCTCTCTTCCCGGGTGAGCGATCACCTTCCATGGAAGTCCGAGAGACTCTGTCAGATGCTTTAAGGCAGCATGCTGTCGTCTATGTAATGGAGGAGCTCTAAATGAAAATCTAGACTTCAACGTGGGAATTGCCACCGCATTAGAAATAGCTGCCTTTGACCTTGGGGAGATTAGAGCTTTAACATCCTTGGCCAGTACTATGAAATAACCATCCTGCCCCTCTCACCAATCCACCTCTCCACCTCGGGGCTCTTTACGAGTAGAATATCAAGAAGGCCTTTCTGACCGCCTCCCCCAGGGCACAGCTATACACATATATCAGGGAGTCCAAACAGAGGAAAACAAGTGAATAAAGCATGTCCCTGAGGGAATCATGACCACAGCCTGATTATATTAGATCCCGTGTCCATCGCTAGCTTATGTCCTCGCCTCACTGGGGAAGACCTGTGGATTGCCTTGATGTTAAAGATTGGGAGGTGAAGATTAAATTATACAGCTTTCAACAACTCACGGAGAGGTCCATTACGTGAGGGACAGATGACTCCCAGAGGTAAAGAATGCATCAACCCAAAACCAAACTCTAGAGAAATGCAATAATGTGATAAACAAATGGGTGGTTTCATTCTGAAATACTGCAAACGTCAAAACAAAAAGAAAAGGAAAAAAGTTTGTAACTATGTAATTAACTAAGTCAGTTTTATGAGGATTAAAATGAATAAAGCAGACAAACATGATAAGAATAAAAACAATTACATGAAAGCGTGTCTTCAAACATCGTTTTAAGGATTATGGGGCTTTTAGAAGCTGTTACTTCTTGGATGCCAGGTAGCTTCTGCCCATACAGCCCCAGTGTAGACCTTACAATTGCCAATTAGTCCCTGCTTTTTTAATTCCCTCATCACCCATGGGAGTAATTAGTCAATCGCTTGCCCTCCTCATAACGAGGTCAAAGCACACGGTCAGCACCAAAGAGCCCCTGCAGCACGAAATGGAACCAATATCATCAACGGATCAGATCCTTGCAGTCGTGGGCCTTGAACCTGAGTTTATATATTCAAGGACAGGCTTTTCTCGGTACATCACGCGCAGCATAAAATTGTGTTGCTTCTTTTGACACCACCATTCCATTTGATTTCAAATCATCAGTGTCATTATCACTGAAGTATTGTAATGCAAATAGTGTGTCCATTGATGGTCATTAACCTGGATCATGCTGATTTCAACCTAAAATAGTAAAATAAGCTTTGATTAGTCTGCTTAGTAGAATTACAATTTAGGAATGGGCTGTTGCAAATATATATTTTTGTAGCTAAACCCAAACTCAGCATAATAATATTTAAAGAACTTTTCACACCAAATATGTGTGTATATATATTTTTCAACCAGCGCGCTGCTCTGTACGGAAAAGAAGAGGAAAGCACAAAAAGAACAAACAGGGGAAGAGCAGGTGGATGCAGCCACCCATGAAAGGACTGCATTACAGATGCACTTCATAGGTTTACATTACATTACAAGTTCGCCTCATGTAGTCATCGTACAGTACACTGGAGGCAAAAAAAAAAAAAAAAAGGAAGTGCAAACACATTTGCCTGGCACAGAGAAGGTTTTAAGGATCCTTTCTAATCAATGCATTCCTGAACTACCGAGATAGAAGTCAGAGAGAAGCCAGTCTGATTTATTTGAGGAAGAGTGAAATGCCCCTCTGTCACTGTCTGAGACTGACTGACTGTGCACCAATATGCTTCAGGAATGCACAAACAGGGAAGAATGTCCTCGTCTGTGCTGGAATTATGAGGTGTATATATGGTGCTTAAAATGGAAATTTGAATTCTGCAAAGTGATTTTGGGATTATAAAGATTGTTTTCTGTTGCTTTGGGATATTTGAAATCCTTCTTGGCATTAAAGGCTTTTTACAATTCACTTGGTTTCAAAGGAGCAGTTTTAAGTCAGCTGCATCAAGGCACCGAGTGATATCATTTCAGTATGCAAATGTCCTTGTGAGTAAGATATTTATTTTGCAATAGCCAGGAGCTAAGGGCCAGAGCAACATCACTGTGCACACAGCAGAGGTACATAGGTAAACAAGGAAATTACCAAGCAAATCTTTTCAAAACTTTTCCAACAGCTAACATCTTAAAGACTGTGCACTGTTTTTTTCTAGGTCCTATTGAAAATAATAAGCCAAAACTCACTATAATAATTATATAATATAATTACTTACAAAATCTGGGATGTTGGCTAATTTCTTTCCATTTCAGCTCATGGAACGAGATTACTTCAGACAGTTTGACTCCTGTCTCATATCTGTCCTCAAACCCTGCACCGTTTGTAGTCCAAAAATCAAAATGACCTAAGTCTAACAAAGTAGGATCCAGGGTTAGGGTCCGGGGTCCATTGATAAACAGCACAAATTTGCACACCAGAAGAACTGAACACAACACACAGACTTGTTATTTGCTTGCGTGACGATGTGAACTGACATTGCATAATACTTACAATGAGTGAGGTTAAAAGTGCAGTCACCTCATACATTATTAGCATATAAGAACAAAGCTTCTCAGCCATGAAAGACTTTTAGTAAGTGGTGCAAGTATAAGATCTGTGCAAAGAATGTCAATCAATTTTTGAAAGACTTTATATTTCATCCTTCTGTGGCAGAAGGGTCAGAATCCCAACCTTCCAGCTGACCTAAATAAGCTAAGAAAAAAAAAAAACACCATTCTTTAGCGACCTTCACCCTTCACCCCTCCCCTACCCTATAAGCAATCAATAAATATGTTATTTCAAGTCATGATGGGAAAATCAATCTGAGAGTTTCACCACCTCGCTCTACCAAGCCGTCCCCTCTCGTTCTCTCCTGCTACGTTTCTCAGCGTGCCTCCGAGGACCAGTTGTGTAAGTGGAAAGTATTTTCAAGGACTGCTCTGGATGCGATTCAATGGGGAGATTAATGAAGCTTGACAAACATAAGAAATGTGTTGCACAGGAGACCACTGGATGCTGTTTGACTTTTATTCCTGACAAAGCTCACTCAACGCAGAAAAAAAGGCCTTATGATTGACCATGATTAATTGATCACCGTCGCTCTACAAGAAGAAGACAAAGACAAACCCTTCTTTTAAATTTCTTGTGTTGGCGGTTGCACCTTTTATCCGCGCATCAGCATGTTTCTGCTGACCTAACCGAAGCATTTATTTTGACAGTATTTGAGCATTTGTTAATACAAGACGCCCGTGAAGAGGCTTCATATTATGTCTGCAGCGAAACCATCTGGAGGCAATTCAAGTCAGTCCGTCGAGGGTGAGACGCTACTCCTTCACTCTGCTGTCTGCATATTGAAAATCATTTTCCACAACACGTCTGTTATTCGATGATCAGTAATTAATGGACACAAAATGAGGAACTGCATTATTGCTCTGCATCACGCCTTGCTCTGTGTCTGTGACACTGGAACGTTTATTATTAACATGGAGCTGGTTACTACAGCTGTAAGAGTATATACACTTGACATTTTCTCATAATGTGAATAAATGTTTGAATTTACTGACATTGCTGCATTGCATTCTTGATGAGAGAATGACCAGCTATGAAACCAGCAAGTGAGAGCTGCCATGACATTTAAATATATGAATCATTTATTAGGTACAGTATATGTGCCCTGGAACAGTTCACATCACCACATATCTATAAGAAAAAAAAAGAGAGAGAGAGCGAAACATCCTGATGATTAGGACTTGCATATAGCTGAGAGGACAAACTAATGAAGCCTCTCGAGTACAGGATAACAAATCAAGCTGCCTTTGACTCTGGATTTTGTACCACCTTGATAAGTTAGCTGATATAGTATGTGTAGCTGCTCCCAACTTTTCTTCACTGGTTGATAAAAGTGCAACGCTCCGACTGATGGTTCAAACGTTTATTACAGCCATTTTCTGTTTTAAAACGTCCAAGACCACCGTGAACACTGCAATGAAATACACGGTGGCAAATATACATCAGTGAAACCGTCATGATTCCATGAATAACTTAGCTTAAACTTATTATAGAAATATTAAATCTAAAACAAATCTTACACATATACAAATTATTTAAATCAAATGTCCATACCGTGTGCCCCTCCAACCAGAAGGTTAGGAGTTGCTAAAGGTCCATATCTTCATTATTTTAGTCCTTTGTCCTTTCATGTACCTCGTGCACATGCACTCTTTATCCAAAATGAAACTTATCGCTCTTCACCAAAGCACGAGACCATGTGATGACGTAACTGATGACGTGGTCAAGTGACGTTAATTTAACAATTTCCAGTATATACCAAATATACAGAAAATAACCAAAATATTTCCAAATCAAAACATTTCCAAAAAATATGGAATAAATATTAAACATAAAATAAATAAATGCACAAAAAATGTTTGTGTTTCAGCGTTCGCTACACTGCCACCAAAATTACAAGCGGTTTACTTTCACCATATTCAAAGAAATAAAACCTGTAATTTTCCAATAACTTGAAACTCAATTTTTACCCATAAATTCTAATGAATAGATTGCTAAATTATGAGACTCATTATTCTCATTATTTAATGCTAAGCTATTTTGACCTATTTTCAACTAATATAACTAATTTCTGGACTGGGCGCTCAAGAAATGAGGGTTGTGTTAAGCGCTCTCCTTTAGGTCCTAACTTACTTTGACCTACTTGTATTTTCACCTTTCGCACGAGACCATCATCATCTTCCTGCGCCTCAACAACTTTAGCTAGTGGCCAATCATTTCTAGGAGTGTTATCATCCCTAACAATGACTACATCTCCAACCTGCACATTTCGTCTGGTTGTATGCCACTGCTGTCGAAGGCTGATGTTGGCTAAGTATTCTCGGCGCCA
This sequence comes from Nibea coibor, assembly GCA_023373845.1. NCBI lineage: Eukaryota > Metazoa > Chordata > Actinopteri > Sciaenidae > Nibea > Nibea coibor. The sequence goes on from CM041739.1 coordinate 22,605,290, forward strand.
CCTGCTCCAGAACAGTTCTGAGAGATACTGCACTTTGCGCCATCTTTTTCTTGCATACAGATCTTCTTGAACGAACTTTCCTGGAGGTGGAAGAGGTACCGTAGGCTTCAAGGTAAGCAAGTGATTGGGTGTCAAGGGTTCCGCACTTTTGGGATCAGAGAGGGTGTTAGTTGTCAGTGGGCGACTGTTGACTATGGACATGGCCTCGTAGAAGAAAGTTCTTAATGAGGAGTCATCCAGTCGACCTTTTGCCTGAGCAAGGACAGAGCTCAACACACTCCTGGTCGTGCGTATCTGACGCTCCCATATGCCTCCCATATGACTGGCTTCAGGCACATTCATAAGGAAGTCACATTCCTTTCTTGCGAGATAAGTCGCGATCCTTTCCTTGTCAAGTTCCAACAAGCACTTACTCATCTCATTCTTTGCTCCTAAGAAATTCGTACCCTGGTCCGATCTGATTTGTCTGACTGTTCCTCTTATTGCTATGAAGCATCTTAATGCATTTAAAAACGCATCGGTCGTCAGGTCCTCGAGCATCTCAATATGAATGCCCCGTGAGCTTAAGCATGTTAATAACAGCCCATACCTTTTGTACTCCTTTCTACCTTGTTTTGTGTAGAAAGGGCCGAAACAGTCAATGCCTGTGTACGAAAAAGGAGGAGACGGCTCTAGTCGATCAACAGGCAAGTCAGCCATGCGCTGTTCTTCAGTTCGGCCCCGCACTCTCCTACATGTCACACAACTCTTGATGTGCCTGGCCACAACCTTACTAGCACCCATAATCCAGTAACCACTGGCTCTGAGTTCGTTCAGTGTTTGTCCTCGGCCTTGGTGTTGTGTTCCTTTATGGCAATGGTCAAGTATTAGTTGTGTTACAATGCCTTCTTTCGGAAGTATTACGGGATGCTTGAACTCCAGCGAAGCTGATGACTTTCTTAACCTGCCACCAACTCTGAGCACTCCGTCCTCAAGAAATGGGTCAAGCTCATACATGTTATGAGTTTTCCTGAGTTCTTGTGATTGGCTCAGCAGTTTGAGCTCTTCTCCAAATGCTTCCTTTTGTGCCGCTTTGATCAGCACTAGAGCCGCTTTCTTTCGCTCTTCTACAGTAACAGGCCCAGATATGTCCCTAAGTGTCAGCCTCTGGATGCGAGCAATGACATTAAGGCATGTGACCCAGTCTGAAAATCTTGCCAACCTTTCCAGGAGGTCATCTTCCTTTACAACATCGGTTTTCAAGACTTTGACCTCTGGGTCACCTATGAGAAGCTCTGGGGAGGTCGGATTGGTCACAATTTCTTGTTCCCACAAGAACTTGGGTCCCTTCAGCCAATCTGATGCCATTAGATCTGCCACCTTGAGTCCTCTAGATGCATGATCTGCCGGGTTTTGACTTGTCTCGATGTAAAACCATCTATTGGGGTCAGTAGCGTCTCTGATTTTTTGAATTCGATTCGCCACGAAAACATGAAAACGACGAGCATCGTTCTTAATGTAAGCCAATACGACTTGTGAATCAGTCCAAAAGTACTCTTCATCTATTCTCAGGTCAAGTTCTTCTCTGAGAATCGTACTTACGACTGCGGAGATTGTGGCAGCGGTGAGCTCCAGACGTGGGATACTCACAATCTTCATGGGTGCTACCCTAGCCTTGGCCATAACTAAAGTGCAATGCACTTGTTCTTCAGCTACGATCCTGATATATGAGCACTGCCCATAGCCATCATTACTGGCATCAGAAAAGTGATGCAGCTCAATCTTCTGGATCTTGCCAAGATAGCTGGGAACAAAGCACCTTGGTATTTGGATGTTTTGAAGATTGTAGAGGTCATGGAGCCATGTCTCCCACTTTGGCCTTAGTTCTGGCGGGACAGGCTCATCCCAGCCGACACCTCGCTTGCACATTTCTTGCAAGATTCTTTTCCCCGTCAGAATGTAAGGGGCCAGAAATCCTAGCGGATCATATAAGGTGGCTACTGTGGATAAGATGCCTCGGCGAGTGGCTGTTCTTTCTTGTTGGACAACATTGAATGAAAAGACATCCATTTCTATGTTCCACTTCACTCCTAGCACTCTCTGAGCTGGTAGTTCTGTATAGTTCAAGTCCACATCTTTGACTTCCACAGCACGCTCACTTTCTGGAATGGTCTCCAGGACAGCTCTGTTATTGCAAACAAACTTGTGCAGTCGCAGATGTCCCTTCTGACAGACTTCTCTTGCTTCATTAACAAGTTGTTTGGCTCTTTCAACTGTATCCAGACTAGCAAGTCCATCATCCACATAAAAGTTTCTTCTGATGAAGCTTGCTGCCATGGGGTACTCATGCTCATACTTGGTGGCGAGGTATTTCATGCCGTAATTCGCACATCCTGGGGATGATGTCGCACCAAATATGTGCACCCTCATGCGGTACTCTTTCGGCTCAGTCATGGTGTTCCCATTCTCCCACCACAGGAACCTCATGAAATCCCGATGTTCTGGAGTAACATGAAAGCGATGGAACATTTTCTCAACATCGCAGTTGATGGCAATTGGATATTGCCGGAACCTACACAGCACTCCAGTCAAGGCATTGGTTAAATCAGGTCCTGTGAGGAGGTGGTCATTTAATGACGTACCTTCATATTTGGCAGAACAGTCGAAGACTACTCTTATCTTCTCTGGTTTGCGTGGGTGGTACACACCATGGTGTGGGATGTACCAGGTGTTCCCAACTTTAGGTGTTGCATGGACTTCCTCTGCATCACCATCTCTGAAAACATTGACCATGAACTGTACATAGTCCGACTTGTATTTGGGATTTTTATCCATCTTCCCTTTCAGATGTTTCAGCCTAACTGTGGCTAGATGTTTGTTGTTAGGCAGCTGAGGTCGCTCTCTAAAGGGTAGAGGCATCTCTAGATGACCATTGTCATTGTGATGAATTCCCTCATTCAGTATTTGCAAGAACTGAATATCTTCTTGAGAGATTGTTCCATCTGTAGGATTTATATCCTGAAAATCTTTCTCAAGTGCCTTAATCGCACATGCAGGAGTAATAGGTGGAATTTCTTTCACTGAGATGCGATAGCAGAATCCAGCATTTGTTAGTGCACCAATAGTAGGCGTTTTGGCACCAACCACACTCCACCCGAGGTGTGTTTTCACTGCATATGGCTCATGTTCAGCTCCTGACACAACTTCCTTTGGCTTTAGAGCTCTGACACAGTCGTAGCCTATTAGCAGTCCAGCAGGACAGTCTAGTAAATCTGGCATCTCATCAGCTATGCTAAGCAAGTGTGTCCATGCCTTGGCTGTTTCCCTAGTTGGAATACTGGTTTTATCCAACGGGATATCTTCTCGAGTGTATGCTGGTGGTAATTCAATGCATTCTTCGGAACTGTATGCTCTGACCTTTAACCCATTGGCTCTGCGACAATTCACTATTGACCTGCCAGTCATTGTTGACAACTTGAGTTTAACAGGTTCAGTGTGTGCCTCAAGCTTTTCACACACATCTTCAGAAATGAATGTATTGCTACTTTGTGTGTCTAGCAAAGCATATACTAAGATTTCTGAGCTATTCTTGACATCACTAGACAGCCACACTGGGACTATCATTGATGTGCGGTCAGAATTGGTCATGTTCACACTACACAAAGCAGTAGAGGAACTGTCTTGCTGTTGACCTGCTTCAAGCTTTTCTTCTTGAGCCGGTTCATCATGCAACGGAGTTGGATGGCTCTTTCTGCAAACATTGCAAGTAGCCCTTTTCCTACAATCCTTTGCAACATGGCCAACTCTCAAGCAAGCGAAGCACATATTGTTTGTTTTGACAAATGCTTTCTTGTCATCAAGAGTCAGAGCAGCAAACCTTTCACATTTGTAAATGAAGTGGTTCTGCTGACAACATATGCATTTAAATTGTTTCTTAGTTTGAGCTGCAGATGGATTAACTCTCGAGCCTGCTGATTCAACTGAATCCTTAGCTGGGTGACTTTTCCCTTGAGCAACCTTTGTTGTCGTTACTAAGGTTCTGGCTTTAAGTCGTTTCACTTCTGCGCCTGCTTTCTCCTCTGCCCCTTTCAAAGCGTGAAGTGAGGACACCGGGTTGCAGGCTATGCGTGCCTCCTCGGCTAAGAAGTTTGAGAACTCTGCAAAGCTTGGATATGGCTTGCCATCATCCAATATCTTGGTGACAATTCGATTCCATCGAGTTGTTGCCCAGTCAGGAAGTTTCTGGAGCAGCCTTTGGTTCTCCTCACAATCATCCAGAACTTTCAGACCTGATATGTGAGGCATTGCATTTTTGCATGCCACAAGGAAATCACTGAACTCTCTTAATTTTAGTGGCTCTTTTGGTCCTATCTTGGGCCAGCTACTAAGTTTTCCTCGGAAGGCTCTTTGCACTATGAATGGGTGGCCATAGCGCTTGTTCAGAGCATCCCAGGCTTGTGTATATGCCTCGTCATCACTTCTGTAAAAAGTGCCTTCTAGCACAGACAGTGCATCTCCGCTTATGTATTTTCTGAGATAAAACAGTCTGTGTGCCGAATTTGTACATGAAGTCTCAATCAACGCTTTAAAGCTGGTTCGCCATTCAGTGAATTTGAGAGGATCACCAGTAAACACGGATGGCTCAGGTGCCGGAAGTCTTGTCATTATCAGAGAGTCTTTGAAGGCTTGCCCTAGTGACGTTTCACTCAATTTTCCCTCTGCTTGTGTTTCAGAATGAGGCGTGCCTGCGTGGAAGATCTGAGCATGTGAAGCTGTATTATGCCATGATCGGAGCTTATTTGGAGACAGAGTTACTTCTTTCTTTTCTCCTTGTGGCTGATTTGGAGGCAGAGTTATTTCTTTCTTCTCTCCTATTTCAGCATTCACTTTCGTTTCCTCCTCTGCATAAACATCATATTCAGCTTGCATAGCTTCCAAATCCCTTTGATTTTCCAGCATTTTCAATTTTTCTTGCTGTTCAAACACTTCCTTTCTTTGCGCAGCTATTTCACTTTCTCTGTTTATTTCTGCACGTTTTGACGCTAAGCGTGCTGCTGCTTCTGCTCTCTTTATTGAAACTTGACTTTCTGCTATGCTATTCGCACCAGCCCTTGATACAGTGGATCCATAAATCGATCTCGCTTCTTCTCTCTGTAGTAGTTTAGAGAGTGATTCATTTACTGCAGCGGCATCAAACTGTTTGCCTACTTCTGAACAGCGCGTTTCCAGCAGAGCAACTAATTCTTTAGTTACTGAAGTACAGCTATCCATTCGCCGTCGTATGTCTTGACTTGGTGTTGTCAATGAACGTAAGCTTTCATACACCTGCTTTAAGTGTGACTCATATTCTTCCAAAGTAGTGATCATACCTTCAAGCTTCTCTTTGTCACATTCTTCTTTAAGCTTGCTCCTGGTGTACTGAACCTCACCTTTAAAGCTTGCATAAGTTAACATGAACTTTCTTTCCTTTTTATCACTTTCATCTTTAGCATAGGCCAGCCACCTTTCAGTTGGTTTTCTTTCTCTTTCTGATCGCCTAGATTGCTTCTCAGTTTGGACGATTGGTTCCTGGCTCTCTACACCTTGAGATTGCAAACTATTATCAATTTCAGCCAAGCGTTTTGTTATCTCTTCTCTTAATTCTGCATCTGTTTCAGTTTCTAACTCGGTTTGTAATTCTATTTTTTCTTCTTCAAGAGCCTGTATCACTCCCTGAAGTACAAGAGCCCTTTCTTTACCTTTATCCATTTTCTGAACTATTTTAAGACACTATACAGAAGTACTTAAATCTCAAACTCCTTTGTAGGACTTATACTACAAGTAATCTTCACTTTTAAATTCAAATAATCACATTTAAGTCAAACAAGAAAAGCAGAGTAGGCTATGAATGTAAAATTACCTATTAACAAAGGCCTGAAACATTCACTCAAAATATGCACACTATAGCCTCACAATTATTCAAATATGTACAAGTTATGTTCGTTTCTTATGCACTTGAGAAACCTGAAAGCCAAGGGCTAGCTGAATCCACTCACGACCACGGCACGCTGTTGCTCTCTTGTGGCGATTTGCGGAAACGGCACAGTCTTAATCCTTGTCCTCGAGGCCGAGCCGACGCCATGTTTTGCAATTCACCGCAGTTGCAAGGCTCCGAGTAGCTTTCCGAGGTCGAAAGAAGAGCTGCCGACGAGCTGTCATCTTCAGGCTGCGACGGTTTTACTTCCCCCCCTCTCGTCCATCTCGTAGTTCACCTCGAAGTTCACAGCTTACATTCAGCGCGCGATGTTCCTCGATGTTCTCTGGCCTCGGACCGAGCTGCACACGCGTGGTACACGTGTTCACTGTAGCTGCTCCCAACTTTTCTTCACTGGTTGATAAAAGTGCAACGCTCCGACTGATGGTTCAAACGTTTATTACAGCCATTTTCTGTTTTAAAACGTCCAAGACCACCGTGAACACTGCAATGAAATACACGGTGGCAAATATACATCAGTGAAACCGTCATGATTCCATGAATAACTTAGCTTAAACTTATTATAGAAATATTAAATCTAAAACAAATCTTACACATATACAAATTATTTAAATCAAATGTCCATACCGTGTGCCCCTCCAACCAGAAGGTTAGGAGTTGCTAAAGGTCCATATCTTCATTATTTTAGTCCTTTGTCCTTTCATGTACCTCGTGCACATGCACTCTTTATCCAAAATGAAACTTATCGCTCTTCACCAAAGCACGAGACCATGTGATGACGTAACTGATGACGTGGTCAAGTGACGTTAATTTAACAATTTCCAGTATATACCAAATATACAGAAAATAACCAAAATATTTCCAAATCAAAACATTTCCAAAAAATATGGAATAAATATTAAACATAAAATAAATAAATGCACAAAAAATGTTTGTGTTTCAGCGTTCGCTACAGTATGAATGACAGAGAGTGGTAAATGCTCAGGCCTGTCCTTCACTTCACACATTATATTTAAAGTGAAAATCTTTAGAGCGTAGATATAGAGGAGCGAAAACTGGAAACCCTGAATAAACGAGACGTGAAACATAATGAATGCAAATGCTTCCACACAGGGCATGAGGGGTCACTGAATGGATTAATGAGTATGAAATTGGTGTGAATAATCTTCACGGCTTTGTCTCCAGATCTCAACCCGGTTGAACACGTATATAGGAGCTTTTGAACGTGTTAGACAATATTCTCCACCACCGCCATCAAATGACGGAATGCTGTCCTTGATCCAGGCCAAAAAACACTGAAGCTTTCATGGTGACAACACAACGCTAAATTATTTTAAATTATTTTATTCATCAGTGGTTTCAAAGTTCAATATATGACTACATTAGTATTGTATGCATAATTGTGGGCAAAATTCATTTTTTGTGGCTTGAAATGACCCTGCTGTAGATCTAAAACACACTCTGTCTGTGGCGACAAAGTCACAGTGAGAATTGTCAGATTGAAATGTGTGTCTTTTTTTTTTTTTTTTTTTTTTTTGGTGACATCACACTTGACTGAGCAGCGTGGCTTCACTCCTGCAACCATTTTTATATTAGTCCCAGCAGTCGCTGTCAATACAGCTGCAGCTCTTGCACCCCGACTCTAACTCAAACACAACAGCAAATGAGCAGAGTTGTATTAATTCAACAGGATATCTTGTTATTTAGTGGTTGTGGGTAATGCACAGTATATTTTGGCGCAGTATTTTGGGTCACTGTGGATGTGGGTAGTAAAAAATCCAAAGATTAGATGGAAAAAAAAAAACTGCAATCAAGCATTGAAATCTATGAAGTAAATTCATTCAAATTCAAGTTCAGTTCAACTTTCTAAACACACAGTGTACTGCTTACACGGAATGTGGGCTTACATTTCTAGCAGTTAGCCACTAAACAATGAAGACTTACCTCCATTACAAAAAAAGATAATCAAGAGCATTAACCTTTTCACCGCATGGATTCATGTCTATGTCAAGCCCATGAATTCACTTTAATGCCCAGAATGAATCATTTAGCAGCCAAGTCATACACTGTACAACTAAATTATTCACAGTCAAATAATAGGTTACATCAGAACACAGTTTCAGCCTTGTGGCGATAACCTGCAGTATCACTTTATTATATTCATAGGATATTTTCCATAATACAAGGCTGAGTAAAGACACTGCAAAAAAAAGTTAATATCCCTTCACAAAAATGGTCCTTTGTTTTTCATGTTCAGTGTAAAATACAGGTTTAAATACAGGGAACATTTCTGTTTTCATTGGTTGGATGACTTAATTTAGTGTCTGATTAGCTAACTAAGAATAAAATATGTACATAGTTAATCAGAGCCTAATAGATTAGTCATTAGTCAGTTATTGGATTAGTCAATAGATTGACCTGATGATCATATTTGAGAATATCTGAGTCTTGTGAAGATATCAGATTGAGCTCTGTGAAATGACGTTGTGTATTTTGAACTGCTTTCTGTCTTTGCTTTTTCAAATCCACAAGAGCCATCTGAGTAATCCACACCCGCACATGTCCACATGTAAGCCTGCAAAAGAAGGCGCCCAGGGGGCATCCCATTCTGGAGATGCCCGAGCTACCTCAGCTGGCTCCTTTCAACGTGAAGGAGCAGCGGCTCTACCCCGAGCTCCATCCCTCCAGATGTCTGAGCTCATTAACCTATCTCTAAGGCTGAGCCCGGCCACCCTGCGGAGGAAGCTCATTTCGGCCGTGTGTATGCGTGATCACATTCTTTCGTCACTACCCAAAGCTCATGACCATTCTCTTTGAAGGTTTTACAATACATCATCACTGCGCTGAAATATAGGAATAGCATTTGTTGATGTTTTTCTTCATCGGGCCTTGTGCTGTTTCTCATGCTGGCGCTTGATGCTTTGGTGAAGCCAAAGACAATTTTGCACATCGTGGACAATAGAGTTCCTAACGAACGAACTAACTTCCCTTATTTGTGAGTGTTTCACTGTGTGCCTCAGTGACACAAACCAAATTAACAAGATCACTATGTGTGAGCGCAGCTACATCCAGCTGCTTACTTGCATCTTTGCTCTTTGGGCTGGATGAACTCTTCAAAAGTTGACTCACTTCAAAAGTTGAACTCTCTGTGTGTATATGTGTGGACCAGCATACATTTAGACAAAGTGCTGTATGGATGTACAACTTCAAACAAAAATGTACCGAGAGAGAGAGAGAAAGTTTGGAGGGATCTGTATTCCACAGTCATTTTTAGTGGGGCAGAATAAATTTAGTCGTCCTTAAACAGTGTGACTCTGACTGACTGTGTCAATATTCCTGCAGATTAACATCATAAACAGCCAACAATGCACAGTGCAAGGGTCAAAGAAACTGTGCAAAACAGCAGCTAAGAGAGGGAAAAAAGCCATACTCGGAGCAAGAAAATAGCTGGGCATTGACAAAACTTCTCAGTCTTGGGGGGTATCTCATACAAGACTGTAAAGTCAGCCAGTTCACTGAGAAAAATGAATTCTATATAGCAGTGTATTATTTATTCTGACTATGAGAAGTTAACTTTTATCTCCAGTACAGAAAGTACTTCCATATGAAATCTGTGCTCAGCCAAGTCTGTGCATTATTATGATGAAAAAAAAAATCATCACAGGAAATATGGCGTTAGTCATTAGTTCATCTGTTTAACGTGATCTATGTTTTTAAGAGCAGCACTCGCGGTCACGCATATAATGACTATCCTCTCAAAGAAAGAGCTCGGCTTTGATACACAGCCTCAAAATCAACACATTCCAGTACAGAGCACTGAGCAAACATGTAGCACTTTGATACAAGAAATCATGCGTGCGTGCGTGTGTGCTGAATAACAAGCCTGTCCCCTTGAAACTATGCTTATCTAATGAACAAACCTTTTAATGAACATATCTACCAAGTTGCACTGCGTCTCCAAAATGTTCACTAAGTGTTTGTTTTCCTACATTATGTGCTTTTAAAAAGACTGAATTATCCAAATGTCTTTTCTGTTTTCTTTTTTTTTAAATTTCTTTCATGACGGTGTAATCACTACGTTTGGTCAGGGAAAAATCAAGCACATTACAGGGCGTGTTTACTTCAGCGACATTTACAAAACAGCACAGTGTTTCCCTGACCATGACCTCTGTGCTTTTGCTGCTGTAAACCGAACCTCATTTGGACCTTGTGACACAAAACCTGCTACTGTTGTGCTTTGGAAGCCCACCATTTAACCCGACCGAAAAATAATGGAAAAGATCTTTGCCCTTGTTGTGGTGTTGAACTTTTTTTTCATTATGCTGTATTGTTTAGACTTGGACACACACCTCAGTGGTAAAGATCTTAAGACATCAGGACAAATGCTCTGCATGCTGTGAGGTAAGTCATTGTGATTTAAAGCAACATTATGTAGAAATCAGTATTCTTGTGACTTCGCACCGATGCAATATTACTGACATAAATATAGACATCTCTATACATTTATTGGTTATGACTGCACTGTACTTAAGATAACAGCCAAACCTCACAACACAGGACATGGCAGCCAGCTGATATGACTTACTAGTCCAACAGCAGTCAGCCCAGCTCGCCTGTCTTTCACAAAGCTCTCTCCAGTGACTAAAAGCCAGCCCCAGATTTAGTCTTATCCGACGGCCTTTTGCTTGCACTCTCTTCTTTTCTCTTCAGCTTCCTCTGTCAACGTCCTCTTCAGTCTCTTTGCCTCCGCAATTATGCCTATAGAGGCCGCTGAGGCTTGATTACGTTGCCCACTTCCCCAGCTTCAGTTCTGGCTCTGCTCCCTGTCAGCATTCCCCAACACCTCAGGCCTGAAAACCTCCTCTTCTTTCCCAGCGGTCCAGAAACGCCCGTGGTACAAACACTAACACTCCCCCATGGTGCTCTGAGCTCACAGCCCTGGTTAATAAACTGAGCCAACATTAGCTAACAGCAGCTATAGTTTGCAGCCGTTTACTTTACTGTCCATAAGGAAACTCTGTAAATCTCAGAGAGTTCGTGTGCAGCAGCCCGAGGACATCAGAGGGGAAGAAAACATTTCCTTTCATAAAATATGATCCACTTTGTGTCACAAAGTGGCACATACTTCTCGCGTACCAAGAGCACAGTTCCATAGCGCGAGAACAGAGTGACATGACAGAACATTCACCTGATCACAAGTCAGCGTGTGTAAATGACTTTAAATGTGTTCTTTTATGTGCAAGTTACACCGTAGGTCTTAACGTGAACTGGCACTTTAATTCCATGATATCAGTGATTTTATGAGGCGTCTCATTTCATAAGAAAAAAAACTCTTTTGTACACAGGATGGAGGATGTTTGTGTCGATGGCAGGTGCGCACTGTACGGAGTGACAGTAAATGTGTATCAGTGTGCCTTTTGCGTGTCATGTCTCTCCAGCCACAGTCCGTATCTTTAGTGTCTTGTAGCGTAGCGTTTGCCGTCGCCTTTAATGACAATACCTTAACTCTGACAGAGCGCCACGGACTGAATGTCCTCATGACAGGCAAAGCTGTCGTTGACAAAGAGTGACTGAGTGCGTAAGTGTGAGTGGGTGTACACACACATCTGCCTTTTGCCTTCTATAACCATGTTGCCTTGACAACCACACCTCTGTGTTCTTTGTCCTTTGTCACTGTACAGTGGTAACGGGATGAAATCTTTTTTGTCTGATCAAGGCTGTCTGCAAGCACCTGATGAAGAGGAAGCAAAGCACATAGAAAATACGATTCTTTAAAAAAATGGTCTTAACATACAAATTCCTCATCTGAAGCATCGAGAACTGTATTTTTTGATCATATTTGATGCAGACCTTTTATGACATTTATGAATGTGTCACTTAGATGACACCCTGGCGTGTCTGTTTTGTATTCTGGCTGCTGTCTATTCATCAGGGGAGGCTGGTGCATCTTTGGGGCTCTGTGCCCCTCTAATCTCAGAAAAAAAAAAAAAGAATCAAGATGGTAGCAAAAGCCTGAAGCAATTAACAGAAGAGAAAATAGCCAGAGGTGGCCACTGGCAAATTGGAGGGTGACATATGTCAGTTAAAGAGAGCGCCCCGGTGAGACGAGCTGACATTTGAATGGAGCAGACAGAGGTTTGTGTGCACAGGGCATTCAAGGTTGTGTGTGCGTGTTTATGCATGTGCTTATTGGTTGTGTTTATGCTTGAATATGTGTCACAACTAGCATCCAAAAGGATTTCACATACCAGCACAGAGACAATTCTACATTTGAAGTTGTGGTGAGGTTTGCATTCTGCTCACTTTTTGTATGAAGAAATAGAAACCATAATCACACTGCAGATACTGTGCATATTTTGAGATCCATCACAAGTGAATAAAAACAGTTCTTGGGTAGATTCTTGGGTGGGTGTTCCCCTTTTCAACATTTAACCCTGGTCTCTTGTCTTGACAATGCCACCTTAATTCTGAAGAAGCTGCACTCTCTGTCCATAGCCATTCTCAGTGTACGGTATTTGCCAACTGGTCTACGAAGGAAATATATTTACCCTGAATGGTCTGACCATAGTAATCATCAAAATGGTGCCTGCCTTCCTAAATACAAACATACAGCTGCTCCGTATGACAAAGAAAAGAAGCCAGTGTCTCCATAACAACCAGAGATTTGACACTATCTCTACAGTGACATACTGTATGCCTGACCCTGTGTAACCCCACATGTGGCAAGCTGGAACAGAAGATTCCCTCACGCTCAGGTCTTTGCTGCACAATGAAATCTTGATCTCATGGAGAAGTTTATGTAACTAACTAACTAAATTGAGGAAGAAAAGAATGTTCACACATGCAAGAAAATTACAGGTGTAATTATGGTTTCTCATTTCTGTGCAACAAAGATGAAAACATTCGGCCATAGGAAAAAAAAAGGAGAAAAAAATACAGCAGAGAAAACGAAGAAAAACAAAACACTGCTTAAATGTTGCTGTTCAATAGACTGAACAAATGGATTCAGGAGGAAGCGAGGCTTAAGTTTTTACAAAGTGCCAAAGGCTTAAGAGAAGTGAAGCAAACAGACCACTGCAATTCAGCGAGACAATGGAATTCTGTAGTTAAAACTTAGACACGTAGTCGCAGTTTTGTGTTAATTACATTATATTTAAGTGTAAAATTATACTTTAGGCTACTCTGTAGGCTGTTGAATTGTCGTGAATTTGTTGAGACCAGGCATCTAGTCTCTTGGTTGTCTTCAGGCTTTGTTTATTGAACGTCCTGCGGTTGAAATAAGTTGCATACAGAATATATATCAATAAACTCAATTTCCCACCATATTTCAACATGGACAGACTCCTGACTGTTCAACATGAAGCGCAACAGAGGGCTTTAATTTCTCAAGATATTAGTTTGTTTTCCTCCTGATACAACATACAGTATCTCCAGCCAGAACAGGCTGTGGGTGTGGCTACCCAGATGGTAGAATAGTGCTATAGAATGTGTAAGTTATATATAGTTTATATATAGTTTCTTTGTAAATGAAACTTGTATCGAGTGTTATCATAATATTGTATGATATGGCATGAAGACGTAGTAGTAGTAGTGCTGTATGCAGCACATGCATGCAGTGTGGGTAAATCAGGAAGATAGAAGACATTTTTATGATGGAAATAACAGAAAAAAAATCACATTGAATGTTGTGCCACAGGTTCATCATTAAATATATGGTTTCCACTTTATTTACAGTAACAGTATTTACGCTGCTTGCACCCATTTGATTAAAGGTCAACAGTTTGTATTTATCGCCATATAAAAAGGAATCCTTTCATTTTATTTCAATTTATCAAATGTCCTACAGCACTCTCGGACGTGGTGATTAACGACATTCCGATCCAGAAAACATGTCCAGGCACATATTTTCAATCAATAGGGAAACTGTACCTAGTGGAGAAGCTGTAAACATAATAAGGGCACCCGGCCAGTAGCATGGACACCATGGGAGTAGAGCTCAACGTGCAGGACTGGTGCAGTACAAAGGATCATTCTCACATGTAATTACAGGCAATATTCTCATGCCACACCACCATAACCTACCTGAACTAATCACAAGCCTATTATACACATCCAGCCACAATAAATAACTTTCACACCATTGCTTATCTGCCTAGGGAGCAATCAAGACTTCATAAATAACTCCTATAAATAGATGCTGGCAGTGATAACTAACTAGCCTTGCTGCATTTCTTCTCTGCAGCCGACGCCGTCAAGAAAGCATCTTCTGTTTCCTCCACTGTTATGCATAACAAAGATCACTACTTCCCATGTAAGACTTAAGAATAACCTGGCAGATGCAAAAGGGTTTAAAGTAAACACGGGTAATCCAGGTGGGGAATGTACCCCTGACCCTGGCAATATTAGTGCTGTCGTCTGCTGCCGGAGATGCTCCGCAGCTCAAGCAAATGTGTTGTTGCATTAATGTGTCGAGCAAGAGACTGACTGTGAGGTTCCACGCAGGGAAACCAAAGGCCTATCCTTTTTTGCACCAGGTTTATAGTTTCTTTTCAGTCTCAGTTTTAGCTGATCTTTTCAGCTGCCCTGCACGACTTTCTAATCAATTTTATCCACAAGGAATGAACATTTCCCAGATGAGACGTAAAATTATAATGGGGAGTTTTGTCACAGTCATGTATGTTTTTTTTTGTCACCCACAATCTAATTCTAGAAAAACATCGTCATATCAGTACTTTCATTCTAGTGTGCTTATGTTGATAACCTTAAATTGAGTAAATCAGAAACAAATTAAGCAAACGCATTACAATCACCAAGGGCGACAATCTTTTCAGTGACATCCAGTCCAGTGTTTTAAACAGAACATGGTATTGTTGGTAAAATTTGTGACAAAAATAAATAGATAAAAAAAATACCAGTCCCAAATCCTTTCTAAGATTATGTTTAAGATGGAAACTTGGTTGATGTAGGAGTGTTACAGACACATCTGAAGCATTGAGGAACTAAATACAAGTGGCAGAGTTTACACACACACACACACACACACACACACACACACACACACACACACACACACACACACATCAGTGAAATCCATCAAATAAAGAGAAAAAAACAAAAAACATGCAATTATAATAAAATCAACGAGCCTCTTGATGCAGTTTGCCTCATATGCTGTAGCTCTTGTTTACATTATTTTGTGTCGCAATGTGAGTGCACTTTAATGTAGTCTGTCTGAACTGTTCTGTGTTTCCTATTTTACTCAGTCCTTGGCGAAATAGTGTCTTGTTTTACAGTGTACTGTGTATATAGCTGAAATGACAATAAAATCCATTTGACTTGACTAAAACCGCTGCAACCACTCCTAATGGGATATTCTTTTACTTTATCCATGATGCATAACTCTGCTTTTGGCTGGTTCAAGCCTATGCTGATTTGTGGTGGGACCAAGCAGAAAGTAATTCAGTGAGACATCTACAGCACACAATGGACCAGCGGTACACAGCAGGACCAGATCTCAAACTTGAGCGCAATGTCACAATCCCATGAACCGCAAGCAGCGACGGAAGGGGAAAGGTCGAAGGTAGAAGATTGATGCTTATATGTGCGCGACTCTGTGGCTGCATTGTGAGGTAGCTGACTACTGTAAGTGCCTCTGCTGGTTATAAAAGGATGGAAAGAAACACTAAGTAGCACATGAATGATGCTGTGGAGAGGTTTCTTTTTTCTGTCAAAATGGCAACAAGTTCACAACAGTGCTTAAGGAGGGCCATTAGGGAGTTTAATGGCAACTCGGAAGGGGGTCATGTGTGGCATTATCATCATAAAACCCCTGGGAAGATAGATGAAGGGAGAAAAGAGGATCATCCTCGTTCTTATGGCCAAATATACAGAGACATCCACAGAATATTCAGCATAGATTATTATTGAAAAGGCTGGCAGTCCTCTGAATGACAAACCTCTTGACATGAATACAAGGGAGCAAAAGTGGAACCTTGTTGTTCAGGAACGAAAGAAAGAGCAGGGATCTCTTTTTGAATTTGTATCACTATTCTTGGCTTCACTTGAAGCAGATCTTTCAAGATGACATGAGGCGCTGCACTCCAAAGTGAGAGATTATCCATGAAAGAAAAACTGAAAACCAACCTTTCAGTAACCGACTTCTTCATCATCTACATCATGCTGCACTGAATATACTGTACAGACATTAGGGGTTCTTCAGTTTCATATGGAAGAGATGGTCCCTTTTTTCTGTACAAAAATGAATCAAGCTGGCATGTTCCAGAGTTCCACTCTTTGTATTTCCCTAAACAAAGTTTGTGTGATGAGACAAAAAAGACACAAAGAGAGAAATTCGCACTACCAAGATTAAACCATTGAAAGATAACTGTCTCAGACGGCGCATATGAGAGCTATCTTTTCTTTAAGACCGGAGAAGAATTAAAGATGCTTCATGAGGTAATTACCACAAGGAGAAAAAAAGCAATATCTTTACTGTTTGTGCCTGGATATTGAGGGGATTTTCATATTCCTCTCGTCATAGTTTATGTTGACACTTCATTTTAAAGAAAGGTTGCAAATCAATAGCACTATATAATATAGAAAATGTAAACAAAACAACAAAAGCGGGACTCAGTTTGAGAACAACTGACACTTTCTCCTTAAGATGGTCGAAGCATTCAGGCAGAATAACTTCAGAGATGGGCGACCTGCTGCTAAAAGAGTTCCGCTTACAGCACCTGTTACCTCACCTTTAGTCTTAAGAAAGCAATATTATTAACATATATGTAGTCTGATAATGAAGCTAACTGTGATGCCTAAACCTAAAAAACATGTTAATAATACAGAAGTGTTAATAATGACAACGTGTCTCTTTATAGTTCACACTCCAGCATAGAGGGTGGCGCTAATGCACCTGAATCTGGCTCCCAGTGTCACAGTGGAGTGTAATTCTTTCACCAAAGAGACAAACTGCAGAATGCTACATGTCATAATCATTATGAGAGAGGGACTACTTCCTCAGTGTGATCTACCACCCCGCTTTGGGTGGGGACACAAAAAGATAAAATGAGGATAAAATAAGTATAATGAAATGAGTTATGAAGACAAATTAATAGTTTGGTGAGGGTAAGGCAATCTAAAGTGCATTATATGAGACAGAAGACATTAAATACATAGAAAAAAGAAACATCAGGGAATATTAAATAGAAGAATAACATAGATTTTTACATAGCTGTGACAAACACACAACAGTTTCAAAAAAGAACTCAGCTGGAGCAGATCTTGTAGGTTTTGAGTCTGGCGACATAAAGATGACCCAGACGATCTGAGAGATCTGGATCACCGGCCATGTGTGGCTGATGTAACCAATGCACACATGGGCCCAGAGGCTGTAAGCTGTAAGGCCTGTCCACGAGGACAGAGAAAGGTAGAGCTTCATTCACCAATTACAGTTATGTTAGACTATTGGTCTGGGTGGTTCAAAACTTAGCAGGAAATATATTTTCATATATTCTTAAGTTAATGCTATTCTTTTAGGCCCAAGGACAGAGAAATCTGGACTGGTTTGTGGTCTTTAAAACCATTTTCTGTAACAGCTAGAGCCGATCCGAGCTGACATCGGATGAGAGGCAGACAAGTCGCCAGTTGATCACTGGGCTCTGACACGTAGAGACAAATAACCATTCACGCTCACATTCACACCTTTGGACAACTTAGAGTCATCAGTTCACCCGCATGTCTTTGGACTGTGTGACAAATTCACCCAGAGAAAGCCAACAATGCAATCATTAACAATTCGTTAATTATCAGCTTGTCCAGCATTAACTACTCACCTTCTTGTGTACTGTATTGTGTTACTTCTATCTGAAGATGATTTCTAGCGGATGTCATTGATTGGATACCAGTCGGAGACAGAATCGTATGCGTCACTGCATGTTCAGATATATAATGGAATATTGATTATATACAGCTGAGAATTAGGGCACGCAATCATTTATTTGATCTAAGGAGAAACATTTCCACAAGATATTTTCAGCTTGAGGAATTTTTGAATCAAAGCAAAAGCAAAACATTTGCACTAAATTTCCAATAGGATTTGTGCATCAAGTGGGTTAGCGAAGAAATGAAAATAGCACAGATCAGACAGGAACACATATGTCATCAAAAATGTGTTGTCATTTCTCTCCCCCGTGTAAATGTCTGACTTCATACTTCAACTTTGTGAACTACGAAACACTAAGCAGACAAGAAATGTGACAATGTGCGGAAGAGATCGACACTTTCAAGGTGCAAAAAGCTTCACAAGAATAGAACCCTGATTTATGAATATTGTTCCTCTCTCACATTGTGCCATTACACTTTCTTACTGCAAAATGAAATGAACAGAGCTCTGCCCAGAGCCCGCTGTAATGCTACAGCAGTATTCTCCACATTCAAAGCACAAAATGAATGCAGTGGAAGTTCTGCAGTGTCTCTTAAAGGACCGCCTCGCCCTGAGACATCGTAGTGGCCTTCAGATAATGCACAACAGCCAAAAGCATCCAGGTTTACCTCCTGCACAATGAATATAAATTGATAGTCCTTTTTTTTTTGTTCCTTTTCGTGAAGCTGGATATATGTTTTTCATGCAGCACTCAGCAGCTGAGAAATGTCACAACAGAGCTGCCGTGCCACATTTTACATGTTCGCATGTGTGTGCATTAATATCAGGGGCATAGCATACAGTCGGCTGTATGACGTTTTAATTGCTGGAGCATCATTAAAGCGCTCGAATAAGTGGAAACACGCACAGAGTAATGGATTAAAACTATAAAATCATCCCATAACAAGTGTGTCAGAAAAATTCATAAATAAATCCACTCAGCTTTCTGACATTGAAGCTGTAATAAACATATTTTTTCAAGTCTCAGAGAAGAGCAGGTATTTCCTCTTTTTTTGGGAATATGTTCAAACTGTGAGTGCTCTCCGTCACGTCTCAGCGTCTCCTCCACCGTCTGCTGCTTGATGGAACTGTGTAGTAGACTTTCATCTAAAATAATCAGCCTCTCCTCTTTCTCTGGGTTTTTCATATTGTGATGGAGAAGAAATTGGTAAATGATTTGTGATTACTTTGTAATGGAAATCACCTTGTTGTTGTTTCGGCTCTCTTTTCTGACCAAACGAGTCTCATGAGAGAGTCGGCGCCTTTGAGGAAATACCATCAAGACGCTGAGTGCTATTCGCCCCGGAGACAAAGTGAATGATTCTTCACCCTTTTCAAAGCTTTTTTTTTTTTTTTTGTGGTTACACACATAAACGTTTTCTGTGGAGAAGTAAACTTGTTCACATAGAGCAAGATCACTCAAAGACACGGATATGTGGAATGAACTTCCAAATGTCATGAGTTGTCCTTCAGAGATATTACGCTCAGATAAATACATCAGCATGGCGGCCAAGTGTCATGTCTTATCCAGGAGACATCCAGCTTCTGATCACAGATACAAGTGACACAGCATGAAATATGGAAGGAGAACACGCAGCAGGTGGCTATCAATCAATAACATCTGCTTCATGTAAATGCACAGAAAATTCCATTCTAAACTCAGTTACTCAAGGAAACCTGGTTTGGCTTGACATGTAAACACCATAACTCAACATCACCTATTTTAGATGCCCTGCAGTCACTGTGGCAAAGAATTGCCTGACTCCTTGACTTCTTGGATTTGTAAGCTTCACATCGTGGATATATTGAGCTGAACAAAAAGACACACATTTGGGGCAATCATAGCTTTCATTTCGAGTTAGACCCTACACCTTTGGCCAACCTTATTTTTTTCCCCTGTTGGCTCTTCAAAGAACCATTTGCTGCAAAGGGTCAACATAAAAAAACAAACAAAAAAAAACAATAATCAGTATTATGAAGAACCTTTTTAGAAGAGAAAAAAAAGGTTAAGGTTCTTCAAGGCACCTATTGTGACTTATAGGACTCTTCTTTTGCACTAAGTTCCCCCTTTTTAAAGAGGAAGATAGGTTTCTACGGTTGTAAAGGTTCTCCACAGAACTGCTTCAGAGCACTTATTAAGAACCATTTTTTTTGCAGATGTGAAAACGAAATTAAGGATGTAAAATGTAAGCAATTCTTTTAAATTCTATTAGGCATGATAATAAGGAGTTAAATAATAGCCAAGAATGTAATTTGTGTTTTCCTCCCCTTTCATGCTGTGGTGCCCCCATACTTGTTTCACTGGGGGGGCTGGGATGATAGGAATGATGATAGGATGATAGGATGATAGTGTAAGGAATAGCGGGCTATACAATTATTCTATTGTATCTGAACTATTGTGAAATCTATACATTATTGATTGATTCATTTTCATGTAATTAGATTTAAATAAACATTACCTGATGTAAAATATCAGATAGAGGCAAATTATGCATATATTGCTCATTACTCAGAAGCACATTATGCATATGAAACTCAGAGGGGGGCACCTGGGGGTGCAGGGCCTTGGAGGTGCCCATGCGTTCACGCTTTACAACTCCCGGATGGATTGCCAAGAGATTTTGTGCAGTACTATAGCAACACAGCGATTTGCTGTCAGCCTGAGCTCAGTCCATAAATATCATAATATTAATATTCTGATATGCTAAACGTTGTAACTTGCTGACATACGATGTTTGTTAAGGTTTGTTAAGGTCTCATAAGTGGCATGCTAGCTTAATGCCTGTAATGAGTCTGTAGTTTTCGAGCGTGTTTGCACTCAGGATGTAATTCTGGCTGGGCGATCATTGTCCGACCTCCATCTCCTAGAAATGATGTTTCTATGGATTGATTATGGATGAATCATGCTGTTATGAAAGACACAATATAAAGCAACATATGCTGAGAAAATGAAATGTTGGGTTAGGTAACACAGCACAGCATACCTGTTCTGTATTAAATCAAGACCATGAACCTTAAACTTGAGCGCTGCAAAAAGATAATCATAGAAAAGCTGTAGTCACTATAAGAAGATATTTCAATGCACAACTAAATATTTTGTCAGAACACTGAACATTTTCTCGTGTACTATACTGCTGTTATTGCTGTCCCAGACATAAAGCTAACAAAATCAAAAATCAATAAAAAGTCGCCTCTCTATTTTTCATCTAATGAATGTTCTGTGGTGTGTAATTAGTGTTGTAGCCTCACAGCGACATTGGCGTGACTGCAGTCCTGTTAAATAATTTCTGGATGGATGTTGTCACAGATAAATGTCACACATGCAGATGCCCCTTCTCCCGCTTTGATCACGAGCATGAAAAGAATATTGATGAACAGCTTGGCTATAATAGCAGCGAGCAGCGCGGCCCGTGTTTAGTGCAGCTCTGACTCATCGACTCTGAGGAACAGTGGGAGCCTGGTGTTGTTTGCTGAAGGGAGCTTACATGTCAATAGCAAGCAGCCTAATGAGCTAGCTATTGGATGCGGTGTTTTGATGTTGATGGCATTTGTTTTGATGTACGTTAAACTGATGGGAGCGCACGATTCACGCTCTGTTCTGTGTTCGTGCTAGCTGAAGCAAAGGCGACGTGAGCAAACAGTGAAACGCAAGATTTTGGGATCGCAGAAGCGAGTATTCATTTCTAAATGTGAAATTAGTTTGTTTGAAATCGTGACGCATATCCCTCAAAGGATTGTTCTTGTACCAGAAGAAGACCAATCACTGATTCTTTTTTTTTTATTATTCGGCTGTTTTTCTTTGCTTTACAATATTTATGAAAGACAACATATCACCGAGTCGACCCTGTGTGTGCTGCAATACATTCAGTTGATTACAGCTGTGAAGGAACAGTAGCATAATACAGACTGAGCCAAAATAGTGTGAAATATGGAAGTTATAGAAGATGTATTTCAGGTTTAAATAGTTATTACCTTCCAAAATCTGTGTAATAAGAATACGTTTTTTGCAATAATATTGACTTTTTATTAGATAATAATGTCTGTTATGAAAAAAAAAAAATTAAAAGTCAAATAAAAGTCAAGCTTGAAGTGAATCTCTGGTATCTGTTACTCCTCTGAGGAAACATGCTCATAATCCCAAATAACTGACTCAGTTTGAGATAATCTTTTTCTTTTTTGTTACACTTTTTCATCAATACAGTATGCCTAAAACACCACTGGTGTGTAGGTGTTAATAAATTTATATGGTTTGGGAGTAGCTGCAGAGTCAGTGTGCGGACACTCTTTCATTCTTTATGTTTTGGACTGTTTTTTGGCACCACTTGCAGAGGATTGAGACATGCAAGTTTTTGTGCTTTTCCACATTGAATATGCACCATGTAACATTTAATAATCTGTAATCTGCCTGGGGTATTACTGTAAATGATGCAAGAATGGTGCTAGGAGTCTCTCGATGCTAAAAAAAAAAGGGAAATGTATTCAGAAATAAGAGGCATGATGTTCTTGTGACTTTTATCAGATGCAACTCCAAATCAATGACAAGCGATATATACAGACTTCTCCAACACTTAACACATCGCAGTCACCATCGATTACTGCAGTCAATGACTGAATGAATCATGTTTTAAAATGCAAAGATGATTAAACAGATTCTGTTATTGATGTTCTTTTCATATAGCACCATTTTTTAAATGTCTGAACTGCAGTGAACTCAATAGCAACATGTTTTTGTGCTTTGATGCCGCCACTGTGATAAATATGTACAGCTGTACATGTTTGTTGAATTTGTCTGCAATTTTCCCAACATCCAAACATCAAGCAAGTGCAATGACACAGGCCATAGCAGCCAGATAATATTACTTACTATTCCAACAGGAAGAAGCCCAGCAGGTCTCTTTTTTAGTCTTTGAGGTCATGAAACTCTCGCCAGTAAGTCAGTCCCAGATTAACTCTGTCTGGAGATCTTTTTCTTAATCTCTACTTCTGTCTTCTTAGCTTCCTCCATCAGCTTCCTCTTCGGTCTCCTTCCCCCCGCCATGGTCTGCCTCTGCTGAGTCTGATTACGTTCAGATAGTTGAGGCTCTCCATAAAATGTGATCCAGTTTTACCAAAATCAGTAGTAGTTGATGGTGTGTGACTTACTTCTTGCAGGAGATTGTACCCAAAGTTACCCAAAGCACAAAGTTACACAGTGCAAGATGGCTGGTGACAGTTATGATAAAATGATTAAAAACCTGTTATCTTATGGTATAAAAGTTAAATAATGCTGCTTTAAACATGGAGCCAGCGTTGGCTGATGTTCTGACAATTTTTCCTTGTTGCTGTGGCACAAAGTAAGACTTGATCTATCTATCTTTTATATGTCTGTATTGGTGTCTAACTTTCGTCGGGTTACATTGTTTTATTGTTTTTACTCTTTATTCTCTTCATTGATCAGACAAATAAATGCACTGTCCTGGTGGGACTTTGAAATTTTTATTGAATACAAATTCACTACATTAGTCACTTTTTTGACATATCTGGATAAATCATTGCAATAATTTCTCTGGGCCGCATTGTCCTTTATTTCTCATTTTTTGTCACATTTTATTGGATACAGACTGCTGATGACACTCAGAATTAAGTGAAAGGAAGACCAGCACAATAATGGAATAAATAAAACTATTATTACTAATTACTAATAAACTATATTATTACTTTAGCTGCCTGGAATAGAAATTAAGTGAAGGTGGGTACAGTCTGACTCACATGCAAAAATAAATCCTCCCACTGGATGTGCGTTGCCATTTTCAATAAGAAACAGCAAAGACAAGCAGCTGACATACATATTAAACTGTGTGTTGGTGATGGTGAAACTTTGACACAAAGTTGAAGCGTGCATACGGCAGGTAATTAGCTACGTGCAAAATGTGTCTTGATGACAAGCGCACTGGTGAGCTGAGCACATCCAACCTTGACAACTTTAATTGGTTTAAGCATTTTAAAAGCCCCAAATCTCAAGCCAGTACTCAAAATGACAGCAGGCTCAGCCAGAACTTTCCCCCCCTGCGCTGGCACAGTAGCAAGGTAATGTGGAAATTCAGCTCTGTCATCAGAAGACATACGTGCAGGGTGAAGAGTGGAGCTACACTATATAGTCTGTGCAGAGGCAGAAGACACTCAAGTGGAAAATTTGTTGAACATCTCTCTATTTCTGCATGATAACTGAGCATCAACAATGATTTTTTTTGATATTTAATTAATATCAAATATATATTTAATTTAATATCAAAAAGGCATTTATTACTGTCTACCATTACAGCTGAAAGGAGTCTTCTCTCTCAACTTACCGAATATTAGTTCAACATGCAGATTATACCAGATATTCAATCATTAACGTATTGACCTTCAAAAAAATTTTTTTAGCTCCAAACAGAAGCCATAAAGATAAAGCATTAATGAGCTTATGCATGTGCACAAACATATTGTTTGAATGGTGACCCATGGACATAGCTTAATTTTGAATTCTGTGATGGTTCTCAGTCATCCAGGTCAGCTTTTCTTCAAAAAGGTTACGTCTGGGGCAACTGGACAGTTTGTAGCTGCTTCACCTCTCATCCAAGAAGCTTCTTCAGTTCTGAAGTGAAGTTCAGAGAGTCGAAATGTCTTCACGGATCTACAAAGAGTCCAGTTACCCCAACAGTCCAAAGAGTCCAGTTCAGAACTGAAGAAGCTTTTTGGATGAGAGGTGAAACATCTTGACAGATCTACAAACAGTCCAGTTGCCCAAGACTTAAGTCAGAACTACTGTTAAAAAAGTGATTAAATGTAGTTTGTTACTCATTATGTTCAAAAGTAATATTATTACTTTACTTCTTACTCCATACCAATCGTTTCTACACTACTCTTTATATTACTTTTTCCTACAACATTGGTAATTGCATCCTTGCCAAAAATTCAGACTTCTCAGGTGTGTCTCTGTGTGGATGACGTGGATGGATGTGGATGGTAATTGCTTCAAAAGTAAGCCTTCAAAATAGCGTTTCTTTTTCTGCTGCCTATGAATCCATAAAAGTTACAGGCTGCATGAAAAGCATACCTTTGTCAAACTATTGACACGACCTATCGAAGAACTTCTGTTATTGCAAATGATTTTTTATTTTTTTACCTGGAGTTCTGGTGCCATATCTTTAAAAGGATGTGTCTGGAAGATCGAGAATCAATTGTGGAGACATTTCATCCACCACATATCCAACCACAAGCTTGATTTCTTTGTTGCTTGTAGCCTGTTGTTGAAAGTTAAAACCCAGTGTTGGTTGTTTTCGGGCTACAGCCATCCTCTGTGGGTGCAGACGTCGTCATCTTTGGTGGAATGTATTTCCACAAGCTTCACATTGTCGTGCTGTCAGAGAAGATGTTTCACGAGGTTTGATGTTGTTGTGTTTTTAGCAGTGGAACGAGTCTTTGTAAAATTACCACCTGCACACCATTTACATATTTTTTTTCATCTCTCTTCCTGACAAAATCAAAGTAATGGGAATATTTCCAGACGCTGAATGTTTTCATCTTTCAAGCTAGCTTGCCGTTTGATGATGTGCACGCGTGTCGATTATGAAAATGAGGCCGGCGGTATGATGAGGCTGTTGGATTTCTAATCAAATCAGTAGGGGGGTGATAAAAGTAATATTGTAAGGAGTAATTACTGGCAGGGGGTAACACTTTGATTATCATGTGACTGCCCAACACTGTTCAGAATTAATAACACAAAACCTTTGTAAAATGTCGGCCATGATGTGCTCTATATCAAATATGGATTTGTTCTGTTCTTCCTTGAATATAGGATTACCTTTGTTGTTGTCATGGCAGACTCTTCCTATTGTATTGTAAGGAGTCTGTGTCTGAGTCCACTTGTTTAGTTTTCCTCGAGTTGCTTCAGTGTCCACTGCTGTGCTTTAATCCATCACCACAGGGACCAACCAGTAAACACAGGGCGCTGTTATCTGCTTAAATTGCAAAGCGAGTCTGCAACAGAAAAGAGTGTCTCCTCTCTAATTGGGACCTTGAAGAAGTAAAATGTGTGTTTCATATATCCACGTTGGAAAATCATTGATGGAAACAGAACACTCTTATTATGATTGTTATTTTTTTTTTTTCGTTTCTTTTCATTCTCACATTCCTGTAATTTTATGTCTGGGCAGTTTGCAGAGTAACAGATGCAAATTTCTTTCTATTCAGAAATGAAGTAAGAAAACTTTCACAGACTTCACAGTATATGCTTTTGTGAGTGTCTGTGTAACCTTGGATATTTTCCATCGCAGCAAATTACTGGTAACTGTATAATTCACAGATGTTTCCTGAACACCACACATGTGACTAGTGGACACGAGGTAAGTGACTGCGCACATACAAGTTTCTGATCCCCCTTGTTGTGGAGAAATTGCTGAAATCAAAGGTCAATGGTGCGGTCAGGAAGGAAGAAAGTGTTCAGGAGCCTCTGATGTTTTACACTGTAATATTTATTGACACTTGATCAAGGAGAATTAGAGACACTCTCAAAGTACATCAGAAGTGCCTGAGTCGGTCTCACATTCTGCCCAACTCATGCTGGTGGACAGACTTTAAACCCCAAGATAACACCACAAATAGCACACGCCCAGAAATAGACAAAGAGAATGTTTTTACCCATGGAGGTGTCATTGTCAGCATATTCTAGTCTGGAGACACAGATTTATGCTGATTGGAACGTCAGCAGCAGTTATCTATTACGTCTAGGAAGGCAGCAATAGGTCTTCTCGACCCTGGCCACCACAGTGTTGCGATAGACTGGCACCTACTGTTCTCAACCAAAGCTAAACAACTACTACTGCTGAGGACCTCAAGGTCCACCTAACCTAAGGATAGAACATTCCATAACACCCTTCAGTTCACCCTGCAGTGCAGGCAGTTCAGCCAGGTAAGAGAGTGGAAGTGTTTTCTATGCAAGATTTGCATGAATTGAACGGAGTGGAGCAAGTGTGCTGCAGGAGAGGACTGCTAACTGCTAAGCTCTGGAGAGGCTGTGGAAGAAAACCTTTGGGAAAAACTCTGGTAGACAGTCTTCTCTAATGGATGGATCAATTTACATTCAAACAAGATCAGGTGCTGTGGCAAAAATGCAGGTGCTTTTGGGGTAGTGTGTTTTGGCTGCACAGTGTGGGCTGCAGGGGTGTTTGCTAAAAAAAAAAAAAAAAAAAAACAAAAAACGCAGTGACCTGTGATGGGGAAGTTGAGCCCGATCCAACTATTGGAAAAAACACATCCTGGTGTCACACTGTGGCCGAGATCGGTGAGAGATCATTGTTCAACATAGTGAATGAGAGTGAGTGGGCATTGAGAAAGCCGATCAGCGAAATAACAAGTCAGCCAAGCCTAGATTGCGATAAAACGGTGTTATAAAGTGTTATATGCATTCTCCTGTCATAGCCTGAGAAGCATGTTTGTGCATAAAATGAGCTGAAAGCTAGTGTGTCAGTGTGAGATCCCAGATTATTAGTTTCAATACTGGTTTCAAAACAAGACAAACAAACAACAACTGAGTTAGAACTGATGCAGTCATGAAACTTAAGGTTACATTAATGGAGCATTTCAAACTAATAGCCTCAAGGAATACTCAAGGAGTATTAAATAAAGCAAAGACTATTATCAATTGGTAACTGATAATGAGTTGGAGTAGGAAAAGGTTACACAGTCATGGTTACAACTGATTTATTATTATTTTTGAGTGAGTGAGGGTTTTTATTCTGGTGCTGCATTATATAACACTCCACTTACTGTCAGCCACATGGTAGGAACAAAGGAATCATCCTCTTCGAAATATTCCTTAAAAGTGCTTTATGCCATGTTATAAACTTTGTCACAGCCATGTCTCCTGATTTAGGGTATCTTCAGCGACTGTCGTTTTCTCTAAGGTCAGGTAATCTCAATTTTTACAGTGCTATCCAGGTTCAGTACATGAATCCTGTTCTTATCAGCCATGTCTGTGTTTTTCAGTTGCTGCAGCACAGAAATCACACAACTAAGTATGACTGCTGGATTTCACTTAACACAGATCGAACTAATATTTTTACAACTCTCTGACAGACATATCTTGAAAATCACAAGATAACAAAACAAAGTTGCCTCTTTTCTGAGAGAACGTGATATAACCTCTGCTATATACATAGTTTTTAGGTACACCAGCAGGCTGGATCCAGGAATACCCTTACTGAAACATTTCAACAAGTGCTCAATGGACTGTCATGAAACACATGAAGACAGACATTCACGGTATAGAGAAGGTGGTGTCCAGATGAATTGGTGATCCCCTGACTTTTTCTCCAGTTCTATCATGAGGTTGAAGGATTAGGCATTTACCCGTGGATCCTGCTGGGTATGGCTCTGTGACATCCATCTGTGACAGACTGACAGACTTTCTCAGATTCAAGATTTTTTTTCTTAGTTTTTGTGCTTCTACCTTGAGTAAGTAGGACACATAGTTGAATAGACACTTCTGAAATGCGGCATGACACTTCTGGTGGATTCACAATCATTTTCTAGAACACCCGCAATCTTCCGGGGCGCTTCTGATGGGATCAGCGTCTAGAATGGCCGCAATCAGCTCCAGTGGCCAGGGAACGGCCACTCACATCTGTGCCCAGTTAAATTGAGGGGTAAGTGAAATGCCTCAAGAACTATTAAAGAGATTGCCATGAAATTTTGAAATTTTTGTACTTTACCATGAGAATGACATTTTTGGTTTTGACTCAAACAGTTGGATGGACGGTGAAATTTGGAAGATATCCACGGCTAATGAAAGCATTTCAGTCTGTCCCCATATATGTAGAAAAACAATGGAACTCTCATCAGCTTCATCTGTTAATTAAGAAAAAATGACAACAGTCAACATGGTAAACTTTATATGCAACAGCCATCAGCATGTTAGCATTGAGAGAGGGTCAAATCTAACGCCAAAAGTCTTGGCCATAAAACTTTTTCCTCAAGTTATGCGGAGATATATATATATATATATATATATATATATATATATATATATATATATATATATATATATAGAGAGAGAGAGAGAGAGAGAGAGAGAGAGAGAGAGATTTTTTTTTCCCAGCAGACAAGCTTGGCTCAAATGTAATAATTTAGGAATGTCCATCAACCTTTACAGGAACATACAGCTGAGTATCATCAGCGTAACGGTGGAAATGTAATTCCATGACTGCATATAATTTGACCAGTAGATGAAATCTTAGAAAATCTGGATGTACCCTTATTATAGGGAACAGACTGTGTTCTTTTAGATAAGAAACTAAGCTAAGAGCTAGGCCAGTGATACCAAATTGATTTTCCAGTAGGTCTCGAGTATCGAGAGTGACAGGCCCTGAAAGTAGATTAGGAAGATTATATATATATATAAACTATTATTTGCTGCTTTCAACTCTTTCTGGTACTTTTGAAAATGATGGAAGGTAAAAGACTGGGTGGTAATTATTCAGAGACCCGAGATCAAGGTGTAGCAGAGCAGTGTTGTTGGATATTTAAAAGGTTTAGGGTGGCCAGAAGTTGGTTTAGGAACTAACTGCAGCTTAGACAACATTTCAAGAATGATTCATGTTTTTCATTTTTAATGTATATAACTATAACTATAACTTTGTACAACAAAATGTTGTAGTGTGTGTTCATTACTGATTAAGTGAGAGTGTTATGACCTTCACTTAATGTTTTGGGGAACACATTGTCCAGCATAACTAAACTAACTAATTTACCCACATCCCTGCAAAAATGGGATCAAAACAACGAGAAAAGGCTGCTGATCAAAGGCTGCTGAATGACATGATTAAAGCAGAAAAGGTAAAATTGCAGAAATAATGTGTCAGGGTTTCCAGGGCCAAAATAACAATTAAATAAAAAACTACAGAATGAGGAAACTCCCAAACTAACCACACAAAAGAGGAGGGAGTGTGGAAGCTACATAAATGGTGGAGAACAACTGCAAGGCTTCCTTAAACATTACAGCAGTTTGATGCTCAGAGTGTGATGGCTCTGGCGCAGCCATCTTGGCACCTAGCTCCCGGCTAATCCAAAAATGGGCAAAGAAAATGCGTGTTGAATGAAGTCTGGTTGCTCAAACTGCTGTTTAACTTTAAACCTTAATATAATTTCAATGGATGAGTTATATAAAATCCACCCTCAGTACAGTTGTCATGAATGGATCATGTCAGCCATTTTAACACAGGGTCTTATGGGGATTGACCCATTCTGTAGTCTGCCATAGAACTGGCCATAGAACTGCAGTTTTTGCCACTAATGCATTGGCCTGGCAAAACACACAGGATGTGTTAACATGGCTCTATCAAGCCACATGAAAAACACAGCATTTAAACACTATGAACAAGCTATATAATAGCAGCACTAGCCCCGCAAACAGTTCAGTAACCAAATGGCAAGGAGCACTGGTTCTGGGCGTTCACATCCAGCTCCACTGGTCAGGTCTGGGTGATGGAGGCACTCAGAGAGGGGTGGGGCATGAAACACCAGTGAGAGAGACAGCTCTGTTCAAAGGAGTGCAGAGGAAAGTCAGTGGATGTTACAAGAGAGAAATGCTGCCTGGGCGACGGACAAAGCACACTTGTAATTCAGTACACAGTCACACCATGAGAGGTGGAAAACCTCCAGTTTGATTTATGCCATTGGCGTTCCAGTTTCCAGACCTTCTACCAAGCATGTGGCTGAAGCTGTCTGGAGTGCCCGTGACATTTAAGGTAATGTTTGCAGAGAGGAGCTGTTATAAGTCTCTGAGATACCCTATATAACATAATTATTATTTACTAACACCAAACATGCTCATAAGATGGTGCATAAGCTTAACACAATGCAACAAAGCGCAGTCTGAAAATGTATTTGGCTACACTGTCCCTAAGTGATACTTTCTCAAACTGCTGAAGTACTGTATTACTTCACTCCCCGTGCTTCTTTGTATCTTTTTCACATAACCGCAAACAAAATGAGACGTGCATTCATTCTTATGTGGAGGCTCTACTGCATGGTCACAGATATTATTTCATCCTGCAATTTAAAACCCGATTCTAAAAATCACCCTGCGTGTCTACACCTGAACCCAAATGAATTCCTCCCGTTTCCTCTCCTCATCATCCCCTTACATCACTTGCATGCACACTGCAGATAAATTGCATCCAGACTAAAAAAAAAAAGAAAAAAAGTTGCAATCACAATCATATTCAGAGTCCAACCACTCCTTTATCTGGCTGTGACGACTGGACTGCGATGTGGCGAAGGCCACCTCTGTGAAAGTATTGTTACTTAATGATCCCGGCGTGATAAAGGTCCGATGGCAAATGTTCATTTTAGCCCCTGTCATTTTGTGATAGACATAATAAATCTAGTAGCAAAGCACCAATTCTCCATCTCTCTCTTTTTCTTGGTCCTTTACACAGTCACACACAAAGGTCGATGTCAGCGCTCCATGCTTTCTGCGAGTCTGCACTCAGGGCCAGAGGTCCTGATTTAAAACCAGCAACACAACAGGGGGAGACTTTGAAATGAAGAAAGCATTGAAGGATATTGAGAGATTCTCCTCGGTAAAGAAGTGTTTCAGGTTGTTAGTGTCAACTCGGTCAACTTAACACTGTGGATTGTTTCTTTTCATGTTAGTTCAAGTACAGTGAGTTGCCTCTGTGCACTGTACCTGTGACCCCTCTCTTCTCTCTCTCTCTAACACACAAACACACACTGCCACTCAGTCATTAATTTCCTGCTTGCTGCATTCGGTGTAAGGTGAGGATTTCTCCGCTGTGTACAACACGTGCAGGGGTCACAGAAAGTCTCCTGGTAGGGAGGGGGTTAGAGGAATTTCCTGCTTGGACCATCAGGTGATAATCCTCACATATTGTTGCAGACGATAGCTGACATGAGTGCACTGAATCCAAACGCTGGAGGGGTTTTTAAAGTTGTACAGTCAGATAACTGTTGTGAGGCTTCTGCCCCCTTGGAGAGAGAATACCGAACATCTGTCTCACAACCTGGGGCAGTTATTTCCAGTGCAGGCGTGGGGTCTTCTCGGCGCATGAGACGATTTAAACATGATTGAGTAAGTCAAGCAAATTAGCCAGATAGAAACTGCTGTGTCCACACTAAACACTTTGTTTAGTGGAAGTTATGCTCAGCGGATCTGTCTGCGCTTTGGCTGTCATCGCACCACGACTGAGACCGGAAACCATCTGTGGGTCGGGAAATAATCACTCACTTCCATCTGTCAGCTTGTCCGTTTAGCTGTCCGTTTCTTTCTTCCATACATTCATTCATTTGACTGTGCATTTGCTTAAGATGTTTTCACTTGTGTGCTGATAATCATCCGTAGGTGCTTAGCCCATCTCATCTGACAGCTTTACTGCCTTTAAATGCCTCAAATAAGACATCAGATTATTCGCTTGCTATTCTGGAAGCATGACTGTCAGGCTGGCCAATTAAATTCTTGCTACTACCTGACAGTTTTAGATCAGAGGCCACTTGAATAACTACTTTCCAAATGAGTTATGACAGGGACGTTGCAGGTTTGTGTTAATAGTTGCGGTGAAGCCTCTGGTTAGTGCTGTGTGTCATCACCGCTGTAAACAAACAAACAACAACAAGCGAAAAACGCTGTGCTCACGTCACATTAGCAATGATCCAACGCTGCCAATGGAAGCATGTTTAATTCAAATTAAGATGCACTTCTTGAAAGAGGTTCAATCCCAGAAGGGGAAAAAAAACAAAAAAAAAGATCTTACTTCATTCCTTCATTCTTATTTATACAGTCTGCACATTATGCCGAGTAGGCTTGTATTTATGTAGCGCTACTTTGGTCCAGCGTCCACTCACATTGCTATTCCAACACTTGGGACACTGATGGGAGAGGCTGCTATGCAAGGTGCAAACTGGATGGGGGGTTGATACAGTGCTTCACAAAATAGACTTGTTCTGGGCTGCTGTTCTAGAACCTGTGCTGAAAGGTTGCACACACACACACACACACACACACACACACATCTCTCAGCCTCTGGATTCATCTGCACAATTAGCTCAAGAGGTGCAAACATTTCTATTTGACCACCTCACTGTAAATAACACACAAGCAAATTTGTCGTTCAAGGTCTGCAGGTCTCGCCGCCACAGTGGGTTCACAGCACAGTCACAGGTGCGGCAGTCCAATCAAAATGGTTTATTTTATTCAGACTTTCTGCAGACACACATTTTAATACAGTGAATAATTGGCTTCTGGCTGCACGGAATCTCATGTGCACGTCGTCCAGGTACAACGGTTCATTAAAAAGAGTTCAACTCATAAACAGATGGGTGCATCCGCCTGTCTTCTGCGTGTCTGTCTTCGACGTCCAGAACTCTACTGCATTAAAAAGAGACCTGGCACTGCTCTCCTGAGCCTCTCTCTCTCTCTCTACTGCAGGTTAATGCCAAACAGCCCCCCTCCACGGGGTCAAATTGTAGTACCCAGTCCAAGGACTGGAGCACATCGAAAAAAAAAAAAAGTAATTTACAGAGCTATAATAAACTTGAACTCCTTACCCTTTAATATTCTCCTAGTCACAAATAAATCATCCTTTCAAAAGAATATGCAGATGAATAGTGGCATGAGTGTGTGCTATTTTTTCTAAAGGTTGGATTTCCTTGAGTTGCAGTGAATCCTTTATATCTCAATGTATGTACAGTACGTGTTTGAATGCATGCTTTGCTCTCATTTGTATTAATGCAATTAATGTTTAACATGTAACGTGTCATGTGCTTTATGATAGGTGTGGACCAGAGGAGGATGAACTAATTGCCACGGCATCAGCGGACCCTTTAAATAAACAAATAAACACAGAAACAGCCATCAGGAGCAATTTCACTCCACTTGATCTGAGGAGTTGTGAAATGAGTCACCGACTCCAATTATAGCTGACCTGCTCCACCACCTGAGCCACAGCCTCCGCATCCCTCATGCACCGGTAACATACAGTACATTAGCAAACACGCAGCTCTTTCTCTTTGCTCTTGGTTGGCACCGTTTGAGTGCAACTTTTTTTCTCTCTTTCTTCAAAATAAAGATCTAAACGCTTTCTTATGAAGGAAAATCTATCAGTCTGTTTTTATGTTTTCTTTATGGCTTACAGTGGATGCATTACTTCAAAGTAAAAGCTCCATATATGCCTTTTAAGAAGGACCAACTTTGCAGTGTTGCTAGTATACTAATGTGTAGAGTAGTTATTTTTAAAAGGAACTTTTAACACGGGTTGTCACTGGATGCAACATATATTTAGAAACTCCTACATAGCTACAAAAATATCACAGCTAATTCAAATGTCGTCTACCCCGTGTAGATTATTTTTCTCACTTCATACCGAAGTGTATATGCTACAGAATATTGATATTGAAGCTGTACTCATTCAGTAAAACAGAATGGAATTCTCATTGATTATTACCGGCCAGATTGTATACTGTAAAGACGCATCAGTAGATAAATTATCAAACCATTAAAAAATCCCCACATCTGTCTTAGTGATAGCACTACCACTTGTCAGTCTCCTCTGAAGGCAAACTGAAGTGCTGCTTGAATGCTATCATCATGTTCAGACACTGTGTATTACACCCCAGAGGCAAAGACCTGCTCAGAATGTTTCCATAACCTACAGAATTATCCCTTCACAAATACCTTTCTGTGAGATACAGAACATGAAAGGCTGAGATGGAGGAGGAGGGAAGAGATAAGGACGGCCTATTTTTAAGTTTAAAGCCTCCACAGGAGCTTGGAGGTGGTTTATTCTGGGTAGGATCCTTTTCTTCCTAAACTTGCCATGTCAAGTATACAATCCCTTTATCTCCACACCATCACATGACGGAAAATAGAAGGTGACTCAGGTTGTGATTCTGTATGAAAGCGCTTGATATTAGCGTGCCATCAAACACGTGCAAAGGCCTGACCATATGAGGTGATCAGCCCCGTAGCGTCACCCTGGGAGTAATTAGAGATTCAGTGCCTCGCTCAAGGGCACCTCAGCAGTGCCCTGGAGGTGAACTGACACCTCCTCAGCTACTATTCCACCCTTCATACTGCGATCTATGCTGGATTTCAACTGGCCACCCTCTGGCCCCATTAATTATTTAAAATTCTTCTGTAATATGTCATCTTACATATCTACGTCATAAATTATCTTTTTTGTGGAAACATTTTTAATATGGCATACGGCTAAATGACTAACTAAATGTCCATTCAGCACTCTGTCTTCCACACCGTTATTTTTCACTTCACTACAAGGCATGCTCTTCTTGCATTGGCTCTGAAACTCACGTAATTCCTGGACAGAAAGTCCAAAACTGTTTTAAAGATATTCAAATGGAGAACACTGAATTCTCATAGTTTAAGAACCCAACGACATTTAGCATTTTTACCTCATACATTATTTATTCATCTAACAGCAGAATTGCTGTTGTTGGTCTATATGTGGTCAAAGCTAAATGAGTAAAAAGGTGATTCCGTTTGTGCAAATTTTATTTATGAATGAATATATTAGGATTTTATGCAGCAGCATAAACAATATAATGATTCCAAGAAGGTGCAGAAGCCCTTTAGAATAACACAGCCAGTGGAGACTTTATCTCATAAGCTGACGTTTTGGTTGATCTTTGCCTTCTGGAGTATTCCACTGTGAGCTATTAAACCTGTTTGCATGTTTCATGTTTATTGGCAAGTCTGGTGCATTAAAAACACTCCCACGCCGCCAGGTTTGAGACTGTAAGATACATAATGAAATAATTTCTGTCAGTGTGGTGACAGAGCTGTGACAACACCTCCTGACCAACATCCATAAACCTGCAGGCAAAGACTCTTTGGCATCTGCAAACTTGTTGATCTATAAATGTATATATCTCATTCTCCTCTATTGTTCCTCCTGTTCCTTCAACACACTAACTGTCTTCAAACTCAGACGCATCATGCACAATGCCTCCGAAATTATTTCTCTCTTCACCTCCCCAACCCTTCAACCCATTCTTCACACTGCTCCCATCCATTCAGAGTTAGGTTCAGGTTCAGGTTATGACAGTTTTGTCCCCACTGCTACTTAATGAAACATCTTGGTAACTGTGGGAGCTAAATAAATGTGTTGTATTTGATGTGTATTTTGGTGGGTATGTCGTGGTGTATGTATTATATAGCCGTGTATTTATGTGAGGCTATGTACAGACTGCACCAACACATTTCCTTGAATAGGACAATAAAGAATCTATCAATCTAGCTGAGGAAGATAAAGGTGGCATTAACGTATCATGGCCCCTCTGCTGCAGGGGTTACCATCACTCTGTTAATATGTAATAAGTGAGGAGGGACTATGAGTGTGTACTGTATATGTTTGTGCATGGGAGGAGGCCATAGATTAGACATGCCGTTGAAATTTCCAAGGCATATAATTGGACATGGATCTCTGCCATGGGTTGGCCAAAGCCCCCGAAGCTCTGAACTCATTTGTTGGGATGCGGAGCACCTTGCCACGGTCACAGCGTGGAAAATATCCCTCCTCCTCCTCCTCCCCAACACACACACAAGCACACACGAGGCCTTAGATGACTACTTGAGTTCTATCTGATATCAGTTAATTTTACATGAGATTAACTTCTTTGCTGGATTTCTGGGCTGAAGCTTTCACTTTTTAAGGTTGTTTAATATCAAGAAGATGTTATCTTTAATACTAAATTTCCCAGATTTGAGATGAATTAGCCCAAATCATCTGTTAAATATTTCACTTCTGATAAATTCAGTGGATAACAGAACACTTACACTTTGGAAAATATGTACAATGCATTTGTCAGCCCATGTGGAATGGATTATTTTCGGAATGTAGAGTACTACAGAGTGAGGAATGATGATAATAAATTATTCCCCTCGGGGAAAGTAGAGTCAGAGCCTACAGGTGGATGCTGGGTGGGAGCTGGGCCTAATGAGATGCTACATACACGGCTTTCAGGTGAGACGTGCGGCAGCAGGCTTGACAGCAAAAGAGTGAGCAGAGCATCGACTGCTTCAGTACCCTACCGTGATTGAATGTCATTGGATGTACGATGCAGAGAGTACATATATCATGTAAAAGCTGCAGCGGATTCCAGCTGACTGGCTGAAGTAGCTTGCAGGCTTTGCTTCATTATATCTGTCAAATTCACATTATGCAACGGAAAGCAACGCTGTGGAGGTCCAACCCTGTCTCCTCCATAGTACCTACATAAATTGCAACTGCAAATATATTTAACAGAAAAGGAACATTACCCAGATTACATTTTGAACACAATATGAATTTTTGTTAAATTAACGCATCTGCCAAGTCGCAAAATGTTCAGCCCCATGTATGAAGGCTCAGTCTTTGCTGCGGAAGCCCAGGGTTCAAATCCGACCTGTCTCTCTCTCTCTCCTCACATTTCCTGTCACTCTTTAAGAAAGCTTTCATGGGCAGCATATTTTGTATATCAATGTATCTGTTTATATTGACTAAAAGATTATAATTTTTGGTACCAAGACTTATATGAACTACAACTTCAAGTATCTTGTGGATGCTCTGACTGATAGGCCTGATAATATATTATTATTACCTACTGCATACTCACCTGTACACATATCAATAATCAGCTGCAGTAGAAGAAAGCAGCCTGAACCACCAGAAGATCCACAAGACAATTAAATTTCCAATTAGCATATATACCTTCAGGGGACAGCATGTAGAGGTCAAGGGGGGCACATGTACATTCACATCCTTTATCATGCTTAATAATGATCTAACCATTTATTTTCTTTACTGTTAACATGAAGGTGAAGGGTTTGGCATAAATACAATATGAAATATAATATTAAAGTAGTTGCACAACAAAATTCAAGTGGC
This sequence comes from Nibea coibor, assembly GCA_023373845.1. Lineage (NCBI taxonomy): Eukaryota > Metazoa > Chordata > Actinopteri > Sciaenidae > Nibea > Nibea coibor. The sequence goes on from CM041739.1 coordinate 22,643,085, forward strand.
TGCAAGGTTACAGTCTAAGCTCTAAGTGTCCAATAAGTAATATTTTGCGGCAAGCTCAGTCAGTTTGATCAGCTATGCCTCATAAACCGACAGGGAAAGTTGCTTTTTAGTGCATCAAAAGACGGTGAACATCTATTCATCACATCGGCACACTCTCTCCTTTAGAGTGCCCTTCCACTTTACAGCACCCCTCAAACTTTTTCATCTTAAGTGGAGTAAGTAGTTGATTGAGTGACCTGTGTGCTTTCCTTTTGACACAGAAAAATAAAGCCACACAGTTGTACCTTTGTATTTTACGTAAAGGGTACAGTAACACAAGATGCAGCTTAACCCTTTCCCCCTCAGTGCTAACCCTCTGGGGTCCTATCAATCGCCTGTGATTGCCTTTTGAGGGAGGTTCGCCTTGTCCGTTGGTTTATGTAACCGCAATTTGGAGAAATATCACTCTGTGGATTTAGTAAAGCTGAGCCTTTGTAATCCTCAGCACAGATACTTTTACAAATCCTGTATTTAATTAGATTTCCCCATTTAGTCATTTGTAGTCAGAGCCCTAATTCCTGCATAATGCCTACAGTGAGTGTGAGTGTATTCCTGGCAAACCCATGGATTGTGTCTTGTGTTCTACTTGAGTGTGTAATGGTCCAAGGAGTTCAATTTCACCTCAAATATCCCCTTTGGTTCTTTTAGTTTAACAGAACAGCGACTGGCTTGCAAAATGTTTTCTTTTCTTTATCAGAAGATCGGCGTTGCACAGTCATGTCTGAGTGACTGTGTAGTGGATTACTTCTGCACAGCCGATGTTTCATGTTTTGTATGGCAAGCGGAGAGTAACTGAAGAGGACAGGGAGTGGACACAGACTTCCAGCTGTTTAATATAACATAATGAAGTAGCCCAAAAATATGTTTCTTTTCTAAGTAGCTTTGAAAATGAAGACTGAATTGTGGTGGTATTCATGGCAGGGATATTCCAGTGGCTTATATATGGGGTGCTGTTTGTAAAGCGGCTCGCACTGAAAAAAACAGTAACATTTTGTCACATTTAGCTTCAAACAATGTTTAAAAAACTGGTGTGAATTTTTGAGAGTCACTTTTTTGCACATTTACAACAATATTTGCCAGCTTAGAGTTATTTAAATCCAAATGTTAAATCTAAATCTAAATGTTAAGTCTAAATGTTAAATCTAAATTTAAATGTTAAATCTAAATCTAAATACAAATGTGTCACTTACCAGTGTGTGTGTCACTGTTTACAGAAACATATGTGCTACACATAAAGTGCATTTGTGCTTGTAGCAAATCTCTACTGGCTACCGTTAGCTAGTTTAGCTAAGTTAGCCTTGACATCAATCCAATGCTACGTGATTTGGAAAATATACTTACCAAGGTGGCCCTGTGGCAGTTGCTGTCGCTGTTGCTGTCGCGGTAGAAAGATTTTCTATAGCTGCTGGAGCTGCTCTGCCGAAATTCTCCGCTAACGTTGTTTCATTAACTGACATGTTTGCAAATGGGCCGTGACGTGCGGAGGTGGGCAGGTGTAGAAGATCCTACACTCGCAAACGTGACAGATCAGTCAAAGTGAGCCCCCTCGTGGCTGGCTATAGTTAGATGACTAGATAGATGACTACAGTTCAAGTCCCACATCCTTCATAAAAATTACACTAAAACTCAATGTACTCTTCAAATAAAGTTTCTCCAAACGTATTTGTTATTTAAGTAGGTATTATCATGATAATCCATGTCCAAGAGTCCATTTCCCCGGATAAGATGGGTTTTATTCGTTATTTCCCACTATAAACACACTCTGACCTCATCAAGCTTTTATTTTGGCACTTCCGGTTACCAACATTTGAATTTGCATATTAGCTAAATATTTAGTTTCACCTGAAACATTTAGGTTTAGCATTTAGATTTAGATTTAACATTTAGATTTAGATTTAAATTTAACATTTAGATTTAGATTTAACATTTAGATTTAGATTTAACATTTAGGTTTAACATTTATATTTATGTTTAACATTTAGATTTAGATTTAACATTTAAAATTTGGATTTAACATTTAGATCTAACATTTAGATTTAGATTTAACGTTTAAAATTTGGATTTAAATAACTCTAAGTTGGCAAATATTGTTGTAAATGTGCAAAAAAGTGACTCTCAAAAATTCACACCAGTTTTTTAAACAGCTAAATGTGACAAAATGTTGCTGTTTTCAGCGCGAGACGCTTTACAAACGGCACCCCATACTTATATAGGCATTCACTACCTTATAATGAGCTTCTGTCCACTCTCATAGGTGAAATGTGAAGAAGAGGAGGCTGGAAGTATAACAGTGAAACCAAATAGGACTTGCATAATACCTCCAGCTACATTAATTAATTGAATCTCATTAAATATGTCTAAATCACATTGCGGAATCATTTTGGGTGACGTGAAAATGCTTCATATTAACTTATTATTAGTGACAGGATAACTACTCTCTTTTGTTTACATCAAATCAAGTATGCACAATAACAAATAATGTATGTGTATGTGTAAGCTACAAAAATGTTGCTCACGCAACGTTTTTGTATCACCATGCTTTACCCTGTCACTGATGGGTGTGGTTGAGTGTGGCTGTGTGTAACCGAACCCAGCAGTGATGTCATCTTGTACTGACCCTGGGCTGTAACCTTTCCATCAGCATGGAAAGGAGAGGAGTAAAACCTCTGGAGTTCAGGAGAAAAAAAAACAACAAAAAAACAGTTTCTTTCCAGCCGTGTGTCTACCAGGTCGTTTGAGGACCTCCAGTGCTGTGGTGATAGCTAAACAATGTTGACACATCACTTTCTTAAAAATCCTGCCCTCCAGCCCAGTCGAGTATTTTCTCAGGAAATGCCTGGAAGGCATTTAAAGCTATTTTCATCATCCCCATGCTCCTCTTTGGAGGAATCCAAGTGGCCAATATTACAATTTTATCAACGTGATGACAAAATATTCATAATGCACAATTAATGGCTGTCACTGTGTGACTGTGTGCATGTTATCAGATTTTTATGTGTATAGCTAACACATTTAAGCTCAGGAACACCTTGTGATCATGGTAAATATGTATATAAAAAATTAGAGCAAGAACTGAAGCATGAGACAGTCCAAGTTTCAGTCTATTTTTCTGACAAATAATAATAATTATTATTATTATTATATCCACCCTAAATGGATATTTTACAATATACAGCAGAGCATATGTATTCATTTCATGACACTGTAAAGGCATGACCTACATTAATGTTGTGAAATGTCGTCAGGCAAACATTTAGATCACAGTTTATGTAATCTATCAGGCCAATAGTGTAACATTGCAGGAAATACGGGTGCCTGTTTTCACTTTCAGGCTATAACAGCTGAAATTCTATAGAATTACATTAGAATTACATTGCATTAAGTTGGGTTATAGTCACTATATCACTCCGCATATTCAACAGTTGTCCATTTTTGTACAAATGGAGTTATCAGCAGCACAATCATCATCAGGTTCACTTGTCTGTGACAGTGGCAATAAGTGGCAACACTAAACCCTGCCTTTCACTGACACAGTATGAGTCCCACTCGTCATATCACACATGCGCTCGCACACACACACACACACAAACACACACACGCTGTAGTATACAGACTGCTAAATTGGTTTATCGATTTCCTGACAGACCGTATGGTTTAATTATACCTCATGGCCCTAAAGGAACTGATGATAATATGATTACACTGAGGATTCAGAAAGTCAACAGCTATAGGATCTGAGGTCATCTCCAAACTGAGTTTCTTTAGTTGAATTGATAGAAATGTGTAGCTGTAGAAAATAGTTCCATCAATAAAACTAAAATAAATTGGGGTATTCACATGTATTATGCTTTTAAGAGCGCATGTCTGTGAGCAGTCCATCCAACTGTAACTCATCATCCTTTATGCACACTCTTTAAGGCGTACATTAAAATACCAAACACTGTACCTTAGCGTCTAGGCTATTATTAGCTATTTTAATTCATTATTGATTTAGATTTTAGCTTGCTCTCTCTTTGAATCCCTGATATTTTCAGAAGAATGCTATTTGAAAGATGAAGCCCAGGGTGCAGCTCTGTCGACAATGCCCTGCAGAAGGGCAGTAAAACAAGAGTGGAATTTTACCCAGCCAGTGCTGGAGATGAACATGTCTCTAAACAGTGCGCCATGCCATACTTGAACACCAATTTTATCTCAAGGCTGCCTTTTGATAGTTTCCTCTTTCAAAGCAATAGCTTGAATGGAAAGTCATTGCTGCTCTGTAAATAATGAACAGAGAAAAATCAGACGTTATTGGATGCACCTGCTTAAAGGGCAACTTTACTCTCGCAGTCAGCTAATAGACTGAACATTTCTGATTTTGAAGACTGTTGGGAGATAACCTTTAAATATAGTGAACTGCTGCTTATGAAACAGACATACGTCTTCTCTTTTGTAATTGGATTCATACTGCAGGCTAGAAGAAACAATGTGCACTGGACATGCTGCAGACAACAGGCCCTCCTGTATACTGAAGATAAGTACAAAAATAATTAATTAATTTGCTCCTTTGTATTTAAAGTGGACTTTTTCTTGCCCTTATAACAAAGGTCATTCATTATCGCTTACTTCAATAATCATCCTGCAGTCTGTTGTCTGAAGGTTGATATCTACAAGCAAACCCAGAGGACAGAACTAGAGCTTTGTTTGCAAAACATCCAGCACAGGTACCAATTTCCTTCAGATTTGCTGATTCATCTGGATGTCACAGAAATATTCATCTCAGAGAATCAATGAAGTGACTCATACTTGTAGAGGAGAAAGAGGTACATTGCATCGCAGCGGTGTGAACTTCAGCTGCAAGATTTATTGAATGAACTAGATATAACTTACAGAAAAAAAACACTGATTTGTCTAAATTTTCCACTCACTCCACTGGGCAGTGTTGGTGTTTTAGTTTAAACAAAAGATGCCCTACCAATGAATCACTGCTGGAACAGGGGAAAAAAAAACTTTGAGTTTAGGCATAATCCTTCTTGACAGCTCCTTACTTTTGGTTTAAGTGGAAGAAACTTCTATTGGTGAACACTGCTAAAGAAGACTAATATAAACTACAGGAAAAAAATCACCAGAAATATTTAAAAGATCTAAAATAAATAAAATGTGATGATATTTCATGTGTTGGACAGAAAGTGAGTAGGAATTGGAAATATTGATTAGTGTGTTTATAAAACTGTATGGTGATACAGGTCTAATACAACCAGGACAAAGGAGGGATGCTGCTCAGCTGTGGGTGCAGAAGTTAAGAACAGAAAAGTCTGTGATGAGAAGCTGCATGATTTACAACAGCTAGTGTTTATGTGATGTTTATGTGATGAACTCTATCCAAGCCACTTCCTGTCTGCTGTCCGCCAGCCCTCAAGAGTAAATTTGTCCTGCTGTGATCCAGTCCAAAACACAAAGCGTTTGTGATCACAAACAAACTGTGCTGACTTTCAGCTCAGAGATGAAAGCCCGACATCTGTGGGTCTAAAATCTGTGTTAGCTCTCACTGTGGCCCAGAAATGCTGACATGTTTTTAACCCTTCGTTTTAACCCACCTCATATTCATGTTGCTTGACAGAGCCACGGAGTGCTGACGGAATGAAAGACAGTCTTTTGGTTATTTCATTCTTGACCTGTAAACCTGTGGCATTTCATTCTGATACTTATGTTGTTAGCTTATCGAAGCTAATCCTTAATGTGACATTTGATATTGACATCCCATGCATTTTATTTTACATTATTTTTTATCTATATTATGAATTTAAGATAAGGTAAGATAAGATAGACTTATCTTAGACTGAAAGAAATTCACCTGTCTCAGGAGTTCATATATACAAGGTGGATAAATGACTCATGAATAATAAATATATATTAAAAAGTCATGAAGTCATGCTGGTGTTAAAGAGTCTGAACTAAATGTACCAACACTTTAACAGCAATAGAATTAACTCAACTCAACCCAGTAGTTCAACATCGATGGTTGGTTCACCCACCTGGTACTTGAACTGCAGACAGAAAAAAATTCAATAGTAATCAAAGCCTATGACTAGGCTACATGTTGTAAATTTCAAGATAGTAACTAACAGTGATTAGAGCTGCACTTTAAGGCTGTTAGAAAATGTTATAGGTCAGTTTGCCTTTCAGAAGGAAACAAAAAATGTTTCCATGATTTCTCATGGACCTATTTTATTTTCATGGAATTTCTTTCTTTGACATAAATCTAAATGTTTCTACCCTTCTGTTTTGGCATTTATTATAAACCCGTAAGCACACCTGAGATTTTTATTTATTTTTTTTTTTTAAAGAACAATTAAAATGACTGAAAATTAAATCTGGCATGCAGCTTCTAATGAGCCTGTCAGTAAGTACAAAGCCAACACAATCCCCCTTACCCCCCGAACCTCTGCCGCTGTAACTGAACCCCATTTCTGTAACAACTCATAGCAGTTTATCAATCAACTATAAATGAGCTGGGTTAATTAATAGGTAGCCAAAGGGTATCTGCAGACATTAATATTCACTTCACTCGCAGCACTGCGTCCAGACAGTCTATTGGAAGGTGCTGTGATAGATAGCATTGTGGCTGCCCGAGGAGTGGTGGGGAAAGCACATGCTCGGAGAGAGGTTAAGCACCCTGGGATGGTCTGCAACCTCAACCTTGGGAAGTTAATTGAGGAAAAAAAATACAAGCCTGAACCCGTCTCCTCACTTTCTGCTCCCACCCTCGTGCTCGTCGTGGTGCCACTGGATCTTGGTCACATTGTGAATGCAGACAAGTGAAGGTTGGTTGCCTTGTTTTGAATGAAGCTGAAGGCAATTACACATCAAGTATTTGGCTTGATTAGAGTAATACCTTAGTGTAGCCTAAGGGAACATAATGAGTTCATTTCAGAAGGGGTGCACTGAAAATGTAATATTGATGAGCATGTACACCCCCACATGCACACACACACACACACACACACACATGTCTGAGAAGCATGCGTGGTTATTTTAAGACAGACATTCATGCCAGCTTACTGAATACAACTGTTGACCCAGTATGCAAATCTAAACAAGATGGTCTGTTTTCAAATGGGTGGCTGCACTCTGTCGCATTCATATTAGAATACTGCCTAAGAATTTAGCACCTTGATGAGATACCAAATGACAAGCACCTGTCTGTGCTGTGGGCGGTTTGTTCATCCCTTCTCCAACTCCCAGCTGATGCATTAGTTGGCACACAAACACCACGAGTACCACTGTTCAAACTGTCACTGTTTTTAAAACCCAGAGTTTATTCCTTTCACCATATCATTACAACTGGAAGTCGATCTTGTAACATGCCTCATTTAATCAATACCGTCTTATCTCATATCATATCATATCATATCATATCACCCACTTGTAATAATTGCCTTTGGGAACTGAAATCCTATCTGCATATTTTCTCTGAGGATTGATACTAGATGAGGAAACAATGTTCTGAAGTTAAATTAATTGGATATTAAACTTTTAAAACAGGTAGGCTTTTTATAAATGGGGAAAAAAATACAATTATGGGCAGAACATACTGTACATTAATCTAAAAATATATTGCTTCTGTACAATGTGGATCTCTATTTATAAGCAGTAAGTGCCTTTGATTCCTGCTAAGTGTTTTATGTTATAATAAAGCAGAAAGATGTAAAATATGACTGCTCATTAGTTTGGTGCACAGTTTCAGCCTCTGTGGGGGAAGTGAAATGCTGTAGGAAATAAACGGATGTTCCAGTGTAGCTGCTCTCAAAGGACAAGACATCGGATTGTGTTTGTTACCGTTTGAGGTGAACGTCTTACAGCACTGATGATTTGAAGGTGACCACGCTCGCATCTCTTTCTGTTGACCATGAAGTGCTGCCGTTTATTCAACTACGCACTTCTGTATTTTGTTCTTTTTTTTTTCAGTGAGGAGAGAGCTCGCACAGTACTTAAATATCTCTGAACTTTTCAGAAAGACGCTGGTGTCACCGTGGCTCTTTTTCAGGCAACCAAATTAGATTGAGCGGAACTCGTCACCCTGGTAACCAAAAGACTGGAGGAATAGCTTGTTCTGCCTCTGTCTGCCTATCCTGAGCTCCATGTCAGACAGAAACTTAGAACACAGACAGAAAAGCCCATTTGTGTGAGCTGATCGGCCAGACACTGAATGTTGCTGGTGAGTGGTGTGCTTTTATCACCCCAGGCGTTGTAAGTTTGTTGTTAAATGTGTAGTCAAACCTCTGTTAAAGTAGAGTTTTTGTCTTCTCACTGTACAAGTGCTTCATCACTGATTGACATATCCATAACAGTCTATGAAATATTATTCAAAACTGTCAAAAAGACTGTTTCTTCAAGAAATCCAACGACATAAAAACGAATAAAATGTTTGCCTTTCAGTAGTGGCGGACCTCCCTATTCTGGCCTCAGCCGTTTTCCTCTGTCTTTGCCTCACCTGCCTGTGTTTGCAGGTGGGTGTGGTCTCCACACACCTGTCATGCTTGTGTGCTATCAAACACAACAACTCTGCTTTGACAGCTAGACCTCCCCAGGTCGTGATGGTACCCACAATCTGTTCACATATCTCACATATATGTTCATTCATCACATATCTAATATTGAAGAACTTGAATCACGATCAAGTGCAAAAAAAAAAAAAAAGGCTCTGGCTTAGTGGCCTCCTGGCCTGTGTGGTCCAAGACCTTCATGAGTTGACACCAAGTCAAGACAAAGTCCAGACAGTATATAGCCTCCTTAGGAAGCTTATATTTGGTGGTGGTCTTGTCTGATCTGGAAATAAAATCCAGAGTCCTCTTTGTCCAAAACCGATACTAGACTACATTAAAATGTGAATGCTTCTGAAATGAGCACTTGCACACATCTGTATCCAAACGAAACCAGCAATCCGTAATCTGTTTGTTAGGTCACTTCCCTGCATGGAAGTGTCACATGGTCATTCACAGCTTTTATTTGCCTTTGAAACATGTGTGGTTCAAATGTATGGTTAAAAAATACCATTCCACCACAAGGCTTCCGTAATCCATTTAGTTGTATTACTGTCAGGGCGTCAACAACTGAACAAAACAGAGGTGAACACGCCAGCATAACATGTGATTAATTTAAGCGCATTTATTTCTGACTGGCTGACTGTACCGAGAACCATTTTTCAAGAGAGCCCTGGAATACCGCAGCTATGAATACAGCACAATGCTGGATAAACTCCATGATACTGGTGCAGCTTTTGTTCTTTCTTTCTGCCTCATTACACAGAAAGATAAAAACCCACAAATTAATTTCTAACAGTCAGAGGATGCTGCTAATGACCCCTTTTGTGCAGGTTTTCCTTACATTCCACTTCATCCAACAAATAATACACATAATAAGCAAACTACATCCATTTTTATCTGTTCTGCTACTGTAGTGTTATTTTCCAAAGTTAAAATGGGTGGTAAATGTACACAATGTTCTTAGATAAGATCCTAGCAGGGATTCATTGTAACTGACATGACCGTAGTGATATTTCCAGGACATTAATGGCTACAGGTAATAAATAAATTAGAATATAAAAAAAAAACACCCTCTGTGCCCCAATTCAGTGTTGGGATCCTCAGGGCAATCTGCATGTCTTTTATCCAACTTTGGAGTACACAACCAGCATGCTTTTGCAGCTGTCAGTGTCCCATTGTGACATGACATAACAAAGCATAGCCTAAATTTATAACATTAGGATCAAAACCATTTGTTGTGTCAGTTTGAGGTCCCTGGTATTGTGCTTGCTGGCGTACTGGAATTTCTTATCGGTACACGTAATAAAACAGATCTGTCATTTGGGGGTTACCATCATTTTTCATGTCAACGATCCCTACAATACATTCACATTATACAACAGGATTTTGACTCTGTCTGATGAGCAACCAAGACGACCTTTTGGTCCAAACTTCCAGAAAAAAAAAAAAAAAAAAAACAACTCGTGGACCTCTGTTGGTCCCTGGACCCCATTCTGGAAACCACTGATTTGAGTTAGTGCACATACTGTACAAGTTCTTTCCCTACAATGACAAATGTTTGCTAACAGGTCAACTTGTGCACCGGTCCATTGGTGACAGGAGGAAAAGCACAGGTGTTACACATAACTTTAACAATGCCTCCATTCTATTCAAGTGTCCCGATAAACCATGACAGTGTGATGATGAGCCATCATGCACAATACCAGGAGCCGGGTAATGTCTCCTTTTGAGAAATGTCAACATGTCTTTTTGTGAAGGAGGCCAAGTGACTTGTATCGTCAGGAAATGTCACATGACCGCATCATATTTACCAGATGTTTAGATTCAGGTCCTTCAGCTCCTTTTAAAGCTACTATTTTCCCTATTTCTCTGACATTCTTTTAAATATTGCAGCAGACTCTATTCATCACTTTAAAGTGTGTTGTGATAATTATTGAACCATATTATGAATTTATAAACAGCCATTGAGAACTGCAAATGGTTTGAAAACAACTTATTTTGACTGAGGTTTGCCACGACTGAAATAAAGTAGTCTCTTGCAGAGAGAAAAAAAAAAAAAATCCAAAACGAGGCGTAAATAATAAAAGCCAGATCAACAATGTTCTCTGATATGGTAATCACAGGGAAATACTCATGAGAACTCATGAGGTGTTGAAGTGAAAGCTCATAATGTATGTTCTGATACAACAATAATAATTTTAAAAAAACCTCACCGTTTGTATTATCCAGCCTCTGAACAGTTTTAACTGTGTGCTCTAATTAAAGAGAGTGACTTCAGCTGTGATCCTGTATCAAAAGGAGTACACAGTGAATGCCCTCTTTATACAAACCATAGGCAAAGCTCCAACAGTCACAGTTACAAATTGGCTATTAGACAGTCTGCTCTCTGAAACACACAGCTATCATTCTGCTTCAGTGATCTTGACAGCCCAATTCCATATATTCTCTTCACAGTGTGCACAGACATATTGTTGTCACAACAACCTTGCTTCAGCAATAAAAAAGTTATAGTTGGCATGATTCTGCTGTCTGTGGCAATGGAACACACGGCCGATTGAGCTATTACTGAAATAAACGTAATACATAACCCGTAAAAATGTGCTTCCATATCTGCTTTGACCTTGACATGAGTCGTATTCAAACGACTTTTACAATCGTGTTGATCTTGGGTCAGCTGTCATTTATGAACGCTGATTGAGGCATACAGACAAGTCCAGGCTTTAAAAGCTATGTGTCATTTCCACAAAAGAAGTTTTTGGATTTAAAAGATACAAACTTTAAATTATAGTAGTCACAGAAGTATAAAAGGCATGATAATCATATCCCAGTCATCCAGGCTTTAAGTGTGTATTGTTATCTTGTCTTTGTGCCTATCACTGAATTCATATATAGTGCTTTAGTATTTTGCTTCTAATGGATATGGGACCTGTCCATCTTCTTCTTCTTCTTCTTCTTCTTCTTCTTCTTCTTCTTCTTCTTCAAACTGCATCATGTATATACTATAAATAGCCTATCAAATGTGTTACTGTCTCTATTTCAGTTCTGAATGCTGACATTGTGCAGTGCCTCATACATTGCATTAAGCAACACACCAGTCAGTCTAATCCAGTTGATCTAGCTTCAACACCTCTTCCTATTATGTTGTTTTTATGTTTTTGTTTCTTGCTGTCAGGTTAGTGAATGCAGGATAATGTGTTGGCAATGCAGGGCTTGACAATGATCTTAAAATGCAATAAAATGTTAATATCTTCTGTAGGCTAAAATGAACCACCGTGGGCCATTCACAAATAAACCCAATCCATTTGGGAAACCCAGAGTTGCACACTCTCCATTCATAATATACCACACTGTGTCTTCTAATGGACGTGGGAGGGTATTTGCACTATAAAAAGATGGCTACTGTTGTGTAAGGATTGACTCAGCCATTATGAAACTTGGAAAATATCCCATCCAGTGATATAGTGATCTGTCTGGGCTCATGTTGAGAAACTTTTAGTATGACAGATGTTTTGAACAGTCTTCATTTGGGATGGTACAAACCAACAAATCAATCAACATTTATCACAAGCAGAATCAGCAAAATCTCAAACCATGATAAATCTGTTAATTTTAATGATCCAGATGGATACAGATGGAACATTAACAAGACAAATGGATATCATGTTATGCATTTAACGTCTGAAAAGAGAAGAGACTGACCATGTGCTCTTAACCACCTCAACTGTGTTGCCCCTGAGCAAGACAATTAACCTCTAACTGCTCAACTGAAGTTTTACCAGGCAGTTCCCAATTGTGTTTCTGTGTCTGTTATATGCTTTGCCTCAGGCAAGTGCTGGAAATAGCAATATGCTCCCAGGCAGCTGGGTTGGCTAAATAAATGGGAATATTCCTTTTGGCTGAATATTCACTCTGTGTTGATGGAAAGTTAAGTCACTTTTACTTATCTTAAGCCCATTTTTACTAATCATGAATTTGCCTCAAGGGGTGATACAATCTGTACAGCATATGGTACCTTCTATACTTAGACCCTCAATTCAGATGAGTCCAATCCCTAAATGGTGCTCATTTATTGGTATACCACAATGTAATGGCTAGATTATTGCAACTCCTTATTATCAGGCTGCCCAATAAATCCCTTAAGACTCTGCAGTTGATCCAGAATGCTGCAGTACCAGGATCAGATACTACATTTAACTCATTTCAGCTTCTTTGCACTAGTTACCTGTAAATCCAGAATATAATTTAAAATCATTCTCCTTACGTTCATGGTCCTGAGCTTTGTAGCTCTTCATCCTTCCATCTTAAAGTCATAGTACTGTATTACCCCACTAGAACACTTGGTTCCTTGTGCTTCCTTTAGTCTCCAAAAGTAGATTGGTAGCCAGAGCTTTTGGCTCTTCTGTGGAACAAGCTCCCATTTTGGGTTTGGAAAGGAGACACCCTCTTCACATTTATGAGTAGGCTTAAGACTTTCCTTTTTGATAGAACTTATAGTTAGGGCTGACTCAGGTGAGTCCTGGACCATATGCTGCTATAGGCCTAGACTGTCAGGGGATTTTCCATGATTCATACAGCTTGCTATTTTCCTTGCCACCATTGCCAAGTGCTTGTTCTTGGTGGAAGTTGTTGGGTCCCTGTAAATAAAATAATTAAAAGACTACGGCCTATGCTCTACATAGAATGTGTCTTTAAGATAACAGATAATGTCTGTTGTGATTTGGTGCTATATAAAAGTTGAATTGAACGTTTAGGCCCAAGCCACTGGATGGGCAAACCTCAGAAAGAGCAACAGAGGAGGGATCCCACTTCCAGGAAAAAAACAGACATGCAATGTTGAGACAGAATGGAGCAGCACACAGTTTTCACAAACAGGATGATGAAATTGTAGATAGATTGTAAAACATAGGAAGAACATCAATAAAACGTTCAGATCTCACCAAATAGAGCGGAACCACCTCTCCAGTCTGTAGAAGCAAGGAGACTACATCAAAGCACAAGAGGTAGAGCTCAAGCACATGATTTGCATAAATAGGAGAAAGAAAAGAGAAAGAGAGAGAGAGAGAGAGAGAGAGAGAGAGAGAGAGAGAACAAGGGGAGGAATCTCCTGAAGGACAAAGATCCAGATCCAAAACATCTGGAAAAAGGCCAGAGGATAGGGAAAGATGTCTCCGGATGGTCGATGGTGAAAAAAAAAGACATGGAGGATAAACTAGGAATATAAAAAAAAACGAGCGGTAGACACACAGGTTGTTGTTTATGTATGTGCTTTTGGCACTGCAAGCAAATAAAGGATTAGGGAGATACAGTGGTTTTTGGAAAGTTTATTCTCATCATCAGGACAAACATGGACTACAAGCACTAAGCTTAATAGGTTCATTGAGACTGAGCTGCTGGAAGGATAATGGTGACAGGTACAAGGCCTGAAGTAATAAAAGAATAAGCAACTAGCTTAGAAAGTTATGGTGGAAATTTAGTTTTAGGTTTGGATTTAAAGGCTTTAACAGAGCCAGACTGATTCTGTGATCCTGCTGACATCAGACAATGTATGGGTGTTATTACTGAAGTGAGTAGGTTCATGCACAAACTGAGTGAAAACAAAAATGTCTAGAATGCCTCCAAATATTTGGAAAGAGGAGCAGGCTGTCAACCACAAGGTGGAATGAAGTCTATATAGCCCTGAATGAAAAAATTCATAGTTGATGGAGATGGAGATTTACTACAAGAGCTCTAAATTAGTCTTATTAATATGAAGTTCGTATCGATCTGGCGGTTTGTGTTTGGTCCCAGCTAAGCCTGGTTCTATTTCCTGCAAGCCCAGCTTCAGTTCTGGTGCCTGTTCCAGACTGATTCAACTAATAAGACTGCTATGCTAGCTGTACATTTACCCGAGCTAACTAAAACTGGTTAGCAGCAGTTATGACCTGATATCTACCATGGTGCTCCTTATATTGGACAAAAGAAATCAACAAGTGGAGAGTAGACTAAGCTCTTACACACTGCACATTGAAGGCAGTCTTGACCATGTTTAGTAGCCAAACAACATTGGAATAGGAAGGCATGGAAGGATGCCTCATTTTATGGGAAGCATTTCTGTTTCATTTAACAAAGACAGGAACGGCAGAGGCAAGAGAGGAAATGATATGCAGCACGGACCCCTGCTAGACTGGAACCCAGGCCACTGCAGCCTTGATACATTGTATGCACACAAGGCCAAAAACATTTGGTCTAACCCTAACCCATGGATATTTATAAATGGGCCAGTCTGTAGGGCTATCAGGAGACAGCAGATTACTTGGAACAAGATACCAACAAGATCTAAAAGATTAGTAGAAAATGTTGGTACCTTCTGATTTGAACAATGCCCAGATACAACCATGATAGCCTTTAGATATTGTTTTTCTTTTTTTTCTTTTTTTTGTAAAACTTCATCAGGTGTTTTATACCACCAGTTTGTGATCCACATAGTTATGGAAACAGTCTCATTGTTGTGGAATGGACTCTCAGTCTGATAGTCTGTGCTCGGATTGGCTGGAGAGGAAATATTAAGTCAAACTGTTTCTTAAACAGTCACATGGTGGCAACGTGAACCGTCACCAGTCAACCTCATGACCTGTGATTAATTTAGATCTCTAGCATAATAGGAATGGGGTCTCCTAACACAGCCTTTCTTTGCTTGTATACCTCTTCCTTGTTCTGCTTAACTGAACTGATAACTCACTGGTTGCACCTGTGCCTGGTACAGTAAGTGACTGCAAACCATGACTCGGTAAGCACTAATGAAAGTCTGAGTCACTGAAATGGTTTCTAATGAGTTCAATCCCAGTGTGTGTGCATCTGAACACCTTTGCATTGTAAAGACACAACAGAGAATACTGATTCCAGCTGCATGACTGTCTTTTTAGGCTGTTTTTTTATTTATTTATTTTTTTTCGCGTGTAGGTGACCTTTTCAGTGTTTACCTATATGCATCAAAGATGAGACATTCTCTTGGCATGAAATCACCTTTACTTCAGGCACCTACTATTATTGTAGGTGAATATAAGATTTATAATGGATTTTGTATGCACAGAGAATGTCAGACCTTCAGCATTCTCATCAAGTTTAAAATGTATTCTGCAACATCCTTCTATGTCAAATTTCAAATTGGATTTTAATGTGCTTGTTTGTTAATTGAATTGTGGACAAACAGAGAATAGAGAGTTACAATAAATGGTTCTCTGTTTAGTATACTCTCATCTTCAGCACCATTTCCCCAGGGCTGTATCCTTTCCATTCTTTTATTTGTCTTGTATGCAAATGACCGTCAGACTTATTTTTATTGTAAAGACGGGTGCAGTATGTTGTTAAGGCTGAAGCTGGTCTGGAGAACCCAGTAGAAACTATCACTCGATGCGAAAAGACCAAACGTTTTTTTATGTTCATTGGCTTTTGCAGGAGACCTACTTCTCTTGGTTGTACAATCATTAAAGAGGAATCTGTGACTGCAGCCCAGCAGTGCAAATACATGCCAGCACCAATGACAGTATGAAGAATGGACAGAGCATGAGTGACATCACCCATAGGTTTTCGAAGCACTGGTTGGAAGCCAGAAAATATGTGGCACTAGCCATCACCATGATGGATGTACTGCTTTTCTCGCCTCCCGGTTAAGCTAATTTTATCAGCAAACATGTGGATCATTGGCGGACTGAAGGTGGGCCAACTGATGCCTGGGTGCTCAAATAAGCCATGTATGACATTAGTTATAGAGACTAAAACTATATTTTTTGTACCAGGCTGTAAACATGTTTATTTCTGCTGTGAAGTTGGGCATTTTAACATGGGAGCTTATGGAGACTGACTCACTTCTGATGGCTGCTGAAGGTATTACAGTTTTTACTGTAGGATTTCTACATTGGCTTCAATTCCCTGTCATGGATGTTGCAGCTTGGCCAGCACAGATTTTATTTATAAAGAGAAAAACAACTTTTGTGAACTGTGAATGTGCACTGTAAAGTTACTGGTGTAAATTTAAATGAGGTTTGATACATCTATCAAGTTAAACCCGCACAGAAAGCTTGGGTCTCTCATTGGACTCCCCACACTCTTTAATTTACTTCCAGCAAGGCAGAGGTTCTGACTCACATAAGGTGACAGGAACAGATAAATTAAATATTTTAGAACATTATTTGGCCTGTGACTCCCTCAGATGGTTTTGTTGACAGAACATGTTGGCACAGTGTACTTATGTTTATTGTATATACAATTTATTGTAGTTTTCCTCCAGAGACAGTATAATTTTACTCTCCTCTCCTCATTGGAGTAGGTTAATTCCCCTTCTTTCTAAAAGAGTTGCTCATTGAGCTGATTGGTATCCACTAATGGAGCAAAGCAAAGATAACTCACTTCAAACTACATATAGAAGACATAACATAACGCTGTAATCCAAATTAACCATTCAGTAAAAAACAGTTAACCAGTGTGAGTGGATTGATACCACTCATTCCAAAGTCAGAGCACTGGAAATGACACATATCTGTATATATGTATATATATATACACTGTGTTTGCATATTCACCCAGCAACACTGCAAATATTATACTACTGAAAATATTCTAGATTTCAGCTTTAACGAAGTCTGCAGAGTCCTAATTATATAGATTCTTCAATAAAGCAAATGTCATATTTGATCGTACACTGTACAGTATACAGCGTATTTGTCTTTCAGGAGCACACTGAACCGCTGTCTGCTCAGAATAAAGAAATTATCTGAGATTCAACATGAGTCTGCTGTTTTTACTCGAGACTAGAATTATTAGCAGTTTGTGTGTGTGGCATTTTAGCTTGCATTTTCAGTAAAGCAGTTTTTACAGTTGAGCAATGCTGGTGTTATATGTTTGTGACACCTGGTAAAATGAACAAATGGAAATCACCTCAGTTAGGTTACATTCTGTGCTTCCTTCATTTAGCTGTCTCACACAGTGTGAGCACAGAGATATAACTGAAAGACATGACAGCTGTGACAGGGAGAAACATATTTCAGCACGCAAGAACACAAACAATCAGCAAGACAGTATGTGATGTAGGGGAAACAGGTACGGATGTTACAGCATTTCTATATTTGTAATATGAGACTTGAATACTAATTGACTCTTTACATTGCACTTGAGTTGTTTTGCTTTGGTAGTCACTCAGTCTTAAGAGAAGCTTCTTATCATTAGGCAAACGGTTTAACGTGCTTGAATGGCAGATACTGACAGGACGGCAATCCACATTTCTGATTCCTCCAGTGTCTGTGTGGCCTAAGAAGCAAACACGGTTGGGGAGTGACTTGAAGGCAGATTATCACTTTCATCCCCACTAAAAATCTTTGAAGCTATGCAACAGTAGGCACAGTCCTTGAACCTGAGACGCAAAAAACAGTCTTAAAAATGAGAGAATCCGGTCTGCTTTGTATTCAGTCCAAGTAACCTACAGAGGATATGTAAATTCAAATGCACAAGACTGCATCAATATTCAAGTTGATGCAATGCTAAAAGCAGGCACATTTATGTAGATAACTGGTTTGCATTGCAGTTCCTATATTCATATATAAAAATAAATAAATAAAAAAAGAAAGAAAGAAAGTGTTCAGGGCTTCAGGGCTGAATTTTTAACTTGTCTTACCTGAGGTGGCCGGGCAATTAAGAGCATGGTCATGCTTTTCTGGAGCATCTCGGGGATCAAAATAAAAAGGGTAAAATCCCCATGAAGTCCCTAATGGTTTTAAAGAGAGCTACGACATTACTGTAAATTGCACTGCAGCAAATACTGGAATGTAGGTTCTGAAGATGCGTTTTATGGTAAGACATGATGTATTGTTATTCCAGTAATTTCCCAGGAAGTGGCTGTTTTTATGCATGGTGATGATAGATATTCAAATTGTTAGCTATTGACATAATTACTGAATGTTCATTTTCTAATCACATAGCACTGTAAAATAGCTTTGGTAAGGCCTTCTCTCAAACTGATACAATAAAATGACTACAGCTTCATGCTTGCATTTGTCATGTTTTTCTTTTTTCCTTATTGCAAAGCTCAAATAAATCAGAGTATTTGCAGATAGTTGCTCAGCAGATCTATATTGGTTGTCCTGGTGGATAGAGCTTAATGGAACTTCATAGCCTCACTCTTACATGAGTAAATGAGAAATTAAGCATCAGAGACAGTTTCTCATTTCAGCCTAATTAAAGTTTTAATTGCTGGATGAACGCGTAACATGGCATCTTGTGAAAAAGCAGACTCACCATTAGGCACACCATGAATTAGAAAGAGCAGTGTGAACACAAACAAAAATAATACACGACAGCTCCTCTGCATAATTGGCCATGAATAGTCCACTCCTCCATATTTCTTAATAAAATGACAGGGGTAGGTCCTCTGCTGTAAACATATACACACAGTGTTTCATCTGTTATGTGCCTGGTATTTTGATGATTGCTTGTGGTACACATAATGCCACAGCAATGAGAAATACAGTAGGTGGACAAAAGTCCTTGGAGGCTAATCCTATTGGTTTTGCCATCTCGTGGAATCTACATTTCACACGGCTGGGTTGGAGCTAATGGCTGCGGGATGTGCATGCCAATTTCATTAAAGCCAGGTGTTGGGATTCAACTCACTATTCCTCCCTTTCCTTTCTTGGCAGGGTGCATGAGCTGTCTAACACAGAGACCTGACAGTGGTTTGCCTCATTTTCTCTCATCCTGAGCCTGGTGGACACCTGTGGTGACAGTAATTGAAGCCTCTTAGATGTTTTGCGACCACTCAGTCCCGCCGCGCTGCAGTTACTGGTCATCCCGTCCAGGAGAAATACACAAACTTGTTGTTTTACATAAGAGCACTTATGAACTTGTGGCCTACATTGCAGGGTGCAATACTTGAAGGGCATTTGTTGAGAAGTTTTTTTCATGTTATTCTTTTTTGGGTTTAGCGAGTGTAGCCATGGGGCTATTTTATTCTGAGAAGGACAAATGACACAAAACAAGGACCTGTTTCAAGTGATGTCCTTTGTGCCACATGGCAGTCATTTCAGCTGAATAAGAATTCCTTGGAACAGGCATATATGTTCCTGCTGTGGCCCTTTCTTTGCAACTCACTGGCACACCAAACAAGAAATTTTGCTTTGTTTGTTTCTCCATGTAGATTAGATTATGTGAATAAGAATACATAATAAGAACAAGCGTCTACAAAAATGCTAGCAGGTCTGTGATGCTTTATTTAGCATGTTAGAATTCTTACATTAAGTACTAGGGCTAAACAGAATATTATTCTAGTTTATCCTGAAGGAAAAGAAAATGTTAGCAGTTAGCAAAGAACAAAAGAGAAAAGTATTGGCAACGACCTAAAATATGACTTGGTAATGAGTAGTGAGCAAGTGTAACTGTAATGTGATGTCACCCACTGGTTTGTGGACAGCCATTTTGAAGCCTCAAGTTTGGTATTATGGCCATTGCCATCTTGTTTATTTTGTTGAGCCAAAAATGACAAGAGCATGGAACTGGTGGCTGACTGTGAGTTCTGCTTGCTTGACTCTGCTTGGTTTCCTTTTTCAAGCAGTAATAAAGGTTCTCATTTTACACTGTCAAAATGCAAAAAACATCTGAGGTGAAATAACGCAATTTTGATCCATGTTTCATCAGCACTGCCTAGTTTGACTTGAGTTTCATGGGCTTACTAAGAATGTCAGTAAGTCTTGATATCAAGATGGCGGTGCATAGTAGTGCAGTGGCTTTCCGTGCTCCCGGGGTCAAGCCTGAGAACATTGGACTGGCGCAGTGGTGTCCAGAGGACAAAGGGTAAGCGGAAGCTGTGTGCACAGAAGCAGAAGAGGGGTAAATGGGGTGGGCTGTTAGCCAGGCTAAAGGCTAATGCTGGGAGACCACCAATCCCATCATTGTTCCTCTCCAATGTCCACTCCCTAGATAACAAGATGGACCTGCTTCGACTGTGGCTGAGATGAGGAACTGTCTTACGGAAACCTGGATCCAGCCTTCCAGACCGATGGCCAGCTTCTCTTCTGGACCATAACCAGCAGTCGGGGAAAGCCTGTTACGCTGTTGTGGCATATTTCAACCACGTAAACCTTTCCCAGACACGGGGAAATAATACGCTGGACCATGTCTACACCAACAAAAATGATGCACATAGAGCCATTACCCACTCCCACCTGGGCTTCTCCAACCACATCTCCATCATGCTGGTATGTGCATACTGTCATACAGACACCATACGCCAACTCGAATGACCATTACCGTCCTCACACTGCAGGACTGTTTCCAGTGCACAGACTGGCCTATCTTCAGGGAGGCAGCTGCCTGCGAGGGAGAGGTAGACGTGGAGGAATATACATCAGCTGTCCTCAGCTACATCAGCAAGTGTGCAGAGGATGTCACCAGCACCTGGACAATAACAGACAATCCGAAATCTTGGCTGAACATGGAGGTCAGGTCTCTGCTGAAAGTCACAGATACCAGAGATGCACAATGCCCCAGAGACTGCCCTTTCTCTGCCCTCAACAGTTTCTACGCCTGCTTTGACGACCAGAACACCTCCCCCAGCACCAGACTCACCCCATCACCAGGAGAAGAGCCCCTCAGTGTGACCCAGCAAAAGTGAGGAGGACTCTCTAGAGGATTAATCCACGCAAGATTGCCCGATAACATCTCTGGGCAGCTGCTGACGAGCTGGCGTGTGCAGCTGATGGAGGAGGTGCTGACAGACTTCCCTCCAACAGGTGGCGGTCCCTACCGCCACAATCATCCCAATCCCCAAAACCTCTAAAGTGAGGTGTGAATGACTATCGGCCAGTAGCCCTCACCCTGATATTCATGAAGAGCGTCGAGAGACTGGTGATGGCCCACATCAAAGACTGCATCGATGTCACTGTGGACCCACACCGGTATGCATATAGGAAGAATCAATCCACAGAGGATGCCATTTCTTCTGTGGTCCACACAGCCCTCACCCACTTAGAGAATAAGGACTCTTATGTTCGCCTCCTCTTTGTGGATTTCACATCTGCATTCAAGACCATCAGACCGCTGACTTCGGTTCAGAAACTGACCATACTTGGACTGAGCTCTACCCTCTGTAACTGGGTCCTGGACTTTTTAACAGATCTGCAGTCTGTGAGGATCCATGACGTCTCCTCCTCCTCCATCCCCATCAGCACACGCTCCGTGCTGAGCCCCCTCCTGTTCAGTCTGCTCACCCACGACTGCTCAGCGAGACATACGAGCTGTCTGATCGTGAAGATCGGGGATGCTAACAACGATGAGTCCGACTACAGGCAAGAGGTGGAACACCTGGAGGGTTGGTACAGAGAAAACAACCTCTGCATCAATGTGAAGAAGACTGAGGAGATGATCGTGGACTTCCCCCGTCCCCTGCACATCGGAGGGACAGCGGTTGAAGTCGTCTCCAGCTTCAGGTACCTGGGTGTATGGTTAGGAAGGCACACCAACACCTCTACTTCCACAGGAGGCTGAGGCACGTTGGACTTGGGAGCTCAGTCTTGACCTCCTTCTACAGATGTGTGGTGGAAAGCGTCATGTGCTCCTGCATCACCGTATAGCACAGCAACTGCTTTGCAGAAGAAAAGAAGGCTCTACAGAGGGTGGTAAATGCTGCACAGAGGACTGTGGGACACAACTTATCCACTAGCACAGATATTTACACCTCCAGATGCAGGAAAATGGCCTCCTGCATCATGAAGGACCTCACTCACCCCACACATGCTCTGTTTGTCCTTCTCCCCTCAGGCAGGAGGCTGAGGACCATTAAAAGCAGGACCACCAGTCTGAGGAACAGCTTCTTCCCACACGTTGTGAGACTGTTGAACTCTGAAGGACCCCTGTAGCCCCTTACTGGCAGCTTAATCAGTAGTCCTTTTGTGCTAACCCTTGGTGAAGTAATACATACTGAGTAGTTACTAAGTAGTCCCTCATTACTGCATGATTATCTGACCAATATTTAGTGGTTTTGTTTCCTGAATATGAAAGTGATTTTAAGAATCTGAGCATTATGAATTCCTCATTAAAAAACTCACTCTCCACTTGTTTTTTGTTTTTCTTCCTACGATGATGCTTTACTTTAGGGCGCATTATCACTGAGTAATGAGGGACTCATTTCTTGGTATGATGTACCACTTTGTTTGGGGCACACAAAAAGAGATCACTAATGATTAAGGTTGGTAAGTAATCAACTAGCTAGTTCAATGAGACTGTTTCCAAAACCTGCTGTTGCAACTGCAACAAAAATCACAGACTACCAGACTACCCAGTGGATTCACAACCCACTCATCAAACAACATGTTCATATTGGATAACTTTGCATTAATTGTCAGTTTGAGGTGCAAACTCAAGCTGTAATGCATGAATTGACAACTTACACACCTTTGCCTTTGTGTGACACATGCCATAGATACAACACAGCTATTTCCTCCACACATTCTCCTTTTTGAACTGAATGCACTGGAATGATCACACAGTAGGTATTTCTCTGATAGTATTGTGTCATACTGTAGGTCTGCTTTTATTCATATTTCTATGGGTACAAAAAATATGTCTGGCATCTGGTCATTGCAAGCTTCGGTGGTGAGCATTGGATGAGCGGTAAAGTCATCGAAAGTGGTGGCTTTTATGGATATTACCTCACCATTGATAATTCATCATGATGGGTGGCAACTGTTTGACAGGAGAAAGCAGAAGATGAATATCACATTAACTCCGTCAGTAAAATAAATAAATAAATAAATGAAATTCAGGAAGGAAGTTCATATCTTTGACGGATGTTACATACTGAGTAAATACGAAGTCTACCGTAAAACCACATCAACAGCAGTCCATCTAAATCCACTATGAATGTGCTGCTCTGTGAAGCTACTGTATGTCAAATGAATGCACCACTGCAGGACTGCAGAGTCATCACCGTGATACAGTCAGTCTGCTAAGTGAAGGAATTTTTGCCTCACCCTGTCTGACGCATCCAGAATATTACCACGAGTACCAGCTGGAAGCCTCATAAATCATTGGGGGGCCTAAAGGACAAAGGGGATCACATGGCAGCGGGGCGCAGCAGATGCTAAAGGGTTCAACTTTAGTAACGATAAGAGCCTCCATTCAGAGAGCGGGGTTGTGGGAAGTAGATTATCGGCACAAGCGAGGTCAGGGGATGGGAGTATAATTAATACTGTATGAGTTAAACCTATGACATGCTTTCCTGCTACCCACCGCTATCAGATTTAAGTAGAAAAGACGGAGGAGAAAATGTGGATGGAGAGCAAAGCACTGTGGGTGGGTGCGAATGGAGGGGGGGAGGAAGGCCCATGCAAGGAATGAGGAAACGCTTCTCTCTCCCTTTTCAGAGCTCAGTATTGCTCTGTCTCTTCTTATTAGAAAGCTAATGCAACTGTCTGTTCTAATACTGGAGAGCAGCTTTTATTCTTTTTTTTTTCTCCTTTGCAACCTTTTTCTATTCCGTTCAGCACTAATCTGTGCAGTGGCAGCAGATGATAAGACGGGGCACATTCGCTTACTCCCTGCGCTTTCTTTACAAGCTTTGTCTAGGCTCAAGCCATGCAGCCGTTTGTTTCAACAACTTTGCTGTAAAATGTGAGTGAAAAAAAAAGGTGAAAACTTTTTCCAGGTAATTTTTTTCTATAGTGCTTCTATAATACTTTAGAGGTTTCCTGTTGATATTGTCGTCGAAAATCTAAAGAAAGAAAAAAAAAAAGCACGGACTTCTTTGTTTTAAGCACAAAGAAGCTTTAGTTTTAAGGCCTTTGAAGTGCACAAAGTGTTGGAGCTTATAGAGGTATTGTTCTTGGGGAGAGAGGATGAATTTTAGAGTGAATTTAAATCTTCAGGCTTAACTTTTACTGGCACTTGTATTGTAAAGATCAAACATGTCTTACTGGACCTTGAATGCAAACTAAGAACCCCCAGGCCAGAAAGAAGGGGGAAAAAAGGGATTCATGAGGCCTTGTCTGTAGATAATTCTGATGTAATGCCACTTCTTGTTCACTGGAATCGCAAAGCGCTGAGAAAAAGACAATTAGCTCTGTGATTAATTCACATTGTGAGGACTTTCTAAGTTGCGCTTTGTAAGAACAGAAGCTGCATACCTAAAATGTAAATGTCAGTTTCTCTTCACTGCACTGTTTTGCCTTTTCTTGAATGTTGAGGCACAGGCAATTATGGGTGACAAATGCGGCATCGTGGCTCATGATACAGAAGAAATAATGGAGTGATACGCAGACATCAGGGAGTTCACAGTAGCTAATTCACTGAGAAAATGTCTTATGTGGCAGTGTTTGGGAAACAAACCGCTGTTTCATTGTTGAATGTTAGAGATGTGAAGCACCCTGCACAGTTCAGTAATGATGCAGATGAGCAGTTCAGTGTGTGTTGATATTATCCAGCCTTCTTTTGCCATATGATATTGGTCTTGATGTATGTTGTTGTTGCTTCCAGTTGGGCTTGGCGGCTCGCATCAGAAATGATTCTACTTATTTTCAACATCTGCTTTTTTTTTTCTTTTTTCCACGTCTCTCCAGCTATCATGAAAAGGGCAGCTGAAAGCTCAAACTTCCTGCGTGGTGAAACATTTCACTGATTTGTTAAATGTTGGGTGAAAACCAAAGGTGTAAAAAAAAAAAGTAACTTTTCACACATTTGCCATGTTGGAGTTCTTTCAGCATTTAACAAATGTGTGAGGTCTTTTTGTGCATTTATTGAATGTTGGGCTTATTTCAACATTTAGTAAATAGGAAGAAACATTTCACACTTTTGTTTAATGATGAAAAACTGATCCAGCATGTAAAACCCTTTCAGGAATTTGTTAAATGTTGGGAGAGAGTTGTTAAATGAAAGAATATTTCGTCTACCCATCTGTCCATAATATAGATGTTTCAAGGATATACCAAAAAAGAAAAAAAAAGGATAACATTTTAGTTTCAACAAATAATGTAAAACCTCGAGGGGGGCACAAACTTTTCACAGAACTATAAAAACAAACTCCACTAATGCCGTACCTTGTTGTTATGGTCATGTTTCATAAAGAAATCCAATCCATGAATTCAGAGCAAGGCTATAGAGCGCTGTACAAAGTCCCAAGAGAACCATTAGGTTGAGAAATAGGATGTTTGGGTTTGGATTCGGGTTATCCAAATTCATTCAACGATGACTTATTCCAGCCTTAATCATTGCTCCTTTTGGGGTGTACTTAAGTCGATGTACACAAAGTGGGAAAAGTTAGAAATCAAGGTTACCATATCCTTGATAATCGCTTATTCGTGAAAAATGCCCTCACTGGCTCTGAAAAGTAATTTGATCTGCAGCCAGAAAAAAGAAGTCCTCCATCACTATAACTTATTACAGAAACACAATATATACTTTTTTTTTTTTTTTTACAAATCTATCAGTAGGAGCACCGTAAGGCATCATAATGATGAGGTAAATAAAATCAATTTTCAAAGGTGTCACCTGATATCACAGAACTTGTAACATTTATGGGGGCAGTCTGTGGCCACCCGACACATTAAAACTTGATGTCCTGTTGTGCGGGACATTGTGGTATCATGTGGTGCTCATAAAGAAACCGGCCTGCTGGAGTGGATACCCCAGTGTGTCATTTGGTACTCATCAGGTCTTCTCTTGCCCTGGTGGCATGATTAAACTTTGGGAGAGTCATCAGATTTGCCGGCACTTGGAGATTAAGCTGATCTCAGACAATCCCTCAAGCAGAGGCAACCCTTCACCATTGTAATTTTATGCTAATAGAGTAATATCTTTCACAATGTAGTAGGCAGCAATTCTAAATCTCTCGCTCTCTCTCAAACTCATTGCATCTTCTTTTTTTTCCCATCACTAACTCTTTGTCCTCCTCTCTTTCCTCTCTCTCCACCCCTTCCTCCATCACACTACTTCAGTTAAAGAAATCCCAGAGACACTATTGAGTCAATCTAATCTTGTGTGTGTGGGACTGTGTGGTTGTGTAACAACGTCCCAGCCTTTTGTAAACACATTACAGGGGATATACTGTATGGTTTTAAAGGATCACACAGAAGACTGTTAAGCATTGTTCCTCATCCCCTCATATTTTGTTTGTTTCCTCGTACATGAGCTCAGAATTGGCTGTGTTCCCCATAGAGTTCAAAAGTGCATCTTAAATGGTGCGTGTAGCTATTGTGTCAACTCTTGGACAGAGAGTAATGTATTGGAACATGTGCAAAACCCCAGATTGCACTCAATGACCACATGCTTTTACACATTTTTCTACATCTACCCAGGGCGACCACAATGTGTACACTGTGCGCAGGTCTTTTTAGTTTATTATAAATTATATTTTAACATGTTGGCAGCATCAATTAGAATTTTTTATTTTTTTTTTTTGGCCTTTTTTAAGCTTTATTTTTGATAGAGACAGCTGAAGAGTTACAGGAATGTGAGGGGAGAGAGATGGGGAACGGCATACAGCAAAGGGCCGCAGGTCGGATTTGAAGCCTGCTCCGCTGCTGAGCCTTCGTACGTGTGGCAGATGCTCTACCAACTGAGCTAACCGACGCCCTGCATCAATTAGAATTTAACAACATCAGAATGTAACATGGGTTGAGTGCTGTGTTAGGGTTTGCTTCCGTTACCAGGCTACAACCAGTCAAATCTGATGAACCCAAACCCACACAGTGCTGATTTTGTCAATCAGCACTGTGTGGGTTTGGGTTCATCAGATTTGACTGCTTTTACACATTTTTCTACATCTACCCAGGGCGACCACAATGTGTACACTGTGCGCAGGTCTTTTTAGTTTATTATAAATTATATTTTAACATGTTGGCAGCATCAATTAGAATTTTTTATTTTTTTTTTTTGGCCTTTTTTAAGCTTTATTTTTGATAGAGACAGCTGAAGAGTTACAGGAATGTGAGGGGAGAGAGATGGG
Source organism: Nibea coibor (assembly GCA_023373845.1). Taxonomy (NCBI): domain Eukaryota; kingdom Metazoa; phylum Chordata; class Actinopteri; family Sciaenidae; genus Nibea; species Nibea coibor. The sequence continues at coordinate 22,670,610 of CM041739.1, forward strand.
GAACGGCATACAGCAAAGGGCCGCAGGTCGGATTTGAAGCCTGCTCCGCTGCTGAGCCTTCGTACGTGTGGCAGATGCTCTACCAACTGAGCTAACCGACGCCCTGCATCAATTAGAATTTAACAACATCAGAATGTAACATGGGTTGAGTGCTGTGTTAGGGTTTGCTTCCGTTACCAGGCTACAACCAGTCAAATCTGATGAACCCAAACCCACACAGTGCTGATTGACAACTTTTTTTACGGTTAAAACCACACATGAAAGTCGGACCTCCGCATGCTAATCTTCCACCTTCTTAATTGCATGACACAAGGTTGACCGATATGAACTTCAATACTTGGACTATGGATGGTAGGTGGGTGGTTTGTGCCGGCATATCATTATCATATCATTAACATTATTACTCGTACTATGCTCATAAGCTCTGAACAGGGTGGTTTAGAGATCAAAACACCGTGAACATTTCTAGACTGAATCTCCACTATTGACTCTAACATGTTCTAACAGTCATCGCAGAACAACCCTTGTGAGGGAATTTTCTATTCTAGTATAGAAAATTCCCTCACAAGCCAGTTCTTTGTCCTGCACATTCTTCTGAACGTGTCTTTATATATCTTGGACTGCATTCCATTCTATTATATTGAGTAAAACGAATGTAATACAGATGCAGTCACCTCTCATGTAATGCAACATCCTGCCCAGGGAGCCAGAGGAGAGCAGGACTGGTGACTTCTGCCCATGCACACGGGTATTCCACCTCTCACTCGTCTATTTCTGCCTCCTTAGTTTGTTTAGGTACACTTCAGCACATTTCCATAGATCAACACATATTATTATTTTAATTTAACCCCCAAGAACAACCCATGACAAACCATTAGACGTGACTGTAATGATGTCATTACTGTTGAAATGACAGAGAATGGAAATTAAGTGTGACAGATGAGGACCGGCGCAGCTTGGGGGAAAAAAGTGATGGTTGAAATATTTTGACTTGCCTCTGAACCACCTGTAGCATCAGCCAGATGGTGGAGTTGAAAGAGAGCGTGTGCGGGGAGGGACATCTCACTGATTATGTCCCTGCTCACTTGAGGGTGCATCTGCTGTATAAAGAGTCTGTTCATGCTGCCTCTCTCCGAGCGGCAACCGCTACATTTTTTTTTCCCTTTTTCGAATGTTTAATATGAAGCACTGTGTTTGCGCGATGAATTAGGCATAATGAGGCACTGCACAAAGATGTCATGCAGCATACTAAGTTGCACAGTTGTTGTACAGTGAGAGATCTCATATGTAGAGCTTATTATTTTTCTATTATGTTAATCTTTTGTTTTGTTGGCACGGAAACACCATTTGTGTTGACGCTGTGAGTGATATGCAATCGCTTTCCAGTTTGTTTATGTGTGTATTCAGTTTCACTGACTCAAGGTGGCCTGAATGAAATGCTGTCAAGGCTCCTATAGTCCCTATTTTCTTTAAGCCATAAGAACCCAGACCCATTTATCCTTAAAGGAAAATTATGTGGGTTATACCACAGACCAAGAACATAGAACACATTTCTAAAGTTTTTCTCAGAATAACACATTTGATTCCCAAAGATCTGTGTTGTCACATTGGGCTTAATAAGGGGCATACAGCTTTATACAGAAGAGTCAATGTGCTTGTTACACTGGTGTCACCATGGGTTCTTATGGGTTAACTGAACAACCATATGTTTGAGAAATATCATCAGCAGGAAAGGAACACATTGAGTTTTTTCTTGAGTTTAGAAACAGTGGGTGACAAAATAATCTCACTTCAAGGTCCTTTTACTCGCTGTGCTTGAGCTTAGAACCATATGATATGATGGAAATTGAAGATGTCCATACAGTTTCTAAGGCACATAAAAAAATTACTTTACTTACTCTCTAACTACTTACTTACTCTCTCATTATATGCTAAGCTATTCTTGTTAAAGGTCTAGTGTGTAGGAATTAGTGGTAGTCAAGTGACAATAAACAAATCAGATATTTCTGGTGCTTTATGTTTGACCTTGTAATATCTGTTAACTGTGTGGTGTCATTTCCACACGATTAAGGAATAAATGTGCTTGCTTCGTTTTTAAACATGTGAAGAACATATGAGCAGAAATGCATTATTTTCAAATTAGATCTGAAATAAGGACATGGAATATGAATGTGTTAAAGTGAAAAGTCCTATTTACATATCTGATGGATGCTTTGGACCTATTGTAAAGAAAGCATACAACATAGAGTTACCCCAGCAGTGGAATCAGAGCTCCCATAAGCTTTTATTAGCAATTTTTCAACCCAACCCCAGTTTTCCTTTGACAAAGATGACCTGTGTCTCCTGAGGAAGACCTGTGTTGGGTTGAAATCGCACTAATAAATGCTTAAGGGAGCTCCAATTCCAGTGGGTGGATACTTTTCTATGATTTCTTTGATATCTGTGCAGCATGTATTGAGGCCTCGTGGATGTGCATGTCTGTTCTAGCCTAGCATACTCCATAGCACAAATGAATCTGAGATAGACAGCTGCAATAACCCACAAAATAATCCAACATAAACACTGAGAATCATTTTCTCTCATGCAGGTCTAATCATTTGATTTCACATACCCTGACTACACAAAATATTAACACATCTTGCTAACGTTGCCCTCCTTTTCCACCATGTCACCAGGCTTAAAAATGATTCCATCTACATCTCCCTTCAAGAGTGAAATGGGAGTGAAATCAATTAAAGATCATAACCTTCACCTTATCAGTCTATTTCATGGCAAGAGCATGTGGCTCTGATGCTTTCTGTATATTTGAGGAGCAGCAATCTGACACCAGACATCAACACTCAAGCAGAATTTCTATGTTATTTCTGAGCTTAAAGCAGTTCTAACGCTTCAGTCGAACCGAGGCTCTAATTTGTGATGTGATGAAGAGAGAAAAAACGCAGAGCTGCTCCATTGGCAGTGGAGCTCACTGGAGCAGTAGATAGGATTTGTGGACTCATAGAAATGATGTGTAGTATTTCACACCCAAATGAGCTTTATTATATTATAGAGGACATTGTCATCAATCAGAAAAATATGCATTTAGGCACCCAGAATGCAACTTGTGTTTTTTTTCCCATTTAATGTATGTACAACAGGACTGTTTCAGTACTGTCTTTTGCTATCAGTCATCAACTAAGTTAAAACATACCGTGTTATTACTGTTATTTCTACCGACGAGCTGTGACTGTTATTGGTTCAAAAAGAAATGACGTAATGACAAGGAACTTGCTATGTAATATAACCATCGTCTTGATCCTCTCACTTTCCCTGCCTCTTGTTCTTTTCAAGATTTTCCCGTCTCAACTTGTATTTTTGAACCCAGAGCTTTTGAGTCAGTATCAGAGGGGACGGCACGTGCTCTGATTTCGAGCCTTTTGATTTTGACTTGGCACACCGTTGAACTCTGAACGCTGTTAACATGAAACACTATCCTTCCTTCTCAGGCGTGCTGAGAGGTGAAGGTTACAGAGCTGCGAGAGCATGAAAGTCCGTTCAGTAGAGTACAGTATTGTGGCTGTTCTGCAGGCGTAAATTGTCTACTTCTGTTGGCCTTGGCAAGTGCTGTGCTATGCCTTAATTCTGACACTGAACCCGAGGCCTTACAGAGCTCACTAAGTGTTGTATCTTTTGTGGAATTTAAGGGTAATGCAATGTGGTCACTGCTGATACAATCCACTTTAAGAGGGTTGTTTCTCCTCAATCCAAAGGTTTGTTTTCCACTTTAACACAAAACTACTCACTGTACTACTTCATAATTGCTCTTCTCAAGTACAGTACCATGAATAAATAAATACCAGGGTGGGAAAATCCTCATTAAAGAAGGAACATGTTTCATATTCACAGAATCACAAGCTGTTTCTTCACTTCCTACTGTGAATAAAAGGCACCTTTGGTGGTGCGTGCAGTGAGAGTTCCTAACATCAGCAAATATATATATAATACAGTTAGAAAAGTGAACATTATTAATATCAAGCGCTGAAAGTATATGAATTTAGTTTATAGTCAACAAAGTTTCATTAAGTCTTTAATGTGTATTGTTTATGTGCGTTTAGGCCAGCACAAACGAATTTGCTTGGAGAAACACAAGCTCTGCTTCCAGGGTCATTTGTTTTTTTTACTCTGCAAGGTGGGGAGAAAACCACCCAATTCAGTTCACTTAGATTCAATTTTGAAATTAAAAATTAACAATAAATAAATAATATTCTGTGACAAATCTCCTCGGGTGGAAGAAGCACAAATAAACGTCCTGTGTAGTCAAGAATCTCTTTCACTATTTTTGACAAGTACAAATGAATGTGAATTAAGAGTAAGAGAGGAAAAGGGGGGGGGGGAGTATTTTGTATTTTCTGTATCTGAAACATAAAATCGTGAGGACTATAGAGGTTTTAAAAAAGAACTGCAAACAGTTTTTGAGGCAAAACTCATTTCAAAGCAAGCACTTCCTCCAAACCTCGTAATGAAAGCTAACACAGGACACGGTTTACAATTGCAGAGGGAACAGTGCATGGTCAGCAGGATGCCATGCCACAGGAGTAAGTAATACTTCAATGTCTAACTCAAGTCCACTTTGACATATGGGTATGGATGGATGCAGCGGCTCAGTCTCTTGGCCTTTCGGTTATGGGTTGGCCTCTAACCACCGGGTCACCCTGCCATCCCGCGGGGATAAAAACCTCTTGACTGACCGGATGGTACAATTGTAACAGTCTGGAAATGAAACCATCTTAAGAGGATCAACAGGATTGAAGTGACAGGTGCACAGATCTATGCCACTTAAGGTTGCTCAGATTCCTTAAATGCACTGCAACAAACGTCACAGGAATTTCATTGTGCATGTCTGTGTTTGTGTTGGTGTGTTTTTCTTTGTGTGTTTGTGCTGCATATTTAATGTTTCTTGAGAAGAGAGTGCCCAGTTAACTCCTGGAAGTAATCTTTTAAAAATGCCTTTAATAACATTCATTCATTTGTTGTTTTTCCATAACTGTGGATCCTTATTAGGGTCGCGGGGAGCTGCAGCCAATCCCAGGGCTCCCAGCTGACATTGCACAAGAGGCGGGGTACACTCTGGATAGGTCGCCAGTTCATCACAAGGCTGACATATAGAGACAAACATCCGTCCATCCATTTTCTGTAACCGCTTATCCTTAACAGGGTCTCAGGAGGTTGGAGCCAATCCCAACTGACATTTGGCGAGTGGTAGCATACACCCGGACAAGTCACCAGTTCATCACAGGGCTGACATATAGAGACAAACAACCATTCACACATTCACACCGATAGGCAATTTAGAGTCAATACACCTGCATGTCTTTGGACTTTGCACCCATACAGGGAGAAGATGCAAAGTGATAAATGGCTTAGTATGAATGGCTGTTTGTCTCCATGTGCCCTGTGATGAACTGTTAACTTGTCCAGGGTGTACCCCGCTTCTCGCCCAAATTCAGCTGGGATAAGCTCCAGCCCCATCATGACCCTGATGAGGATAAGCAGTTACAAATAATGAATGGATGGATGATAAATGACTTTCCGTAGCGGCACGGTGCTGCGGTGATTAGCACTGTCACAGCAAGAAGGTTTCTGGTCGGTGTGTGGAGTTTGCATGTTCTCCCCGTCTCTGTGTGGATTCTCTCCGGCAGAGAGAGCGGGTTCTGTCCCTCCCACAGTCCAAAGACATGCAGGTTAATTTGTGACTCTAAAGGTGTAAATATGAGTGTGAATGGTTGTTTGTCTTTCTCTCAGCCCTGTGATGAAGTGGAGAGTTGTCCAGGGTGTACCCCGCCTCTTCTGTGACATCAGCTGGGAGCCCTGAGATAGGCTCCAGCTCCCCCATGACCCTGATGAAGATAAGTGGTTACAGAAAATGGATGGATGGATGAAAATGACTTTTTTCTTTCATATGAAATCACATGGGAAGTCAAATGTGAGTCCATGTGTATGAAATTTTGATGACCACTATGCCTGTGTTGCCTTCATTAAATAGTCAATCAGAAAATACATCTGCACTAAACAATGTATATATATAACAAACTATAACAAAGCTTTTATCTCTGCAGTGATCAGGTTCTTACCACCATTTAAATTCAACACTGACAAATGTACCATAAACGTTCTTCAATAAAGACCAGAGTCAACAGATTAACCAACAGAACGAAGAAGCAACATTTAATTAAATGCTGTGCTTCTTCCTAATGAGTTATCGCCTTTTACGTGCAATAAAAAAAAAAAGAAAAAAGTACAGCAAGGCAATTTAAAGTCGTAATAAATTAAACTTGAGCTTTAACTAGAAGCAATTCATCCTGTGGATTAAACAAGCAGGGGAGCTCCTGAGGGACAAACCTATTCTTGAATGTGGAGTGTAACATTTCCAGAAAATCCAATGCTAACAGTATCTGTATGTTGAATATCAATGAATCTACAGTATGAATGACTTACATTTTGGATGCATGAGTTGCTTTGTGCCCCACAAAAGAGCATAAGACATAAAAGGAGACTGGACTTTAAACTAAAGAATAAAAAGACTCTCTATATAGTTGAACGAGAGAGGAGCCCTGAAATGTAGAGCCCATTAGACTGCTTTGCTTTACACTTCCAATTCCAGTAAGATTTCCCTTGACCCTTCTTCACTTATTTTCCAACAGAACCATTATAGATGAAACATAATATCTGCCCTTTTCCCAATAGTACCTCTTTTGAAAACCATTATCAGACTAAAAAATCATGTAGAAATTCCACGAGCAAAAAAAGGTCAAATGAGAGATCGAGGAAATGAAGAGAACCAGCTGCTATGAGAGGCACAGTCTGTGTTTTAAATGCAAACTAAAGAATAACCCTGCAGCAAAACTCAATGCACAGAGTTGGTACATGTAGTCCCAAGGTGACCGGCAGGTCTTTCAATGTACAGACAAAAACAAAAAAGAATCAGTTAAGTTACTAATTTATTTGGACACTTTTAATGGTCGGTTTCATCTAGTAATATCTGCAGGAGCCAAAATCAGCCTTTTAGTTTAGTAAATGAAACACAGAGATACTTATCATCTATAAACTCTTAATTAGCAAGTCATTTATTTGGCAAAAACAAAAGAAATATGATCAAATAAAAAAAAAAAAAAATCGAATAAAATAAGTTTTGTCCTTTTTGGGTCCAGACAATGGAGGTGGAATAATAATGGTTATGACTCATGCTGACTAATACTTATAGTGCTTCCCTTCAGAGGATATAGTCATGATTATACTTAATGGACCTTAGTTTTAGTGTTAAAATTAATATGGAAACCAGTGATTGAAATCCATGTTTGCGTCAAAGGTATATGTCATGGGTACAAATGCTATCATGGTACACAGTGCACGTCTTACATGGTTTATGTAAGAGATGTATTTTTGCTTATAATCTACTGATACTAAATATTTTAGCTGGCACATTCAAAGATCATGGCTCATATATGCTGAGTAACTGCTGTAATGTTATTCATGGAATTTATCCAAAACAGTCTTCAACATCTTGAGGAAGAAAATACAACAACTGTCAGGTTGTGATTAAGATTCTCTACCCAAAAGTGTGAAACAGTCCTCTCTTTATCTGATGTCTGATAAGGTCTACCCATCAGCCAGTGACAAAACTCATGAAATGGTAAATGCACCTCCTGCAGGCCACCGAACTTCTGTGGAATCTGTCTGCAGCATCACTACGAGTATCTGACCATTATTTCCCAACAGTCTCGCCAATTATTGTGTTGATGCTCAGCAACATTAAGACCTCTGTGCCTCTGTCTTGACTGCGGCCATTTATTTCATTTACAGTGCAATTGCCAAAAAAAAAAAAAAAAAAGTTCTAAAGATTTATATCAGCAGTTCCCAGCGTGAAGCTCGGCCCCTGTCACTGCCAGCCTCTCTGTGTGAGCCTTGGCAGGGTGCACACTGCTACAGTATTTGCCTCCTCTAATGCATGTGGACTTGCTTTTCACCTGACAGTGGAGTTTCACTGGGAGAGGGCTTCACATGTGGAGGTTCCTGCTATCTCCCCGCACCATTTATCTCTATTTTGAGTCACGGAAGAGTGAACAGTTTATACAAGTCTATTCTGAATCATCATATCTGCCTCACTTTTGGAACTCCCTGCCTGACCATCTCAGGCTGCAGCCAAATCAGTATAATCTTTAAAACTACATGTTAAAATCCATGTTTATACTAAACCACTAGTTTTATTGTTGCTGTAATGTGAATGTGAATGTTGTCTTTTATAATTACTCATTACTATTATATCTGAGTTGGCTTAATGCTAGTTGTAATATAAATACTTGTCATACAAAATAATTTCAACAATCCACTTTACATTTTAAATCTGGCACAATGAAAGCACTGTTCTTATTGACCAGAGACATTATTTTACTATAACTGCATGCATTATAATAGCCTGATCCTCATTATAAATTATTTTAATACTTGCAGCTTTAAGAGAGAAAGACATAGTTTCGAGTGCAAGAGTCAAGGGTTAATACAATCAAAAGGTAAAACTCAAAAAGATCCATTTCAAAAGCAATACTTTTTTTGTGTTTTGAAATTGTGGATTATTTCAACGTGGTTTTATTTTTCTAGCTTTTATCCTTGGCCCTATTTGTTATGATAAGAGTGAACTAACTAACGTTTCATAGCAGATTTATAATACTACAAAAAATAGGTCTGAGCAACAAATAAAAACTATTGCTCAAATGCTGGTGAAATGTCCTTGAAAGAGACAAATACAGGCTGGTTGACAGTTGAAACCCAACTTGTCGGTTTAAAAACTGAATTCCTGGTTTTAACTTGACTTACAGCTGTAGTTGTGTACACAGTGGTGGACAAATTACAAAGAATGAAAACTAACAGCACTACGCTTTAAATCATAATGTTACACATTGTTGCTATGAAATCATTCTGATGCTAAACTGACCTACAATCAGGTCATGGTGTGTTTCTGCACTATGAAACTTTAGACTCAACATAGTGAGAGGTATGCAATGATACATAATCATAAGTAATGCAATCACAAAGAAATAAAAAATACACAGCTGTTGTTGATGTAAATCTATCCACATGTTGTTGATTGTTGCAGGTGGTAAACATCAGGCTGATAAAAAGACATCATGATTTATTTGCTGATTTTAGTTTGTATTAATGATATGAATCTGCAGAGTAACCACTCACTGAATTTTTCAGTTATGTTACTCCTCTGAATCATACTGGGGGTGAAGTAGCAGAACTACTCACCAGCCACTTCATTAGGCACACCTGTCCAGCTGCTTGTTAACAAGAATTTCTAATCAGCCAATCACATGGCAGCAACACAATGCTTTTAGGCATGTAGCCATGGTCAAGACGTTCTGCTGCAGTTCAAACCGAGCATCAGAGTGGGGAAGAAAGGTGATTTAAGTGACTTTGAAAGGGGCATGTTTGTTGGTGCCAGACGGGCTGGTCTGAGTATTTCAGAAACTGCTGATCTACTGGGATTTTCATGCACAACCATCTCCAAGGTTTACAGAGAATGGTCTGAAAAAGGAAATGAGGCATGATGACCACACCGGGTGCCACTCCTGTCAGCTAAGAACTGGAAACTGAGGCTAAAATTTGCACAGGCTCGCCAGAAATGGACAATAGAAGATTGGAAAAACGTTGCTGGTGTAACCCAGGTGTGAAACTTGGGTAACTAAACCCTTAGCTTAACCTGAAATTGTTGTTTTATTGGTTGTTTCATAAATATAATGTTTTCTGAGTTGCACTTGAAAGCAACACGTTCCAACTGCACTTGAAGGCAGCACTCAGGTTCGCCGCATCTAACCAAATGAAAGGCAGGTAGCCTTTTAGCAGCCAATTAGCGTGCACGTTCCGCTTATTGTGTAGCAGGCAGGTTTGTACGCGGCGTCTTTGCACTTCCGTTTGACTCCGGCCGCGACAGCAGAAGGCAGCTATCCGCTGAACGGAAGCGGTAAGATATTAATTGTAGTGAAACTATCACAAGTCAATTAAGTTAATGTAGCTTGAACTAGTTCCTTTGTTTACAGTTTAGCACTGTGCTCAAGCGGTTACACGGGCAAACCGTCTTTCATCTGCTCAGAGATGAGAGTCCCCGACGGTGCTCAGCGCGGGAATAAAGTGTGACATTTCCGGTGCTTTGATATCTGTTAGCTGCTGCTACTCATATGCTGAGTGGGTTAGCTATATGGAGATACACTGTGGTGAACTGTTGCATTAAGCTCGTTGCACTTGGCACCTTAGCCTGTGCACTTAATACACTAAACGAGCATTTATTAGCTGACTAGCATTGTGTTCATGCTGGTACATGTGACTGCAGGCAGCACAAAATACATCATGATCAGCCATTTTGTTTGTGTGTTATTAAAGGGAATGTTTTGAGAGTCATGTTTCTTATTCTGAGTCAAAGAGGGGAATACGTTTATTTTGTAATGTGAATGAATTTTCTTCTCAGTTGTGAGTTAACTTCATGACTCTTACTACAGAAACTCCTATTATGAATGAATATATTCTGCTCATGATTTAAATCACCATTTCGACATGCTGTTTTGAATTATTATCCAATGATTCATGGTTTCTAGATTTGAAGTTATTGAGCTTTAGTGTAATGCAAGGCCAGAATGTCAAAGGTGACATTGTCATTATACTTTAGTGTTATTGTTGTACAACCATTAGATTGTTTACTTAAAGCTCCTGTTTATTAAATTAAACAGGTCAGGTCTTTTGGAGATTCCTAGTCCCCATAGGAACATCCAGTCTGTTGGAGAGGATCCAGAACCCCGAATGAAGTGATTCAGGACCAGTCTCTGATTCATAGATGGCGAGCCTCCCCAAGATCCTAAAGGAGCTGGATTGACTTGCTGTTGCTGACTACAACCGGGGGTAGGGCCAACCTGGTTGGCAGGATTGCTACACAACCAAAAGAGTTAGCACGTGACTCTGATTGCCCTATTAGAGGAACATCTGGATTGAATACAAACAAAACAGTACCGGTACTAAGAACAGACAAGACTCACCATTTTAAAGGCGTCTTTTTATTTTCTTTATTTTTCGTATTGTTATTTATACCAATGTTTGGTATACCAATGTTTGGTATACTTATGTTGTGCAGTACACACTAAGAGTTCACTTTTGCAATCCATTTTGTGTTTGGTGTTCATTATCCGGCTGTTCAAGTCTATGGTAATAGAGCTCTTTTCGAACCTAGTCATTCAGTGTATCTACTATAAGTGGGTTACACCTGGTCTGACGAGTCTCGGTTTCTGCTGTGACATTCAGATGGTAGGGTCAGAATTTGGCGTCGACAACATGAAAGCATGGATCCATCCTGCCTTGTATCAACAGTTTAGTCTGGTGGTGGTGTAATGGTGTGGAAGATATTTTCTTGGCACACTTGGGCCCACTTAGTACCAACTGAGCATTGTTGCAATGCCACAGCCTACCTGAGAATTATTGCTGACCATGTCCATCCCTTTATGACCACAGTGTACCCATCTTCTGATGGCTACTTCCAGCAGGGCAACGCGCCATATCATAAAGCCTGAATCATCTCAGACTGGTTTCTCGAACATGACAATGAGTTCACTGTACTCAAATGGCCTCCACAGTCACCATATCTCAATCCAATAGAGCACCTTTGGGATGCGGTGGAACGGGAGATTCACATCATGGATGCGCAGCCGATAAATCTGCAGCAACTGTGTGATGCTATCGTGTCAATATGGACCAAACTCTCTGAAGAATGTTTCCAGTACCTTATTGAATCTATGCCACAAAGGATTAAGGCAGTTCTGAAGGCAAAAGGGTGTCCAACCCGGTACTAGCAAGGTGTACCTAATAAAGTGGCCTGTGTGGCTGTGTGGCCTGTTTTTTTAAAGACAAAAATCAAAGATGTACATATTATTCTTGAGTAATGAGTATAATGCCATTCTAATAACAGTAAGCAAAAGAAAACAGCAGATCAACAGTCAAATGAAACAGTTTAGCACTGTAATGGCAGAAGCTATTATTACATGATTGAGCTCTTGACTTCTACATTCAAGAGTTCATAACTGCCTTTCCCTTTATTCAACAACACAGACAAGCTCTATTTAGAGCTCCTTAACATCCCCAGGTTTTCCGCTGGGAAAATAGGAACACCACCACACTGAGAGAGAAAGAGAATAACCAATCAGTCAACTCCCAGGCATCTGTCCAGCCTCAGCTTAATTGAGATGGGTTTCAATGACAGAGCATTAGGTTGCCTTGACATCTTTGCTTGGCGGTAATTGTGTGTTGTTTGCCAGGCGTGCTGCAAGCTAGTCACGTAATTTCTGGCCACAGTCATCCTCCCCACAACCATAACAGTACACTGACCTATGATGAATTATCACATAAACCATTGGTCATGTCTGTGCAAATCAATCTAGTTTAGAAATTTAATTTGTGAGTCTGGTGGTCTGGGGCATGGGGAAATCTGCACCACGTTTAACTGCATTAGGTATGTGTGCCTATTAAAGTTTAATGGTCATGGAAGCTATTATGGGCCTATGCTTCTTTTGGTCTGCTATTATTGTGTACATGTGTCACCCCATGATGCCCTGCAGCCAAATGTTCCAAAGGAACACATTAAGGAGACATTAGAGAGTGTGTGTTTGCCAGGTGCTGTTCTTCAAATGTCTTTTTGTCCATTTGTCTTGCCATCATAAAACATGCAACACAGTAACTGACTCTCATTGTTTCATTGGCTTCAGCACAGTGGTTGCTTATCTCACGCCAGATGCTAATACTAAGAACAAAGGCTTATTGTTACCACAGTCATAATCACTGTAATTTTTCTACTTAATATGCAAACACATTTGCATCTGTGTGACAGGTACTGGGCTTTCTTGGGTATCAAAGCTAAACCCACGTAAAAGTACAATTTTAACAACACCCACTATGCTTTCTTTTCTTTGAAGTCAACCCAAACTTCTTTCCAAACCTGTATTATTTCTGAACAAAATCATAACAGACTGTGAAATTAACCTGAGGCCCTTACTGTCTGTGTACTGGGACTGAGCAGGCATTTGAGGGCACTGGTGCATTCTGAATGGCTACATGCTGGGCCCGTGCCATCGCTGAGGATTACATGAATTAGAATAAGGTTTGTTGAAGATACTCTGGACAAAAGAAAAATTCACACAATGCAAGTTTTTGCTGAGTGGGTGCATTTCAGTCCAGAGTGGATGAGATGGATGCCAAACAGTTAGGAGAAAGACAAATGAGATGTTAAACGACACGAACATCTGAAGCGACACTGACCTTAAAAAAGCTAATCAAGGCCAAACTGTGAGTAGAAACCTGGTTTCACTGTGAGATAGAAGGTGATAATTCTACTTAAAACAGAACTGAGCACTGCACTTATAATCTCTTAAAGGAATATTGAAGACAATTTCAGAAAATTGTGTTTTAGTGTTTAGTGAAGTAGTAAAAGTGGAGTACCAAATTTAACAAAATCTAGTTTGTTACCCACTAGGCCAGGGGTCTTCAACCAGGGGTCTGTGACCCCTAGGACTGCAGGGGGTCCACCAGTTTTTGTCATAATAATTGAAAATTTTCACCCAAAATTTGTGAAAGTTAAAAAATATTACCAATATGATATTGAGTAAACTGCAAGCATTAATAAGCAATAATAATTAGGTGAAATAAAAGTTCAATAAAGTCAATATAAACATTGTTATAGGCCAAGCTCAAAATGTTACTTGTGATTTTAAAATATTACTGTTATATTACTGTTTCCACCTTTGTTGCCAGTCTTTATGCCGAGCTAAGCTAAGTGGCTGATGTAGCCGTAACTTCATATTTCATGGAGACACATGAGAGTGGTGTCAATCTTCTCATCAAACTGCTGGCAAGACACTGAATACGTGCTATTCCCGAAATGTTGATCCATTGCTTTAATATGACCCTTGAATAGTTTGATGTGTCATCCAGTGAACAATATCTGTATTTATGGCAACTGAAGTGATAATTTATAAAGCAAACTTATCGTGATGGCCTCCTGATCTACCAGCATCCTGATCATCATAGTTGGAAACACATTGGACACTGATTTTCACTATATAAACGACACCTTTCAGCTCTTTTCGCCTTCAATCTGCACCTCCCCTGTTCTTGTCATGGCCTCAATGTCGATTAATGACACTTGCATAGAAGAACTCACTGAAAAAGTAAAATTGATTGCTACTCTGACAAGCTCTGTTCAGACATCTGAAGACATTTCCTACCCTTAAGTTCATACCTCACCAACCATAAGTGATTTCACTTACTCTGTCTCTGAGAAATTTGAGATGGACGCGATGAGGATGTGTTTACACTTTAGGAAAATAGATAACATTTCCTTTCAAACACATGCAAAAAAGGAACCTGTCACTGCTAACTTTGTGGGCAATCTTACTGCTCTACAGAAATAGGGAGAAAAAAAAAAAACAGACAGAGAGCAGAAGGCTTGGGGGCTGATAAGGACTGCCACTGGTATTGTAGCCAAGCTAATTAGCCAAAAGGAAATTGGGCTCCAGTCCATATCTGTTAGCTCCAGAGAAGCCAATCTCCCAGGGACCCCTCAAGGTGAACAGCCGTGGTACTGGCTGCCTGACATTGACAGCCATGATAGCCAAGTGGGTTGAAGTGAAATTTGGAAACAAATGAAGTATCCTTTTTTCCCCCTATAGCTAGTGTGCCGGGAAGCTAGTTTCTCCCGGTTCTAGTCATCTACAATTTCACTCTGAAGCCAAACCACTGCTAGCATCATTAGAGTGCAACCATATGGACATGCAGCATGTGGCTGCACTTTCTCAGAAACAACACAATCATGTTTTCTTTGCACATGTGGTTCAGGCAATTTATATTCATTATTGATGAGAAAAAGTTCTATTATTCACAAAATGTTATGACACAAAACACTAGCAAACAAGCTCAGACCACATAAACAGAATAAACACAATTTCTGGTGGGAAGGTTTTGATTTATTCCTACCATTATAATATATTTAATTTAGTGCAGTTTATTTTCATGTAGATGGAACTAAAAAGAATGAAAGAAATGCTAATTTTGTAAGTAAGACCCGAGGGTCTTTTAAAAACACAACCAAAATAAATGTCTGTATTATGCTCACAAATTGTGACACAATTGGACATCAGTAACTGGATGATGGGACTCTGGGCGCTTCAAGACACCAGGGGGGAGCTTTTCTTGCAAAATATGGGCTGCAAAATTACAAATCTCAACAGCAAAGAAAAAAAAAGAAGGAATCAATATAGCTTGATCAACAAGCCTTTCAACTCCCTGCAGACATACTGTAGTCATTTTTGTGTCATGGGTTAGAAAATATTGTGCTTTTTGTTTTTGTAAAGAAGAGAAATGGTAGTAGCGCTTTGTAGTTGGGTGCACCTCCATGTAAGGTCCTGAACCAGCTTGCAGAGCTCTTTCCCTTCCAGCCATTCAGCTAAATTTGGACTGTGGCAGAGGCATTGTGGAACAGCTGTAACTCAGTACTTCTTGGCAGACAAACCGCTAGAAGTGCTTGTTAAACGAATTCATTTAAGGGAGAGGCAGCTTAAGATGCACAAGACGGATCAGTCCTTGTTTTCTAAACCCCACCAAACAGCGGAATATAAATGCTGCTTCTCCACTGGAAAATCCAAAATGTTGGAGCCATACAGGCCAATGCTCTGTTTATGAACTAGTGAGCATGTATCATTTTCAGACATCAAAGCGCTGACATTTTAATGTGGCATATTTAATATTTCTTTCTGCCTCCAATTGTAGGTTTCTGTAAGGGTAACAATGGGTGCATGTGCTGGTTACAGAATGTGTGGTCAAAAATAATAAGGTATTAACCTGAAATGAACCGAGTCTAAGAAAGGAAGGTTGGAGATGTAAACATAGACAAAGTAATTGGATTGTGACAAGTGAGCTGTGGTAATTTCAAGAATTTCATAGCTCTTTTTATATTCCTTGTGTTATTTCCCAGCAGCACAGTCTAATAGACAGGACATCATTACCGGTCATGGATGGCCAATTCATGCTTTACTGCACCTGCAGACACCCACAAACAAATGGAACAAATGGGCCGGTTCAATACTTTATTAGCTGTATTATTCATTTGTAGTGCAGCCTTTAAAGTAGAATTCTTGTGAATGAGTCAGTGAAATATTACTTGTTTGTTCGAGTGTGAAGTGCTCTGTGTCTAATGTGGATTTTAAGTAGATTTTTCAAATGATTTCCTTTGGTCCTGTAGACGTTTATTTGCTCCACAATCATACAGCATTGCTTTACTTTCATGAGCATTTTCATTCAACATCTAAAAATACCAACAGAGTAAAAGTGCATCCAGCAGGAATCAAACACTTGTTACACCGTGTTATTATCCCTCAATAAGAAGTATTTCTTTGCCGTTCCGCCTGACAAGTGAGAAAATGCCTCTGCAAAATCTTACTTTGTATATAAGGCTGCAGAGACATAGTGAAGCATTTCGTAGCCCTCTGCAAGCATGCGGCAGAAAGAATAATGAGAACATGCGAAGGTGGGGGTGTATTCAGTAGAGCCCGAGCTCTTGTCTCCTCCAGGAGATGGAGCCAGTTTGCCAACACTCCCCGTGTTTCATATGAAATCGGCATGCTGTCAAATGCTTATAGGGATCACAGACATCTATTCTATTTCTATTATGAGATCCCTTAGTTGCAATTTAGCCACGGAAGCAAGCAAGCGGTCGGAATTTAAAATCACTACACACTAAAGGTTTTTGTTGAATAATTGCTATCTCTGTCTTCTGCTGCACACGAGGTCCTAATGTGTCTTTAGCTGTACGTATTCTTACAATCCTAGTTGTGCATTTGTCTCCTGGAAAGGCTGTAACTAAGATATTACAAATAGTGAGTGACGTGCTGACATCACCCTTGAGCTTTGCGCTGGCACGGCTGTAGAGTCTGAGTCTTGGTCTTATCCAGTTTACTGGATGATTTCTGGACATGTTCAAACAGAAGAAAGTGCCTCTTCTAAGCTCACAGTGCCAGCAATGATAAAAACAAAGGATATACAGTCTAAGCTGGAATAATAACCACAGAGTTTGCAAGTGAGTAAAACAAACTCCCCTCAGATTGTTAAATCCCCCATCAAGGACATGACCTCTGCGGTAGCTACTACCCTGCCTCCTGGAAAATGTCCATATGATTTCTACAGAGCTAAACCAAATAATCTATGCTTTGTTTATGTAGGCCTGTGTGGTACTAAATTTAATTTTCACGTTTGTATGGTGTGTGTTTAAGTTGCTGTTCATCTTTTGTTTTTTTGCTGCCTTTTTGATGTCTGGCAACGTTCAATTACGTTACGCAGCTGTCACGAAATTAGATGACTCCATGTTGAAGATAACATGAAGCACGACGCTGTTTCTGCTGGGTCATCCATGATCAACATCTTCCGCTGATCATTTTACCCAATTACATTTCAATCAAGGAAAGCACGTGTAGGGCATAGCTGAAAATTGTTACTGATTTGCATAATTCTCTTTATTGAGATTGCATCACCCTAGAGCACAAACAAACCAAGCTTACTAAACGACATAGCCAGAGCTGAGGTACTTCTCAAACTACTACAGAAGAAATCAACTGGGAGTGGATTTTAAAAATCTTTTAAAGAAGCACGCTCAGTTCAAACCACCTGGGCACAGTTATTCTTAGTAGACCAACCCTGACTGAGAAAACTGAAGCATGCACAGAATTCACCATTTGGTTAAAAGGGGCCAACGGCATCAGAAGACACAAAAGGCGAAGACTATTCCACGTCACTGCACAACATTTCATGGGAAATATACCTTCAATTTCAGATGAGGGACTCTCCCCTCAGTCTCTTTGTTTCTTCCCCCCTGCTTGTTAAAAATTTAAACAAGCCTGACAATGCCTGAAAAGCTCAACCTACCATGAAAGGACAGGAAACACACAAGAGGAATTTGAAAGAAGCAACCCAGAGATAAACTGAGATGGGGGGAAAAAAAAAGTACAAAGTGGCTACACATTATCTGTGTGTGAAGTGTGTGTTTTTGTGTATGCGCAAAAGAGCAAGAGAGCCGCAGATGTGTGTGTGTGTGTGTGTGTGTGTGTGTGTGTGTGTGTGTGTGTGTGTGTGTGTGTGTATAAAGAAAGAAGGCCAAAAGAGATACTTCACCTACTGAACTTTCCAATACTAGACGACTCAGTAAAATCAAAGTCTATGTACGCTACAGTCATGCACACTCTGATTGAAAACATTTCAGATGTCTTTGTTTATTGATCCGAAAATCCTATTTCACAATTTGATAAGCATCCAGTCAAACTGAGCAAATACAATATGCACTGGGTCAAAACACCTCAGGTCACTTCTCCAACCTGTGAGCATTGAAATAAATATAGATGATTCTGGAAATTCATCAAGTGAGCCTGCACTAGGATCAGTCGCACTCTATCTAAGGCTATGCTTGTTTAAACTCCTTAAACTCCTGGTGGAAGACGTGTATGTAAAACCACAGTAACACACACTTAAGTATTTTACTTCTAATACTTCTAATTCTATACATGGATTCCCAGCCCTGCAAAGCACTAACGTTGCAGGTTTTTTCATTTTATTTATAAAGAAAGAAATAACTATTGTAAATGAACATTACAAGAAAACCTTAAGAAAACTATCCTGATAAAAACTGTGTACTCTATATGTAATTTAAAGAAATGACTAAAATGATCCTGGCTAAGACATGTGTTCACCTGTTGTCAAGCCATGAACACATCAGAAAAAAAAAAATAATAAAATAAAAATAGACCAGAGACTAGATTCCAAATTCTGGGTTGGCTTCCATAGTTAATAAGTGTGAACACAGCATGGTTTCTATAAATGCAATCTCTATCTGACATAGCACAAAATGCTGTACATGTCATCTACACCCTTTCAATGATTTTCTAGGTAATGAATGAAAGGTAAGATGTTTAGTTCATCATATGATATAATGACTTCGGATCATGCTCACATCCTATGTTAAACACCACACGCACGCTGGTGGGAACAGGCTTACACAAGAACCTCGTGCCTCACAACGTTCACTGTAACTGTAAATTATTCACTCACTGTCTAAAGTTGGTTTGTTGTTTTTAAACATGTAAATGTCATCGCTCTACACATGCTACACACTCTTTACACTGTCATATCAACCTACCTCATGCATAAAGCAACCTGCTACATAAATCATATTTGCTTCAGTATAATTTGTACTGCTGTCTAACTGTACTTATCTTAGCTGTATGTCTGCCTATATCTGTGTTTGTACACCAAGAGCAACGTAAAGTCTGAGTCTCCCTTATGTGCTGTCCTTTAACACTGCATGGGGTCCTTGAAAGTGTGAAATGTCATTTGTCACTATGACACCAATGTCGTCTAAGTAACCCCTGCACATTTACTGTACAAGGCAATTACAATGGGATTGATTCCAGTATTATATATCTGATCCCTGGTGGGTTCAAGAGATGTAAATGCTTGACCTAATTTTTGGTAATTCCCTCCAAAGTTCATGATCCAGTCTGCTTTTGTATTGATCATGTTGACTATGACCCTGATCAATCAGGAGCACCTTCCCTACTCCTGGTGTATTGATCACTATTGTGTAGCAAACCCATGATGTAAGGGATTCTGTGATTAAATGAAACAGTGCACTTTTGACAGTGTGTTGAATCTCAGCCTGCATTGACTCCTTCTTGTAGGGGGAGTGTAACTGTTTTTAAATTGGCTCCCTGGAATCAGTTAAAAATCTCTGCTTACTTTTTAGCTTGTGGGGATAAATGAAAGCTGCATCAAGATCCTGTTAGTGCTACTTTGTCTCTGACTGATTTGTTTTTTTTATATTAGATTACATTTTAAAGTAAGGATGTCTGAGTGTGTATACTTTTGTGATCACAGCATTTTCTGTGGGTGAGTTGCTTTTAAGGTCAGACAGTAATAACACTGATGCAGCAAACTAATGGCAAAAATTAGCCATGAGAAAAGGGAAAAAAAAAAAAGTCTGATTAGAGAAGGCACATAGTTTGTTCTGCACATTGTCTGTGTTCATCTCAGTGCCTGTGGTGGCTGTAGGATGTCAGTTACCTTTCCTTCAAGCTGGATACAGTCTCAAAGTCGACAGCTCATCAGGATGAATGACAAGTGTTCGGGCATGAACTTACCCCACTGAGGTTTGGGGGTTTGAAAGGGTAGCTTTTCATTTTTCTGCCTGAAGGAGAAAAGTTGCATAGTGTAGCTTTAAATTTCAATTTTACATTATCATTAAGGTGTTAAGGAGTTTTGTACCCTCTGGGACCACGAGGCCTATTTAAAACTCATTGCACCCATTTAGAAATTCATGGTCAATTAGAAATGTGTTTTCAAATCTCTAAGCAACAATGACAGATTGTGTTCCCTTTCAACCAGCTGCATCGGTGTCCTTTATGTTACCAGCATATGCATGATATGAACACCTACACAGTTTAATCCTATCCTATCCTTACAGATGGTTTTGGGAAAACCTCTATTTTCTCTCTGATCTTCAGAGACAATGCAGAGGTGGGATGAACAAAAGTATCTCCAAAAAAAAGCTATGGTTGTTGTTCATGTGTGCCCGAGTTTGAGACTTTTCTCGTGTTTGATGTTTGCCTTTGTAAAAACATGACATGTAGGTCAAGTGCAGACAGAACATAGAGGAGTTTCTGCTGATTTGAAAAGATCTTCACATGGCATGCACTTGACATAAAAGCACAACCTCTGAATTTTGGTGTTGGAGGCCTTCACAATTTATTATCAAAGGAAATGCTGAGTCTTCACAGAATGGGTCTTTTAATACAAACTCTATCTATAGTTTGTTTGTTGTATTTGAGTATAAAACCAAGAGGAAAACAGAGTAGCATTGTGAATATACATCTATTGATATGTGTAGGTGTATAACATAACTCTGAACTTTACCCTAAAGCACAGTCTTAGCTTTTAAACAAATGGGTAACATTTTGGAAATTCAATGTTTAAGCCCTGACTTGTTGTCTAGCATCCTGTCTTACTGATATGAAGTGCTGCCAAGACTCACATGACCTTCATTATCTAAAATCCTGTCTTCATTCCCAAAGCAACATTCTCTCCATATTTAATCAAAAGACAGTGCCCCTTTTGAATGTTTTCATGTTTCCAAACAAGCAAGAATTCTGTGTGAATCACTGCTGTGCAGGCAGATCTACAGTGATGAAAATTAATTGCGATTATTTAATATAGAATACTTGTTTGCATAAGTATTCCTTCAACAGAACAGGGCAAATATTTGTTCCTAGGCACTACAAAAGGCTTCTGCTTTTCAGTTTTTTTAAACAAATTTTTCATCCTTAATAAACTGATAAATTTTAAGACAACACTTTCCAGTTGTATGTGTGTGTTGTAATTCAGTAACTGCCAATAAAATGCAGGCATAATATGCTGAAGTTCCAGATTATAGTGTGTCAATGATCACAGTACAGTATAGAAAGGTCCATGGAAACACTGACTGGGTTGTTAGCCCAATATAGAGTTCTCCTAGCAGCAGACTCAGTTAGAAAGAATAAGAAATCATCTCACATCGACCCTTCACAGAAACTTTTACAATATGAGAAAAGTCACGAGAATGAGAGCGCGGATGACAACCCCCTCAATTCGTTTCAATTAAATATCTGTAGCAGACAATGAGTTCTCAGGCTGCGTTTCGCTTTCAAGCTAAAGGCATTAACTGAATGAAAGAATCCATGGTTACCACTGAACTCTACAGCCTTGAAGCCCTTTGACTGAACCTCACTGAATAAGACTTCGAAGAAGTCCAATCATTTAAAAATGTGCGAAATGAGCATATTGATTTTCATATCAAGAGATTCTCTATCCACTCTATACAGTCCCATGATTATGGGGACCACAGCAAAAACATCTAATTTCAGTTGTAGAATTACATCCTCTCAAACCTATAATTACAATAATCTCCTGAGGGCAGAAATATGTTTTCTCCCAAACCATTAACCTTGGGCACCTAAGCCGCCGCTGTTGTAGTTTACCTTTATTTATCAAGGTTAATTGTTTTTCCTGACAACACATGCTCTTTATCAGCACTGCTGTACATCCATGCATCAAACATACTATCAGCACAACCTTTACTCTTTTATGTTACCTCTTCAACCATCAGCTCCTACCTGATGTAGGATATATAAGACTAAGACTGTTTCCATATATACTGTACTCAATAGTGGAAAAAAAAAACAAAAAAACATATGGATTCTTTACTTTTTCAACCTGGGCTCTATTTTACCATGTTTGTCTAAGTGATAATGGGGACAACATTTAGGGCTGCAGTGTAATCTTTTGGAATAATTGTGCACGGTACATCCTACTGCATATTGGGTCTATAAAACGGCCTGACATACCTGAAAGTGCCCATTGACCTGAAAATCTGAAATCACTGGTTAGATCAGTAAAGTAGCAGATTTTGAGTTTCATCAGCTGCTCTGAAGTTGGGGGGGGGGGTCTTTTGCTCAAACTAGATTGCCAGTTTTCTATAGCCTGCTTTGAAGTGCTCTCTCTCTCCGGTACATTATTTCTGCATGTTTCCACTATTTTGGCTCCTTCCCGTTTGGGGACAAATTCATAGAGAACACTGTCAGGCTCTTCAACTTCAACAGTGAAGGGGAGAATTAATCTTTAGCTGGAGTGAGCAGATCGGCGGGCGACAAAGCAGCACAGCCATTAGGGCTGTGGAGGAGGCCAAATGCACTTGTGGTCGTAGATCGACGCAAATGACTGCGCCAGGGGGACAACAATTCCCCTCAGCTGGAGCTTCTGCTAGATGATCATTAGTGTGTTGGGTTTGATTGATATGGCACATTTCCGATGGCAGGTGGACGACTCATCTCAACATGGCAGTCCCCGGTGATTAATCTCATTTTAAGATGCATCTGGAGGAGTGGAGTCATTCTAGATCGGCTGGTGTAAATTAAAGTGTATAATAATGCAGCAGTGTTTGAACTACTCGAGGTTGGCTAAACTGGGATGTCGCCATTTGGCCATCATTCAAATCAACTGCCAGGGTGCATTCTGGGTGCTGATGAATGTATACGAAGTGGCACAAAACAAGTGTCAGATTAATAATTTAGTGCACCATTGTGACACAAGTGTACAGTGCGACAAGCAGGTACAAACACTCCGGGAATGATTCATCACAGCTCTCAACTGCAACAACCCTCCAAATACTTGCAATGGATTGATTAAAAGCTCTTGGTCACCCATTTTGAAATCTAACTTTTCAAGTACATGCGGTAGTAATGAAGTAGTTTTACTCAAGTACTGTGCAGTACTAATTTGAGGTACTTGTACTTTGAGCATATCCATATTATGCAACTTCATTCTTCTACTCCATTACATCTCAGAGGCAAACGTTGTAGTGTTTACTCCACATTTGTCTGACAGCTTCAGTTAGTAGCAAGCTTTCAGATTTTACTAAAATTTAGTAATTTAGTTTTTCAGATAAACCTAAGAATTCAGTGTTCCTTTCAGAAAATGTTGATACTTCAGCTAACCAAACCTTTCAAAAAACACCCCATTAGAAGATGCATTGTCGGAAAGATGATGTTTTTCATGAGTTTATGCATAGTTGACTTTTTTAAAGTGTGTGGGTCTCAATAGACAGCAGCACTGCACATACTCTATATATTGTTGTAGATTAAACCACCAAACAGAACACAAAGTACGTAGCAAAACCGTCAACAAATACAGCAGTAAAATACACAATAGCTCTATCAGCAGTAAACATAAGTGCATTTAAAACCAAACCTGTTTTACATGTAATGGTGAAGTTCAGTGCCAAGGCTGGAGGTAGTGCGATGGAGAGGTGTGGAGATGTGGCTTTAATTATAGATCTTGGATTTTCATCTCAGGCTAGTCAGCGGTGACATTTAACCATGAGCATAATAACAATGTTTATTGTTAGGTGTTGATTCATGTTGTGGCTGCACAGTGTAATTCATTATATGTGACTGATGTGTTCCTGTCTGTTTGCATTGTATTCCTGCACCGATGTCTCAGGTTCTACCTCACAGTCGGCTGTCACTTTTTCTTTATTTAACCATGATTACATTTCCATTGCATTTAACAAACGGTTAGAGTTTTATATTGCACAAAACCATTCATTCATCTACTTATATCAGTTTACATTCCATTTCTGTATTTTACTAATTCAGTGTAAATGTAACTTTGTGATTTTTGCTTTGTTCTGTGAGCTAGGATGTTTAAAAGCAACAATCTGATGTTATTCTTCATTTTCCTTTTTGTCAACAAATCCCTGAAAAGATCAACAATGTAGTAGTCTCCTAATACTCTCTCAATTTCATGCTCCAATCTGTTGTGTTCCTCCAAATATACCGCTGGGCAATGTAGTTTTTATTAAATACACATCTTCAGGTTCAAGTTTATTGGGATTGTTTTGTGCATTGGAAGAAAAGTGTTCTGGCTACTATCCTGGATACACATGAATAGATATGCTTGCTCACAAATACACACAAATACACTATACATGTGCACCGACACAGACTCAACCACATTCATACAGTTAGGTAATGGGCAATAACATGCAGTGGTTGTCTTACTGTCTGAGGGGAGAAAAACTGTCCCTGAGTTCAGTTGTGACTGCTTTTATGCTACTGTTCGGTAAAAGTGTGATAAGTGATGTTATAGTTGAGTCCTTGATTATACCCTGTACCCTCAGCAGATGGCACAGATCTCCTCCTATAGATTGCTTGTGTAACCACCCTGTTAAGCTGCTTCCAATCTTTTTAAGTGTTACCGAACCATGGTGGTATGTCTGCTGCAGGAGCACTTTCAGTAGTGCAGCTGGAAGAAGAAAAAAACATGAAGCTATCTGAGGGCATGTCAAACCTCTTAAGTCACAGAGGAAGTGACACCTTTAGTCGCTGGTGCCGGTTCGACAATAGATCTCTGCTTTACCCTCAAAAGTTAAGCAGTAGTGGTAGACATTGCACTTTCTGAGATCAATAATAATTCCTTTGGTTATATCTGCATTGAGTGACAGGCTTTTTCTTCTACATCACATGGACAGCTCTCTCACCTCTATCCCTTAGGCTTCTTCATCATTGTCGTGGATGACACCTGTCACTGTTGTCCTAAAACTTTAACAGTTTTGTTGTTATGAGATTTAGAGACACAGTCATAAGTGAAGTCTAGAGTTGAGGACATGCAGCACCCCTGTGGAATACCTGTGTTCAGAGTAATAATGAAATAGTTGACTGTTTGCGGTCTGCCAGATAGACAACCCTGCATCCAAACACAGGTGGAATGACCCAGGCCCAGTTTTAAAGGCATGATTGTATTTAATGCCAAACTTAAAGGTCCAGTGTGTAACATTTAAAGATATCTATTGACAGAAATGGAATATTATATTCTGAACTATGTTTTCATCAGTCTGTAATCACCTGGAATTGGCTAGCCTTTCACAAGTTTCATGGCCACCATAGGTTTTCCTTCACGCTTGAACCGAGAGGGAGAGGTGACAGGTTTTCAGTTGGTTGTAATCTCTAACTTCACCACTAGATACCACTGAATTCTATACACTGGACCTTTAAGTCGACAAAGAGTAGCCTAACATAGGTATCCCTCCCCCTCGAGCGGTTCAACAATATTGCATAGAGCATAGGAGACGCATGCATCTTCAACTGACCCAGCTGATCAGTAAGCAAAGGACGCAGGTATATTATCACATGCCTTGACTAGCCTGATTATTACTGATATAGGAGCCTGTAGTCACTTAGATATGTTTTTTGTGCAGAGGAAGATGCTACACCAGGCCTTGGATATGAAGACAGTGTTAGACTTGTTAGTGGATTTGTTGTTGGTTTTGGTCTTTTCATGAAATTCTTTGTCATTAAATAAAATCTCTTTAGTATCCATTCTGTGGAGATAGAACAATCTGTTGTATTTATTGTAGTTGCTTGTCATGGCTTGTCTTGGTAGACAATGCCAATGTGGCCAACACTCTATCATACCCACGTTTTGCGGTGGCTGATTCAAATAATGAGAATAAAGAGTTTCATCTTTTGTTACTTTAACAGCGTGTTTGAACAAAAACAGTGTGCAGTTGAACGTTCTCACCCTGTCTGCGTAGGTTTCCTCTGGGTGCTTCAACTTCCTCCCACAGACCACAGACATGCAGGTTAGCTGAATTGGAAACTAAATTGCCTGTAGGTGTGAATGTGAGTGTGAATTTGCTCATATGTGTTAGACCTGTGATAGACTGGTGACTAGTCCAGGGTCTACTCACCCAATTCATAATGGAATAGACTCCAGTCCCCCGGGACCCTGAACAGGAAGAGCAGTTTGGAACAGTCTGATTTTTAGAACAGCTGTTATCAGCAAATTTCTTTTCTGGGCCATAATTGAAAATGGAAGGTATTTAAGCTGCTGGTTATGTTATAAACTTGGCAGACTGGTTTTATAAGGAAAGCAGATGTCTTATTAAAGACTGATGTCCTTATGTTCAAGTTTAAAAGAGGACGAGTATACCATGAGGGGTTTAATTTACTGCATTAAGGTAAACATGTTTAGTTTCGAGTCGTGTCATGGTAATGTTTGAACATATGTCAGTAAATCTTGCATCGTCACAGTGGGACAGTTTGCTTTCAACTGCTTCCAATTTCAGGACATTTGCTGTGCAGCTTGTTTTGTTTCCCTTTGGTGTTCTGGTTTTGGTTTTGCATTGGCTTAAGACCTCATTGATTTTGTATTAGCATTGGAACGGTATGTGAATGGGGATTAAGGGGCTAACTTGTTTGATTTAAAAAAAAAAAAAAAAAAAAAGAGCTTAAACCAAAAGTGTCAAATTCGACTGCCTGTCTTGTCAGTCATTCATGCCTGGAGTCCAGCGATAGTTGAGTTACAGTATAGCGGTCCTGACCCTTCACTGCATGCAGTGGAGTGCTGTGGTGATTCTGCTTGCTGTTTCAGCCCGAGTAATTCAGTACTAATCTGCAGTTTGCTTCCTTCTTTTTTTGTCAATAAGAGTGTCAATAAAATCACCCCTGCTGAGTTAAACTGGGCATCTCCATACTTACTTACAAGCTTATCAGTGCCAACAAACTGCCTGCTTCTCAAGTAATTGAGTAGGTCCTGTATACCCAGCCTCAGGTGGTGAAAACATTGGTCCAAAGCTTAGACAGTCTAAAGCTTTTTTCCTGCATAACTCTTCCTGCTTTAAACATAGAAACCCTGTTTTGTAGCTAAATATGCAGTACCTGATATAAGTACCCGAGCAGGGACAAGCCATTTCTCACATGCATATTGGAAGATGCACGGAATAATTATATGTTGTTGTGATCTTAAAAAAAAAAAAAAAAAATTGTTCATTTTCTAAGATGTTTACATTTCTCTACTTTTTTATTATTATTAACAAATCTGTTTGTTGTCTTCGCCAGCACTAATACTTGTTTATTCATTCATATTTAACAGCTGATTTAAAAGGTTAGGCTGTCTTGATTTGTAGGTGGCTGGGAGTCCATATTGATGATGGTACCCTGATGTCCATTAATGAGAACAAAAGGATGCACACTCTGTTCAACACAGCCCTTAGGGAAACTAGGGCCTGAAAAAAGCCAAGCGACTCCTGTGTTAATGTGCTTCCTGTGCATCTCGAGACAACTAACAGAGCTGGAGAGAGGCCATGCCATCTGTGCCCACATTGCAGGTGTGCAAGTGAGAGGACTTTAAAATCATTTGATTTTAATAAGGAACTCAGATTAAATCATTTATTGTGCTGTAGACTTAATCATCTAAATTATTTTTGCCACTTTAATAAATATATAAGAATGCCCTTTCTTCTTAAAACTAGCTTGCATGCATCTCCTTGATTTTAAAAGGTCAGTTTAAAGCCGGGACATTGGCACACTCACCTGTACATGATCATTCCTAGAAAGAAAAAAAAAAACAGAACAGTTGCTATAAAAGTGGTTGATGTAATGTGAATTACAATGTCTATCTGCTCCAATAAATAAGGAAGCATCTCTTTCAGACTAAAAAAAACAAGGTTATGCCTAAAGTTAACCGTAACCCTGGACCCATGAAGGAACAGGGTCACAGCAGCTTCACACAAGACAGTGAAACAAGAGTTACTGGTGTTTGAATTCTCACTGCAGACTGACACAACTCAACCCAACCTTTTCCCTCTAATGTTGTTAGCATGTTCTCCACTTTAACTGCCTCAGAAAAACTCAAAGTGCTGTTGAGGGAATGCTGCATGAGGTGGGAGGTCTCCTACTTTAATGAGATCAACTCAATTATCAACACATGGAGTGACGGTTCCTGGAGAACCAAAGGTCACGCTGAATGATGTGCACAAGCACACCCCCAGCCCTCACGTAGGTAGTAGGGGAGGTTGTATGTGTGTGTGTGTCTGTGTGTGACAGAGAGAGAGCGAGTGAAAGCAACAGAGAGACGGACAAAGTATTAAATGTGTCACTTTGATTTAACCTTTAAAATGTTCTATTCCAAAGCGATTAGCTCAATTTGAATACATGAGGTCAATGCAAAATTGAATGAAGTGGATTTAATGTGTTAAATGGAAAGCAGGCACATCAGAGGAACACTGGAATGCAAAAAAAAAAAAGAAAATGACCACTTGAAATGGCACGGCATCTTTGCAATGCAGACCACTGAAAATTGTGAGCAGGCAGGTGAGTGGATCAGGTGGTGCAGAGGAGAAGAATTCACTAACAATAGAGCATGGGGTGTGTCCCAAATGCATTCGAATTTGAAGCACTGTTCACACTGAAAAGAAAAATGAATTATACACAAACCAGACTGCACACTAATAACACACTGATTATCTTGCATCTTTCTAAAGCTTATTTGGCAGTGAGAGTCAAAACAGCTTTTACAGCTTCCTCATATCTCATACACTTTCTTGTTATTATGATGATGTATGAAGATATCTAAAAGGTTTTGTTTGTCCACTAACTGCTACTAACTACTGTAATGTCATAGACACTACACAGACTTTCCTTTCCTGACCTGTGTGTTGTCAACAATTGCATCCAATGTGGTAGAATCAAAAATAACCTTCCCCATGTTTCACCTGTTTCCACCTAGCAGCACCAACATCATTCCTCTTTCGCTTCACCGTCTGTACAGTTGTGCACAGATGAGTGCCCTGTGCTCCTATTGGTCACACAACATGTTGTGGAATTTATCACAGGGGGAAAAAGCTGGCAAAGCAATCTGACAAGATCGTCTTTCTGTAAGGACATCGTTAGACGTTCCAAATGTGGCATCGGTTGCTGTCCACTATGATACACAACACGGGATAAAATGATCAATTGTCATGCCCGACACCCTACGTCTATCTGGGTCAGGCTATTATCAGGTTGATGCCATGTACTCTGAACCAGGCAACGGAGACAATGATACAGATACTGACAAATAGGTATGTACTGGCTCAGTCGGAGAGACAGATATGACCATTGACCAAGACGCCACTACACACATCAAACAGCATTATAAACAGAAGGTGGTTTGAGCAGGTGTCAACCTCCTATGCTGAAAAATTAAGGCAACTTGCCAAAAACTCCAGTTCCTTGAATGGCCACTTGAGGCTGTCTCTGAAAGAGAGTCAGTCCTCATGTTGGAATGGCAAACTTTACAGATGAAATAAACTAAACACCAAAAAGAGTTTTGGTCACTAATTTCCCTGTTCATAACATATAACTCTCCTCTTGCCTTTCTTGGATTGGATTAGCCAGGAGTTAGACAGAGTCAGGCATGCCCAAGATGATGATGATGGCTGGAGCCACCACACTGACCTTCACAATGACTCTTATGGATGATGTCACAGAGACTACATGCCTGTTTTATCCAGTCTATTGGTTTCAGATTGACTCTAGCCAGATGCTGAAAAGGTGTGAATGCATTTATGTCTCCAAGATAGTACTCCAAGTGGAAATATGTCAGTAAGATGTGTGTTGAATTACCCATTACAGAGTCTGTCCCCTGTGGTAATGGCATCAGAAGTAATATTGAAATTACACTGTAATTAGCCATCTCATTAACGTGTCAGGAAGAAATCGGCTCCAGCAATTTCAACCCACACGGTCAAGTTGTTGTAGTGGTTGGCTGATCCCTGATTTGAGATGAGCAGAACTCATCTGTGTGTTTGTTTAGTTTATGGATAGTTGTTAGCTAACAAGCTAAACTGTTATTGTTAGAACTAAACTGCTAAAGTGCAGAAGATAATCTTCTTCAAGAACCCTTCAAGCAGTTGTCGAACAGCTTCATGTTGCACTGAAATCACCCTCTGCACTGGAGTGGGGCTCACACTGATTTGCATATAGCCAGGGAAATCAGTTTAATAATCGCTAATAGAGACATGTCATATCATATCGTATGCGGTATGTGTCAAAGTCTGAACAAAAGTATATTAAATTGCATCTGGCTTTCATATTCATATGAGACAGTAGGAATGACAGGTGTAAATGTGACAAGAGAAACAGATCCAGGCACTGACAGAGCAACAAGAATGTGGATGGAAGGATGAATATGGTGACTGAAATTAAAAACAAAAAAAACAAACAAAAAAAAAATGTAATGAGCTGCTGTGTCTCAACAATGGACATCTTTTCATCATCATCTTCATTTCTGAAGCTCAACTAAAAGTTATTTTTGATAATTTTGCATTGCATTGAATATTGTTAGGTGACTGTTTATTGAAGCCACACACAGTAATTTACTTCTTCAAATATATTTATTTAAATCTCAGTTTTCTTGTATTAATTGCTCATTTGTAGAACAAGCACTCTGCTCTCATTTAAAAGAAAGCCATGCTTGTTTAGGTTCTCCTCTGGTTTTACATAAAAATACAAAATGGCAAAGTGTGACAATAACACTGTACAAAATTACTGTGTGCAGCATACTCATTTGTAGAACAGTAGTGCTTGTTCATTTTGATCCACATGATGTGTGTGTGCATGCCTTGATTGAAAGTGGGCACATTTTAGATGTCCAGCTGTGGATTTGATTTAAGTTCACACATGCAGAGTGCCAAAAGTGATGTGTGACAAACATTGTTTCCAAAAGAAAACATCATCATATTTATTCATAATGGAAGAATGGTCATTTTGTGTATTGTGAAGATGCCTGACATTGCCAGCTGAGACGTTTGGATGTTTTCTTCTTTGCGTGTAATTACTTCACAGCACACAAAAACTCTTCACGTGGAAAATTCATATTCAGATCTGTTTACATGACACAGATTTCTTTAAGCTACCGCAGTGTTGTAGACATGATGCAAACATATTCAGGTACATAATAATCCTGAAGACAGAATGCGATGATCTACCTGAATGATCAAATGACGTGAAGAAAGAGGAAAAATATGTTGCCTTTATTCCTGGCATCAGAACTAGCACGTAATGGTACTTCACTGTCACTATGACTCTGTGTCCTCTCTTCTATGGAAATGCTACAGTTGTACGAATAACATTGACTGATACATTGTCTCTCTGTAGTACTGTTTGGCAGAATGGCGAGGTCTGCAAAAGTGCACTTACTCAATCCACTTTAAATAAGGACATATATGCAGTACATATGCAAACCTCCAAGGGCAGCTATTGAAAAGTGTCTACCATTACAATTATTGTAAAACTGACATCACATCACATTGAAATCATCTTATCATGTATTTTATGAACTTATACATTGTCTAATAATTCTTATTTGCAAGATAAGAATTCAGATAATGCAAATAAGCTTTGAGCAAGGAATCTTTCGACTTTAATGCTGGCTTTTAGACTACTAAGTAAATATATGTTTTCAAGTGTCATGGACCAAATGTGCCTAGCCCACATGGACTTAAAAGATCACACACATCACAAACAAAGGTGATAACAATTATAAGATATAACACCCAGAACAAAGTGCATGGCTCTTTTACATCACACGTCATCTGCTTGCAATAACCCCAAACCCTAATCTAAAATAGGACAAACACAAGAATCGTATAGCTATGTATATATTTTATATAACCAAGATTAACCAAGTTTAACCTTTATTGAGGACAGCATAGTCTGATAAGATTTGAATTCCTTTCCTTTGTTTATCTGCAGTTTCCATTTACGATAACAACAGTACACAATATTCAACACACAATGAAGATCAGTTCCAGTCTCTGCCAATAGGACAATATCATCTGCATATAGAAAAATACCAACTGCAGAGTCACCCAGTCTAACACCTACAACCGCTTGCTTTATTTTTAGTGCTAGATCTATGCCAAACAGCATGGAGGGAGTATGTCCCCCCTGCTTAACACCAAATGTTGTTGGAAACCAGCCTGTTTGATAATCATTGATCTGCACACACGCAACTGGGTTTTGATAAAGAGATTTTAAAGCATTATAAAATGTACCATCCATACCATCTTAGTAATTTAAAGCGAAGAAGGTGATTTATGTAATCAAAAGCTTACTAAAAATTGATCTCCCTTCTTGTACTAACTGTGTTAGAACATATGTGTTCAATGCAAACTCATTCATTTGAAAACCATTTTGTTCGTTTGTTTACGAATAACAGTACAATTGCTCAGTAGGAATACGAGGCTAAAGCATGCTGTTCTAGTGATAGCCTTCCTCTCCTGTTCAGCACAATAAGTTTGTGTTTCTCAGCATGTACATCAATGCAGTACTATCTAATACTACTCACAGGACCAGTATTTAGTTTGAAACAAGCACAACCCTGATGACAGATCTGCACCACAGGCTTTAATTCATCAGTCAGAGCAGAACAGTACCTGCTTAATTTGAATCAATGATCCTGGTGTGGAGAATATACTCATACAAAATGTATAAACCTTCCCAATATTGATTAGCAAAATGTGTGTTTCCCTTTTAATTCAACACACTGATCCATGACTAAAAGGATTTCAAAGGTTTAATTTTCAAAAAAATGTTGTGACTGGCAACTGGATGGCAGCATCAAGCCTAACTCACACTGGGCACGTCAGCGCCACGTCACAGTCACTGTTGCTGATCGCTATCTTTCCGTAGCACTTCTATTTTTGACGCGAGCCGTTGCTAAACCGCGTCAATTTCAACAGAGCAGATTGCACCAGACAGGAAATCCAACACAGAATCAGCGTAATACACTTCCGCCCCCTTTCAAAATAAAACACAATATGCGGTTCATGTTGTTTATCACAGCTTCACGTCCACATTACGTTATGACCGGTGGCACCAGGTCAGCAGTCAGTCAATCAAAGAGTCTCAACAACGACAGACTAATTGTTGAAGTGGAACATCACGCAATAATTTATGACACAACATATAATCTCTCCCACGTAGGAGAAGCAAAGTTAGCTGTTTGTTGTTGTTGTTTCTTTGATACACAGTTTATCGCGGGGACTCGCTTATGTTCGGGATTCTTGTGTGATCTCGTGTGAATATGGCTGGTCCACTACGCTGCTGTTACGTTGCCAGTGCACGCCCGGTGTGAGTTGACGCCGGGCAGAAGACGGAGCAAAACCGCGGTGCAGCCGTTCCATGGTGCTTACGTCCCAGGTGTGAGTCCGGCGTCAGTCAGTCAGTGGGCAATCTTAGGACCCAACCAATATCATCTGATAACCACTAGAACCCAGTGTTTCTGGGCTTTCAGTGTACCCAGCAGACATCCAGAAAGTTGATTACAGATGTTCAGGCCAAGACTTCTGATTGGCAATTCAATACGTAGGAATAAAGAGAAAGACACATTCTTGCATTTTGGCCAGTGCATTCATCTGGTACATATCGGGGCCAGCTGTTTAGTGTCCCCAGAGGATGAATGCTAATGTCTTTGGTGATCCTCTGGGTTTTAATCTTGACTCCAGTGTGCTGCACTGTTGCGTCTGTAATGACACCTAGCAGTGATCAAAGGGTTGTGATGTACACTTAAAATGGCTTATTTTTTTAATCAAGAATGTTAGTTTCGTTTAAACTCTGTGTCTACGACTGTGGGAGGGTTTGCAAGTGGAGATCCAAAGCTTTATTGTCATATCTAAGACACATTGATAACAGTGATACCAAACCTTGGACATCTTTGCTCTTCGCTACCGCTTCATAATTTATATATATATAGTTTTTACCAGAAAATGTTATTACTCACTGACTGACTCTGTTTTTCTTTTACTTTTGTGCAATGTGAAGGACTAACATCTTTTTCTGAATCTGAATATACTCTCTGCAGTTTTCAGTAGTAGAGTCTTTAGAATTGATTTGAGAGTTTTCTTTTCAACCTACAATTTTTTTTCCTGCATCACCATTTTCAAAACATATTGTAGATCACAGATTGCCTCCGTAACTAATATTTGCATAATGGTTTAGAGTTCACGCTCCATGAGGGTTTTCCACTTATTGAAGATCTTCATCTTAATTGAGGTCATGCCATATACATTTCCTTGAGTCAAGCAAGGGTTTGTTCCTGCAGTTTTTCCAGATTCTATAGAAAATCTACTCTGGGACAGCCTCAGTGGACACCAAAAACAAGACTCACCTTCATTTCAAGCATTTTATTTTTGCTTCTTGGGTTCTCAATGTATTTTATGAGCTTCATAGTGATAATACATAATCTATCTAAAGGATCACATCAAAGTCATTTTCAATAAAACATTAAGATCTCCTAAATCCGTGTGTCCATAACAATTTTAACACTGTGTACTGAGACTTAATTTATGACTAAGTGAGTTGCTGAGTCTGAAAGTCTGGGTGATGCTCTGTTTGCAGTTTGATTTTTTTATGTGTTGATTGGCTATTGATGAAACGACCTTGAACGTAGATGCAGTGGGACACGGCTGGAGATGTAGGCCAGTAAAGGCATCTGAAGGCAGATGAATAAATCTTTCACGCTCTCTAGGAAGCGGACATGTGGTTTTCATTTTTGTTTACTAATACATGGAAGGGCCAATGTACTGTATACCTGTTATTAATTCACTTTTCATCAAGGACTTTTGTACATGTACTGCAGATACTTGCCTGTGCTCACTTGAGAATGACGATTCTGTTATTATTTACCATGTATTGTGAACCTTCTGGGATTTACTCTGCATTCATTTGCAGAGATGTATTTTTTCATTCCTTTGTATCATTCAGACTCTCATTTAAACTTATTTAACCCGCTGCTATTTTTATAGCTGTTCACTCTCACACACAAGCTGTTTTTCTAACTATTTATTACACATGCACATTACGTTTTCTGTTGTTTGGCTTTAACCTTAGCTATTTTTCTTATTTAATAAATGTGCATGTTTTGCACCTCCTTACAGTCTCAGTGAACCCCACAGATGTGACTAATATTACTTTTGCCTTAGATCATGTTAGTAGTATAATAAAGGAGAGATGAGTCAGAGGAAACAAAACAGTTCTTAAGAATGTATCATCTGCTCAGGGTAAAAATCACCTTGCATTAGAGGCTGACACAAAGTGTCACTTTAAATTTCCATTCTGTTTGTATTTGGGGTCAGACATTTATCATTATTCATGAATGTTCCACATAGTTGTTATGTAACTCATTTCTAAGCATGAATGGATAACTGGGTTTCAAGTCAAAGTTTTATCCCATCTGTAAAATAGTCATTTAAAAAATATTCCAAGGCGAGAATATTCCAAGTTCTCGCCAAGTCATTTAGACAGTTCTGAAACCATTTTCTAATGTAATTCGGTCTCTGAAAGCAATAATTATTTTCAATTAATTACGGTTTCAGCACCAAAAGCTTTGGGACTGTACATTAGTCTGTCAGTTTCCAGAGTGTGTGGTCTTTGGTTTCCCTAATTAAGCCTGTTAGATTTAAATTGCTGCACATATGAAGGCTTTTCAGAAAGTAATGGCATAATGAAACCTTTCACCTTGGACTGATGGGAGAAGTGAATCCTGAATGTGGCGTAAACTTGATTTGATTGGCGGGTTAATTGAAGATCACCTAATTGTGTCCAGCTGCCTGTGTGTGCCAATATGAGGGAGCATTCTAGAAAAAAAAAGAAATTCTAAAAAATAAACAGTACACACCCTGATCCTTTCCCTTTGTCTATTTCACAAAGTTTTACTTAAACCACTTCTGGAGTCAGGATCATTTCAGCCAAAATTCAACAATATTGAAAACTACTAATAATCAGGAAACACAAATTACCTTCAGTTTATCAGTATGTGCATCACTCAGGAAGAGACATCAATAATAAGGCCCTGCTCAGTACTCTGAGAAAGATGCATGCCCTTTAAATTTTCATACATACATGCTCTACCCTCTAATAGATTTTGCCAATAGTTGTAACCAGAGGTGAAGGCCATGAGGAATGCGCAGTATCCCTAACTGGATCTGAATACACAATAAGTGCAGGGGGAAAAAAAAAGGTTATTAGACAAGTGAACATCACCCACCTCAGGTACTAGCTGTCCAACCACTCACCTGTGCCTAAAAGCCAAATGGAACTATTGATTTTCTGTAGGTTTTCATCTTATTTACTGTATATGTCATGTGATCTAGTTGCAAAGACATTCATTTACTGTTAAAGAACAAAACATCTCTCCAGACAGCTCCTGCTTTTTCTCAAGTCGAAATAGTTGTTACATTTTGTTTTTAGCACAGTTGGACACGCCTCTGTTAGGTTATGCAAGCCTCATAATGCATAGTTTGACAATGTACAAGCACACGACACGACAATGCCCACTGTTTTTTTTTTTGGAGAACAGAAAGAACAGGGAATATATTCCCATGTGCACCTCCCGGGGAGCAATCTCTGTGATGCTTTCTTCCTCAGGAGAGAGAGCTATTTCGTCTAGTGCCTCCATCCAAGCATGGTTGGGTACAGCCGTGTGGAAGACAACCTACGAGGGAGGGGGGTTGACAGCTGAATTTGAGTGCATATCCTCTCCTCTGTGTCCTGTCTGGCCAAGGGGAAAGAGGAGCACAGACCTCTAGCCATACAAAGTGACGCTCTGAAAGTGGGTGCATAGTGGGGTTAGGAGTTTAAAGCTCTATGGGGCCACCTGTCGTCTTCCTCACAGTGAGGAGGGAGTCACATGAAGGTCCTGGTGAAAAGGGTCAATGCAATAGGGAAAGAGACACTCCACTTATCTCTCTCTCTCTCTGAAACTGGTGGAGATCAGGATGTCACTGTCATCGAACAATAATCCCACACGGTTTCCATTGCAGGAAACCGTTAGGGACAAAGAATTATGCTAACCCTGTCCAGCTGGGTGCTGATTAGCACAGCACACGTTGTTCTTTTACAATTGATGGCAAAGGCCTGAGACATCCTAAAGACCCCAGCTACACTCGGAAAATTCAAGAGCAAAATCAATTCTTTTAAATGGAACCACTGCAATCAACATATGTAAAGTACATTTGCTCTGTGCTTTCACAAGATGTCCTGACATTGAGAGAGTGAATGGAATGAATAAGTTCCTTTGAATAGAATGTATTAACTTAATGTCTGCTTATTGAAAGAGGGTGAAAGTAGCCACTAAGTCACCAAACAATCAAAAAAAAGTTTGTTAGTTCATTAATATTAAAACAATGTTGAAATGTATTGAAATGGATGGATGGATTTTTTTCTATGTAATTGAAATGCATAGGTGGCCAAAAAAAAAAATCAAAACAAACTCAAAAAAATGTTTTGGCATTGTAATTACATAGAAAATTTCCATCCACTTGAATGACAGTTTTAATATACATAAACTAATAAACTTAATGTCAAGCAAGTAATAAGATTTATGTAATAGTACTAATAAACTCAAAATGAGTGCTTTCATTTTCACTGTTGGGTTTGAACAAACAAATTGGCTTTATTAATATTGAATGCATAAACCTGGCTACTACTACTACACTACTGAGCGGTGGAAGCACATCAAGTTTATTAGTACTATTACATAAATTAAGTTTATTAGTTGATTCATATTAAAACTATGTAATTCAAATGGGTGGACTTTTTCTATGCAATTGAAGTGCATAAGTCCTACATCCTGAATTTTTTTTTTTTTTTTTTTTTTTTTTTTTTGCAGGTGTCAGCAGGCACTAAGCCTGCCACTTTAGTCTGAAACCTAATCATTTCTTCTAGCTTGAACTCCTAATATGTGAGAAAGCATAGCAAGTCCATCAACAGCTAGGCTGCTAACTAGTGTTACACTTTGAGCATTGTTATATACGTATGATAGCCACAGTCAAACCTTCTCCTGTCGGTGTCAGTCAGCATAACAGAAGACACTTCTGTAGGTGTGCCACTGATGTAAGAGATTGAATATTGATAGTTTTAGACCTGCAGTGAATGTTGGAGCGCATGTGTATCCATTATTTAACTGCCAAGCAGTTAAAATGTCATGTAGCATTGTTGTGTCAATTCTTTTTTTTTTATCCATGTTTATTTTCTCCTATGGTAAATACTGATTGCTGTGTTGCAGAATAAAGCCAACTGTGTTTGAACTGCAGCCAAATCAAGAGTAGTTTGTTATTGTCATGTAAATGAGGGATAAAGAATGATTGTTTTGTCCCCTACTATCCCCCAGTCTAATCCACAGAAGACATTTCTGCTCACAGTCAATACAATAGTGGAACTAAAAGGTTTTCCTGCTTTCCAACAAGGAATTGGATTAGACCCCAAAATGAACACTTAACCAAAAACTTCTTTAAATGACATTCACAACAAAACCGCAGCTCCACACAAGCTTCGGCTAAAAGACTCACTATGGAGAATTAAAGCTTTACATGCATCATTTTCTCAGGATGGACAGTTTAAGCCTCATTACCCATGAGGATTTCAAAATGTCAAAACTTGTCAGTGTGTTGTATGTTCTGTGCAAAACTTTCACATTGTTGGGAGCAATAAAAATTGGAAGCCCCGTGGTGACTTTTTGTGGGACTTGTAATTGAAGGTGGGTGCAGTGAGGGACCCATATACAAAGGGCTGAGACCTTAGAGCAGCGGCCTGGGCTCAGTTGCTGCATGTCATCTCCTCTCTCCAAACACTTTTCCTGTGTCTCTTATAATTGTCCTCTCCAATAAAGGCCAAAAAAGGACAAAAGACACTGCCAAACACAATGTTTAAAGGGTTGCTACCATTTCTTATTACTCTCACTGGTGGCTGGTAAGCGGATTGACTGTGAGAACTAGTGTCAGCCTTTGTCCTTTGTGGCCCGTTCAAGTATTTGGCACAAAAACATCAGAAAACAGAAAAGAAAACAAAACAAAACAGATTGAAATAAGTAAAAAGGTGAGAAGAATGGAAAAACACCCTCGTTATTTTGACACAGGGTGTCCAATGGGGGCCTCGCTCTCTACTTGTGTATTCCTTTTTTTAATGTCGAGAATTCACTCTTGCAACTTTCTAACAATGCTGAGCATGTTTAAAAACTCAACGCAGCGGGTACAG
Organism: Nibea coibor; assembly: GCA_023373845.1. Classification (NCBI taxonomy): domain Eukaryota; kingdom Metazoa; phylum Chordata; class Actinopteri; family Sciaenidae; genus Nibea; species Nibea coibor. Next base: position 22,710,104 of record CM041739.1, read on the forward strand.
AAACATAACACTCAATGTTTCAACTTCAAATGCAATGCTTCAACTGGGTTTTTCTGTGGTTGCATAGCAACTGTGGGGGCTGAGAAGATCACTTTTCCCTAAGAACTCTTATTTGGAGGAGAGTTTTTTTTGGGAGCATAGCATGTAGAGTCCTTTTCTAATGCATTTTTTTTTAAAGAAAACAAGTAAGAAGGCTTTAACATTAGTCACAAAACATTTGATGCGTGAAAGCTCTATGAAAGAGAGGAAGAATTAACTGTGTTTTGATCTCAGTCACACATACCAGTAAACTCTTTTTATGCTTAACCAGTCCGCTGCTTATAAAATCCACTTTACCACCAACAGTGAAAGACTCTGCACTGTGTTTGTGCCCAGAATAATGCATGTGTGTGTTGATAACAAGCTTACTGCTGTAGACCACATGTTTAGTTTGGGAAGGATACACATAATGCATTAATACTTTTTGTTTTGTTTTATCTGTCTGTGAGGATTTCTCTCAAAACATGTTCATGTCCCTCTTTCCATCTGTTTACACCTACAAGGACGACTGTGCCAAAGACATTTGAAAGTAGCTGGACCCGTGGCTCATTATGGCTCCAGACAATGCCGTCATTAATGTCCAGCAGAGTCTTCACACTATGAAACCAAGCGGTACCTCCAGATGGCTCTCCCGTCTCACCTGGCTATCCCTGTGTATCTCTCAACACTCCTACAGGAGGTGGGAAGCAAGCCACATCCTTTCCAGGAAGAGAGAAAATATTCAGCTGTGGAGTTTAAATTCAAGACCATCCCATCTCAAGACTACAAAGAATCACTTACGGTAAAGAGAGCTGTGCTGCTGCGGAGGAGGAGGAGGGGGAGGGATGACTTATTAAAACCACAGTTAATAAAGAGCATACTTAGTAAGACAATAGACTAGTCAATACAGTATTTGCCCAAGGTTGATTGTGATCTACATTCAACAACACTGACAGATCTCATTAAGAGAGCTCTTGCAGATATTTCCAGTTAGTCAGAAGTACTCTGTGTGTGATGTGAATTCTGGAAAGCACGGTACAAAAAGGGACATTCTCCGTGATGCCCTTCTTCTGTCTTAAGCCTTTCCCGAAAATGCACACAAATGTCTTTGCGAGCCAACGCAGAGAAGGGTGTTATGGGCAAGATCGCAGAGGCTGGCAGACGAACCACATCTCAACGGCCCCAGCAAGCAAGTGCGTGCCTCCGAATGACTGCGGGTTTGTCTCATGCCGCCCTGAGAGGCTTGTTTCAGATCAGATTTGATTGTTTTCATAACCTTTGAAGTGAGGACACACACAATGACAGGGACTAGAGCAGGAACTGTATGTCATGGTGCACCTTGCTGTTCGTCAAGTTTAAGAGTAACCGGAGTTCCACTCAAAAATGATTAGAATGAAATACTGAATGTCTCATTTCACTTTCACTGCCTGCACCACTTTCCTTTGTAATCCTGTAATCCTTTCCCATAATTATGTAATGATTGTTACCGCTACAATAATGATGTTGGTGGCAGCAGGTAACAATTCCAATAAACTAAAATATCCAACATGATTTGAAACTGTTTCCTCAGAACAGAAGCAGTTATTGTGCTTGCTCGACGTTTCATTCTCTGACAGCTCAAAGTGAAATCATCAAACAGCAAGGGTCCTTTAATGAGTGTGATTAACTTAGCGTTTATTTCACCTGAATATTATTTCATTCAGTGTAACAATATCCTGCTGTTTTCAAGTCGTATGGGTTTGTTTTTGCTAATCACGTCCACGCACACAGAGGATGCTCCAGGTCATTTGCTCTACTTGTTTGAGCCGACGTGCAAATCATACATAGTCAGTGCTGTTATAATGTTCTAGAGGTAACCGATCCAAGGTGCACCTTGCAGGTATAATTCTATAAACCGTATCTGTAAATGTTGTTTGTGAGTTAAAATTGGCCCTCGTGTTTGCTCTCAAGCCAAGCTGGTTAATCACACACCCACGTGCTGTCCATTCTGTGAGGAGCAACAATTATCATCTCCGCAATGAGCTGCTTGATATTGTTTTTCTTCTCCGACATTTTCGTCAACGGGGAGCAGAGAATTGTGCAGCATCTAAGTGACACCGATGATGATCCTCATATTGCAAGACTCTAATCTAAATTTTATTCATATCAAAATTGTTTTTCTGAGCATTCATTAAATAAATACTGGGTCACCCAAAAAACTGCAGAGACATCTTCCCTCCCTCAGAATTAGGAACTTTTTTTTTTTAACTAAAATGGATAATCATTTTGTTCATCACCTCTGAAACAGCAGCAATTTATTATAAATGTATGCCATTTACCCCTCTAACTAGCAATTCTCCCAACCCGACCTTAGTTAATTAACTTTGTTATTTTAATATGTGCGGCAATTACAAGAGGGCATTTGTCTTTGTAATGGAGAATTAAATACTTCACAACTAATTATCATTGCAAGGTGATATACTGGGCGGAGTAACTACGTGGACTGTGATCAGAGTTGAGACAAACCTTTTTAAAAACTGCCTGCTGTGTGATTCAATCATATCACAAGATGCAGCCGTCTCGCTCTGAGTTGTAGATCTTCTCTGTAACACATACAGTATGAAATGAGAGGATGTGCAGCTCGCGAGTGAAACGAGAGGAAATGAGGTTACAAGTCAAGGTACTGAGAGGGCTGCTTGTTGGGAGACTGCACAGGGTTGACAACTTGTCAAAGATTCTGTAACATATTACTGTACGTTTGTGTAACTTCCTGTGAATGACAGTGTCAGCAAAATGCACAAAGTTCAGTTGTGCATGTGTGGTGTGTGTGTGTGTGTGTGTGCGCGCGTGTGTGTGCGCGTGTGTGTGTGTGCACAAAACTCCACTCCTACAAATGTGTTTATTGTCAGATATTTTACCCACAGGTAATATTTCCTCCTCCTGTGCAGGACAGAAGGCATACGAAGAGGTTGGAAAAAGTCACAGTGTTCTATAACTGCGCATGCTGTCTGTGTCTCTCTGGAAGGCTGTGCATTAAACCAGCCAGATTATAGCAACAGAAGGGGATCAAACCAGACCACAATGTCTTTTTACTCCTTCACTCCTTCCATGCTTTTAAAATCTTCACTCCAGGCTTCATTTTTTTTGAAAATTGAACAGGTGCTGAACTTACTGTGCTGCTGAATCCTGCTGGTGTGCCACATCACTGAGACTTGTATCCATAATTTCAAATATTACAGTAGACACCCGACACTTTGCAACAGTAAGCGGAATGCAGTTCAGCTCACATTCGCTGACAATATCTTGGTCCAGAGCAGGAAGTACAATGAAGCTTCAGTCACGAGAAAAATGTAGAGATGTGTTCAACCTGTTCTGGGTCTGATCTTCCTGAGAACACGAGTTTGCATAATTATATCAGAGATGTTCAAATGTTCGTTTTTTTCCCCTGTCACTTTAGGGACTGGGATATTTCCAGTGAGACACATTTGCATCTATACTACTGCAAGCCGCCTTGAATCAAACACTTGTCCTTTGTTATGTGTTGTTCTGCTGTTGTCGTGTAATTGGCTACTGTGCAGTTATCCATGATTTATTTATTTTGGTTGTTCTATAATAGAAGAACACTATAAAGTGGGTGACATCCTGACGAACTAAGTGGAGACAGGAGACAACACGGACACTTTTCACCCGACAACCTGCTAGCAGCACGTGTGCAGATGTTCACACCTGAACTGAAAGGTGAATCCGAATCAAACAGATGTTTCTGACTTACCTGAAGGTGTCTTTAACGTTTGCGGTGTGGCGTTTCGATGTGAATCAGGAATCGCTCTTACACAGATTAACACTGCTATCGCAATTCTAACAAGGAGTTATGGCACTCGTCTCACCGTCATGTGCAACACGTTGTAATGTACCGTAAAATCAGGTACAGGAGGAGCAGTAATTGCTTTTTTGTTTTTCACTCGTGTAAACTGTAGCATACAGGATAATAGCCTCAAACTGCTGCCTCTGCACTTTGTTAGTGCTATGCAGTGTTTGTTGTTTTGTTTTTCTCCGGTCTCTTTTTCGACACATTTGTGTGATGGAAAAAAAAAGCAAATGCATTTTAACTTGACATTATTTAATGTGTGTTGCCTTCATTTGCTGGAGTTAGAAAGACAAACCAGACATTTAAGCCATGCACGATGGTATATAAATAGCCATTTGGGAGCTCAATTCAGCTTTTCCGCAATTAGCAGTCAACAGCACACACCTTTACTATTTTGGTTCACTCTCACCTCTCTCGTGGCATCATTTTCAGTCACAGCAGGCAGCTGCTTTCACTGACACAGCTCTAAAAGCCCACTGTACACTACCTGCTCAGCACCAAACAGCAGACAGAGACAGTTACAGACTAACTGGTAAACATAGAGGAGCATTTGGCTGCTAAAAAGCCACTGAGGAGATGAGCAGCTAGCAAAAACAGAGCTAAAAGAGACTGCACACTGTACTCAAACACAACTCCAAGGCGGAGATAATGTAGCTCAGTAACTACTAGATGTGTAAATGCCGTATCCGTTTAAAAGATGATGATGTCATGTTCATAATTTCTTTCAATTCAAGTGGCCAAAAAAACAGAACAGTTTTTGTAGATTTAATGGAGATGGACGTCTGACGTCGTGCTTCAGAACCTAATTTTTTGGTCTGTGCAGAAAGCCTTCACAACACCCCGACGGTTGGTTCACAAAAATCCTTGTGAGTGTGTCAGCCAAGAATATTCTTAAGTTAAAGGAGAAGGGGAGTTTAATCTAAACAAACACCTTGTTCAGATGTGAGCCAGGGTCACACCAAGCGTTCACCCCACAGGCTCTGTATAATTGCCTTCATGCTCATGCCTTTGCCAATAAAAATACCCAGCAGTGACTTTGGAGTGGCAGCAAACGTAACTCTTCTCAGTCGGTTTTCTCGTGTATGAGCTCATTGGATTGGCTCTGCAGATTCCCTGAGCATCTATTTTTGATCCTGATGCCGTTGTGGGACATCAAGGCTAATTTAAATAAGTGCCACTGTTAGTCAGACCATCAACATCAGCATGAATGCTGCAAGGCTGTTAGAAAATATAAATATAAATACTAGGAGATTATTCATTGGCCATGTAAAAAGAAAATTAGCCGCCCATCATCCTGAATGATTTGGAAGGTTGATTGCTCTGTCTGTCAGCTGTCTAGATCTTTCTGTCTGCGATATCTCCCCCCCTTTTTCCCTCTTTCACATTCAGAAATGTTTTATTTGCTAAGCTCAGAATACATAAAACAACTTGCCTCAGTAGAGTTGATAGATATTATACACACAAACCCAGTCCATACAGAGCTGTGTGTGGCATACACAACACGGCACAAGATAAACAGCAACTGTCTGACAGACTTACTGCTGGTAAACTGTGCGTATGACTCACTGAAGAGGTTTATATCATTTCAAAAGAAGTGACACCTTCCTCCTCATCCTCCACCTCCTTATAAAATGATTAATACTATATTAAGAGGGCAGATCCAGAGACACTTGGTGCTGTTTAATTTGCATTAAATAATTTTAATTGAATTTGAGAGTACTTGAATGACAGAATCAACCACACTCAGGCAGAGCAGCTAAGGATCTCTGGGAATTCTATTCATATTGGACCACAATAAGTAAATAATGGGTGATGGATGAGCGGGTACCACATCTGACTTTCATGTTCACATCCCAACACGGGCCTGCAATGAATGGTCATTAGTTAACACTAACGACCATCTTTACCAATGTTTTAGATTCCTAACCCTAACCATTCATTAACTAGAGATCACTGGCAATAACCATATACAATCTCTCTTGGCCTCCACGAGACAATACAAACATATACACAGACACAAGATATTGCATTCCTTAGCCCCTGGCCATATTCTTAATTATCACAAATGCATGCTTAACCTTAAAACTTAAAACTTATTTCCTAATTCTAACCTTAATCTATCTTCAGTGTAAGTTTTTGCTCTTTATTGTCTCATTATGGCTCACACACATTACTGTATGTGGAACTCACAGTAGTTACCATGGATACATTGGCGACCCAAAAATATTTGAAAATAAACACAAAACAAAATCTGTGCTTTATTGACCAAGGTACACAAGGAATTCAACTCAACTTAACTCATTTAAGTTTTACAATGCTCTCGATGTTACACAAACATCTTTGAACAACTGAAAAATGGAATAAACATAAACAAAATGTATCAATATAGACATGTAATGAACATATACATATGAGACAAAACTAAATATCTGAATATATATATATATATATATATATATATATATATATATATAGCCTATTGTGTGTGTGTGTGTGTGTGTGTGTGCATCATCAATATCTAATATAAATCAAGTATTTCTGTATATTGTAAATAAATTGTTGGTAAAGTAATAAGTGACCCAAGCATACAGATCAACAATGGAGATGTGAATTATGACATTTAATACTTTATTGTTTTAATACTAATTAATTGCAGTGACCCTGGGTTGCCATTTGGAATCTGTAATGACTGCTTTAAGTAGAGTTATGATGAAATAAATGTTATTAATTGAAATCTGGAGTAGAGTCACTCTGGTTTAGACTCAGAGTCACAGTTTGTATGACTTGCAATTTGACTTGAGGCTCAAGATGGACTTAAAAGTTAAAGACTTGACTTGAGACATGATGACTCAAATTGTTAAGTTTAAGTTAAAATATTGAATGTAACATGATGAAAACCTCAATCACATTATTGTGTCATTGTGTCAAGTGTCGGGCATTGTCATGATTGGATGATTACTCTGTCAGTCAAGTGTAACCTAGGTAACAAAAACTCTAGTAAAATCCCAAAGGCCCTCAGCACATAAATGGGTTAAATGGGGTCAGTTAGTTTCATTCAGACTCTGCCAAGTCAGTGTGTTCTATAAATAAATAACTTTTCTTTCTCTTCATATCATCCCGTCAGCTGTGAGTTCAGTCGTGTCTGTGATTAATAAATTAATTTCAAACACTTACCACTAGCATAGCAGTTCATTAATCCATTGTAGATCTTTGTCCCAAATGTGTTACTGTGTGACCAGTGCTGTTGTCTTTGTGTGATCAGAAGTACAAACATACTGTAGATATACACAAACACACAGATCCATGTTTTATTCATTTATACTGCATGTTCTATTATTATGAAGAAACATTTTCTGTCTTGGTACTGTGTTGAATAATACAAACGTATGAGACTTTGTTCCGTGCTGTTCAGTGCCCAGTCTGAAGGTCACATCCCTCTTTCAAATGAGGGCCAGAGGGCAACGAGTCTTGGACAGCAGGACACATCCAAAGGGAGTTTCCACACATAATAGTCTCAACACCCATTGCAGAGAGAACAGGGGATGTTTACTTTGTTGACTGACCTTGCACCCTCTCACTCCCCGCAGGATAGACATTGATTGTGTATGATCTGTTCCGGCATCCGAACATCCAACTGTCTGAAGCTGGGTTAAAGAAATAACAAATACACTTTGACACAGCTTTTTGAAAAAAAAAAAAAAATCTGAATGGTTGGGTTTTCATCTAACAACCTTTGTCTTTCTCGTGTTTGATTGAACTTGTGTTCCTTTTGTATAGATGAAATTCATATTCAAACTGAATATGGAATTTTCTTTCATTGATATTATAATAAAACATTGGTTCAATTATTTTAGCTTTGAAATGAAATGGACAAAGAGCCGAAAATTGGTTGTGCAATGTAAAATGCAAAATATATCTCAGTGAAAGCATATTCTATTAAAAGCTAGCACCATACACCCTTTAAATGGAGAGAGTGGTATTCAATGACTAAAAAAAAAAAAAAAAAAAAAAATTTTCAGGATGGCAAAATAAATGTCATTCAGTGGCGCAGCAGAGAATAATTAGTTGATTTGTTAGAAATTATTTCTTAAAATTCAAAACATAAATAGCCGCTTGAGTTGTTATAATTGACTTAATTATATCTTTAATTATGGTTATTGCATGCAAAACAACCATTAGACAGATTACACACATTATGAATGCATGTTCACAGGAACTAAACTAGATTCCTCTAGTTTGGGAAAACTTAAAAGCCACAGTCCCTGCACAGGCTTGTTTCAATGTAAAATCACAGTAACCCATTAAAGAAAGCTGGGACCCCCTGCTGATGTGATTCTGGACCAACTTAAAATTACCCAAACACATACTTGTATCTCTTTTGTAACAACAGTCATTTAATGCTTCCAGCCTTGGGCGATGTACAGAAAGTGGATGAAGACGCAGCGTACTGACACTGATTATAGTAAAACTCCTGCTGTTCTCGGATTCGTATGAAAAAAAAAATCTGACATTAGTAGTTGGACTTGTTTGGTTTATGGGGGGAAATCCAAACTCTCATAGAATTTTAATATCTTTCCAAAGTGGCCTAATGCAGCCCCAAAAACTACAGATCGAACACGTGCATTTGCATAAAGACTAAGAATAAAAACGCCTGGTTCGTTCAGCCTTTGCACTTCCCAACATGAAAAACAGCTCCGGCTCCATTTGAAAAGCAAACAGCAAGTTCAGCAGATTTGACAAGTAGGATAAGGAACGTGATAAATGACCTTGACAACTCACAACGCTGCTCACAGATCCATCCATTTCAATGCATCCACCTTTGCATTCGTAGGCCTACATGTGATTGTAAGTGTTTCTTCCTCTGCTGCCATTTAAGTAGAGGTAACAATAACAAATGCACACAATACATGTATATATTTCCCATGATACATTTTTCATATAAGAAGATCCTAAAAAATCAATCATGTTTTTTTCTTTTCTTGCCTGTGAATGAAAATAAATGCATGAGAGATGAAAAGCGTTATTATTCTGTACCATCGAGCTTCTTTTGATAACATCTTGGAAAAATCATTTCATATATTCTACCCTGCTGGATCACATGAAGCACGATCTCACATTGGGACAGGTTGTTTGAGGAACCGAGAAGAGCATGTTAGGTTTAAGACTGTATTCAGGGGTGTTGGCTAGCTCAGCCGCCCCATGTACAAAGGCTCAGTCCTTGCCGCAGCGTCCCAGGGTTTGAACCCGACCTGCTGCCCTTTGCTGCATGTCATTCCCCAGCTCTCTCTCCCACATTCCTGTCACTCTTCAGCTGTCTCTTTACAATAAAAGCTTGAAAAAGGCCAAAAAAACCAGCTGTATTCCACTTTTGTTGTTTTGTTTATTTTCTTCATTATCAGCTGCATGTATTAAAAATGAAACAGTGTGTCAGATTTGAAGGTCATTTACAGAATGCAACAGTGTGCTGTTTAGTTAATTTGTTGTTTGTTTGGCATTTTGACTTTTTTATGACTGGCTGTTTGCACAAGGCGTTTTATTTTGAAAACTGACCAGATTCTCTATACTGTTTCTGACTCCACGCTTTTTTGTGAAAGTCTGAACCGAAATTATGCGAAAGAAGAATATCTGAGAAAAAGAATGCTACCAACTTGGATTGGCTAAACTTACGGCTGACAGCACTGTGGCTCTCTTTTCCAGGAGCTTTTTCAGGAACAGAGATCTGTAGTCCAGCTGAACACCTGCATGGACTTTTTACAGAGCAGACATTTTGACAATTATTTCCATAGAGCGTATAAAGAATGTTTTTGACACTTTCGCATTTGCTTCACTTCACAGGCACAGAGGTTGCCGCTTGGTCATATAGTGAAGAAAGCACAGGTGGTACTAATAACATTTAGGATGGCTTTGTTCACATGTGAAACCCACTGAGCCAGCGTGCACGTGAACAAGGCCTTGGATTAAATGGATAGCAGCCATTCTTAATGACCATAGTTACCCCTGCTATGACCTGTCAAAATGTCTGCTGTGAAAACGGTCTGCTGCATAGGGAATGCAATTAACTCCCCATACCAGGTCAGTCATTGAAAAGACCTTCCCACCTTATGGGAGTCAGGCTGAAAGGCATTAACTGTCTCCCACAAGAGCTCGACTTAGTGTCATTTGTATTAATTTATTAGTATTAGCTTTATATTCCTTGTATTTATTTGAATGTAATTAATTTATATCATTATTATGTAATTAATAATAATTAGTAATAAATTCAGGCATTATTTTACCTTTTTCTTAGATAAATGCCGCACAAACAGGTGCTGTACACGTCCACATCCACAATTCCAGGTGCACAACCTCACACAAAATCTCCTGATGACACCTCATCAGCCAAGGGCAAACTGCCAGCTACCTTACACTCTGCCTGTCTCAGAGAAAAGCTGTGGATCTGTTGAGGTGCACCAGAGTGGACGTCACTATCACACAGCCACCAAAACAGACTAGATGTGTTCTGACATACCCAGCTACACCAGTCCACCTGCCCGATGCCAATTAGAGAAGGGTAAAGTCTAAAACATGTCTAACAGTGCCTTAACACTGTTTAGTGTTGGACTAGAGTACAAGACAGATGTAGACATCCTACGCAGATGTCTTGTATTTTATGTAATACTGTATGTTATGGATGATTGGACAAATACATACGTTTGTTCTGATTGAGGTGAGAGGTTTAGTTATGGGGAAATAATGTAGGTGCTGGAAATTAGCATGACTATTTGCAGGCATTAAGACCTGAGGTGTTTTCCATGTTATGTTGATTACATAAAAAGAAAAGGCCTATGCTTTTTATTGAAAACATGATCTGTAACTCAAGACTGCAGCAACTAATCAAATGTTTATGTACAGAAATTATAAAGTTGCACTTGTTAAACTTGTTGATGCTGTGCACCTCTGTGACATATTTAGGAGTGTTTCATTTAAGTTGTTAAAGTGTGACTGCAAGTGCTTTTACAGGGTGTGAAAACCAGACTTATTCATTACCAAAATGTGCACTGTTTGCAGCCCCTGGCTCCAACGATGCAGCAATAGTCACGCTGTCAACTGGGCAGGTACAAGATGAGAGCTGTTAATGATATCGTTCTCTTGTGACTGATTGCAGAGTTTTCACTGAAATATGAAGAAAATGTCACAGACAATTTTTTTAGAATGATTTTTTTTTAAGAAATTAGAATTTAATTCTTTTTTCTTTAATTAAGATTAGGTGTCCTTACTGTTTCCAAGGTCTTTAATAGTTTGAAGTAAAACATTCTGTGTAGCTTTACAGTCCTTTGAGACTCTCATTTCTTTTCCCTGCCTTGTAAAAGCTGGACTACTTCTGTTGTAAACTTCAAACAGCTGTTAGTGGACTGAGTCCAAGATTCTTCATCCATATAGAAGACTGGTTATTCTGTATTTTTTTATACACAGATACCTGACCAAAGTCAATAAAGTTTAACTAGTGTATCACTTCAGAAAGTGTTCTGAGCCTGTTAGCATTCCGATGTTAGCATTTAGGCACAACAGTGCTTGGAATTAAGTATTGGCTCACAAAGCTGCTGTCGTTGAAGGTTATCTAGCTCTTCTTGTTAGGGTAGTGGCATCCATGTCTTCAAAGCAGACCTTTTGAGGTTTGGTTTGTTCATTTAGAGCACAGCATTCTGATTGTGCATTACAATCATGATGGATACAAAACACAAGATCAAGAAATAATGATGCACAGCCTGGAGAGCTGACCTGGGGTTATGTTACTGATCATGGCTATGCATAGTATTGAACTCTACTTTATGTGTAATTTTGTATTAACTACATTAAATCTTCGTATGTGAAGATAAAACATTTTTTGCATGCATGCATGTGTGTCCACGACCTTATTAGGACTAATTTTGGCATCCAAGAAAAATGACAATGAAACTCATTGTATGTGCTTATTATTCTGATTTCTAAACTGTATCTGGTTTCAGTGTTGGAAAACTAATCATAGTTTTGTTGACGTCATTCTGAATATATGATGTTAAGACAATTACACGTTTAGCAGAGTTCAATGGCCCGGTTCTTGACCACGGTGTGTTATATAACCCCAGCTACACAGGTTGTGCAACATCTCTTGACCTTGACCAACGAACAATCCAAACAATGTGTTCAAAATGAACAAGCCAATAAACAAATAAAAATAAATAATTAGATAATAGTAATATCTCTGCAAGCTGAACACAATGATGTCTGGAACTAAATGCATCAAAATGCTAACATGACCAGAACAATGCTAACATGCTGAAATTAAGCAGGCATGTGCTTTTGCCATCTTTAGCATGCTAACAGTTAGTAATTAGCACTGAACACAAAGTACAGCATGAGGCTGATAGGAATGTTTTATAATGTGTCCGTCTGTACCAAAGTGATTGACCAACCAATAAGCAGACCTTCATTCCTTGAATCATGCCGCTATAGCATGGCTAAAAATAAACGATGAACACTGTATTTTACAGGAAAGTTACCGCACTGTATCATTATTTGCTCGGCAATCATCTGATAATTATAGGTGCAAAATGTTAGGGTGACAGGTGCCCCAATGACCTCTTCTAGTACATATAGGTCCATGAGATAATATAGGAAAAGAGAAAAGATGAAAGTTGCTACAAATAAACAAAATGTACTGTGAATTTAAACAATGAATTTTGTTTAAGAAATCTGAATCAACACCAGTATGTGTCATAGGCAAATAACTCCACAACACTGTCTAAAAGGTGAAAACAAAGTAGCTCACATTGTATACATTTGAATGCAGTAAATGGCACATTGGCGGAGCACATATAGTCACGTACAATGTAGGTTACGTAAGGGCGGCATAGAAGTAAACATGTAATCATGACATAATGGCAAACTTTAAGGCAATATTTATGTAGATGTACAAACATTTCCCTCACTTTTTTTCTTATTAATTTCTTGCAGTAAAACACAGTACACCATAGTAACTGGATGTAATGGGTGGGTATGACACCATGTAGAAATCTAATTCTGGATGATGGATGGTAATGACAACCACCCACCACCCTGCTAACCAGCACCACAGATGCAATCAAAAGCACTGTAATCATCACTGTAATATATGTACAGAAAGTAACTTACTAAATGCTTCAGTGCAGAGGTATAATATCGTCCTCCTCGAGCTCCAGTCCTTTCGCCTTCTCTTTGCGGGCGCTGAGTTGCTGTTATTGTGTGAATGAGCACTTTCCAGTAAGTGACGGCAATCCAAGGCCTCATTGGGGTTGGCTTTAGCTGACATTTGTAGTGCAGTTATTCAGTGTCATTCTTCCTGCTTCTGATCTCTTTGTCACCTCCATCACTGAAGCAGCCTGAGCTCTCTCTTCAATCTGCATGGCTGATAACCCAATTAACATGTTCCTCTTCAATCCATGGCTCCTTCTCATCGCCTTCCATCATAAAAGGTAGTAGGGGATTCAAATTTGAACGGGTTTACACTCTCAAGATATGAAATAAGAAAGCGCTAAGAGTTTCATTTAGCAGCTACAAAAATGCTGTTATATCATAGATGAATTAATTCACACAACTAACTACATTTATCAGGAACATAGCAGTTGGAGGTTTGGGGAGGTTATCGCCACAAACAACACATCTCATACCATGTGGGAAACATTCAAGCAAATCCTCTTTTTTTCCCAGCTGCAAATGCAATGCTGCTGAATACTTCACTACCGCAGCACACGGAGGGTATAATTGAGAGTACCTGTCAGTTCTGATGCCAATGCATGACTATCATACAGAACACACCGTGCTGCAGTTTTTTAGTTTGAGTCATGAATGTTTAAAATCACAGTGAGGCATCTCCTCATACCAGGTACTACTTACATGTGACTTGCAGCTGGAGTGCATTTACTCTCCTACCCGATAAAGCTATGTGTTGTCTCTCACATACCAAAGTCCAAAGACCTGTTGACATCCCTCCACTTTATTTCCTGTGTTGTTGTTCGTCACAGAAAGCACTTCAGTACCTGTTATTTTGTGCCTCCGGCTAATGGAAGCTTCATTATTTGATGCACAGTGTCTAAAAGGAGTGACACATTTACAGGAGTAAGAACGAACAATATAAACCCCTCACTGAAAAGCACTTAGAATGTGAAGTATTTTAATCACTACTGAAAACACGGCTACAAAGGTTACGTTGGATTCCAGCCGGGAGCATTTATTAGATAGAAAAGAACATTGGAAATCTGGGTGGACATATGAGATTTCAAAGCAGCATTTTACAGGCACCGTACAAAACAGAAATATTGAATATCTAAAAAGGAACAATCTAAGAACTTATAAGATGATATACTGGACACCCACACATGGAAATAACATGGATATGCAATACAGGGAGTTGTAAAAGTTGCGATTGGTATGTATCCAATGTGCGACCTACAGGGAAGCCTGGAAAACATGATTCGAAATATTTTTGGGATCTCCAAAACATTGATAATGTGCATCTTGTGCTATGCATTTCTATGAAGTTACAGATTAAGTTAGATGTATTCAAATACAACAAGTGAATGATTGCAGGCATGAATGTTTATTTGCAACCAATATCCTACGAATTTAAAGTCTTTCAACCTGCATTAAATGGTTTGTATTTTTATATTTATATTATATTTTAAAATGATACCAAAAGTGGTTGTCTATTTACATATTCAGCAAAGACAGAGGAACTTCAACACTTATTTTGAGTGATGTTTTGCCTGTCCAACATTTAGCCTATTGAGCTGCTAAATGTTTCAACAGCTAGTTGCTAATCAGTGTTAAGCAGGTATAGCCTAAAGTATAGTTTACAGCCTTAACCAAGGCAGGTGTTTCTACAATGGAGTCCCATCAAGCAGTTCCCTGCTGTGGCTGGAAAGAACGCAATGAGCAGAAAGACGCTGAAACTCTCTAAGGGAGTAGAAGTGAGAGGGACTGCAGAGTTGGGTAATCATTCGTTGTGGTTTTGTCTCTTGTTCGTTAATTTGTCTGTGTGTTGATTGGTGCTGGACAGGTAGCATACGCTAGGTTTATCAGCTTCCCCCGTTTAACTTAAAACAGCTCGCTGTGCCTGAAAACACTGTAATAGGTAGAAAGATGTTGAAACTCTCTGAGGGAAGTAGAACTGAGGGGAAGTACAGCACCGAGTTGTAATTCTCTGTGGCTTTGTTATAGATATCAGCAACTCCTTTCCTAAACACATTCATTTAGCCCATTGTTAAAATCAAAATACTGATTATAGCAGCTCCAAAGTCATTAATAGTAAGCTTAGAAACGTTTTAACAGTGAGAGAAAGCATCAAATCAAAAAATGGGTTGACAATACACTACCTCCCTCCCCCCTTAGAGATGAATGGGCTAAAAGCACCATTAGCTTTGGCCGTGATTGTTTTATTCTCCTACAAACAAATCAAAATAATGCTACAATTAAATGTTAATGCTTTAAGCAGTGATTTTTTTTTTTTTTTTTACACGATTGTATCTTCAAAGCTTTTACACCTGGGATAGCATCATCAGAAATCCCCCTAATCACAGTGATTTCTGTTATTTTAACTCACTATGGCTCTTTCACCGTGTGAATTCTCAGTAGAAAATGTACGCACTGCATAGGGACATCTACTGTAAAATGACTACAGTGGAACAGCTTGTGCACTTTATATATATGTGGGAATTTCAGTTATGTACCTTTGCATCTCTCAGTTATGCTGCAAAATGATTGCTAATCATTTGTGTTTATTATTTAGTAATTATTCAATAGCTGAAGTGATTTGCACTGCCTTTATTTACAGTAGCAACACATAAACATCAGTGTGTATTGAAGATCGAACATCTTTAAAATAAATGGACGGTCTCTGTGGCCCAACCCTGCAGTACAGCACCACCACTGCTGTGGCATTTGATGAAACTTAACGAGGAGTGGTCAGCCTTGGACGTAGCCACCATGTGTCTCTGTGCTCCCTCTCTCCCTCTCTCTCTCTCTCTCTCTCACACTACATCTCCTCCTGTTGCATATTTCATCCTCGCTCACATTTAAGTCGTTATGGAGACTCAAATGTCACTGATTTCTATCATCCAAATCCCCCAAAGCCTCCATATGGACATTACAGAAGAAAAAAAATCATCTCACACTTCAAGAGCTACAGCACTACACAAAACACACCCGTGGGTGCACTGCACACCGTTTATGATCTATATCACAATTAGAAATCAAAGGTCTCCCTTGGTGAAAAATGTCAGTTGGGTTTGAAAGAGTTCAAGTCTTTTTTTTTCTGCCTGTTGTGGGAATAGAGGGAGAAAGGGTAAATGGTAATAATTCTTTCAAAAGGTTCTTGATGTCTTTCTTGACATCTTGAGTGTTTGTGGTGAGGGGAACAGTGGCACATTACGATAAACAGCAATTAAAAACAATTGTGAATGTGCAGAAATGAAAAACACTGATGTATTGTAAGATGTTTACATGAATGGTAATGTTAATGTGAGCATATGTCATAGAAATGCACTGGTCTGAATATAATAATATATACTCGGAAATTAATAAATGAAGATGAATCTGCCATATTTACAATTTAAATCAATAAAAAATAACCTTAAGTCGTTGTAATCAATAGTTGTGCTTCTGTTTCCCTTAAAGCATGACAGCAGTAAGCTTGCATTAAAGAAATAAATAACTACTATCCAAGAGTATTAGCACAGTCTTAAGATTAACTGCCAGTCTGTGAAACCTGCAGCGTCACAGTTCTCAAAGTGACATATGAGGCGACATGTTACAACGCTGCAAAACCAAAAATCTCTCCAGGGGATTAACTTCAGGCAATTGTCCATTTTATCCCCCACTGCTGATCTATAAATATGTCATAGACACCAAAATATGGCATTAGATGGGAGGATGGCATTTGTCTTTGTGTGAAATGCTCGGATGAGACAATTAAAACCCTTGCGTGTGTGATCTAAATAAGGCTCTGACTGTCAAAGCAATCTGTTCCCACTGACTTCTGCTAATGCTAATGTGTAACATGTGAACAGAGACAGCGCTCTGCTTAAACTGACAGGTTACTGTTTGTCAAATTTCAAACAATTAAGCGAATGAGAGAGATGAGAACATCTGCAAGTAACACCTATAGATAAACAGTTAACCATTAATAATGGAATATCCCTTTTATCCCCCCTTTAGCTGCACTTAACATGCTGCACAATCTGCACATGCATATCAGTTTTATTAGTTTTATTATTTCTATTGTTTGTATTACATAGCGAGTGTTTATGTTCCCTAAATGAATCCTATAACTATTAGTGCTGTAATGATCCAGATCCAGCAAACTGTATCCTAAAGGGCGTGTTAAAAATCATGATAGCTTTAGGAAATCTACCTAATGTTTGTAGGATCACTGCCTGAGTGATCAGAAACCGGATAAAGACATCTGGGGTTTGTGCATGAGTGTTTTTCTGTTTCTTTAATAAGAGGCTTTGCAATTTAATGTTTTGCAATTTGCAATGATCTTTGCACAGGTTTAATGTCCCCCTTCTTAAGTTGCTGCTTATCTTCAAACAAAGCATTGTTGTGTTTTGCTAATGGTATATTTAAACCGGTATGTCTCCTTTTTTTATTGTCAAAAAGTGGTTTATGAAAATCAAAAAAAGGGGAACTGTTATGGAATTTTCTATCCTTAGATTACTCAGTGTCACGTGTGGGCCTTGAGGTCCTCAACAGCAGTAACTTATTGGCTTTTATTGAGATCAGTAGGTGCCAGTCTATCCGAATGTTGTGGTGGCCATGGTCGAAGAAACCTATTGCTGGCTTCCTAGACGTAATAGATAGCTTACTGTGATGTTTCTTTAATGTAAACAGACAACAGTGTCTCCAGACTAGAATGTGCTGACAGTAACACTAACATATACATTCTCTTATTCTGGGCGTGTAGTATTTGTGGTGTTATCTTGGGTTTTAAAGTCTATCCAACAGCATGAGTTGGGCAGAATGTGAGACCGACTCAGGCACTTCTGATGTACTATGAGAGTGTCCCTAATTCTCCTTGGCCAAGCGTCAATAAATATTACAGTATAAGACATCAGAGGCTCCTGAACATTTTCTCCCCTCCTGACCTCACTGTTGATCATTGAGTTCAGCATTTTCTCCACAAGAACCTCATAGAATAAGTGTGGTTATTATTGGGGAGAGGGGGGGTGTGAATTTGGGTTAATGTCTAGCAGCAGTAGCCAGCAATGTAATTTAATGTGGTGGGGGGGACGCGGTGATATGTGATGAGCAGGACTAAGATGTCACTTAGAAATCACAAGAGAATTAACAGGTCCACATGCCTTGGGGACACCTAAACCCAGGACCTCAGCAACTTTGGCTTAACTATGTGAGCTTAAAGGTCACACACTAATATACACTAACATCAGTGATTTCGTACATTGAAATTAAACTGAACAAGTGACAAGAGAACCAATATATCAGTAGCTGGCCATACAACTAGTTTTACACCTCACTCAACACTGTATACAGTACACTATGCATCACCGTGATAATCAACTATGACATTGACATATGTATCATAGCTCACTGTTTCCAAACCAAAACAGAATTATGAAAAAAGCACCCACAATACTAATATAATCCACAAAAGAAATGAAATATGCAAACACCCTTCAAATAAATCCCAAATTAAAAATAATAATAATATTTTTGTACAGACAAAACAGTAAAAACATGAGACAAAACTTACAAATGAATGGGTTTACTTGCCCAGAAATCATAACAGTGCCACACATCCACACCGATCAGACCCAGCCACACCATGCATGCAGCCACGAGGCTCCGGGAAGAGGTGAACCTCATCTGCAATGATGTAGCCATCTGTATACTGTATACACGACGTGGCAGCACCAAACCTCAAATACCTCATCTGCTAGTGGCCAAATCAAGTAACCAACCAAGTACTGGTTCAAAAAGTTGAGTGTCTTTTAGCTGCAAATGCTGCATTTTTTTTTTTTTTGCTTTTTTGGATAACCAAAATATAGAATATGAATGATCTGAATATTCAGCATTATAAACTATACCCTAGATTTGGTCAATATAGCACTAATGCAAGACAACTATGTCCTGTACCAATGAACACCAATCAAGACACAAGAATGTTTTCATGTTAGCTTCATGGTTTATATTACATTTTAAACCAAAACCAGAATGCTAGAACAGGTTACGTTTACCCTTCATTTTGTTGTGTTAATGAATTACAAATTGTGTGTTTAATGTGTAGAACATTCCAGTAACACAATGCACTGTAAAGAAAACACAGTCACACTACAGTTCTTTCTTTGACAGCTGATTGTGAACACTGTTTCAGCTGCTATAACAAAGCCAGCACCAGTGGACCGCTGTCAAAGGCTCTGAGGTTGAACAATGGCTCATAGATGGTCAAAAGGTCCACAATATAGCTCGCAGCGAGGCCTTGACAAGCACTAAAAGTTATCAATCAAATTTTCAAATCAATCATGAAACTGACAGGCAACCAATGTAAGGATGCCAGAATAAGAGTAATGTGGCCCCGTCTCTTTGAGCTGATTAAAAGCCTCTGCTGCAGCGCTGAGCTGTGGCTTGTTTGTACATAAAATGTCAGAGTGATACCAGAAAATATAAAAGCGGCTATGACTGTTTTATGTGATAGTGATAGACGTGGCTAATCTAATTTTGGCGATATTTAAAACTGGAGAGAACATGAATTACTGCTTTAATGTCGGTCAAAGTTTATTTTCTTTGATTGAAGATGCTCCGCCGGTTTAGGTGCAGCCTTCATATTTCTGCAAACATGAAGAGACTGCTGAACGTGTCTGGGTATCATACTTACTGTACACTCCTTGTAGCTCGAAGACATCCAGTCCTTTTATGGCTGCTAGAATTACGATATGTCCCCTGAAAGATTTGTATCATCTTGCTGTTTCACTCGGAGGTCAGACAGAGTTTTCAGGGTTGAGAACATTGCTGTGTGCAATGTCACCAGTGTATTTTATGAGCTGGCTGCCTTGCTCAAGGGTGTAACAGAGTTCTATTTGGGTTACTAAAACTAGCTACCGTAACCGTAAAAAAAAGCACGACAGATAGACCTTTTGTTTGGGGCTTCTGCATTCATCTTTGAGAAACCTAATTTCAGTGGCCTTTTATGTGCAGCAGCTTCTCTTGTGCATGATTTTGGCATACTGAGTCTTCCAAGGTTCACTCTGAATCAACCTCCCTTGTCACTGTGAAGCTTCACGGAACTGTCCAATATGACAGCCTCCCACATAATGAGGAAATAAGATGATGGATATCTGAGCAACACTGGTTACTCTTTGAGTTTACTATGAGTTTGACTGACTGAACACACTGTGCTTAATGTCCAATTAAATGACAGGACAACAGAACACTGGCGACGTTAACTCACTGTCTTCCATCAGTCTGACATTCTTACCATCTCCTGTATTTCTTGTTCTTAATGTAGCAACAGAATTCAAATAGTTAGCACTAATTCAACTACGCCAGTACTGTCAATAAACCTGAGAAATAATAAGGAAATCATCTACCCCATCATACCCCTCTAATCCATCTAACACATACATACATAGAATACACACAAAAATCCAGAACAGTATGCGATGTTCAACACAATGATGTTCTGTCCGGTGCTGCAGTCAGACTTTCCACAAAATTAACACTACTTTAACCACTAAACAAATTTATTTCACGTAGTATGAGAAGACATGATGCATGTACTGCACCTGTCACTGATTTCAAATGGGAAATATTAGGAAGAGAAATGCAAATTTGCAGCTTACTATACTGCTACATATACTGCCTGCTAAACAGGGTCAGGAATTACTGTACTCTATTTTAACTTGTGTCATAATGGTGGCCCTTGGAGAGTCTAATATTCTATTCTAAGAAGCACTACTCCATCACCTCGTAGTTTTACTGAACTACTTAACCAAGTCTGAGTCTTGCCTTGTCTGTTACAGTATGATATATGCTGCAGTGGACTGAGATAACCTCTCTGTACATTCTCACTACATACTTGAGGTTAAATGAGTGAGAGGTCCTTAACGCCTCCAGCTGCACTCGAATCCAAGAAACCATTGGGACATTTTAGCGGTGCATGCATGAGAGGATGTGGTGTGATTCAATTTGACGCTTGCAACAACTGATTAGCAGGCCATTAATATGTAGGCACATGTATAGGTTTCCAATCATCAATAAATGGAAGGAATATAACAGATCTTCTCACTAGAAGATGCTGTTAAAAGAATTGTTCCTCAAGTTTAAAAGATGCAGTTAAAAGAAGAAGTGTTTGAAATTAAAAAAAAAAATGGATTTGGGACACTCACTAGAGAGCCATCAAGATAAAGCCTTAGTCCTCGTCCCCTTTGAAAGTGCTGTATCTCTTTCACAGGTACAACAATTAAATTGCAGCTGTCAGCAGTGGAGATATTAAACTCGTTCCCGGTTCTGTTTCCCTTTCTGCTGACGATGACCTTGGTGGGGAGATGGAGGCTGGCCGCTGAAGCCTCATGCTGGTTGAGAGGGTTCGTGCGCTCTGTCTCGTGGAGAGCCAGCCATCTGGGAAAGGGATATTCATCACACTGAAACACAGTACACACACAGCCACTGGCACAGACACTATCATCATCATCACCATCATCATCATCAACACGCTCGCCAGCATCATCACATGTTCCCGGGCTCTGTGAAAATCCCGGACCGGCAGCCCTACTGTCTCACAAAGTGATGTTACACAATGTCATCTAATCTCCCAAGGTGATAGTATTGGATGACTGCCACCAGTTGTTGTTTTTATTGTTGTTATTATTTTTAAAATGAAACAAAAGCACTGTTCATGCATACATGTCGAGGTTTCATGTCAAACTGCAGGCCAGTGACCAGGTTTAAATATCATGAGATAAAGACTGAAGTCTTCATACTGTACATAAACCGCTGAATGCGTCCTTTCCAATGAATCCGAAACGCTCTCAGCCTTTAGCCAGTAATTTCACTGGGATTTGTTGCCAGGCTTTCCTACCAAACCAATCTGGAATATCGTCCATAGCCATAATAACTTTGCACCACCTCTTTGTGAGGCACTTTGGTCCAAAAGCTGCTTTGTGTGTCATACAGTATAAATAAAATATACCTGAAACTGTTCACATGGATAATTTCAATTATGAATATTTTTAATCATTAATTAATTATTATTATAATATTTCAATTTCTGAGGTATGGCTAACTGTTTAGGGATGTCATCTCGGGTTTAATGGTTGAAATAAACTGTATTTTTTCTCTCTTCTAAAAATAGAATATTAATGACTTATAATAATAATAATAAAATGACTTTACCTTTTATGTCTTTCTGCCATTGGTACAGACTAAGCCGATGGCTACTATTACTTGTATTATCATATCATATGATTGAACCTAATTTATACCAACATCTCTTGATTAATTTAAGTAAAGCATCTGCATTTTGGTTGCTTGAGGTCATTTCTCAGATTCGACTGACTGATCTGTGATTAAGGTATGCTTAGATTTACAAGTACTCAGCTTATTGAATGTGGGAATTTTCCATCCTTTGGTCACACAGGGCCACACATCGGCCTTGGGTCATATACGGAGATGGCACTAAATCAGTTCACAGAAGACGGTCTCTCTTTGGCATGCTGTTTGGAGTGCTGGAGGCGTGCAGGTACTAGCCTATCTCAAAATTACCTGGTGACCAGGGTCAAAGAATGAATGTTGGCCTCCCAGACATAATGGATAGCTAATTGTTGACGTTCCATTAACATGAACAGAGTACAGTGGCTCCAGACTAGAATGTGTTGAAGGTGAAACACTAACATGGGTAAATAGATTCTCTTTGACTATTTCTGGGCGTAAAGTATGTGTGCTGTTATCTGTATGGGATTAAAGTCTGCTGACCACCAGTTCGCCAGAATAGAGTCCGACTCATATTCATAGTATAATATGATATGATATCTGGAGATTTTGACAGACACAGAAGACTGAAGAGTAGAGGAATGTGGGGAGAGACAGAGAGATGGGCAACGACATGCAACAAAGGGACGCAGGATGGATTCAAACCCTGGACTGCTGCTGAGCCTTAGTACATGGGGCGGATGCTCCACCGACTGAGCTAATTGACCCCCCCGCCCCACGCATATCTGATGAAGCTTCAATTAATATTACAGCATAAGACCTCAGAGGCTCCTGAACGCCTTCCTCCCTCCTGACCTGGTGCCATTAAATTTCAGCAATTTCTCCACAACAGAATGCAAATGATTATTTCCACCGTTGGAGCCAAAGTTGCTATATTTATAAATGAAGTCCTCTAATCCATCCTCTGCCCTTCAGTATAGCTGCTTCTTTTACCGTGTGCGTAGGCTGCTTTAGTTTTATACGTCAGTAAATCATTGTTACAGCAGCCGTAGGTTTGTTGTGTTTTGAGATCGGCTGTTTTCCTCCCCTGAGTGTGTTTGTGAGACCAGTAATTATTGATTGACATTTGTCAGGTGTGCGGGTCCCTGATCAACTGGGGTGACAGTTGGTAACTGGTCCATTAGCTCGAAGGCACTTGCAGCTGATTGGTTGCCCAGACAACATCAGGGTACAAACAAAGCCGGGCTGAATTGTGATGCTGGGGAAGAGCTCGTTCTCCTGCACCTCCTAACCCAGCTACACTGACCTTCTTTGTATGCAGTATGGTGATTGTTAGATGTTGTACAGCTCTGTTGGAGAGCTCTGTCGGGGAATTGCAGGTGTGAGCTGTCTGTAATGTTATCTGTGTTTCCTCCTATTACTTTGGTGGGTAAGAAACTGCTATTTGATTTTCTTTGAGCTGTTTTTCTTTCTCTGCATGACGTTCTTTGGCCTTCTCTAAAATTGAATTCTTACTAACGTTAGTGTGTACAGATTCTAAATAAATAGCTCATCGTGTGTCACCTGTTTGGTTGTCACCTGCTCTTGGAAACTGAACAAAAAGAGTCATTCATGTCGTGTGTTCCCTCCTCCAGATGGTGAACAATAATCGTGTCATTAAGACATAGTTTGTGAATCAAATGTTGCTATTTTGTCAAAAAAAAAATATGCAGGTACACGAGAAGTGAAGTTACAATTATACACAACTGTCATCATCACACACTAAATATCAAAGTATCACAGCATGCACAACACCAACACTGAAAAGACAGTTATAAATAGATGTGACAGCAGATTTCGCTGTCTGTCAATGAACTTTCAGTTCACAAGTATGAAAGCAGATAATTTCTCAGAAGACTACTCAGTAAGTAGCCATGAATCCTTCCTAATATGTACTCAGTGACCACTTGAAAACATGAGCTGTACTTGGTGAACATTAAATCTGAGTTATGACACTTCAGTTACAGTTTTTATTTTTACCAAACATGAAATTGGTGACATAAATTACATCCATTTGTTCATTTATATACACAAACAAATAATAACACACTTTACAGCTACAAAACAGACTAATCATAAAGGCTTAAACTTTCATCTAAAGGCCACCAGAACTGCTGGTTCTGTTTCTGCCTTGGGACATACAGTAGTCTTACTCAACAATAATTCATGTGGTTCATTTTATATGTCCAGATTTTTTTTTTTTTAGAAAATATTGACTGTAATAACAGCAGAAGCTCAGAATGCTCATAAAGTAATCATGAACAGGGCTCTGGCCATGATTTGATACTGAGATCATGAGTCTTAGTCCCTCTAGGGAGGTTCAGGGACACTAATTCCACTGGTAGAATAGAATCATAATACTGTATATGTATATGTAACGAGGTGTGCACGCAGAGATGCTCAGCTTCTAGTGCCCACTGCCAGATAGTCACTTGATGAGCAGATGTTTTCACATTCTGGGTGTACAGGTGTGTACCTTGTAAATACAGGAGTATACCTTGTTAAAGGGATAGTTCGGGATTTTTGACATGAAGCTGTATGGCATCCCCGTCAGTAGTGTCGCACAGCCACACCGACTTACCCCCGACAGTGTCCCGTGGGCCGAGTTCTGTCCAGGTTTGGTCAGCAACGAAAGTAGTCCGGCAGGTTTGCTGGGATACGTAAATAAAAAGTTTTTCTTCTTGAAACAGCATGTGTTCAAAAGAGTGATTTATTTGCATCGCAAAACCGATGTCCTCGAAAAAGTCCCACCTCGTAATCAATTGGTCCTACTTTCTCTCTTTTTGTATCCCTGCGCTGCTGCAAGATGACAACGAGGGCTGGGCTGCCCGGAGAGAGCCTGGTGGGGCGGAAGGAGCTGGGTCGGAATGGGGCACTTTTTCAAGCGGCCCATTCCAACCCAGCTCCTTCCGGCACTCATCCGCGAACAAAACTAAACAGTAGCGGCCACTCAGCCAGTAGTGGCCGCTACCTTGTTAATACAGGTGTGTATCTTGGATGTGCGACACTACTGACGGGGATGCCATACAGCTTCATGTCAAAAATCCCGAACTATCCCTTTAATACAGGTGTGCACCTTGTTAATACAGGCGTGTACCTTGTTAATACAGGCGTGTATCTTGTTAATACAGGCGTGTATCTTGTTAATACAGGCGTGTATCTTGTTAATACAGGTGTGTACCTTGTTAATACAGGTGTATACCTTGTTAATACAGGTGTGCACCTTGTTAATACAGGTGTGTACCTCGTTAATACAGATGTGTACCTCGTTAATACAGACATACCTCAATACCCTTAATACATACCTCATTTGTGTGCAGCACATTGGAGATTCAACAAGAAACATGTTGTTAATTTTGGAAATGATTACATCGATTTTTTTTCCAACACATTTTGACTATTGGACTTCACAACGCTGTGGAGTTACTGGAAAATAGTTCCGCTGTGCTGGCAGGTCACAAATACAGCCCTATTAGGATTTAGGAGCTAAATCTGTCCATGGAATTTTGTTTTCTTTAACAAATATCTCTACAACTGTCACTACAAGACTGAGCTAGCAAGGCAGTTTAGTGTTTTTATGTGTTCACCAGTTTGCAAATAGAAATAGTCTCTGTTGCTAGGTTGCTACTACTACTTGGACTACTGGCTGGAGTAGTAAATCATGTTCCGTTACACACAGTATACAAGTGTATCACCATAACTGATTCTTCCAGGTATTAGTCACGTATTTCCATGGTTTTATATACAGTTTATTTTCAGTGACACCATAACAAAACTCTGGTGTACGGTTTCCATTCCAGTCATCATCATCCATTCTAATCATCAACACGATCATCCACTAACATATAACAACTTAACGACACTGTGCACATCAAATGAAGTACAGAATTGGATATACAAATACACATACCACGTAATTTTTTTAAATTATTTATTTATTTTTTATTGTGTGACATGATGGAAGCATCCCATTGATGTTTTCTGGAGAAGCAAAGAAACTGTCCACATATACTGACCCTTTTCTCCCGGTGAGCCCACTCTGTCTGCTTGACTGGGTGGCTATGAAGGATGTTTACTGGTGAATGACAACAGCTCCAGCAGAATGGCACCCTGAATCACATGCATTATTAAAAAATGTCAGCTCTGCCTGTGTGTTTGCATTTCCAAACCCTGTGACAGGCTGAGCGTCAAGACATACTTGTCATGCACAATCACGAGCTCGTTATGAAATGACCAGAGATTCAAAAAAGAAAAAAAAAGAAAAAGAAAGACAGCTAGGGAAGAAAATTCTTTGAATAAAACATTCACTGAAATGGACATGTGCTTTTTAGTTGTCTGTGTCATCAGCCTAAGCAGGAAACCTGTTTATTATGACTGCCCGCTCTGGATTTGATGTGTATTTGGCAGAATGAAATACAGTTTCATTTTGTTTTAATGTTTCTGCACTGCACTTTTTGTAGAGGCATATTGATTAACTATGCCCTGTAATATTTGTGTGAGGAGTACTAGCTTTGAGACACACTGTAATAAACTAATTACAAATGCAGCTGTGAAAAGTATTGGGACCACACTAACCCTGGCACTGAACATTGCTGAGATAATTTAATGTGAAAGCACTTACAAGTAATAACTGCTAAGTTTCAGTCACTGCTGCTGAATGATGAAGCCAGAGCAGAAATGGCACAAAAGGCACTTTGGCTTGTGACCATACAGTTTGATCCAATCTCCAAAACAACTTGAGCCAGTAGTACTACTACACATGACTACAAATTAAGTTTGTTATACATGATCAGAATGTTTGTGTCGGTGTGATCCATTTGCAAAGACGCCGCACCATGCAGCACTGATATTGCTCTTGCTCCCTTCTGGGATTTTGCGTTTTATCACTGCACTCAAATTACAACCATTTACAACCTTTATATTGTCCGTGACCTTTTATAGCTAAAACAACAAGGTGACATCTGTTTGTGACCTAACCGGAAAACAACTTGAAGAAGGAATGGGTCTAAAAGGGTCTAAAAAACCATCAATTCATGCACTAGACAAAAAGACAAACATATGTTGCTGAATATTGTCAACAGTCCTGGCTGTAAACTAATGCTATTTGGGGAGCCTTGGAAAAGTTTTGGGAACCTCTGACCTGTGCTACACTTTGCCTCTGCACTGTGTTGTCACTCTGCCATGATGTCTGCTGCTTGCTGGTTCCACCCAGGCTCCTCCACTCTGCCCGGATTTTGCTTTTTCTGGTGCCAAACATCTGCCAACATGGCAGCGAGCAGGAAACCACAGCACAGCCCTCACAATATTCTTTCCTCAACCTTTGGGCCACAAGCAAGCATCAATTGTATCTCTACAGTCTGTTGATGCTTCTCATATTTTCCCGAGTGACAGAATGGGCAGATAATGCAGTTCATAGCTAGTCAATAACAAATGTGTCTCATTGTTTTTGACTTTTAAATCAGCCAGGATTATTTTCTTAATACTCCAGAGCAGCAATTAACTGTTTCTCTAGATTTTGGCCACATCATATTTGCTGTATGGTGCGTTGTCCAAATGTATTAGAGCTCCTATTTTAAACTTGCTGAAATTCATAGAGGAGAGAGGATGTTGTGGAGGTCTCTGGGTGAGAGGTAATTTCCAAGATGCATTACTTTATTTGTCCGTACAGACATGTAGTGTGAGTTTCATTAATACAGGTGTCAGACCTGAGGTGCGGTGATATCAGATGTTAACATTTATACTAAATTACTTTATTCATAATGTGAAGTTCTGGCAGGGCTGCACCTGGTATCTAGTCAGCAATCTCTAGAGACTCTACTGACACATTTCAAAAGATGAAATCAGTGAGAGGATGATTCATGGAGATGATTACTGTTGGAATCTTTTTAATTAGGTTCTCTTGCAAGTTCATTGCATCATTGTGGCTAATCTGGATTGTTCAGAAATTCTGTAATTAGTGAAAACGTTTGTTATATCGCATGCAGACGGTCTGTCTGAAGGTCCCAGAAGCTTTGTACAGCTTTGATAGAAACAGCCAAAGTAAGGTTCATTTTTCATTTTTTCATTCATTTTTTTATGAACAAATCAGTGTAGTAATATGTTACTTTGAATAATAAATAATCATAACTTCACTATCCTTTATTACTCCATTTTGCAGACATTTTTGTAGTGTTTTCCCTTGACTCAAGTTTGCTTGCTCAATTATATATAAAGTCGTTGCATAAGTTTTTGTCCCTTGTGTATAATTTAAAACATGCATGAAAGACGATTTTCACCCGGGAACTGTGTTGCATTGTTTATGACTCCCTACTAACAGTGGTCCATCTATCATGACCAGTAATCCCCAAGCTGATTGTGCTGCAACTAACTATGGCGACCAAACAATCAATAGTTTATTGTACTGCATAACAAGCACTGCTGAATGGCTGATAATTAAGACATACCTTGGTGCATCAGTCAGGACCTGTGAGCTGTGACTGTACATGCTGAAATGAATGCCAAGGCTTTGCGTGTGAAACAATGTGAAAATGTCTTCAGTAAACAAAATGTGTGACTATTTCAATGAATCAATCAGGTGAAAAAACTGAGTGAGTTATTTATTACAGTGAGAGACTGATAATACTAACCGATAGTATCACACAGTAATCAAGAATAGATTGATCCAACTAACAAGTACAAATATGTAGCTGAAGCTAATTTAGTGCTCTTTCCCAGTATGCCACAGACCTCCATTGTTGTCCAAAAGCTAAGTCTAAATCTCTGTGCCAATGCTGTCTCTCAGTTCAGATACATTTCTATGTAGTAAATGTGTACTGGTGCATTGTAGTGTTGTCTTGAATTGAGTATGGTCATTGTGTACTTACTTGAATGACAATCGCAACATTTTACTGCATTCACTTCTTCTTTGACGAAATTGCAACCAGAGCATTAGTGTGCTAAAGACAGACTGCTAAAGTATAAATATAAAACATATGTACGAGTCCTCTGCCATCAGTTCCTCAGTAGTGGTGGTCCCTTCTGCTATGTAGCCAAAATGGCCACCAATGAGGGCAAGTGCACTTGCACACAGGAATGTTCTGAGCTACAATCTAACATCTGCATTCGGACATGATGGTGTTACAGGTACAGTATTGCTTGTCATGTTCACCGTCATAGTTTGTTGTGCAGGTAAGCCGGCGCCATTCTGATCATTACTATGGTAACCGAGGTCAGACGATAGGACTGTTAGATACAAAAGGTAATCTTCAGTGTCAGATAACAATGTCAGACCATAAGCATATTTTGTTGTGTGTACACTCATGACCAATTGATGAATACTTTATACTGTACAATAGATGCATTAAGTATGACCATGGGCATAGAGTAGCTGTGGCACTATTCTGAAGGAGTATAGACGAGCCAGCGAGGACAGCTCTTTCAGAACTGAGGCATCATCTTGTCAGGACAAGTTTATTGATAAATTCTCCATTTTCCTTGGCCAAACTTCAATAAACCTTTCAGCATAAGACATCTTGAACTCCTGTGCATTTTCTGTCCGCTGACTGATCATTGATGAATAGAATTTTCTGCAACAATAGAACACGTGCAGATCTATATAGCAGATCTGTTTTTTTTTTTTTTCTCGTAAAGTTGTTTCACACTTTTTGTTTTTTCATTTCATTTTTACATGAGCCAGTCTTTACTTATATCAAAATAAAGCATGGAGTGTCATGGACATTACTCTGTACTTAAGGAGAATAAGATGATTTGTTAGTGCTGTCGTCTGACACTGTTTGATCATCAGGTATTCAGAGTCACAATCTTTCTACAGTATACTTTACATGATAAACATGTCAGCTGTCATGACCTAAAAAGATAAGAGCAAATGCTCATTAACATTTAGTTTTTCTGACCTCAGTGGAGAAGTAAACCACTTCTTTCCTTTAGAAAAGAGAAGGCTCGACGACACAACACAGCTAATAACAGGGGCACTCAAAGGCTCTCCTGCAATGATGTTGGAAAAATATTCTACTTGAATGCCCACGCTGTTCTTGCTCTCATACCCCCACCCATCCCTTCCATCTATCCAGTGCACTTACCCTGCCCCTTTCTCTCTCCATTTCTCTGTGCCACCACTTCCCCATCTTCTCTTTCTCTTTTCCCCTCCGACACTACTCTTTAATTTCCTTTCCATCCTACATCTCTCTCTCTCTCTCTCTCTCTCTCTCTCTCTCTCTCTGCTGCCTCTGTCCGAACTCATGCCTCAGTCTCTCTGCAAGGATGCTTTGAACCCACATCGCATGTGGGTGAGCGACCCCTAAAAGCAAAAGGGCTCCTCTTGCCACAGGTGAATCACTTTGCTTTGCTTTTATCTGGCTGCCACCGAGTCCCACGAAGTCAGACATTTGTGCATGAGCAGGAGCAGAAGGTTTCAGATGTCCATGCTGTATAGCCAAACAGCTATGAATAATGAAACAGAGGTGAGATAAGAGGTAGACGCAAAGAGGACACATTCAATGCAGACTTACCAACAGGTTTTCAGCCAGGGAAAAATATTTTTACATGTCCTTAAAAAAGTTCACAAAGATGTTTTTTAAATGTTTGACTAAGGCATACAGCACCACACATGTACGAGTATTTTAAATGATTTGATCTTGTAAATATTCAGCTGAATACATGATGAAATTTCTTTCTGAAGCTGAGGAACGCATCATTTTTCTTCCGCTAAAGTGAAGGTGGCCTATTTAAGAATCCAATCCAAAATTCATTCACTCAACCAAATTCCGATTCATCCCATCAACTTCTCCAAGTAAAATACATATATAAAAAAGAAACCAGTCCCAGTGAGCTTCTAAACAGTAACACTTGCCTGCGATATTATGGAGACATCTCAAGGTCTTCCAGAGCAGCTCTCTAGGGTTGCCTAGCTACCAGGCAATCGCATGTCTCACAGCTCCCACTCTTTTCTTGTGTCTTGTTCAACATGAACTGAATCACTACACAGAGAAAAGGGCTAGCTGCCAAACACTACAAAGGCAGGCACATCAACACATGTTAATCATGCTCAATGAAAATCCATAGTCCTTATCATACAAAGGGGGTCTTTCACAAAATAATTAAAGGCTGACTGGGATTGATGAAGTCAATATAATGTCAGTGCAGACTTTAATAAAGTTTCATTTTCATATTATGCAACTGTCATGGAAGTATGGCTGGTATTTGATAGACACAGTGATCTATCTGTCTGTCTGTCTGTCTGTCTGTCTGTCTGTCTGTCTGTCTGTCTATCTATCTATCTATCTATCTATCTATCTATCTATCTATCTATCTATCTATCTATCTATCTATCTATCTATCTATCTATCTATCTATCTATCTATCTATCTATCTATCTATCTATCTCTCTCTCTCTCTCTCTCTCTCTCTCTCTCTCTCTCTGTCTGCTGAAAATGGAGTGAATATTGGACAGAAAAATGGAACACATGCTAATTGTTTTGCTAATTTTGAGTTGCCAGCGCTAACAGCAATCTGGATAACAATGACATTACTTCACAAACAACTCTGACAGCATAATTACACGAGTAAACATGCACCACACAGTAACATTAAAGATTCAGGCAAAATATGTGATCCATCCAATTGAACCACCATGGACGAGAAGTGCACTAGTCAGCCATCAAGTGATGGAGCAGCTTGGAAAGATGCCATGTTCATGCATGCAGTTAGAGATGACAGACAAAAACATCTTGGCAGTGGTGCAGCAGAGGATTTCACAACTCTGACCTGACTTCATATCATGGACATCATCATATCATCAGCCTGCAATGCGACGCTCATGTGAAACCCGTGGTTCTGAATGAACAGTTCCAGTAATGTAAACAGTTCTAAATCTGTGTCGCGAGACCAAAGACCCTCTCAGAGTATATATGAGATCACCAATGTGAACTTCCATGAGAATCTTGACCTGTCTCCGATCAATACAATCATGTTGTGTTTTAACCTCCTGTAGTGTAACAACACAGTACTCAACATACAAACAGCAAAACCAAGGCTCATGTCACAGACAAGGGTTAAAGTCAAGTCACAGTCATAGCTCTTCTCCAAAAAGGTAATCAGTGTGTCCACTGCTTCCTGCTTCTGCTGGGGGGAACCTTTAGGTTGAATTGGACTTCCCATGTAACTGTATTCCTCTGATCAGTTTAGAGCGATGGTCAACCATGACAGAAAGTAATTCTGTGACATTGGCATCACTTTCTTTCCAACTTCAAGATTGTTGTTTGGAACCAGCCAAATCAAGTTGTGTAGAAAATGCGGGTACGGCACCTCATCTTCCTTTGGGGAGTAGGCCTGCCACCACACCTTACTGCACTGTTCTTTTTCAGAGGGTGTAAGAGCAAAGAGCAGGCCAGCTGTGCAGGATGAGCTCAACAGCTGGCAAAGTATGACAGCCACGTTGTGACAACATGCCGCTGCATTAGATATTCTATTTCTAAAAAATCAAAGAATGAACTGAGGCTTGTCACATTCTTGGCTGACGATAAAAGGCCACTGTAGGTTTTTCAGACACACAACATTCATAACTACTTCAGCATCAGAAATAAAGGCTTTTATTTCATTTTTAAGGCAGATGTGATTCATGTGACACAATCATACTGCATCAGAATATCTGTGACACATGCTGTAATCAAAACCTGCTAGAAAAAGCGGGTTTCACTGGCTCTCATTATAATATAATTCATGTGCTGAGTAAGATATTTGAAAATCATATAGTATTAAATTATTTTAGTAGAAATAGGCTACTTCAATACCACAGCATGGTGATAGTCCAGGGCTCTACTTTACTACTACATCACATTTGTACAACTGATCAATGTTAACAAATATGATGATGCTGGATTTTACAACAACTTATTCTTATATTCTTATATAATCATATTGACTATAATGTTCTCATTACCAAACTTAAACCTAATGTATTTTAGCATTGGCTCTTGATCAGATGAAAAATGACCTCTCTGGCAAACACATTATGTATTTTTCAATTTATGTAACAGCAAAAAAAATATCTTGTGGTGTTCCACAAGGGAGTTATTTTGGTCCATTTATTTATTTATTTTGAGAAAATGTAACATAAAGATGCAATAACTTCCAGTGCCTTCCTTCTAAAAATCTAAACCAAGCATCATTATATGCCTTTAGAAAATGATTAAGTACTGGAGCAAAAATAATAAGCTTGCCACGACTATTGGACTAAGTAAATGAAGGATATTAAAAGAGAGAGAAAATCAAGCCATGAGAATCATGATTGCACTTTAATTAATGCCAATCTGTGACCAGCCTAATTATTATTTTAACTATCAATTACAGTATGTGAAGATAAGTTTCTCATTTGATTTTTTTTAATTGAGGCATAATGAAAAATGCCCATTTACAGAGCCCAAGGTGACGTCCGAGCAAATTTTGTCCAGCCAACAGTCAAAAGCTCAAATATATTTATAATGATATTAAACATTTACTTTTAATATTAGTTCAGCACATGTGGATACATCCTAATTACAATGGTATGAAGATATAAACAACCATGTCCTGGGGACATTAGTGTACAGCTATAAACCTGAACCCAAATGTTTATTGGAAGGAACTGTGGCACAGACAGATCTGGAGGTCAGAATCAATGGGAGTTAGATCTGGGGACACCATCATCCTGGACTGTGCCGTTCACAGGGGAAATAATAGGAGACAAAACAACTAATGAGACATTTGAACAACATCAATGAGCTCTTTTAAAATGACACGTATTCCTTGTAATGATTGAGAGTAGGAAATAACCCTTTTTACTGTAGGTGGGCTTGAATATTACACAATTATACTCTGTCTCTCTCAACACTCTCAAAACCAAATAAAACACATTTTGAGTGCATAACAGTCAACAGACCATCAGCAAATGCTAACCTGTAAAACCTTCTAACTGGCTTTAAAAAAACACAATCCATACAAATTATAACCCTCTGCAACCTCATAAAACACACGCCTCCGGATCTCTCTTTCATGCTCTGCCTTTTTCTATTTTTTTTTTACCTTGCGGGGGCCTCTGAACTCAACCTTTAATCAAAGAAATAAGATACACACCGGTGAAATTGCTTGAGATCACTCTACTGTATTTTCAGTGACTTGAGATAACCCAGTTTGAAGATAATGTGTGCTAAATTCAGCTATTGTGCTGCAACCCCTGGAGGAGCCCTGGCTGCCAAGTGTTTAATGCCATCATCTAATTTCTTTGGTCATTTTGTCATGTTTTGGTGTCAGGGTAATTTAAAGTCGAGTGTTTGTGCTCCTTCTCTACGGGGGTTCTCATGTCCTCTTTGATAATTCAGATTTTAAAACACTCTTATGTTAACTAAGGATGTTTTTTTGTGCAGTAAATAAAGCCACTGCCATTTGAAATTGATTACTGATACACCCTTTTCTTCTTTTTTTAACAGAATCATTTTAAACCACTGCACAAATATCCAATACTATCTGATGTGTTTGTGGATCTGCCTCACCATTTGTAGATCATGTTACACAAATACCCATCAGTATGATGGGCACTCTCAAATTGCATGCAGGCAGCCACTCCTCACCTTTATTCTGTGGCAGGCTAAGTGGCCTTTTCAGTCAAAGATTTCCAAAGACACATCCAATCATGTGAATGAATAGTCCAGGGCAGCAGCAGTCAATCAAAGGCCCTGGGCATCCTGCTTTGATAGCATGGTTTTCACTTCCAGTCCGAAAACATTGTTAGTAGTAAAAACAGATATTCTTGCTGCCCCGCAGTTCACTGACCAGTGTCTGTATACCCGCGGTGTTCATAGAGATATTGACATAACAGTGAGTTGACAAATTCTCAGATTCTCAAAGTCACTTCAATTGTCTAACAAAACTTTTTTTTATTGATATATTTTTTGTTGTTTTTGTCTTTAGATAGATACATGTATAGATATTCTCATTCCCAAACTTTAATGTTATGTTTTTGGTATTAGCTTGTGTTCAGATGAAGAAAACATGGTATGTATTTTTCAGTTTATGTAACAGCAATATTTCTTTTTTTAAAATAATAAGTTTAGATTTTTAGAACAATTTCTATATGAGATGGTGTTGGTGTGATAGCTAACTACAGTAGCAGGAGAGTATTGTTGTCTGGTGTGCTGTCCCTGAGAAACTATCTTGCTCTTTCTGCATGTTAGCTGGGCAGCAGCAGTTTTAGTGATAGTTTAGCGATAGCAGTATGTTAGCATTTATTGTGACAGTGAATTGCTTTTTTATTGGTCTGCTGCAGAATACTGGTGTTACATTACCACTGCGCATTAGATTTAACCTACAGGATGAGTTTGTTAACTTCATATCACGATATGAGCTCCTGCTCTGAAGAGAAAGTCACCAAACACATTAACAAACTAGTTTTTACCCACCTTCTTAACTCTCAGCTAATAAACTTTGGCAGCATGTTCTGTGTGTATTTACATAGCAGCAGCCTCTTTTTAATGTGGATGTTTACCTGCTGTGTATTTAAATTTCTTGTTTTATCTTTGTTTGCATTCCTGTCTCCTAGAAATTCTGTTTGTGTTGTACTAACTTGATTTCCTAATTACATTGTAGTGACGTAACATAAATGGCGCCTGACTTGTATTCACAGGCTCCACTTTTCTTCCAGTGAATGAAACCCTATATAAGATTCACTGGAATCAGGTGGTGGGTGTAAAAAGTTAAAGGGGACTTTAAACTAAACAACACAGATGTGGATTTACATACTTAATTTGTGTGTGTGTGTCTGTGTGTGTGTGAGGTACAGACAGTGTGTCTCATCTTTCAAGTCACTGCAGACTTTTTTTTTCTGTTTTAAACCAAACCACCGTCTTCCCCTTACTATCTTCCCTTACAGTACTTTCCGCACCGGGCATGCGGCGTCCATCAAAAATAGAACAGCCGCATATTCTCGGCAGGGCGGAGCAGATAGCTGCTTCTGGGATGGTTCTGAAATGTGTAGAGGTGCTTCCAGTGGGGTTACAAACATTGAGTAGAACGGCGGCGATCGGCTCCAGTGGCCACGGTGTACCCGGAATGCATTGCATCCGTGCCCAGTGGAATTTATCCATTGTGCACGTGCTTAAACATACAATAAAAAAGTGCATAAACAACGTTTTGATGATTGGACATTGCTGGATACAGCATCATTGAAACATACACATTTCAATGATGCATTACGTTTTATAGCTTGCTGTGAGCATTAATTGCCTCCTTTCCCACATTATATTGAAAAACAGAAGCAATCTAGGAAGTGCTATGTTTCCTCTAATGTATTTGTGGGTGCAAATGTGTGGATTATGAACGTAATTTCTGAGGCAGGGTTCTTTTTTTCTAATTCAAGAGAATTTGACAGAAAAGTGTAAATGGTGTCAAAGATGTTTCGGTGGCACTCTGAAATGAAATGACAAAGCGGTAACACAGGTCTCTGTTTTAATTAGGCTGGCAGAGCTGTATCACAACAGTTTTGCATTATGATGCATGTTTGCAAAGCATTTTATGCTGCTAACTCTGACTTCAGTGATTTTGTCAACAGTCCGTCGCCGCTGAGCGTTAAAACGTGCTGAAACCATCAAGATTAAAATTAAAATTGCATCGTTACAGTTCACTGAAAGGGGTCAATAATTAACTGCTGAGTACAAAAATGTTTAAGAAACCATCTCTGCACTGCTGATGCAAAGGCGTCTTATAGGATGTGCACCACACTCACAGTACTCCACCTGCATGATTCGAGTTTGATCTTCCAAATAAGAGACATGGGCCTCACCAAGCCACTATTATCAGTGACACTGAAATTAATCTGGGTTTCTATCTGCTGCCAAACTGATTTACTGAGACAGACTGTTTGCTCTGACATGCACATTAAATTAGATCTATTTTCCACCTTTTGTAAGCCCTCACAGAACACACACAGAAAGCAGGCATCGTGGCTGTGAGTGGTTTTGAAAGACACATCAAAAGAGTATATTTAAATCCCTAAAACATAACAATGAGTTGCCTGATTTTCACGTAGCTTTGATGTGAAATGTCTTGATGTTCCCTCATAGTTTTCTCTTGTAATACAAAATATCTGCACATAGTGAGTCTTGGAAGTGATGAGATGTGGCATGACTTTTGTAAACTCTCAAACCTTTACTCTTAGGTAGTTTTTGAAAACGCATCACCTGCACATATGCTTTATCAGTAGACTAAAAACATTAACTCATACTGTGTGTTCTATGTGTTAATATATATTCATAACAGATTATTTTATCACAATGCAGCACAAAGCCCATGGTGACTGTTCAGCAGGATAACCAACCTTTTATAAATTATATCATATTATAATTTTTAATTGGGAACTTGATATTTAATCATGAACTAAGGACATAAATATTTATTAACTCCTCATCTCCGATCTGTAAACGTACACAATGGAAATGAAATTTGAATGATTAATCAATCAAACAGATCTTGATGGAGAAGAAAACGGTTTAGAGGTGAAGATAATATCATTCGCTCATCATAAGCTCATGAATTGGTAATGGAGCAGGCTACTTTTCAGATGAAGATTTTTTTCACTTCCAATAAACCCATGGAATGACCTTGGTCACATACTCAGGATAATTATCTACCAAAATCAATGGTGGGGCCTTTGACAAATGTGATCATCAAGACAAGCCAGCATGCTTGAGCACCACTTCCTATCTCAATCACATCTTTCCTCAGTGGTCTATTGTCTCAACACCAGGCCAAAATAGTCTGTATATTGTACTTTTTTGTTTGGCTGTTAAAGTCATTCAGACATTGAAATCTCAACAAGCTTTAAAGGCAACCAATCATTTAATTGGGTGACATTTCAGTCCATTCCATGCGCATGTACTGTCAACACACATATGCTGAATTTCAAAGTGAAATACCTGCGTTACACTGCATTATACTGAGCTGTGAGTAACCATCATATGAGGGTGCGTGACATCACAGTAAAAGGTGTTTCATACCCTGATGACATGTTGGAGGTGTAAGATCACCCACACTGCAGGGCACAGTTGATTCCTACTGCCCTTCATATAATGTGTTATCTTTTGGCTGCACTCTCTTCACCATTACTTTCACTCAACTGAATTCATCTTCCAATTGAAAAAGCACTGAACCGTGTCTAAGTATACTTTTTTAGGCTACATTTGAGAGTATTGTATGAAGCCCAAACAAACATTTTTTGGATTTAGATATAGATATGTTACATGGAGGAAGGTGAGAGTAAGACAGCACGTTATGTGCTTCCAAATCAATCGTCTGACAGATGGGAGCCTACATGTAATAGTCTCTCTAGTCCACTGCTTCACCCCAATCACTCCACTGCGCAAGACAGAGCATTCTATCTGTGTGTTCCGGCTGCGTCCCGGCCATGGGGCTGGTAGAAGAGGCTCTCGCTCACTCGGCTCCGCAGAGAATACGAAAAATATGGATCCCACGACCCACTGCCTCAAGCAGCACATAGCAGATAGCATTTGCAAGGTCAGAAACGGCATCGAGAATCTGGTCAGTTTTCAAAATAAAATCTGGCGGGCAAAAATTCTCCACTTCTGAAATGTTCCTGGTGGGATATGAAGCTGTGTGGAGAGTGGACCAAAACACAGCTGTGCCAGGTGAAATGTATGCATCAGAGTGTTCAATCATTGCTATGAGGGTGAAGCAATGCCATGCTAAAACTGGAAAAAAAAAAAAAAAAGTTTTTGCGTGCAGGTACAGGTAGCTCTAATTTACCAGCTGTTATACACAGCATAGCAGTTCATACAAAACACTATGAAGCTTCTTCTTTTTATGTGTGTTTATATACTTAATTTATGTATACATACACTTCAATCTAACTTAAACTGCAGCTATTTTAGTGCAGCTGTGCCTTTCATACATATACATACAGTTTTTATTACAGCTAAGTAGTGTTTCTGTAATCTGCAGTGCTCAGCATGTGATGGAGCCCACACACAATAAAAGGCACACTCTGGCCTTAAACATCTCCATGGTTCTTAACATTTTTATGGCTGTGCCGCTTTCACAAATGTTTAAACAGAGGTAGTAACAATACCACTGAAATCACTAGTGACTTCTTCATTCAGGCTTTCTCTTCTCCGCCTGCCCTCTCTTGGGTCTCGTAGATAATTTCAGTCCTAAAAATGACTAATGTTATTGATAACTTGCCCCCACTAAGGTAGAAATAGTCTCCGATTAGAAAGGAGCAAGAGGGAGAGTTGTGAGTGGATTGTTGAGCCAAGAATGAAACTGAAAGAGTGTTGAAAATCTGAAGGCAAGTGGCAAAAAACAAATCCCAAGCTTCACCATGAACTGAACATTTCTGACTTCACTGCCAAAAACAATAACAATACATGTATCCTATTAGGTATTGTTGAAAACCTGACAACCCTCTGTATCAATAGTCCCTGAACAACTGTCCACTAAGTCATCCAATGAATTTGCCTTCATCTTCATATACAAAATTCATAAAATTAGATATGCTAATGGTACATATATACCAGGCATTGGATCTGTATTGCGTCCACTCAAAACCAATTCAATGAGCAACCTTACCGTTTGATCCTGGTGAAACCATCTGGATAGAGAGCAGAGCAGGCTTTTACTCTTGGTTTTTTAGTAAGACACCTTTCCTTAGACAGTGAATCATGATTACATCTCAGTGCCACATTAAAAATGGTCAAACTAGACAACTGACTGGGACTTTCTAGCACATTTCTAGCACATTGCTAAACTGATCCTATAAAATCCAGTGGATATTTTCAGTTGAACCATAATTACACATCTGTACATACAAATTGTGGAGTTCCCCAAGGCTCCTCTCGAGCTTCTTCTGTTGAACGTCTACATATTTCCTACTAACTAAGTTCATAAAAGTCAACAATGCAGATGCCACTACGCTTGCATACAAACAATGAGCTACGCTGAACACATTATAAGATTAGATGGGCCATGTCTCAAAAGTTGAATTAATGAAGAATTTGAGACTATCTCACCAGGATTTGGAATATCTGTTTCATGCATTTCTCTTCAGTTGGCTCGACTGAGTACTGTAACACTGTCTCCAGGTAAGAAATCAATCAGAGAGCTGTAGCTGAGTCTTCACTGAGACCAGGAAAGTAAATCATCTCAGTTTTCAGATCTTCACACTGCCTTCTTGTGTGTCAAATAATTTAATTTAAAATACTTTTGTTGGTTTATAAAGCATTGAATGGTTTAGTATGAGGGGCCATTCAAGACATTATCCATTCTGACCTCTGACATACACATATTATCACTCTCACATATATACTCCTCACACACACACACACACATTCTCCTCACACACACATATACTAGACAGGAAGTCACTTTTGGGTGTAACTAGCAATGAAAATGACGTTAGTTTGGCTTCAGGATTACTGGCAGCCTAGTTAACACACAGAACCAAGTTCCAAACCCATTTTATCCTTATTCCATAATAGGTTTCTGCATATGAGTTCTGTGTATTGCTTCTATTGGACTTTATAAAAACCTGAACTATAAAAAATGAATTACAAAAATTTGTGGAACGATAGCTACACACACACACACACACACACACACACACACACACACACATACACACACATGTCAAGATCGTGAATTTGACCATTAAGCAGAATACTGAAAACAAGGCTTGCCTACAGATTAAGCTATGCTGAAACCATGGGTATTGCCCAAAGCAAACTCCATATTTTCCTGAAAGTCTTTGTACGATGTGTGCAGTGCTAACTTCGAACAACTGATGCAGGTGTTTACAATGGGCAGTGTAGAGGTGGTTCCTGTGTCATAGTCTTGGTGAAGAAATTCAGCTGAAGGTTGTGGAGAGAACCCAATTAGTGGAATAGTAATAGCTCCAGTGGCAAATGCGAGAATTGTCCCAAGCTTCTCTGTTCCCTCTTGATCTAGAGAGAAAGACATCAGGAAGTGAGAATATATTTCAGTTCATACAAGAATAAACAACACAAACTTAAAATATGTCTCCATTAACCTTCTGCATCTGTTAAGTAGTCTTGCCAGAAAGGAACAGCAACTTCTTCATTACACCTTCTGTTGCTGCCAACTGGAGATAGACGGATGGTAAACAGGCTGTCAACCAGGTAAGCTGTGCGTTTTTTGGGAGACCAGCATAAAAGTGGGTGAAAAACTCTCTGGGTGAGCTTGAATTTTGTTCAGCACACCTAGTGTTCCCAGTCCATCCCAAAATCTTAGTAAAAGGCAAACTTGTAGTGACTTAAGTTTTAACAAAAAAGCCACATAATAAAAAAGTGTGAGAAATCAAATACTGAACAACCTGATAAGTAAATCATTAACAGGTACAAACCACTCCTCCCCCCAAAACACTGGATAAAAATGTAGCTCTCAAAAGGAGCATGCACTCTGTGTATCACTTGGAACATCAGGATGTCATCTACAAGAAGATTCTTGTCTTCCAACTTGCACAGTGGTCTCAGGCAGCCGGCATTGGCCAAATACTGATTCCAATGTTGACAACAGATCTTCAAATGATGTACACCCTGTGACCTTCCAAAATGTGAAAGTTTTGTTTATTTTTGTTGCAAGCTCTTAAAATATCTCAATATCACTCACTGGTACCAATCCCGTGGTCTTTCTGAAACAAACAAGATAAATACAAGTTAGAACGAACACACCTGCATTATGTGTGTCTTCAGAACAAAAGGCAGTTCTAAGCTTAATTACATAAATGTTTTGTATAGTACAAAGTCAAGAGGTTGTGATATCTTGCACAGTAAGCTTTCAAAGTTCATTAAAATGCATTCCCCAACATGCTCAGTGGCATCTGCCATTCATGTAACCTCCTGCCTGAGGGTAACAATCTCATTGCTGTTATTAGCCTTTAGAGCCATTTTGAGACACACACACACACACACACACTAAAGCAATGGCACTCTCAAGGGATGGAGGAACATGTGACTGAGGTGTTTGTTTTGGACAACAATGGCATTCTGCAGCACAGATATATCGGCCAAACAAAGAAACAAAAACTGCATTTTCTTTTTGCAATTGGTTACCTTAAAACATTTACATTTTCTACCAACCTTTCCCTCTGCAGGCTTGCTACTATAGCCAGGTTCAATTCCTCATCACCAGAAGATGAGTGCAGCCATCACTGAAAGGTACTTATCATAGCTTGCTGATGCATGGTGTGTTGAGGTAGAGGGTATTTCAGAACAATGACTTGCTTGAGCACTGCTCTGGTAGGTCGAGCTTGAGCTGTTTACACAAGTGAGGATCAGAGCTGGATCAACTGAAGTTGTTCCTCCAAATGAAGAGGTAGAAGGTCGACTGGAAGTAGAACAGCTTTCCAGGGAACATGCTGGGAACTGATTAGAAGAACTGCTTGCTGAAGTGGTGTGACTGGCTGAAATAATGGGTTGGGAGGTCAAGTCAGGGGTTTCAGTAAATGACCCTGCACACCCTTGTGATGAGGCAAAAGGCTGGACTGCAGAAGTACAGGTTTGTAGGGAGACAGTTGTTGGACTGGTGGAGCTGCCTGATGATGCATATAATGGTCTAGCTTGTGTAAGGGATGAGGAGCGCAGCTGCCTTGCTGAACCTGTGTTTTCCTCACAATTGTTCTCCTCATTGCTATAGCCTGTAGTATCCGCCTTGGGAAGGCATAAAAGTTACATGCCCAATAACTTATAATGTCCATGCCTTAAACGTCTT
Source organism: Nibea coibor (assembly GCA_023373845.1). Lineage (NCBI taxonomy): Eukaryota > Metazoa > Chordata > Actinopteri > Sciaenidae > Nibea > Nibea coibor. Next base: position 22,753,212 of record CM041739.1, read on the forward strand.
AAATGCCTTAAATCATCTCAGATGTCAGACTTCCTGGTTTTAGTTATCAGGTCCTATGACTGTTACCTAAAATATTCATACCTATGAAGCAGAAAGAAAACTTGGAAGACAGTAATTATAAAGGTCAAAGGTAACTGATAACATTAAATCTTTGTATGTGTTTATACGAGAATTATTGATCTGCATTATCTGCAAATATCAAATGTTTCTAAGTAAATGTATGATATACCATACTAAAACTGGCTTTGATGGTCTTAGGTATAAGGCCTTGGCTTTATATACTTTATGTATGAGATTTGCATCCAGCTCCTGTCCAGGAGCCATACTGGCATTAAGAAAAAGTGTTTCTTTTCTTAATACCTTGTATGGCTCACTTAAAACATCTTCATTAGCCATGTTGTTGAAATTTCCTATACAGATTAACTTGCTCTTGCCCGGAACTGGATCATCATGGATCACACTGCTGTAATTTTAAGTGATTAACTCTATATAATTGGCTGGACTTTGTTTACCCCGACATTACGTAGTTTACTTTAGGCTAAAAAAGTAAGAGCAGACTTTCAGATTTAAGACAGTAGTCTCCTCCACCTGAATAAAAAAAAAGAATCCATTTTATAACACCTTTTATTGGCAGCACTTTTATTTTTATTGTTTTGTTACTGAAGTATCTTTACAGCTTGAGAAAATGCAATCAACCGTCCAATCCAATTACTGTCATCATTATGATATATTAAAGGCAATTCTGTGTGCTTGGCTTATTACAGTGGATTCTAAGGGTCATTTGCTGCTTAATTGACTTGCCAAAGAACAGGAAACCACATAGCCGAAAGGGTTTTCTCACTGTTTACGTTTCCCCTGTGGCAGTCTTGCTGTTGATCATGGCAGCAGGTGCATATCGCAGGATTACTTTCGGGTGATATGGATTGCCTTGGGATAGTGGGGAAGAAATGGGCTTTGAGGGAACAAGGAGTAACTGTGCAGTTTAGTTGACACGGGAGTGAGAGAGCTCCGAGGACTGCCGTGCTTTGCTTAGCAGGGTCAAGTAGAAAATGCTGAAATAGCTCAGTGACAGTCAGAAATAATTTACTACGAGTGGAAAAGTTGTTGTAGTACGTGATGGGATTTTGAAAGAATGCAATTGGTCTGCAGAAATTACAATGGTTGGTATAGCTAGTCTTGCAAGATTTAAGGACAATTTAAATTAACCACGATTCAACCTTAGGGTAATGAAATCTGTCCAGTAATAGTGTTTGCAGCAATAAAGATTTTGGGGTCGACAAGGCTGCATATTGAACAGTGACTTAACAGGATTTAAAAGTCAGCTGCTGTTTGGAGGATATTTGGCAAGAAAGCAACAGTTTATATCAACACAAAATGCCCAAATTACCGTGTGAAGCCTTTGGAATGCAAGTAGGAGAACTGGGTCTCTTTTGCCAAGTCTGGAAATTTATCAGGTTAATAATTCAATCCTCAGTGTAATTGTTGCATAATGCCTCTCAGGATATCTTAGCAGTATCTGATGCTGTTTTTCGTGGGAGAGAAATTAATTATAAAGAGGATGAGATATCAACCAGTGGGACGCATCACACAAACTCCAGGGTCCTCCAGAAGCCTAATCACATCACTTAAAACATCTTCAGATAAGATTTTTAATGAACTTAGGAGAATCTCTTCAGACAACCCCATTGGCCAAGTCATGATGTTTAGTCTAGTATCGTATAGATGGGTTCATGATGTATATGTAAGGGGAACACTTTCAAGGGCATGACAAAGATTTTTAATGAAAACAGGCCTCTGCTGCTTTATGTCTTTTCTCCTTTATTTCTTTAATAAGCTTACATCATAAGGACAAACTAACCTGGGTTTGTTTGTCCTTAAAAGCCCTCTAAATATTACACACTTACTGTACATGTTTGTCCTATATTTTTTATTGTGTAAGTGTATAATAACCTCTACCATTTGGTAGATGTGCAAACATGATAATGTACATTCATTATATAACAACAAACTAACAAGTGGAAGAGAACGAGGGGAGACAAGCAATACATATATTTTATGAAAAGATGAATGGGTTTATGTCCATTTCCATATCTAAAACTGATTTTGTGCAACAATGAACTGAATCCCAGATGCAAATCATCAAATTACCAACATGATGATGCAAAATCTTCATCTTCTCTTGTTTTACATTTAGAACAGTTTGGTGAGATGTTTTTGGATTTTTTTGCATCTTTGCAGGTATTTCCATTCAAATCCTTCTCTATTGTGTCTATATGGATCTTTTATTTTGTATTAACTTTAATACAGTTAGAAATGATATAAGACCTGTTTTAGATATAAGACCAAAAGATCATTAATTTTGCCTTTAACTGTTGTTGAGGATATAATTATATTCCTAGCTTCAGATGATTCAAAACGTTTTTTGTTTTTTTTTTAATGAGTGAACAGACTGAGTTTGATATTTAATAAATGAATAAATAAATAATGTTCTTAAGTCTATAAATGACTTTACTTTTATGTTTTTATTTAAAAAAAATGCAGACCTGATTTTGCAGATTTGCATATATTCACTGTAGATTGGAGAATACCAAGTTTCTTAATGCAATCCAACAGTACACTATTTATCAATACTTTTTAATTTTATTTAGGTGTTGAAGAGAGTTCAGTAGCAGAAGATCAAAGAGGTTGGCATCCATCAGGGCCCATAGTGAGTCCTGCCTGCCTAATGGTCATAACACTAAGTTTCCTAATTGGGCTGAAGACTGGGGAGACCAAGACCCCCCGCAGACCCTGGCTTTTAAGGGTCAGGCTACAGATAAATATTGTGGTAACGTTTAAAAAAGAGAAAATTAAATCTTGGAAGAATATTCATAGAAAGATTTATTTAGGGGTACGGTATGCATTTATGCATGTCTGTTTTATTTTTATCCATGAGACACACTGGACCTTTGAAGAAAAACATGCCAGGTGAGTCCGATACGAAGAGCGAAAAGGGGGAAACCACCTCATGTGATGCAGCATGGATGCAGCTGGCACTGCATTTGTTTTCCCTCTGGGAGTAGCTCTTACATCCACAGGCAGGCCAAGATCCACTCAGCACTGAGCATACTGAGCTGTGCTGAGTGATCTTATCTAAGACTATAATCCTTGTAAGAAGCACTGAATTGTGATACTGTCTCGCCAAATGGAAAGAAGAAACAAACCATAAAATTCCACCTTGAATCCTATTTAATGTTCCTCAAATATTTGAATTTTGCTTAGGAAAGAAAAATAAGTGCTGCATTGTTAATCCGTATGCAAAACACGAAAGGGGGAGAATTCAAAAGGAATGGTTTGAATAATAAATGCCCACAGCTGGAGAAAAACAAAATATGTAGGGAAAAAAAAAAGAGGAAGAGGACTGCATCAGCAGATCTGGGACAAACAAGTAGGACAGGGGGGCTTGGCACAGGCTGCAAAATTTTGACTTGTCACCCTGTTTTCCTACAGGCTATGTGAGCAACTGGAAAACAAAGAACTCAGCACTTGACTTGGACTGCTGAAGCCCCTCCTACAGATTCATTTGCACTCTGCTTACTGCATCACATTCATGTGCTCTCTCTCTCCGTCTCTCTCTACCCCAAAAGCCGGCCTCCTCCCAGCATTTCCTCTGTCTTTCCCTCACTCTCTCCAGCTTCCAGTCCTTCAGAGCCAGTTGAGAGTCAGCTTACACTAGCCGTGTCCCAGTTGTCGCAGATAAATGTGTTTGTACCTCATAAATCTCTGCCTGCTTGTCGCCTTTGTTCACAAGCAGGAAAGCAGAAGTGACGTTGTTTGCTGGTGCCCCCACCGCTGTTCTCTCCTGCACAATGCAAGGGGACGTGCAAAACATTTGCAAATCCAAAGCTATGTTCTGCGTGGCGCAGCTTTGGATATGAAGCAAGAGGAAGGAGGATTAAAAAGCCGCCATGTTGAGCAGAGCTGCCAAAATCGATGAGTGATGTTTGTTATTTATAGAAACACCATGAAGACGGCAAAGTGAGATGCCAGTGGGAGTACAGTTGTGTATAGTGATGTTTAATTGGCTGGATGGTTAACTCATGCCTATGTAATTGTTTCATTTCCTCTTGGAGGTCTACAGGATGCCAGCTTGATTTCCTTCACATCACTTGTTCAGACAGTAATGTATGGAAGTGGTCAGTGTATCACAAAGCTGCCAATGTCAATACAGAGAAAGGCATATGTGCCATAACTGAATGTGATGCAAGTGTCAGAGATAAAATTGGTTCAGTTGCACTGTTTTTTTTATTGGGATAGCCTGACTGGCCACATCTTTTGTTGGATGCCCTATTTCTATTTCTTCTTGCCGCTCGCTTTGAAAGCTCTGCATGAACAAGATGCAGTTGATTCATGAGGCTGAGGTGAGAAGTTATCTATACAATACTTCCTCATTTGACTCAAGACCTACATAAAGTACAGCTAACTGGAGAGAGCTCTGAAAAGGTGAAAGTTTCAAGTAAGAAAAGGAAAATTCTAGGAAACGGCCACTAAACACATTCCGGCATTATGGCTGAACACGTTTCCACCTGCTTTCATTGTTCATTTATATGATGAACATATACAATACAATTGGACCATGTTGTAAATACAATGTGCAGTTACATATACATCAAAAATGTGGCATATAGCTCCTTTAACTTTGACCGATGACAGTCATATACATGAACAGGATACACACCAAGAGAATCAAGGGAGACAATGGGGGAAAATCACAGCAGGTGGCCGTCCACCATGAGTCGGTTTCTGCTCAAGGTTCCTGTCTCTTAAAGGTAATTTCCTTCCATCGTCACCAAGTGTTTGCTCATGGTGGTAATTGCTGCATCTCTGTAAATGACATGAGAAGTAAGAATTTCCCTTTTTGGGCTACTTAACTACACTGCACACTGAATAGACATGTTTGTCAGTGTTCTCAATGAATGTAGAGTACGTAGACTGTTTTTTTTTTTTCTTTTTTTGCGAATGATGCCAATCAGACTTGTAGAGCCACAGGCCACTTGCATGCAGTTGAAACACTGACAATAGACACTTATAAAATAAATAAATAATAACATGAATAAAAGACAATACGGAGCTATCCATTCCTCTGCATAGACTCTTTGTTGTCACTGTTAAATAACGCGTCCTCACATTCATGCAGACCACTGCATTTAGAGTGAAATTGTGCTCTCGAAGTGCTTCAGAAGTCCCTCAGTTGAGTCCTAAACTAACCAATATCTGGCCACACCAGCACTCAATCAAATATTTAAAGGAAATTTACAGATAATTGTCCAAGGAATGGTTCAATTTGATGATTTTCATTAAAATCATCATTTTGCCCCTCTGCTTTGGGCCACACTTAGCTAATAGTCATTAGATGGGCATCATTAATTATGTCTCTCCTGACAGACTGAAAACCATTTGCAGCTGGTGGGTTTCATGCCAATGAACCATGTTTTAAAGAGCTGCTAAAGCTTCCTTCGCTCTGAATACAATTGCTTGAATAATGGAGAGGTTCATGATAGCCCAACTTGGTCCAATGCAATCCCCTCTTTGTCTTCTAATCACTTTGGTAGTTTCCGTTCTCCATCTGGAAAGGCTAGAGGATTTGTGGGTTTAAGAAGAAGAAGATTTACTTTATTAATCCCTGAGGCATGCATTATTTTTTTCACACATAGGTCTGAAATACAATCACACACAGAGGGCATATAGAAATGCAAATGTGGAGAGATGGTGGAGTTGTACTGATCCCACTGATCTATGAGCAGTTTGGGGTTTGGTGTCTTGCACCTCTGCAGTGTTTAGGAAGAGAGCTGGCGTAATCCATATCGTGGTCTTGAACTGGCCGCCCACCAGTGCTCGAGCCATGTCCCTACACAGTAAAATTCTATAACTCTGTTTTGGGTTTTTAAATATCTAAACAGCTCATTGTACACAGTCTCTAGTTTGATCCTCTTTCAGAGATTTCCATAATGACAGTCAGTGCCCAGCCAGACAGAACAAGTATAAATCTGCAGTCATGTACAACTTAGATATGCAACACACTCTTTGGTAGGTTACACTAATTTAATTGTGTGTACACAACATTGTCTTGAGCAAGAAGCTGTTTAGTATGGAAATCTCTCCTCTCATGAAATGTATCAAATTAATGTAGCATCTACTTGCTACAATCACAGGCTGCATGAAAACTCCTGTTTCCTGAGGAAATTATAGTGAGTGCATGTCTCTCCAATGGATATAGTTGGCTGCTGTCATCAATGTGTTGACATTAAACTACAACTACAACACTTTGATGATGAACTTGATATAACATCCATACCTCCATAGGTTCCTGCCTCTTGAGGGTAGCTTCCCTGCCACTGTCCCCAAGCGTTTGCGCATAGTGAGGATTGGTGGGTCTCTGTAAATAGAGTAACCGTGTACAGTTTAAACCTGCTATATTTGGAAAATGTCATGCAATATCTTCTGTTATTATACAGTGCTATATCAATAAATTGCATTGAAAGTAAACAGATTCAGTCTGGACAGTCTGGAGAGCTGTTAGATGTACAGAAATCACTGTATTTTACAAGAGCTTGCATATTTTAGAGTAAAATATGTCTGATGTCATGAAGTTTGTGTGAAAGCAGGTAGGTGCTTAATAATCCCCACAATAAATGGTGGTGGAGGGGATTTGAATCAGTTTGGCAACGTAGGCACCTTTATGGGCCCATTATAGTCCATCAGATCTGCTGGTCAGAATCTCTGATTCTAACACACACCTTTGCAGTGTTGAATTAGAGGGGGGCTGTGACCGTGTCCATACCTTTCTGAAAACGATGATTCAACATTCACACCCACTTCACACCATGAACGGCCAGCTGTGCAGGGCTAAGAGAGCAACCATGGGATTATGGACAGGATGCAGTAACCTCTTAAAAGACAATTATCAGGTTGAACATAGATTTAAAAAAAAAAAAAAAACTGTATCTTATTATTATATTTTTGTATCATCGTGTTTCAGCTCTACAATAGATTGATGATAGATGAAGATGATGTTTACACTGAGTGAGCAAAATGCTCAAAAGATTTTTTAAATTGCTGCACAAGCAATATTCTAAATGTCTTGAATTAACTAAAATTCATATACCTTATATATCCAATGTCTTTAGAGATTTAAATTTGAATAAATAAATAAATGAATTTGGAATTAAACATTGCGTGACTGTCCATCCAGAAGATGGGTTTGGTTTTAGATTGCACAGCAGGTCTGTGTCTATGGATGGCATGGTTTTGAGTTACAAAGAAAAGACGAGTAAATTATTCAAAATTACAACTAAGTGCCAGGCTCGTATTTGTTTTGACTAGTGCGTCATGCAATGAACATCCATAAAAGTTGAATTCTTGTTGTTTGCTGTTTTTTTGTGGGTTGTTCTCATTTTGCTCACTTTCACTAACAGGATTCAGACACAGAGGATCTGTCTTGGAGATGGAACACTTCATACATAGTGGTTTATGTTGACAATTTTGCTCAGCAACGTTGGTGTATTATTTAAATCTAGTAAATATTCGATGGCAATGCACCACTTAACTTTGAAGACTGAGCGTGCTTCTCAGTTGTTTTCTGTACACAAGCTTATTAGTAGCGAGAGAATGTGCTCTCTGATTTACAGAGCGTGTGATTCGCTTGAGAGAGAGTCAAGAAGAAGAAGAAGATTTAAGTTATGGAACAGCAGATTACATTTTATCAGGCCAGAAGGTTAAATAAATAGTTTTTTGATTGTAAGGTCACTGGTTCAAATGCGGAGACCTGATTATAACACTTGGACCAGTGAAGGAGAATGAGAAAGGTTCTCTGTTAATCAGCTGCCACTGAGATATCCTTAAATGTGGCACTGATATCAGAGCTGCTCAGTGTTCCCACATTAGACGACAGTGATTGCACAGAGCAGCTTGTGGGCACACCTTTGTTTAACCGGAAAATCTAAAATGAGTTTGAGCTGAATTTGTGGTTAGAAGAGCACAAGTCATTAAATGACAAAACATAGAAGAGGTACTTTAGTATTGCAGGACCCTTCCTGCTGTGGGGAGTTTATGGATCACTTTGCAAATGGATCAGGTGCAAACAGGATATCTGTTTTTAGCATGTATGCTTCAAGCTCAAGAGCCGCTTTATCCTGCAGTTCCTGTAATACAACTCAGTAGCATCATCATGATAGCCCCCCCCCATTCTGATATATATCTTTCAAACTCAGCACTGCCCCTTTTTTTCTACTGTATAAAGGTAAATAAACACCCATCCCTCTCCCGGTGTCTACCTTTTCCCCAAGCCACTTTTGTGCTCGCTTTCCCTCTTCTCTCTCATTACAGGAACCACAGGGGGAACAATAAACCCTTGAAGCCTTACTAAAGTGTGGGGGGGGGCACCCTGCGTTATGTCTTACCCCCTGGGTTTCTTGCTACAACACCTGCAGGCATGATCATTGCTCTGAATTTGATCCTCTGTTCAACCCCTTGTGAACAAAATATTATTCCTCATTTTTTTGTTGAAAAAAAAAGAACTTGAAATCATCCAGTTTTTGCCCCATTGTCTCATGCATTACTTGTAATTTGATTGAAATCTATTAGTATTTATTTATTTATTTACTGCATGTACAACTGATAGACTCCCATAGACATTTAACTAACAAGATAAGATTGGTTCATTGGATAGCAGGATACGAGGGAATATTACCCAATATGATGCAAAAGGGTAAACATGTAACAGAGAACTTTGGATGTTATGGTGATTTAATTCGATCTAACTCTAGTAATTATTGGCTAGTCCTATATATGCAGTCCAGCCAACGAGGCCAAATGGGCTGCTACTTCTGCAACTTTAACCCGACCGTGTGCACATCAATGAGAACGACACAAACAAATGATTTCTGATCGATCACGGTCATGGTGAACAGGGAACAGTGTTTACAGTCAAAAAAATCCTGATGCTTTTGTTGATCCATCCATTCACCATGAGCTCCTTCTTTTGTGGTTCTATAGCATTTCACCACAGTATGTGGAAAGAACTGATGTCTGATGCTGCTTAAATTGGGAAATATTTCAGAGTAATTTGTTTGCTAAGGCACACGTAACGTATCCCGCAGTCTCATCGGGAAAATATTCTTATTTTCTTTCTCATCTGATATGCTACTTCATGCACAGGTATAATCATGTTTAGTGTGTTTAAGCAGAGTACAACTGCCCCCCAGAAACTATTGAAACTTGAAAATGAACTTCAGGGAGGAGGTTTGTTTTTTAAATTCATTATTGTCATTACACAACCAGCAGCGCACTACGATAAGACTTGATTGAGTGACCGAGAAATGCTGATAACAGGGGAATTAGGTGGCTTCATTCTGTATCTCTCGCCATGCAAATCAATGATACCCAGCTGTGAGACACAACAACCCCATAACAAAGAGAAGCTGCTAAATAAAAGACGTTTCCTCTGTAGTATTTCACCAGGAGCCCAGCAAACGAGCTCCAGCACCGCTGCAGTCACTGTTGCTTTGCATTGCAGATGTAATTGCATCCTTCAAAAAGATAATGAATCAAGCAGGAAGAGCATGCATATTGTTGGAGGTTGGAGTGGAATACGATTAGACAAATATTTGACTTGAGTGGTACAATAAGGAACATCCGGGGTTGTATACTAACATGAAGAAATGTCTTGGTGAGTAATAATTATATGAACACACCGCCTCATCTTTGCATGCTGATGTGACCCTGAGGCATTCTAAATACCATTCTTTGTTTTCTGAAAGTGTGAGCCACGCTTTCATCTCTACATAAAGGATAATAAAACAATTTGAAACAAGCTACAGTTTGGTACAGAATTTAAGTCTGGAGGTCGTTGTTGTGTTTGCTGCAATTCGTGCAGATCTCACCAAGCTAACATCTGATTTGACCTTTTTTAAAAAAAAAAAATTCTTTAGCCGGTGAAACAACATACTAAAAATATGATAATATGTTTTGTTAAACACCTAATGCCTCATCAGTTATGATTTTATTTTATTATTATTTTTTTGTCTGCAAAAAGTGCCTGTCAACAAATATCCACATAACAAAATGGTGATTAACTGATGTATGGTTATATTTAGTCAGATTTAAGCAGCGGTCACAACACTGGAAGGGTTCAGGTAACCACACCGTGTTTCTTACTATAAAGGCATGTTTTAGTTGACTAATAGTGGGATGTAAGTGAAATGCAGGGCATAAATCTGCAGTGTTTGGCAGGCAGAAAACGCTATACTATGCTTTTGTCCTTAATATAATTAAGCTATGCCTTATATATAGGAAGTATTTTATTGTACAACACATTTAGCCAAGCATATCATTTGTATGCAAATATATTCTGTAGCAGGTGAGGATAAATGATGGCACAAACCATTGTGGAGAAAACAGACAAAGCAAAAAGGACACCAATGTCCCTGCTTTCAAATGCTATCCCCCAACGGACTGAGTACCAAAACTAGCTTACAGACAAAGCCACCTGTGACATGCAATAGTTCAGAAAGACTCACAGTCTTCACGGTTTAATGTCACCTCCTGAATCACTTTGGATCCTGCGAGTTTCTGTCGACTGTCAATTCAACAGCTTGCCAAGTATGGCTGAAAGTCTCCTGTTGGTTGACCTGTTTGGTACCTCCTGTGCCAGACTTAGCAGGGTTGGGGCATGTTAGTCAGGGTTAGGGGTGTGGAGATTGCTTAGTGATGTGTGGAAACTGACATTTTGCAAAGCCTTATTTAAAGCAATTTTCACTGCTTGTTGGTGCGGTCACCTACTGGTTGCTGCGGTTCAAGTGATTTGATGTCTTGTCAGTGGTCGCTCTATCTGTAATGACAGACCGCAAAGGAGGTGGTGCATGAAAATCCAGTTGCTGTCATATTGAGGTATTAATGAAAATACTAACTTTAAAATCATTTCAGTCTCTGCAAATGTAGCAATATTATAGAACATGGGAGCATCCACAGATAAAACTTGACATAATCACATCTTTTCTTCAAGAAAAGTCACTTTGAGGTAAGTCGATAAATAGAAGTTGCATTCCTCAATGAAATAATTATTTTTCATTATATATTATGACATTGCTTGTTTCTTTGTTTTTTTTTTTATTGTTTCATTCTTCCCATTCCCATTTAATATTGTATACAAAGCTCATGGTGCTGACAAAATGCATCATTTTCCTCCTCAGTGATTAATAATGCTTGTATCTAATGAATGTAATGAATCTGCCTAAGAAATTGGCCATGATTTGTTCTTCTTTTTGTCTCTATAGAATAATTATCCATTTACATTTTGATCTAAGTAAATATTTAACTTGTTCAGAAAATTAGTATCCATTAGGTTTTTACATTACAATCTGGTTAAAAAGTTGCCAGTGCCATTCTATACAGCCATTATATAGATACATACAGTAGAGGAAAGATTTGGTCATGTGACAGTAACATTGACCGCCACCAGTAAAATATAAAAGAAAGGAAAAAAAGGGCAACAGGATGTAGGAAGGTGCATTATCAAGACAGAATGGCTGTGTCATATTTTCCTTTCAGGAATATGATGGGCTGAACTTGCCTTACATTTTTCACTGCAACATCCTTTTTCTCTCTCTGGAAGATTCATTACTTGGCCCCTTTAACCATAAAACACAGTAAAATCCAATTTTAACAATGATAGTGCTATTTCTGTTCTCTTTAATAAATCCATTTTCACACTGACAGAGCAACACTCTTAGCAGCATACTGTAGTATCCAAACTATAATTATGAACTGTTAGAAAGCTAAAAAGAAAAAAATTTCTTGTAACTTCAAGCATTTTCTGTGTTAAAAAAAGATTTTCCCATTAGTATTTCTATTTTAACAGAAATGACTACCTGCTAAACAAGCCTAAGAGTCTACAGCCGGACATGTTAACATGTTATAAGCAATATTTTTATTTAAATTTGCTGTTTCCAATAGAGCCATTTCACTCAAAATCCCAAATGTTAAACAGCACTAGAAGGAAAATCTAATGATAACTGAAATACGTGGAATTCAATGTCTTGGAAATGTAAATATCAGCACACAACTTTATGTCAATCCATCCAGTAGATGTTGCATTTTAAGATGCATATGTCTGTAGAGCGTAAGTCAAGGTATCAAGGGTAGGATGCCCAAAATACACCAAGAAACTTCATGTTTTTTGTGAATTTTAGCACTTTCTAAGAGTCACTAATCTCTCACAAAGGTAAACATTTGGACAAAAAAGCAGCAGCAGTTTGCACATTTCAGTCAAAGCGGTAGGTAGACAGAGAGGACCTTACCTGATGACTTGCCAGCAGAAACTATTGCGTTCATACCTCTTACTATGTAAATTATTTTTTCTGTCGGCTGTTAATGTGTCATTATGAAAATCTCCACTGGCAGTCAGCCTTAGCTACAGGGCATGTAGAGTGTGGGTTTCCATGAAGTGTGGCTATTTAAAGGAGTTTAAAAAACACATATACTGTAGCTCTCCCAAGGGACTATGCAAATGAGATTACAGAGTTTTACTCATCCAATAACAAGATATTTTTTCAACTAAATATTTACTGTCTTTCCCTGAAGGTTGCTGCCTGTGTTCAAGCTAATACGCTCAATTGGGCCTGATTCCCGGATTGCTGAATATGCATTTTCATACTGTCACATGAGCCTGTTATGTCTGTGATCTGATATTTTATCAGACTTACAGTCTGACTGCAGCCACAATTAAAAAGCTCATGCATATTTTGGGAGTTAATTATCTGTGACAAATTATAGAGGACCATTCCTTGCAAGCCTTGCACACCAAAGCCACATGACCTCTTAAGTAGCTCATGTATTGATCAGAAATTTGGTAACACAATATCCCATGAGGTTAGACATGTTGGTCCTGTGGCCAAACTAATCTGAAGCCATTGACTGCAGTTCACTTGGAGGACAACTGAGTACTTGGAGTTTCAGACATCTTGGTGCCTTTATTTGGTGAGCTCCCCAGTTTGGTTCTCCTTGAAATAGTCCTCTAAAGTTTGAATATACAGCCCCAAACAAGACTGATCACACTTCCTAACCCCGGTGACATGTGATTCTAAATATTATATTATCATTATTATTATTTTCTCTCACAACCTACACAACCCACAACAACAATGAGCCATTCATTTAAATTCAACCACTTAAAAATCTGTGTAAAACACACAACTGCCCTGAACATGTCTGCATACTGAACACTTTGGCCTATTGGTCTTTTTAATTAGGTCTTCTATGTCCTCAAGTTTAGCAAACTTGAGACTGAGTGGCCACCTGCTGTGCACAGTAGTTATAAACTTACCATTGACACAATATCACCTTATAGTGTGAAGAAACATGACTCAGGCACATTCTTCTGAGTCATGTGTGTGTGTGTGTGTTTAATATCCACTACTCTTTGGTCTCTCCAACTTGATTTATCTGGATTTTCAGCTGCAAAGTGTTTCACTTTCTTCTCTCTTCTTAGCTGCCAAGTCGTGGTTTGCCAGAGCTTTTTCTAGCTGAAAATAGCGGCCTCCTGTTGCTGCTGCTGCGGGAAATGATTGTAATAGAGCAGTCAAAATGAATACAGGTGCAAGTCTTAAAACATGACATAAAGAATCTAAAATGCTACATAGCGCTGAGGTGAACTGAAGAGTTTGGTATTTCTTCATCACTACCCTAAGTTGCCCATTCACATTTTGTGGATTCTTAATATAAAGTATTGATTAAAGATGTTTAATTTCTTAGCTAACCCCAACCATAAACCTTTTTTTTCTAAAATGGTCTAATTTGTAACTTGAATCTGTCTAAAGCCCGAGGTTTTGTGACTCAAGCTATTTTAAATCGTTCAATCTGTCAGTAGCACCGAGCCATAGTGGCACTTGTTTGTCAGGCGGACAGTCCACTGAAGGTTTTTCTTTTTTCATTTTCATTAAGACCTAAGAGGGCTAAACAGAGTAAACAAGGAACAGGACACTGTGATGTGAGAAAGTAAATACAAAGCCAGCACTGTGGCAGCAGCATGCTAATTTGAAGCTGGTTTGATAAATCAGACGTTTATTTACCTGCTCTCAATTACCTCAGCTGTGCACTCCATACTGACTCAGAGTAATTTAGAGAGCACTAAGAGCTAAATTGACAAAGACACAGAAATGACAGTGTGAAAAATGACAATAAGACTCAAAGACAAGGACGGTGTCCATTTGTTCCAGACTTCTCGAAGTCATTTCCCACCATTTTCAGCGTTGGGAATGACTGCATATTAGGAAACAGGGACAAAAACCTGATTATATGAAGATGCTGAGATGCCTCGATCACCCATGAATTCATGGGAGCATGTTTGCCTCCAGCAGTAAAGAGGCTTTCATTCAGTCCCACTATGAATTTGTACAAGTCACAGCAAATTCCACTTTATGCTCACAGCAGTCAAAGAACATGTACAAGACTGTATGTCAACACGTTAGGCCAAATCATGCTACCAATACGTTTTTTGTGAGCGGCGCAAAAGGGAAAAGCATTTTGGGTACTTCTTATAATTCATGATTTTTGGTACTCAAGGAACATCCAATTTGCATCCCCCACTGAGTATTTCATCCATTGTGCACAGCAGCAAATCTCTGCCCCACTTGTCTGGAAGTGATTCAGCTTACAAAGACTTTGCAGAGTGGTAGGGTTTTCCTGGGGGTAGTGCTCCTTACATGTGGTTAGGGCTGAATAGGAGACTAGGAAGCATAGCAAGAGATTTCTGTTTTTGTCTGTGAGAGCATTTAGAGTGTCTGTATGGTAGCCAGAACACATAGGATGCCCTGTGAATATAATATAACTTAAAAGATTTGAGACTTTACATTTAAGCCAACAATTATTGTAGATAATTCCTTGAGAAAGCGCTTTGCCAGTCCCTCATCCTTACCAACCCGATGTTTAACAGGATATGTAGCAAGCAAAACTTTGTGTAGTGCATGGACATGCACTGTGTCTCACAGAATTAAAACAAAACAAAACAAAACAAAAAAAAAAAACAATTACTGTTGCCATCAGTTCTAGATGTTAAATTAACTAACACATGGTTTTGCAGTCATGGAGGTATCTTGCGAAATCCTTCATTCATGCCTACACTAGTTATCATTTCCAAGCAGCCCTGCAAAGCAGTAGATGTAAAAACAAGAAAGGAGGACATAAAAGAAACTTAAGAAGAGAATCTTATATGCACAGATTCGTTGATGTCCCTGGGCCACACCACCTGTTTCCAAAAACCTTGAGGTATGATAGCAGCGCAGACAGCCGACAGACTCAGTGATACACGAAAGTGACATTCTTTACTGTATTGTGATCAGACAATAGTTTGAGAAACGCTATTGTATGCTGTGGTGAGGCTTCAGTCTTGGATCAAAACTACAAAAGGAAAAAAATAACACTGAGGTAGGTTATTGTACTGCTGTCATGAAAGAAAAATCACCAAAAAATCTGCTGTGTCTTGAATGGAGTGTTTCAGTATGTGCAAATACAAGACTTTCATCTTTTGTCTGTCATCTGTCTGTCTGCCAATCTGTCTATCTACCTATTTATCTATCTATCAAAACTTGGCTGGGTCCACTGATATAGATGAAGAGAGAAAGAAAAAGCAACTGCATTTAACCCATAGTTGCATTCCAAGACAGATACAGATGCACAAAGAGCAATTTGGAGTTTAACCACTCTCTATTCAGTGTTATCTGGTAACTGCCTCTGGATGTGGTCTAAGCTTGGATGTCAGTTATCCTCTTCTAAGGCTAGCATTGTACATTTTCAAACTGTTGCACCCAAATGACATGAAAAAAAAAAGTGTAATGAGTGTAAAAAAAAAGTCCACAGTCAGATTTTCTGATTTAAATAACCCCTCTCCTGCCACATCTAAAGGATCTTTTAAAACATGCATATTAAAAGAATCATGATCATTTTTAACGATAACAAAGCTGTGCATGTACTCTGTTATTTTATTTTTTTTTTTTTTCCAAGATGACCATCGACCTGAGCTGAATTAATGAGGAGAGGTTGCACGAAAACTTGGCACACCAGCTGTCAACATCAGGGTGCAGCACTATTACATTTATCCCTGTCAGAGCGGGTCAATGTTTCAGAGACATGTGCGACAAAAAATTGTCAAAACATGTGCAAATGGCAGAGTGTAGCTCCTCCGGATGTACAGGGCCTTATTAGCATTCATGACTCTCTGTAGTGGTACTGCATTCACAAATAGTGTGCACATACATATTGCCGGACGTGTTTTATGGTTAGATTACAGATCCTTCTCGCAAGGAATACATGAGATGCGTTTTAGAAAACGGCAGATGAATTGTTTTACAGTACTTCTTGACATGCATTGTTTACACTCCAAGCACAGCAATATGAAATATAATACAGGCGCTTGTGAGCAGTCTGAACTTATTGTCATTCAAAAAACATTTTGCTGTGTCACCGTGGAAACAGAATAGCCTTCAAGTCATCTCAAATCAGCCCAGTAACATCTTTTTACTGGTAATTTTAGCCAAGTCCTGACACTTCTACATGATTATTGGATGTAATGTTATGTAATAATTTCAATATTTATAGAATGTAATTTCAATATAAAATAAATGAGAAATGCATGTGACATGTGAGTATTCTAACACAGAGTGGAAGAATATTTTACTCACATAAAAGTAGAAATGTTTCAATATGAAAAAAATATATATGATATTCTGTGCAGCAAGATTTATGTAGAAATCACACAAAGTATATTTCAGAGTATATCAATCTCAGTAGCTAGAGTGACTGATCCTAAATCTTATCTTAAATGCACTTCTCAAGAGTGAGCTTCCTGACTGACTATGGTATATTCTAATGCAAATGACAGCTGTCAGTTTCCACTATGCTCAGGAGAGCTCACTGAGCATGAAATCCTCTAAGAAAGATCACTGTCGTTATGTTGTGTGTACTGTTAGTCAGCGGTAGAATGAATCTACTCAGTAAATGTTTAGAAATGTGTGAATGGTGAGCATCCCACTATGAACCTGAACAAATCTTAACCTCTCCTTGACTGCAAGAGATTGCAGGAAAAAAAAGGCTAATAAACCTACAGATTTGAATGTAAGCTCAGCATTAGTTAACTATCTGCATCGTCTTTTTCTACGCTGTCAAAGAGAAGGTGACCTTTTAACGGGCACCGAAAGATAGCCAACAAATGAAGATGCCCACACAAAGGTCATGTACTTCTTTAAAAAGGCCATCAGAGTAAAACATCAACTGCAAAGTGTTTAGGGACTGAGTAAAACTTTTTTCTTTTTTTGGCAAACTGGTTTCATAAGTGTATTTAGGCTGAATGGCACACAGATGCTGACAATGAATTGTGGCGATGTCTCAGTCCGTATTTGTTTGTTTATTTTTTTCTTTTTTTTTGCAAGAGGAGACCGTGTGCAAGACGATGTGTAATTTAGTCTGACAAGTGACAGCACTCCGGGAACCCACAACAGTGCTCAGATAATAAACTTTGAAAAGGTTACATGAGAACTTTTTTTGGAAAATGGAACGTCTTTAGCAGTAGACTCCGACCATGTGATCCTGCCATCTGGCTCTTGAAATGACTCAGATGAGTACGTGGTTAGGAAAGCATCCTACTGTCTTTACTGTTTTCTATAGTGATGAGAGTGCATCCAGCCGGATGGGTGGGCCGGAGGGCCCTCATAAGAAGCCATCATGTTGATCTGTTGAATTGAAAAGACTGTGACTGACAAGGGGCCTCTTCTTAGCATACATAGAAAGCTAAGGTCTTCGCACCAAACTTAACGTTCGACCGAGGGGGCGCAGAGAGCGTGGACTGTCATGTTTGATTTAGATTTGCTCCACTCAGGTGCATACTGCTAGCCTATATACAGGATGTACAGGGAAGTATGCCATCCCTCTATACCAACAAATGAGTGATTTAAGACAAATCTGTAAAGCATATTATTAAATAAAAGGGCACACAAAAAAGTAAAGAGGGGAGAGTAATCTGTGGCAGTTATGATTTTGTCACCAGAAGTAGTCTTAGCATTTAGCATATGCTCATATTCAACACAACTGTATCTCATAGGGAAAGTACACTGTTCACTCCCTATCACATAAAATCACATTAGATAGGATTTACATCTGCATAGATGGACAACCTCTGTCAATAATGCACCTTTAAATAAGTGTTCTCTAATTTCTGAAAAATAGCTGCTGTGTCCAATTTAATCAGTAAGTTTGGGAATGTTGCCAATTCAAATTTACTGAGCTGGAAAGCGATTATGTAAATGCAATTTACAAAATGCTGTCACTTACTGAAGTTTATGTGGCGTGCATACTGTATATTTCAAGGTCCCTTCTATGTGAGCATTGTCGACAATATCTGTTCTGCTTCATTATATATATATATTATATATATTATATATTTAAACAAATGTATGCTTTAGTTTAAGCTTTATTTTCATATTTGGAAAACATATCGCCTGCAATCATTAAAAGAGAAAAAAAGACATTCCATTTCTTCAGAGGCCGTGCCTGGCTGCATTGTGGATTCTTGCCAGTATCATCCTGTACATGTCTGACTTTAAACCGATTTTTAGGTGTTGTTCATGCTCAGCATCTCCTATGCTGAGACTCTCTGCTAACCTTGGCCCAGTTTTGCATGGAATCTGTGATCTCTCCTTGCACCTAACACAACATCAGACTGACCTGCTCGAGACTGTCAGTCCAATGAGGCCTCATTAAAATTGTCTGTGTGGAGAGGTTAGATGCAAAGCCAACACCTTCCCTTCCCATTGTCTGAACATCAACACGTCATCAAATATTGACTACAGACCAAAACATCTTATCAAGACAGCTCATGAATGCACATAATGCATGTGTTTTGATTCCGGAGCTTCTATAAACATATGGAATTTTATATGTCTGGAAGTGTAATGCTATACTGTATTTCTACACTATGAGCAGAGCAGCCTATACCGAAATATGATTATGTGTCCTAACAGCATTTTAGTATAGACTGTATTGCACTTTGGATAAAAGCATACAGCAATTAGAATATTGGATATAGTGTTAACTTATCATCTTTGGTATGATGTTGAAATGATTTATGAAGACAGAACCTTCATAACTTATAAAGGCATCAGTCACTCAGTCAGTTGGTGCCTTTAGAATTAAGGAAATGTCATATTAATTCCTTTTTATAAAAAGATCTGTAGATAGTTTAGCTTTCACTGTCTTTCATTATTAAACCAGGACAGTCACCAACGACTGTTTGCTATATATAGGCTATATAGGTGCCACCCTGTTTCCTAGAAATTATGTTGTCAGAATTTGCAAAAGCAAATGTATGTTGAAGGAAACATGGCACTGACAGATGATGCACTGTTGTTAATTAACATGTCTGGCAAATTGCAAATGTGTTGATACCAATCATATAGTAAAATCTTCCCTGGCAACAGATTCCACGTGTTCCCTGCCTAAATATCTGATCTTGCAATGTTGTGACTGCAGCACAGCTACCTTTTATGGCTGTTTTCACACACTGGCAGCGGGTCAGGGAAAGAATATGGTCTGCAGAAAAAGTCTCAAAACCTTAAGTGCTTTTTGCCTTTTTTGTAGCTGATCACGGACATTCACCTCCCTGTGGCCCCGTAATGGTGTATGTAGTGGTTATAATAAAGCTTTATTTAAAATTCCTTTCATTTCCTCTGAACATAATCCAGGCAGCGATTATGTTTGCCATCATGACGCAATTGGAAAACAATGTAGAACTATACATTTGTAGGAGGCTGAAGATTGGCAACCCAGGTTTTTGGACACAGCAAATGATGTTAATGTGACTCTAAAAATTCATTGAATTGTGATATGTAATTTGAACTCCTAACTAATCTTGTCATACTAAGTATTTCATATTAAGGTAATTAAAGGTATAAATACAACTTTAGGCATATACGTTTAAGTACAAATTTAGCTCTAACATATCATAAAATAAGCATAAAACATGAAGCGATTTGATCATATATCATCACTAAAATATAAGTACTCCACTTTGCCAATGTCTGCAAATGTTAGCTTTTCATGGCTCTTTTTTTTAATGACATGAGATTACAATAACTTTCTGACGACTAAGCCTGTACAGAGTGTGGAGAGAGCTCTGTCTGAATGTGCTTCTTGAATATCACAGTCTTTAAGGTATTACTGGGAGCAGAGAGATGTGTTTAGAATTCATAAGCATGACAAGAACAAAACCAAACTTGGAATCAGTATCAAAACTTTGTGGTATCGAAGGTGTGCAGCGTAATCCCTGCTTTCATATCCCGGTCTACAAGTCTGTTCCAATCCATTTCCCAAACTTTAGAAATAAGCCCCTCTCATTGGAGCATGAGCAGCAGTAATTGGCTGCTTCACATGTTTGTTTGTTGTTTGCTTTGACCAGAGAGACAGCATTTGAGTACCTTTGATGTGAGGACCGTCTGTGATTTGAAATGGGAGCATAGGCACTGGTGAATGTCCCAGCTGACTTATCCCTTCTTCGGTGTTATTGGAGGCTCATCCTATCAAACAGTACAAAACAAAATCATAATTAAGGACATTTGTAGTGGGGATTCAACTTTCATTATAGCACAAGCCAGTATAAAGCCCCCAAGTCTGGTACATGCTCAGCCAACAATGTCATAAAGGACAATATGGCTGCTGTAAGGTCCACAGTGACAAGACCAAATGACTCTCTAGCTAGAGATAATCAGCTTTGTATGTCATGTTGACATGAACGGAGTGTTAAGGCATATTGCACTTTGATGCTGGCAACGTTGGCACAAAGCTGATTTCGAAAAACGCAATTGGACAACACAAAAGGAGACATTCCCACAGTGCCTAACTGGCATCTGCATGAAAGTACAATCAGGGAGCATAAGCTGGTTACGAGTGGCTTGGTGCATTAGGACTTAAATGAGTGAGGACACTTAATGTCCATTCTGCCAAGCTCCAGGCTAATATTGGATCCATTCAAGGAGTTCAGCCTTCTGGCACATCCTTCTGGAAAGGTAGACAGCTGGCATGGTGACCAGGACTTGAGACACACTGATGAACTCCTCCGCAACAGTCACCAAATGAACAACATCCAATTTTGAGAACAACCTGTGCCTGGCCACTGGCTGTACTCGACATCAGCAATGTTTAATTGGTGGTATTGGGGAATCTCTGCTTTACGAGGACCAGAGAGTAGAGAGTGTAACGATGGAACAAGAGGGGGAAATCACATGCAGCAAGGGTTTTGAGTGAGATTTTTATCCACTTTGTCATGTAGTATACACCTCAGCCTGCTGAGCCACAGGAACCCCAGCAGGGTTTGAGAATTGTTTTGGTAGCAATGATAATGAGACAGAAACCATAACATCTTCAGCAGTTTTTTTTTTTTTTTTTAAGAAAAATGACAAAGCCACCTCACATAGCAGTAGTGGTTAATCTATTCCACCCACAGACTGGTGAGGAATGTGTTATACAATCTGTAGTTTATGCTCAAGGTTCAAAGCAGTGTTTCAAAAATTGCCTGAACCACTCTTGACTATGTAACTATTTGAAACCAAGACAAGATATATATATATATATATATATATATATATATATATATATATATATATATATATATATATATATATATATATATATATATATATATATATATAATCTTAATTTCTGTTCTGCAGTCATGTGACAAATGAGGGGATGGGTACAGTACAAGGTGGGGAATAAAATAACAGAGAATATCAGTGCACACAGCAGTAAACAGGAATGTTATCTTAAGAAGAACTGAACAAGGCAACGGGTCATTAAATCTATGAACAGAATGTGATTTCTTGCGGGCAGATTTGCAAAATGTGATTATCATCTTTTGTTTGCCTCATACATAAATTTGTTTTCCCTCCAGAAGTGATGGAGTGTGGGACAGTTGCTGATAAGTGTTCATTTATTCACCGTGTGCTACACGTATGCATTTTTTCTTTACAGGCTGAGGGCGAAGACAGAGGCTGGAGTGGCACTAGAAAGCCTTTGCATAGTAAAGTTGACAAAACCTGGGCATCATTTCTAAATCTTTTATAAGTCTCTTTACATAATAATGAGAGCAACCCCATTACGAAATCCATAATTTAAAACACACTCTTAATAACATTTTCACAGATAGCTGAGAACCCCACCTCTACTCCCCTCTTCGTGAGGCACAAACAGAGGGGCACAGTAATGCTTGATAGGCGGCATTTAATTCCAATCCATTATTAAGAGCAGGTATGTATATGATCCTGCAGCACAGCAGCCCACACTTTGTATTCAAAACCATTTTCTGGCCCCATGCAGTTGTATTACTTTCACTTACAGCTCATGAATAACATCAAACAGACCATGAAGTGCATAGAAATAGAAAATGTGATAACTACGAGGGTGTATCCAGCCACTGTTTGAAGTACCTTTGAGCCTCCGGATCTTAAAAATGTGGGTACAAGGAAATGCACATTGCTGTAGTGCTGTGTAATAAAAATCACTGAGTAAATTGGTTGATTAGAAGATTATGGACATAGTATGAGAGAAGAAATAGCCAAAGGCGTTATAATAATAAAATCAGAGGCTGCAGCTTTCTAATGTTGGCTTTAAACCAATATTTATTCAAAACCCACATCAGCTTGCCTTCTGCCTTTTGGAGGATCTTTGAGAAGAGAATTTAACATTCAGTGCATTTCATTTTCTACCTCCACCACTTATGTGAGGCACACATGCTCATGAGTGATTTGGAATTTCTGTATTTGGGACAGGTACCACTTGGTATTTGTACACCTACCACTGAAGCATGCCAAATGGTTGTAGAAATGCAAATGGGTGTTTTCTAAAGACCATATTCTGCATTTCAGCAAAGGAGCCATCAAGCTCATGCTTGAATACACAGTGGAGGGCTTGCTCATCATATCCTTTGAGCTCTGTGAGGTTAAATTCATTACCTATTCAAGGATAACAAAGCACTTACCTATACGGCCTTACTAACTATTCCCTGTCAAGCATGGATTGGGGAGGCTTACGTTTAATGAAAGAACTTAATCATGACTGTGGCATTAAACTCCACTGATCACAGTAATAATTCTTTTATGTGAACCACGTGACCCCCTGAATGACAGCAGGGGGGATGTACTCAACAGGGACAGGGTGTAATTTTTTAAACAAATCCGTTCAGACATATCAAATGCTTGTTACAGCACCAGTGCCGGCAATTCAGTAGTTAATCCACCCACTTTACCCTTCAGGGAGTGCAACTTCCACTACCTACATGTAAGCCAATTAAAATGCTTCTAGACATTACAGGCAAACAAGACAAGCAATGCATGTAGGCACTTGATGCTGATTTTTATTTACTACACTGTACATACTGTTTCTGCCATTAGAGTTTCAAATCTGCTTTAATTGACTGATGATCCTATATGAATATTTGATAATAAAGAATGTAAGCCAGGATAATACACAGCAATGTTTGTTTCTGTTGATCTTTGATGATCTTGATGATTAGATTTTGAATCCTTTAGAATTGACATAAATATCTGGATTAGACTGGGTGAAAGCACTGTATAACTGAGGGCGCATAAATTAAAGTTTTAAATGTCTGTGTGAAAGTAGTCGCTTGATGTAGACAGAAGTTTGAATATGTGACTTACATTGGTGAGCTAACTGGACACACAACACCAGATAAACGCTTGTTTGTTCATGTCTGCTAAGTGTAAAAAAGCTACTGTTTGCTAACACTTTCATCTATGAAATGTATAGGGTGATAGATGTAAGGTGATTTTTCAGGGTGGTCTCCAGGAGAACAAAGCAGTTGATGCAATCTTAAGTCAAAGGTCTACTTACTAGCGATTCATGTTTAAATATAATAGTCTATCTTAGCACTTTTTTCTTTTACTTTATTTGGTTTATATTTGGCAGATGTCTCATCACAAAAGCTTGTCATATAAGGAGAGAGGTCATGATCCTGTCACTCTTCAAGAACTGTTCTACTGACATCAATTCCCTCCTTGATCAGTGACCGGAGAAAAATCTCTGAGGGTATTCACATCCAACGGCAATCAGATCTTTGAACCAAGACTGGGGCTGTGATCTTCCCTTCATGTATGACCACCTGTTCTTGAATGTGAAGTTCCACACTCACACAATGACACCCGAGCCGCCACGTCATTCAAAAAGTGAGGTCAATGTAGAAAGACCATAAAACTCTGGAAATAGATAGGTAGAGGTCTGAGGACTGTATAGTAAATTTAATCCAGTAAATTGACACAAAATAATGTCTTCCCTTCCATGTTTAACACCCGCTGTCCCAGAGCAAGACTGTGAGGGGACTGAATATATTTTTCTAGCCCTTCAGAAAATATACTATTAAAAATGAAAGTAGAATAGAACTTGCTTGCTGTTCTTCTGATAATTTATTATTTATTATAATTCAGCTTTCATGTTTTTCTCTCCAGAGCCAAGACTGAACTTGTGTTGACTGAACTCCCATCAGCCTCACAGGTCTTCACTCTTGCTATGTCAGCTCTGATCCAAACAAAAGCAGTCTTTGACTAATCGCTACACCCCGCCACTAATACTGATCAAGTAAGGGCTGAAGGTGAGCCTGATTCAAATGCAATTTTTCTTCACTTCACGGAGTGGTGAGGCACACTCTGCATTCAACAAACACTGACACATTTAATATGAAGCACTTTCACAGCCACTTTTTCTTATTGAACACTTTCCGACTTGGCAGGCGTGCGGTTATTAAGCCATAATAAATAATGGCGGGCGTCTCCCGTAGGCTGTCCTGTGTGCCGCCGGTGATGAGGAAGCAGTGGAAATGAGAAAGCATGTGCAAATAGTGCAACACTGCAAAAAAAAAAGACCATGGTTTGTCTTTCCTTTCATGGAATATATTTTCGATCCTGTGCGATGATGACGCGACACAGTCTTTTAAACAACTGTTATTGCAAATTATTTTTCTTCTGTTGCCTGTGACCTGTACTTCCCTGAGAATCTGTCTGATTGACAGAGCACTTCATCCACCCATATCCAACCACAAGCTTCTTTAGTTCTTTGGCATTTGTAGCCTGCTGTTTAAAATCCAGTTTTGTCGCAGATGGCTCATCTTTGGCAGAGTGTGTTCCTACAAACTTTTCATTGTTGGGCTGTTGTAGTGTAGTAGGTGTTTACAGTGGAAAGAGTCTTGGCAAGACTTTCACACAATAATTATTGACAAAGATGTATTTTCTGACAACAAATCAAAGTAGAGAACATTTCTAACCACCGGATGTAATGTGGCGATATACACTAGAGATGACTACAAAAAAAGAATCTAGGCGTGTGATTGGATGCTGGATTTCAAGTCAGTAGGGGGGTGGCAACAAACGTAATGCTGTAATGAGTTATTGATAGGGATGTTACAGTAATAATATTGAAATGTTATCAATGATTCATTCCATTTGTTATTGGTGAAGGTAATATTATTGCTAGTAATGTGTTACTGCCCAACACTGCAGAAGACACAGAGGTAAAGACAGAATACACCGCCTCAGATCCACAGATACATTGCCGCACAGATCTCATTTTTCATTGTATGAACTCACTTTGACAAATGAGCCTCAATGATAGCTGGGAATTTGTGCATAGCAATTGATCATCAAATGGCGCTGTGCCGAACCTGCGTGAAAACCTTGATCTATCGGCTCAAGTGGTGTGAGGAGAGCAGTTAATGTTTGAAGCCCTAATTGGTGATCTAAATCTTCATTATTCACTTGTTTAGCCGACAACAGTTTATGGCACCACTTGATCCTGCTTGTGCAATCAAAAGCATGAACACCCATAGCAAGATGGCTGCTCATTCATTAAGCTGCACAGACGAAATAAAAGAAATGAGTTATAGAGGCACCTTTGTGCACTGCACCACTTTAGCTTCCGTAATTGTGGTCATAACTTATTTTAGGCATTTCATCCCACACAGCAACCTACCTGATGGCACATTGCTTCATCTCTCTGCTTGAGGTGCACTAACCCTTGCTTACACGTATTATATTGAATCCTACCTGATTGTCCATACTGGCCAGAAGCCTAATGTATATGCTTAATTTATATGCATAGTCTCCAGCACTGTGTATCCTGCTCTGTCATCTTGTGCTGTACATGATATGAGCCGGCACTGTTCTATATGTAGGTAACATATTGACCTACCACTGCATACTATAAATATCAAACAGCTGTTGTGATGCCTGTTCAGATGACTTTCTCTAATGCAAAGAATTCACAGGATACATGTAGCATCTGAATGTGGCATTTCCACCACAGTTCTTTAGGTTTTCCAGATGTATATGCTTAACAAATTTACTAAATGATGGAAATTAAAATGTGTAGTTCACTCTGTAGCTGTGATAGGATGTGTTACATTTAGTATAGGCTTCAATTTTGTTTGAATTCCTCCACACAACAAGATCTGAAATAGCTAACAGAATCTATTTTAATAGTCCCTGCCAAAGACATGGATCGGGTCCTCATTAATATTTATAAGCACAGGTCAACCATACATCTTTAAGCTTGTGTAATTGAAGACCCCTTTCCTATATAGTATGTGTGGCTTTTTTGTATTTCTTGTTTTCAAGTGACACATTTTCACATTATTGACCTCATAAATCTTTCTGTCACAAAGAGCTATTTCATATTAGTGCCACTTCTTTTATTTGGTGCACTTGGGCAGGTTTAAATGAACTATGTGCCAAATCTGTAGCAATGTTCCAGTATGCAACATAAAGATTCTGCTCACAGTCTTTTGTTGTCTGTTGCACTTTGGGTCCATGACAGTGAGCCTTATGCTATTCTTTTGGATGCAGGTGATTTGATCGTGATCACCATGACGATTAATATCTGTGTGAGCTACAGCATGTGAAACTCTGAGGTAAGCAGAGGGGGTTGCTCTCTAAGAAATATACACAAGCTCACCTTTTTTCTCTTTGATGAAGACGTGGCATTTGTAAAGCTGCTGGGCATCGCTCCATCACTGCAGGGGTGCTGAGCTACTGTGAAAACTTCATGTTTCCATTGACATTCTTTAAGAGCACAGTACAAGTGTTAGATTTTATTCTGTCTGACATGTGTGCCAAGCAATCGCATACGCCAAAGAACACAAAAGTTCACTTTTTATTATGTAACCTTTTTTTTTTTTTTTTCATTCATTTTTCATTATCCTAAGCTAATTCATTATAATAGAAATAAAAGTGATAAGGTCTAATCAAAAACTGTCTGGGTGTGTGATTCTTTTAAGAAACTCAGAACATAATTTCAACTGGATTTGAAGTCCCCGTGCACTCAAAAGTTTGTGGGTTTTTTTTTTCTTGCTACTGCAAAGAGATGCTGATCACCACAGTTTACAGTAAATTAGGTCCCCCAGCAATGTTGACAGCTCAGAAAACGCAAAGTAATAGGAGAGAAATGGAGAGAAAGCACAAATGAGCCTCACATTTTAACAGTGAAGAATAAAAACAATAACATTAATGGTATGAGGAATGCAAAAGAAAATAATATATCATGATCTAAACATTCCTATTTCTGCACAGCGTGAGGTTCATAGGACAACTAAACACAAACACTAGTTTTGCCAGCATAGTTAACATGGATATATTGCTACAACTGCAGTAAAGAAAGGTGGGCAGCAGTGACTATAGCACTGTCAATGAAAATATGGAAAGCACAGAAGCATTACTTCCAGAGGGGGCCAAAGCATTTTCCTGTCTCAATTTCTTGAAGAGATGTAATCTAAATACTCCTTTGAGTTGATAGCTCTGACATTTTCTGCTTCCTCTAACCACTGTTCTCTAGTGGTTGACTGGGTGGTTGCTGGATGACTATTTAAAACCGTTTTAATTAAAGGAAAAAAAAGCAATTCAGAGTTCTTAGCAACCAATAGTCAGATCTGGAACATTGTGTAGCACCACAGAGATGATTCTGTGCAGAGTGTGATAACAATATAATCAGATTGAATCAAGTAAGCGCTACAAATAAATAAAAATGGAACTGGACAACATGATAACAAGCCTTATAGAAAACTCCCAGAACTGTCAGACAAGAATCTTATTATATTTTATATTGGATTTAGATTACTGCACACTTCTGAAAACTGTGTGAGGATGATGATAATTAGATTGTAATATTTTCCCACACTGTTTGGTAGCTCATTACAAAATGCAAATGAAAATACACTTTGTCCTTTTTCTTCTTTTGGTAGAAAATAGAAAGGAAGTCTATCTGCCTCCAATATCTTCCTAAAAAATATCTCACCACAATTTTACTTACCATAAAGCATCTGTGTTATAATTTTTACCCCATAAAAGGACTGACATATCTTTAATGCAATATCCTTGCAGTCAGTGAATGGACTGTTTATGTGTTAGATAGATTTTTTTGTTAAAAGACTGTGTTACCTTTTAAAATGATTAAAATTAGTTATACTTTATAGAGACAGTGTGTCAGTGTACTCAGCTTCTTCAGTGTTTATATCATACATTAATTTATTACTTTGACTCAATAATGTGTTTCTAATTGATCACAACTGCTTCTGAATCTGTTCCAGCTCTAACTTTGTTCGTATTGTCAACACCAGAAGGTTGAAACATATTTAGTAGTTCACTCAGTACTTCGTGTGACATTGGATAAAGAACGCACCTAATTAAAAACCTCCACCTTTCACATTTAATACCACACATACATCAGACCAAAAAAAGAACATCCATCCATTTTCCATAACCGCTTATTCCTATCAGGGTCGTGGAGGGCTGGAGCTGATCCCAGCTGACATTGGCTTGGAGAGAGAGACTGGGGCTGGTTGCATCCTGCACAAGTCCAGATCTGAAGAAAACCATGTCCAAAAAACATTTTTTAAACGTATGCAGAAACATTTTATACTCAACTTCAGTGTTGGGATCTTACAATCAAGCCATTTAACCTGTTCTTTTACATACAGATGAATTATTGTAAAATCCCTAGATTTGCACACCCCGTCATATTTTCTTTAAAGGTCTAGTATGTAACATGTATTGGGCTCTATTAAAAATAAATAAATAAACATGACATAAGAGACGAATGATAACATGTTCAGTTTTAATTAGTCTATAATCAAATGAAATTGTCATTTTTTTGTTACCTTTCACAGAGCTTTTATGTGCACAGATGTTGCAGCTCCTCTTCTATGACAGAATAAAGGATGGACGTGCTATGACATCCCCTGCAGGTTTCTGTTTTGAAGCTCAAAATCTGAGGCACCTTCCACTACCATGTTGGCTGTCTTGCCTCTTCCATCTTATTTTAACATGGGGACTTATGGAGATTGACTTTTCTGTATCCAGCCTCAAGTGGACGTTTGAGGAGCTGCATTTTTTTGGCACTTCCACACAGGCTTCACTTCACTGCTTCACTGCCATGTTTCTAGATACTGTAGGGTCTTTCCACTCCAGGTTCTCACTTAACTGAGTCGAATCGCTACATGCAACTAATCCTGCACATTGGTCCTTTAAAGCTATAGCTTTAAAAAGAAAAAACTTACTGTACAATACAATATATATATATTTTATGTTAAATGAACCAATAACATGTTGCAGGTGTCTGCTCTGTTGCAGGTTTCCTTTGCCTGCTGGAATTCACATGATGGGGTCATTGTTGTTAAACTCTAGAATGACTAGTCATAATTCTGCCTTGACTGACATCATACATCATGTTTAGCAGCACATGTATTGAAGTCAACCTGCATGATTTATTATAGTCAGATATCAATGGATGCATTGTCACTTTCCAGTCACTATGTCCTGCTGTATCCTTTAGGTAGCAATGAAGCAGCAAAAAAAAAAAAAAAAGAAAAAAGATGTGGTGGGTGTGAAGAATACAGTGGACATTGTTAAAATGATAATATTAACTGCAGTATATGTTTTTTTTAACTGTTTTTATTCTACAGTATATTTTCTTGGGTTTGAATTATAGATTTTTGTATTGTTCAGTATATACCCTCATGTGTTGCCGTATGGTATTTCCTTTTGATGCTAACTAAGTGGCCATCAGCAAAAAATGCTAGATTTGTGTTCTGCATGCTCCACACTATTAAAATATACTGCAGGTTTTTCTGCTTTTAAAGATTCAGTGAATGCAAAAACGAGGGCAAGTGGATAAACTGCAAAGCACTGATGCAGTGTTCTAATGCAAACTAGATAGCAGGTGTGTGAACTGGCACACCTTCTTACCAGCTGACTGTGATAGGTGTGACAAAGGAATATGATGAATGACCTTCCTTTTCTGCATGTTCGTGTGTGAGAGTATTATAGAATACTGGTGTTTCATTTATTTGATGAAAGGAAAATAAGGAGAAGTTGACATCCCGAGTACACAATAAAATGTAGCCATTTTTGGAAAGTGTATATATATATATATATATATACATATATATATATATATATATATATATATATATATATATATATATATATATATATAGAGAGAGAGAGAGAGAGAGAGAGAGAGAGAGAGAGAGAGAGAGAGAGAGAGATAGAGAGAGAGATAGATATATAGTGAAGCTAGAAGTTGTCTCTTTTGAAACTTCCTATTTTTTTTTAACATAAGCACTGCACCCAATGCAACTTTGAGCTCCTGCAGTGAATGCCATGAATAACAATAACACTCACAAGTCATTTTCATTAAGCTGTCTCCATGCTGGACCTGTACACGATGTGTGTTGTTGCTATTAATTAAATTAGCATTAAGGCACTGCAGAACAACTGTTACAAGACATCGCTCATTCTGACGCACCCTAGCCGAAATCCTTTCAAAGCCCGTAGCCATCAGTTTACACTACAGTATGTATTGAATATTCAAAGAGTGTAATATTTAAAAGTCATCCTGCTTGTGCTGCCTTGGCCTTCAGTCAACATGACCCCACCGTAACCCCAGAATTAACCACCTGGCAGTGGCTGGATCCCTACCAACTCCCTCACTTACTGTATAATAATCTATAATTATCTCTCAAACCTTGAAAGAGGTTGTCCTATTCTCTTGTGTGTGAGATTCTGCCTGAAGTGCTGCGTTAGGCTGTCAACAATTGCTGAATAAGTATATGCTGAAGCTCTACAGGGCGCTTTGATGTCGTAAGTATGTTTCTTTAATCAAGACTTATCCAAGGAGATAATGGCTTCATAGATAATAAAACGAATATAATGTGGTGGTCATTAAGGATTAAACATTTAAAATTACAAGTGAATGGACAAGTAAGCCCTGAAGACTGTTCTGTCCTTCACAACTCCCTGCTGTCTGCTCACAGGCACACATTAATACTGCAATAATCCTCTTTGACTTTTTGCCATTTAATACACACAGTGTATTATGAGTATGCATAAATTCACCTCAGAATTGTGATAGCAAAGTCCCTTTATGAGCAGAATGAAGACTATTACCCACTTTCAATTCTGCATTAGGTTTATTAGTGATAATGCAGACTTTATACAGAAAATTGATACAGAGGGGAAGTGTTGTGCTCTTAATGCGTCCTTTACCTAACAAGATATCATGGCATGCAGTTGTTTGCACTAAATGTTAAGAGACGTTGTTTGCAGAGAATATCACCATATGACGTTTTGTGAGTTGGGATTTGACAAACCGTACTTAACCTCTCAAGTAGGAACTCAGGCAAATGGGACTGTGTTCCCTGATTGGATGAGGGGAATGCAGAGGTCCAAGCTCTAATTGAAATTAGGGTTAATTAATTTTTAATTGTTTCCCATAGATACTGAGCCATTGCTGAGCTGAAGTTGAGAGAACTCTCAATGAGTTTTTAAGTCAAGCAGAATCAGTCTTAATTGTACTTACTTACCCTTATGTACATTTTGTAATCAAACGTTCAAGCATGTTGTGTTCTAAAGACCAAATTCTTCCAGCTAATCCTGTGCAGATTAGTTGGCAAGTTACGCTAACCCTAACCCATGCCAAGGTTGGGTACACGCAGATCAGGGATGAATACGATTGAATAATTTAATGTCAACACTCACTACAGATGTGAGAGAAGATGTGTTGAAGCCAGTGACTGTGTAAAACCCATCCATTGCCCTGACCTTACTTGTACTTTCCATGGCACTGCATAACATACACACTTACTCCAAGGCCACCAATGGCTTGCTGTTAGCAACCTTTCTGGGCACAGTGGAGACAATAGATGAACTGGCCAGTGTGTCACATGTTCCCAAATGCTCAGGACAGAGTCATTAAGCTGGTACCAAAAAAAAAACAAAAAAAAACATGAATCACTTTATTCCATTCTGAATAAGAGCAGACTGAGAAAAGAGTGATTTTAATGCTGTTTGTGTTCTGCCAAACCTGATTGAAGCAACAGGCTGTATTTGCTGCAAAGCACCTTCTCTAGAAGCATTTTAATTTAAATTACAAACAATAACCATCCATGAACATACCAATCTGTAATTCCAACCTAAATGAGTTGAGGGTAAATTAAGCAGGATTTCATGAACATCTAATTTGTCTCTAGGTGATAGAGGTTAAACCGACATGAACTCTCAGACCCCTCAGGAACAATCAAATGGGCTAATTATTATCCACATTCGCACTGCCACTGAGTGTACCGCAGATGTGCTGGAAGGCTGTTAGACACGGCAGGAAACTCTAGAGCTAAGTTAAAATCAACATGATTACATAACTTACGGTTGGAGCTTAGGCCACTCAGATGGACATGATACTTGCATTACATCAGTATCCAAATGTGTGGAGGACCTTCGGCTGCACCAGACACACACCAATATACAGTATATATAAGCAGGTATTTTGAGCCAGTTCCCTGAGTGCAGTTTAGTAACTCAAAAGCTATTGTATGATGGCAATTTAGCATCTGGCAGCAGGTGTTTCCGGGCTTCCAATGTAGCAAAAAAATATCTGAAAAATGGATATGGAGATCCTTGGCAAGACTTCCGCTATAGTTCAATTAGCACCTTGATACAGGTGAATAACAGGAAAGCCAGACTCCTAAAAATGTCTATAAATAGCTACCTGCTGCTAATTCAGAATACAAATAGAAAACTTCCATTGTGAAATCTCGGTGCCTTACCTGATTCTGCATTGCATATAGCCCTTCATAGAGATTAGTGTGTAGGGGACTTGAATAAGCTCAGACTGTGCACTGCATCTAAGATCATTTCTAACATTTGCTTTCATTGTTCACTTAATCTGAATACTTCTTCATTTCATGACATCAGGATGATGTTTATTCTATTTAGTTTTCATATTTTCAAAGATCGGGAATTCATTTTATGCCCAAACACTAAACTGTACCTCTTAATGTGTTAACAGGTGCAGCAATTCAAAATTAACATATTTGGCATCTTTATCAGGCTTGGCCTAAAACTTAAACCAAAATTCAGACATCTACCTCAGAATCAATTATATTGGGGATTTATTTTCATATAATGGGGCAGATAAAACTTGTAGATCACAAGGATGTGCTGGGTGTCTTCCTGATCTTTATTTTAATGAGGCTTAATGAGGTATCCCCCCCTAATTAGTTCTCCTTTAACATGTCAGAGATTCAATTCCACTGTTGATCAATGGGGTGGAGACGAGCCATTTCATTTACCTCAAGGCTAAAAGTGTCAGACAACATTTTGTGGAAATCCCAAGCTTTAATGATTCGAAATATACAATGGCTGACTTTGCAACCAGTGCCATAAGACCCACAAGATAAATGCCATAACAAATAGCCAAAAAACAGAAAGAGCAGCATAAAAACTGCCAGACATGACTGTGAGTGACCAGGCAGGTTCATGGGCAACAGTTCAGATACACAGAAACACCTCTTTGGTAATTGTGTCAAGACATAAGTCTGAGGATATGAGGTGTTACAGACACACACAGATAACCTGATCTGGGCTAGTCTCTTTCATCTAACATGTTAGAATGTACACAGATGAAACATTCCCAGGGGCATCATGGACTGAAACGCTGACACTGGGAAAATCCAAGCTCTCTAGGATCAGCATAGAAGATGGGTGAGGTTGGTTCATCTTTGGACTGCAAAAAAGGCAGATAATCATCAGATGTTTTCAGAAGTCAGCTCTATTGAAGGAGGCAAATCTATGGGGATAGGCACACATTTAGTGTTGAAAAGAAGCATATACTGCATTTACTGAAATACTGCACTGACTAAAGCACACCAAGTCAGCTCTCAGACAAACCTGAGCTGAGTTCTTTGCAAAAAAGTAAGAACAGCAATTACAAAGCAAAGATGTTACAGACTGTGACAGACAAAGTTAAATGACTTTCAATATAAACCAATGGTAAATGGACTGTACTTATATAGTGCCTTTATAGTCTTCTGACCACTCACTCACACTAGGAGATAACCATTCACACACATTCATACAACAATGACACAGCCTTCAGGAGCAATTTGGAGTTCAGTATCTTGTCCAAGGACACTTCAACATGCAGACTGGAGGAGCCAGGGATCAAACCACCGATCATCTGATTAATGGACGAGCTCCGAGCTGTGGCTCAGGAGGTAGAGAGGGCTCTGTTTAGTTATGATGACAGAGCCAAGACAGGCTGTTCTTTCAAGTGTCTGAGATTTTATTTATTCTATTGGATGAAGTAACTTAGAGAATCATAGGCTACCAGTAAAATAATGATGCTAATGGCAAAAGTGTATGTCAAAGTGCAGCAGCAACTGCAGCAACAAGATTTGATTGAGCTTACTGAAGCCAGAGCCAGGCTAAAAAACAAATATTGACTGCCCAATCATAGCTGTACATGTACAACGACGAGTACTGGGGCCAGACATCGACATTTCTATTTGGCATTTCAAGAATTAAATCAAACCTAACTCTGATTAACCACATTTTTTTTGGAAAGGTGAGTTCAATTTCACTACCCACAACCAGGCCTGACTATTGCCAGACCTGTTGAATCAAGAAATCATTAAAATAGAACCTGACAAAGTGAAGTGCCACAATACAATGCAATGTAACTGAAATCTATCACAAAGCCACTCCAAAACCTTCTTTTTGTTTTACCAGCTTAATGACCCGAGCATTTGTAAGCATATGATACATTGGCCAGCTCGTGTACAGTCTCCCACTGTGCCCAGAAAGGTCATTAACAGCAAGCCATTGTTGGGCTTGACTTCATTCACATGAGGGTTTATAAATACAGAAAATGTATTACTCTGATCAGATAATGTGTTTCTAATTGAATACAACTGCCTCTGAATTTGTTCATTAGCTGTAGCTCTGTTAAGATTGTCGCTAACATATTTACATGACATTGGATAATGAATAAAAACTAATTTAAACTAATTTAGGATTCAGGGGTTCTATTCAGAATATGTAAGGAATGGAATATGTTATTCGTAAGTGTGTATGACTATCAGTCATTTGTTAGAGTACAAATCAAACAGTGGCTCTGGACACTGTAGTTTCCCACAGTCCTATACATTGGACATTGAAATCTATTCACATCTGTTCTGCATTCATAATTTTAAAGTTTTGCAGCAGATTACTTACATCTATCACTTGGCAAAGAATGCGTCCTTATCTCCAAAGGAATGAACATAAAACCAAGTGATGCCTTATGCATCTAAAAGACAAGCCAAGTGATTGTCCAAGTTACCTCTTGCAGCCAGCCCAGTGTACTGCTGTCAACTCCAGGGAGCGGCTTGATAGTAAGTCCACAAAGTAATTAGCTGATGGAGTTGGAAAATAATCAGACTCTATGGAATGGGTGCAATACATACTTGTTTCCAGGCCAATTGACTATCACTCTCAAGGCTGAATTTGGCCAATTCACTTGGTGAGTGTGCTCTTTTTGGTTTGAAAAACTCCTGGGCACTGCTGATTGATTTAAAATGAAATAATATTGGCCCTGTGATAGCAGATTTAAAAACTCAGTATATGTGTGAAATACAGAGACATTTACCTGGCAGTGGTATGTTTAATCAGTACTGTGTAAAATTTTCAAAGGCTTGCTTGAATGCATCAGACACTTCATGAATAACACTTTAATAAGACTTTTTTGGTAATCATATTTTATAGTTTTGTTAGTTGTCAGTTTTGTTGTTATATTTTAGAGTTTGGTGATGATAGTACAGTAAGCTGCCATTAACTAATCCAGACTGTATAATTTGCAGCCTAGTAAACCAAAAATGGTTTTGGTCTCTATAGCTTATTTCTGAGTTCATGACAACTGTACTGAGGGTGAATTGGATGTGACGAAATGTCACACCCAATGACACTCTAAAGAATTGGCTGAAAAGCTAGCTTTATCGAGACATGCTATCTTAAACATGCCACCAAACAGCTATTCAAGGGAGGGGTTTTTGGCACCTCCACATTGGCTTCATTTCTCAGCCCTGGAGGTTGCTGCTCGTCACATCATGCCATGTTCAATCTTTGTTTCTTCGAATGGAAAATCGTCCCAGGGCAGCTAGGCTGAAAAGAGACTTTACACAGCACAGACTAAAATGGAGAGTTATTCAATATTCCTCAATTTACAGAATAACAAACACATTTGAGTCCCATGACGAAAATGCCCAGGGTTACAATACCACACAGGAGGACCTCACGTAGCTCCCACTTCTCTTGCACTGGTACGTCCAAATGAAAGCACCGGCTGTGTGGTTGCTAGTAGGTCATTATCCCAGGTGTTTCAGTTTAGCAAGTGGCTAGTGACTTTGTAGCGAAGGTGCACCATTGTAACCATAGCATTGTTATTCAGCTGAAAGTTGCCAGCTAACAGGGTCACTTGTTAAATCCAAACACAGACAGACCCAGGAAGCAGAAGGAGAGTGCTGGTGATTAGTACAAACAAGTCCTGAGTAATTTCTTCACCACAATAGTCCTGCCACCAACACTGTGGGTGGGACATGTAGTCATAGCATGTTGTAGAGACTGTGTTTATTATATATGGTTTAATTACTTTTGTTAAGCATATGAATCATACACTGCTCAAAGCTGCCCATACACAAATGCTCCTCAAGCCTGACTGTGACGGTTAGCATAAATACTCCCTCGTGGCTGTTAGAGCTATATCCTCACATGACACTGAACTAGGATCGCTTGCTCACCTCCTCTTGGCAGTGGTGCTGGATTGTGCAGTGTGATTTGTTTCTATGGCGATTTGTTAAATGAAACTGGATCTGCCAAATAGAATCCCAATTCTCTAATCTTTTAGGGTTCTCCTCGGAGAAAACTATTTAATAATGTATTGGGCCAAGTTTTTTTTGTCCTCAGTCTTTAATTGTAAGTTGCAGTAGCAGGGAGGGCAACCCTGTCATTGCTGGTCTTTCCCAATTTAGGGAAATAGATTGCATGGCAACTCCATTACAGCTCAGGTATGGGTGGGGATATCAGCTATCATTAAAGGTAGGTTCATCCAGGTTTCCATTTTTTGTTCAATTCTGTTGCACGATTTTTGATTGTACATGTTCAATTTACATTTAAAGCAAAATCATAAAGAGGTCGATAAATCTGAACTTTTGGTAGCCTTTTTGAGAAGTTTACAAAAGTTGCAGTGACAATGGAATGGTGAATAGATTGTAGTTGCTGACTGTTTTGAAACATGGGCCTGTGGACAGTTGGTTGGAAGCTGTGCTGCCTCCATAATGAGATTCAGAAAGGGCCGTGCTGGTGCCTCAGCCAGAGGGCTTACCCAGGCTTATCTGCAAGCTTACCATAGAGGGAGAGAGAGTGATAGCAAGAGTGAGAATGGGGAAAGAGAGGGAGGGCATTCTAGTATAGACACTTGCCTTTCAAAGTAAACACTTGTGTTGAATATTAAAGGCTGCTGTAAATCGCTGAACATTCCTGACATTTTTTAAATTGAGTATCTGACAGTGTCAGAACGGACTGATCATTTAAGTCTGAAACTACCAATTATCTTCATTAATCTGTCAGTCATATTCTCAATTCATTGATTAGCTGTTTGGTCCATAACATGTCATAAAATGGTGGAAACTGATGACTGTTTCCTAAAGTCCTCAAATGTCTTAATTCGTCCACAACCCTAAGATACTCAGTTTAGGAAAAATCATTCTATCAAATTATCTTAAAAAAATAACACATGGCAATCAATTATCAAAACAGTTTACAATTAATTAGTTTAATTTCATAGACAACAGATTGATCAATGGACTAATCGCTGCAGCTATACACACTGTGTTGTCCAACTATAGAAAGAGCAGTGAAGTGAGTGTGCGTCTTTTCTTTTGAGTATGGACTGTGAACATCGATTAGCCAATCTAGCTACTATTGGCCACAGTTGAAGACGTGCTTGAGAAGTTCTGTCATGCCTGGGTGCAGTGGAGCTAAATCATGTGTGCAAGTGCTCAGAGATTTCACTACAAAAACTATACAGTTAGCACTGTCAAAGTTGTAACTAGATCTTACACAGATGACATGTTTGTTCATAATTGGCTTAATAATGTTCATGTAGCTTCAGGCATATATACAGACATTCTAAATACAACAGAAGCAGCCAGTGGTCTTGTATAAATGCACTGACAGTATCATACAAGACATAAGATGTCAAAACTGTGAAATGGTAATATGTGGTAAACATGTATACAAAGCAAAATGCTATGTCATAGCCACACTGTTTGTTCCATTGAATTTATGGAGCGTGTTCCTGCTGCGCTTCATGGTGGGAACCACACATGCAGATTCCATCAGTTTACCTTCTCCTTGCCATAGCACAGATTACTACAGTAGTTGAATAGAGCTGTTCACTGTATGCCAACGCTACCTCTGAGCAACATAACTGATGGGCTCAAATGCATTGTACTAATTAACTTTTCTAAGGGTACATCTGTTAATTGGAAGGCACTCCAGAGAAAGTTACTAATGTGTACAACTGTAAACAAAAGCAAAATGAGGCTACTTTAAAGAAATTAAAATATACATATAACGGACATATTGTGCCAATTTTACACTGTTTCTGTTTATCACATGATTCCATATTTGCTGCTTCGATGTCTTCCATGTTAATATACAGTGTGGAAAATGATAAAAATCAAGGAAAGCCACTAAATTGCAGAAGCCCTAAGCGGTCTTGTATTCATACAAATCATTTCAACTGTTTTCTCATGATAAATGATGTAATTTAATGTATTTTCTCAAATTATTTATGTCATTATGTTGAGCTAACTAATGTTGTTCAAGATTCAAGAAAACAAAAGGGAATTGGAATGTATCAAATCATCGCAGGAAACATCATTCGGTGTCATGATATCTGGTTAATCTCAGGTCTATGACATTTGATACATTTTGTCATTTTATTTGTGTTATCTCAAGAACTCAAGAAGATTATACCATTATCACGGGATAACGACAAAATAAATAATGAAAATGACTTGTTATGAGACAAAAGAGGAAACAAAAAATATAAATGTGTGGTCTTAGGGCTTCCATACTGAATGAGAAAGCATGCCCAAACTTGACAATACACGCTGTCCATGTCACATTGCGTCACTATTGCGTCAGTATTAGTGTTAAAAAAAAAAAAAAGCCTGTCTGTGGACGGTTGTAGTCGCGCTGAAGTATTGGAGGTGTACCATTCTGAGGCTTTGAGAAAGAAACAGTGAAAGGAAATAATGCACTCTGTGAACAGTACTTTAGTGTGAGTTGGTTTGTTTAGTTCCAAAAGTGTACTTTTTTTCTGGTTTCAAAAAAAAAAAAAAACACAAGTGACATTGTTGACATGACTCCCCAAGGTACACGCACATGATGGATGGAATATAGTAGGCAAGTGACCCTGCCAGAGGCACTTTAACATTTGGCTCAGAGCTTTGGTGACAAGGTGCTGATGAGATGCGACCTTGCATTGATAATATCAAGGTCAACATCCTCTTATCAAAACCAAGTGCACATGGAACCAATATGCAATCTGCATACCATTTGTCCTGTTACAGTTATACATGACTGACAGGTTACAGTGTGATTAGGTGGCGGGGATACTAATTAATGAACGTACGGTTACATGTCGCAGACAAGCAGCCTCACGTGGACTGTGAAGTCCAGGCTTAGCGAGATAATTGCTTGGCTTTAGTGATGTCAGTTATTCACAGCAGCTTGTGTGTAAACAGCATGTATTGTTGACATTCAGCTTTGGGTACATGACCAATCGAGTATGCCACAAATGGTCTCAGTAAATACATGTGGCGAGGTGAGATACTGTACGTGTGGGAGGCTTTTTCACAAACATTTCAGAATTTTGTTTCATGTCTAATTGTTCTTTATTTTGCTTATTGTGCTGTACCTCTGAACTAGTAATCACCGGGTATGTACACACAGTGATAACAGAATTTCAGGCAATTTGTTTAGGTGGCTAATTATATAATTATATAGCTGCTAGTGCACATGTATTGTCCTTGTTTCTATGCAGTGTGCTACTCTTTCTCGCTATTTTTATCTTCCTCTTCAGTCACTCTTGACAGCTAGCCAGCATCAACTACTGAACAGACTCCACTACACAAAAAAGTAAAGAGACAAGAGAGATGCAAAACGATGTAAACTCTGGGGATATTTAGTAATCAGGTAACTATGAAGAAAGCAGATTAGACTGCCTCTTGGCCCAGTGTTCTTTTCCATGCTGCTGCTCCTTTTCTTCATATCTATTTAACTTTACATATTTATCAAGCATTATTTGTTTCTCTGAGGAGCATGGGCAGTGAACCTTTCTGTCTGACATGGCTGGCAATGGCACAGCGGTAATTGTGAAGAGCTAGAGAAGAGCATATGTGTGTGTGCGCGCGTGTGTGTGGAGGTGTGTGTGTGAGAGGAAAGGAGAGGAGGAGGAGAGAGAGAAAACGAAAGGGTGGGGAGGTGCAGTGAGACGCGAGGGAGGGGGGATGTACGAGGGAGGGTGAAGGCGAGAGAGAGAAAGACGGAGCGGAGAGAACAGGCGGCTCGCCTCATTCTGCTTCTTCCTCAGCATCCATTGAGCCTATTCCGGAGCGCAGAGAGCTACACAACAGAAGAAGAGAAGGAAAGGGAGCACAAATCCATTGAGGAGGGAGGATATCAAGGAAAATAACAATCAGGGCTCAGTGGGATCCACGATCACCTCTTCTAGATTTGGCAGTGGTGTCTGAAAGTTTCCATCCAGGGGGGAAACCCTCCCCTTTTTTGTGGGGATGGACAGTGGATGCTGAATTTCATTCCTGAAGGCAGGAGGGGAGCTGTGAAGACCGGCTGGATTCACTTGTATTGGAACTGGTAGTGCGCAGCAGAAAAGATCCTACAGTGCCTCTTTCTCTCTCCCCCCCTTCGCTCAGTCTGTCACACACGCATTTTCCAGTAGAATACATAACACTATTTCACTGTGCCGAGGTGGAATACTGGGGGAAGCAACCCAAAAAGAAATTCTCCCAAACCAGAGGAGTCAAGGGGAATGGATTACGTACAGAATCAATGAAGGACATCTTGTTCACAAAAAAGTAAGTTCTAATCAGAAAAGATTGGAATTTCAATTGGGCTCAGATTCTGAAAGACTTGAAGGATTTTTTGCCCTTTTCTTTGTTGTGGACCAGCACCGAGCTTCAGACAGCTTATCTTGTGGACTATAGGTTTCTGGATGGTATTTCAAGGTAAGACGGACTCTTGTATATTAATAGCACCCTCCAGGTTTTTGAGAAAAGGGGCTGATTAGGGAGCCGAAAAGCTCAACGTGAAAGATACAGTTGAAGAGGGAAAAGGTTGAAGGAAGATGGAAAAGGTGTGTGTCTTATCCTGGACGGTATCTAGTCTAGTAGTTTCAAAGTTGGGATGAATGTCTTAATAATACAATAAAATGTCCCAGACCTCACAGAGGATATGATTGCTATTTTGGCTACTGGACTTCTACTCCCCTCTGCAGAGAAGAATCTGTCTATGTGCATCTGCATACTTGTGCATGTGTGTTTGCTGAGAGGGGAGATGCCTGTCTGCAAAGCAATTCATCTTTTTGCTCCCCTGCTACAGAGCGGTTATCACCAGGGGAGGCTGCTAGTGGAAGGGGCATAATTGCGGTGGCTGTTTGTCCTCGTCTTTGCAACAGCTAGTGTCTGCGAGCGCAGGGAATTACTTTGGTACAGTGGCCACATTTTATTCATAATGGTGAGTGCCTCTCTGCATTTTAACGGCCGCTCTGTCTCTTTTATCTCGGCTCGCAGAGAACTGATTGTGTCCAGTATTACACTATCTGAGACGCCCTACATTACACCTTCACCTTCAGTTTCTATGTGTATATAAGTTTGTGTGTGGGATTGTGGTCGAGCAATGCATCTCC
Organism: Nibea coibor; assembly: GCA_023373845.1. Classification (NCBI taxonomy): domain Eukaryota; kingdom Metazoa; phylum Chordata; class Actinopteri; family Sciaenidae; genus Nibea; species Nibea coibor. The sequence continues at coordinate 22,795,596 of CM041739.1, forward strand.
TTCCGTGCCTCTTTAATCTGTTTTTTCCGTGCCCCTTCTCTCCAAATGGGAAACTGATTTCTTCATATCTCTCGCTTGCTAAGTTCCCTTTCAGACAGAAATGTTTGAGGAGGCTGAAGGATAAAGGAATACAATTGTGTTCTCTTTTTCAATACGCTGCCCTCTTGATCAATACCAGACAAGTGCAAGGCTACCTCCTTTTGTAAGGCAAGGGTTTAAATATTAATGATTGCATGAGCATCCTGTTGGTCCCCTGAAATATTTAAAATAATTGAATAATAAATAGCCTGTCTAAGCTTCCAGAACCCAATTTTGTCCAGGGCAGATGATTATAATGCCCCCCCCCCCCCTCGCCCCCTGATGTAACATGCAAAACAGTGACCATTAAATGTCTTTGCCTCTGGATATAAAAATTTCAAAAGAAGTGTCTCCTCTTGCAGAACATCCACTGGGGGGAAGTGGAGCTTGATGGGAAGTTGATGACAGCTCCTGTGTATCTGGCATTGACTGGCTATAGGTGGCTCAAATCGCCAATTGTTCCACTGCATATACAGCTTGATTGCAAAGAGCTGCCGTGCACAAATGTTCTATTGAAATCACATTTACCATTCAAGAGGCGTAGTATGCAACTGCTTCCTCTTGAAAGAGATGCAAACCTCTCATCTGCTGTGCCTGCTGTATTCATTTAATCTAATGAGCTACATATACAGCACGTATATGTCAGAAATGCGTACTAGCATGTGTGTATATAGGTGTTTTAAGAGGGCGTGCAAGAGTGAAAGGGAGTTTCTGAGTGTATCTAGTATCTGCGTGGGTGTGTATTTGTCCAGAGCTCTGAGCTTCATCCCTTTTGATGTTTTATTGAGTGTTAACCATGGTAGGACTGACGCATTGCCTTTGCTCTTCCTTGTAGTTCCTTTAACTCTGAATTAGCAATGCTGTGTCTGCCTCTTTCAGCTCTTTGGATTTGGTAAACGATTTGGTTCAGGCACTGTATATGTGCACTGGTGCAAGACTGTGTGGGCGTGTGTGTGTGTGTGTGTGTGCTTGTATACATCTGTGTCCATGTGTATGAGCGTGAGGGGTATATGTGCACTGTGGCCATGCATACAGGATGCATTTCAGGTGTGTGTATAGAGGCCTGCCTGTGTTTCTGCCATTTCTGATGTTAGCAGAGGAGCCAAAGACAAGGCCCTCCATTTTCAGTGATATTATGCATCCACTGAATCACAGTATGGACGGAACCTTCTTCTACCTCGTGATTATTCAGTGATGTTGACAGCATGATTACATGGGGGCAGAAATCAGAGGACGCAACTTTGATGGCAAAAATGTTGGCTTTTTGATTTATTACTCACAGTTTGAATCAGTATGCATGCACGCCAGTAGGCAGCTGAAATCTGACACACCTGCTTCCAAGTATGATAAATCATTTGCAATCATGTGTGCCTTTTAAGTTTGAGATAAGCAGGACGTCAGTCAATTATGGGATTTTCAAACAGGGCCTAATATTTTAATACTAATATTTTACGTATATAACTATGTGTTATACATTTTATACCTAAATATTTAATTCCTCATTTAGTTAGCTTTAAGAGAGCGCCATACAAAGTCACAGCATATGGAATTTAAAAAAAAAAAAAAAAAAAAAAAGTTATATCTACTGCATTGTTTGTTGTAGTGCTGAATGTAAACTGAATCTAATCTCTTATGTTAATGGACCATCAAATTGTCTCTGTTATTAAAAGAAATGAAACAGAACAGATGACCTCATTAGAATCTTTCATAAAGATGAGATGTTTATGGGGGTGGTCCTAACTTCTCCGTACTAAAAGTGAAGCCATTTCATTTAATTTACGTGGAATTAAGTTTGAGTCTGTCAAATGTACAAATGTTATTGTAACATGCCACAGAAAATGGCAGAACAAATATCTGTTACCTGATAAGCATTTAAATCTGTGAAAAATCTAACTGTGATTGAAATTAAAGATCCAGTGTGTATGTATATTTACATGGATCTATTGGAAGAAATGGAATGTTGCTTTCATAATTATGTTTTAATTAGTGTAGAATCACCTGAAACTAATCGTCATGTGTTTTCGTTACACTAGAATGAGCTCTTCATATCAGTATAAAGTCCAGATGGGGCCTTTCTGTATGGAGTTAGCATGCTCTCCATGTGGTTTCTCTGCAAGGTACTCCAGTCCAAAGACATGCAGGTTGCTTGGTTAACTGGTGACTCTATGAACAGTTGTGAATGTGAGCATGTTTCTCTCTTTGTTGGCCCTGCAATGAACTGGCGATGAACTGGTGAACCGCCTCTCGCTCAATGCCAGCTGGGATGAGCTCGAGCCCACCACGGCGCTGATGTGGATAAGTGGTGACAGGAAATGGATGGATAATTTAAGCACTAAACATTTTTTGATAATATTTGACAATGTGTTTAAAATATGTGAATACTTGCTTTTATTGTTAAAGGACAGAGAGCTCTGTCAGAAACAAGGGCTGTACCCAGAAGCAGAACAGCATATTTTTAGCCTATCCATTAAGGACATGGAAGAAAAATCAATGATCACAGACTGAAACGCTGGGTCTCAAATTTAAGGCTTTTTTTTTCTTCTATGACCTTTGGATACAGTTGGGAATATGTACTTTGTAAATATCAGATTATGAGTTGGTCACTGAAAGACTCCCACAAATGTAGTTCATTTATTTAAAGTAAACTTCATTTATTAGGTAACTAATATAATTATGAGTTCTTTTTCTCTAGGGTCTGAGAGGGTTTTAGTTTTCACATTTATATTGCACATCTGTGTGGTTTACCCATACTTTCAATTTACAGGCCAATATGTGTTTAATTGTTGCTGTCACTTAGAAACACGTTAACATGCTCAAGCTAGCTATCATGGGCCACACATCTGTAGCGTATATATCTCACCAGCTGACTGAGGCAAACAAAAGAGCTTATTTTAAAATGGAGGTCTGGTCAGCTAGAGACCGAAGCCGTGAACGGATTCGGCTGATCTGCTGTCAGCCCCTTTTGAATCCCTGATGAGGCGAAACACAATATGCTCCAACAGCTGGGTCATTTATGGAATATGCTTACTCATCATGGTCGACTGCCACTAAAAGGCGGGGGAACGAATTCTGTTTTAATAGAGTATGCTTTACAAGAAAAAAAGATTATTTTAAATGAAGCTCATTTATTAGCCTACAGGAAAAAATGTCAGCCGTTTACTATGATGGATTTGCGGGAAGACCCCTGCATAAACAGGACAACTACTGCACTCACCATGATCTTATAAAGTGATGTCAGTGAAGCATAACCACAGGTTATTTTAATTACAAAAGAGAAAAGGTAAATTGTGATGTACTTAGTGACTGCTGGTGGCAGTGTAGCCCATCTGGGATACAGTAAGCAGGAAGTGGTTGTCTGAGGCATGAGGACTGATCTACAAACAGCTTCCATTGACAGTGACCTTGCTGTCTGTGTCACTTTGCAGCGTGACCTTCCAGGGCAAGCTGCCGAGGGCAATAAGTGTCGTGCCACCTTTGGAAAAGCCCCTTTCCGTTTGTGTCAACAGAGAGCATTAGTAAGGGTCAGAGGCGAGGTAGCAGACTAAGAATAGAGGGCAGAGGACGTTGCACCATGTGGCAGTTGAAGTAGAACAAGAGGAAAAGAGAAAAGTCTTTTGGGCTAGTCCCCTGAGAAAAAAAAACAAAGATCAAATGTCCCAAAGCAGTGTTAGCGGCTTATATGAAGACATCTTCTATTATAACCTCAGCCTGAACTTTTGCTTCCCTTAGAATACGACTCTCCCCCTAAACCGAGCAAGTTCCTAGTGCTGTATGTGTAACCAGACAGAATCCAAGAGGATTTTTGGCATAACCCGAGTTCTGAAATGCCACCTTAAAAATAATTCAAAGTGATTTGAACGCAGCTGATTTTCACACGCAGAGTTTCATATTCCAGCTTCACATGTGAGACGGTTAACTGAAAGAAAAGTGAGATGTAAAAAAAAATAATTCCACATGCAGGTGATTTCGCAAAAGGTGGTTTTCCCCCTGTTGTGGTGGGTGATATTATTATACTGGTGCTTGATTTTTCCTCCATAGCTTCTTACCACCAGTGTATAAATATGCTGACAGCCAGTTCACTTGCAGTCTCTTGTCTCAACAGTGGAGTGCAGTGAAGTACATGTGTTTTATGGACTTTTACATCCTTGGCTGTGATGTTTTACAAATACCCTTTGTATGTAAGTATATGTAAGAGTCTTAGGACCATGCACATATTCTTATGCTATGTTATTCAGTGAGTATTCATCAATTAACCAGTACATTGTTGAAGCCACACACATGCAAACACAACAGCTAAACCACTTATGTGCCATTACTGACCAGTCCTTTTTTTAAATCTAATTAAGGTTCATTAAACATTCACACAGTAGAATAACCTGCCTATAGCCTAATAGCAAGGAAAGACTGATACTGGTTCTTTTCTGGCAAGGCCAATGTTGAAGCCATCCATTTTGTGTTTTGCCTCCATCAGCCACTTTAGGATGTCCTTACAGTGACTTTGCCACCCCCATCCTTTCACCACACCCTCAGTTTTCAGCTGTGAAGCAGGGTATTTAGAGTATTGACCGCTTTGCTCTTTCCACGATAACAGAAATGCTGCATCTCTTGTATCAAGGTGAGGGGCTACTTACATATTCAGCCTCATTATGTGCATTGTTTTGTTAAGCTTTATCTGTGGTCTCATTAAATAGGGTATCAATATTAGCGGAGCAGATCAAGGGATGAATATCAAGGTTGGAGAAATCATTGATTTAGCATTTTCACACCAAAAAATAAATGTGTGCATGGATTTGACAAGACCAAACTTCACGGTCACGTGACGTTTTAGTAAATAATAGCATTAGACAGAGAGCAGTTTTGTTGTATCTGTGAGCTTATGTCATACAATATCCCCACTAAAGTGTCACAAGTAGATCTGGAAATGTCAGTGTGTAGTCTTTTCATTTTAACAATGGCTGAAATGTCGGTACATGGATACTCCCTCTCCCTCTGAGGGGACTATGGACTCTCCAACAGCACTTGTGTCTCGTACATTGGACTTCCATAACCCCATTTTGCCCAACTATGAAAGGCTTACAGCAGGACACCGGTCTTGCACTTGTTAGTGCAGGTCACTGATCCCAGCCTCCTTGGAGCTCACAGCTCGTATAGGATAAAGTGCAGCTTGGATGTTTGTTAGTTGCTTATGCTTTAACAAGTCTGTGGGGGAGAGTAAGAATGCCTACACACCTTAAAACCCCACCAATATCAGAAGACTTGTCATTGTTTTGGGAGAACAAAGTGACTTATGGCTCCAGATGTTTGGAAGTTCACGCAATGATTGAAGAGCTTTCATCTCATGGTGGGAAAAGGTTCCCAAATGTTTCAATGTGTGGTTAAAGAATGAAGAAAGTCGAGGTCATCCAGAAAGGAGACATTGGGTCTAATACAGTAGTTATCATTTCTATAATTGGTGTCCCTGTCTTTTCAGAGCCTAAGTGATAATTGTGACTATTCTATTGGTGTAAAAGAAGAAAAGAAAGATGACACATGACTGATTCCTGTACAGGCACTGAAATTTCCTATTATACCTGCACCGTTCTATTAAGATAGTGACAGTTGGCTGCTATCCAGTAAGTGCAACCAAGCCAATTTCGGCTTGGTTGCAACGGCATTGCTCCTGAACTCACATATGCTGCAGTCACCTCCTGCTCTATTTCAGACTTTTGCATAACCTGCCAATAAATTGAGAGGAGGGACTCTGATTCAGTGTAGCCCTTTTAATTTACTGCATGCTTCTTTCTTACATTCCTATAATCTCAGATGGCTGTCAGTTGGTCGAGAGACTCATTAAAACCTTTGTCATGTCGTTGCTCCTGGGCTGGGGGAACATACGGAGTAGATAAGAACTCATTCTGCTCTCCCAGCTTCTCTCCCTTTCTCATCCCTGCCTGCTCAGTGTGTTACCAGAGGTTTGACTGTCAAGTGGAAAGCTCTAGACATTTCAGAGTCTTTCAGGGTGGCGATGAAGGTTCTGAAGGCAGCACATAATCTTCTGCCTGCTGCGATCTCACTCTTGTTCGCCTTTTGGTTACAGGGCGATGTTGTCTGACGATTCAGTTGTTTGTCTGGGGCAAATGCGGACGTGTGTGTGTGAGAATATGAGTTGCGGGTTTATGCATAGCTATTGAAGAGATGCAGAGAAAAATGGATTGTAAGGATCCAGAGTGTACAACTGATTGAATCTTAGGACAGGAAGTTGTAGTCTCCTGACAAATCAGCTGTAAATAAATAATGCACAGAACATGTTTTATTATTAGTAACTGGAAGGCTAAAACTGGCATTCTGATTATGATAGACTACCCCAAATATGCCACCACAAACACTGTGTAGTTATAACTGCTGGTTATATATGTCATTACATTACTAGGTCAGACTGGAACATGAATTCATTATGTGCTTGTGTATATACCCTTTAGTTGCTACAAGTCTTAGCCATCCAGTAGGTGTGAAATGAGATGTCATTTGTTATTAACGTGACATTTTCTCTGAAGACACTGCCTGCCCACTTTGGCTTTTGTTTACATACTGAAGAGATTCATAGAATTGAAGACTTGACATCACATACAGTCGCTTGCCGATATCAACCGCACGAATGACTGTCAGTCACCACCAACAAAAATGCAAACACTTGTTTTGATCCCATTTTTTTTCTGAGTTGAAGCAAAGACTTTATTTCTCTCTGTCAACACATTTTAAGAGATATAAACCTTTTGTGCACATAGACGTCTTGGATCCTCCACTTAAACTCATGAAAAATAGATAGCACTCACAGATCTGTGAGCCACACTGTATAAAAGGTCTAAACTAAATGGCACACGGTAGCTGGATCATAAATGGGTCTATACTTGTATATGTCATGTTCAGACATACAGACTATGGGATATAAATGACATCACATGTCTTTTTTGAATAAAATTGTGGAAGAGCTGCTGTAGCTCTCCTCTGCCACCCTTATAATGCGGGCAATGCATGACAGATTAAATGCACATGTCCTCAGAAAATGCTCAACACGCAGTATGAGTTCAGCTCGCCTGCCACATTAGATATTGCAGAGACTTCACCACTCCTGTTTGAGCTGGGAATTAAACCTCCAAATTTAAACATTGACCTTTACTTGCAAGTATACAAGCACCACTGCTATTGTCAACATGTGTAATTCCCAGCCTTGGATGCCGGCATGCTCGCTGTGAATTATAAATCAATGAGCATGTATTAGTGTAAAATCCCCCAACACTTGGGGCTTTGCTTGTGAGGGAAGAATGAATAGGAGGGAAACATGGGTACCACAGGGGATGCCAGGCTGTCCAACTGTAGGTCTGCTGGTCACAGCCTGGAGCTCGTCCATACATATACAGAGAGAGAGAGGGCTTATGTAGCACTGGCTCTGAAAAAAGCATTCCTTTTGTGTTTCGCTGTCTGTGTGAGTGTGCTCTGATTAGCTTCAGGGAGTTTTAGGAATAGTTGCAGCCTATATATCCAACAAAGGAAAATGCACTGTTCATGATATAAAATGTCAAACTAAAAGTCCTGTGTTATTTTTATATATGTCCATCTGGTTATTTGTCTGGCCACAGTGGTGTGGAGTCATTGCAGGAGGAATTGGCTTGGATGAAGCAATAAAGATCACCAAATACAGAAATTCAGCTGTCATCTCCGTGAAACGAGGAAGACCACACATACTGGAGATGGGCTTGATCAAGTGATCTAGGTGATATGCAATGCAAATACAACGAAGAAATAGCTGCTTAGCAACAAAGATGCTGCCCATGCCAAGAAAAAGGGGAAAAAGGCTGAAGCATGAAGTTTTTTTTTTGTTTGTTTTTGGATAGACTGTTCAGTGAGCATGAGAAATGTTTGTAGAAGAACTCTTAGGTGTGGTTATGACCCACACGGTATCTTAGCAATTCATGGTCCTTGAGCAACCATAATGCGTTTGAACCTGTCTGTCTTCAGGAAAACACAAGATAGCGTCAGAGTTACATAAAGAAAAAGCATTGGATGGCGACATTCTGACTGAGTTGACCTGTTTCCAGTGGAAAATCAGCTTGTTCTGCTTGCAACAGTCATACTGAATGTAAAATATAGGGGAAAACAAGAAAGAGAAATAATGGTAATTTGTATTAGCGATATACCAGATTATTAATTTCAGCAATATACTGCCTTGCTTATGACACTATATCTTAAAGTGGTGTAGCTATGACAGATTTAACTTAAATTTAAGACATATGTGTACCCTAAGGGCATCCGCCATCGCCCACACAAACCCAATACACATGCATGGACACATGCATCAAAACACATAGCAATTTGAATAATTTAGATGCTATGAACATGTTAAGATGCATTCTTTCTAAAAAAAACACCCAACAGAAAGTAATGTGATTATCGTACATGACTGCATCGGGGAGTCTGTTCAACATGTCTGCATTACATAAAATGGGGATTGTGCTTGGTTTTCTTTCAGCTAATTAACAACCTAATGACCTGAGACACTAAAATGTTAAAACAAAATCACCATATTTATTGTTTTATCGTAAGTAATTTACACGGATACACGGTGAAAGCAACGTTCCACATGAGGTAAACTCAGAGGCAGATTGCACAGTTGATGATCTCACACTTATTTGCCCTGGAGGAAGAAAAAGAAATTACTTTTAGCAGCTTACTGCAGTGGTATATGTTTGGCTTATTGAGGTCTGAAACGTTGTTAAAAGCGTTTTCTGTGCCCGTAGTTATGATGGCATGGCACCCTGTGTACAGTGAGGTTAAGGAGTACATTATCTTGACAATTACTGCTCTAGAAGAGATGATGAAAGCCTTCTCCCACATTGTTTTGTGGCCGCTGCCTTTGGTCCACAGGGCTGCACATATACTCGGAGGCCCTGGTTTCCTCTCTTCCGGTGCATCACCCATCTAATCCTGTTACTGTTTGTGACTCACTACTTTCAACTGTCGGGCGGAAAAAAAAAAAAAAGTGCATAAATAATGTATTCCTTGGGTGTATCCACCCCCGGATCAATGGCAATACAAAGACCATCTACAAAGACGGTTGGCTCAAGGCCATATTTGATCACTTCCACTGCGCACGATCACTGCTCCCTTTTTTGTCAGCCCGTCGAGACTCAATTATTTCCAAGTGTTTGTAAGCTATTGTTGAAAGAACACGAAGTGAATATTTAAAGTTGGTGAGGGGAAGAAAAACCTTTTGATGAGACATGAAAACAGCAGATGGATGGTAATAGTGAACTGTTTAACAGAGAGAGAGGAGGAGAATAATGTGATGCAGCATTCTATTCCTCATAGGGATACCGGGAAGAGTTCTATGCATGACAGCCGGCTAGCCTCTGCCGTGTTCATGCAATATGAAAGAGAGGAAGGACAAATTATAAAGCACTTGATCATTTGAAAGCAGCTGATAGAGCAGGTCACAGCATTTAACTGATCAGTAGGAGCTGGAGTGCAACTCGGATGAACTCTCTTATCTGGGGAGGATATAAACAGTGTTTGGTGAGCTAATCTTTAACATCTAAAGCACTGTTCAGTGTTCAGTGCGGATCTTAATGAATACACTGAAAAAGTTGATGTGCGGCTTTATTGTCCAAGCAACAAGTGACAGCAAACTAAATACCAGAGTAGCACAGATTTATTTTCTCGAACATATCCCTTGCTGGGTTTGTTCCTCTGTAACCCAGATGGCTAGGCCCATAGTCCAAGATACTCACCACGGAAAAAGAAATCAATTTTTCAGAATTTTATTTTTCATTTCCTCCAGTGCAAAATCTTCACTCCTTCAGCAAGAATTGATGGTACACCCAATTGGCACTGTACCACCACTCCGACTGTGCAATGGATAATGAGTACTTGTGTGAAGGGCAAAGCGCACACACTAAAATTAGATCAAAGGTCTGCACTAGGCATCAAACAGTGGACACAAGTTATGCTCCAGCATGAGTGCTACTGCCATTCCTATTCAGTTACTTAGATGTCATATAACAAGTAATGACGGGATATGCCTAAGAAGACGCCTTTTGATGTGCAGTTCCCGAGCGAGGATATCTTCATATCTTCATCAGAGTAATTTACATTCCAGACAATGTTCAGGGATTAAAACTGTGTAGCTAATCAACAAACTGTGGATGCGGTGTGACTCCGCAGTCACTGATCACTGTTCTTTGTACAGTGGCACAGGACAAAGACTCTTCCTGCTACAAGAGTCCTTAGTCACACTTGGGTTCTTTTTTTTTCCCTCCACCTGCTTGTTGTTGCACCAAGCTTTTGCTGACACTGGGCAGTACCTCCTTTTTAACTGAACTGAAAAGTGCAGTGCATGAATATGGAAGGCATGATAGCACAGATGTTGTGCAGAATGAGAATGTTTATGTTTTGTTCCATATGAGATACCACACAAACTTTACACCTGCTCCCAGCAGCAGGAATATCGAAGACGTTTGCTCACCAATTGTCCAATACGTTTCATATGAACATATGTCTACAGTGAGTGAAGTCTGTAGGCCTGTAAGCCTGTAGGTTCCTAAAACACTGTTTCGAAACTCATGATATGGGGCGTTGACCGCTGCCTTCCACTGTTTATTTCTGCTGAGAAGTTGGACATTTTAATATGGGCGCTTATGGAGGTTGAAATGTTCTGTGGCCAGCCTCAAGCAGCCGCTCAAGTTTTTGGCACTCCCTCATTGGCTTGACTTCCCAGGTACAGAGATTGCCGCTTGGGGCAGTCACATTGTCAGTTTTGTTTGTATCAAAGGTAGCATTATCACTGTAAGTTGCTAATTATTTTTATGAAATGCATTGCTGAAAGATGTCAAATCATGATCATGATGATGATGTCAGTCATATAAGAAATACATTAACTTCATTTGATAAATAATGGTAAAAAGGATTAGCAGAAAATCTGATAGCAGCACAATTTGGTTGTCAGATTATTCACATGAACACACTGAAGACTGATACACTGAAATGTTAAGAGAAAAAAGAAGTGCCATCTTTGGGTGATGATGAAAACAATGAAATAAAGCGCTGCGTCATTATTTGTTGTTTCATTAATATTTCTAAAGTTGAAGTAATGACGACTGTGTTTTGGTTTATCATCCACTTGACTTGCACCTCGCTATCAACAGTTGAGAAAACCGTGTCCACATCATTGAAAATGTGGCACAGATTGTGAGTTGATAAGCATGAAGCTGGCTCCCATCGTCGAGGATTTGATTACAAAAGCCTGTGACGTTGGCAGGATCATCCCCTCTTGTCACTGCTGTCTGATTAAGTGGAGTTAACACCTCGGTAACGGAGTCAACCTTTCAGCATGTGGAATTGGTTGCCTGTCATGTGATCCACGCTCACTACCTGCTGTATAGGAGCGGGCCACTGTATTTTAATCCCTCTAGAATGTTATTAAGAGGTGATGAATTGATTCAGCATCCAACACACACACATAATAAAGGAAACTGTCCACAGAGGAAAAGAGATAAGGTTTAAAGTGGAAGTCCTGCTGACATATCAGGCAAAAAGGGCTCAGTTTGTTTTCATCTTGTTTTCTTGATTAAGCCTGATAAAGAGCCACTCATCTGATTGTTACAGTATCCTTCACTGAGAACACGGTGCCTCGCCAGCTTTTGTAAAATGTTCAAAATGACTCCTTGTTGACACTGAGCTCAGGTAACCTTGTGTGTACTACTTCAATGAGAGAGTGTGTGTGTAGGGGGGGTGAACTTTCATTAGATTTTAAGTAGGTCACTCTCTGTGCAGGAGCAAGATACAGTAGATTATATGCCTGCCAGCAAGAAGCACACCTGGGAGACAGGGCTTGGCCTTGGAAGTAGAACACAAGCTTTATGTTCTATCATATTTAAGACATTAATCTAGGCCAGCGTTATTACCTTAGCTTGATTATTTTTCAGGATGTTGTAATATTCTTGTGTTCTTGTGTTACTGGTTGAGGGACACTTAAAAGTGTCTCTAAATGTTTGATTAACTATTATCTAAATGTTTCTGTGTGCAGTCCAGACTGAGCTTCAAAAATTCAGGCAGAATAATGACGAGCAAGGCTTAAAATCTTTGTAGATAAGCAAGTGATATTGAAATATTTGAAAGTATTGAAAGACTTTTTCTTTTTTTTTTTTTTTTTAAGTATGTAACTATGTGCAGATGGCTCACGAATCACACTGCTGCAGTCTGTAGCATACTCCTCCCCTGCTGTCATCTGTACTATATACCGCATTTTATTCCAGTTGACTGTATGACTTAAAGTCACGTCTCCTATCTTTTCTCACTGTGTTGAGATTGCATTTGAGATTCCTGTCTCATGGGCATTCATGGCATTGCTGAAGCTACTGCAGAACAAAGACATTCAACAAAATTGTGCTCACTATGGATTTGTCTGCTCTGCTCTGTTTTCTAGAGTTTGATTTTGCCTCTGAGTTTGCCTTTACATTACGTAAGATGCAGGGAACATCCGGCTTTTTACAGGTGATGGTACTTTTTTTGTACAGGTGGTGCTTGTGGAGAATATTAACCAGTAGTTTGCAGGTTAATATCTGGTATCTCTGCGCCTTTTGAATATAACCATTCAACTTCCAACTGGGTTCAGCTTAGGTTCATAGGTTCGATGTTGCAGGACTTATACAGTCAGACACACTCACATTTGCATCTATGAGACGTCTTCATATCGTTATACTCTGAGAGGAAACTTGAGCTTCTACATGGGAAACTACCCCTACCCTAACATTCTAACATGGTGAGGACATGCACACAGGCAGCACCAGGTCTGAGCACAGGACATGTCAGATCAGGTGACAGTTCCAGTGTGTTGGCCAGAGGACTGAGTGATAGCCCTTGGGTTTCAGGCTCTTACTCCAGAGATCCTTTGTGGGTTGTATTAGACTGTCTGTCTGTCTGAACCTCTAAAGGAAGAACTTTGATCTCTCTGTCGCCCTGGGAGGTGGTGACATTTGGTTAGCTTTGACCTTTTGAAGTAGTTTTTTGTTTCTGAAATTAGATTCCGGAGGAAGGAAGTAAATGCTAGTCTTCTGAGAAGATTTTACTGTAATTTTATCAATGTATTAATGTGTGAATAATCCTTGACAATAATACTGCAGTTATATAAATAATAATTAGTAAATGAATAAATCTAAATAAATAAATAATTAAATGTATTTCTCAAACTAGACTTTTATATTATCGTAAACATGACAACAGAAGCTTATCAGATATAGTGAATGGACTTTGGTTGAAGTAACCATGTTTTGGCAGGACACACTTGTGCCCAGTAGAATTGTAACACAATGAGACAATAACATTTGACTTAGGAGGATTTTTATCATTTTTAATAAGCCTGTTAGAGGTTATGCTCTTTCCATGAGACATCACCTCCATGCTGGTTTGCTGGAGTTGAGTACATAATGTACCCTATTTATAATTAAACAAACAAACATCAATTCAGTTGGGAAGTTAATATCACATTATCAGGGAAAGACTTTGTACTACCAGACTGCAATATTCTCAGCATCCAATTAGCCAAAGTATTTCCTCCATTGATTACAGAAACAAGCAGGAAGATGATAATTTGATTTGCCGATGAAAGGGCAATATTTAAAATGGAACTGGTAGAGAGAGTGCCCGTGCTTTCTTCCCTCTGCCTGGTCATCTGAGCTGAGTTCTCGGCTGTGGTTAAGAGAAATGAGTCAGCTAATGTAACAGTTTCCTTTGCTTTAGAAATGGATCGACATGAAGAAGCTGCTGAGTGCTTGTGAAGTCTATCATGACGGGGGAAGATGTCGTAAATAGTTGGAAGAACTTTTCAAGTAGTCTGCTCATGTTAAATGAGTGTATCAGAGAGACTATGTGTGTCATGAGTATAAACATTTAAATAACATGAAATTGGTATTTTTGCAGTTTAGCCCACCCCAGTTTCAGAGTTTAATACCACTGTGGTAAATATGGACAGCTGTACATGTGTATTTGTTATGATTATACTCATGATCAAAAACTGGTGAGTTGACAACTTTGCTAACAGCCAACCATCAAGCAAGACCAACAACACAAGACATAGCAGCCAGTTGTTGCTCTTGTTATCATGTCCATAGAGGTTGCAGAGCCTGACCACTTTCACAGCTCCAGTTCTGGCACGGTATTGTCTGCATCCCCACACTACCAAAGCCTGAAAACCTCCTCTTCCAGCTCCAAAACACTTGTGGTAAAACACTGCCCCGGTGGTCTGAGCTCATAGTCTGAGCAGCCTGGCTAAGAAACTGAGCTAACATTAGCTAACAGCAGCAGCTAGTTCACAGCAATTTGCTTTACCGTTCACTCATCCGATTGCAGTGTAGCATTGAAATTATTTAAAATCAGTGTTTTCTATGGTGGAAAAGTGACACAGTGTTGCTTTAAATAACAGAACGCTAGTGAAACTTTCTGACATGTCAACAGAGGAATGGAAAATAGAGCCAGAGTTACGAACGCTGCATATAGCTGTAAATAAAAATGTGTACCTAAAAATAAACACTCATTGTGAAAGTCAGCCTTCCAGAGTGAGGAAACCGTAAGAATGCAGTGTTGTGACCATTCAAACCGGGCACTATAGCCAGCAGTTTTAATGAAGTTATTCAGACTGAGAGTAAGCTTTAATGAGCGAGGTGAAGAAACCCACATTCAGTGAAAAAAAAAAAAAAACAATTGTTGTGCCTGCATTTCAGACAGTTTTTGCATCATGCAGCTGAGGTGCTGCAGTGCACAATTTGAACTTCGGTGTCTTGTTCAAGCTAGGTTGTCATATATATATTTTTTTTTTTTTGTACAAACTTTCCTATCATAACAGCTTCTCGCTGACATTTGGCTTTTATCCAAAACGGAATGTTATCAGACTCTATGAAAACATGACAGTATACAATATGATTAATAACACATAACACACTTAGTTTAAAGAGGCCATATTCTGCTCATTTTCAGGGTCAGCAATAGGTTCATATTCTTTCATGTCGTATCTTCATTAGGATGTTGAATTAGAATGTTATTTGTCACATCACCTACAGTTTAAACTTAGATTAAAATGTTAAAATGACCTTAAAAAATAGCACTTTATTCATACATATAACATGGAAGTATTAAGTGTGTACATATGATGCATAAAGTAGTCATGTTTTTTTGTGCAAACTGTCCAGATCATGTCCTCCACTGAGGTAAAGGGTGTCTGGTATACTGTAGTGTCAGCTGGTAATGAAGATCTCAGGTCACAGTGGACATCCTGAGCTGTCTTCCTATGGATGTTCTGATGCTGCTGGCCATTGTGCTGTCTTTAGGTTGTTGCTTGGCTGAAGTGTGATGCCTGCCAAGCTGCCAAACAATATGTTCCTCCTCTGATGGGTTCAGGAACACCTGAGCTTCATCAGGTCACTCATGTGATTTTTTGTTGATGATGTTTTTGGATCATCTGTTATTTTTTTATTTATCTATAATAATAATAATAATAATAATAATAATAATAATAATAATTAGTATTATTGTTATTATTATTATTTTATTTTTTTATAGATTTTGGATTCTATCTGCTCCTTCAGGGTTTTGTTTGCCTGCGATGGGTCCCTTTCCTGACTTTGGCTGTTGCCTGCCTTGCAATCCCATAAGCCTTGCTCTTTGACTTTATGTTAATAAATCATTGACCCTCACTTGTGCCTCCTCCTTTAGCATCTGCATATGGACGCTTTCTGTTTCCCCACTTGCACAGTCATAACACGACAAGGATCACAGTGTGGATGAGTAAAGGAGGAAAAGGCTGGACTACAAACACGGTACCTAAAGCAGTTCAGAAACAGTCTTTTCTGTTGGATAGAATAACTCCCTTGGCATGGACTTTGCAGATGTTTTATATAAAAAACTACCCTGTGCAGCACACTAAAGGAAAGGGGGGAACCACAGAAATATAATATGGGCTCTTTAAATAAAAGGGATAACCAAAAGCTGTGCTCTGTAATGTGACCGTAGTGAAATCATTTTCTGTTAATACCGCCTTTGCTTTGTTGTGCCATTTATTTGGCATGCATAGCAGCTGCTACTGTACATGAGGGCTTCTTCCTTTATTGGAATGAACAGTGCTCTAAATAAGCACTGGGAATAATATAAGGGAATTATTTCTCACTCATAGTTGTTTGAGCATAGTAATTGGATAACACATAGGCAGCCACGAAGAGCAGATTATTTGTTAACTTATGGATCTTGGACATTTGCCCATACTATATCCTTTCTCCGTTCCTTGTATTTCAGCCTTCCTTAACCTCAGACCACAGTCGTCACCACCACCTTGTTCTGTGGTGAGCATGCTGGCATTCAGACCTCCAAATAGTGTTTAATCACTTTGGTGACCGCCTAATTCCTGGAGGAACAATTTCAGCTTCTCCCATTTCATCATTTTAACATTTTTTTAAACATCATATTTGAAAAGATCTTCTCGATGAACTCAACACTTACATTCCTTTCACTCCGCAGCACTAGTAAACGGTTTCTGACCATTTACTTAAAGGTTCAGTGTTTAAGATTTGGAGGAAGTAGCGTGGAGGCTGTTGAGGTTCCTTAAGATACATATATTTAGAAATTGTATTTAGATATTCTGTAAAACTATAGGTCATCACAGATGTCATTGTTACTTGTTCCGCGTTGTGTTATTGTGTTTGTTGACTTTAGCTATCTGGTCTGATGATAGATTGAGTGGTATGATGTTAGCCATCCTCTGTTGTGACTTCAATTTGCTTCTTCATGTTTTTGCTTCTTTGATGCAAACATTCTTGGTCCCTTGGCTCTGCTTCTGCTAAATAATAAGTGTGATCATCTATTTGTCTCTAACACAACACAGTTAGCTAGAATCACCAAACACTTCCCCTTCCCCTTCTTCTTCTTCTTCTTCTTCTTCTTCTTCTTCTTCTTCTTCTTCTTCACCTTCCTCTACATCACATCAGTCTTCTTCATCTACTCCTTTTTGTCCTGCTATGTTGGCAATGCAGTGATGAAAGCCGTCTGCAAAGTGCTTTGTCTGTTCTGGGCTCCTGCTACAAAGATAGCAGTGTGAGATGTCAGACTTCTCTCCTGCTGTAAGGACTCGCTCCATATGTCGACATAAAAGGCAAATTCAAAGGTAATAAAAACATAATGCTTTTTTTTTATAAGGTGATTATATATTACTGAAAACATTTTTTGATCTACCAATCAATCACCTTAAAAGTTACACACTGAACCAAAGTTCTGATGAAAGGAAATATTAAAGGTCCAAGGTTATTATTCATATAATATTAGTATCTATTAGCAGGAATGCAATGCATGTTTTTATCAGTGCATACTCACCTGGAAATAAGAATCGTTGCTTTTGTTGTCTCAAAATGAGTCCTTTAGATCTACATCCTCTTCCATGGAGTAAGCTGCTGTTTTTCTTAAATATGATGTCACAATGTTTTCGATCATATTTCCTATGTGATATGACACTATACCTGCATGCACAGTATTTGGTTGTTTGGTGGTAAGGCCAGTCTGTTTCTGCCCACAGCACGCACATGCCCACTTGGACATATCTGGCCTGTTGTGAGATAAGAAATCAAAGACCTTTGTGTGGGCATGAGTTTGCTAGCCAAGCCACACTTATAATTACATGCATTTTTATTTTTTTCACCTCACCTCATTTTATGATTTATTGCTCTACCACAGCTGTCAGAACCCTGGCTTCACTGATTGGCTCTTAAAGAGGAATGTTATTAAAATGCAAGTGCAAGGCCACTGAGCAGCGCAAATGGTTAAACAGAGGCCCTCGATGGTATGCTGCAACCGGCGCTGAGCCAGACAGCTGTTTCTGCATGGTAAAACAGGGTGTTAATGAGCAGAATGGATTGCAGATGAGGATCACTTCACCGTGACATGTTGTTTCTTCACCTGAGACCGCTGTGCATCAACTGCAAAAAAATGATTGCTCAATTTATATCCACTGTTACAGAGTAAGCTATAAATAGTCAGTCATATGTCATATGATGTTCACAGGGGTGTACCCTCTCCACTCTGCATCAAAAATCAGAATTTTGCATCACTTTGACAAGTCGTACAAATATAACTACTGTAAGTTCACAGATGTTCTGACTTGAAGAAGCTAAGAAGAAGAAGTCAAAAGCTCTCAGATACATTTTTTTTCACTCTACAGTAAATATTGCTGAATAACAATCCATAACAATGTCAACATGATTAGCTGGATGGCAAGTCTCCTCACTGCTGTTGCATGTGTACAAAGCAGAACGGAGGGAAGAACGTCGTGCAGGGGAATGAGACTGTATTCTGCATGTCAGTGTATTTGTGTAATTTGAAGATTTGAAAGTCAGAATAATAAACAGTTTATCGTAATACTTTGTCTCAAGGGTCTAACACAACTCCCTTTTGGTTCATTTGCAGATCTCTCTTCTCTCTTAACTACAGCACAGTACGCTGCAGTGGATGAACATCCACTATGTTTAGCCTGCTGATTAGCATCTTTGGGATCCTGTCTATGGTCTTAGGTCACACACGGATGCGTAAACACAGTGACCATGTAAAAAAGGTGCCTGGCTTGCACTCAGTCATACAAACAAGCTAATACATGTCAAGAGTACAGAAACAACAGAGCCTATCTAATTAGCTGCGCAACAGAGCAGCAGCTCAATAAATGCCTTCTGTGAGACTGGACGGCAGTTACAGCCAGAAACCTAATGGTTCATTGAGAATGAGTGATTACTGGACCTTGAGTCTTTGGCAGTTGGGACTCGTTGAACCTTTTTTTTTTTCTTTTTTGCGGAGGTATCTTAGAAACACAATTCAAATGGAAGAACATGACTTACCATACATTAAAGATTAAAGATCCACTTCAACCTACCGAGGTTTAATTTTACAAGATAAGTGGTTTGTGTTGCTGGGCCTACCTTCTGCTACAGTATGCATGGCATGAGAAAAACAGGGAAACACGTCAATGTTCATGCCATCTGAGTTACGTACTGGATTCTGCATTGGTGTTTTGATGCTGGCTGACAAAGGAAATGGTGTCTATCTGGAAATGATAAAAAATGTCTTTAGAAACAATAGGGCGTGCATGGCTTGCGCGGCTGCACATAATCACATTCATTTAGAATTGTCCACATGTTGGCTCCTGTTTTTCTTGGAGGCCTGAACACATCCAGAACACTCAGATCATTATCTTAGGGCCAACCGACACTGAAAATGCAGAAGGGACCAAAGGCAGTGATTTTGAATGGGTCCTCAGTCATCGAGCTCCAGCCTGCCCTACTTTGTATTCAGCAGCATGTGTTTACCATCCTCCATGTGAAATCCATGAGGTAATTTTTATGGTAATTGGTTCCATGGTTAACCAAGCCTCGCGGTAGACTTTGAAGGTGTTTTCTGGTTCCAGAGGTGTGCACCAGACACGCTGGGTGTGACATCCTAGTTTTAGCTCTGCTCCTGACCTTGGTGGAAGGGCAATTCTATCTTAAATTTTACAACAAAGTCATCCAACACCCAGAGTATAACAAAAGTGGGAAACAAGTACTGGCTATGGGAGATCATTGTAAATGTGTTGCAATAGATTGGTACTGGTGTTGGTAGGAGTAGTATACTGAAGAATTTGACAGGTTGACAGCTACTTTAGCACCGAAGAAAATGGAGTCAACTCCTCTTTGGATTTGTTGATCTATCATTGCTACAGTGGACCATGATATATATATATATATATATATATATATATATATATATATATATATATATATATATATATGAATTTTGAAAACAAAATCATGTGTGTAAAATAAGGTGAGGTAAGAGTAGACATGGATAAATTGAAATCATGATAAATAGTATCAAATTAAAACTTATTTACTACTGATTCATTTAACATCTGATGTCATTTAACCCCTGGAGGGGGACTGATGCACGACAACTATGCAAGGAAGAATGGAACTTCCTGGAGGAGCACATGTCAGTATATGAGCCAATACACTAAGTCATCACTTCATCATCACATAGAAGTGTTAATCAGGCTGGAAGAGGATGCGGGATACTGTGCAGGATAGGTTGCATGGCAGAGGTGACAGAAGGCTTTCTGTCTCTGTCAAGGCCTTTCCATAATCTCTTGGCAGAGATTGGGCAACTTGGCTATGGGCATAGTATAGCTCCAGGCTATTTCTCTGTACTCCTGCAGTTTTGCATTCCATAAATAACAAGGGGCAGACAGAGGCAAAGACAATGAGCAAGTGAGGACAATGTGGCAAGGATGCTGAGAGCCTGAATAAGAAACAGACAGTCGGTTGTCCTGAAGACAAAAAAGAGCCAAACAGTGATTTGTTGTTCAGAACAGAAGCAGATTGGGAATGAATAGTAGCATGACATTGGGAGAACAAAAAAAGAAAACACTGCAGTAGAGAGATAAGGCTCTTGTATAAAGGTATGGAGAAAATAAGACAAGATGCGCTTTCTCACCCTGAAAAGGGGTTTAAGCAAATTTACTCGGTTCATTCTCGCCTATTTATGTGGTTCCTGTGCAGGGGATAACTAAAAAAAAAAAAATACTAACAAGCAGCAATATTTCTTAGCAGTAAACAGTGCACCATATTAAATTATACAAAACATTAATTAGCAAGTCCAAGAATGGAAACATGGTGCGGAATAGATTCAGTTAAATCCTATTTAATTTTTACTGTTAGTACACATTTAATCATAATGTAGTATCTCCTAGGTTTGGGCTGCAGTATGGACTCCTCAGTTAGAAATTGTTGTGCATTTAAAAAGATTATTCTCCCACCAGGGTAAGTATGTTTAACTAAGTTGTGCTGGAGGCCATCGGAGTGTGCTAATGTTTAGCATCGTCTATATTCTGTTGACATTTAAATTATAAATGAGCACGCTAGTAAAGTAAGACTGAAAACAAACTGTAATGTAGCAGTTAAATGAGAGAAAAATAGATTTGGACAGTGTGAGGGAGCAATAAAAGAGCCACTGTTGGTACATACATCACTGTATACTATATATGCAGTCTAAGTGTCTTCTGCCCCACTAACTGGCTTATGGCAGATTGTCTTCATGTTTACATTTGGTGTTGAGATGTTATTATTATTATTATTTGATAAATATACATTCTTCATGTGGTGGAGCCCTCATCAGTCACTTTTCATGCTAGTTTCACCACATGAAAAAACATTTTGCTGAATGAAATGATGGTGCTATTAATTATCTAAAAAAACAGCCACTCTGACATATAAGGGACTAGTACCACAGGGAACTATAGGGCGTGGGGAAGCCGCAGAGTATGCATTGTCGATTGAAGCCTTTTGGATGACATGTTTTATTCATTCAAATGTACACAGAGAGCATTAAGAGCATGCATGCATGAGCCTGCTACCTCTACACAGCCAACACAAGGCCATTCTTAGTTCTGTTTGGGTCAGTGAGCAATCTTGGGTTGAGTATGATAGCTAAAGCAGGCGTACCCCGGACACGTGACACTGTTTGCAACGTTTGCAACACGACATTCAGTGACGGCGATAAGACTTAATAAAACACAGTTCAGGAATGTTTGCATGCTTTCTGTTTTGAAGAAACTAATCATGGTGTGACTTTTTCCCGTCGTCAGTCACAATTTATTTCGTCTTAATTGTGACTCATCACACAGTACAGAGGATTAACTGTTGAATAAAAAGGGGTGACATCAAAGAGAAATGCCATACTCTCAATGCTGCAGTAGGACTGATTTAGATTACTGGCATGTCATTTTCAACAGCCTTGCTGCTAAGTAATTGGGGGGAGAGTTGAGATGATATGAAATGGTATTTAAAATGTCTCCTATAAGGTTGAGAACAAATGTGGTGATATTGAACCTGCACAACTGCAGTAATTAGGTGCATGCTGGCAGATACAGACTGCACTGTAGTTGATCATCTATGAAAACTGTACCAGAGACTATCAGTTCAGACCGGATGATAAAGCAGTGTGAAAAATGAAATATGCAGCTAGAACGTGCAACAACAAGTATCACTCTAAACCACCTAGTGAAGAGGTAATATGGTATCGAACTGAACTCCCCACTCCTCGTTGAAAATTCTTTGTTTGGTGAATTTCTATTTATGTGTGGGAATAAGAGACCCTCTCCCAACTTCTGAGGGAGGCATTTATGAATAAATCATGCTTGTCCAGCTGCATTAACCAAAGACTGTGCCCTTCTAACTTTAAAAGCTCAGTGCTCATTAAAATCCTATTGGCTCTCTGGCCACATCCTTTGGATTGGACCCAATAGAAAGAGTTTTCTTTAGTCTGGGTGCGATGTGTGACAACCCGTATTGTGGATTGTGTGGTGTACAACAGTGAGCTCCCTTGCTGTGTGTGGATTGGCTTGCCAGTCTGTGGACCTTACTTGGATTGCTGTTCCCTTTTATTCCTTTGATTTCTTTCATCCACTAGTTGAATTCGAGTTGTCCTCCAGTAACAGTGTTTCTACCTCTCCAAGTGGTCATTCATTGAGGGGTCTGCACTTTCCTGTCTGCTTTAGATGCACTCTACTGTGACAGCCAACGGCATGGTCAAAATTCTGCACAAACAACTAGAGTCAGACAAATCAGAACGCTGCCCTGCGAGGACTGCAATCACAGATGTTCATGTTGCTGAGTAAGGGATTATTTTTAATTAATCTATTCCACTGGCCCAGAGGCCCACAAACTTCAGGATAGAGTCCCCCTTGCCTTTGTTCGACCTGGAAATGGTCTTGCTTACACTTGAGCATTGTCTGTTTGAGCCTTGAGTCATTGGTGCATCTATTGTAGGGTTGTCGGGATGCACTATCCATATGTCTGTTATAGCTTTAATGGCTCCTGTGTAGCCAAATGTATTCAACTACGACTGCAACTGCACACTATTTTCCCATCAGTTTAATTCATAACAAATCGGGGTGACGTATATCACCAAACAAAATATATATTTTGCAAAAGGTGGAACAGTTTTTTCACATTTCAGCAATCTTGTAGTTATTTTATTTGAATTTTAATAGAACATTTACAATATTATATGATTTTAAATAAATTAACTACACCTCAGACTTTCTGTTGAAGCATTTTTTTTTAATACTAGTCTTGTACACAGTTTAAATGTGGGTATCTTGACATCCTTAATCTGTTGGTTTACCTAAATAGCCTTGTCCTTGAAACAGTATTTCTATCAGCCATCATCTCTCCCATGAATGTAGGTGAGTTGTAATCTGTGTCACTTTACAGTGACTGATGATTCCCGCATGAAGCAGTATGTGTACTCCACTTCCCTAACACTGGATTTCTTCCAAATCTTCTTGTCTGAGCTCTATTTAACCCAGTCAGCTGAGCTGCGGCCACTCTTTTTTCCTCGGGGAAAGTAAGAGGTTGAGCAGCTGAAGTATAATTGCACCTGGTCAGGGCCCTGGCCCAGTATTCAGCACACTCAGGATTTGAGGCAACTGATCAGTTGTTCATCTTTTTAAAATCCAGTTATTTGGATGGGCCTAGGTCAAACCAAGGTCGTGCAACCGTGGAGGCAGTTCAGCAGCATGAGTTCTTGGGGGCTTTAACCCTGTTTCTTGGACATCATGGCTGAGGTAGTCACTTAGGCGTCTTAGTCCGAACCTAGAGACTCTTTGATTTAAAACCGGTCTGTGGCCTGATCCTTTACTATTTCATTTGTCTCCCATAACTAGTCTGGCATTTTGTGGTCTGGCCTGATCATCCCTTTGATCTCATAGGTTTAGCCTCCACATTTTGTGTGGCTTTCACATTTTTTTTTTTTTTTTTGAGTAAGTCTCCATTTTGTTATCATGTTATGTGGTGAAGCACATCCCTGCCAATGGCTTCACACTATTCCCACGATCAACAGGTGGCTGTAATGTGCGAAGAAATGCAGCAATATGCAAATGCAAAGGAGAAGACGACTGCTTACTGTATCGGAATCAGAATCATATTCAGTGTGTCGCCAAGTAGGTTTGCACTTATAAGGAATTTGATTTGGTTTTGACGCAGAATAAACATTAAGTAAAATAAATAAATACATAAAAAAAAACAAAAAAACAAGCATTAAAATATTAACTGCATTATTACCCAATCAACAGCATACCATCTTCTGTAAGGCATCCTGTCTGGGAAACCAAGTTTGTGATTTTCTGTGATGTATGTGTCAAAAATGAACAGATGCACATAATTAGAAGAAAATGTGAAACCAGACATTAATTGTTGCCACAAACACGGGAAATATGCTCTTTCATTCTCTAAAGTGTGTTTTAGGATGTTACTTCATGGCAGCAGTTGAGAAATAAAACACTAAAGTCCTCAAATATTTCAATATATAGCCATCCACATCAGGAGCAATGTGCCACACAGCATTGGAAATAAATGCATGCATATTTAAACTAGAGTATGATCACTTATTTACACAAAGAGCATTGCCACTCATGTCGCACACAATGCATGAGAACTGCTGAAAAGGGAAATGCAATTCTGTAACTTCTCTAAATAAATCTAATGAGGTGTAAGCCAATATATATATGGGTGTTTGTGTCCCTCTACTTTGAGTAGAAATAAAGGAATAAGTGAAGTCACAAACATTTCCTTGTAATTTATTTTTATGCCAAGTGCAGTTGTATTGTTCAGAGCAATTTTTCTGCCCAATCGTAAAGCTCAAAATCATGCTGACAACAAAAAGCTTCATGGGAAATGGTGTTCAGAAACAAGGCTATTTAATACTGTCTATTGTTATCTGTTCACTTATGGCAACACATTAGATGGTTAAACAATAAAATCTTGACTTTGAACTTAAATTGTCCCGAGTATATGGCCAACAAAACAGAAATACAGTTCTTTTCAAGTAATGACAGCTTGAAGCCTTAAACCCATGGGCATCATCCAAACCCTTAAAATCGTCCCTAATGATGTTTTACCAAATCTGTACTGCAGGCATTCTATAACGTCCTGCTTTTTTCCAGGGTTCTGGTCTTTGCCAGTATGTTTTGGCACAATGGGATTACTTACATTACATGAAAGTCATGGATACATGCAAAAGTTTGCTTTTGATCAAGTCTCTTTGTGGATGTTCGCTAATGGCTATGACCGAGTTTGTCGAGGGTCGGGTCTCTTCACTGAGCTGTCCTAGACACAATTTTCAAAAGGATCATATTGTGTGTTGGAGTGCACATGCTGGCTTTACTAATATGATGGATGTCTGCTCTGTGATGTGGGTCTGCAAATATTTTTCAAAAGAAAGCATAGCTTTGTGATCAAAGTCTGACATGCTGGAAACACATGGCAGTTAATTTGGCCATTGCACTGAATCAAACTCAACCTGCTATACAACCTAAGACATTTATAGCAAGTGCAGTTAACTTTTTGCACTTTTGAGCTGCTTCAATTCATGAGCAATCCCTGTGTAACATAGCATTTCATTTATACTAAGACGGAGCACAGTGTTCATGGATTCCCTGGATGTAGTGAAGGTTTTCACATATCAACACCTTTAACAGTGTGAACAGCACAAACTATATTTTTGCACTGCACTTATGTAAAAAAAAGAAAAAAATCAGAGGCAAATCCATAAATAGCTCATGGACTCAGCTCACTTGTGTACATGTGCATCCTTGAGCACAGGAAGTGGGGATGCACTAGTTAAAACATTGCTCCATGGCAGTACTAGTGGTCAACAACTCCGGAGGGTAGCTTTAACGAGACAGTAGTTACTGTATGCAAGACAACAAAACAGAATACTTTCAAAGGGGCAGCTATGATGGTGAAAACTGAGGAAATCACTCAGAGCACAAATGTAATACACTCCAATTGCAGTAAGTTTCATAACATCCGGGTTCTTTCTTTCAGTGATGCAGTGTTGTGGTTAGAAAACATGTTATAAGTGAATAGATGAGGCAGTCACACAATCCGTGCTCTTTGTCAGAGGTACCAAAAGGAAAGTATAAGCCCTGCCGTGAAACACAGCCTTCTTTTTTTTAAAAAAAAGCATATTAATAGGTGCTGATTTAGATACATTGTCTGTGTTCCCTTTAATGTGAACATAAACCTATTCATTCTTTTGTTTGATACATAACTGTCTGAAATAATTAAAATCCAGTGGAAATGCTGTTAGGAAATTAATTAGATTTACACTGTGCTTGAACTGTTTCACAGTTATTTTCAGTAGTAATAGATATAGTGGATATAAGTGATGCTCTTTTTGAAACATTATAGTTTTCATTTGAAATTAAGTCCAACAAATCTCATTAAAATGAAAGATCTTCATAAAAGCAAACTGCAAATGGAAGCATTAACATTGTGTTTGTCACAGCATATGATGATTCTGATTAGACTTTATGCTCTGATGGCTTGCAATGGCAGTATTATGTTGAGATTGCTACTGCAATGCAGGTCTCTTCTCAGACATTAACTTGGCTAATATGTAGGCTGGATGATCATCTTCTGCAGTGCATCTTACACATGAAGTATGAGGAATTCATTTTAAAGCAAACATTACAGTATTTTTGCTCGAGTTGGTAGCACATTAGTCCGTGAACCACTGAAACAGAAATCATTCTTGGAATACTTAATACTTAAAGTAATACAATACTTGGAAAATGTGTGAATTTTATAGTTATATTTCCTTAATGTTTGTGTGTATCTATGTCTCCAAGGATACAGGATAAATTATATTTGGATTATATATATTTATATTCATATTATATGTAATATTTAACATTGTATGCGAATTACTGAGGAAGTTATAATTATTACCATATTTATTTCTGAATTATTTGCTTTTTTTATTCATAAGATATAAACAAAATATATTTTCATGTCTCATATTGGTATATTTCCTAGGATTATAGGAAATGACAGAAATGCTAACCTTTTATACTCCACACATGAGTTTTTGGATTTTGACTGCTCACTCCTTCAGATGATCCAGACCTGAGTTGTAATACCTCTAAATTACCCTTCACATACTTTGTGCTGGGTGGCACAATGTACAACCTTTCCAACCTTTCCTTTCGCTCTGGTTGCAGCCCCTCTTTGGGGTTTGTTGTGGCAAACATGCATGATTCAACACTGAATGGGATTCTCTTTCCTGTAACCAGGAGCTGTGAAGTGGCACCCTCACATTATTCTATGTGTACTTTATTCTATCCAATTTAATAGCACCAAATCAGGAATGTTATCTCATGACACTTCCCATACAGAGCAGGTCTACTGTACTCTTTCTAATATTAACTAGTGACCCAACAATTCCACCATGAGCAAGCACTTGGTGACGAGTCCCAAAGTATTGTTAGTGCTTTTGTGTACTGTACATCATATAAAAGCTGCACTGTTACAAATCTGTCTGTTCTCTGTGAACACTGATAAAGTCAATACAAATACAGATCAATGACAGCAGTTGTGTGCATGAGCAGCCAATATCTTCCAAGGACTGCTAGGTAGATAGTACAAATAGTAGCTGTGTATATCCATACAGTTGTTTTCATTAATATGTATTTATGTTGATTTTATCGCAATTACGAAATGATGATTTGATTACCACCGCAACAATTCAAATGATATCTGCTGAAATCACTATTTATAGTATATATGATTGTGTTATTTCTTCCTCGTTTGTCAGTCAACAGAAACAGGAAAACATATAATTGAAAAGAATTAGATGATGAATTCAGCTGCATGATATACTTTCACACACAGGGCAGGGGGGGTGGTGGAGGTGATTTAATGAGGCGAAGGCTGTCTCTGTAGCCTTCTTCGGACTTCGGCCAAGGAGGGTCTTTAACTTGTTTTTCTTTCTCTTCTTGGGTTTATGTTGCTGCTTTCCTTTGTGAGGTTTAATGTAAAAGAAATGTGCTAAGCATGAAAGATTTTGTCTGCACCTCATCTCGCAAAGGTGTGTTACTTCCAAGGAACTGAACAAACATGAGTCTGTCCGGAGTGTGGTCTATATATAACCATGTAGACTGAACTAAGAAAGGCTGCAGCTGCTTAAATGTCATGCTTATTTGCTGTTTTGTAAAGATGTCAACTCCCACACTGCTGACTGAGGCATCCATCAAATCTCTATTTTAGGATCATAAAGTTCCCTGACAGAATCAACAATCACGCTAAATGACAACAGCTGTACTGTGTGATAATTACTTTTTTATTGGTTGATTTATTTACCAGGGACAGTACGCATTAATAAAACACTGCTGCAAACGCACCATTGTTATCCAAGAGGATATTTTTCATCTGGAATCCCTGGGCAGATGTTACAAAGTCACCCTAAAAACAGAACATAACAGGGTGACGCACACTTTCAATTTCCCTTTGTATAAACACTATTTCCTTTCCCTTTTTTATTTATTCATTTATTTATTTATTTTTTTTTGAATTTTTTAAACATGCCAAGCATAGCATACATTTTACACTTTGAGACTGGTCAAAACTCTGAATGCTCTCAGCAGTCAATCACAGTCAGCACAGCAGCTGTCAGCTACTGGTGGGTGCCAGTCAAATGCAGTAACACACACAATCACAGCAACGAGCTGTCAGTATTCTTTTTTTCTTTTTTTACTTTTTGCATGCGGACTGTACATTGCGGCTCCCGTGTGTTTTCACACATGGAACCCGACGTAGCTGTCCTGTTGCAGGACAATATAACATAACACAAACTATGTAAAAATAAATAAACCACAATCACAGTGCTCTGTCCTTTTAAAACAACACATGTTGTGGATGCCCCCCTATAGAGATTATACTCAAATTAACTCATGCTATGCTGCAATAGAAATGTGCTGCAACCACATCAAAGTGGCGCAGTTCTTGCCGTAGCATGAAACACTTACTGTAAGTGCTACTTCTGTGCAAGATTCTCTACTGGATGTGACCGTTTTTCTTCAGCAGTGTATAAAATCTCTGTCACCAAACACTCTCTTATCTGTCTCTGTTGTGGCATTTAAAAACCACGACTGAACCTCGTGTTCTTTCTGTTCTAAAGCCTTCATACTGTGGCCTACATACGGATTCTTGAGATTAAAAATGTCCCGAAAGTATCTGCAAAGGTCTCAGTGGGATATGTGACACTGTTTACAAGACTGCTCTAGATATTTTATTGAACAACTATTATCTCAATCAAGATCGTCAAATCGAAGATAACTGATAACTTTTTTTTTTTTTAGTTCAAGATGCCCCAGAACTTTTGATTGACGATTGCGTACTGTTTTAATGTGATCGTCGGTTAGAAACTCATGAAAGTTGTTGCCAAAGCCTGCGACACAAGAGCCCAGACATTACGCACAAGTTGCAGCTGCTGGATTAATAATTAATGGCAGCCCAACTTTGTAATCAGTTGTTTTTAAGAGAAGTTCCTGTCTTTGAACAGGCTTTGTTTTGCAATTAAGTGAAACTAGTACATAAATCTGGATGTAAAAGCATAATTCAAAAATGTCTCATTATAAACCAGTGATGGACTTGCTGGAGCATGTTTGGATTCCCTTGTTTGTCTCTTGTTTTTTGTAGTTTTCCACCTCAAGGTACATTACTGTAGCATTTCATTATTTCACCACTTTGCATGTTCATAATGAAAGTGTCAGTAGTTCTCTTTAAAATTAGCCTTAACTATTTCTCTATCTCCTCATTGTCTTTGTTGCAAAGTGAGGCAGCCGAGACAAAGCGGGCCTTTGATGTTTCTGCCTGTGAGGCTCCATTATTGTAATGAAAGTGTATTGCATTGTCTCTGCACCAAATGTTTGGCATGACAGAACACAATACTAATGCTAACTGAGGTTTGCCTGCTTCCGTTGGTTTCAAAGCTGCTGGGGCTTTTTGTTTCCCAAGGGAGTTACAGGCACTCCCTCACAGAGCCAAACAGCTTTCAGGCCCATCAATTATTTACCGCCTGTTGCCTTCAGGGAACTCCTGAGAAATTATGATGATGAATGCAATCAGGAGACAGGAAATATAAATGTATGAATATAGATTTTTCATAGTAGTTTTAATATCACTTGATGATGGGTTGGAAGGCAAAGATTGATTGAAATGCTGTGACAAAATCAGAATGTTGTGCAGAACTGTCTATCCATATCAGGACCCAAAAAAACAACAGCAACATTACAATCACAAAAAAGCACTTTGGTAGTTAAGAGAAGCCTTTGAAAGGATTACAAAAGGCACTCTGTTTATAGTGGGTAAATACCCATGTGATGTTGAAATGTTTCCCCTATTCTCCCTGTCTGTACTGAGTCATTTTATTATAAATAAGCATGAATGTTTTAGGACTGATAACTAGTACAACATGCAGCCAAACAAGAACATTGTTTTTCTCTCATTGAAATTTTATAAGAGGACTAAAGGATGAGTCTTTAATGGACTATATGGATTATATTGAAACACTAAATAACCTTTTTAAAGCACAGTTTAGGACATTTCTTCCAGGCTACGACTGCTGTGTACAATATTTTCTTTATGTTTATGACACAATAAAAGAGCAAAGAGGATCTGAAACGGGCATCAATGGACAAAAAAAAGGAAGATGAGGATGGGTGCATATCACAACTTTTGTAGTCTTGCTAAAGGGAAGGTAGATGATGACATAATGTTTGATGTGTGAGCCTCAAACCACAACAGCATAACAAGGTGTAGTGAAAAGTTAAAAGTCAATCACAGAGAAAGAGTCCATGTAACTTTTATGGTGCAAGATGCTGAAATGTGCTGTTTTGATGGAAACCTTTAGGTCATGATGTGTGCTTCAGTGTTTTATGCTCTTTTTTGTAATGTAGAACTGGGCAGTCTGTACAAAAACACTCTTCATCCTCATCATCCATCAGTGCCACTCCATTGAACATATCTGACAGAGCGGTGTTTGTTCACCTCTTTAGTAATTTGAAGATAATTTTACTTTTTTTTTTCATACCCAGGAAATTCAACAAGCACAACATACAGTTTATCATTTGATCAGTAACACAGTAAAATAAGTCCTAAAAAAATAAACATCAGGAGTTCCGAGTAGTGAGGATTGGATGGAATGTCCTCCGTCGTGTGGCAGAAGGTGTGATTTTAGCTAAACTGCAGTGTATTTACTTGCCAAAAAAAAGGAAATATTCCAGTGTGGCTGTATGTTAGGTTCATAATGAACCTATACAGGCGGTGGAAACAAAAAGACAAGCGCAACCTTTATTT
Source organism: Nibea coibor (assembly GCA_023373845.1). Classification (NCBI taxonomy): domain Eukaryota; kingdom Metazoa; phylum Chordata; class Actinopteri; family Sciaenidae; genus Nibea; species Nibea coibor. The sequence goes on from CM041739.1 coordinate 22,826,903, forward strand.
TATTCAGACTGTTCATCAGTGTTTGTTTAAAGCTCTTAAGTGTGAAATATATCATTATGAGAAACATGCAGAGCTCATCTTTCCTTAAAAGCATTTGTGGCCAGAGGACATACATTTTAACGTCAGTAGCACTGTCATTTTCTTGCATTATGGATATTATCTGGTATTTTATTAACACCATAGTAATTTTCCAACTACAGCTAGCCCATTTTATGTATGACTTCGACAGATGTGTCATCACCCGAGCTAACTTCAATGAAGGCATTATTAATGAGGTCACGATATGTGAGTTTTATATGAAAGCCTGTGGTTTTAACATACAAAGGATAGACCCCATTTTAAAGCAGCATTTAGAGCGAAGGGTGAAAAGATCTCGAAATGACCAGAGACCAAAGTAATAACACGAAAGGGAGCTGGAGAAAGTGTGCGTCTGTCTGTGTAGGTGTACAGGCACATATAGCCAAGTGTGAGCCCAGTGGTAATTTAGCAGTTCTCAGCAGGTTGTCTTCAGGGTAGAGCTAATATGGGCAGTGGGTTGCTATGTGTAAATGTGTGTATGTGTGTGTGTGTGTGTGCGGGGAGGGGGGTGGTGGTGTTTCATTTCACACTGAGAGTTCTGCTGACCTTGGCATACTACTCAAGATTTCATCCCAGTGGTGTCTCCCCCCCCCCCCCCCATCTCATCTCCTTCTCTTTCTCCTCGTCCTTTCACCCTTACTCCACCCAAATCCTTTTCCAGGACAGCGCTATTCTTCTCCTGTTGTGAAGAAGAGCCAAACTGAACCAGCAGATCCATAAAAAAAAAAAGAAAAAAAGATGGGGGCACCACCATCTCTTTCACCTGAATAAGTCCTCACAAGGCTGTGATTAAAACAGACAGGATGTGTGGCGGTTAGACAGCCAATAGTAAGCCCAGACGCAATCATTAAGACAGCTCCGTGTTAAAAACTCTTGTGGCTGTTTGACTTTTTCTGTCATCCTCATTTCTGCTGGCTCATACCTTTCGGGGTAAACCATGGCAGAGATCTCATTATTTCAAAACATCGCTGTCAGAAAAGGCAGAGATGCAGTGAATGGCAGATTGAGGTTTTTCTGCACTTGTTATTCTTCTCTTCAGACACAATCTCATCAAATACAGTAGACATATTCCAGTGAAAAAAAAAATCTAAAAGTTATGAATTTGAATGTTAGAAGGCTTTAGGAATGAGCACACAAACCAATAGCTGTTAGATTTCTAAACTGTTTTCCCCAACAAAACTTTGATCTTACACAGTGAGCGTTAAGAGTTTTAACACTGAAAATGACAGAGGGAAGTTTTGACTGCTGCGACACACAGGCGGATTTCTGAGTGTTTAAAGAGCTTCAGGTTGACAGCAGTAGAAGTCACCCAGTGCTGCTGCTAGTCTCCCTATGGGGAAACCGCTGGCAGAGCAATTTTAATTGAAATGCAGTTGAAGCGCTTTTTGTGTTGTTGGTAAAAACACCATCTTTATACACGTGCAGACAGAATGTGTACAAACTATTCATGAGACTTTGATATCATCATGTCAGGTGAGGGAGGGCGATGAGGATCATCAAGATATATTCTCTATCATGATCTCTCCTTTGATAATCTCGTGTATTACACGGCTGACAGAATCATCGCATCGATGCAAAAGTCCAATAATGCCATAAAGCATTCCCGCTCATCCTTCTGAAACGCTGTCAACAACGGTTGCGAATGGAGACATTAAAGGTATTACAGAACCATTAGAGCAAGAATATACATATATTCTATGATATAATAAATCATCACTCAATGCTAACGCTAACTTACAAAAAAAAAATCCAGTCATTAATAAAGATGTTGGAGCTGAAAGATTATTTGGAAGCTACAAACTGGGGTTTGGTTATACAACTTAGTATTTGGATTATTGATGATGGGATCATATACCAGCATGCTCAAAGGTATTGAGTCATATTTCAGTGTTCTTTAAAGGCCTTTATGGACTCCTGCAGGATATTGTCTCCTAATAAATCAATAACCTCACTGGAATCTAATTTTGCAAGCTTATGTTATATCATACTGTGTTAATACTGCTCTCTGTGCCTTAATATACCAGGAATCGAGGATTGGAGGGATAGAGCCTAGCATGTACATCTATGTTTTAGGCATCCAGCTGGTGTGCTGTAAAGCACAATGATTGGATGACACGGGCTTCCTGCGTGCTGACATTCCAGATGTTTCTGATGTGTCTCATGGAATAATATAAGTCATTATTGCGTGTCCTTACAGAAGTCCTTTCTCTTTTTGTGTTTCAGACTGAATCTGTGGAAGCACCTTTCCGCTGTCCTGGCAGGAAGCAGACATGTTCTTTGCCTCTGTTCCAGAATGGTAAGTTAATCTTTTGTGTCTCTATTAGCATGGAAAAATGTGTCCCTCAGGGAAAAAACAGCAGGACTTCTGCATGACCTGTTATAGATTTTGATAACCACGTGTTGGCTATGAATATTCTTAGTGCTATGAACAGTCCAGGAATGTCAGACACTACATGCTTAAAAGAAAAGCGGTCTTAAAATAAGGATGTCTTTTATTGAGTGGATGTGGAAACAAAGATAACAGATGAAAAGCTGACTCTCTTTTTCTTCCTCTCCTGTTTATCTTTACATACTTTGTAAGGAAAAGAGGCAATTTGGACACTGTGGGAACTGTGACATGATTGACGCTTCTGGCATCTTTGCACTGTGTCAGATTCCCTCTTGAATGTGGTAGTTATATACAAACTCACCCGCAGGTGCATTGATAGCGGGTGAATCCGTGGGTGGCTTTTCAAAATAGGCCGGCAGAACACACTGTTCTTTTCACATACAGCTCTTTGAATGTGCAGACAGTCAGAACGGATTAAAAACACTGATCTTTGTCAACTCAGCACGATTTAAAGGACTAATAAACGATAGCATTTAGGCTCTACTGATACTGTACTGTACACCCCTTTTGAAGATTCTCAATCTAGAGAAGCTGTAGACTGTGCACCGCCATTCTGTGGCATTGAAACTATGCAGCAGTAACTCTGTGCCTCCTACAAGTGAAGATAGTCTAATCTAATTAACTAACTAATCCTTCTAAGATATGGTTGCCTCAGTAAAAACTTTAGTAATGCATTTTATAGATGCTATGTTTCAGTGCTGCACTGTGATGCAAGAGCTCTGTATCTGTTGCTCAAGAGCGGTCACAAAATGGACGCCCAACGGCACAAAACCAGAGTCATTAAAGCCAATGTCTTGTACCAATCCCAGTCATTGTGCTTAACATGATAAAAGCAGCTGACTTCCATGCCAACCGCTGTGCCCATTCAACAGTTCCAAATTGTTCTGGCTAGGTTATAGTGGAGGACATGGCACATTGGAATAGAAAGCAATGGAGCATGATGTAGCCAATTATTGCAGAATTGTTCACTGCTTATCATTGCTTTCCTTTTTTAAAGAGCGTACGTGTAACTACATCGATACCTCTTTCATTAAAGGCACGAGCAGGTTATTTAATTTAAATTGCCAAAATGACTAATCAAAGACAGGGTGGAAATGTTGCCTTAGTTTATGGGGATCTAGTAAAAACCTGATAGCTCTGGGGAGAGTGACGGAAGAGAAGCAGACGTTGCTGTTACTAGCCTGCAGTTACTGGTGTTGTGATGACAGTAAAAATGATGTATACTGCGGCTTTTCAGGCAGCTTGTGGGTCTTTGAAGACATATGAAATGCTGAGTGTGGGACACAGAATGGAGGTCCAAACAGTCATTTGTCTTCCACCTTTAAAAGAAAATCACATTTGAAATATTGTTTGTGCCGTTTGTACTATCTTAAAAATGGCCACGTTAGATTACTGAAAGACAATAGCAGGTAGAAGAAGTAGGTTGACCATATTCCATTAAAGAAGGAGGCCAACAGTTTGGCTGAGATAACCTAAAAAAAAAAAAAAAAAAACTTTCCAGAGAGACTTTCATGTGTCACTTCTTGTAAATGGAAACTGACATTTCAAGTAATTGTAAAGCTTGAAAAGTAATTATTACAGCATCCTGGGGGATTTACTGGGGATGTGAGGTTGCATGTATTAAGTTAAGAGACCTAATCAATGCAAAACAAAGCTAATTTTGCTGCACAAGCTCAAACAATTACTTATTCAGGAGCTTAATAAAGTGCACTTGATAACATTTTAATTAAACAAAATCCTTTGGATTTTATTTTTGGGATACTTTTTACAGATACTGAGTTGAAAGTATAGTTCCAGTGTATGTAACTTTAGTTAAGACAGTCACTTGAAGGCTATCAAATTAAGTTCATTGCCAACAAAGTTTGTTTTGATGCCAAAGTAGATATGAATTAAAAACAAAATTAACATGTTTTTGTGCATAAACAGATAAAACTTGGGCAAATGACTATTTGATGATCTAAGTGAAACCCTTCAGTGTTTGAGGATTCTATTAACATATTTCTCGAGGGGAAGGTGAATTTAAGTTGCCAAGATGCTAATCACACTGGAATTTTAAAGACATCAGCGACAGTACCTCTTATCTTTTGAGTAAAAAAAGAAGCTTATTATACTGAGGAATATGCATTTGTATTTAGTGAAGAAGCAGTAAACAGTCATTACCAATATGCTAAGTTAAACATAGGTATGAAACATTTAGCCTACCGGTGTGTATCAGTGTTTTGAAACTTAAATGAGTAACACAAAGAAAAGAGGTTCCTCCACAAACACGTTACATGATTCCACAAATACGTACATGAAAAAATGAAACGTAAGAATTGTGTATGACTTCTACACAGCCTGAGATAAAATGTCCTTGGTTTGAGACCATTATTCATTCAAGTAGATCTGCCGTTGTGCCCAATGACAGCCATTTCTGCCAGTTGAAGTAACAATTCTTTGTAGGGGCTTCAGACAGCATTACAGCAGGGTGCAGTGCCGCCACCGGCAGATACAGACTGCAGATACAGCTGCACTAAAATCAGCTCTTGTTTCATTTCCCTCACTGGTGTTTCTGTCATTGCTATGGTCACATGGCGACTTGAGCAAGTATTGAACCATCATCATGGACTCCAAATGCAAAAGGTGTGTGTGTGTGTGTGTGTGCGTGCGAGACAGCAGCAGTCATCTCAGCTTCATGTAATTAATACAACATTTCCCAAAATACTCGTGTTATTTTTCTCGCCAAATGCATTGTTCATTATTTAGTCACAATGAATGAACTTTGAGATCGACTGCTGAAACACATCCCTATCTGAAACAGGTGTCTTTGTTTGTCTTTGCAGTTTTCATGGCAGTTGCTTAGATAAACTTTGAATTTATATGAACCTGACTTCAAAGCTGACAGCCAGCAGCCCTGCAGCTAAGAGAGACTTTTCTTAATTTTTAATCCTGTTTTTTTTTTTTTTTCTTCTTCACAGTGCTGAACACCTGCATTGTAGTGTTTGGGAGATAAATAGAATACACTGCGGTCAAAAGTTTTGACATTTTTTTTTGTGAAACAATAGAATAAAATTATGGCAAACAATGCATGACATACTGCATAAGCACAAACCGTATATGACGCATCAAGATGCTGTGACTAATTCAAAAATGAGTACAAAGAGACTACGGAGAGAAAATAAAAAGCAGCCACAGCTCCAAGCATTCACAGTTCAAAAATCAGTTTGAGCAGCCAGGAAGTAATATTTCCGATAATTTAATAACACATCATCACTAAATTAGTTTCTAATGATGTAAATGTGAAGCAACACGCTACTCCGCTGCTCATCTTTTAGACACATCTTTGCTCATTGCTTTGGGTCCACACATTAACTGTACGGTTGAGTATCACTCCCCCTTCATTTAACATCTACCATATGGCATGTGCATATTGGACTTAACTTTCGTTAGGTGGCCAGAAATTACTCTATGCCATGACTTCGTAAAACAGGTCTTGATAAATGATACTAAACGTACTTAACCTGGTTGACAACGATCTGAGTGAGGCATCCGCGCACCCTCTAGCCATTCTAATTATTTCTTTCCAACCTAATTTTACTGATCACCTACCCATCTGTCTCTCTTGCCATTACTTCCTTCCAAGCCAATTCCCAGCACATACACCATTATTAGAAACACATCAAGACACCACAATAATCAAAATTACAAGTCTAACAGGTGGCTTCATATCACCATCACACCACATCTGGTGAGGCAAATGGCATATATTTTACAATAGGTGCACAATTAAGGACCAATTTCCTGGCTATTCCATTGCTTAAGTTCCGACTGGCAGACTTCACCCCTTCATTATTGATTTGCTTCTTTTTTTATGCAGAATCACATCTAATGTTCGCACTGCACCTCGCATTTTCCTTTGTAGATTTTATCTGAACGTCTGTCATTAATATTCAGACTTACTATGTGTGAATATTAATGTCGGGATAGAGTGTCAGGTTTTGGGTGCACTACATTAGTTGCCTACCCTTTCTCATCAAGATGCGGTGGAAAATTTGGCTCAATATGGCAGATTAGATCCAGTGTAAGTACCTACTTCAAGAGGAGGTGAGGCAATCAATACAGACAATGGTTTTTTAAATGGGTGGTGTGTGATTCACATCGCTCAATGATCAAAGATCTCACACCGTAAAATGCTCTGTCCCTCTCTGAGAAGTACTTGATTTACATTTCCGACAGCATTTCTCTTAAGTGTCCCCATTGTTCCATGATGCATGATGCAACTTGTTTTTCTGTCTTGGGATTGGCACACATTCCTTTGTGCACTCAATGAAAACGGAGATCTTGCATTTCATCTTTGAGATGGTTTAATGAAGCCCTGGGCACAAGCAAAAAGGCAGCAACGAGATATGGACAGTCTGTCTGGTGCTGTAATCCTGTCGAGGAAAACAAGTTTTTTCTTTTTTTTGGTCTTTTTTTCAAAGTGGATTTACCATGTCGGCACTGCGGTGAAGACAATACAAGAAAAGGCTTCATCGGAAGCTTCAAAGTTATATTTTTGTTGAAAGATCAAAGCCGGGATTAGGTTTTATGTCGTTTTGCAATGTGCACACTCTCACAGGCACACACAGAAATAAAAAATAAAGAAGAATGTGTTACCTTTAACATATTTTAATACATCTAAAATCTCAGCATCTACCTTGGGGCCCACTGACAAGAAGACTGTTTGATGCCACCTGCTGCAGAACTGTTCATGCAAACCTGCATGTTGTATTAGTCTCTCTCTCTCTCTCTCTCTCTCTCTTTCAACACATCATCATCACTTTCTAACCGCAGTAGCACCAGGGGCCCAGCAGCAGCTGTAGAGCATAAGCTGCCACATCAGAGGCTCTTCCAGTGAACTGACAGTCAGTAGCATCATGCCATCGGGTGAAAAGGTGGCAGAGCATGAAATATATTTGATTGTATACAGATCAACAAGAAACCAGAACCAGTTCTACTATACATTGATCCCAAAGACTTCAATCTTTGAAATTTAGCGCAGCGAATGTGAACATTTGCCTTTTTTTTTTTTTTTATTTTGGATCTCCTCATCTGATCTGTTTATCAGTTGTTTGTGCGTCACCAGCCACCTGATAAGTCTTGCCAAAACTGATTTAACTCATGAAAGTGTTCTTTGTTGTGACCAAGTTGGAGCCATTGACAGCTGTTCTCCGCAGTGACTCAGAAGTGGATGTACGGGAGAAGTGATTATCGATCTCATCGATCTGACACAGCGAAATTTACGCCCGCGCTTGCTGTTATTTTCTCTCAGAGCATCAGAGCTGCCGGCCCCGTGCTGCAGTGTCTCTCTTTGCCGCTGACGGAGTGTAGCAGAACTCTCTCGCCAGTTGGGTTAGTTGTGAGTGCGTAGATAGCAAGTAATGCATAAATTTGAGCTCAAGTGATAACAGAGTGGAGCCACATTGTGACAACATTGGGGAGTTGTGACAACATAATCAATCATTGCAGGGAGCTCCAGCGGACACAAAGATGATGCATTCTTTGTTGGAACTTTTGAAATCACCCACTGAGACACATTTCATCTGTACGTCTGTTATCACCGAATCACTCATCGGAGAAAATATAAGATCTATTCATCAGATCGAGGCAGAGTAGCTCAACCTTTGCATCCCAGTGTTTTAATGCCGCAACAATTTGATTTAGAACTGGAAATTGATAGATTGTGGGCTATTTGTCATGAGTAATCTGTGATGCTTTTATCACTCACTCTCTGAGCAAGCTCCAAGTCCCTCCTCTGTCGCTCGAACGCCAGGTGATTTGTATTCCCAGTGCATTTGTCGTTTTTGTTGCCAAGGTAATAAGAGGGGGTTTGACAGCAAGGACAGAATTGTTGACATTTGATTGACAGTGCAATGTTCCAGGAGAGAGACAGGGAAATTATCTGAATATTCAGCATAAAGATTAATCTTTCTCCTCGTATACTCCTGAATATCTCAGGCTATGAACAAGGGTGGGGGGTTTAAACATTTTGTTGGAAGCAAATTAATTAAAGCGGATTGTTGAGGATCTCTCAACAATGCTGACAGACGATTGAGGGCAAGTTTGATTTTACGTGAATATCGGACAAGTTGAAGTCACACAGAATGGGCTCGGCTAGCAGTGAACTCAAAGGTCATATTCTGCATTTATGGCAAGAGAGTCAAAATGTCTGCATAGGTTTAATATATATATATATATATATATATATATATATATATATATATATATATATATATATATATATATATATAGAACCTACATAGAACATTGTTGCTAACTGTTATTACAACTTGATTTTATTTAACGAGAGGTTCGCCTGCTTTGCTGTCTTTTGGCCTGACATCCTGTAAAGTCAGATGTTTTAACAAGAGAGAAAGCAGTTCACTCGATAAAATCTGCTGCATTGAGCACCAACACCTTAAGTAAGATGTAACGGCATCTCAGTCAGCCATCTAACGTCACCAAAGTCATTGCTCTGTGTCTCATTTCCCAGAGTATTGATGTCTTCAAGTGAGCTTCCCAAGTGCCCGAAGGGAGTGGATCCTGTATAGATTGCTCTCAGGAGGTTGGGACACACCTGGCTGGTGTAGCTCCACAGCAGACACCCATGGCTGTTTTTTTTTTAAAGAAATATAAATACTTGGATGAAAGATTTTTGTATGAGAGGGTAACATTGATAGTCTTGAAAATAAGAAACAGATAGGCCTTTCCTGGAGCAAAATGCAAAACAAAATAGACCATTACCAAACTTATTTGTGTCCCTCCAGTAAAGCTACATATTCAGACAAAATCAAACCAAACCTAACCATCTTGAAGCATTTTCCGTTTCCTATTTCCTTCACAAATACATCTAAAGGCAGTCTTAAAGAAGATGTGTGGACACAAACATTGGCTTTGTCCACACAGATGAAAGTGCCATTTGAAAAAGAAGAAAAAGGTTAAGACAGAGGGATGGTTCACTATAAAGGAAAGTAAGGGGGGGAAAATGAACTAAAATAAGAATCAATACCATTCCTCTGCAGCATGGCCACGCAAGGGAAGTGAATTGGATAGAGCGCTTGGATGGATAGTTGTAGAGTCGCTGGAACCGGGAACAAATCGTGTGATTCTGGCCCCCTCTTAGAAGCTGCTCTCCTGGAGTGGACCCCTGCCAGATTGACCACCCCCTTCAAATCAGCACTATGTCAGAGTCTGGCTGGCTGATGTCTATCTGTTCAAAGTCATCAAACAAGGAGCTCTTATCACAAGCATGTAGGCAAATAAGTTCAGCTCAATTAAGCATCTTACATGTCATGTACATGTTACAGCAGTCAGATAATTTTACAATCATAGTGTGTAAAACTATCTTTTTTTAATATTCCATTGTTTGATTGGCTTTTTTAGTGGATTTCTTTTTTTTCACAGAGGCACAGATGTTAGGTTAACTCATATGAGGATGGAGAAAATATGCTACCACCTGGTCACTCACTCCTGCTGGATCAAATTCAAAACAACTACATCTGCAAGCATGCAGAGACAATCTGGCGGAGGCACAATCTCAAGATAACATAATGGTCTTACCCAACTGAATAAGGACCGACAGTGATTACAGAAGAGACTAGAAAAGAAGTACTCGGCGAGAGAGGCTGGGAGAGTGTAGGCAGCTGGACTGCAGCAATTATCCGGCGAGGCTCTTTGTGGTTAATGGGCAGCTGACCACTGGCTTTACTTGCTGGAAAGGATGACAGAGGGCCTTCCCTCTCTCAAACATAACTGTGATTAACATCAGCAATTACTTGCAGAAAATGCAACCCCTTTCTTCCTTCAGACAAAGAGAATTGAATCGTCTGTAAAGTATAGATAGTTTCAAATACAAATGGGGCGTTCTATGTTAAAGTGACATGGATAACTATCTAAAATTTATAATGGTGTGTTTGCGAGTTAATGAACATTCCCTGTTCCACAATTCTTGCCAATTTATCATATCAAGAACATAACCACAGCTGCTACTTTATTAGCTTTTATGTCACTATATCATACGGTAAAACTGTTTTTGGCAGATGTAAACAGTTTTTAAGTAGAGCGGAAAGTCTTTTTTTTTTCAAATCCAAATTAATGAAAACAACAAGACAACTGTGTCAGATGCTGAAAAGTTATTAAAATTTTCCATGTGATTGGGGGACCATGCATGAAGCAATTTATCATTTTTTTAAGAGATATTCTCTGCAGTGAAGTTAAGTACTTTTTATCCATGCACCTATCTAATCTAACATTTGTGAAGGTCTAAAACTGAGCTCTCTGATCTCTACTGCTGTCATTTATGGTTGAGCTAATGAGCTAACCCCACGACACCTTGAGAATTTGTTGATGTTTACCTCCTCAGAATTGGGAAAAGGTGGGAGAGAGCGATGTGATATGCACATTAATGAGCATGTCACGCGTACAGCAACTAATTACAATGACGCATTTGGGGCCTCATTTGGTGATGGTGTCAGCAGTAAATGCCTCCCGGCAATTTTAGTGTCCACGTTAGACTGAATTAACATAGTGAGTCCCTCTGGAAGTCTGTCTTGTCTGCAAACATAAATGTCTGTCAGAGAATGAAGGCAGAAAAGCTTTACTTTTTTTTCTTTAGCTTTTTTGCCAGAGACTCACAAGAGCATGTTGCATTTGATTTGAGGCAGAAATACTTCTATCAACTGCTGCACGGGCTAACCTGAGATATTCTTTAGTGGTCCACCAGGGAATATTCATGCTAATTACAAATGTGACTATGGCTCCATTCCTAACAAAAAGTACAAATGATGAAGTCATCTTTTCACAAGAGGTCATATTTGAGCTATTATAAAAGTACACTGTGTGCAGCAGGAATCAAAAATTTTACATTAAAATACTACATATGTTTACTTCATCCCAATTACAAGCAATATTAACAGCATACAAGATTAATATTTGCCCCTTACCTTTGTTAGATCACATGTATGTAATGTATGCTGCTTTTTGTTTTTTAATAAAAATGTAATTTTAAAAAAAGCGAGTGGAAAACATTCAACAAATTTGCAAATGAATGTTTTTTCATGACTGTTAGTTGTCATTTATTTTTACTTTTTTTGAATATTAGAAATTTAACCCATTCAGGTCAAGTCAGATGTCCTGCACATGCCATCCATGTTGGCCGTCTTTGCATTCTTATCACACTGGAAGCCATACATGGTGGCTCATTCCATTTTTGATATTCATATTTCTTCACTTGCTAGCTGCTGGCTGGGGTCAGCTGCTCACTGTTTGATCCTGGGGCTGACTGCTGTCTTGCTAGCCCTGTGGTTTGACTCCATTTTTCAACTTTCTGATGCTAAATCTCATCCTCTTCTTCAAAATCACTATCAGACTCTGAATTTTTAGAAATGTGATCCTCATATTCTGAATCCTCTTCCTCTACATCATCACCCAAAGCTTCTCTGGCCTCCTGTGTGGAGAATCTTTCAGCCATTTTGATCAGTTGTATTATATCAGTTGTCACTAAGCTCTTTTTATTGTGTCCCGCCCCAAATTTGCACCTGGGATAGAGTATGGGAAAATAATGATTAGATCCCCTACAGGTGTATGTGCAAGTGCTTAAATGTTGCTTTGACACACATACGTGCACCTACATACACACAAACACACTAACACAGAGTTTAGGGACACAGGACCTAGAATTTCCACACCTTTATTAGGCCAGGGTTCCGAATGTCCTGTACATAATATAAATGTGTGTTTTGATAAAAAAAAAATGTCCCACAGACCCGAACACCACTCAAGGGTTAAGGTTAGAAAAACTTTTTTTTTTCCTGCACTGTTTTTATCCATTTTTTGAATTTCATTTATTGGCAAGAGGCATAAAAATCTGTCAAATTCAAATAAGTCTATGAACAGTGCACTTGTGCAATACCATTCCACCATTTGTAAGTCATACTCGCAATAGCCCAACACACACAGAGATGTAAGTTGTTATGTGGCAGTGATGTCCTGGTGAACTGGTGCATAATATTAATAAACAGAAAATCTGCATGTGCGTAGTTGAACTAAAGGGTCACAATGGGGCTGCAGCCCATCCCAGCTGACTTAAGGTGTCATGAGGGGTACACCCTGGACAAGTAACCAGCTCGTCACAGGGCCATTCAGGCCAACTGAGAGTCACCAACAATGTATTAAGTAAATGTCTATAGACTGTGGGAGGAAGCTGGAGTACCCAGAGAGAAACAACGCAGCCACATGGTGAACATGCAAACTCCACACGGAAAGGAAAAGAGACCAGCAAGAAACCCTCTTGCTGTGAGGCGACACAGCATGAATTAAAACGAACATTTACAACGTGCAAGATGGATTCCAGGAGATGTGCATTAATTTATGGCACAGATTCAGGTGTGCAAACTTGGGTGGGGGTAGTGGAGGTCCCGGACCTTATTAAAGAGGCCAGCTGCAGATGGGAAGAAAGTGTTCTTGTGGCGTGAGGTTTGGGTCCTGATGGACCGCAGCCTTATGCCAGAGGCCAGTGTTTCAAAAGTCTTGCATCCGGGGTGGAAGGGTTCAGCCACAATCTTACCCACATGCCTCAGGGTCCTGGACGAGTAGAAGACGTGGAGAAATGGCAGACTGCAGTAGATCTCAGCAAAATGAATAATCTGCTGCTGTTTCGCAGACACTGACTTTCACCACCATGAGGCTGACCTCTGTTTTTTAGGGAAATGTCGCAACAACCACTGGATGGATTGCCATGCCAGCTGGTACAGACATGATATATTGTAATTATTTTGGTAATCCCCTGACTTTTCCTTCAGTGCCATCAAAAATATCAGTTTCCCGGAACACACTGGTTTGTTACCACATTCCTGCAAAACTAATAACACAACACAGCTGAGGCTGCTGAGAATATCTAGTGCCAATTAGCAAATAGTATCACACCATTGTTTTCAAAGACACCAGAATCTCTATTATTACAACCTGTGATTGCTTCTACCGTCAGTAACCACAGGTATTACACAAATAAACAAGGGAACATTTTTAAATCTTATGCATTATGAACAACTAATTAATTGGTCTAACAGGTTTTGGGTAGAGCATACTGTGCTGTTCTCAAAATTGTGCTGCAACCTTAGTGGATAACTTGCAATTGAAATGCAGAGAGTATGTGTTTCTTTGAGCAAATGGTAGAGAGATGATGTGCCTTCAGGAATGACAGGCAGCCAGAGATGGAGAGACAAGTACAGTCTACTGAGAGCAGTAAATCTGGAAATCACAAGAGCAACAATGTGAGAAGAGCTGCAACGGCAATCATTAGGTGTGAAAAAAGAAATTAAAAATGTATGTGTCACAAATGTATCTGGGGGCACTGATTCACTGAATCCTGCAGCTTTTCTATGATTCACCACCAACTTTGGTCATATTTAAGCTGTTTGAATCAATGTTGCTGTATCTTCAGTATTAAGGTTGGTTTAGATCAGTGAATCATGGCACTACTATGAAAAGTTGTTTAAAGCAATGCAGATCATTTCTCACAGGTCATACGGACTCAGGTTCATCATAAATAATATACAGGAAGTTTGGTTGTTCGAGGTTTCTAAAGAAACGGATCCTCATTGCAGCTGGAGTATTAGTCATAAGTATTATGGGTAATTTAGCTGACAAACACGCTCCACCAAAGAGCACAACTGAGAATAATTATGCTCCTTGGCTGGATAATGAGTTAAAATCCTTAATAGGAGAGCAAGATGCAATGCTAAGATGCCAAATTAATGGCTAGCAGGTAAAATAGTTCATCTGTCTGCATGGCATACTGTAAACACTGCGGGGAAGGTTGTTGTTGTTGGGCTGCTGCAAATGTCCAGCTATATATTATATTAGTTGTCTAAGAAATGATTTATACACATGATATATGCAGACATGTGTAACTGAAGTAAAACTGGGTTTAGATAAAGCTATGCTACATGCTACTACAAATGAATAAACAGAAATGCACTCATTTTGCTGTCTGTCATTGATGTAGTGAATTCTCGTGGCTGCCGAAGTCGGTCTGTGGAAGCTTGGGAAGAAAAGAGCCACAACTTGTCTTGACTTGAATCCCCTTCCTTCTCCTGGGCTAGGTCTTATATTCACAAACTCATGAATAAACATTCTGAACCCTGTCCTGTTAAGGAATCAACCTCTGCCATTATCTTCCCTAACTTACTTGACCACCTGTTTTCTTACCAGGAGAGATCGTAAACGCCATAGGATGTTCATTCTAGCAGCACTGCACATCATCCACCCAAACGGTAGATCGTAAATACAGTAGAATCTTTACTTTCTCGTGCAGCATGAGAGATTGTAAATACCAAAGAGAGGATCATTGCAAGTTCTCACACTATAACATAATATGCACTTTAACCTTAGAAGAGACAGAGTAATACTATAGATGGCTAAAAATACACTACATTGATTTATTTTTTTTTGTGCTCCCTACCTCTCTGCCAGGCTGCTGTCTCATTTCTTTTAATGCCTTTGGCTTTTTCAATGATTTCCCAATTTTACTTATATTACTAATAACTGACCATTAAGCCTTTGCATAAAATTGATTCCATGGATAAATTAAAGTTATATTTGTTATTTTAAGCATTTACATCATCACTTCAGACTCTGTTTTGCGTCACCCGTTAGCAAGATCCACATACTGTGTCTTATCTTAACAGAAACTTTGACTTATTTCTCTACGCAAATGAAATTCCTCCTCTTTTTTTTCCAATGAAGCTAGACAAAATATTTAAATATTAGCAACTGTGAGACTGCAGAATGTATCGGGTGGAAGATGGCATTTTTCATTCTCATTGTTGGTGTTTTGACCTTTGTTCATCTAAATGACTATTTTCCAAAATGTCCATAGACCGATCTTAAATTTTTAAATAAGTTCTCTTCACCCAGAGAAATATAAATTATTTTTAGCTCTTTGTTCTTTGAATAGAAGATTTGTGTGGTTTCATTCATGTTTCATTCTTGAACAAATTATCTACTATTCTATAGTTGAAGTGTTAAATTAAATGTATTGGTACTGGCTGTCATTAGTTTACCATCAGGGTTGATTTTCATAAAATAATGTACTTGCTAACCCTTTTAGGCATTAGTACTGTTGTCATTGTTGTGTTTGTTTCTTCACCAATATTTTGGTGAAAAAAAAAACATGTTCAACAAGGTCAGTAGCTAAGAGAAAGAATCAATGTGTTTCCTGTTGTGAGAACTGTAGTGAAGCCCCATTGGATTTCAGTCATGCTTACTATTGATTGTGAGGGCCATAATTTACCTTTGTCCCAAAGCAAGCTTTTCACCTCATTACGCCCCGTTCATGACTCTTTAGCCAGAGCCAGTCTTGGTTTCCATCATCATTAACACCTGCCTGGTCATTAAATTCAACAGCCAGATAAAGGGACAGAGATTATAGATTCCATCATTGCTCTTCACGTCACCCTGGCTAATGGTTTTTGTAAAGGTCCGATGGCTAGGGTGGCAAAAGGCCAAACTGTGCCAAAAAGTCACAAGCTCTATCACCTGAACAAGTGTCAATTTGTTGGATTGTTTTGTACCTTCATCTTTGACATCTATTATAATCCAGAGGTCCTTACTGGTCAATGAGGCCTGGAGTTGAGTACACAGTTCATTCTTTAAAATTATCTAGCTGAAGTAATACAGGATGTGTTTAGCCATCTGAAACATATCGGGATTTAGAGAATAATGACAATGTATTTGTTTAGCTCCTACTTTCAAAAGATCCAGATACCTCCTGGTGCTTACATAATTCATTTCATACACATGCTCATTCCCAGACAGTTTCCTTTTTCCTTCATTTCTGGTATTTTGCCATTTAGAAATGTTAAAAAGGTGCCTTAAAGTAGACCTTGTTTGAGAAATGTGAGAGTTGCTCTCATGGATTACTGTGACTGTCCCCAGGAACGTTGGGATGGTCAGGTTTTTGCCCAGACTTTTTGCCTTTTTTTTTTGCCACATTTTTCTTTTTTTTTTTTTTAACCCAGATACAATCTAAAGTTAAAGCCCAGGAATTAGTTGTCAGGATTGCCCACCAAAATCCACCTTCTTTCACTGAGAAAAGTGACTATAGGGAGCCTGAAATGTAATAATTCTGTGTGTCTCTTCTACTCGTGGCTTATAAATTAATCTCTTTTACAATGAATTTCTTATAGAATAAATGTCACCAAATCAAAGTGTCTGTGGTCAGTCAAGTGTCTACACTGAGTGTAGACGATGCCCTTAAAATAATCCTAGAAGTATTTGTCTATTCCTCAAACCACAAACAGCTTAAGAGAACTTTGGTTTTCAGCAAAGTGTTTCAATATTGTATGTGCTGTTGTTTTTATTTTCACAATAAAATCATTAGATTTGTTATCCAGAAAAGTTTTAATAATGAACAGTAAAAAGTCTTTCGCCAGCAAATGGATCCAAATCCACCACCTGTGGTCTGAGTCAATGCAGTCTCGTCTGTAAAGCATTCTCTCAACTGATAACCTGATGAGTACAGCGCCAGCACGTCGGGAAATAAATTAGAGTCCTCATCTAGGTGGACTAAGGCCCCCATGTATCATTTAGCTGTTGGATAACACCCGAAGTAGCTTGAGAAAAGGTCAAGTTTAAGAGATTGCCATTCCTCACAGACTAATCCCTTGCTAAATAAGTTCAAACTCTTGACAACATAAATCAAGTGGAATTAAAATGTTTGCATTTAAACAAAGAGCTGACATGGATTATGTTGATTGGACTCGATTGATCAGTTGGTGAATAGCTTGAGAAAATACATACACAAACACTGCTAAGACACAGCAGGAAAGGCTCACTGGAGCATGACGTTACAGATACGTATGGTTGCACATATGCTGATGAGCTTTGTGTATTCATAAATACAGGTTAGAAAACTGTAAACGTTCTGTCTGTATCCTCAACACGCTGTGCAGGTTTGATCGCTCTCATTTTGTGTGTGGATATTCCAGCTGGCGTACTTTTTGCTTGCACATTGACGGTAAAGTTTGATAGAACGTGAAAAATCTTTACTGCCAGCTGTAAATGAGCACTGTTTGCCAATACTAAACCTTGGACTTTACCAACAAACAAAAATATGGCATATAAGCACAGCCTGTACAGATAGATACTTGAAGATCAGATGTGTACAGTACAGTACTTTCAAAGTCTATTTCGTCATGACTGACTCAAGAATTGTATGTAATGGTAGAAACAAAAAGCAGAATAACTGGATCTGTCCCCAGTTAGCAGTTGCCAGTCATCGATTCAAGAGGTAGCTTGACTTTTGTTGCAGTGAAGATTCAATCCCCTATTGATCCTTAAAGTGTCAAGTTCTTGTCAAGGAGGCCTACACCACTTCCTGATGCAACGCTGGCAGGGCAAACAATACATCTGAGCAAAACAGAAGAGGGTGAAAGACAGACGGAATCTGAAGTTATTGTATGTGCGTGTGCGGGTGGGGAACGGAAGGAGAAAGTGATGTTACTGAACAAGCAAACAAAAGTGAAACAACTGCACTTATTGGGTGGTTGGTCACGAAAGTAGTATGACATTGTTACGCAACTACAAAGTTTTATGTGCCATTCACAAATTTGAACTCAGGGCTGCCATTCATTGTAAATGTGATCTGGGACTATGGGGATACGGTGAGAAAGGCTAAACTTTATGTAAATGTCCTGCGGTCCAATTCAAGCTTGGAGTTGTTTACTACTCTGCCAACTATTGTGGAGTGGAGATTGTTTCAGTGCAGATACAGGACAGCAATGTCAATCAGCCTTGCAAGGTCGGGACTCATGGTTGTACTAAAATTGTTCCATCAATATGTGGAAATAAACAACTTCCTTGTGGTTAGTATGGCAGATAACTCCGAAAACAACTGTCCAGTGGAAGCAGAGTATGCCCACACAGCTGCAGCTTCATGACAGGCTCCTTATCCGTATCTACATGTAGCATTAGGAAGGAGAATGAGATTGGATATTCCCGGTTTATTGTGTTGGGCAATCTCCTTAATCTTGACCAATCAGTTCTAGCTGTCCATATTTAAGTTAACCAGGTGGTGACAGATTGGTGTGTTGGCTTCAATGGCAGAAAATGGACTGTTCTGTTTATTAAACTATTTGCTCAAGAAATCTGATACACTCCATGCTTTAACTTGCTTCTTTCTACATGATGGATTCAGCCACCTCAAGTTCACCACACGCATTTCCCTTCATTTCTCACCACACTAAGAGATTCAGGCCCCTACTTCACCTTTACCTCCCTCTCTGACCCTGTTGTGCTTGAGTGAGAGCTTTATCCCAGCGCATTTGATTAAGTGATTGATGGTAGCTGCGTTCTTCCTCTCCTGGGTCATGCTCAGATCCGCTCAAATATTGGTTTTCACCTCAAACATACCCACCAAACAGGTGCAAGCATACTAAAAAGCTGTGGCAAAAGGTTGTGCAGCAGTCCAGAAACACTTTTACATGGGATTCAAACCATCCTCTGCGGCATTTTCACTAGGAAACATCCTGGACACTGCACAGGGGCCACATATTCACTCATTCAAATGTTCAACGGAACATTTTCTATTGCAGAAAAAATGTTGCTTAAAGAATCTAGCCATTTTTTTGTTAACCAAGAAATGTATGCAACACTCTACATACTACAATGAGGCCTGTCTACCTCCACTGTCCATGTATCTGTTGCCTGACACAGCATGTGTTATTGGCAAGTAGCCTGCTGGTGCTGTGTTATCTGATGTTCTGTAAATATGAACTGCCTGCTTCAATAACTGTTCATGTCAACCTGCTAGTGGTAACTGCAAGTAGCATATGTTGGGGTTGCTGATTTCTTCCAACTGGCATCACAATTGTTGAAGTGTGTCAGCACAAGTGGTGAACAGGAGCGCCAGTTCTACTACTGTCAGCAGTCTGAGGTAGGAAGAATCACAATTAGCAGTTCACACTAATATGATCAACCACACTCCCAAAAAGGTGAGAAGCATCAGTTGCAGTTTAGAGTTGAACACCAAATGACTTTTGGTGTTGGCACACCGAGAAGTCAGTCTCATGAGGAACACGAAAAACGCAGATTTAAAGTGTCTAAATCCACTTTTCTGAAATAATTAAATTAAAGTTGAAATCCAGCAATTAAGAGTAAGCAAGTAAGAGAACATCTGCGGTATCTGTGCGATCGTGCTGGATGAAATCACTTTTTTAGGTTCAGACGCAGGAAGGCGCCATTGGCTTTTTTTGTCAATAAGATAGCAACACTTCCTCTCACCTCGGGTTATAAAACATCTGTTGATTTCTAAAACTTACTGAGTACGAGACAAAAGTCCTGTCAAACATTAATTTAACCTGAAACCTTTCTTCCTTTATTTGTAGTGCAATCTTCCTTAGCCAGTGTTCCATTAGTTTAATAGTCTCTTTCTCAATATTTCACCTGCAGATGCCTGTAGTGTTACACTTGAATTTAGCAGCTCAAATGTTTGGTCTAGTAATGTGAAATAAGGTATTAAAAGAGCAAAGGAGGAGTTTTCTACAGGGAGAGGGACTTAAATAGACTTGATTCCTTGGCTTGACATAGATTTCTTGTTATGTTGCGCTGTCTGCTCGAATATTTTGTGTTGTAGTCTTATGCCATTGCTTTGTGTTGTCTGTCCGTGTTGGGTGGTTTTTCTTGCCCTAGTTTCTTTTGCCACAGAAGCTTTTGAATAAAAATGTGCTCACAAGAGACTTTGTAAAGTATTGATGAAATATTTAACAAATACTCTGCAAAAGAAAAACGAAAAGAAAAGAAAAAATCCAAGGATTTGTACATCTTTGACTAACAAAAATTATAACAATATTATAATGTACTCTCAATATCAAACATCTACCCATCGTCTAACAAACGTGAACGTGTGTTGACCCACAATGCATGGCTGGGTTGACTTGTAGACTGGTTGTACAGCGTTACATTTTGACTTGTCACAACAGAAAAAAACACAGGTGGACTTAACAGCATAACAACCCAGTGTCCCAGTAACAGTGACAGTGAACCAACACGCGCAACAGCAGAACCTCCCCTCAGTGGAATGCAGCAATCATTAATACGCCTGTGAGTTTCCTGCCATGCCATGTCAAAATGTCCGCCGCGCAAGCGGTCCATTGGCAGGTGAACCTCTTCAGCCTGTCACCCTGACTGATTCTGTGGCTTCTCTCACAAATTGCATGACACAGGAGCTTTTCCAAAACTTCAGACTCTTTAGGTACTGTCAGAACAGTCACAGGTAACAGACCACTTATTCACAGCCTGCTTTATTCCAGCTGAGCTTTCACAGAGCACCATCATGGCCTATGAGGTTTTTTTTTTTTTTTTTTTGAATATCATTTAAGCAGTCAGGAATAAGGAAGAACAAATTACAAAAATGGTTCATAGCATAGTAGATAATACAGAAATTGAACTGGCACAAAAAAGACAAAATGACCTAGAGATGAATGTACAATATATCATTCAATATGAGGACAATTTCTGAAATTGAATGGGATACTGCATTAGAGTAAAGCTGAGTATTAATTTGCCACAGTAATGTAATACCCTGAATATGATATCACGATATAGATTTAGGTATGCTCATGTTGATTGCAGAACATAGTTGTGCAGTCAAACACTGTTGTGGCTGTGGTAGAAATGCCTTATTTCCATTGGGTCAGCTCTCTGTAGGCAACAAGAAACAGACAATTATCACACAGTAAAAAAAAAAAAAATGAATGTGAATGTGCTGTTTTAGTATGACAAACACCATATAGAATATACACACCATGGGTATAGGATAATGTGTTTCACAATGTGTCGACATGCAATTAATTAATAATAGTAAAGATTGGGGCGTTGTTTAGCTCAGTTGGTAGAGCGTCCGCCCCATGTGCGACGGCTCAGTCCTTGCCACGGTGGCCCAGGGTTTGAATCCGAACTGTGGCTCTTTCTCTCATGTCATTTCCCCACATCACTCTCTCTCCCCACATTTCTGTCAATCATCAAGCTGTCTCTGTCAAATAAAGCTAAAACAAAAAATCTAAAAAATAATAAATAAATAATGTATTTAGAATACTTCAATGGAAAAAAAAATCATAAATACAATTAAAACATAACAAACAAAAATGAACCCCATGATACATAACACTTCACATTCATGCACACTGTAACTCAACAATACTGATACTGTAATTATTATAATTCCCACTGTTCTCCCACAATTTACACCAACAGTACATTTTAAGCCAGTCTTTTAGAAAGTGTAAGTCAATTAAAATCATTCAAATTTAGGAATTAGAGAATGCTCAAAGTGAAATAACTCCCAACCTGCAGTCAATTATCACTTCACATCAGCCAAAAATAATCAACACTGCCTGTGGTGATAAGCCAATTGATTTCCACCTACTGCAAAAAAATCCAATGTCTGTCTAACAACGGTGTTAAATACATTAACTGTATTCAGCAGACATGTATCGATGGGCTAATTTTGTATCCTGTTGACTTAAGGATGCACAACTTTGAGTTGCACTGGCAGCTGCCATCAGTGGTAACAAGCAGACTGAGACTGTGGCAGAGAAATACCTGTCTAGATGGAAGACAGAGAGAAATCAATTAAAAAGGATGCAGATAACGTCTGACATTTCTGCTAACACCAAACAGATTTTTATCTATGAGATGAATGCTTGAGCTGGGACCATTCGATTGGACTGTGCTCTCTGACAGCTGGGGCTGCAGAGAAGCCATGTTACACTGCATTACAAGCATCTCATACGGCGTCTGAAATTATTCAGTGTTATTGTCAATTTAGCATTTCTTTTTATGGTTCTTCATAAAAAGAATGTCGACATGACTCTGTGTTGTTATAATGATATATATATATATATATATATATATATATATTGCACATGATTTATCATATATAGTACTATAATATCACATTCTTATTGTGTTTTTGACTGTTCATTTCAGTTACAGAGTGGGGTGCAAATACACATTTTGATAGTTGTATGAAATCGCTCACTCACTAATCCACTCATTTGAATTTAGCATAATGACTTAATAAAACTATGACATGATGCAATTGTGTCTCACTGTGTGACTCAAAGTGTTCCTTTCATTTGTTGTTGTTGTAAAAGTACATGTCATTAATTCATGTGCCTGAGTCATTCTGTTAGACTTTGTCTAATAAAAAATCATAAAGTAACAATAATAATAGAAAAAAAACTAGCAAGTTGAATAATATAAAACAAATTGTGAATTCTCGAGGGCACGGAGCTGCGCAAATGATTTGAATGAAACAAATGAAATATGACAATGACACAGATACAGCTGATATTTGCTGTAAATCAGTTGTTTGTGTAGTAAAACACTTTCAAACACAAGGGGCAAATCGGGTTGTCACTTAAAGATGGATTTATATGAGAAATAACATAATTCTAATTGTCCGGAAACCAGTTCCCCACCTTCCCATCTGCGTCATCGTCACCCATGAAATTAGATTTTCACAAGACTAGCTCTGAGTTTATAGAAAACGCTTCAGGTACCAAAGAAAAGGGGACAAAAAATCCACAGTGGTCAGTTGTGACTTTATTTTTTTATTTATTTTAATTTTATTTAAATTAAAAGTGAACGTGAATTCATTTCTATGAATTTGCTGAGGTAACAAAAATGGAGCTCTTTAGATGTAGACTGTTTTTTTTTAACCTTTTATTTTCATCAGAAACTACATTATACTATATATTGCATTACATCAGCTACTTACAGGCAGCCTACCATTGTGCATACACTTATTGAGTTTTGATTGACTCTATATCAGATCTACAGTAGATTTAACACTGTAAATATTGACCTAGAGTCCATTTATCATTGCTGAAGTCTCTGAGGGACTAAACCCCCACTTGATGACATGGTTTAGAACCATGGATCGAAGCTCATCATGCAGAAAATACAGATTTCAGCCACACAAACAAGGTGGATGACACTTCATCCAGAACTGGAAAGTTCGTGCTAGTCAAACTGCAGTATTATATATTTCCAACAAACAGCTAAAGCTATATATTGTTTGATTTATGACTTTCTGACATTTTAGGGGCTTAATTAACACACCATGTCATGTCATGGAGAAACTGTTTGCATCCTTATTTGTGTCCTTGGATGTGGTTTCTTTAATGTCTTAAAGTCTTGTGTGGCTGTATTTGTGTTTTCTTTGCAGTTGGCAGGTGTAAGGACTAGAGCAAGCTGTACAAGTGTAACTGACAGGCAGCAGGTATACCTCCTTGCATCGCTGCAGGTGTGGGAAAATTCACCAGGCATCACGTTGAGTGACAAAATAATGCTACCCTCACCTCCTCCAACCTTTTATTTGATAGAAAATCACACATCAGAGGTGCTATAAATGTGGAAAAGATTATGACATACCATGCTCATCATTGTTTACCCAACATATTAGCCTAATTACTGACACTGAATTTAAAAAAAAGAGTCGCTTCATTAAACCCGTCTACTGCTTTGAATTGGAGACACACTCGTGAGATGTTCAGTTATCTTAAATGGAACGGAGCTGCTTTTACCTGGAGAGAGAGGTCATCCGATTTATAGAGACTCACTCTACAGTGAAAAAGAGAAAATCAGTCAGCACTGCAGCCAATTTATGTGTGGTGTCCACATTCTTGTGTGAGTGAAACTGTATCTATGGATTAAAACAGAGCACCCCAAATAATTGGCTGTTTATTTATTTTCAAAATATAGCAGTATACTGTAAAGTTAGTGGAGGTTTTGTCATAACATTATTATGAAATATCATAGACACATAAAGGAAGTTATTCTATTGGATGTAAATGTTTAGGAAGGTATACAAGTAAAATGTCTTATATTTTGAGGTGATGCTTAGACTTACTGAGACCTGTATGAATACTTTATCAACACTACCTTAATTACCATTCAAAGTAAATGTTATTTTACATTTAAAATGTTATTATTAATATTATTACCACTATTATTATTCTTAGTAGTACTAGTAGTAGTAGTAGTAGTAGTATATTTGCATATGTATACAGCTTCTCTAGGGATGGTCCATTCTGTGACCTAAGCTGCATTAACAAACCATTAAGAAGCTGGATGTGGTCTACTGAAACAAGGGGTTCAAATTCTGAAGCAAGTAAACTCAAAATTAGGAGTGTTATTTATGTTGGTGGTCATCAGCACATTGGCTCCTAGAAATGCCATCATTCTAAACTGCTTGCTTCCACATTGTTTCCAGTCTGAAAGTCCATTACCATCTTGGACTACCAGAGAAGCCATTTTAAACTTGAATGCATGACTACAGCAAGCTGCTCTGTTGGCTGTCGCAAGAGCCAGGAATGCCACATTTCAACAAAGTGGACCATGTTGAGCAGAGCTTCAACCTGGGCACTCCTTTGTACTCCAATATGTCAATAACTCACTCCCCTTTCAGACCACCTCCTTTGGAGACATCTCTTTGTGTTCACTGGCTTGTCTGAGGTTTGATATTCTTCACCAGCAACTCCTGTACTTGAAGTGGAATTCTCTGTTTCTGATGAGCTGGATACCTCTCTAAACCCTCACACCTTCCAGCAGTTAAACAACCACACGTGGACTGGCTCATGAAAATTGAGACATCCAGCAGAATGCATTTCCATAAGTCTTCTTTCTCTCAATTTGCTTGCGTGAAATCCTTTTTGATCATGTGAAATCCCTCCTCAGTACCTGGCTGCTGACCATTTTCTACACACAAATGTCCATTTGGCACAAAGAATGCAGCAGATATGATTCCGCTTAACATTTCCAAGCTGGACAAATTGGGCTAAGATACCAGCTGTTAAGCATGGGCAGGCTAATCAGTTTAGCAGAATGTTGAGGATTATGCAGTCAAAGAAGAGTTGTTGTTCTAAACACAATATTCTGCAGAGGACAACGCATCTGCTGTTGGGTTTGGTTATCTGAGATATTTCCCCTTGTTCATTTTGGAAGCTTGTCTTAGCCTCGTTATTTTCTCACTGCTGTTTACCACAGGCCTGTTGTGAAGGAAGTGTCCAATTAACTGTGGATTTGGTGGCATGTGCTATCACATCAGGGTTCCCAGAGTCTCACGTCATCTGCGCTTGTGTGGCAGGGTGTGAGGGCTTCAGGCCAGCAGTTTTAAATCACTCCCCTCAGCTAAATGTGCTGCATAAAGCATTGCATGTCTGCATGCAACAGAAAAGAAAGAGCTACAGAGAGAGCTTTAGAAAGACTGTCTGTAAGCACAGACTGCTTGTGTATAGGCTTACACCCATTACAGAATAATAATTAGTAAGACACAATGGGACACTTGTATTCCTTGCATTTAAAATTCTTAGCTTAATCAGTATGTACTAATATGTTTGATGATTTTTCTAGGTAGACGGATATTCACTTAACTGACTCAAGGGATGAAATGATGCACTACTTAATTATTTTACTCTTCAAGATTTTTTGGGAATGCTGTACTTATTAGTTAGTTAGGGATCGTTTTTCTCATTCTGCTTTATTAGCATCACTTTGTTTATCTCTCACAGTGCTCAATGAATAGCGCACTGTGACTATTTGAATTTTACAAACGTTACCGTAGAAATTCACTGATGCTATTTCGGAGATTCTACATCCTTGATCTATAACTATTTAATGTTGTTTTGGGGAAGATAGTTTTAGTGTATGAGAATGTCATTTGGCAAAGGTAGACTTATGTAACGATGTAAGATTCATGATATATATGATATATAAATGTATATGTAGTGTGTTTGCTCTTGAACTCTCTCATCATGTTCCGATGTTTGACATTTGCGGAGGATTTGGGGATTACATGGATGTTCCTCTGGATTTATTTGTATTAGGTCGGTACCTGATGAACAGAGTGAAACATTGTGTAATCAATACATTTTCTCAGCAGTAAGCGAGGCAGTTTTCTTCCACAGAGGGAGTTCTTCCAAGTGTTTTAAAGTTGCATCTTCTTCCGTTCAGATTGATTTTTTTTTTTCTATACAAGTAGCAGACATTGGAACTGAAGTGAACAGAACCTTGGGTTTTAAAATGGAAGCATGTGAGCTGTTCACATATCACATACATGTGATATGTGAACAGCTCACATGCCAGGACACCAAAACATCGAAATTATTTAGTAAAATTATCAGTTCCTGTTCATCTAGTTCAAATTCCTGATGTCATTTAGTAGTTGTTCAATCAGGAGAATGGCTTCACACAGGTGTTGATACTGCATCATGTAACCCTTGTGCTAGACATCAGATGGTAGGTGCAGACACTTTCTTTTGTCTTCTTTCTGCAAATTGCTGAAAACTAGCCTCATAAAACAAGGTCCCAAGGTCCAGACACTGTAGGAGTCTGACTCAGGAACCGTGTGCTACAAGCAATGATGCAATAAACCTTTGTTTAGGGAAGTAGTCACGCAGCATTACACTGTGGTGGTCACTGAGCTCTCAGCATGGGACGAATACACAAGTACGTTCCTGTTTCAGCCTTTTTTCTCCTCAAAGAGGCTGTTATTTCCACTGCCACATGTATGGTCTGTGTTTCTTTTGCTTCTAAATGCTAATTTATTTTGTGTTTGTATTTATTATTATTAATATAGTCTGGCAGGTGGATGTGCCTTTGTCTTCTCCTCTCCGTCTGTTTATGTTTAAGGTACTGACATTTTCCTGACACCATTTTCTTTATCGTTTTATCCAAGCTGTGTGTGTATAGATCTGCTTACAAAGAGATACCTCTGAAAAAAACAAAAAAAAAAAAGTTCTGTGATTTCTTCTGTGACGTGAAAATGACCTTTTGAACTGATAATCTCCATGTTTCTATGCTGTCTTTGTTTTTCACATTTCCTTTGTGTGTGAAAAAAGTAAGGGAGCTGAATTTGCTGTTTGTCTACTCTGTATTATTCTCTTTGAAGAAAGACAGATGAAAAGGAGGATGGGGAGGTTATTAATACTTTTCATAAAACTACTCCAGGCAATATGGATCAGAGGCTGACAGTGTCTACATGCACATGTAGCTTAGCTACACTGTCTAATCAAGTGTCAAAATATGTAGAATGTTGTCATTTCCATCAACCACTTCACCCGTAAATTGAAAATAGCATCTTATTCTCCAGGATAACGTAATGTGTTATTTTTTTAGTACTATACTGTATGTCAAGCTCATATCAGTATATCAGTATATCATCATCAGTTTGGATTCTAGTACACTCAATATAATGGATATTAGGTTTACAGGTAGCGGATACCGGATGTGTTTAGCCATGCACCACCAAGACAAAAACAACAGAAATAAGATCCTGAAATTGCTGCAAAGCCTGTTTGGGTTTTATCCGAGCACCAACCATTGAGACTGTGAAGTGAAACCAATGTGAAAGTGCCAAAAACTGCAGTGCTTCGAACATCATTTGAGGCTGGCTACAGTCAGTCTTCATAAGTCCCCATGTTAAAATGTCACAATAGAAATAAACATTTTTACAATCTGGTACAAAAAACAGTTTTGGTCTCTATAGCTAATTTCAACATTCATGACAACTGTACTGAGGGTTTTATAGAACTCTGAATCTGTTCAGATTCTATTATGGATTAAAGTTATGCTGAATTGACAGCATGGCCACTTTGACTGACCAGTGTTTGTTATTACAGACAGCTTATTTGAGCACCCAGGCATCATACAGCCTGCCTCAGCTCCATCAATGATCCAAGCCATATATACAATGCCCATTCTTTCCGCTGTGAATGGTTTTACCACAATAGTCCCTTTAATAGCCCTGTATTTCTGTTACTGTAAAGGAAGATAATAATATTTATCTCAGTTATATAGTTGTTGCCATGCTACTCATTAATACACTCCAACAGTACGAGGATCTACATTTGTAATTTAAAGATAAAATGTGTGAACAGTTGTATGTATGCCACATCTACACTAAATAATATTCATTTCCTAGATCCCCTTATTGTGAGTTCCAATGTGGTACCCCCTCCTGCATTCACTAAGCACGCATCCAGGAAGACATTTCTGATCAGTACTAATGAGTAGTGCTGATGTTAGTTAAGTCAATGCAAGAGCATGCTTTGACACAACGTAGGGATGAGACTAGAAATAATTGTTTTTAGTGGTCTTTGTTGTGCATGTAATTTAATTGAGCTTTGGATCAATGCAGCTTGGCCTAAAAGCCTCCTTTGGCATGTTCGTGTCATCAATTGAACTGAATGCACAAAGTTCGACTTGCCCTTCAGGTCCGGCTATGTAACGAAATTGCTGCCTGGGGTGTGGGCTGAGTAACACTGTTGCAGATGATGACTCCAGTCCTGTCTTCAGTCTGGCTGAGTTCAGACCTTGAAACCCAGTGAATTGAAATGTGAAATAATTCATGATGGAGGATGTAAAGTCTGGTCATAAATCCAACAGGGAAATAGTGATGTACTACATTGGCTTACGGAAACGACCCAGTGATTCAGAGGATTTTATTGCAAAGTAACTCTGCAGCCTGCAGCGCTGGATTGGATAGAAAAAAGAACAACAAAAAGCAAACAAAAATCCAGTCAAAGTGATACAAATTGAACTACTTTATCTTGTGGATGTTACCTGTTCAACTTTAAAAAGCAGGTCATTCACATTTTCTGGTATTTATGTAACAAGGACAAAAAGACAGTGAATAAGCACTGAAGTGAGTTGAGCCTTGTTGACAGTGTGCCCTTTTGTTCCTGGCGAGGACAGTTGCTAGATTGAATTGATCTGACTTTAGAGCCTAACCATTTATCTTGGTCAGTCATATCTGATCTGTGGCTGTCGAGTGGAGACAGGCTCCTCTGAGAAATAAACTGCTTGGAGAGCAAGTGAAAGGTCTACTTTACCTCTCTACCATGACGGCAGCATTTCCTTTACAAATTATGTCTGTGTGTTCCTCCACAAGAACAACCACATTTTATGAAAAAAAATGTTTAGAGCTGAAACAATTAGTGAATTCATTCTTTAGTCCATCAATTGAAACAAAAATGGTTCTTTGTCTCTATGTGTGCTCTATGATAAACTGAAGACTGGAACGATGGATTATACTCAAGCGAAAATGCCAAATATTTATAAATTTCCTAATTTTCAATTGGGAGAACTTGTTGATGTTTCATTGAGCTTTTAGGAATTTTTAATGAGCATGTTTCATTATTTCTGTATGCCCATAGATATAAAAATCAATTTAGGAATACAGAAGCTAATCAGCAGTGACACTAATCATTAGTTGTACAACAGTGGTGAAAATGTAGCATCGGTTTTATGATATTTCCATGTAATTTCTTGGTTCCTATGATACTACTGAAAATGGCTTAGCCAAAATATTTTCGATTAGCTTTTATTACAGTTATAACAGCATAATATTCAGTTGATAATATAGTAAGAAAAAAATGAACGTGATCAAATGGGGAACTAACAAAATGATCCAATACTTTCCTCCTGCTGCAACAGAATGTTGTCAGTACTACAGCCATGTTTTCCTCTGAGGATTTTCACTTTCTCTCTAAGGACCCCACTGGGAAAAAAAAAAAAAAAGCAAAAAAATAAAAATAAAATAATATTCTTTTGGCACAGTTGCAGTTCAGCACTGTCACTCCAATTTGGAAGGCTGTGAGCTGATCCTTGTGACCGTGTCTTCCGCTACCTGGGCCATTTCTAAGCCACAGATGATAATCCTCAAGGGACCCTCATTAAGTCTTTGCTCCAATTAAGCCACGCTCATTTTGCCGCAGCACAATTGCTCTGTACCACAGTGCACAAATCCTCCAACAGTGGATTAGGCTGATCTGTGGGTGGGATGAAAATAGCAGCATTGGTAAGTCAGTGGAAGAGGTGAGCATTTCTTAGGTGTCAGCAGCCACTGCTCACACGTCTGGTGGTGTGCATCAAAGAATTTGAGTTCAAGGAAGCTATGTCAGATGTGAAATTATACTAAATTTGCAGCTACAGTAGATATGGCCTATTTAAGTGGCTCAAATGTGGCTTAGCAAGTGGGAAGCACTGAGCAAGCCAGCACTGCTGAACTTTGATATAGTGAGTAAATTGCAGCAGGCACTAAGAGTTTTGGGACCAAAATTTTCCTCATTTTTCACAGTTTTATAATCTATTATGGTGCCAGATGCAGTATGGATGAGGATGGCTGGAGAAGTTGGCTTCACTAAAGACATAAATCTCGAGTTGTGATAATGACATTACAGTGTCAGATGTTACATATGTATAAATATAAACAGTCAGATGTTATATTTACAAGTAATCTGCAAAATGGTAACTTCATTTCATGAAGAAGATGAATGATAAAGGCTTAAAGGTCGTTAGGTTAATGTGTTTACAGAAGAAGAAGAAGAAGAAGAAGAAGAAGAAGAAGTAGGATCAAAATGCATAGGTCTTACTAGTGCATCAACACTGTAGTCACACTCAATACACAACAATGTGCAATATGAAATACTGATTTCTGCTCGATCATGTATATCAAGTAGCCTGATAGTCCAGAGCTCTAGCAGTTAAAGGGATTGATTTTATCGGTAAGCTTTCACAAGCTAGTCAGCACATCATTTTGAATGTTGAATAGTGGTAGCACAAGTTCTGACAGGCCACATCGTCGATAACTTCACCCTGATGAGGTGACGGCAGGTGGGTCTCACCACCAAATGTTTTAGCTGACAGCTGACTGTATGTTCATGAAGATAACTTCCAGCCATCATTTGATGTGTTGAAATGATTTACTAACCCATCTGATTGCTACTCTTAAACATTCATAATTTTTATTGTCAGTTGCCATGGATGTTAGTTGTTCACCAAACCGTAGCTTTGTTTTTCCATATTCTTATACACAAAATTGCACAATGAGATCACTTCAAATGAATCGCCCCTTGATTTGGTTCACCACAGTAGCATGTACCTTTGGCATCCTAAGAGAGAAGCCTAGGGGCAAGGGTACTTTTACAGATCATGAGTGCAGCCTGTTGGCAAGATATACTGAGTGACAAGAACAAGTGAACCAGTGTTTCACATATGGTGTGCATGCCTTGCAATCACTTACCTGTTTAATTCTGGCTGCTTTACGGTCGGCTGAACCTGCTGCTCTCTCCCAATCAATGAACAACGCTGTCAACCCAGGAAATCACAACCACAGCAAGCATGGGCGACTGCAGATAAATCAGGCAGTACAGGTGATTCTTTAGAAGGCAAAGTAGCTAACGTTGGCTCAATAAGTAGCTACATTTATCGCCATGCTCTTCTGTCGAATAAAGTGGCTAAAAGGGTCTTAAAAAGTTGGTTGCTTTCAAGTGTGCTCCATTGAGTTGCCTTTTAAACTGTTGGCTCGTGTGCGTTTCAACACTCACTCGTCGGGTAATGGACATTCACTGTCCAAGTCTGCGCCACAAAGTTGAATGGCGTGAGTCCCATAAATGCTACCCACTTGTCTTCCCCTAGCTCAAATGGTGAGTGTAATGAGCCGTCCTCTGGCAGCTCTTTAAGCAGAAAAATGATCAAGTTGACCAGGCAAGGATAAAGATGCTGTGCATATGTCACACGGGTCTTGCCTCCAACCCGGGTGTTGTATGTTCAGCTAATGTTCTTCCTTGGACTGACATTTCTTCAAGGGTGTTTATCCTGCATCGCTGGGCATTTGTGGTGGCTGAGTCGGTTTTAAGCTGTGATCTCACTCCTCATGTCTGTTCTGGTTTGTGTGTCTTTTGTTTTATTTCAGACCCTGGAGTAAGTGACCTGTGAGTAGAGTCACACTGGGGATAGGACTTCTTTGCCTTGCTAACGGTGTATGGACATTTGACATTGGGAAGCCCAGCAGGTATGTCAAAATAAATTTCTATCTGCTTGTAATTGTAGATGCTGTTGTCTTTTTTATTTCACTTCAGGTTTGGATTTAAAGGTCAGTATTGAATAATGAGAAAACTAAATTATATGGCCAACAGTGCTTCAGTAAAATCCATACCAACCTGCATGGACATGAACTCTATATGTTATCATCTATACAGCACATATCCAAATATAATTGGACAGTGGTGGTTTACAAGACTGAAATAGAAGAATATTATTTTTAAAAGGTAATGCTAGAATTCTCTTCCACCATATAATACAAAATGCAGCAGAAGGGTAAGGTACTTGTGATGTGTGACACAAATGGTCATGGGACGCGCACAGACTGACTGACCAGCACTCAATTGCACGGACATCGACGTGTAACTATTAGTCCGAGCTAACCAGCCATGAGAAAGAACTGCTTCTCTGCTGAAAGACAGGGCGTCTGGTGGAGCTTTAAAAGCACATTTATGGCCCTTTGAGAGAGTCTGTGTTGGTACCTGTGTAGCTGGCCGAGCGGCTCTGCTATGAGAGGTGTGCATGTCTGTGGGGACGTGTTAGTACATAGCTGCTACAAGGTCACTTTAAGCAGGAAACACTTTTTTTTTTTTTTTACACACTATATGAATTTTGTTGGGGAAAAATCATTAATATTAACATAAAATCTACATGAGTAAAGAAAAAGAAGTGCATCTTAATTTATTAACTCCCCATTTGGTTCAGCGGCAGCAGCAACACACTGAAAGTGGTGCACGGCGAAGTTCTGCCCTGTTCTCAGAACTCTTTCTCGCCGGATGTCACTGTGCCATCTGTTCCCCTGACAGTGAAAACCCAATTATCCCTAGTTCATAATATATCACATGTAATTAATATGTTTGTCTATAACTTGCACTTCATTTTATTTTCAGCATTGCACAGTCTGAGAATGTATTGCATCGCATGTGTGGTAATGGGGTGAACTGATATATTAGCATTTCAAGTATTATTCTGCACTGTCTAAAACCCACACACAGACGCACGCACATGCACACACACACACAAGATAACATCGTGTGGAGAGGCAAAAAACATGGCAGACTTAACCAAGTTGTATATTACTCAATGAGCGCTGTGGAGTATAGGAGGGCACATGTCAGATTTGTCTTCCATGTCCTCATTTCTGAAAAAGCACTGCAAGTGTGAGGGTGAGAAAGAAAAAAAAAGGTTCTGGTGGTGCTGCTCACTGGGATTTTCCTATTTTTGGAAATTATAAACATAGATACCAGTAGGCCTTCTTGTCTTTCCGGACATCTCAACTCAAATAGCCTTAGCAACCGCAGTGTGAAAACCTAATGCTGTCACATTTAAAGAGCAAGCTACGCATGGTATTTTTCCAACGCAGACATCTGCTGAGGTCATGGCGGCTTGACATTGCAGATAATACAGCACATGTCATAAGATGATGATATAATAACAGAATATTTTAATACAATTTTGAGCAATTTCATAGAGGATCAAATTACTCATAAAAGCAGGTGAAGGGAGTTCAGCCTCTATAATAAGTATTTGCCTTTTTAGGGCTTTTGGTGAAGCTATGCTAAGACAAGCAGCTTCTAGCAAAGAGGTAGCATCTTTCTGAAAACAGGTTTGTCACTGTGGGCCTGTGGGCCAGTACTCCTCACTGCAGGTGGGGCATGGATGACCCGGGGAAAAATATGGAGCTATACATAGGTGAGTAATGCTGTCTCACTGACCTTTATCTCAATAAAACCCAACCAAATCATTTTTTTATTAGTTGCTCCTTTATCATTGTTAATGATTAATTCGATGTGGAGTGAGGGGGTGTGGACTTGGCTTCTAAAGTGGGGCATGCTAGAATAAGAGAAGCACTGCTGTAGGCAGAGATGCAGCTAAAGACAAGAGATCAAAACATGAAATCCACCTAAACATCGAAAAAATGGTTGAATGTTGTCTGCTTCAGCAGCGGGCCGGTTGTATTTTTTTTTTTTTTTTTTTTTGGTCAAGAAAGAAAAAAAAAAAAACGTTTGCTTAAGTGAATCACAGGCCTCGACATCCCTTCCCAATGCTTAGAGGCATCAAAGTGACATTTTCCTCCCAAAGGGCAGACATGACACAGGATGACTTGGAGGGTGTCAGACACATCTAGCCAACATGCTTAAATGCCCAGCTTCAAATGCCAGTGCTGCATGTTTCTGGTCAAACCGCTTGTCTGCTGAAGTTTCCACTATTTATTTGCCTTTCATGTCACTTTTTCAATAAATACACCCGGGCAAGATGTGGCAAGAAAGACTGGGACCGGTTGGAAATTAATGTGATCACATCGGAGAGGGGACTGTGCCAAACGACGTGTGGAAAGAAAATGTGTCTGTCTGAAGTCCCTTGCTGCCGTGAGGCATAACACAATTAGACTTTAGATTGTTTTTTCCTCTCCCTCTGCCCATCTGATTTCTTCTCTTGCCAGGCTATTCTCTTTCATCTGCTTTATTCCTCTGTATTGTCATAATGTAGCAGACCCTGAGTGCTCTCACAGATCACTGGTACAGCTTATCAGTGAAGTGGTGCCGCTTCAAATTGGGTCCTTTAATTTAGTCTCTCTACATTCATTCTCAGGATTACATTTTCAGGGGGAAAAGACTGTAGTGGTGGAGAGGGTAGATAAACATACTTTAGGTAGAACAATCTAGAGTAGTACATGGAAATCTCATGAAGAGTTTAGGAAGTGAGGAAAGAAAGAAAAGTTGCAGGTCTGAATCTTTTGAATTTTTCACTTTCGGGAAGTACTACCCTGATCGCTCCTCAGCATTGTCGTGGAGAGAAGTGGAGGGTGGAATGGACCGAAAAATAAAATATTTTCATAAAAAATTAAGGTGACAAGTGCAGAATAATGCACTGGTGTAATTAGGCATGTTACGATTATAGATTTTATTTCGTGAAATGGATCTTTAAAATCACAAGAGTATTTTCCATCGGTTTGTTGGCCCTTGAGGGGATTACGTGCCGCTTTGGTGAGAGTTAAATCCATGTACGATGCAGTGTTCCTTTCCCGCTCTGTTGGTTTACGTTGCACTGAAAGCCAAACTCTTAACCCACTGTGAATGACAGAAACACTCCTTTAAGGTTAGACAACCGTGACATTTAAACAGTGGCTAATGGTGAAATCAGTTAATCACTGCATCTCTAGCTGTAATTAACCAGTATTATTAAAACAGCGAGAGTTACATAAATGAAGCAAATGGTAATCACCCATCTCTTTCTATCGGGGTGCTTTTCATCAATCAAATCATGCTTAAAATTACAGTTCATATGTTTGCACATATGTTGCAGCTGTGAGCCTCCTCATTTAAAAGCTTCTTTGTCTCCCTCTGAAGCTGCACAATGGCTCATGAGTGTTCATGTTGTGCCATAAAACTCAGGCACATTAATGGGAATCGTTTCCAGATAAGTGATAATAATAACTGTGTACTGAAAGGCAAAGTTCAATATGTTAAATATGGCCTGCTTGCATTAGAAACTCCATCTGTATACAGGTTTTTATACACACAATCCTTCTGAGAAGTCACTGACCTTGATTATGCTGCCATACTACACACTGCACTATATATCCTGTAGAAAGTAGAGAGTTTAAGGACAGGAGAGGTCAGTGTGGCCTCTTGAGAGGGGCAGAAGTAAGCATGCACTGTACACAAAACTCTATTTTCTACAATTGCAGCCATATCCAAATTCTCACCTCTTCCAAGGACGGTTTGAAAACATAAACACGGCCTGTGTCAGAAGCCTGAAAAGTCAGAGCATACCTTCAGAGAGCCTGCACTTTTTTCCCCACTAAATATCTTGAAACAGCTCTTCCGTGTGGTCCTGTGCCATGAAATAAATGATATCCAGTCTCAATCATCATTTTTGTGTTTGCTAAACATAATAAAAGGCAGGAATCAGACCATACACAGTACACACATACTGCTATATGGAGTACAACAAGAAGTGCCTACCGTAACTCACATAGGAGAAGTGGAAGATATACCAGTGGTGAACACCGGATGTTCACAATAAGCTTTAAAGTAATGGGATACAGTATGGCTGCAGCTGTGGAGGGAGTCCAGCAGAGTACTTAACCATTATGCTTGCAAATTTGACTGTATTTAATGGGTGTGTTTACCTACTGTCGGCCTCCTGCATTGGGATGTGCTCCATTTTCTGACTCGTCGTCAGATGCTGATGTTTTCAAAGGCCCCTTTCAACATAACCAGAGCAGCTGTCTCCAAATTTACATTTCAAATTGTTTTAGGCGTTACTCACGGATGTGAGAGTTAAAACAATATTCATCTGTGGCTGCACTTTACTGGAACCAACGTAAAGGCATGATTAAGCCATTAAGGCCGCATCTGCCAGCCTAATTCCTTTTTAATTTGCAAGAGAACTCTGCTGTATTTTGCTACAGTGGATGTGACATTTTGATTAAGCAAAGGCTGTAAAAATGATTACCATGAGGTTGCAGAGGGCCACTGCTCACATAACTGTGGAGAATAGTAACCAGAGGTCCACGCCGGCTACCGCTGCCAGACCAGCACAGCCCAGAAATCGTGCTTACCTCCCCGCTTTTTGCCACGTGTCACACATCGAACGCAGAGAAAGGCAGAGGGAGCAAACATTGATTTCCTCTGTTTGAGTGGAATATGGTGCTTTTGCACCTGTGTGTGTTAGTTTACGGAATATTGAGGTTATAACATCAGTATGTTTAAATCTATTTTGAAGACTTTTTTTTTTTCCGTGGTAAATCCCTCTTGAGATTTTCTTTTTTTAATAGTGCCGTTGGCATAAACACTGCGGCTGGAAATAGAACTCTCAGATTCATTTGGCACACAAAATGCCAACTTGAAACACTGAAGCGCAGACAGAAAGCATGAATGATGATGCTAAATACTGTAAACATGTTTAACTAAATGATATCTGGGCATAATCCCTTATTCATTGCACAAGCAAAGCCTATATTCATGCTCAGGGCTGCTATAGATATAGGCCTGATGAATTATTTGACTCAACATCTGCTGCTATGGGATGACTGTGGACATCAGTGCATCAGTATGTGTGTGTTTATGACCCTATGCCTACGAGACAGATCTTTAGGCAGTCAAACTTAAACAGGGGGAGGAAGTGCATTAGTCCTTATCAGAGAGTTGCTGATTTGAATCTCCAGGAGTGCTGCTAATATCCAAACTGGAAAATTAATGGTTTTCACTCTCCCCTCAGCATCTGCTGTCTGCAGTGAGGCTGTTCAATAATAGAAGGAGGAAGAGTGTGACTGTACTGAGCTGCTTTCCAGTACATAATGTACAAAAGTACTCACTCTCGCTGTGTGACAGGAGGATTTTGAAGCGCGTCACCGCTGCAACACATTTAATATATGAATCCTTATGCTTATGTAAGGTGCACAGCCAGTGAGCATATCTATAGATAGCACCTAAGATTCAAAACTCTATGATCTTAAAGAGTATTTACAGCTTCGTGTTTGCGTGTTGAAGTGAAGTGAATGTGATTTTCCCGGCATGTATGAATATGTATGCCGAGCTGAGAGACTGCATCGGTTAGCAGTGTAGTCTCTGCACAGCTTTCATGCTCAGCAGCACGTTAGCGCATGGCTTGACATTATAATCATGCATTGTTATAATGTCATTGTAATGATACACGTTTTCATGTGACATTCAGCAGAATCTCATGAATTCATTTGATGAAATTTCTGTGTCCCAGAATGATGGAAATATCAGACACAATTCAGTCAGCAAATGCACCAGAGCACTGGTAGCATGCAATTATAATCGACTGGGGGATTTTAGGATTGTTCAAAGCATTCGGCGCACATCCTTGTCAAAGCACAGTTTGACTGGTGTAGTGAGTGGGATGTGGCAGACAAACAAAACAGGGTGAGGACTGTCTGAAAGCAGCGATGTCTATGGAGTTGTCTGTTCTGACTAATGTTGCAAAGCTTACAGCAGAGGAAAGCAGCCAGCAGAGTGGACAGCTTCGCTCCCTGTCATGCTCTCCTCAGGACCTTGGGACAGCTCTCCAGGGACCCGACCACAGTTAGACAGTTCATATAGTGCAATACAGCAGGCGAAGAGCCGTGCATCTCTTTTCTTTTTCAGCTTTGTTTACCTCACGTTCACTGTAAACAAACGATTTCTGGTGAACTACAATTCCAAGTTGTCTGAGGTCCAAGATTATGGGTCAGTATGCTAACTTTGTACCTTTGTAGCTGGCCTTTTCGGACTCAGGAACCTACTTTCATGTGAGGTAACCATGGTAACCTATTACTAAATGGTTCCAGTGCATGTCTGGCTAGCGGCCAGTTGTCTGTCTGGAGAAATGTGCCCAACATAGAGGAATGCTGCATTCAAATAAAACTGCTGGGGATGAGCATTTTTGAATATTATTTTTTCGACTTTTTATGGCCTTTATTTGATAGTAGGAGCTGAGGAGTGACAGGACAGTAGAGAGCGGGAGAGAGACAGAGACAGAGGATGACCTTCAGCAAAGGTTGAAATCAAATGCAGGCTACTGCAGTGAGGACAGTCTGTACATGGGCCACATGCTCTACCAGTTCTACCAGTACATTTGAAGCAAAAATACTATCCGGTATTCACTGGGAACCACACACACACGTCTATGTAGAAATGTTGTAGACTGAGGTATCTAGCTTTACCTGTTTACAGATTTCTGGCCCCAAACAATATTTCTCATATCCAGACACATCTGCATGTTTCATTTCAACCTACAGTACACAACTGTACTTCAGAATCGCAGCATTTTCTTTGAACTGATCAAGCCTTGACTCGTAACTGGGGACTAGCATAGCAGTCCAGACGATCTCTGCTGATGAAGGATGGTAGCAAGGTGTTGTGGTGGCGTTTATAAATAGGAACTTCATCTCCTCTGCGGCAGGATGAATGCTGCAGTATGAGCATTTAGCCCATCTCATAGCGCTGTAGCAAACGCTAAACTACCTTTGCGCAGAAAACAGCCGAACCGAACCAGCTGCAGAGAAAAACAAAGAAAATATGTTTTTAGATGCAACTAGTCACAGAATTGCAATTCAAAATACTATATATAGCAGATATATACTGTACATGTTTTATAATCATACATAATTCAAATTTGATCATTTGAAAATCATGACCTTTCTATTCATTAGCAGGGAGCTTTTTGCAGGAAGACTTACTATAATCACATCTGTCTATGTTCAGAGTTTAAATTGGCTACCCTCAGGCAACACTGAGCAAAACACTATTAGACACTATGGCTTGTTTACCCACATTTTAGTATCTCACACAGGAAAGAAAAAAAAAAAAGAAGAAGAAAAAAAAGTGTGGATTTTGCAGGTCCAATATAAATAAAAATATGACGCACACACAAAAAAACGATACTTTACTCCCTGTGTCAGATGTGACATTGCCCCCAGCAACAAGCTGACACTTTATTATGTCAATGTTTGTAGCCTTTTCAGGTCCTGGCTATAAAGAGAGCTTCTAATAAAAGAAGACAGCTAGTTAGTTATTGTTTCAATAGGCGAAGTTCACTGCTGCAAACCCTCTGCACTCAGAAAAAATATAGAAAAGCAGGTATCCCAAACAATGACTGGCTGAGTGTAAATGGAAGCTTTTATATTTCATTACTGCAGCCCCAACAGGCATGAGGTCGACATGAAAAGAAAATCTTTCTATAGCTTCTGTATTACAGCACATTAGTTCACGTTACCCTGAACTGTCTCATCTGGAGCTGTCCAAGTTGCATGTGACTGGCTATTTATTTCAAATTACACCTGGATAATGTGAATGTAATCATACGTTGATTGGAACATTCATGCAGTTGAAAGAGCACATAACAAGCACCATGAGACTGGTTATGCAAGATAACCCATGTTAAGTCCAGTGAAACCTCTGTCTGTGAAGGCGTTCTGTGACAGGTTCCTGCATTATTTTGCTGTATTGTGTTTTGTTTGTTTTCACAGATAAAGGAAAATGAAACATCACTTCAATTCTTTATAATATAGGTATTGGGGAATAAAATAATTCTGAATGGTAGCTTGAGGAATTGAGTCATTGTCATTTTTCTTTCACAAAAACTGCAAATGAACATGATTATTGTTTTTCACACTGTGCTTTTACCTACTGTGTAGTTTGGACATTGTAATGACTCCTTGCATTACATGAAATATTTCTCAGCAGAGTGCTCTGGGACAAAGGTTCAAGAAACAGGATATGTGTTTCCAGGTTTTTCAAACCTTTCCTAAGATTTGTAACGTAGCATAATGTCCTCTTTTTCTGCTGCTTTTGTCTTTTGAGCTAACAAACGCAGCAGTATTTTCTCTCTAGACTGTTAATGGAAGTTCATGAGTACTGTGACAGTTAGGATAACGCCTGTGTAATTTTTCCTTTTACCTGCTCATTATTTCCTGTGAAAGCTCTATGGCCACTGATGTTTTTCCTAACTTTAAATGCTGTTGTTGTCTCGCAAAGACACTATAAAAACATCATGACAGTTAAGATAATTCACTTCCAGAAATTGCAATTTATTTCCCTTCTCTCATTTCTGTGCAATGTTTTTTTTCACTTTCGGTGAGAAAAAGAGCTGTTATGGTTACATGATAGCCATTAATAGAGCTTTAGATTACATTCATCAAAGTATCTGTATCTTCTAGTGCATGTTGATTTAAATGCTCTTTCAAATGATAGAAGTGTTTAGACAAGATGTAGTAACATTACACCAGCTGTGTCCTGTGAGCTAAAATGGCTAAATTATCTCTTATCTTTGGTGATACCTCAAAATACTGACAATTTAGTTTGTCCAAGTTGTGAAATATTCATGTTTTTTTCTTTGTTTGCTCAAACAATTCTGCAATGTCTCTGTGCAATGTCTCTGTTGCCATATAGTCACGCACTGACCATTTGCTGCTCAAGCTGTGTGCAAGAATGGCAGAAACATAAAGTTTGTCTTTTATCCATGACAACATGTCCTGCTGGTTTGAATATTAATGTTACAGTTCAGATTGCCCTGTCTTGTTTTTATGCCGATGCCTTTGCCACCTGAACTCAGCACAATGAGACTGAGATCTAGAAAGTGTGTGTAATTTACTATGCAATGTGGAGAACTTACAACTGTTAACGCAGATCCCTGGACTGTATCAATAAGCATTATGGTGACAATTATATTACTGCTGTGATAAATACAATTCTTTATAGTGTCATTAAAGTGAGTATTGTGGTAAAACCATTGAGAGTAGAAAAAAATGGAAATTGGATCTTTGACGTCACCCATAGTTGAGAACAGTGCAATCATGAATGTTAAAGTTAGCTACCAGGCTGTAAACATGTTTATTTCTGCTATATATTTACACTCTTCAGAAATCATTCAGATTGATGAACCATTTGGTGAATAACCTCCCTCCTGACTGGATGCACGAAGCACATCGTCTAATCTTAAAAAAGCAAGCTGTGATCTAAATTCCTCTCTGCACATTCATGTTTATGGATGGTGAAAATGGTGGAGGTGAGTTTCCATCCATCTTTGACTGTAACACTTCAAGGCATAACCCATCTACCGGAGCTGGCATCACCCTGTTCTGTCCTCTTCATCTTCACTGCAGAAGGCTGTTTTCACACCTGCCACCTCTCTCCACCCTCTCTCTCTCTCTCCCTTTCTTTCTCTCTCTCTCTCTTCCCTCCTTTTTTGGCTAAATGTGATTTGTGCATCCAGTTTATTTTCAACCGCTTC
Organism: Nibea coibor; assembly: GCA_023373845.1. Taxonomy (NCBI): domain Eukaryota; kingdom Metazoa; phylum Chordata; class Actinopteri; family Sciaenidae; genus Nibea; species Nibea coibor. The sequence goes on from CM041739.1 coordinate 22,869,018, forward strand.
CCATTGTTGGATCTATCTGTGAATTTCAGATATGTTTACCTTGGAGCCTTTTTAGGAAGTCAGAACATTTATGCTGCTCTTGCTTTGTGAGGCCAAAGAGACCTTTGGTTGCCTGCCCCGTCATTATGAGTACATTTTATTTCTATCTAACAATGATTGATTTCTTGATTGAGGATGACGTTGCTGTTGGAGATGAGCAATGATTATGATGAGTTTTATTCATACAAGATTGAATGGACATTTCTATTAAAAACACAGACATGACTATTCCACGCTGGACTTCACTAGACAAATTCTTAAAACGTCACTACTTCATCTGTATCATTTAGCATGAAAGGAATATCTGTAGGGCGACACGCTGGCACAGCTGGTCCTTTCTTTGTGGAGTTAGCATGCTTTTCCTTTCTTCCTGCCTTCCTTCCTTCTTTCCTTTTCCTCCCACAGTCCAAAATATATGCACTTAATAGGTTTATTGGTGACTATGAACTGCGTGTAGGTGTGAGTCTCTATGTGCCCTGTGATGAACTTGGTGCACCCTGCCTCTTACCCAGTGTCAGATTGCCTGATGAAGCAAATGGATAGATGGGATATTTGTACTTTCATGATATAATTCATTCATAAAACACAAACTGCGCCAGTGTTGTAAATATCTCACTGTGCTGTCGTATACTATAAAACAATAAATGTAGAGATATTTGTCTTCATGACTTTGGTCAAAATAGACACAGACAAGATGGTCGCTGTTCATTGGACTTACACAAGGTCAACAGGACATCACATCCAATGCAGAAAGACAGATTATGGAGAGCTGACTATACTGTGCAATTCAATGGGAAAAATAAAATAACTGCAGCATTAGTTAAAGGGGTACAGCTGGAATGTTTAATGTGCAATCATCCAAAAATGAACAGTCATTTTAATAATTGATTTGAAGCCTTTCATTGTCACCCATGATAATAAATGTAACACATTTGGGCTTTGGACCGCTGGTCAAACAAAGCTAGCAATTTGAAGGTGTTAGCTTGGTCCATTTACCAGTATCTGTCTGTTACCCTCCTCCTCCACATGATGTACAAGTCTAAAGTTTTTGTTTCATCTGTACAGTCATGCAGATAGCACTTGGCATCTGCTGTCACATTTTTTGAGACTGCTCTCCTCGACATATTTAATCATTCATCCCAGCAGTTTCCTCAGCAGATGCACCTGCACTTCAAGAACAGATCATCATGGCCTCTTTGGATGTTTCTGACATTGCGCGGTGATCTCAGAATACCAAAGCGCTGATTGCCAACCATTCTTTATCACTGACAAGCACTGCTAATTGGCATTTAACCAAATATGACCCACCTTTGAAGCAGTGTTTGTAATTACGATTAAGGTTGTGTAATGCCCTTGTCCATGAGGTGTTTACATTATTTTATGGGGCCTGTGCATCACTGTGGTGTAGCTGTGATGGGGGTGTGCGCCAGGTGGCAGGCAAATTAAAAATAAAAAAGGTTACACATTGGACAGTTTGCATTTTAATAACCTTGCTTCTTTCTCCTACTGTGGCCTTTTCACTGCACGTTAATCAGAGACGGCAGTAGACAAATGGTGAAGATGAGACGGGGGGGGCTTGTAAAGAGAAAAAAAACATTCAATCTCTTCTTATTGTGACTCTTTTGAGCGCCCCTTTAGCCAGAGCTTATATCTTAAACTGTCTGCTCAATAACTCAATTCAAGCCTTATCTCGGGCACAAGGAAGAGATTTAGGGGAGGTGGGAGAGCTTTCTCTCATTCACCATAGGGTGTCTCCCACAGGCCAGACTGTAAAGAAATACAGAGCACCCCATCAATGATGTCTTTGAGAGATTACCATGAAGATGAGTGTTAATAACATGACGCAGCGTGTCACAACGGATGGTTTATTGATAGGTGCTACAGGGGCATTTGCAACACAAGGTGGGGGTGATAAATTGTTCCACAGATAGGACTACATGGAGAGTTTATAAATGGAAGAGATGGGTCTATTTGCTACATTGATTTTCTTTATACTTTTGCTACTAGCCTGGTCTGGTTTCAACAATTACTGGAATAAAGGAAAGGGAGTACAGGGGATGCATTGCATGCATTGCTGTGATGTCGATACCATCCCCTTATAAAATCAAAACGTTTTGGGTTTTTGCTTATACTGTGGTCAGCATCTTAAAGCTGCAGTGGCTAATATTTATGGAATAGCAATCATTTAGAGAAAGGAAAAAAAAAATCACAATGTTTGCTGGAAAACGTCTTGTGAGATAATATGTCAGGATGCTGGAAACACTGATTCCTCTGCTATTCTCATTTTTGAAGGAGAATCTGTGGAAAGCCATCTGTGCAACAAGACCACTGTGGTAGAACGTATGACTTGGTGTCAACCACTGCCAGGGGTGTGCGAGGAGGAGGAGGAGGAGTGGGAAGTGTTGTTTAGGTGATCAATGTACATGTTCTTCAAGGCATCTTTGACTTTGAAGCAGCCTTAGGTGGGATGATGTCTTGGCTTATGCAATTCTGCTGGATGTGCGATGCATAGTTTTTCCCTCAGGTACGGCCATGCACAGTATAAACACTTCAGACTGCAAATCCCTCAGCAGTGTCTTTTACAAGCATGGTGAATGTTTGCGAGCACCTGCAATCGTGAATCTTGATTCTTTTGATGTTCGGTCTCTCCACGAAGCAAGCCAGTTGAGGCTTTTTCTCATGACCCCTTGAAATGTATATTTAGTGTCTTGTGTCGCTCGTCAAGGCAAAATGAATGACCCTTTTGCGAGCTTTGATTTGCCCTCTTTAGACCTTTGATTTATCTTCTGAGCCCTTTTTGATCCACTGTGCCAGGCCAGCGTGACACCATCTACGAGCTGTGCTTCTCCACGTTCCATTAAGTGAAATGGACGACGAATGTTTAATGGGGCAAAATAGGTAATGCTGGCAAATATATATCTATATCTCTCTCTCTCTCTCTCTCTCTCTCTCTCTTTCTCTCTCTCTCTCTCTCTCTCTCTCTCTCTCTCTCTATATATATATATATATATATATATATATATATATATATATATATATATATATATATATATATATATATATATATATATATATTAGATATATTAGATCTCAAGATTTTAAGATTGTGTTTGGGAGAGAAAATCGAATTATTTATTTAGAGATCTCTCATAAGGAAACAAACCAGTGGCAGTAACAGGATGTAAAGATTTGATTAGGTATTATTTAGGGAAAAAAGAATGTGCTTACACTAATTTATCCCGACTCCAGATATTTGTTCTCTGATTTACTTCATTTCTTTCTCCATTTAAAGTTTTTTCTGTGCCTCATCCTGTTCTCAATTTATTCCCCCATATATTTATTTATTTCCTCCATTCATTCCCCTGCATTTATATGTCTGGAATTTGTATGAGACACATTATTTGCATTAGTGCCTGTGCAGAATAAAAATTGAACTCCATTTTCTGGCTGGTGTGACGCACCCTTGTTTGTTCCCTGCCCTTTATTTCTTTCGCTCCGTATTTGACATTATTTGGCCAACTTGTTTGTTGCCATACTCGGTTTGTTCCGTGCTGTGTTTGTCTGCCTTTGTATTTGTCTTAATGTTTACAGAGAGCAAAGATTTATTTGTTCTCTCTTGTTTTCTGTTGCTGTTTAGTGAGGATGTTGTGCTGCTGCAGAGAGAAGAGCTGTGCTCCCTCCGTCATAGTCACCTGCTCATATATGAGAGGCAGCAAAACATGAGCAGTATAATCTAACTGTACCATTAAATACCACTTTTTAAAAGGCTATGCATATTTGAAGCTTTCAACCGCTCCTTCAGACATATAGAACTCACATATTACAACTCTCAAGTTACTTAAGAGTCATCATTATCGCGATAGTGATGCAGTCAGCGCCAAGGTCTGTGAGCGGCACTGAAATGTCAATAATAGGTTTGAGCTTGAATGTGATATTGCAGTCATACAACAAATACCAACCAAAGTAAAATATATAATCAAGAAAACACACACACACACACCTCACAAACGAGGTACACACCTGTACTAACGAGGTACACACCTGTACTAACGAGGTACACAGCTGTACTAACGAGGCGGTCTAACAGCTCCATAAAATACAGAATATTCAATAGAGATATTTAGAATTCAGATGTATTACTTTATTTAAAGTTGAATTATTACAAGTTTCCAGTGTACTTACTCATGTTTATTTACATGTTCTCTATTTTCAGGATGTTAACATGTGGAGATGGCAGAGTAATATTTTTTTGTGTCAGGTGTGCTGTAATGCTAATTTGAGCATGTTGTAAATGTCTACTTGACCAATCAGATTGCTTGGTCAGAACTACTTGTTGTATAATAATTCATATTTAAACAGAGTTTATATTTAGTTTATATTATTATAGTGTATATTTATTTTACAGGCCCCAAACATTTCAAATCCAGTCACCAAATTACAAACGATGCGAGAGAACATAGGGATTTGGATTTTGAACGCTGTGTGTGCACAATGAGTTGTTTATGACATCCCAGCCCCCCTGTGGAGCCACAAAGGTTGGGAGAAAACAAAGTAGAATGTTGGCGTGCGAGCAATAAGACCAGAGAGGGCTCGTCCTCTTCTGAACCAACAACAGGGTCATGTTTGTATAAAAGCCTCCCTGTTTGTGTGTGTGTGCGTGAGTGTGTGTGGGCGGGGGAGTCCATGCCATCACATGAAGACAGAAATGCCAGGCCTCTCTGGTAATAAGAGAAAGCTCTGAGGTGGCAATGACCAGCCTGACATCCACCATACTTCCCTGACCTTTGACTTTAAGCAATCTTTCCATGTTCAAGCAAACATTATCTGGGTCACGGAAATACAAATGTCAAGTATTCCCGCATGAGAATAGTTGTGATTTGGACCCTGGGGACAGACAGGGGGCCTCGTTTCTTTTCTTCTCAGCTTTCCCTCTCATTCCTTCCTCATCTTCCTCAGGACTTCTTCTCGTTCCCTCGTCTCTAACTCCCCTTCCCTCTCTGTGTCTGCAATGTGGCACACAGGTCCTGTCCACTTGCTTGTAGAGAACACTGTGGTAATGTCGTGTGGCAGTTGCTGAGGACAATGGCCTGCGGGTGTTTTGTGATGTAATGATCCCTGCCATTGCCTCTCTCCCCCCTCCGGTCAGTGAAGGGGAGAAGAGAAGGGGATGGAAGGTAACGGGGCAAGTGCAAACATGCATAAGGAGGAGCACTGCTGGGAAACTGTATCCAAACGGAGCCAAGCTTGTGACTGGACAGTTGCCAGCTCAGATATTGTACAGGAAAATTAGTCTGTGAAGTGAAGTACACTCTCCTCTTTACTTAACTACTGCTGAGGTTCACTTGGACAAAACACTCAGCGTCTAGAAGTTCCAGTGAAGCTGAGCTACAAAGATGACTGCTGCTCTGTGATGGGGAAAAATGAATAAATAAAAGTTGGGGGAAGTAGGTAAATGACAGAAACGTCATTCCACATAATACACTTCAAAAAGAGAAGTGTAGACTGTAAAAACAAAGTTTTGAATCAAGGATGAGCAGACCCTTCCATGTTCATGTCCTCCAACAGCAGCTTAGCCACGTTGCTATGGCCTTTAGTGGATCCTGCTCTATCCTAACCCTAACATGTTTTTGCATAGACTAAACCCACCTGGAAGACCGATAGTGTCAGACTGTGATAGTGAAACATACAAAACAGCTCAATTTATTGACTGCTATATTAATCCCCTATTGAATAAACATATTGGCTACCTCAAAGATACTTACCATTTTGTGCATAGAGTGAAGCAATTGCACATGCCTCCAGAGTTCATCCTGTTCACCTTGGACACTGATAACTTATACACAAATTATGATATTGATGAATGCATTCAGACCATAAAAAACACATTCATCAAATACCTGGATAAAATAAACCTGAAAAGGAACTCCTAGAAATAAATCTCAGGAGAAATAATTCTGAATTTGACAACAACTTTTGTTTACAAATGAAAGGCAAAGCAATGGGCAAAAAACATGCACCAGCCTATGTGAGCACACAATGCTGTTAATGAAGTCATGAGCACCATGGTTTTAGTGAAAAGTTGATTCATCATGTTGTAGAACTGATCAGAATAAGAAATGTGTAATTGTAATGATTGTACCAGATACAATCTTCTTGTCATGTTAAAGAGTTTATAACATTGTTCAATCAATCAACAAATCAAATACAGTAAAATACATTGATGACATAATGGTGTAAGGAAATAGTAATACAAGGTATAAATGAACAAAATTTATACTGAACAAAAATGGCTACAGGACAGTGTCTAGGAAGAGACCATTAAAGTGGTCCAGAGTCCAGTTTTGCCAGGTGTGTCCTGGAATAACCTGAACACCTGGCATGTGTTTACACCATTATGTCATATGTGAATAAAAGTTGAAAGGTAGTCATCGTTGTATAAACTGAAGGGTATCAAAGGAGATGCTTTGAGAAAGGAAAACAGTCTTTCTATGGATAATCTAAACTCTATCTGCTGCCAACTTTGATTAATCCCGTATTATTCTTTTCATGTAAAGAATAATAGTTTTTGACCTCATGTTGACCTCAGGTTGATATGACTGACAGCCAACATTATCATCCCAAACACACTTATAGAGGCTTATTAAAGTCACAATTACTTTGATTCCATAGAATACGCACCCATATGGGTGACTTTCTGGCAGCCATGAAGACTCTCTTCAGAGCTCTAGCCACCAGAGGGTACCTCCACTCCTTCCAAAGGGAGGCCCTGGGGACCTTCCTGGAAGCAAAACCTGTTTATACATCTGCAATCCTCCCCTTTGTCACCACCCATTCCAGGCCAGCAATCACACTAATTAGAAAAATGAAGGACAATTTTAATAACTAAATACTTAATCTGGGACACTTCAGAAATCATCAATTCTCCAGGATTACCCGGTGAATGCGAAAATACAACCTCTAGCTACCTCAAAACCCAGAGGTCATGGATTTTTGAAGCACACTGCATGGTTATGTAACAACTTCAATAAAACAGTCTTTAAGACTATGGCCTGGGGAAATCCCCACTTCAAAAATTGTGTCTCATCTCTTTTCAGAAGTGGAGCATTTAGCCCTCCAGACTTTGTTTACTAGCTCAGATTTGGCAATTTTCCCAGTGTATGTTCTTCTAAATATCCATCTACATGATGGGCAAATGACCATATACAGCAACTTCTTACACTTTGATTTGCAGAGGTAAAAGTAGTAAAGGGTTAAAAGTAGAATACCTCGTATTTTCTGAGTCTGTGACTGTGGAGATTATTGAAAGTGGTAATTGATCTACCAGAATCTTAACACATCAATTCATTGCTCTCCATTTAGTAAAAAAAAAAAAAAAAATCCATTAATCTATTTTCCATAACAGCTTATCGTTATCAGGATCCTCGGAGGCTGGAGCCAAACCAAGCTGACACTGGGTGAGAGGTGGGGTACACCCTTGACAAGTCGCTCACGTTTATCACAGGGCTGCCACAAACAGCCATTCACGCTCACATTCACACCTTTAGAGTCAGCAATTAACCTAATCTGCATGTCTTTGGAGTGTGGGAGGAAGCCAGTGAGAGAACCCACACAGACATGGGGAGAACGTGCAAATTCCACGCAGAAAGACATCAGCCAGGGTTCAAATCAGGAACCTTCCTGCTAACCACAGTGCTAAGCATATGACGCAAACGTAGAAGTAAAACATTTGTGCATGCAGGTCTTGGTTTAGAATGTGTTTTCCAAAAAAATTTCAGCTGATGAAAAAGCGGATTTTTGCTGTTTTTGTTTTATAAATACAGTCTACTGAGGTTATGAATACATTTCAATATATTAATGCTGGCTTTTGGATGAAGTGATATTAGACTTCATAAATCACTGATTATTTCAAGAAAATAATCAGTGCATTAACGGATAATCAAAATAATCATTATTCCTTAGTTGCAGCAGTAGATTCTTGTATATCTCATTTGCATGAGAATAACACGCTGTGAGGGTATACTGGAAGATGGCTGCTCGTGTTTTATTCATTTTCAGCACGTACGAGCCTGTGCAATGCTTGCATTTTTTTTTTTTTTACCACAGGTGTCATTGTTTCCTTGAAGCTGTGGTAAACATCTCTATTTCGATGGCAAGAGCACAAACATACCATGAATCGGAACAGCGGTAAACAAGCCTGAAAGCAGACCGGTGGAGTTAGGGTGGGAAGATTGACCTCAGCTTCAGACAAAAACAAACAAACTCAGTCTGAAAACAGTCAAAGAAGCTCTTTTTTTTCTGTTTTTTATGATCTGTGACTGCATCTCAGTAACTTATCCGCCTGATAGACTATAGCCATTGATCCAAGGTGCATTTGGCTTTATTGTGTCCGTAATCCAGCATGTCTGCTATCGTCTGCTCAAGTTGTACGAGTACAGTGAAGGTGGAGGTGTCTTTAGGATTCCGACTGGCTGCTTTCAGAACAGCCAGACGTTCATTTCAGCTGCCAAGACAATAAAACCTTTAGATATTTTTTTTTTTTTTTTTCTATATCAAAGCTAAATCAATGTAGCTTCCCAGTCATTCATATCTGACCTGTTCAGCTAGCAGCTGACTTCAGTGATACATCATCATCAACATTTGTTCTCCACCTCATCGACATCTTCAGCAACATTTACATGTTTAGGTTTGAGATAAAAAGAAGAGTTAAAGGCGCCAGACAGTGCCACTGACTACCGAAGAACGGGATCCATTTTGTGAGGCGCAGACAAAATTGCTTTGTCATTGCATTCATATTGAAGCCGCCCCCCCCCCCCCAAGCTGATCAGCCACCGTCGAGTAACATGACCGAGAACAAGGCTTTGTGTATTGAGCCGACATCGCAAGTCATCTCAGGAGGACAGAGCAGACTTACATATCCCCGTCAAAATCTGTGAAATACACCTAATTGGAGGAAAATTGTGGGTAATTAAAATGTACGTCAGAACTTCTTGTTGAAATACACCACAGGCTGCTCTTCCATCTGTTAATTACTCTATGAGTGGCTTGTTAAGTGAGTGCCTTGGCAATATGCTCCTTTCAAATACATTCAGCTGATGAGCATGACTTCAGTGATGAGGTTTAAATTTATGTTCGTTAAAGCCAAATTTGATACATTTCTCCAGAAATGTCCCGTCTCTCTAAATCACACCAGTTCTGTAAACATCTCTTGTATCCACAGTGTGTGATTCGTATTTATGTTTTTATGCCAAACACGAGTCATTCCTTTCTCGGCACATTTGTTTTGTTGCTGTTTGGAAAAAAAAAAAAAAAAAAAAAAAAAAAACATACTCTAAAATATTTTTGCGTGCACATCATTGCAGAATTCAACCACGTTCCTTGGCTGCTTAGATTTGCATTAATTTGTATTTCTCTGCCCGGCCTGCTTGGTTAAATAAAGGGGTTAGAAGATGCATCATATCACTGCTGACATAATATTCCGTGCCCAAATGTGATTCCACATGAGCGAGAACATGTCCGAAAAGAAACAAAAAACAATATTGCAGTATCATTCACTGCACAAACATGAGTCTGCATTCAGACACAATGTTTGTTTTATATTAATTATCCAATCTTGACAGCTATTATCTTCATGCTCCATCTTTGTGCTCACCAAGGCACGCTTTTAAAAATCCTCATCCATCATGGTGTCAGCATCTTGCTGAGTCAAAGCTCCCCGAACAACTCGTCATTGCTCCTGTTCCTTTCTCGTTCCTCTGTCATGGAAGATGTCATACTAACTAACTAAACCAGATTAAAATCCAAGTTAAAGTTATTTATTGGATTATAACACAATTGTGCTGCATGGAAACATTAGAACTCTATAAACATAACTGAATAATATTGAAAAGCAGGAGGAAGGTGGTCAGGAACTGTTAGAAATCCCTGTTAGTCACATCTCATTTCACATTTGTTATCACTCCCAATTAAGCCGATAATCAGTCTAGATTGGACTTGAATTCTCCTTGTAGCCATGCTAAAGGATATCCTTGTATCCAAATAAATGCCATCATCTCACCAATTTAAATACATATTACCAAAACTAATATAATTTTAAGAAGACAAACTTCTTTCTAGTTATATGGATGTTTATTTTCAGTTACATTTTCCTCATGTAGTCTTTTTCTCTGTCTGGTACAACCAAGATTGTGTCCATAAAGTTTGGACACTGTGTAAAATGTAAATAAAAAACAGACTGCATCAAATGCAGAATGAGTGCAGATTATAGAATATAAATAATCAGTTTGAGCATTAAATATTTTCTTTGCCGTGCTGTATTCATTCAAACAGAGATCATTCAGTGTTAGAGTAATGTGCATAAGCTTTTCATTTTCAGTGACTCACCAAAGAGCCTGATCTATGCCAACTCTTTGCCAGTCCATCCAGAGAAGCTTTACAAAGCAAAGTCTGTGAGGCGAGCCAAGCTCTGGAAGAGCTGAAGAAGACAACTGCTTGTACTGAGCAGCTACCAGATACATGTGAGCGATGGTGTTCAAATTCAAATCTAATTGAACTATGTAAAAGTATTTGGCATGGACCTTGCCTTGTTCTTTACATACACGCACTCACTTTGAGTATTAAATGTTGCTACAGTGTTGTGCCTATTAGGATCAGAACAGAACAGAGTGCTGTGCCTGTAAGTCCCAGCATGGTCGAATCATCTCAAATGAATGTGCTCAGGTTACACAACTGCTCATTATCATGTTAGAGCTGAAGCCAATGGTGTGTTTTCCCATGAAGAACGCCATCACAATGAATTCTGATTGCAATGATTCACCCTCAAAATTAGTCGTGTTTCTCCTGTTGCGAGGGACATGCTCCCAGCGACAAAAGCGCGTTTGCGCACTTTCATCTGGCTATCCCTCGCTAAAGTGGGATCGCCCACTCATTCCCCTCTCCGCTGAAAAAGGATTTGATCACTGCTGCCAAGCGGAGTCAACACTGTGGAAATGTATTGCAAGGAGTGGGAGAGATCTGTGTGCAAGCTGAGCTGTGTTTGTGATGTCTTCATCAGGCCTATGCAAATTAAAGCATTGCCACATTTCAGCAAGGAGTGGAAAACATCCATGTGTTCTGATGCATAGAAAGATCCACAACCTAAAACAGCAAAACAAAAAAGTGTTCTTGAAGACAGAAGTGTTCTCCAGAGAACTCAAAGTAAAGATAAAGTAAAACTAAAGGTTTGAGTTAGAGCCCTTCATAGTGGTGCCAAATAACCTGTTACCAATTGTTTTTTTGTTTTTTTTTAAGGACCAAAAAGGTTCTCCAGAGAACTCAAAGTGCTCTAGACCAGGTGCTCTAATACATTTGTTAAGCACTGTATATCATTGTGAAGATTTAACTACGTCTTTGCACCTCAGCTATGGATTTTCACACAACTCCCACAACCGTCTCAGCTCTCGGCATAGTCAGGAAGAGATACTCTGTACATCATCTTGACAAACGCACTGTGGCATTGGCACGAGTTTAAAGGGTTTTTTTTTTGTTTGTTTGTTTCTCTCTTTCCTTCTCTGTCCTTTCTTACTTTTAAATGTCTTTTCCACTGTCAGGGTCCCCATGAGGCATAGAATCATGCAGCCGACAGAGCTCACCTTCACACGAATCATCGTCGTTCATGTTTGACTTTCCGCCTGGGAGGCATGTTATAGACAGCAGACCTTAGGAGAGAGACCCCCAATCACCATCACACACTTCCACACGCACACACATCACAATCCACTGCTCGCTGAGACAAATTGCTGTTTTATGGTGGAAACCAGCAATCACGAGACACCACTTCTATATAATTCCATGCAAATGTAGTATTTAGCAAAGTAAACCTTTTCTGGTTATATAATTTGAGCCCAGCCATTTATGTATATACTGTATGTAAACAGGCAAATCAATGCAGTAGTCCTCAAGCCTGAGCTCTACGTTACATTTCCCAGTGGATTGGGTGATTTAAGGTCAGTGTAAAGGCAATCCCATGTTTTCTTTCAAAACACAATAAACATGATGGAAAGTAGCTGCTTACATACATACTCAGTTACTGCAGCCTTTGCTAGCTAGCTATGCCTTCAACATCCTGAAAATCTTTCTGAGATGCCAGAATTTGCACAACAGCTCCATTACTTAATTTTAATTTTCAAAAAACTGATAAAGTGATGAAGAATTGATTGGATTGATTTTGTGAAGGGCCATATTAATGGAGGCATGAAAAGAATAAGGTAATTACAGTAACATTAACAGTAACGTGATTTTACATTGTGTACTACCGTAATCACATTAGGGTTTCTCATCATTTTCATGTGTGTTATCTAACGTTAGACTGCTCTCGTTTCCGGAATCCAGAGGAAAATACACCTGTAACGGGATACGGGACATCTCTTATATGCAACAGCAGCTTGAAGCTATGACCAGGGAATACATGTAATCAGATCTGAGTTTACATGTGTCTGTAATGGCGCACGCATACGAGAGACACCTGCCTGGGTGTGACCACTAGACGGGTGCGCCGTATGTCCCTGCATGTTTTTTCCATTCTTTGGCTTGCAGAAATCATGTGGACACGCCTGTGTCAGTGTGCTGCATATTGTTTATTGGTATTCTTTGCATTGCCTTTGAGTATTTGCTTTTGAAATTGTTGCCTCTTAGTTCCGCTATTTGGAGCTGCCAGTCTGAGAGCAACTTGAAACTATTAACTACTTCTTTTAAACTTTTAGTTTTTTCCTTTGACATCTGCCATCAGGAGAGAGCCATGGGGATACTGTCATGAGTGATATGTCTGTTAGACATGACGTATGTTCTCTGTCATATGGACTCCCTTAGGGGAATTAATGATAACAACCAATGTACAGACCTGCCCATAAACTAACCCATCTAACCGCCTGCTGTACATATCATACCTGTCCTTTAGCGACTTGCATCATGTCTCCAAGGCAATGACATACATGCACAAAGTAAAAAAAAAAAAAAAATCTCATCTCTTTTGTTTCTCTGGAGACTAAATTTGACATGCACATGCATCACGTGCATCAAGCATGAGATCGTATAATGAGTCAGAGCCCTTCGGTGCATCTGGGTCAGCATGAATACAGCAGTTGTAAATAGACAAATTTAATCTGTTGCCTTCTGGAGATTAATGGTAACCAGTGCAGTTAACCAGATCTAATTGTCATTTAGTTAATTACAATTGGAATAGGCAACAAAGAGCTTTAAGTGCTGAAGCCACATTCCATTGACTGTAAGTCAAGAGTCAGCTGGCTTGTATTGTGTGAAACATACAGGGACAATGTAGGGTGTGACTTTGAGCACTGAGGCATGGTGGGATTTAGAGCCACATCAAGTGTGTTAATGCACAGCTATCAGCCCACCGAATGAAAAGCATTTTCTTGCTGTAATGGAAAATACTCAGTGCCGTGCTGCAATTTTGGTGCTTTACATTTCCGCATCAAAAGTTTTTAAAGTTATTCTGTCGAGTGCTTCTGAAACCTGCTGTCAGGTTCTTAAAGTGCCGGTTTTCATCATGACTCATGAGCGTGATGTATCTGAGATGTGACAATTTCTTGTAGCAAGCACACTCCACATATCAAGTGTATGCTATATAGCATATTTTAGTGAATGTGACCCCCATCAACTGTGACATCCGTTGCTGTGACTACGGGTCGTATACAGTAAATGACATCACTTCATTTAAAACGAGAATACCAGCGTAACGATGTGAAGATGCTCAGGGAGCAATTAGCAAAGTAAAGCTGCCTGAGCCTTGATGAAATGGATTTAGTCATTTGCATCAGTCATTATACTTTTGGCATTGTTATTTAGGGATTATCTTTGAATTCGGTTCACTCTAATATGTGGCTTATAGCGTGCTTCATCAACTGGATCAATACGACAAGACCCATGGGAGGACTATTAAGCCTTTTCTTGACGTGGCTGTACGGCGTTGACAAGTGTTCACCTCCCAGTGTCAACATCAACAAATTGCAACCTTCATTTCACAAGACAGTCTAATAATGATAAATAACTGTCTCACCACGGTGTGAGATAATTAAGGTGATTAGGCATTGTACCTCTGAAAATGACCTGAAATTGGAGTTGTAAGAGGAGTCATGAAGCCGTAGTTTAAAGAGGAAAAAGGGCTTGCACAGGGGTTTTAAGTCTGGGGCCTTGTGTGGGTCTGTGAGGTCGTGTGCTGCTCGTCTGATGTGCTTTCTTAATTACCCTTATTGAATTCATTATTTATTTGCTCTGTTGAACCTGCTTAACCTTGCTGCCCTTCAGCGAAAAAAAAAAAAAAAAAGATTTAGGAGGCAATAGGGAGTTAGCAGAGACCTCTACCTGTGGGAGGACATCCAAGTTCACTTCACCTCTTTGAAAAGTCATCAAGTGGAATTAATCGAATTTTCAAACATCAACTCGAAGATATGAATTCAGTGGTATGTTATTAACATGACTGAAATGCGTAACATTTTTTTCAGAGGCCGCTCAAGAGAGAGTTTAACAATTAAAATATTTGCTGAAGGTAATGTTCAAATGATGAATAGCCAATTTATTTCCAATTCATTTCACTGTTTTGATTGGAGCATTCCATTCTTTCTCTAACTCTGATATGCAAAATGCCAAATCAAATCCCTTGACACTCATGTCATCATCATGCCTCCGTTGAGGTCCTGGCTTGACATTTCTGTCATGCAGTGTGCTGGTACATGTCAAAATAGCTCATCACAATTCATACATCGAAGACAAGAAACATGGTTTTGTCAAAAACCCATTAAAAATCTGACGGATGGGAAAATCGCTCCTCCTATAGCAATGAAATAAATTATCTAGTCATTAGCTTAAGGTCTCTAATAACTGAATACAATAATCAGTACATCACTTTGAGTTGTATGAAGGTTGACTTCACCTGCATTAATATAATTTCTTTATATCAAGATGATCCCACTGTGAGATTAAATGTGCAAATGTTGCCAGAGTTACGGGTTTATATCCGTACTATAACACGAGTAAAGGTTAAAGGGAATCACAATGCTACATAAATAAATTAAATTATATTAAAACATACATTAAAAAGTCTACTGATGTTCAATTTGGGGCCACATCCTAATATTAAAGTATTTAAACACTTACAGATGGAAACATCTGTCTGAAGCAGGATTTCAAACACAGTAACAGTTCTGGAAGTTCTATATTCAGCTTCGACTGTGCGGTTTGGTCGTGGCTCTGCTCTTTGTGTTCTTATCGTGTTCTCTGTGGGAATCGACACGAGTGTTATTGTTCCGTTTCCATGCGCTGTAGGACATTTGTATAAAGTTGCACTTTTCTTTGCCAGTTTTCGCACAGCTTGTTGCCACTTTGCATCTTTGCATGTCTGATGCTAGTTCCTCCTTGTGTAGCGGGTTTCTATCAAAAAATAACTGATATCCCACTGCTTCTCGTCTCGCTGTAGCTGCACGCCGTCATGCGCTCTTAAGACTGCAAAAACAAAATGGTAGATTTGTTTTAACAAAAAGATACTGGGCTGGTTTCAGTGACTGCTGATTGTGTTTTATTCGATAGCCTTTTCGAGTCAGCCATTAAAGGATACATTCAGGCCACATTCAGTAAAAAAAAAAAAAAAAAAAAAAAAAACTGTATGAACTCTTGATGATATAAAAATGTCCTCCATCAGTCTTGCAGTATCTTAAAATCAGAGAAAGTTTTTCCTTAATTATGTCCGATGGGAATTTCAGCTCAGATAACTCTCCAGAATACTATGTCATCCAAAATAGGGATTATAAAATGACACTGAGTTGCCAAAAAGAGGGGGGGAAATGTGGACGTGCACTGAAATGAGTTATAAACCCTGAACATGGAACACCTATCAGCTCCACTCCATTGCGCAAATGTGTCTGTTTACTCCAAGTCCTTGAAGGGCTGTGCTTTTGAGTTTGCCAGCTACTGGAACACATCTCATGGTCACATTTGCCTTCCGTTGCCATGGTATTGCAGGCAGAACTTGCTAGATAGTAATGATCTTTTCTGCACACCTTTAGCATCCAACTCACTCTTGGCAAAAAAAATGCTCCAAGACAGAGAGAGAGAAAAAAGCATGCACCAATTTGTGTGTCTGTCTGACTCAAGGATTGAAGGAGGCACAGCCCAGCAAGAGAAGAGAAGAACAAGAAAAATCACAATTTGCCAGATCCCCATACCCACAGGCCTGGCATAGTGAGATTATTTATTTATGTGTCCGTCTTGCTCCCTCATAGATGCTTTGTGAATGATTCATGAGTTAATTCATACAGTAAATAACAGAAGGTGAAACAGTCTGTCTATAGATCGGGAGCTTAGCCAAATAATGCCCAACCTCTGTTGCTAACCTCTGCATGGCATATTTACTCATAAAGGATTCATGAAGCATTTGAGCAGAGCTTCATTTAGCTTCAGATGCTGAAGTTTTTTGAAAGTTATGATCTGTATTGAGGTGAAATTACTTTTTTTGTAGCAGTGTATCACATTTAAAGTCAAATTAGCGTGAAAAAAAAAAAAAAAAACTATCTTTCATATTGTGCGTTAAGGACTTTGAAGGAGTTTCAGTCTTCCACTTCTCATTAGCACTGTCTGTGATTCTGTGGTAAATCAGTGGAGTTTGCTGTGATGGCAAGAAAAATGTATTCAGATCAAACTGAATTATGAAGTAGCCCTGGAAAATTGGGGTCAGTGATGGATCCCTTTGATTTTTTTTTCTTTCTAGCAGCTGTGTGTCCATATAACTGAGGTCTGATTTGAAATCCAAATTCAATGAAAGTAGTTCGGCACAGAACACCATGGTCATTTGAGGAAAAATATACTCTTGCCAGTGAATTCAGGCTGTAGATTAAAGGATTATGTCTCCTCGTGTTTACTGTGATGAAGTCAAAAAGAGAACTTGCGCAGATGTGTGACTCGTCAGAACAGTTTAATGTGAATATGTACAAGGTTTGTTTTTTAACATCAACACAACCTGCTGCTCAGGATTCTCATTCCTTTGGGAAACAAAAAACGCTGCTCTGTCAATTACCCATTTACATTGATAACACAACTAGATAGATAAAAGGCAAATTTAACAGATCAACTGTACCACTCTGCAGGGGAGCTCTACTTCCACAAGTATAATTTAAATAGGCATGCAGGTCATTTCCTATTGAATCAGGTTCAACAGCATTACAGCACAAACATCTTGATTAATGGCTGTTTGGACCATTCTCTGAGGTGCTATGACTATAGCTGATGTTAAAATGATACATTGATTAATTGATTAATATATATATATATTTCTATATATTTCTTGTGTGAAATTACTGTAATTAAGCTAAAACCACTTTAGAGTATTTTTTTTAAAGGGCGGACGGATTCAGCACCGTTTTTTTTTTTCTCTTCTTTTCCTTTCTTTCTTTTTTTTATCCTTCTAGCACTCTGCAAACTGGACCTCATGTGGTGCCATGCAGGAGGTCTGGAACAATCTGGGCTTGTGACCTCACCTCAAAGAAAAACAAGCACTGAGCACATCCATAACAACTCCTTTTGGCATCCTAGTGTGTGTATAAGAGTATTAGAGCCACCCCAATCATCTGCCTCGGGAAGCTATGGATATATACATAACAACCCTGGCAGCCACTCTGTGCCTATCCTTCCCAATGAAGCGCCTTTAAAGACAGAGTGAGACAGAAAAAAGAAGCTGTGATGGTTTCCACTCGTACAATTAACTGGGAGGTATTGTGTCACTATTCATTTGTAATCATCATGTATATTTGCATGAGTAATGAGAGAGAAATACAACAGGTGAGACACTCCCTCACTGTTGCAGATGATAAAGTTGCAGCATCTCTGATTACAAACCATTAAACAGCAATGGAGGCGGTTCGCAGTCGATTGCATCCATCATTGCGAGAGGGCACGGATTCCTGCTGCAGACGTGGCAGATACCTTAGCTCTTACATCAAAATTATAACACATTGTGCCAACATTAACAAGCTGTAGTCAGAGTATGAAGTGTTTTTATTCAATTTTGTACTGGTCCATGTATTGAAATACAAATCAGTGGTAGATTTTCGTTAAAGAGCTAATTACTTAAAGATTTTAATCTGTTCTTGCTGCCTGAACATTTGTTTTAATGTAAGTCTGCTTAGGCATTCTTAACACGTGTTGTATTGCTGTTTAGAAAGCCCCAGTAGAGCAATTTAATAAGCAATATTATTAAAAAGCCTTGAGAAATAAAGATGAAGCAAGTACAGGACAATCAGTGTGAGAAAACTTTAGTCACAACAATGAGATTCATGTTTGTTTGTTTGTTTCTTTATTCGTTCATTTTACAAGTTCCGCATGAAACAAGCACCGAGTCGGACACACTGTGCATTAACGAGATGATTAAAATGAATTGTACGGAATCAACGGTTTTAATGTGACACAAAACAAAAGTGCTCCGTCATAATCAGAGGACTGCCACATTACTCTTTGCTAATTCAGATGGCTGAGAACTGAACACGTTTCAAATTTCCAAACAAATTAATGATGAAGATGAAATAATATTGCAGTAATCCTGATTAATGGCACACAATACAAAGTGTTACAAAATCAAATATGTGTATATTAAAGCATGCTTTAATAATAATAATAAGCATGCTTTTAATAATAATAATATATTCTACATCTTCTTATAGCAGTTTTACATTGACTACAAACTAGTTTGAAGGCCATTAGTAACAAGTATTTGTATAGACCGAAAGTACTTCAGAGTACTCAGAAGAGACACCTGATGACTCAGAGTGAACACTCTGTGATACACAGAGACAGATCATTTCTAACGTTATACATCACACACCTATGAGAAAACAGACTTCTGAAAAGAAATCAGGGCTTACTAGAGGAAATGTAGAGGCTCCGTAACTCACTGATGCAAGAAATTGGGGTACAAATTGTGATCCTGTGTGAGTCAATTGGTGGGAATAAGGGGCTGATTTACTGCAGAGGTCAACCATGTTGGAAAAAATTTGCACGGCTAAGACCGTAATGTTCTTTAAATGGAAGCATCCATCAAAGACCATATGCTACTTTTGTTTTTGCGCTGGGCTCTGTGCTCTAAAGCCATGTTCCAGCCAACGTGCAGAACACAGTTGCCGCTTTATGCTTTTCCGACCACTAAATGCATCACTTTATGTTAATTCGGGCGAAAACGTTGAACGGTTGTTGCCCAGTTTCAACAGAATCCTGTCCAGATGTTCGAGCCCAGATGCACTGGCGTATGTTTTATCAGCAGACGTCCCGCGCAGCCCACTCAAAGGTGTTTCCAAAACCACACCAGCTCTAAGATATGTGCTAATGTGTGCGTCTTTGTTTGCCTCACACAATAGCTATTGTGATGATAAAACCGTGCAATACTGCCAAAGTGTGCGCGTGTGTGTGCGTGTGTGTTATCCCAGATACTATACCATCATCAAATATTTATTCAAATCTCTGCTGAGGAAAGCCAGCTGTTGTGCTGCCCTATTTAACTGCACTTCTGGTTGCTTTTGAATCCTTGAAGCAAGAACTTCTCTGCCCTAGGGGTCTCAGAAACTTCCCGTGCTCACTGGCATGGGGGATAATTGAATAGCCTGCATGTGTCAAATATTTTTGATTAATCACACTGGGGCAGCAGATATGTATGGCCGGGTGCTTAACAGAACCATTTCCTGATTGGCAATGTTGCAGGTTTGAGCCAAAATTAGCCATCTCTTGTGACATACCCTTGACCAAAAGACCGAATCACAACCAGCTTCAGGTGTGCCGCTACTGAGAGACGCTGATTCCCCTGGTGAAACGCATACATTTGCGTCTTGGAGGAGAAGGAAGACATTTTAATTGTCCTGTTTTGGTAGTATGATTGAAGTGTTCTGAAATGCCTGAGAAAAAAAAAACAAAACAAAAAAACAGGTATTTTCTATTCAGGGCTGCATGTGGCACCATAGTAAACAAAGGAGAAAAAGATGTATTCCTTTAGGACACATTATGCTCACAGTGCATTTGTTATAAACCTAACACATACATAGTTATTGGCCTCTCGCATACAATACGCACATGTGACAGTGTTTGTGCAATAAATGTGATAGGTGAAAGGGAGAAATTGATTTTAAAATGAGCGACTGGTGCGGTGATTGTTTCAAGGTTACACGCTGTTTTAAATGTATGAATAGTCAATGCGTCCTATTCATTCAAAACAGTGTGTATGCATGTGTCATGAATGCAGAAATGACATTGTGCAATATGTCTCCCGGTCTCCTTTTCATGCACTTCTTGTTGAGGTCAGAGGTCCAACAAAGGCTTCTTTGTCAAATGCGCCTCCTGGCTGACACAGGCATTTGCCGACGCTGTACTCCTGCTGATGTGTTCTGTGATTACTTTGTCTTTGTCCTCACATAGTTTGCCATGACTCTAAAGCCTTGTGATTTGACTGATTCCGTATGATTCTACCTCTGACGAGTTTAAAAACCGTAAGGGTAATGAAATCCAATCATTAGCTTTTGATCATTATTCTTGTAATACATGAATCTGTTTTTACATCTATTGTCATACATCCTGTCACAGATGTATCCTGACGCTTCCAAGCAGATACTGCATATAGAATGTAGAATGTAATTTAGAATGTATTATTAATCTGTGTGTTTGATTAACATTAAATTAAATTCTTTCAACACAGTTTTCTTATTACAGGTTTACCCTGTAGGTGTCTGAGTGAAACGTTAAGTTCTTGTCTCAGATAGTTTGACATCAATGAGGAGTGAACACGGCAGTGTTTTGATTCAGGTTTAGTCTTGATTTACAATCAAATTGAAGTATGATATACATACTGCAATGCATGACCTGTATCCATAGCAACGGTCTGTTATTCACAGCACAGTCTGCTATACAGAATTAATAGATGTAGAACGCTGTAATTGGCAGAACAAGTATTCGTGACGGCCATGTAATGAAGAGGATGCATCCTTCAACCCAGAGAACATGGGAGCACTTCAGGAAGAGCAGCCAACGTCATCATATATATATATATATATATATATATATATATATATATATATATATATATATATATATATATATATAGATTGAGTTTGGCATTTTAAATTGGAAAAGCATGTTTTAGATCTTGCCTGTTGACTTTCATACCTTGTTAAAAAAAGAGCCTTCTTTAATATAATTGATTGCCAAAAAGGGAAGACCGAATTTCCTGTATTATTTTCAGGATACATTGTTTTGTGACCTAAGCTCGTAGATCTCGGATGATGAGATGAGAACACAATGTCAGCACTTTAAGTATGTCCTCATCTGAGACAAATTAAGTGATACTTTGCCCATTAACATTGAAATGAGCCTGATGGATTGATGAGCACGTCGCCATGTGCCCCGTGTAAAGTGCCTGTCTCCAACCTGCCATCTGGTGGGAAAATGAAACGAGAGCTAAAAGGCATGTGACCATTGATTTTGTGAGGCGGGACAAAAAAAAAAAAAAAAAGGAAAGAGGATTTTTACAAAGGGGTCCTCAGTGCTACATGTCGCCTGGATCAAAAAGATGGTGTAAACACGGGTTAACTGTGGACTGTGGGCTACCTACATACTGACAAACAAATTACATGAAAACCATACATTTTAATTATACATTTATACGGAGGAGCCATCTCTCTCTTTTTTGTAATTTGCAGGATTTATTCTGATCCTGGTACAAATGTTTTTTTGTACGGTGAGGAATCAATGAGAGGGCAGAGGAGAGGCAATCTCCTTCTCAGGTATCCTTTTATTCCTCCTTCATGTTTTTTTTTTTTTCTTCCAGATTGTCAGAGGCTACAGTAGCTATGACCCCCTGGAGCAACATCCAGGGGGTCAGATTCAAGGAGCTTGGAGGGTTGGGGGTCTGCTAATCTTAGCCGTGCAGGCTCTGATTTCACAGAGAGGAGGAGAGAGGGCCATTTTGAAAGCACAAAGAAGACGCGAGGCAGGATAGGATAGGATCATCGCATCAGTTGCCAGATTTTTGTCTTTTTTTTTTTTTTTTTTATTCATCACAAGTTGTGAAGCCGATGTTTTGATCACTAAGGCCTGTGACTGGATGAGCTTTACAACTTTGAGTGTATCCTCTGTTGTGTTTCACATAAATCAAACTGTGGAGTTAAAATATATGATACGACACACCACAATATGTTAGTGATTTTAGGAAACTCCAGAGACCATTATTTTTTGCCACAGAAGAAAAAAAAAGAGCTTATAATATAGATGCGTTGATGATTTTGGCAATATTTTGACTGCTGCTTTCACTGCTGCACTCAGCTGCATACTGCAACAAACTTATTGCTTACTTAGCCATAATTGGTAGCTTGTGTTTCAACAGTATTGCATGTTTTTCCTCAAAAAAACATGAAGAAATAATTTCTATTTCATCTGCAAAAATTGTATTTGCAGTGCATTCTAAATCACGATGCCATGATTCAACCCACCGTGATGGAATATTTATAAGGCGATCATGCATATGCTCGAAATTATGGATGATGTAGCGCTGGTGAAGTCAGCGAGGAAACAAATGTAAACAGTTGCAATGTGAGATTTAGAATGCACATCGTTTTAAATAATTAAGAAATGGGACTAAAATTGAGATGTCGAGGAAACTTTGACTCCATGTTGTGATTTCAGCTTCATTAATTAGCAGGTGTTGATAATATTTGCAGTCACTCCGAGTTTCCCTGTGTCACCTGCTGTGACGGTGTCACCACAAGTCAGGACTTTGCTTTGCAATTGTGAGAAAGAGATCAGGAGTACTATTTTAGAGACTCCTTTAAAAAAAAAAAAAAAAAAAGTTGACTATACTTAGGGAAATGCAAATGTAATCTGTGACATAATGTCTGACAATTAGAGCTGGGTATCGTTTAAAAACTTTAGCTACCAGTACCGATACCAGCACCCTTAACCGATACCAACTGGGTACTTCATTCAATACTTTTTTTTTTTTTTGAAATTCAATAATAATCATGTGAAAAGAAGACAATTGGTTGCGTAAATGTCACCACTCCTCCCCATGCAAAAGATTTTTAAACAAATACAATTTGAAAGTGCTCAAATATTTTTTTGAATACTGTGCTACGAACCTGTAGAACAAAGTATTATTTGAACTATGTAATTCTCAACATCAGAACCAACAGTCTGAATCTAACCACTGACCAGTCGGTCCTTCTCGACAGTTCTTTTTTTAAGAAATATTAACATGTCAACCTTCTCTGGGGTAAGGCATGCCCTTTCCTGGCTTATTGTGTCTCCAGCAGTTGAAAATATTCACTCTGCTGGAGTGGAGGATGCCTGCACACATCTATAATTAGAGGCCGGGTCAAACAAGATGAGGAATGTCCCTCTCCTCTCCCACCACCACTCAGCAGGATTGGTGGAGGTCAGCTCTGTAGGTAGAACTATGTAGAGTTCAAGCTCCTTCTGTGCCTTCTCTGACCGGTCAAGGAGTGGCACTGCCTGGATGGTTTTAAGGGTCAGGTCCTCCTCGGCAAACAACTCCCCCAGTGCATAGTCAGACTGGCTCGTAGTCACCACTGAGCAAAGCATGACAGATGTGGCTGAGTAGGGTGCTAACTTGCTAATTCTCGACATCTCGGAATGCTGACCAGCCAACTCCACCACAGATGCAGAGCGCATGGCTTCAACCCGCTTCAGCGCCATACAAACTGTTGTTGTTCGTCGCGGTGGACCAATCACATGGCACATTGAATCAAAGAACACTTGCAGTGATTGGCTGTGAGCAAAAACATAGAAACAGTCATTTTTTTCTTGATCTGGGTTCAAAAGAACCGATTACAGATATCGTTTGACAATAGATGTAAAAACACATTGACTACAAGAATAAGGATCAAAAACTGATTGTCTTTTATTATTCCGAAGAAGAACAGAATGATTTTTAAAGTCACGGAGGTAGAATCAGAGGACATGGACGGCTCAGAACAGAAAGTGTTAATCTTTTCCTCTCCAAAAAAGAGAGAGCGATGAGTTTCAGCTTACAACATTAGCCATTTTTCACTCATGCATATCAGCTGACTTGAACAAAGCTCATTGAGCTGAAACTGAACTGACATTATCCCGATGCCACGTTATTGGCAGTCTGAGTTTGCAATATTTTTCATCCCCATTGATTTCCAGTCCCTCTTGTTACATTATGCCCAATACATTGTTAGAACTTTGCATCATAAGTTTCCTATTCAGTTACGAGTCTCAGGTTTCCCCCAGCATTCATTTACACTTTGAGATTATATCACTCTCCTGGCACCCTCGATGCAAACTTTATATGAGATGATTTCAAAGTTTGAGATAAAATTCCAATTTGGAGTAAAATCACAATCGCTTCTGTCACAGAAATCTTTACGTGTGAGACAGTCTTTATATCGTCTTAACACAGACACTCTGTCATCCTGTCAGGTTAAACAAAATCTCAGCCCCTGAAGAATCATTACTGTTTTGCCTAAACGACGTTGATGTGCCTATAAAGCATGATGCGGCATGATACCTAGATGAATCCTCGTGAGTTTGCAGAATCTTATAATATCTGCAAGACTAAAAACCATAGCTCAGGAGGGAATGTTGTTAAATATGAGATTGTCAAAGCAAATATCTTCTAACGTACAGTGGGTATAAAAAGACACATTACTCACCTCGCTTATCCTTTTTTTTTTCATCTTTTCCCGGGTCAAGCATGGTCTTTATGCTCTTGAACCCATACTAATTTTAACTGCCGCTTTCCACTTTTATAGATGGATTATGTGCAGAAAGTAGCGGATTGTTTCCTGTTGTGCTCCAGTTACTCGAGTGTGAGTGCATTATGATTCACCAAAGCACATGGATGAACACCATTAGGCGAACGTTTGCTGGGCGTAAGTGTGAGCCCTATTTGAGATGCATCTCTGTCCAAGCAGAAGTGCACCGCTTAATTGGTTCATTTCATGGTGGGCAAAAAAAAAAAAAAAGAAGCTTTAATTGGGTGCCACGCTGAAAGATGGATGGATCACGTGTCCTGAAAGAAATATGGTATCTGAGGTGGGCAGTTTGTTGTGATTGTTGTTGTTGTGGATGTTTAAGAACATAGAAGCTTGAGTGAGATTGTGTAACTATGGCACATTACGTCCACAAATAATATGTATTTTTTCTCATTACTACGGATGTAATACAAAAAGTGTCTGTGTATGTAAAGGCACCAAGGAGTCAAACTACAACAATGTACTTGGCAATGATGGTGGATGTGGGTGCTGAGTTACATGCAGAGCAGCAGCCCACACATATTGTAGTGATTGGTGGAAAGCACATAATGTGAATGGTTCTTATTGAAGTTTTTTTTTCTCCTTGTCAGCATCACGGGGGAAAATTATGACTTCCACCTTTGTTGTTGTTTGTTCAATTATGGAGCAGATGACGGCACATGACATCAGCGGCTCAATTGTGACTATTGGAAATCACATATGAGGGGCGGTCGGTGGCGTAGCGGGTTAAGCAGCCGCCCCATGTCTAGAGGCTACAGTCCTCGCTGCAGCTGGCTCTGGTTCGACTCCCGCATCGGACGTCCATTTACTGCATGTCTCTCCCCCTCTCTCTGCCCCCTGTTTCCTGTCTATCTTCAGCTGTACTATCATAAAAAAAGGCCAAAAAAAAAAAAAAATCACATATGACAGACATTACTTAGAGGAAATACAGGTGCTCTCATCTCAGAGAAAACAATGAGGCTTTTTTGTGTGTGTGTGTGTTTATTTGTTTCCAGCTCGTTTTGGTTCAGAATAATTGAAATTGCAAATAACTATGATGATCGTTTTTCAGGAATGCTTCTCCAGTCAATTGTTTCGGAGATAAAGAAGGAATAATTATGTTTTTTTTTTTCTTTCCCATTTTCATAAGTGAGCTTATTATCATGGCAGATGTTGAGGAGAAGTGTTAAACCTTCTATTCACGCACCACCTATTACTTTAATGATTATATGTCTTCCCCGGTGACACTGGTTGATCTATTTTTATCTGTTCACACTAAAACTTGCAGTCAGATGCTGCATTTAAATGACCGGCTTTGGCAGCTGCGTAAGGAGAGTTTCTACAATTTTGTGAACAACAGAGCTAAACAAAGTCTTTTTAGAATTACTCAAATGCAAAAAGCAAACAATCTTGTGTGCTTTTGTAGTTTGACTATTTTTTAATGCTATCACTGGTTACCCACAACCATAAATTAACATTTAAACAACGTAGCTTGGCATGGAAAGAATGGGAGGACTTAAGATTTTTAATGTCTTGAATAGATATTTCTTTGACTCGTGGACTATGGCCATCTGGTAGTTTCACTGGATCAGCCATTTGTTCTTTTAATTCAGTTTGTTTATTTGAAATACAATATGTGTATAATTATGGTTCACCATACCTGCTTAGGAGAAGCAAGTGAGGTGGGTTAATCACATTAAAATGGCAGCCACTCAGTAGCCAGCCACAGAATGTAAAGAAAATAAGCCATGACAGCAATGCAAAGAAAGCATTTCTTTAATTCATTTATTTTTTACTGTTATGTCTCTAGGTTGTCCTTGCTTTCTTCTTTGTGAGACAAACTTTGACTCGAGTGGAATCTGCTTTGCACGTCCTTTTTTTTTTCCCTCTGGTACGAATTTGCTTTTGGAGTGTAAAGAAATTACACACTCTGTTGCCTTTTACGATTCTGAAAACAGGGTTCAGTGCATATGCTGCTCCCTGAATCAGTGTGCAAGGCTGTGTACTAATGCCACCACTAAAGCTTGCTTTGTAGAGATTCCCTACAATGCGTGTGCGGAATTCACCCTCAGTGATTTCCAACCAGCAGTGCATTGTTGGATTTGTTGTCTCTGTTTGTTGCTGTCATGTGCCTGGTTGCCGCTGGATGAAAACCTGTGCAACAGATGTTTTCAATTTTATAGTTAATTCTTATTTAACTGTTATTTTGTGGTTGGTAATGTTGTCCCTTGTGGGTTGCTGCACCTTTCTGTCTCTATGTAAAGCCTCAAGGGTCAACAATCCCAAACACAGAACCAGAGGGACCTCACAACTCTGCACGAAAGTATGTTACGTTGGGTCTGCAGGTAAATCAGCGCACATGTTTGTTGTGTCGACTTCTCTAAGCCGCCTGCTGGAACAAGTTCCATTCTTCTCTGCCTATGGCTGCAGGCTGTTTCTGTAAAGTTTGTTTCCAAACATTTTCTTAATATATCTGATGCAGAAATTTGGATTAGCATGAACATTAAATGTATGTGACACATTCATCACGTTCATCTGGAGTCCATTTGACAAGTCAAACTCCACCATTCACTCTGCTCTTAGCTTTGTCTTGTCTCCACCAACTCCTGAGTAAAATGTCTCGTTCTCTAATGCTTGATTCAAAACTAAAATATTTTGTTGTTCAGTTCCAACATACGTGCGACTAAACACCAATGACTGAGTGTGGAAAATACATATTGTTACAGAAGGATGCAGTACACTAAAAGTAAGGGAACAATTTGCAGGTGGTATTTATAGCTTATTATGCAATAGTTCTACTGGTCTGGCACATATGAGATCAAATTAAGCCGTGTGGCCAATACACAGATTGTATGTCTGTACACACACACACTGTTTCTTTAACTTGTGTGGATAACTCTTAATTTATCTACACGGTTCAACTGCCTTGAAGTTTGCTGAATAGAAGACTCACATAGATTGTAGATGTGTGCCGTAGCTTTTATCCAGTGAGTTTGATAGTCTACAGCTCCAGTATCTCACTGAAGTATAATGCTGGGCGAGCAGTGTTTTCATGCATTGCCCATGATGAACTAAAATGAGTTTGACAACCCTGAACTAGCTGCTAACTTTGTCTTTCTGCTCTTTGATCCTGGGAAGGTAGTGTACAGTTGGTTTACCGGAGTTTTTGTTTGAAGGCAACTGCTTGAAATGACACTGAGATATGTGAGAGTGACTCAAAACAGGTTGCAGACCATTAAACCGAAACAATGAGCGGAAATATGCTATGACTCTCTGTGGCACTGACGGGGCCGGCAGAGTCAGCTGATGATTCTCTGTGGATTCATCACGGCGAGCGACCCTTTTCTCATGTACGCCGTCGTTTGGTCACAGTAATGTTTTCTGTTTTATTGCCTCCTGAGAGCAACTTGAGACCATGGCAGAAATAAAATGAAAATTGCGTTGGCCCAGGTATCTTTCCCAACGATGACCCACAAGTCATTATGGGTGTATTTTAATGGTATTTATTAAGTTTTTGTCACTTCCTGGTAAACAATAAAAAAATTGTTGATGACTCATCCTGCATTCGGGGCATGTACTAATTTTTCGTCCAAAGAAACACTTCCTCTCCGCCAGAGCAGAGTGATTCCTGATTTGTACAATCAGTTGTACAGTGAGTCTGTGGGCTGCATCTATGGCCATGCATCACTTCATAACTTTATTCAGTGATTTGGGTGAAATTGTATCATATTTTATAGAGAATATATTTGCTGGTTTTCACTCAGATGTCCTCCGGCTGCTCAGCTTCAGCTCTCTGTTATACAATGAGTTCCCTGATGGACAGATAGCTTTAGCCTAACCGCTTGCTAACTGGCTAACCAAGCTCAGCAGCCAGACTGGGTTCAAGCACAGCCTCTGGAACCAACAGGCAATAACAACACACTACACAAATGACTTACAGACTTTTCTTAACACACTGCTGACTCAACCATGTGATGCCAGGAGCCAAAATCAACAAGAAAACCACCTTGGTAGCCCACTGTATTCCTAGCAACAGTTGGTTTCAGAGGTTCTGTTCGATCATTGGTCCAGACATGTTCACTGGAAGATAGATGCCGACACTAGATCATAGTTCTACTTCCAATGTCAATCAATATCTGCAACAAGTCCCTCCGTATCTGCCTGTTTTTACATAAATAAGCGCAAGCAAATAACACTCTGTTTTGTGTTTCACGAGAACTTTAAAACCTGTTTTCTTTTTTGTTGAAATGCATTTGATGAGAGCATTAGCATGTTGCAGTGTGTAATTACAGTACATGATACAGAGAGAATCAAGCGGACACCTGTTCTGCTCAGCTTGGCAGAAAAGAAACACCCAGGTGCTCTCTGTCTCTCACCTTTCTGTCTATTTTTGTGTGTGCGCGTGTGTCCGTGCGCATCTGTGAATGAGTGTCTATGTGTAGGAAGCAGCACGTGTGTGCATTTTTGTGTGCTCTAGCTATCCCAGTGGTACCTTGCACTGGTTTTGCCTACAAGCTAGCGACCTATTTTTCTCTGCGTTGAGCGGACTAGACATTTGAAGAGAGAGAGAGGGAGGTAGAGAGAGATGAGGATGGGGGGGGGGGCAGATCAGTTCCTCTGCTTTTATTCAGGCCTGTGGATTAATTACCCTGTACCTAAACCTGATCCCATGCTGTGAGCGAGACACTTTGGCATCACCCTGATCAATAATGCATTTTTCTGTCTCTCCATTTAATTTGCACGCAGGCCCCACACGCTGGCATTACCATCTCCTTTGAAAAGTGCAGGAGACACTTGATATCCAAAGTGCAACACTCCACCCCAACCCCCATGCCATGCTCCATGACACCCCCTCCCCTCTCTGTTGCTCACTGACAAATTGATTCTCTCTTAATGTGCTGTATGGAAAAAAAATAAATAAATAAAAAAAATAAATCTCAATCCTCAGGAGTAGCGTAATAAGATACATGGCATGTTGGATTAGCGCACGGCTTTGTACACATTTGTTCCTCTTTTGGCTTAAATCGTGACACCGGCAGTTTAGGGAAAGCTTAGGTTTAAAGGAGCAAGAGGGCAGCTGCACCTCCCGAGAGAGGAAGCGCCGTGAGCGCGGCGCTACGTTTGCAGCCGTCGAACAAGAGTGCCTGTTTGTAGCAAGGTCAAACTAACGGGGGAGACAGGTAGGTCATCTGATCTTGCGTGATTTATCTGCTGTGTGTTTGTGTGCGTTTGGTCCTGCATTGAAAGGAGAGCCGTGCATCAGACTCGTGCTTTGTAAAGCTTGTGGTTTTCTTGGGTACCTAATTGCCACTCTCTAATGTTGAGCAGACCAGACTTAGTGACCTCGAGGTCTGCACTTTGAGTCTGCCTCACCTGTGGCAATCTATGACTGCTTGAGTCATCAGTGCATGATGGTTCAGAACATCTCTACATCTTGGACAATATATATATTTTTGTAATCTGGAAAGTTTGGAATATCTGGACATATCACCTGTCACCATCTGTGTCACCAAACCTGGGAACAGCATCTTTTAAAGGAGCACTGTGTAGTGTCGTATAATTGGTGAAATGCCCTGTATAGAGCCAGTGTTTTATTATTTCATTATCTGGACTACTGTGGACTTCAGAGAAGAGGACCCACAGGAAAAAAAAAGTCTCATTCTAAGGTAACAAAATGTTTTTTTTTTTTTGTTGTTATTTTTTAACTGCATGCATAACTCCGCTTTGCAGATGTTCTGTAACGTTAACAACAATCAGAGATTGTAAGGTTGTGCCAAAAAGACGAACATATTTCTACAACACATAACACTAGAAACATGGCATAAAGGACATCACATGTTGACAGATTCCTTGTCAATTCGGCATCCGAACGATCCATAAAATACCTGGTTTCCTGTTTGCTGTTGAAGAGAGTACCTTCTGATGATACATGATTGATTGTATCAGAATGTTACGGTGAGAAAAAGACAATACAAAGCAGCTGGCCTGTGGTAACATGTAGCGCTACACAAAGTATCTTGAAAGCTAATGATCAGGAAATGTTTATGTGCTGCTTAGCAACTGCATAGTCTCAGTACAATTGCGGAAGTGTTGGTAGAGCCACATAAAAGATTAAATACACAGACAAATCAAAATCTGTTGTCATTTATTACTGTTAACCAATAAATGGCGCCTGTGGAACTGTTGTATAAAAGCAATATAACACTCGAGGTTGTGATGTTATACTGAATATCAGCACGTTGTGTCTACGACTCATTTACAGCCACATATTTAATACACTACTACCTCTCATGTAATATTACTTTCATGAAAATATTGTTATGCTATTATATTGCAAATCTATCATATTACATAGATAACACAGGCCACTTGAATTTACCCAATGGAACTTTTAAAAGTTCCCTGGGTTTCAGATTTAGCTTGTATAATCAGGATGCAGCAAATATTTTCATTCAGTTCTTTCCTCATAAAATATTTGCAAAGCCAGTTTTTCATAATAATAAAATGTTCATCTTTTCTTGCCAGCGCTCTTCTTTTGTACTTGCCTTTGTTGGCATATTGCCATGCCTGT
Source organism: Nibea coibor (assembly GCA_023373845.1). NCBI lineage: Eukaryota > Metazoa > Chordata > Actinopteri > Sciaenidae > Nibea > Nibea coibor. The sequence goes on from CM041739.1 coordinate 22,900,416, forward strand.
TGTCACATTATCGCCACCACCTGTTGATCAGCAGATCAACAACAGGAAGATTGGAAGTGAATACTGTTTTAGTGCAACCATTTTGTGCGGTTTGGATCATATTTTTAATCAGATCTCAGATTCATGTTATCTAAACTCTTCCTGATCAGGATGTTTATCCACGCTATACAATACGATAATACAGACAGAGTTTGAAAAGCTAATACGGGCAGGTACAAATATAGCCATTCTAAACATCCTTTATCAGGCCAAAACAGGATACAATCAAGTATTAAATACACTGATATGACACTGACTGATTGACCTCACAAACAGCTACATTATTAGCATGTACAATCAGATCTCAGATATCAGATCCAAGCCATATTCCATTTTCATTTTTTACCTCATTGAAAAATGTTCCAGTGTCTCATGTCAAGGAGTCACAGTGGAATAAATCTATCTGAAAGCAGTGTGTTAATGGATTCAGACAAACCTCCACACATGTCAGCGCAGTGACGGGTTGGACCAAGTGAAGCAGTTTCTACCACACATGTAGAATTTCTCATGGGGACTCCACGATGAGCAGGTTAGCCGTCTCTGACATGAATTGTTAGAATCTTTCTAGAGATAATAAATGAGACTTGTCTGTTGTCTGTGCACAGTCCTCTAATTGGTTGGCTTGCAGCGTTAACAAGCAGCAAAACAATGTATAATCCATGAGCAGGGCACGCAATTTGTGGGAATCCATATGTCCAAAATAATTGACCCTATTGTAACCACAAAGCATTGTGCGCCATCATGATATCATCCCATCCTGCATGCTAACATCATTCCTGTGGATTGTTCTTGTGCAGTATGCCATCCTGTTGTCCTTGCTGTGTTTGTTCTGTAAGTTGTAATGTGACTGTACTGCTGCGGCGAAGACAGAGCTGCACATTTATTGCGCCGGTTAAGTGTTTCTGATTTGTCAGCGCTCACATGTACCTTTTTGTAGCTATCCAGACTGACATCATTAGTGCACTCAGGGCTTAGTACTTAGAAGAATGCTGAGCCAATTAACCAGCTGCCTGACTTCTGGCGATGCAGTGAACAAATAAACTCCACTTTCCACTACCTCCGTCTACTTCGGCATCTCATCTCTGTTAAGTGCGATGGAATATGATTTTAATCTGTTATTACGTTTAAGACAGAAGCTTAAAATTAATTGCTGATTAAATCAACGTTAACCTTATGACACCATTTGCTACCGAGCGATACCGCTGCGGCGGAGGAAGGGGGATTAAATGGGAGCATTTTGTTTCCATTTGGTCTGGGTGTATTGACTACATGAGGAACATATCTGTGTTGTCTACGCTTTAAATGACTGCAGAACACAACCGGAGCAGCAGTCCCTCATTTTAAAGCATGCACTCGTATAACAGAAATGTGCACTTCATATGTATGTACCAATAATTTCTCACGGGCCCCTGTGTTGTGTTGTAGGTTTATTATCTGTTACGTTGGTTTGCAGTCATTATTGTAATTCTCGTTGTGAGTTTGATAGCCATTAGAGGGAACTTTTTGACATAAACTATGTACCTTTCTTATTAAGATACTTGCCAGCAATTTGGGAACATCTTGGTATTATGTAAACTTCTGCAACACTGTGCTGCAGGTCATGATTTATAAGTACATTAAAGTGTTAGGACAACCTGCAGCTCAGATGAATGCACTAACATACGTTTCACACAGTGATTGTCAGCTGAATGACTGAATGACTCAGTTTATTGCAGCAAATCTGCCAAACCAGAAGGCCAACTCATATGGCGGAGGTCAGGGCGAAAATAATTTTTTTTTTTTTTTTGTTCTGGGAGATATTAACATCGCGTTCAGGAAAACTAATGTAACATTTTTAATTAGCATTTGCACCCACTGGTGTTTTTATAGTCACATTGGAGTTCTATGTACTGATTAGCTTGCAAAATTATAAAAGCAAAACAGCAGACAGATGCGTTAACCCAGGTGTATAAATAGAAAATGCTTGTTATGTCAGTGGGTGTCTGGTGATGCTCTAGGAAAGCAGCTGATCGTCAGTTGATGTGGGTGGCCAAATGACTCTTCATATTTCATACTTACTCTTCAAACCTGAGCTGTGTTGAAGTAAAGCCATTTGTTCTAAGGCTCCTGCACACATTGATTCTACTTTTTTTTTTTTTTTGCAGAACACACTGAGTTATTGGGTATGACCTTGTAACTGTTTACCTTAACATTTAACCTGAGCAGTCTGTGACAAAGTTACTAACTCTCCCCTAGTCTGTTGAGAGCAGAAAAAGCTATTTAAGTGGTTTATTTAATGCAAGCTAATGAAAACACAGGGGTAGTTGTTTTCCTTTTTTTTGCCTTGGATTGGAATCTACAGTCGCGAGGTGACTGTGCACTGAACTGTGTTTGCTGCTTCCACCTGCCTCTCCGTATTTGTCTCCATTACACACGGTGCTGGCCATAAAATGCCGACAGTTGTACAGTTTGTACAACACATTTGTTTGTACCACACATTTGTACCACATTCCCGGTAAATCATATTTATATGCGAGGCTGTGTGTTGTGCTCTTGAAGACAAACCTGGCATTCGACATCCTTGCTGTGTAAAAAGCCATTTTCAGCCAGATGTGGAGACATAAACCTAGCAACCAGGGTAGCTCTGGGAGACAGTAATGTACCCTTGTAACTCAATCTCTAAGCAGACCGCTGAATGGAGAAATGTAGCTTCTCTGGCTTGCACTCGTTCCCCTGTTGTGACCCCTTTCAGTTCTCTCCTTTAGCTTAGGGACTGCACTGATCCCCGAGCAGTCATTTGAGCAAGAGGAGAACAGTAAAGAGATAGCAGCATAATGTTTTGCCTTCATTTACGGTCATAGCATAGCAGCGGAAGAGGTTGTAGATAGCTTTCAATAGATTATGCCACATCAAAGTAAGCAAAGTGAGACAGTAAAGCCTCTGCAGTCTGAGTTTAATGATGTTTCATTACTGCTTTGTTTTTTTCCTCAAGCAAAATAATTGCTCTTAAACGGGTATTAGAACGCCAGCTTTCTTAAAGGTCACGTCACTAAGCTGTTGGTCTTGCCATCTAAATAATTGCGTGTTATACTTTGTGCTGTAGCTACAGTATTTCTTCTTTGAACAGGAACCAATTCAAATATCTGGCCTCCATTAATTTACCTGCTCATGCAGATTTATCCAAATTTGAGCAAAGCCTCAAGCACTGTAGCAAATCATTTAAAAGATCCATGATGGAACATAATGGCTTGTAAATATTGTAAACCCCCGAGAAGTTAGTTTGGAAATAAATAAGTTATAACAAAAAATACCTCCAGCTTTATTTGATGCATTGCCTGCATACTGAATGAGGGACTGCAGTTCTTTGTCCGCCCAATCGCAAAGGCGCCACTCAAAAAGCGGCGAGTGGTACAATATCTCCCCATCCCTCAGGGATAATTGCCTCAGACATATTCTTTGACCTAGCTCATGCCTTAACAAGCGTAGCAGTGACGAGATTGATCTCTTCGAAGTTCATAAATGATGGTTTGATTATCTTTCACACATTAAGGCTGGAATAACCTCCATGGACAGATAGCACACACATACACCAACCTGCCAACCCTGTCAACAACCAGGGGATTATGTGAGGTTTAGTGTGTGTGTGAGTGCCACACCGAAAGATACAGACACACCCGCTACAAAAAGGGTAGTCTTAGTTATCAACAGTACATTTCTGTCTGCGGAAATGAGTTCTCAGTGAAACACAAACAATAATTCAGCTAAAGACAGATCCATAATAAGTATTGTCTTTTTTACATTCTGTCTTCAGAATGACTGTCAGCCCAGTCCCTCTTCCTTTTTTTTTTTTTTTGTTTTACCAAGAACACTCTGGTCGTGTTTTCCTGTGGTCAGATATTTCCTCCATATATTGTGGACACTTTGATGGAGAGATGAGTGACAGAGAGTGCAAGGTGTTTTGTGAGATTGGACGTTGCATGACATTGCCTGGTGCTGATAAGAACCGCACTTTGCAGTTGTGTCATTTGTTAAAATGAGCTTTTGGCGGGGAAAGAGAAAAACACACACACACACACAAACATCAGTGTGGCATCTGTCATTGGCGTGCTTGTCTTTTGACTGACACATTGCAATTAAAGTTCTGTAAAAACCTGCAGGCTTGTGTTCTGAAGTATGAAATACGTTCTAATTATCAGACTTTTGTCCTGAGTATTAATCTTCTAAGCGTGTGAAGAATGGGCTATGAACACTGTTGCACACATAATATATACACACACAGATTCTTTTTTCTAAGCGTTTGGACCTGGCCTAAATAACAAGCCTGTAGAGATGGATGAGTGGCACGTTTGTGGGTGGAAATGTGCTAACATAACGGGGACGGGGACGAGGGGGGGTGAAAACAATCTATTTCTGCTGTGGTGTATTCAGCACTACACATAAACCAAATGAAGCATTTCTATTGATTGCCACTTCCTTGGATTCAACTGTTTGGGTAGGAGAAAGGGAGTCTCCTGCTATCAGCTGACACGGCTCATTGTTCACCGCGGACTAATAAAGAGCTTTACTGGTACCATTATGCATTCTCTGTGGCTAGTGACAGGCTGATGACAAGCCTTAAAGATGGAAGCCATTTCACATTTAAACAATAACAGATGGAAGGCCTCACTCACTGAATTGCCCCAGGAGACATAAACCTGCATCTTATGTCATTTTATATAGCTCAGATGCCATTATGTATCTCCGGTTTCATTCATAATGCTAACAGGCTTAACACAGATGTATTTATTTATTGGTGCAGACCATATTAAGGCTGAAGGGTGCTGTGTTAAGTTTGTTTCCTGTAAAGAAGTTATAAAAAACTAGCTGAGGTAAAAGCTAAATTAACTTTTCATTGATTTTCATAGATTGCCCATAGAGTTTATAGCTCCTTTCAATCTGATTCTCTTACCTCTTAAAATCTGCAACCAACATCAGAGTTCTAACCAAGCTGCAGCCTTCATGGCTGGGAAATGGAGCCAGTGCGGAAGTGCTAAAAACTGCACTTCCTCGAACGGGCCCTTGAAGCTGGCTACAGAACATTTCAAGCCCCATGTTAAAATGTCCAACTTCACAGCAGAAGTAAACATGTTTACAGACTGGAACAGAAAATCGTTTGGTTAACTGTACTGAGGCAGATTTTTTAACGAAGCTATTCAAATTGTATTAAAGCCTTAAGTTATAGGCATAATTAACACCATGCCCGTGATCTACATCTTTGCCGATCATCCTGGAGTTGGAAGTAGGCAGTACAGCCAACATGGCCGTGGCCAGAGCCACATATTTTGAGTTTCAAATGGCACATTGGAAACTTCTGGGTGACATCACTCATGCTGTCCATTCTGGATACTGTCACTGGTCATAACAGGGTAAATGGCAATTTCATAGGGAAAGTGAGCTGAAGTTTTAATTTGTTGAAACGAGCACAAGATCAGCGGATGAGCACAACACTGGTCTATTCACTAAATCATCAAAACAAGGAGTTTGTAGAATCAAAGGAGCCAGGGGGGTAGAAACCCAAGTCCTTAGCTGAAAACAGCTTGAATCTCATGCTATCATTCCCAGTGAAGGCACTGAACTGATTCACACTCCACAGTATATGTGAAATGGTCTGCATTCTTAACCCACTCTATAGAGGGCAGGAACAACCCTAAAACAAAGAAATTAAAGTTTGGCCTTTCTGCTCCTGTCGTCTGTACATGCAGTAATTGGCCAATCGCTTCCTTTTAATCATAAACTCTTCTTCTCTAAAGGAAAATTAAGTCAGACCATTGCCATAAAATCAAAGATTTCATGCAAAGATCATCATTCTCTTCTTCTCGTCGCCTTGTCCACACAGCCTCTGTGTCACATGATAGAAAATACTGGAGATATATATGTGTGTGTGTGTGTGTGTGTGTGTTGCATAATAAGTAAAAAGTATATCACTATAGCTGCTCGACCTTACATTGCATTTATACATTGCCACTTTAATAATATTATTGATGATAGAACCTATTTATAGATCACCTTTCATACTTGGGTTGTAGCTCAAATTACATCACAATAAAGAGGAGACACAAGAAGCGCAGGCAGATTAAAACAAGCACAAATATTGTGCAGTAAAACTCAGCAATCAAATGAATGACAAACAAAAACAGGATAAATAGCACGAAGAGCTATGCACATGTGGCACAAGAGCAATGCAATCCATGAAGGGTAAGAATTAAACAAGAGTGGCAGTCAGTTTAAGGTGATGTTGAATACATTTTCAGGTGCCGTTTGCAGAGCTGCCATCTCCTTTAGCCCTGACTTTAGTCTCTGATTGCCCACATACAGTAGTGTAGCTATAGCTGCTGAATTACCAGGAGTTCAGAGATGCCGTCAGGATTCTCTCAGCGGTGACTGAGTCGCTTGAAGCTGATGAACACAAAGAGAATGCACTGATTATGTTACTAAATGATGAAGTGCACGGGCTGCTTTGGTATTAGCAGGGAAATTGCAGGTGGAAATGCATTCATGAAAGGATACATTAATTAAATCTGGAAGGAAAACAAGCCTCACAGTGCAGGGAAATAGACGCTTTATTTGAATTTACCTGCAAAATACAGAGAGAGGAAGAGAGTCAGGCAGATACCATGAGAGAGAGACAGAGAGCTTTTTTTTTTTTTTTTTCCCCACTACGTACAATTTCAGAACACTTAAGTGATTCTCAATCCCAGCATGCCTCAGCCTGCCACTGCAATGACAGATGCTCCAAAATTGAATATAGATTTCAGTGAGCAAGGCAGGCGTGCCTGATGAATCTCAATTTGCTGCTGTCCATATTTCATAGTCACCACTATGGATAGCTCAAGGGGAGGCGGTGAGAGCACTTTGGCTGCACCTGCCAACCTGTCAGTTGGCTAGTGTCGAATGATGATCGGTACTTCATAAAGGCCCATATTTATCCCACACTAATTCATGCCCTACATCATTTTATCACCAAAATGTACATCCTTGAGTCTGGGGGAAAGGAACAGATATTGAAAAGACATGCTTCATTTCACAACTGCAGTGATCTTAAGAGAAAAAAAAGAAGCCCGCATGATGACAATTGCTCAGCAGTAGAAGATTGTAGGAACGGTGTACAGTAGCTTGAGGGTGGAACAAATGTAGAGCTTCCCCAAGGGGGGTGGAGGTGCCTTGGCTGCTGTGTACCTGGCAGTCTATTTATAGCTTGGTTTGAAATACTTCTAAAATGGCAGTGGATGCTATTGTTTTGCAACAGAGGTACTTCTGTGGAGAATTCTGCCTTTCAAAATGATGACTATTTGATCACTTGTTAGAACTGTCACAGCTTTGGCTGTAATTTAAATGGAAATGCCTTTGAATTTGCTTATGTAATCCACTTTATGACACATCGTTTGTACTTCACATTGCAGTTGACCGGTTCCCAAAGAATATCTACAGCTTCATATGAATGCATCACCGTCTGTCATCTGTGCATTCATTCCAGCGCAGTCCCTGCTTAGAACACCCAGCCCCTCTGCACTGTAGGTTTTATAGCAAAAGTCTAGCAATATTATGGTAAAAGGTTAGTACCACTGTTGATTTCACATTTAAGTGAAATCTATGTTTGTGTTTTATTCCATATTTTGCTGTTTTTAATCAAAAGAAAGGCTCTTTTGCCATGCAAGCAACATGAAAATACCTTACGAATGCCGTATAAAAGCTTTGCCATGACATATTACATTATTTTACTGTACAATTAACAGGCTCTAATATTAAATGCTATTTTATTCTGCATAAATTCCCTTAAAATGTCATTAAAAATAAAGGCTTAAATATGAAATATGTATATAAAAACATATTTCATGGTATAATTCACAGCTTTTTACTGTCATTGTTTGACAGATTTTTACCATAAAATCTACAGACATGTTTGTGTGGAGACCAGAGCGACTACAGAAAGCCAGCTTACTAAGTTGCTATTAAGCTGCAATCAATCATATAACTAAATGGTGCAGCACAGTATGCCACAAGAAATGTAGCACATAAGCAACATAATTATCGGCAGTAGTGTAAGACGTTCTCAATGGCCTGCATGTGGATGCTACTACAGGAGCAGGAGGCAATACAACAATGATAATATTGACACACACTATGATGAAGCGATGTGTTGTGTATAAGTAACATTTTGTGGGGTGGAAAAAGAAGGAATATGCGTGCAAAGTCTATGTGGTATCACTTAAATGAATAAAATCACAAATTTAGTAATGTATTCATGACAAAAAAAAGCATAAAGAAATGGAATAATACAGCACAGGTCTAGTTAATTCTTAATTGTTTTAATAACAGCTTAATTGTGCATATTAATTGTAAATGTGTTTAATTAGCGTATTAATCATTTTTATGCATCTGTAATTTAATCTACAGTAATTAAACACTGAACTAATCTATAATAATTAGGCTGGCATAATAGAAGCTCCTCACCCAAGCCTACCTGGCAACATAGTTAAAAACTGAAAAAGGCAGAGAAAATATGAACACGGAACAACATAAACAACGGGCGACGATGAAACAACCGCTCAAGAGGTGAAATTAGTTAAGTAAGCTGAGAGCAACACTGTCGTTATCTGAGCAGTAACTTCAAGTGTTTGAGGGCAATGGGCAGTGGGATGTTTGTTTGATGTAATGCCTCGGCGATATATTTTAAAACCGCTTACAGCTCCTCACTTCCTTGTAAAGTTTATGGTGCTGAAATCTAATCTAGACCCCCACAGTGGAAGTATCAGACAGATGCTCAAAGTGCCATGTAAGACGCAGATAAAGAGAGACACAGAGCGTATCTGTCTCAATGTTAATGATGATAATAACCAGCTCGCAATAACCATAAGCTACAGCAAAGAAGCGCTGCTCCTTAACCACTGTTTCTGCTGCAAGCACTAGCGCTGTTTCTGCTTCTCTCTGCTATAGCTGCCGTCATCCATGACAGTTTTTTTTTTTTTTTTTAATCTCTTAAAAACAACACTTTGGAGTGAATTGCGTGATGCCACCAGGGGGTGCAGGAGATGGCAGATCTTTCTAGTATAATTGGAGTAGACGTGCTACATGTGTCTGTGTGTGTTGCCGCATCTCATTAAGGCGAGGTATGGGCCACTGAGCCGGCTAAGAGGAACGGATAGGGAGCATGTGGCGGTGTAGTTTCCCTTCACCGCAAACCCAGCCGCTCTGCACTTTCTCTTCTTTTCAGGAGTCACGCTGAGGTCCCGGGAGCCAAGACCAGTCAAAGTGGTTCCACTTGATGCAAAGGCCCTGAAGGAGCCCACTGTCAAAATGAACACACACAGGCACATAATACAATCTACATGTGCGCAAATGTACAGAGCGTATCACATCAAGCACATGCACAGATACGGAATGCGTACGATTGCACACACGCGCAGCATTGTTATTACAGAAAACTGGAGGAAAATGAAATGTGCAAATTTCTCTGATGAAAAATCTAAATGTCAATACGGGGACACGAGCATTGACACGTGCATACAGATCACTCTGTGATGTGCTGATGACAAATAGGACGTTTTTTTTTCCTATGATAAAAATATTGACTATGTTACACATTTCATTATTTACTCCACCGCAGAGCTTTTTGTTACTTCACTATGCTGCTCTCAAGCACACACTTATGGGCCAAAGCAAAGCTTTGATGGGTTCACCCACAGGAGTGGTGAAAATGGTCCTTTCAGCACAATGATACACACCAGAAAATGCCGGTCTTACAGAAAAATTAACAATTATCTTGACATTTCAGTTATATGAGTCCATTTGATACTCCTTTTTTTTTTATATATATTGCTTCTATACTTTCTTCTTTATTTTTATGGCTGCCAGTCATGCACTGTAGATCAAGCAAAAGAGCAAGGCCCGAAGGTGTCTTTGCTTTCTTTTAAATTTTCTGGCCGCCCACATTGATAATCTTTCATAAAAGAGCTGCACAGCTCTTATTTAAAATCACAGTCGATTGTGTTCATGCAAATGTACTCGCATTTTTGATTCGTAACACCTTCAACTGATGCTTATGATGACACGCATACAGTATCCCCCGATTCTTGGTGATAGATAACTGGCAAATCCCACAAATCCTTAAAACTACTACTTGAGAGTTTATTTTTGTTTGTTTGATTGATTTTTTTTTTTTTTTTAAACAGAACACCTGATAAAACTTGAAAGCTGCATCAGAAATCCTGTTCAGTCCAGACCCCTTCACTTCACACACATTAAGACACATCATACGTAAGTTTCAGTGAACAGATGGGTTAGAGTTGGCTTTCACTGTTGAGGAGGGGAGGGAATGTGGAACAGAGAAGAGGACCATATTTCAAACACAATGGATGGTGATGACACAAAATCTAACTAAAATCTAAAAGTACAGCAATAAGACTATAATTTAATTTGGAAGGTCAAACAAAGGTACAGTAGGGGCTTAAAGTCATGTGATGTGTTATCAGGTTCATGTTTTGAGGTTGATGTTTGGATTTGAATTAGCTTTAAGGGTTTAAGTAGAAATAATAATAATAATAAATAATAATAATAAATTGCTTGAGCGAGAGAGTGAAGACAAAGAAGAAAACAGTCACAGAAACTCATGTCAGTGATTTTAGAAACAGCAGCAACACCAGGCTATCATCCATCATAAGAGATGTCCAGCATTAGACACTACTGGCCGGTTATTGATTTTGCAAGACAACATTTAGGCTACCGAATCTTGGATGCGACCATCCCCTCATCACATCGACTATATTAAGAGCCCATTGATTTCACGTTAGCACAGATACTTATCACCTAGTTAGCTTACAGCAAGACTCCAAAAAAAAATCCATCTTTGCACTCACACCCTGTAGGCTTAAAAGGTGGAGGGTTTAAATAAAGTAGGTTGTTTCCTCCATTAGCAAACAGCAGCTCTTTTCCATTTACAACAAACTCCGAAACACCATTAGACAACAAAACTATTAAATCAATCAAACCTTCTTGAATCAGTCCTGCTCCATCTTCCGCTTCTGTCTCCATTCTCTATCCCATTTTATATTTCACAGCATTATACTATATCAATACACAGCTGCTTTGTATGTCTCACTTGAGAGAATTCATACAGCAAACAGAAACATGGCTATTATAATAATTACGTTAAAACTTTTAAGTGGAAAAGCCTTTGCCTGAATGTCTGGTGAACTCATTAGATTTAATACTTCATATGCGTGTACTGTTTTACCTCCTGTCACACTGAAGCTTGTAAATAAAGTAAAATCATGTCATAACATGAAACATAACAGCATAATTACCCATTCTGTGTCTCAGCTGTGTTGTGTTCATCACATTCACATTCACGTTCATGATTATAGGAGCTTTTATAAAACAAAACATATATTATCTTAACCACAGCCCTGTCGTTAATAGTGTGTGAGATCAAGTCCTTTATTGGCGAATGCGTATTAGCAAAGAAAACTATGTAACGGAGGCCAGTGCATTTAAATCTTCATAAACAACGCTGAATGTGAAACCTTCTCCGTGTGGAGGAGTGGGAGTGATGGATGTAATTTAATGGCTGACATTAGCTTCCTGGAGGGCCTCACTCTCACATCTTCAATTCCTCCACCTTCACTGGAGCAGACCAACTTCTTCATTGACGTAATAATGTGTTTAATTGTTTTCTTGTTGTTGAGCCCACTGAGTTTTACACTGTAAAGAAGTATAAATCAGGCGTGCATTTACAAGCAATCATAATCACAACATGCTCACCATTGAAAGCGAGGTATAAAAGATGCCCAGCTGTGCAAAGCAATTGGTTCTGCTTTAATAGCTGTGCATTATTAGTTAAAAAGGAAATATATTCAGGATCAGGAGTTTGTTTTGCGTGCGGTGTAATTTCTGATTATTCTGATTTTCTGACTGATTAAAACATTTCAAACTTCTTTTCTTTTGCAATGATATCAAATTGTGTTACAGTTCCTTTTTTTCTGGGAAATGTGTATATATATATATATATATATATATATATATATATATATATATATATATATATATATATATATATAACCCATATTTACATTGCCAAGTTCATTCAAAGACTCTGGTTTTGGGCTACTCATAGTGACTCGGCATGTAGTATTATTAAAATCTGATTTGATATAATAGGCTACCTGCAGCTTTTCCACTACGGCTTCATTTTTGCTCTCCCAGAATGAATCCTGCTGCTAATGAAAACCTTGGATATTTTTCTCGCTTTCAGCTGACCAATAAAATGGGAAGAGAAAAAAAAAAACAAAAAAAACATCCCATTTCCCAGTATGCTCCTCACCATTCTCCATACTACAGCACGAAGCACCAATCATCAAGGTGTGGGCTGTGGTTGTTAAGAACAAATGCTGATGAAGCTCTGATGTCTATAACAGCATCCAGGTGCTCTTGCATATTAAGACACTTTATGGTCACATAATTAAGGAGAGACACTATTGTCTTGATTGGTGTGCATCTTGATTCCAGGTGGCACATAGCATGCTAATGCATCTTCTTCTTCATCTCCAAATCAAGGCTAAATTTGTGGCTTGCATCGAGGTTGATGATGACCAGAGTACACCAGATTGTCAGACAAAGGTTATTACATCATATTGTGTGCAATGATTTACTGTATTTCCGCCTGAATCCGTTTTCTAAGCTCAGTAAATACACAGGGATTTGTCATTGATAGCACTGGAGACATACTACTAGTGTCTAATGTGCTCTGTGAGGCTCCACGGATACAGAGCGGATCTTGGAGGCAAATCACCAAGAACTGTGGCCTGATTATGGCGATTATTCCATCCTGTGCCAAATGTCATGGCGAATCATCCGATAGTTGTAGAGCTATTTTATTCAGAGCCCATAGAGTCGACCTTATGTCTGTGCTAAAGGGAAGCCAGAAGATTGCTAAACTCAGGAGGATACATCGTCTAGGCTCCATGAATATGTATGCAAAATGTTAAATCTATCTCGCAGTTGTTGAGATGACTTCGGCCTGCTGGTGATGCTTAACGAAAATCATTTTGGTTCATACATGAACGCCTGTACAAAATGCCACGACAATCCATCCAATAGCTGGCTTCACCATCTGCTAACTAGCAACGCAAGCATGCTAGACACTAAAGATCAGTGCCAAGATTGAGCACCTTTTAGTATGTATCATTTGTGTCTAATATCGTCATATTAAGATGATTGGGAGAACCACATCGACATCAAGGAATTCATTTTTCAATCTGGAATGTCAAAGACATTTCGCTCATCTGTAAAATCAAGGACAGACCAAAAAAAAAAAAAAAAGAGGGTCATTATAAATTCAGCAAAATCACCCCCTTCACAGCCCATCAATATTCTGTGGCCATTGTGAAGAACTGGTTTCAAGCTTAACGAGGGGATCCAACGGATAAATGATCAAAAAACAGGACAGCTATTGTCCTTGAACTCTTAATGGCGTACTAATAGCGCATGGTGTCAAGAGTGATTTTAACAAGAGTGTCCTGAGTCAAACTTTTTTTTAATCTCTGCCTTTGGACTTAGAGGAAATAACTCTCTGTCTCTCTCCGTCTCTCTCTCTGTCTCTCTCTCTCTACCATCATTGCCATCTCAGGCACGCCTTTTGCATAATCACCATCCTGTGTTTCCTCCTGCAGTCTGGATAAGGGGGCTCATTATAGTAGAGAGAGTAGATGCTAGGGACCAGTGTGCATTTCGTAGCTTGCACTGTTTGCTAAGGAGCTGGAAAAAAGTCACGAATTTCTGCACAAAAAAAAAAAAAAAGGCTTTAAACAAAACCCTTACCGTGGACTCACGTGTAAGCCTCGCTTGGGTTAAAATAAAATCGAACACGTCGTGTGATTTACTCGCGTGCTTTGAAAACCGATGTGCTACTATCTATTTCGTGTCTCTTCTGTGTCCGTCTCATTTCCAAGAATGGTGTTTCACACAATGTTTGAAATTGTGATATTCGTGTATTGATTCTCATTGTGGCTTTTAAGCTTACCTGTAATTACTCTTCTTAGTTCTACTTCTTCCCTCTCCTCTCTTTCCAGATAAAAGACCGAAAATAGGGAGGACCACAGCAAAAGCAGAGTGAAAAGAATAGGCCATGGCTGTGGGGATGATTGCTTCTCAAAGTGGTAAGCAGCACACATTTACAGTCTTTTAACAGGTAACTTTATGCTAGAGAGAGATGGACAAAGAACATATGGAAAATCCATTTCTGTGGTCTCTCTCTGGTCAAGTTGACATGGTTATGTTACTCAGTACATGTAGCCTATCTTCAGCTTCAGTTTGGTCCTCATTCAGTCATTTTTGTCTGTTTTTTTTTTTTTTATTATTCCTGTGTTACATTTTTCTTTCTTCATTTTTGTCAGAAAGTCTAAAAAATCCTTCTCCAATCAAGGTCCCTTTTGAACCCGTACGCCTGGAATTTATTCTCAACCTCTTTTACTGGACTTTTATCCAGATACACACTTTTAGCTATGTAACACTGGACCTGTTCAAAGCTTCCAGCTCCATTAGCTTTATGTTCTTCGTGTCACAGAGTTGCAGTGTTGACTCGGTGTCCCTTGGTGCAGGCTTTCTGACCGCTGACACCTGAATCATTGTTGTATAATGACTTGATCCCTCATCAATGCGGCCAGGGCGAGCGGGTCAAAACAGCGGGATGGGTTCACATTGTCACCCACACCTTCTCTGTCTGACCAGGACCTTTAAATGTACAATGAGTGCATGAACCCCTCAGGCTTCTAAAGAATGCACCTGTAATTCATAAATAATTTATGGTTAAGCATTGCACAGTACAACATGTACTGTGTATTTCTCTCAGTGCGTTGCTTTTGGATGAGAATAGGAAGACATTCTGAGGGCATGTGTGTTGCATAATTAAGTTAGATATTTGTTATGCAAGTTTATTATTATTAATGCTCTATCATCATCATATCAAAGCTGTGTTCATGTCAGAGATGCACTAATGAAGAAACCGTCCGATGCAGGTGTCTCAAACGTGAGATGACCTGCTCTTTTCATGAACTAGTCTGACCCGGTAAATCCAGGTGAAAGCTGATCCCTCATTAATTTCGGTTCTTAACGCTGCTTCAAATTATCACAGGATAAGGAATGTTTGAAGGGAAGCGAAGAAGCAATTACAGATACAATTTAAACCCTCCTAGCATTAGAACATGAATTCTTCAAAGGGGAGATGCAGCTGAATATTCTAACAACAATCTTAGTAATTAGGGTGAACAGCTACAGTAGTACGTGATTTTCTTGTGTCGATGTCATTTTTACTGCACTATGCTATACACCTAAACAATCACAGCAACATATATGTTTTCCTGCCCCGATAAACATAACATACATAATTTGCTTTGTGATGCAGTAATTCAGGGTGACTGTCTAATGGCTGACAACATAGATAAAGGTAAATGCATGAAGGGCAGTGGTTTAATATGTCACATATCATTTAATTAAAACACCTTTCGCTGTGCACTACTGTGATAAACATCACAGAGCAGTGCATCCCCTTCAGACAGGTCAGTTTTAGCCAGACACACTGAGTGCAAATCCATCATTTCTTAAGCCACTTCCAGGATTCATGCAACAGAACAATCATCCTGACAAGAGTTTTAATTTACAAGTCAAACTCCAGAGTCTAACTCCGTGTGCCAAGCTTTTGTCAGATTTGAAATTGCATGTCTAAATTTGTAAGCGCGCGCGTGTGTCTGTGCAGGCATCCGCGGGGAGTGCGCACACATGCTCGTGCGTACGTTTGTGTGCCCAAACTTGAGCGTACGCATGGCTGTGTAGGCAAGTGCGTCTGCATCTGTGTTTGCGGGGAGAGAAAGAGATAGAAAAGCAGCAGAGGTGATGTTGTGTGAAGAGAAGGGAGGCTGCAGACAGATAGTGTCATTCCCTCAGTATCACCATCAAATCTTAATCTCCCGGCTCCTCATGGGAGGAGCCAGCCGAGCATGGGATTGTGTTTTGCATCTAAATCAAGATGTCGTGTTCCTTCAGCGAGGCCTTTATTGAGATAAAGTCTGATGCGTCTCTTCTCGACTTCACATACGTTTGGATGAGCAGGCTGATCACCCAGCTGTTGTTGTTTGTACTAAAATTGTTAAATTCAGTTGCCTCGTAACTGTAACATCTCTAGTCAATTAAAGAAAGGAGGGAAAACAAAACTACCAAGGGAGTGTAGTTAAGTTATCCAGCGCTGTGGAAGTTTCATTGTATTGCATCATGGGGGGCTGAGCTGTCATGGCAGTCAATACCACCACCAGCTCAACCCAGAGGCTGTAATTACATATTAATAATTTTCGTTTTTCTCTCTAATACTCACTCATTGACAGTGTTCACCATATCTACTTGTTGATTCAAAGCTCAAGGCTAAAATGTTGGTCCAAGAACCATATTGGTTACCACATAGGGATTAAACAGGCGTCTTCTGATTAGTGGACGACCAGCTCTACTCGCCCTATTTTGTGCAGCGAGAGAAAAATGTCTTTCCTTATGTTGTCTTGTAGAAGTTTGTTGTGTTCAAGCATGTAATGTAAGGAGCATTCTGCACCTGCTGTGTTTTAAGAGTGATATTACTTCAGATGTTGAGGCAGTCTGTCCTGAAATGTCCGGCTAAGGTATTTGTACTTTATGTAACGCATCCATGCCACCTTCGCAAAACAGTCCTCGCACCCCCATTATTGTCTGTGTCTTTCTCAGGAAAAGTACAGTAGAGATAACAAGTGAACACACACCATCTGGCCCTTATCGCAATGAGGTGTGCTTCCTCTACATCCTCTACTAGCAGGAAATGCCCCTTCCTCCTCTGCACTACCTTCTCCTCCTCACAGTTGGGAGAAGAGGTGAGCAGTCACGGGGGCACGTTCCATTTTCCTGATGCCTCTGGGGTTGCCCCTCAAAATTCTCACCTGACACACCTAATTCCCTGTAAAGCTACACACACACACACACACACACACACACACACACACACACTGTGACAGAGCTTTTAATTATGTGTCGGTGCATGAGTGTTTATCCGTAGGGATTAGGGATTCTGGTGCTGACATTTGCGGATAGGCAACATGATTTGTTTTTTTTTTGGTTTTGCTTTTCTTATTTGTTGTTATTTTTTTTATTTTTATTTTTTTCCTCCGGTGAAGTGCTACATTTTCCCCAACATCAATTGGATGTGGTATTATTAGATCTGGCTGCACACTTTCAGATATGAAAGGGAAAAATAATCTCTCTGAAAGAGGTAGGCTCTGACAGCATACTGAGACGTAATGGAAAGCCTGGCTGCTGTTTCAAAGAGAGAACACAGTAAGAAGACTAGTTTAGAGAGGGAAGCCTGTTCACTGCAGACAAACAACAGGGATAATGCAGCAGGGATGCTCAATTCATTGTGCTGTACCTATCGTTCTGATTTATTATGGATTTTTTTTTTTTTTCCCATGGAGCTCCACTCGTAGCTTGAAGGCAAAGGCGCCTAGGACAACTGTGTGAAGGATGCAGTGGAGATAATATATAGAAAATAAAACAAATATAGAGCATGCTGTCTTGGAATCTACAATTGTTTTATTTCTATTTTATTACAACGAATGGTCAGAAATTGTATTTTTTTTTTCATTACAATCAGATAGACAGTTGGTCTATGGATGCATTTCTTTTTTCTCATTTCTTGAACGACACATTAATGGTAATGGGAAACACATGGCATTCATCTTGTGTATAATAATTTCTGTGCTGCCCACATGCCTCATTATTCCCAGTAATAGAGTCACATCTCCACCAAGTCCATTGATTCATCATTATTTTCTCAACCTTTCCTTTCAAACGCATAATTTGAAGGCTGGCAGATGCATTGTATAAGATGCCAAATGATGCTATATTGTTGTTGTTGTTGTTGTGTGGATGCGCCTGATATTATGTTCTGCTGAGTGTTCTGCAGTCTGAAATCTTTGGGGAGTAGGGATAGATTGAACATGAACACAAACACATTGTCGAACTTCTCATGACCTCTGAATGAAATGTTAAGTATATTTTAACATATGGTACCTTTAAAGGGCCCGTGTGTAAGACCTTCAGTCGACAAGGCCTCTCTTTCCTTCTTGAAGGAATAAAAATATATGTTTTGCTATCATTGTGCCTGAACCACAAAAAGGATCATTCATTAACAGCAATTGTTATTTTCAGGTGATTATACAGGAATGAAAAAATCCTTCTGCATTTTCCTTTTCTGCCATGTACTGCTCTTAAATCTCACACACTGAATCACTGAACCCGGAAACTCATAAATGTAGTGTACTGTAAACCATCGTTGCTACTAGACAAGCCCACTAGAAGATTCTAACAGCTTTTTTTTTTTATCTCACATTATATAATATAATATTATATTATATCAATTATGTAGCATCAAAGCATTGTATCACTTAAATCTCACCACACACACACACACACACACAAACACACACAGTGTAATGGGCATAGTTATGTAAGTAAGTAAATATAAATAAAGTATAAGTATACTTTCACAGTAAAAGTATGAAATATCAAATAGACGTGATAATAACAAACACAACAACAAGTAGGGATAATAATAATTGATTGCCATATTGATCATTTGAACATTTTAATACATGCAGAAGAAGCTGATGGTCATTCTGATGTGCATTCCATCTCCCCAAAATAATCTCTGAGTTAGATAAAGTGACAGTATTTCCTCATTTCTCATCAGGCTGCCCCGTATGTTCAGGAGCTCCTCACTTACCCTGACGGCAGTTAATTTTGTGCCACCCGTATTGTTGGGTCACGTGTCACATCTTTTAGAAGGTGGATCTGACATCAAAAACTCATCGTTTCTTTTTGTTTAGTATGCCTAACCTTCCATTATCCACTGACCCTGTCCTCAAAATGCTATTATGAGCTGATTAGGGAACTGCCAGCACTGATCAGAATTTTTGGCCTTGATTAGAAAATATTCAGCCCTTTTGTTACTGTCAAGAATGATCAAGAGGAGACAAGGTTTGCTAAGTGAATGAACGTGACTGGGAACACCATTATCATCAGCGCTGTAACACAGTGGCCCCCTCATCTCTGAGAGAGTATATTAACATGCTGGCACACTGTCATCCCTGTGCCCTATAGACCAGATGGGCCTCATTCAGGTCTTTCACGAAAACACAGGCGTGAAGGGATCTTAAATGTCAGTCTCAATATCACCAAAGGCATAATTAAGAATGAGCTAGCAGAAGGACGTGTACTCTTGTGCCTTGGTTAGATAGCTGTATCAGGATCATCACAGGTTGAAGTGCGAAAAAAAAAAAAAAAACATGAATGAGCCCAGTATCACAATGCTGCACATAAAGATTTGTATTTTTAGCTTAAGAATTCCATGGCAAGTATCATCATACATGATGTTATTTAAAATAAACAGCGGTCTAGTCCAGAGACACCATCAATCTGTAACAAATTGCTAATTTTAATAATCGGTTCAGCATTTTAAAGAAGATTATTGATTCTTAGAAAATGTATTCATTGATTCATTAATCTCTGTTTGTTATAGAGTCATAAGTAACATGAATTTTAGCTGCTGCCTGTAATTTATCAGACTTGCATCATTTTTATGTAGACTTCATTTTCATTCCTTGTTATGTATGTATTTGGACATTGTTTGCACACAGCTAACTCTCCACTGGGCCTCCATGTTGGCACTGACTAAGGTTACCAGGCAATTTGTGCTGCATCTGCACAGCCGATAAATGCAAACTGATATGCATGACGGGAAGGGAAGCTTGTAAGCAGACAGCAGAGAGAGAAGTAACCTTTGACAGCACCAGAGCTGAATGAGAGAGGCCAGGAACCAGGTGTTTATTAGATGTTCCTATTCAAGCCTTTGCCCACTTCGATAACCCACAATTATTGCAAACTGTAATAACAACGTGCATTGTGGGAAATCAAAGGGTATGCTCCCTGTGGCTTTCTTCCCTCTGTGTGTGTTTTTTTTCTGTTGTTTTCCATACAGGAAATGTGAGTCTTCTAATTAAGTCTTGGAGGGGGAGGATGAAGCTTCTTAGTTGGCCAACTGTGATCAGCTATCGCAAACTCAACTTCGATGTTTAATTTATGTGCGCTCCATTATTTATGGATGCCGTGATCTGTGTGCATATGGAGCGTGATGCAAACTTTGGGTCTGTGCAGTGTTTGTGAGTTTGGCACAAAGAGCGAACGAAGAAATCTAAAATGCGAGGAAGACTGTTGAGTGGAATATAGTAGGATCAGTGTAAATGTGGTCTGTCTGATCGTCTGTTTTCCTGTCTTCTTCTCTATCCTCACTTACATACATCCTCTGCACATTACAGGAATGCACTCATAATATGTACATGCAGATGCATAGTATGTAAACCCATGCACACACTGGATATGTTAATTAAAACATAATCTCTGCATTCCTGACCTCATTTAAATCCAAAATTGCATCATTTTACATTCAAGGCTAATAGTGAATTATTAATGTGGAGACCATTTTTGTACCCATTTATAAAGGCCTGACCCAATCAGCTTTGCGTATTCAAAAGTGTGTCTCCAAAGGTGACACCTACACTCTCCCTGTCTTCTGCACACGTCCTCTAAAACCCAATTCCTACAAACGCCATCAACAGCAGCAGATGAAGATGATCTGGGCTGTGAAGGTGGATAGGGTAATAACACCCATGACACCGCTGCCTACAATGGCCAAGAGTGTTTATGTTCCCTCCACTTCAGCCTTAAATGTGCAGTGATGCGGCTCTAACCCGCTGAATATTATGCACCAAGCCAACTGAGGGCTAAATCCATGCCTAAAAAATGGCTTGGATCAGCAGGTGACTGGAGAGGATAGACCGGATTTGAAGAAGCAGAATTTGTAGGGAAAAATAAATATTTCATGGAACATTCTCTCTCAACACAGTTAAAAAAGAGGGGGGATACACATCAACACTATAAGGGATCTGACTATGCACAGATACAGTTCCTGAGAGGGGCTAATACAGTTTCAAAGAGTAAGGGTACTGGCTTCATACCTGGGGTAAGTTTATAGCGCACTGGCTTTTGGTGACAGGGGAATCTCAAATTCTTTGTTTTTCATAACCTATTACTGCAAACTAGCTCTGCTTCTCAAGATATCGCTTGCTATAAACATATTTTAAAAGGTTCTTGCTACAGATGATGGAGTCATCTTATTATAGGTAATAAAAGAATGGGATAGTGTGAAAAATGATCATTTTAGCAAGTCTGTTTAATGCAAAAAATGAAAAACTAAATGCATCATGAACATAAGACCAAGAACCTGGCACATAGTAGTAATTAGTCCTCTCATCACATCTAATTAGCTGTCATTAGTTAGTTTCTGTGTCACAATTTGATAGATTTTCATCTGCAGAATGAAACAAAAATATTACACACAGATCACAGCAATCAATCCATGTTATGCGGTTGTTGACCCCACAACGCTTTCAGACAAACGCAAGCATCAGAGCAGACTGTGTCTTTAGCTGGAAGAGTGAAGCAATAGTGCAGATTGAAGTGGCAATGCTCGGTCAGCATATATAATGCTGAGAACACAGTGAGTGTTTTACATTAACAGCAGGACATCAGAAAGAGGCACGGGCACTGTATTTTCTAACAGGACTTTATGAGAACGGACGTGTCGACTAGCTGTGTGGTAGGGTTTAACCTGCATACCAGATCCCCAATGTAACTTGGTGAATACACTATGACTGGCTGGAAGTGCTGATAGGTAAATGGCCAGCGGAGCAACCTCAATGAAACAAACAAGCCTATGCAGGAAATTAGACTGAGAGGAGCAATACTGCACCTAACAAGCTTACAGCACTTTGAATAAGGTGATTGAGAGGGAGGCAGTTTCCTGGGCAGAAGCACTGGACCATCAACCTTCAGTCTCACATATCCTATGGCCCATGTCCAAGAACTACACACACATACACACACAAACGGCAAGGTGAGAGGAGACACTTAAGGGCCTCTGCTTCACTGGAGCTGCTCAGTGTCCAACAGAAAAACTGTGGTTGTGCTGCATACCAAACATCCTAAATGAGAATGTATATTACTGTTTTTTTTTTGTTTTTTTTTTAATTGGGAGCGTTGCTGAAGAGAGCTTTTAGGTAGTTCTAACTTTTTACCACATTGCAATGACCATGTCATCGCAATCTGTACCATTGCATGCTTTTCACAAGCCAATCAGAGCGCCAAAGACTTATATATGTGAAGCTTCAAAGATAAAAATGATTTAGACCGAGTTTGCTTCATTGATACACAATCAACCTTGGTACTTTAAAAAAATATATATATATTGTCAATATTGTTATTATCAATTGTCCATTCAGTTTAAATTCTTGTAGGGCCAGGTGTGATGAGCACAGTACATTTTTCTTCACCAGAACCAAATCCCAATCATTTTTTGTAACATGTTGTGTTTTACTGTAGCTGATCTAACATTTTCTGTGGTCTCATTGGTTGTGTTCTGAAAAGGTCAAAGTTAAACTAAGTTGATCTTTGAGCACCGCACTTGGTGGTAATTTCAAGCCATGCGCACCATTGAGGGTAACCCTTTGCCTACTTGGGTGACATTAATCTCCCCGTACGAAAACAGTGGCTCAACCAGTGCAGAGCGGTTTTACCACTGATCATGTGCAGTGGCCTTTATATGTGTGAGGGGTTATAAAACCAACTAATGGACTCCTGATTTCTCTAGGCAGGGATATCTAGAAGAATACAGGCTAACCAGTAACCCAAGCAAGGCCGGTTTGATCCCCAACAGTTAAAAAGGGTGCATGCATGTGCTTTCAGCTGGACGGCATTGTGATTGTCATCCACCGCCAAGTGTCTTTGAGCAAGTGGCAATACCTACAACTACTCCAGGGGCACTTCACTCTGGCTGACACTTTGCTCTGATCCCTCTGATGAAATGCATATCCATTTGTATGTATAAGCTGGGAAGGTTATGCAAAGAGACTGATCTTTGAACTACAACAAAGACAGAACTGATGAATACATTGTGGTAAAATCAGCCTAGACACGCTTCAATTTCTCCAAGCACTGAGGTACCCACCTGATTACAAATCCTAAACCATACCCAGCCTGGGAAAATAAGACAATATTAGTATATTGTAATATAGTATCTTTAAAACAGGAGGAGGAACCACTTTCTTCCACCACCCTATTTTACATCATGAATCCTTTTCCTTTTTTGATGGACTTAGTCTTCAGCCATTTAAAGGGAAATATACGATGCGGGTAGCTCATAAGACTACATTTTATGTGTTCAATTGGGAGTCGGAATGGTCTTGAGTGATGGGCTTGGTGAGGGAGTGGACTTCAGTTTAACGCCTGACTGAAGGTGAACCTGACCTCTTGTGTGGGCTGGAAGGACAGTAAAACTCCAAGCAGTGTAGCATAAGCATACACAGCAAGTATAGTGGCTCTGAGGGGTCATTACCCCAAGGAGATGTGCTAGGAACACTGCCAGGCTGAGGCCATTATCAGTTTGTTGGTACAGGTGATTATGGTTTACTGTACCATAAAAAATCATATAGCGCACTCATCCTGAACTATATTTAGTTGGCCTGCTGTATTTACAGATATTGTGTTTATGTTTCTAAGTCACTTTCGCTATATTCAAAGTGGCAGCCCATCCAATATAAGGCATACACTGTATTTTGTTTTTAAGAAGACAGACAATTTTGATGGACACTTTTGGCAACCCCTATCAAATACTTTCAAGCCAGCAGAATTAATGAAAAAGAAAAGTGTGACAAAAAGAAGCCTCTATGGGAATAAACAGGAACAAATGTGGCATTTAGAAACTAGGCAGTAAATAAGGGAAGGCAAAGCATGCTGGGATGCAGAGGGGTGTGAAGAAATTGGCCATTTGTCAGCTTGGATAAGGTCACTATGTAACTTGCAAACAGCACAGTAATTGACTGCATTTGGGATGTTATAGCTAATGGTGGCTCAAATGAAAAGGCATGGAACTTATAATGATGTTCCCTGCTTATTATCTCATTTCCAAACAAATGAACATCATCATCATCATCATCATCATCATCATCAGTGCCATAATCATAATTAGGGCACTATGTCCTGCAAACAGCAGGAGAGGTGTCAAAGGGCAAAAAGAAGGAAAACTCCCCCAGACACTGCCTTTGATGACTCCTTCACGTACATGTCGTTGAATCAAGAGTTGATCATCATGCATGGATTAAATGGAACATGACAGGGTAATACAATGTCAGAATTTATAGCATGAAGTGTGCTGTGTTTGTGTTCTGAGCACAGCTAAAAGGTAACATTTATGGCATCTTACTGACATGAGGAAGATGCGCACAGTTGTGGGTAGCCTTCTTAATTAAGTTTGCAATGCTTGGATGAATGCATTTCAGATAGAACCTAATTGCTTATGCACACATTTCATTCACATTGAGGAATAGACGGAGAGTGTTTGACTACAGTAATGAAAGAAAAAAAAGTAAATAAAACAGTAACGCAAGTCACATAAAAAGACATTTCAGAAAGTGACCACTGAGCTTCTTTATATTTGTCCATTCTGTGTTTGTATGCCGCGTGATATGGTGCCTTCGCCACCAATGTTTTCACAAACATGTAGGAGCGCCATAATGAGATGTGCTAGATAGCAGGAGTGTTTTTTGATGGGACAGCAAACAGCATCCCCGCAGCTGCACAATGAAGATTACTAATTATTCCCACACACTGTAAAAACATTATTACCTGCTGTGTTTGACCCTCCTGGCAAGTAATACATAAAAGCTACTCTCACAGCTTGGAACTATCTTAGAGTTTGGAGGAATAAAATGAATGAGGAGTCTTTGCTTGCAGAATTTCTATTGTCAACTACTGTTCTGCATTCTAGTACTGCCTCATGATGTGCCATCCAAAGCGTGTTATTTTTGACAGCAATTATAATTTTTTCAAAATTAAATTTATAAATGTCCAAATAGAGTAGTTTTTACATGCAGTCCAGACAAAAATAAATGAATGTAAAAGTCTGTGCAGCAGATTGAATGTTTTACTCCAAACTTACAGCACAACTCAAGCAAACAGCAACTTAATTAAAACTATATGTTATGATTATTGGGGTCTAGCTTTAATGCATTCATCCAAGCATTGCCGACTTAATTAAGACAGTCCCACGGTCAAACATATGCCATATGTCAGTAAGATGTAACCTAACCTTTTAACCGTAGTTTAGACCAGAAACACAGTGCTCGACAGCCCATAACTAATTGCATTGCAGTAGCATCTTTTATTAATTTTGAAGTCCATGTACAGTAATTAACTCTTAGGGTCCTCACCCACGTTTAACAGCATACGGTGCCTACTTCATATATTGCTGTGTAGAGTGTCCCTTGTGCACACACGATGAGGGATATAATGATCTGGCTTTTAACAATGTCATATACATATATCTTCCATCCAGTGGAAATATATGTTTTGTATATATGACCAGCTTTTAAAAACAGTCCATAGGAACTCATCAGCCATAAATAGTAGTTATCCCAACTGAGATACCAATTAGTGCAGTTTTGATTAATAACAATTTGATTAATAACAATGTCATCCTGACAGCAGTTATACTAGAAGAAATTGTTACACTGGAGACAATGGAATGGCCATCAAACCAAGCTTCTGGTGAATACTGTCACTTGGACCATTTCTGACTACACCCCTGTCGCCCTCGGGGTCTTAATAACTAGCTTTAGTCGCTACTGAGAAGGATGAATGGCAGTGATGCTAGGCAGCTGGCTCTCTATGGCACCCTTATCTTTCAACTTGTCTTTCCCGGTCTTGTTTTAATTAGATTAAAAGTTCTCTGCACCTCTGGGGAGGAGCTGCAGACCTGGGTCAGTGCCTGAGCCATTGTGTGCAGAACTCTTTGTGTGTGTGTGCGCGTGTGTGTTTTCAATGGCTGCCAAGGTTTCTCTGCTAGGGTACTCGGATTGCTCAAACTGTGCCACTATGCAAACTTGTTGGCATTGGCATTGTTTTAAGGTGACTCAGTGGGTAAAATGCAGCAGGTTTACCCTTGTTTGACTTTAACAATAGAAAAGACTCTTTTTCCACCCAAAATATTTTAACTGAGGTACATTATTGACTCGTTAGCTTTGTCCTTGCTCCTCTGAGACGGATATTCTTTCTTTAACAATTCAATGTTCCCTTGCTTATTTGGCTGTTTATCAGATGGCAGATGTATGCTAAGCATCCTGAGGGTATTAAAGCTGTACCATAAAGAAAATGCACAATCTGTGAGCTCTGTATATCAATCTACTGTCTAAGAAGCCCAGATTTCAGATCTAGAAATCTGCATGCAGTTTCCCCCTATTTTGATGGTCGGAACATTTGGTAAGCAGGTTGACAGCCTCTCTTCATGGCGTCTAGTAATTCTGCATTAAAGCTTAGAAAGGCTTTCCATTGATAAGGTTTCCATGTGCTGCTTTTTTAAAGACGAGATGTTCAAGCTCTATAATGAAAACTAATGACGCTTAAATCTGCTCTGAATGGAAAATCATTGTGAAACAGACTCATACCGCTTTACTCTGTATTTCTCGTAATAAGACAAAATAGTTTAGATTTATTGTCTGGACACATTTGCTTAGCACTGATGAAATATATACAACTTGGAACTACCTACACTCCCTTATATCTGATGGAGATAAATGCTTCTGCCAGTAGTTCGTCCCAGTGCATCTTCTTTATGGTGTGGGAGAAAACAAAAACAGCTGAATGAATTCAGAAGTTGTTAGAGCTGGGAATCTTAATAAATCTCACAATTCAATTATGAATCTTGATGTTATAATTAGTAAATCTCAATTCAATAAAAACAAGGGTGAGTGCTGCATTTTGGCTCCTACTCCAGTGCACTGTGTGCCAAACCGGTGACTCCTGTCCTTTACCGACTGAGCTGCAAATAAAACATGACTGACAGTTACACTAACAGGTCTTGATGAGGATTATTTGCAAATCGATTCCTATGTGAATCTTGTTTTACTTCACCAAGCTTCATCCATCAACACAGGTGGAGCACGCACTTTCCAAATGTCTTCGCAGCTAGGAGTAATTGTCAGGTGTGTTGGAGGGATGCCAGATGCGTGACAGTCTAAATTACTATTTCTTGCTCGGA
Source organism: Nibea coibor (assembly GCA_023373845.1). Taxonomy (NCBI): domain Eukaryota; kingdom Metazoa; phylum Chordata; class Actinopteri; family Sciaenidae; genus Nibea; species Nibea coibor. The sequence continues at coordinate 22,927,681 of CM041739.1, forward strand.
TACTAAAAGCTGCACAGTATTCTCATATGAAGTGACGTGAGGATGATTCATTGTAATGCAGATCAACCTAAATTTTATTTAAAGAATGGCGCAGCCCTGAGCAGCTCTTCAAGTGCAGGAACCCCAAAGGAAATCGAGCTGTGTTAGCTGGAAAACTGCACTGACATGAACGCGAGATAGCTCTTTTAACTTCAGCTTGTGTTTCAGATGTGAGGAGGCTTACTTAGCAAACTTATCTGTAATTTAGGTCTAGGAGATAGGCCTCTTGAGGTCTTGCATGTCTGCCACAGTTAAACATAGGTCAAGATGTATCAACCTCAGTGGCTTTCCAGATCCCACCTGAGCTAAATACGTTACCACCTGCAACATTGTGCTACAATGTTATATATATGTTATATATATATATATATATATATATATATAATTTGTTATTATTTGTTTTACTTAAATTGTTGATTAAGAAAAGCAATGATGCAACATGAAGATGCCTTATTTTCACATGTAAGCACTCCATGAGACATTCTCGCTGGTGAAGCGATTTTTTTATGGATCCTGGACATAATAAAGATAACGCTGATGGTATGGCAATGAGCTTTTGCTGGAATTGCTTTTAATTGAATTTGGGAGGGGGTTGCAATTACAGTGCAATTACACTGGGTGAAAAGTAATAATCAAACAAATAGAAATAGTATTTTAAGATAAGCAGAGAAGTATCTGAGGAATTCTCGCTGGCTAGCAGTGCCGCATGGAGATTTCACCTACTCTCCAGCTTTAATGTCCAAACTGATGATGAATATCTTGATAATGCGTCCTACCTGCTCTCCTCACTCAGATATTGTGCTGACAGAAGGGAGACGTGTGTGCCAGTTAAAGTAGTTTGAATGAAGCCGGTGCCAAAGCAATATTTTATTTTATTTATCTTACTTCTCCTGCTATTCATTGCTGCTATTCATTACCCTCGTGACAGCCCAAGCCATGGCATACATTGATATGTGGGGAAATGGGCTGTAAAGTGTAGGGGAATGTTCTAAGGCAGACATTTCCATTCATTGCAAAGAAATATCCTATCCCACTGGAAGTTAAGAAAAAAGGACGGGATAACAGACAAACATGTTTCATGTCCAGCTTTATTGATTCGAGAATAAATATTTGTTCCCAAACAGATTTTCATTGTCTGCGTAAGCCTCTGCTCTGCCAAGTACCATTTCAAGTGCATTAAGTGAAGTGCAGCAACGTCTGGAGTGATCCACATCAAAGTTGAAGGGTTGGGTTTCACTGCACATCCATTTCATGGAAGTGAGCACAACTGCTCTTATCAGAATCCACACACATCTCCAATACTGACCATAGTTACCGTGCATTATCCTGATTGTTTGTGTTGGAAAGAGGCACAGATTCTCACTGGATCTAAAAAGCAAACACTAACAAGTCTGTGTTTTAACATCTATACATGCTGTTAATGGAAAGGGATATTTCTTTAAAAGCAGACTTCAGCTGCTGTTTGTTTCTCACGCAGTGCAGTTGATTAAATTCTGACCCTCGTCACTCTATCGGTGAACAGCAATTTATATGACAATAATCGATGCTCCGGAGTTACTTGACGTTCTCTGTCAGTTGCTCACGGAACCGTCACAAACTTGTACAGCCGATAATTACTCTATTGCATTTGCATACAGTGTGCTTGTACTCCCTTGTATGACTGACCTGTTAGCAAAACACAACCTCTAGTCAGAGATTAAACAATGCTCACGAACATGGCTTTTTGCTCTTTGTCACAAAGAGGACAAGATAATGAGTTCTCGGGGAGAGGCTTTTTGGAACAGTCGATTGAAATCCCTTCCCCTGAAAATGAAGGCTTTTGGCAGCGCATCGCAGCGTCTCTAACTGTATTCACGGGAGTGAGAAAAAAAGAAAATTGAAAATGAGGAAAGAAGCCCGACTTGACCTCATGCTGTGTCATGGCGACCGCTTGTTGTTTATCTTTGTGTATTCGGCAGGATTGAGTGCATTGTTTACAGGATCAGGCTTCCACATGGACCAGCTATGAATGCAAACTGTGATAATGTTTCTGTCCAGCCAAAATGGGAGTGTAAAACCCGAACAGATTACCAGTGACTGTGGCTGACTAGGGGTGCTGGCCATACCACAGTGAGATGCCAAGTAACACCGAGAAATGGAGCAAATAAAGCTCTCCCACCACTAAAATTTGTAATTTTGAAGTCAGCATTCGTGTCAAAATTTAAGAAATTAGTATGCTTTATTATGTTTTTCAGTCAGGCAGCTTTTCTGTGGATGGTAACAGAAAGAGACAGGAAACATGACTGATCTGGACATTGTGTTTTTCACGTGTCCTTCATGTGTATCTATGGTTTAAACATGTGAGTGAGCATGGATGAGAGACATGGAAAGGAAGAGGAGAAGAGGTGAGATAAAGACAGTGAGTGCCGCCTTGCTTTGAACAAAGACATGGCCCTTTGCAGACAGCTTGTTAAAGCTGCACAGGATGAGTCAGAGAGCAGTCCCCTTACAGGGGCCCTTGTTGTTCCGAGTCCAGTCTGGTTTCATCTTGTCAGCCTTGCTCAGGGCAAATAAAAAAATAAAATAAATAAAAAAAATAGGAAGTGTTCTCCATGTCCTCATATTGACATTTTCCTCTCCATTAAATCACCTGAAGGCTCCACGATCTTTACGTTACCTGTCCCATGATAAGTTGAGACAATCTGTGTTAACGGAACTATCCCCAAATGACAAATGATGCTTCTGTTTAAGATTTATTTTAATTCATATGTGGTTAGGTCTATTATTTAGACTCTTATTTTTTTATTATCTTATTGCTTGAACAGTCAGATATAGATGCACTGCAGCCAACCGGGAGGCTTCCATGTGAAAATGTCTGCAATGGCCGCATGAGTAAGAGGTCTAAATGAAATTACATTTTGATTTACATTTGCTGTGAAAGCAGTGCAATGATCAGATGACAACAACAACAACTTCATCATCTGTTTAGCCCAGAGCCTTAGCTGTTACTGAAGCATGAACAGGGTTAGGGAGACAGAGAGGCCCTGCTTCATCAAGCCAGTATTAATGCAGTATTAACTGTGATGTTGAGGTTCTGTGAAGTACACTGCTTTTTGTCGAGCGTATTATGATTTAAATATCCTGACAATTTCTGCAACACATTTATTTATCTCTTTAAAGTCATTTAAAACTCTACCGACATTCAGGAGATAATATCTAGAGGATTTGCTGTAAGTTTAGTGATGAGGCCGTGATCATGATTTCAATAAAGCTGGGAAATGTGCCTGTATTAACCTGTAAAAACATCTGATCCCATAAATCATGCATTCTGCTCAAGAAGTGCTGTCAATCAGCACATCATGCTAACTTACAGGTAGAGCCTTACAGGTGTTAAATCCCTTTTACTATAATAATAATGGAGTACTTCAGGGTTCCGTTCTTAATATTATTGAATGTCACTTTTTGAGCTGTTTTATTGTACATTTAATAACATTTTATGCCCTTTCTATCTCCACTCAGGCTGTTAGTCATACTCAGTCTACCTTTGATACATTTCAGATAGCCACCTCTCAATCATGAGCTCATTCTACAGGCAGAACAAAATAAAAAAGTCATTTTTTGTGAAAATATCCATACGCATAAGACTTTAGTTTGATTGTACATCATAATTTATGATGTGTCACCTTTGTGGCAAACAACATCATGCACAATATGTCAGGAAAAAGACTACTTTTCCAATGTTGCATGTTGTGCATATAGTACACAGTTTGCATATACAGTATGTTAGGTACACGTGTTTTATAATATATTGGAACTACCTTAATACATAAACTAATTCCCACATGTGTCTACATTTCCATCACAAGTGGTTCAATCATGAGGCCCCGCCAAGGCTTCTCAGTACCCGTGTGTGTCACAGATTGCAGGCTGTTAATATTTCAGTGCACTGGAGCTGCATTTGGCGACAGCCAAGGAGTTGGGTCAGGTTAACAGGGCCGTTGCGTGCCAGTGCCCAAGAGAGTCTTCAATATTTGATTGCCTTTTTTTTTTCTTCTTAAGCTTCCTCTTCCTTTAATGCATCCCACAGAATGAGTGGATCCCTATATTTGTAGTTCAAGAATAAGCCTACAGAGACGCCATGTTTTTACTCTGTGTTTCCATGTCCTGCTGTGTCATCAAAGAGGTCAGAGGAATCTTTGAAAGGTCTTGTACTTGTCGTGATTAATTTAATTACAAGAGCTTCAAAAAGCATGCACTGGTGTATATTTTATGACATGACTTTTATTATTTCAGGGCATTATGTAAATGTTTTAAAACGTTCAGGTGCAGTCTGCTCTCATGACAGTTAACAGTCTTAAAAGTTAATTTTTTTATGCAATCACAGTACACTTCAAATAGCATCCTTATGATTACCAACCTTTACTGCTCCAAAGCACAATATACCACAAGACCCCAGGGATGAGACACCCAAAATAGTATAGTGTGTTCAACTGTATCTTGGAGGAACCATTTGGATTCAATATAAGATTTAAACTTTAAATGTGTTATTACCTGTGGATTGAAATGGAACCCACCCAGTGGCACAAAGAGTCCAAATTGAATGTAATAGGACAGACTTCCCTGTATTTTGATCAAAGTTAAGACACTAAGATTATGATATAAAATATTGCTTAGTGCAAATTTAAGTGCGGCTGTAAGGGCAAAGTAAAAGAGTGAATTGCATTATCATTTCAAGAAGACTGAGACAAGTAATACACAAAAAAGTTTCCAGGAAATACAAGCCCCAGAGAGAGCTTTCACTTTGTTATCGTAAAACACTACATCCGTAAAGGAGGGGCAGTGTTTCCTCGCAGCCTCCTCTGTAAGCTGTAGCATTAGCCACTGATCATTCCAAGTGGTGAAAACCCAAAGTGACAGCTTTAGATCATTCGGCTGACCTTTAAGACTTTTCAGACTTAGCGGCTCCGAATGTAGAGACAAATAATGCCCCTTTTCAAGAGGGTAGTAGCTTTCAATTAGCTCTCAACAGGCCAGTCCACAGGACAATGGAGCCACAATTTTCTAACATTTGCAACCCATAGAGCTTCAAGTTCAGTGAGCACGGAGTCACAACAGAAAACAGGATTGGTCCTTTGAAATACCAAATAACAAAAAAAAAATTAGCACAGTCAGGATAAAGAGCAGAAACTGTATCGCTGTGATAATCTGGAATACCAAAACTTGGTATGCATCAAAGTGAAATAAATTCACTCATGCATGTCTGACGCTGCTGTGATGAAAATGTCTAATGGTAATAATATGTTCTGTGGCCCATCTGTCAAGAGCTGGTAGATGGAGAGCCATCACAAGGAGCACCAGTGTCACAGGAAATCTATCAAGTGGCTATGATACGAGTTCTCTGCAAGAGCCGCTTCTGCTGCTCTTGTCAAGATGTCAGACAATCACATGTACTGTATACTATAAGGGCTGTGTGGATTTATCCTACAGCAAACACAGCTCTGCTCTGCCTCTGTTCATCCATAATCAGTTGACCCATTAATCAGTAGTGACAGGTTTGTGTTCAGCTCCTCACATTAGACTAAATAAATAATAATAAAATGGAGAGGGAAACAACAACGAACCTATGATTTAGAGAGAAAAAAAGCCATTTTAGCTGATAATACCTCTATACCTACAGTCTTTATCCAATAATGATTGTAGAGCAGTTAGCACAGGTCTCACCCCCCTGGAGTGCAGATTGTGGTGATGGGAGACAGACAGCGGGTGAATGATGGAACCTCATTCTCAGATAATTCTCACAGGACAATCTGAAGATAATGGTGGTGATGGATTAGGAGGTGGGTCGTGCAATTTCTGCTGAATGGCAGGTTCAACAATGATATTTAAATATAAGCATCCATCAGCCAGCTGCGGGTAGGAAGTTAGATTGGTTCGACACGGTGACGTTTGAAATGTGTGAATGCACTGGGCTCTGTGTGGCAGCTTCGGAGAACTAATATTTGTGAGCCATTGTACTTTGATTACAAAATGCACAGCATCTGTCCATTTATACATTATCATAATTGAAAAATCTTTGTGCATGAGCAGTACTGTAATAGATGGATAAATCAAATGAATCTGCAATAGTTTGCACATGGAATGTTTGAACACGAAATCTATTATTATTTATTTATTGTATTATTATTATTTTTATTATTATTATTATTATTATTATTATTATTATTATTATTATTATGGACATTCATTCATTCAATTTTCAAAATTGAATCCAAAATAAGTCACACATGTGACTGGTCAAATCAGATGAGAATAATATATGTACAGGCCGCTCTGATCAAAAGCATTAGGAAATGGGACAAAGCTGAGATTTAAGGATTGTTTTCTTTTTGTTTTTTGCTCACATGTCCAATACAATAGCAAACAATGGACCAGATGGATTAACTGTCTATTTGTGCCTCCAATCACTAACTGATGTTGGTGTTCAGGTTTGTCTTTATTCACGTTGGAGGTAATGACACTGATCCTAGACCAGTAATTGATGCCTTAAGATTGTTTCCTTGAGTTTATTCTAATGTGTCCTTTTAATTAATTCATTATATTGCAGGGGAAAGCAGGCTTTGATGAACACTTGTAATTCCGTTAACTTGATCAGTATGAGAGTATAGCTAAAGTCATCAGTAATGACTGTTTAGTAGCTTAGCCAGTGTGCCTGGGTTTTTCTGTGCTTGCATGTCCTCATCTTTTTCGCTCCTGTGAGTGGTTTACATTCATGTGTATTTCAACTGTACAGAAAAAAAAAAAAAAAAAAAAAAAAAAAAAACGTAAAAAATGTTCTCTGTCACCTTTTGAAAGAGGTGCACATGGATACAGACAGAACATAACTTCCTCTAAGACTTACTGGTATGGAACATGTTTATCAGCGGACCTGTCTGAATCCCATCAATTCCCTCCAAAGAGCTATTTGTCCTGGGTTTTCTTCGTTGTCCTATCAGAGTGATGTTGCACAGCAAATTGTCTCCCAGGGTGCAGTCCGGGTGGTGTGAGATGAAGAAGAAGAAGACGGAAGTGACAAGAGTGTTGCCCTAAATTGCTATCGATTCCGTTGTTTGATCCTTTTTCTCCAGGAGGTTAAGAGTCTAGGAGGAGCCGGGGCTGAGGTTCAAAGGAAGGGACTGTCACCCAGTCTTTATTCAAAGTGATGTCTGTGGCGCCGTGGCATCCTCCTCCAATTGTCCAGTTAGTGGGCGATTGAACAGTGAAACATCTAGGGAGTTCCTGCTAAATTGCCAGGCAACTGTCAACTCTTCATATCAAACACTCTTTTTGGAGCTTTCTGAAGAAATTGCTATTTATTTATTTACTCCCCCAGGACACTAAAGCCCTTTTGGATTGCATTTTTATAATGTATCTTTTTATTTTTTATATTATCCACATGAGCTCAGTTACTGGCAACAATACAGGTCAGATCAGTCTCAGTGATGTGAGTAATCTGGCTCGGGATAAAAAAAGTTTAAAGCTATCGATTCCTAAACAATGTAGTGTATTATGTTTTTCCACAAATATTGATACAACAACAACTGGAAGCTCACTACCTGTTATAAAAGTTATTGACTGGAATAAGTGAGCCTCTGCACTGCCTGCAGAAAGAGGACAATGTCAAATGGCATATGATAGATTATGGTCTCTGATCGATGAAGATGCCTGACATAAGAAGAAGAAGGAGCTGTGGAACATGTACATTTATATTATGTTACAATACTACACTGGACGGTAGTTTTAATGGTTTTGAGGTTGTGCTAATATATCAATTTCAGCCAAAAGTAAGCATCTAAACTTTTTATTGATTGACCCAATTGTATACACGTCTTTAAAGAGCAGATTAATTCCTCTTTCTATTATTGAATTCAGTTTAGATGAAAATATTGTTTGTGGCATTAATACGTGACATCCTGTGTTGACTAAGGCATTATAGCTCATTAACACTGTAATTATTTCTCCCAAAATGCTTTCAGCCAGGTTATCACTACAAGACTGACCAGTGTTTGAAAAGAATTCATTTTATTTTATTTTATTATTTTATTTTATTCATTTGTTACAAAAAAGTACAAGCTTCAAAAAGACATCAGCCTGGTACCCTGCATGAATGTTATATTACCCTGCACAATGGCTGCAAAATGGCTTCTTTGAGCTCATTTAAAAGTGTACACAACATCTTTTATCCCCTGTTTAATAACAGTGGGAGAGAAAGCCAGTAACAGCTGGTGTCATATTCTACAAAGCAAACTTTATAGTCATTTCACTCTTTCATGCTCCCCTCTGCCCTTCAACCTGTATTTATCTCTCTCTGTCCTTTCCCTCCGCTGCATCAATAACATTTGAAGAATCACAAATATTTCATGGCCTCGCCTGTGGAAGGGTTCCATCAACTTGAGGTGATTTGCATTTCTTAAACTAGACAAGCACGCTGCATTATGCAACACCGGCAATGCATTCTGCATAAATCCAGTGCTTGAGTACATATTTTAAAATCTAATAATTCATGGAATCCTTCTTTCTGGATATTTGCTTCCGGAGAAGTAACAGAAGTAACATGTTAACCTGAGACTGTGCTGAAAATTATAGCTGTGGATATTTTCAGAAAACACTTTATCTTCATATGTAGCACAGGTATATTTAAAAATAGGTAGGTTTGATAAACTGCTGTGATTTCCTAGAAAGTCATGTCCACTTCTCTGACCGGGTAAGCAATCATTAGCCTACTACAGTTCACAGATGAAGCTCGTGTTCAAAGGCTCAAATGCCTGAATACCACAGCCAAGAATAATGGTACAGGGCTCTATGTTCGGTGTCCACCTGCAGTCTGGAGCATGCTGTGTTTTGCAAAGAGGTTTCATTGGAGAATACTGATCAGATTTTTGTAAGTGAGTCAAGCAAGTCAACCTCCTTTGAGTGACAGCGGCTCAAAGAAGGGACTTTTTAGCAGCATCACTGTTAAATGTAGCTGCTATAATGTTAGTATGGGTCTCTGTTAGTGTGGGAATGAAAGAAATCTGGTAACTTGGCCTATGTCTTTTATGGAATTTAAATTCCAAAAGCCTCCACTGTAAATATACATGTAGCATGTAAACTATGTCTGTCCTCAATAAGTCACCACCGCCACCACAACAACATTAATTACAACATGAAAAATGGCTTTTCTATGAACATACAAGCAGGATGCAGCAGATAAATCACCTGAGCTCTGACTCTATCAGAGCACCCATAAAAAACGATTTAATTGCAACTAGTGTTAATGACAAAACACTGAGATGGCCGGCTTCCATCTCCATCAATCTTCATCAATCTTCCTCTCTTTAGATCAAAGGCCTCGATCATTAAAGAGTCCCCGGGTATTGATGCTTGTTTTATCACCAATCCTGGAGCCCATTATTGGCCAGGAAGCTGTCTCTCTGTGTCGCCTGATAGAGGTGACGCTCTGCATGGCTGATAGGGTAACTTCTGAACTGTTTCCACTGACCATTCACTCCTCGCCAAACGCTCGAGACATTTATTGGCCCTAGCAGCTCCACTCACATTCATTCAGTTCACTTCTGTCCCTTTCTGTTTTTTGTTTTTTTTTTAATCTACCTGATTGGCACTATGCAGGCTTGCTGTGCCTTAACCGTCCACTTTAAGTTCAGAGCATGGTATTGTTGTATTTTTTTTTATTAGTGTATAAGTGATGAAACAGTGTGCTTCATACAGATCACACAGTTTATTTCATTGTCATTTATTATTTTATCGAGGTTATTGTGGTAAAGAGCACAGATAATGTATTTCAAGGCACAACCAGGAGGTGACTCTCTCAAACCTCTTGGATACGATAATACATAAAACAACATATGAAATGAAATTTCCATCAGCTTAGTAAAAATGACAAGTTGCATATCAACCTGCAGTAAAAAAAAAACACTTCTAACACATTTCTCCTGGATGTATCGGTGCTATGAGATAAGACATGGCAGCGATCCCTCACAAGGCAACAAGGTGAGGTACGGCAGGTAGCTTAAAATAAGCATCATGCTTTATTTGTAAACCGTTCGGCTAGTGCCGCTCTAGTAGCAGTCATGCGGAGTGTTAAAATTGTCCGTGGAGTATAGAAAATATGTCGAGCACTGATAATCTACGGCATTAGATCATGCTGTTGTCCTTAAAGCAGAATATTTTATATACATTTATATATATTCTATGTACCGTTGTTGCGATCAGACACGCAGCGTGTTGCGCAGTACTTTACGCTGTGATGCCTAACGTCAGACACATCTGCATTAAATTTTCACTCTAAAACTTAGGTTTCATCTCATGCTTAATGTATCTCTAATTGTGCAATACTGGATATACCTCTGTAATATAATATGCGTAACTATGTTTTCATTAAAGTGTAATCACCTGAAAAATTAGACTCGTTTTTGTTACCTTAGAATGAGCCTGAAGCCTTTTATATCTGCAGACGTCTACGCAGGTCGTCTTTCACAGAGTCCGCCCTGTCCAGACAGACAGACTAAATAAACTCTGAACTGAGACTTTTGTGTTTTCTCCTTAGTAGCGAGAAGGGAAGGGGGGCTGCAATTCATTACTACACTACTAGATGGCACTAAATCCTTCACACTGCTCCTTTAAGAAGAGCAGTCATATTGCTGAGAGCTCGACATTTTAGTGTAACATTGTTAGATTGTAACATATATATGAGTACATTGAGTATATATTTATCATACACAAGGTGGTACACAAGGAAATACTGTATTGTTCATTTCAACTTCAATTCAATTTGATCAGTTTCAGTTCATCTACTATTTATCTAATAATCTCTGTCATAACATTTACATTCAGCAGTATATGAATCTAGTTTCCAAGCCATCAGCCTAATGAAGTATGTCAGACAAATAATAAAGATAGAACAGTATGATATATGACATATGAGCAGTGTGACAGCCTCCGATTTATAATTCAGATTTTGTGAGATTAAAGAAATGAGGGAGAAAAAAAAAAACTTTGATAACTTTATTTTTAATTATTCATACGAATGGAATTATTCCTCTCATAATATCGTCATTCTCTGGAGAAGCGTCATTCAAATTTAATAGTGGAGCAAGAGATAACCATTTGGCTCAATTCAGTGTCTCTAAGTATCTAAAGGATCAGATTCTATTTTCTGCCTTAATGTTTGTGTCGGTCCCACCAGGTTAGCCATGAGGGGCGCTTTCTAAATTTACTTTCAGTCATTCTTTATTGTGTTTATTTGAATTTTATAATATTAAAACACAGGAGAACTAACCTAAAAAAAATGTATTTGATAAGGTGAGAGTGCGCAGTATGTGCGTGGAAAATGTATCAAGGTAGTAAATTGTACCCTTTTCATGTTATTACGTATATGATATTATTAATATATATTTATTTTTTTAAATGACATTATTGTGTTTTATTATTATCATTCTGGGAGCATTCATATAAAATGCTGAAACATCTGTCTTAACAAGTAATGTGAACAGAAACCTGAAAGGTAGTTTTGCTCTCTAGCATGAATTTATTATCTTCCATTATGCAGCATTGTTAATATCTAACACATCCTGTCAGTGTTGCCATCTTTCTCCAATTTCTGTGCAGTACATCACTGTTCCTTGACTAAAGAAAAGGAAAAAAAATCCTAATCCAGGCAGAATTCAATAGTCTTTAAAAACACATTAAAACAATTTGAATTCTTTGGTTAACAAGTTAACAACAAAGTTCCACCAGAACAGAGAATAGAAAAGCATTTAGCTGGAAATCACTGACAAAATATAAAGAACAGAAGCACCAAGACTGCAGTTATATTTGGAGGTATATTCAAAGTGCATAGGCTATTTCATAATTGATAAATAAAATAAAACAACTATTATTCACACTGCTTCTTAAATTCTTAAATACTTTGGGAAGTATTGCTGTGTTGCTCTTCCTTTACACTCACTTGATCTTTTGAGTTCTGCCTTCAACAGATGGCACCTGCTGGTCTGGTTCAGTCCAAAGAGAGACAGCCTTTCTCCCTTCTTTCTTTCTTTAAGGACAAAAGGGACTTTTTTTTTCCACTTCCCCAGGGCTGCAGCACGCTCCCCTGCCAATCAAGAACCAGTGATTGAATTAGTGCCAGGTCCGCTAGCTGGTGCTTCCGCTGAACGACAGCGAGATCCAGAGCAGAGATTAGGAGAGTGTGAAGTTCACCCTTCTTCAGAACTCCTCACATGCATCTCTTTCTCCCGAGCTCTCAAAGGCACCTCAGATGAAGAGAGCTCTTGCCTGACAGGCCCTGAATCGTCCAGCCTGTGCAGAATGCAAACTAGGCGGATGCCCATCTCTTCCTTTATAACTCTCTAGGAAGAAGAGAGAAAAAAAAAAAAAAAACATAGATGCTACATTTTGCCTCGCAGTAGCGTTTCTCATGCAATTTCTAAAAAGCACTTGGAGTTGAAATGAGTTTGCGAAAAGTTGCCTCTATCGGTAAAGTGGAATTTCAGAGCACAAGCTGACAGATAACATGCACCCTTTGTTGTTTCAGTTGTAGTGTAGCTGTAAATCAAAACTGAACATTACACTGTCAGTCAAATACAGATGGTTAAACATGTAATCAAATAAAATCAAAAATCAAATCAAATTTTATTTGTATAGCCCAAAGTCACAAAACACATTTTGCCTCAGAGGGCTTTACAATCTGTACAGGGAGTGACACCCTCTGTCCTTAGACCCTCGGTTCCAGTGAGGAAAAACTTGCCCACAAAAAAAACTTTAACAGGGAAAAAATGTGGAAGAAACCTCAGGAAGAGCCACAGAGGAGGGATCCCTCTCCCAGGACGGACAGACGTGCAATGGATGTCACATGTACAGAACAATCAACACAAACATATTGTACAATTACAATGAATGGTAGAATGATTACAGTAGCAGTGGAACCTGTGATAGAGAGACACAGATGCACAGCAGCAGTAAATCATCAAAGAGAGAGAGAGAGAGAGAGAGAGAAAGAAAGAAAGAAAGAAAGAAAGAAAGAACAATCCATATTACTGTACGTACGACCTCTTGTTCTTTAGGTTAAATGATTGTGTGTGTGTTAGTGTTTCATCCTGAACAAAGACCCACACAGACCCCTGTAGATGTTTAAATTCAAGCCAGGAGTTACGTCCAGTGTCATGCAGCCAAGTGTTGTGTATCATACTGGAAGAGCACATGAGAAATGCTTTAAAGAGCAAGCCAACAGAACACCCTCTGCCTTGACAAACAATTTAGCCAGCATCACTTCAATAATCCAAAATTCTTTCCCTGTCCATCTCCATTCCTCAGAACAAAAACAGAGGCCTGTCTTAAATGTCCAAGTGGTTCAGCAATGATTTAAAGAGAGAAAGCAAGAACGATAAAGATGGCGTGTCACTGAACTAAAAGGCCTTGTGTAAGCTGTTCAGGAAAGAGAGGTGCTTTATTTGACTTTGTCTCGTGAGTTTTACAACAGCCATTCTGGTCAGAGTCCTTCACTGGGAAAATACTATGTTTATGTTAGAGAGCTAGTTTATCACATCACAAGCATAATTTAATGACCAGTGGGCTCTTTGTGCAACTGATGGTTTGCATTTTGACCCGTCACAGAAGGGTCTGAGAGTTTGTAAGGCTACCATTCTACATGCACCCTGTGAGTTTAAGAAGGTTCATCAGAAGGATTTCACATTCATCATAGCTTTAAGATGCCACTTCTTTTTACCTCATTGGCTCCTGAATGCGACACAGTGATTAAAACTGTTGTTAGATGGTGAATGTTGATCTCTTCTTTTGTCAGTTAATATTTTTGATGTGATATAAAGAGTTTATTACAATCAAAGGCCTAAAAAATAACTATAAAAACTGTAATTCCTAATTAGTAAGCAATGTTGGTGATATTGTGCTAATACTGGAGCCTTGGTGCCTGTTTATCCTGAATGTTTTGTGAGTCTAATTAAGCAGGGAAGACTTTCAACTAGGTATTAATTAGCTGGATGCTATTTGGGTGAGCAGCAGGCATATTTATAAGTAACTAAAACCAAATGTACCAAACTACCCATGCCGGTATGGAGCCATTTGGTAGGCATTATTTCCTGTCTGTCTCTGTAATTCCCTGCCAGATTTTTTTTTTTTCCAACTCAGAAAAATACAGGAAGATGACGAAGCCCTGCAACATGATGCTTGATGCTCTACATTACTAATGATAACATAGGCAGCTGTACTGGCGCTGTTACAATTTGCCATACAAATAATGGCACACGATAATCATGTTTTATGCCATCAGCTGTGGGTAATGCGATACCATCCAGAATCCCATTATCATCATAGTTATTATCGACCACTGCTGCTCAGTCTTAGTGACTGCCTAAGAGTTTTACTCTTAACCAGATGTAGAGAGACTTGGGGGGGGGGGGGGGAGGGTGACAGAAGAATAGGTTTTCTGGGCTTTTACTGAAAGCCTCTGAGTCTCCTAAATCATCACATATCTCATCATAACTCCAAAGACAAAGGGATACGGTGAAAAAAAGATTTTGTATTTGCAAAAGAAAGAAATTGTGATTTTATTAGACTTTAAAAAGTAGCAGGAGACAAACTGAAGCACCTGCCTACCACTTGGGAAGCAATCATATGGAGACACAGAGCTTGCCATTTGATGTGATAGGAACACAAACAACACAGGCTAACCCTGCCAGACACACTGCACTGGACAAAGGATTTGTTACTATGTGCTACATCTTACTGCAGTGCATAGTTCTTGTACACAGTGCTCAGGATTTATTTAGGATCTTAATGTTGTGACGCCCTGGCATTGATCCTGACATCCAGTGATTGTTAGAGCTCACACTAGGTGTAGATTTATAACATTTTCATGGTACATTCCTTGGAGGAACTAATCTAAAGAATAAGTGAATAAATTCTGAGATACGACTATGGTAATAATTGTAAGATATGCATAAACGCTGAACCTCTCCTGACCAACAGTCATTTCAGTGCAATCTTTTAGTAGTCTGTGAACGTCTCGTGTGCAGTCAGGGAGAATACAATGTACAGTGGCGCCTGCAGTGATCATATAGACTTACTCAGAAGGGGCAAATAATCTGCTGAACTAATCTGTTTCTATACCTGATATGGGGGGAGTTGTACTCTTCAGGAGGTTCACAAAGCTCAGCTCCCATGTAATATGAGCAGATATCATCACAGCTGTTAAGGGTCTGCCAGACTTGACAGTATACACATAAAAATCAATATCTTAATCTCTGAAATAGTCTGGATTTTTTTCAGTTTAGATGTAAAACTATTAAAACACAACAAATAAATAATATAGATGTGACATTTTTTTCCCACCAAATCTGTCCTCAAAGCTTTTAACCTGCACTTTAAACTGCCCATGTTTCATGTGACATCTGGTCAGTGAAGATTCTTTCCAAGTTGGTGGTTATAATCTAAACTGACTGAAATGATATTTTTGTCGTGCTAATACTAAAACCATCAGACAGAGTTCCACATGCTACTTTGAGTGCTAAAAGAAACTGGTTTATTCCAGACTGGATGTGTACTTCTGTATGTGTGCACTGTTCCAGCCCTATCCTCCAACAATCAATTTCTTGGAGTGCTGGATGCACTTGAGTGATGGGAGCGCAAAAGTAGTGACACTCAGCCATCACACAATGAGAGCATCAAATGATTGCCTCAGAGAAATTGCTGTATCTTCAAATGTCTTTGAGAATATCTCCCATCGCTGTCTGCATTCCCTCTACTTGCTGCTCGCCAACACTTGAAGAGTTTCCTTTTGACTTATGTTATCTGTTTGTGGTTCAGTGCAGTGCACAGTCTTGTGAAATGGCTGTTTGGTCCTGCAGGATGCCCATAGTGGAAATTCCATTACCTTTCTTGAAGATTCTAACCTTAGATTTACAGTTAGTAGACAGCTCTGAAGACCTAGCAACACTAACTCAACTCAGGAATTTTCTTTAGTTGCAAGGAAAATCGACATTTAACTAAACTTCTCACCTAAATACCGAAGCAGTCAAAAGTTTAAACATTGCTAAACTGGGTCCCCAACTGTTAAATGACAGAATGTAGAAAGCAAAATGTCTGGAATGCACCAGACTTCTTCTCTCTCTTCATTCCCTGTCCCTCGCTTCTGACATTCAGTAAACCGGTCCGGGTGTCCTCCATCAAAGGACAACATACAAAGGATTAATTCCCCAGAAATAATGGTTTCTGAACTGTCGTCTGTCATGTGAGCAATGGTAATTAGCAATAACAGAGACCAGCTACGGAAGGAACTGAAGTCCTTGAGATCACTTTAGAGGATGGCAAAGCCGAAGGACTCAAATAGGAATCTTATTAGTATTTCATTAATGCGCCTTTTACCTTGTTCTCCAGTGTTGCCTGGGTAATTAACGCTGTGTCGTGTTCTGTGTTGGACCACAGGGGGCTTTTTTATGGAAGGCAACTCCTCGGCTGAGCTAGTGCTGTATAGCTGGAAATCACTTCAGCCTACTCTTATTTTCTGATCACATTGTCTAACCCAGCTAAATCACTTAATGTGTACTAGTTTATGGCAGATCTGAAGTGGCAGAAGAGGGCAAATCACTCGCTATCTTTTTATGATTATTGTTTTCCTCATAGTGCCATAATGAATTGTGTATTTCCTCTCTGACTAGCATGCTGTGTTTTATTGCCTCTTTTTAATGGAGAAGACCTGAAAAGTCAACCGCATCAGGAGGGAATGATCTGGTATTGAATTGAAATAGAGGCGTATACTCATTTGGGGGGATTTTTTTTTTTTTTCAGAATGATCATAAACTGAAGTCTTAGGGGTGTGATGTGGATTCAAATAAATGTTTTTAGTTAAATGCAAAAAATGTGCAAATATCTCGGGGCATTGTGAGGTGAATATGGGAGATAAAGCACTGAGCAACAAGGGACTGCTGATTTTATTTTCACTAAACTTTCACCATACTGTTCATCCTTATTAAGATGCAGGGCCTTCACACAATTAACTATTGCTGCCACGTCATAGGTGTACAAAATAACTCTGACACGGATTAATTGGTATTGTTATGTTATTGTCAGTGATTGGTTTGATTGAATTTGCTTCTTGAGTCACATGCAAGGTGCTTTTCACCCATAAACCTACAAAACAATTACTTATAAGCCTTATCTTTATAACCTTTCAAAGTAATATTCTGTGCCATGCTGCCTGCCTGTTAGGTCTAGGAAAAGTAGCTAAGGAAATTCAACAAGGCCAATAATGAATAGTAATCAAGTCTCATCCTGGAAGAATGAATATCAACAGTGGCTTGTGAAAGTTCCCAACTCCTCAGTGAAAGCACAGCACAGAACCTCACCAATTTCAGCCACATACACACCTTCAAACCGCTCTCACCCAATGTCTCCATCCCCTCTTTTCACACTCCATCGAAAAACTGCCCTCTGAATGATGTATGGGAGAGAACAGGTATGCGGATGTCATTTTTCACCTTATCCACTCACTTTCGTCTCTCCAACGTTGGTTGCTGGCTGGGCAGACTGGGCCAGGGATCCTATCATGCTGTAAAATGCGATCCCAGGCATCTATATTTTTAATGGCCGAGAGTAAATCCACATGATGTATACCCTCCCCTCTGGATAGAGCTTTTTGAGGAGAGCACTACTGATCCTACACTGTCACATAGTAGGTAGCCTGTAAATCATTCGAATACTTGTTTGAGGGCTTCAACAAATATAGTAGTTAGTTCAATTATTGTGTGTTTTGGTGCATTTTCAACATCATCATTATCTCCCATAACAACTGTCAATTAAGACTGGAACAGGAAGTGGCACCAATGACAGAACCTTAATACTGATTTTACTTTTTTTTTGTTTTATGAGGTGTTAATTGTTGTGCTTTGATTTTAATATGTCCCCAAAAACCTTAATATTGTTCTCTTTCTATTTTCCTCTTTTGCTGCCCTCCATGTAGGTAAGTGTATTTGTTCTCATATTCTTTATGTTGCCGTATGTACCTCTGTATTCATCCACTCCATTTCATCCAAATTGCTCTCGGCAAAGAGGAAGCAGTTCTGCACAAAAAAAAAAAAAAAAAGAAAAAAAGAAACAGACAGGAAAAGTTTGAGACACCTTGACTGCTTGAGATTTCTTTCTTTTGAAAACTTTTCTCATTTCCAGAGAAATAGCTTTAGGTTAAGGTTGTTGTCAGAACTTGTCAGTCAAAGACCAAAAAGTATATGGCTCCCATTATATATATGATGATTTTTCATTAAATTTATATTTATATAGAAATGTTCTAGTGTGTGTTGGAAAATGGTTTAGTGTGAGAGAATGAGTAAGAATGAGAGTCATCTACAACAGCAGCATGTGATCATGGGCATGGAGTGTGTGTTAAATGTCAATGGCGTCCTCGTTAAACCTTAATGAAAGAACTTTATCCTTCGTGCTCATTCTCTGGCTCACTGCTGTTTGGCAGGATGGAAGAACAACTTGCTCTTCTGTTGCCATGGAGACTATTGTATTTGTTCCAGTGTAGTCACAGTCAACGTTTAGATCCCTACAAACTCCTTTTTGTCTTTTTTTTAAAGAGTAGGTTAACTACTAGTTAAAGATTCACCACGCTGCATGTTAAAGGACAATATAGTTTTAGTGACAGTAAAAGTGATTTTACTATTTTAGCATGTTTGAACCCGTAGAGGATAAATGATACAGAGGTGATATTTTTGTCACTTTGCATGGAAATTTCAAAACACCCATGCACTCCCTCAGTCACTCTGATGTTATATGAATCTGTTTGATGGTGTGTAAAGATACTGGATTCCTGCAGGACGAGGCTAGTGAGGAGCTTAAGGAAAGGATTTACCCACTTAAAACTCATACGAGTGCTACGGTGTAGTTTCAGTGGGATTCAGACTCGCACGGCTCAGAGAGGTCATTAAGATTCAATGTCGTTTTGATCTGAGAGGCTGCAGCGTGTTGAACTGTGTTCTAGAGAGAAAGGTTGATGCTGAAGTTGTTCTCGCGTTGTTCTGTAATCCAGGGTTGAGGCGGTGCTTTCCAGGGATAGACGACAATACCATTATGCCTTTTCTCTCAGCCGATTCAGAGTTTTTTTATCTTGCAGTTTCCTCTCTTATAGCACCGTATTATTGATCAAAGCAACACAGGAGTGTTTCCTACATTTTTTATTCTTAAGAAATGGACAGCACATACTGCAGAAGCCCTGGAAGGTAAGAGAGAAATCTAAAAATTCTGGTGATCAAGTCTGATCAAAATTTTCTGTTTATGACGCATGACAAAAAATGGATTTGCCAGCATCATTTTTTTTTCATCTTTACTAATTCTATCTGTAAAACTGGGTGATTTAAGTGTGATACCATAGAAAATTACAGCTAGTATTAAGGGTGCTGAAAAATGACTAAGTAAAAAGGATTGGCATTAAAATAAAAACATAATTATTATCCTTTCAGAGCCTTTTTCATAAACACAAATCACCAGATTTTTATTCTTCTCTCTCTTTCGGGGCTCAGTAAAAGGAGAGCAGATAAACATTGCTTGAATTCTCCATGTAATGAACTTCTTTTCAAATAGTGGAAATAAGCTAAGACCAAAACGAAGGAAAGAGATCAAGTTTACAATTTCAGCATTGGTGCTTACACCCACAGTGAGCACAACACTAGCAGAAAGCATCTGTTAGCTGGTAATGAATTCAGACCCTTGCCCCATAGCTGTCTATCTAGGCCAAGAAACTGCTAGAAGGACTTATTTGCTATACCTGAATTTCTGTGGGTTTATCTGAAGCAATGTCTCCCCAAAGCAGGCCTAATCTGGGAGACTGACCCGTACTGCCCCAGGCTAGATCAAACTCAGGGCTGAAGCTACGGCTCTCCCACAGTCCCAGCTATGCCACCCTTTGATAGTCGAAGGCCCAAATCCTTTAAATGTCGGGCAGACTTTGAGAGACACTACAGCTCAGGAAAAGAAGCAGGCACTTGCTGGGAGCTTACATTCTCAGGGGAAAAGCAATGTCCCACTTTCAGAAAAGGGGGGAGAGTACGTTCACATCACTTCGGGCAGCACTTGGAGGCTGTGGCAGCAGGTAGGAAGACATTCATGGTCCCAAATGGTTTCATGAATGCGGAGAAGTAGCCTCCATCTTACTTCTTCCCATCTCATGCATCACGCTTATGAAGTGATAGAGGGTAGAGGTTGGATCCAAAGGGAGTTCAGTCCACAGTGCAAGGTGCTGGCTGACACCCAGCATTGTGTTAGTCTTACAGCGGTAGTGTGCAACAACAAGATTGCACGCACAGCCATGGAGACTATGTTTAATAAGTGATATATTTATATGTTCTGATTTGCATAATGCTTTGTATATATTTTGAATTTAAATGTGGGGGTTTTAGTTAGTTTCCGTAATGTATGTTGTTGTGCATTTGTCAGTACTGCAGTTGCACAATTTGCCTATATTCCTCATATATAAATGTCAGACTTCATTCACGACCACACTCAGACACCTGCAGTTAAATGACAAGTGGTTTTGTTAACACAGTGACTCACTGGATTAATGTCTGACAACAGTAATGAAGACACACAGTCCTGATGTATGTTTTAAAACACAGAGTAGCTCCATCCTCCTTTACATGGATGATAGCACAAACAGCTAGAGGTTCAGTCCTCACTGGTATTACACACTCAAATTAGCTCTAGATTGTATCTTCTGAATTTGCCTCCATTCTTAAGTTACTTGTTGTCATTTAGGAAACACATAAGGCAGCACAACGAGCTAGTGCAGAAGTCTTTGAAGGACAATTTCGGGGGGGGGGGGGGGGTCTCAGAAGTGGATAAATGTTTCCTTGCCATCGGGCAACAGGGAAAAAGAGATTTTCCTGGGTGCCGAAGTGGAAGAGGAGGCATTGGGCGGGTGAAAGTGATGAGGTGAAGGAAGCTATGATGCATTGACACAAACAGAGAAAAATGGAAATGGGATAGAGGGTGACGCAAATATAGTGTAGAGGGGGAGTGCAGAAATGAGAACTATGAAAGCTGAAACCGAGAGCGGTGGATAGGCAGGGATTAGACCGACACTGACAAGCATATTGAGGAAAGGGAGATGAATGAAAATGATTAATGCGCGCACCACCCAACACTTTAGGGTAAAAGACGGAGAGAAAGGAGACTTATGCTCTGAGTCTTCAGGTTGCTCACCGTGTCTGCATCAGGGATATTTCCTCTGTGGGTACCCGATGACAGAACAGTGCGGTTGTAGACAGCAGCAAAGTCATGTCGCAGATGTCAACAGGCTCGGTTACACTGACAACAGATTGGTTTTAATTGATTTAACGATGTACAAGCAGAGGTTGGTTCTGTCTGATAATTCAGATCTGGGCAGAGATTGGTGCTGTAGCACATGTGTGCCATTCTCTCTCACTGTCACATGTTCTGGGGAAGTATAATAGCTGTTCTGCTACTCACATAACTGATTTATCTCATTTATATTTAGCTGAGAGTGCCTTAAAATAGTGAGACACAGAAGAGGAAGTTCTCTCAGTAGGCTGTCTTTTTTGACAACATGGGAAAACGTGGTTCATAAGGCAGGGATCTTAACTGCAGCATCATCTTCAGGCATATTTTTCTCTGTCCCGCACCTTGGGGAAACCGGAAGCAGGACTGAACTGAGCAGCAGTTCCTTCTTCTCTCTCTCTCTCGTTCTTTCCTGCTTCTCTCTCGTCTGAGAGAAAGTCTGAAGTAGGTTAGCACTCAGCGCTTGCACAGGGGAGGAAATTGAAATGCTGAAATAAGGAGTAGCTTGGGAGAAGATGGAGGAGCTATAACCGAGACAAAATTGCCCCGCCATGATGAGAAGGAGAGACATATCTGCTCGGACACAGGGGAGTTCCTCCACTGGCCAATCACTGAGGCATGTTGCCATCCTTTATTCTTCATTCCAATCTCGGTTTAGTGTCAACACCGGCCTTATGAATACTTTCTTTTTTTTCTTCTTCTTCACTTGTTGTATCCACATCCGCTCTGAAATTACATTGCCACACTGGGGTATACTGGTTTGTGAGTGTAGGGATTTAATACACTTCAGAATGAAATGGGCATCCTCCTGCCTGTCCATGCTCTGTTCTTATGAGAGATTACCCCAGGGACTTTGATCAGGCAACAAGAATTCAAAGCTGCATCTTCATTGGCTCATGCCTTGTAAGCGGCACAACACAACACACACAAGTACACACACTCAGCTCACCCATGCAAGTGCGGAATATTCTCACACACACGCACACACACGCCCTTTTATTGTAGTATGCTCAAGCTAAACCATATTCTCCCTCTCTCTTCAGCAGTTCTTTTATTATAGTGCTCCCTTGTGGCATATCTTCTGTATTTGTTTTGTCACACTACATCACTTTCAGCCTACTCGCCTTCAAACACTGTATATATAGAACGATATGAGATTTATTTATTATTTTTTTTCTCTCCTTGGTGATATTGATAATTCCAATTTTATACTGAGGTGTATGACACACACTGCTCAAATTGGATAGCAAAAAAAAAAAAAAAAAAAAGCAATGAACACTTCCTAGGGAATCCGCATCTCAAAACCCATTTGATCAGTGTTTGAAAGACACATGCTGAGATCTGTTGACAATGATGTTTACGCTCTAGCTGCGTAGCAAATAGCTTGTTGTTTTATGAGAAAGTGAAAGAGACATGGGAGAGTGACACAGGCAGTTCCAATTCAATAACCCATAACACATGGCAGGTCTGATTCTTATCAATATGGTTTTTAAGGGTTGTCAGTGTACTGAATATTTCATAGGAAGCCAGGCATCTCTACTGTAAAATATCCCCCCCAGTGTCTTGGAACAGTACAGTCTCCATTTTTTTCTTGTCCTTGCTAAGACCTCCATTTTACTCTTTGAACACAACCTGACTACATTTAACACATCATTTAACAGGAGTCACATTTATTTTACATGAAGTTTATTCAGTCTCCTTTTTAGGGATACTAATTTACCATCATTGATTTACTGACTAGTGATTTAAATACTGCTCCTTATAAATCTAATTACAGTTGTCTGTGGTCTATTAAAAAAGAAAAGGATAAGAAAATTCTAGACTATGCACTGAAAGCTAGTTATTCTTTATTGATTTTGATGCTAATTAATTATTGGACCGATTCTGACTGAAATCAAGCTCGACTACATTATGCTCTAAAATCCCAGCAAGTCGTGCCAACCTGCGATTCAAGGATTCTGATTGTTTGATCCGACTCTACATGAGTACAAAGAAAACATCCACCTGAACATCTTTTAACATTCCTTACACGTTCACTTATGTGCAGCCTAGAGAAGCAAGTTTCAGGGCTTCAAAAATGAATGCATCAAAATACCTTGCACCTTTTGAAGCAAAAGATTCAAATGTATGTTTACTGTGAGAATGTCACATAAGGATAGGATTAGTGAACTTGTTCGACATATCATTCAGGTTATTCCACGCTTCTTGTCTAGCAATCTAAGGACTTGGCTGAAGAAATTCTGATATTAAGATTTAATCCTGTTTTTAAGCTCTGGAATAATCAGCAGGCTTTGCCCTTTAACGCAGCATGGCTAGACCTCTGTGCATATTTTTGCACTAAAACTTTGCTTCAACAGTATTCCATAGCACTGATCATGTCCACTTTACCTCAGCACTACAGTCAAACAGACTAAAATATAACTATGACTGCCTTTGTCCTAGTGCTCTGTCACACTCTGCCCTGGTCTGATCACCACTGGGCCATGTCAGGGCAGAGTATTTTCAAAGAATTTCCCCAGTGGAGTCTCTCATGAAAGAGGACCGCAAGAACAGAGGTGATGGCTGCTAAAAACTCTGTCCCTTTCGCCTTTGCCCCTGTATCTGAACAACCACTGAACTAAGACTAGCTGCCGGGCTATGATAATTAGACTTTGTCAGCTGTCTGCGCTACAGATCACTCTTCTGCCACCACAATCTCACCGCGGTTGTTCGTGAGGTTGCCAGTGTTGATCAAATCAGAAGGTCACGTGAGCTTCCACGCCCTCATCCAAAGATACACTGTCTTCTGAAACATGGATGAAAGGTTCTGATAACCCACGGCCTTTGACAACCCCATGGAGTTGAATCAGCTAGCACTACAGTGATTTTAGAACTAGAACTAGAGTTACAGTATGTAACTTTATTGTTTGATATTACCAATCACCAAAGACATTTAGTAATGAACAGTTGTGTAAGAGTAAATGAGAATTTGACAGTGTTTATTTGATCATCATGATTACCACTGGTCTTCTGAGATGCTCATAAACAATATAGTCAGGCTACAGAGGATGACGGCCTTTGTTCCTTATAATTTGGTGTGATTAGCTTTTTGTTTTCTCTCTCTTCTTCTTCTTTTTTTTTTTTTATTGCTGTACCACCCTGACAAACACCACGTGTGGTTTAAGTGGTTAAAGTTTAAGAAATAGTCTGTGACAAAAGAGAGAGACCATTTTTAATGAACTACACAGCCTGCCTGTAAGAAGATTAAGCACCTACCAACCGAGAGAAGGCTTGGTGTCCTTCCCTGCAGGATCAACACAACAAAGAACTCATCTTCCCTGGGGCCATTTCACTGCTGAACAATATGTAAAGGCCACTGACCACTGTAGACGTTCAGCAGTGTTGTCTGTTTACTGCAGCAGTCCCAAACATACTCATATCAATGCGTGCTGCATGTTGTTTTCCATTATAATGTTTGTTTTTCTACTATGTTCTATGTTTTTTTTTTACTTTTTATAGCTAGCATTTGTACTTCTCCTTGGCCACATATAGAGTAGAGTGTGTGTATGTGTATGTATACTGTACAGTTTGCAGTTCTCTCCATGGCAGCATTGGTTTATAGGTTAATTGGTGACTTTAAATTGCCTGCAGGTGTGAATGTGAATATGTGAATGTCAGCCCTGTGATGAACTGGCGACTTGACATGGTTGTATACAATTTCTCGCCCAGTGCCAACTTGGATTGGCTCCAACCCATCATGAACCTGATAGGGATAAGTAGTTACAGAAAATGGATGGATGTATTGTATATACTGTATACATAGACTCTCTACGCTACTTCATCAGGTACCCCCGGTACAGTCTAACAAAACACAAAGCTCTATAATTTCTACCTTTACAAAGATAATATATATTCCATCACATGGACAAGCGACAGAGGACCGAGCATGCGTCACAAGTCCGTCACGTGTGTGTCAGGGTAAGCGATCATATCTGCAAATGGTTTTAGGCATGAATAATTATTGTGAGCGCTGCCTGTGGATGGATTGGAAGGACTTTCGTTTCGTAATAACACTGAAATAAGACAGGAGATTGTGGGCCTGAAATCAAGGCAATGGCTGGTGGCATTGTGTCACCACTGGGGAATTGCTGCAGAGTGTTTGGACTGACCGTGGGGTATGGCTTTGCTGACGCAACAACAAGAATGGCTAGATTGTGCTTAAATTGTGTTCACCTTTCCTCAGAGTCCGGGTGTTAGTGGAATTCAGGATGCGGTTAGGCCCGCTGGGTTTAAAATCCTCTCGGGCAGCAGTTATACCTGTCACTTAACGCATCCCAGCATGATCAGATGATAACAGTGACACTGAAAAGACAGGTGTAACTGCAGCTGCAGCGATGTTGCAAAAAAAAAAAAAACACGGCAGGTGGCTAAAACCCAGCACAAGGCAGCACTGGCTGCAGGCGTTCATGGGCAAACTGTCACCTGTGATGTACTGCCATATTTACATTGCTATTTTCATTCAGTGTAGCAAAACATGCATACACACACACACACACACAGGTGAACAAGCAATCAAGGTTTACTGCAGTAAGTTATAGACATTCCATACACATACTTTACACTACAAGCAAGAGCCATAGAGGGCAGACATAAATGTATGCACCATCAGCACTATCATTAGTTCCTCAGTCATTCACACAAGCCACAGTCATGCATGCAAATATAATCTTCAAGACACACACACACACACACATTACTGCCCATGCTTACACAGTGTGAGACCTTTTATTACATGTAAGACAGACTGAGTGATGCCAGGCAGCCAGTATTCACCCTCCTCTCTCTGGCAATCTATTCTTACCTAATTATTGGGGGAGGGGGAGTTTGAGACCTGCCTTAATTTGCCACTATGCAGTGTGCAATTAATCAAGGCCCTTGCTAACTGACAGCCTTAATGGACGCACTGAGCTCCACTGTGATTGTCTGCTTACTGCCTGTTCCTTCAGTGCGTAGCCTCAGAACCCAGACAAGCATACCCTTCAAGAGCAGCTACACATGCGAGGACACTTGCACTGAATTGAATGGTGGGGTGGAGTGCTGAATGAGTACATTCATCTCTGCTTACACACACCCACCTCTCAGTTGCACTATGGTAATAATTGTTTTAGAAATATCAGCCTTTGATTCTTTATGATACTGAACGACTCATGGAGAACTGAAGCGTTTGTGGCCTCAATTTGGATTGAGTTAAAACAACCCCCCCCCTCTTTTTTTCTGTTTGCTTTGCTTCTCCTCTGTGCAGAGGAATGAGGCTTCTATGATTGCATTATAAAAGAAAAAAAAAAGAAAACAGGGAGAAGCAAGTGACACAGAGACAAAGGCGAGCATGGTTGCTTTTAAGGTTTTCAAATAGTCTTCTGGCACTTAAGGTTTCTAATGCACTCAGATGGAGAGAGAGAGTGCGGATGTTGCCTGAGGTGTAATGCAATGACAGGGGTTTGTGGCTGCATTTACACCTGGAAAAAAACTTTTTTTTTCTGAGAAAGTCTGCATTCTCCAGAGGCCTGACCTCTATGAGGATGTGATGAAGTGTTATATAAAGCATTCATTTTAAACTTGAGGGCACAATTCAAGTGCATTACACCTCCAGAGAGACCTTTTCATATTGTATCTCCGGGTCAGATGTTGGAAATATAGGGCTCATCATGGCACTTAAGATTTACAACCACTTTTGCTATCACTTTTAAGTACTATAAATGTGTGATTGTTTTTTTTCTCTCCTACATGGACAACTGGCATAGCTTGATTTCATTTTATATAACTTCACACATGGCCTGCTGAACCTTTCAACTGTCCTCTAGTTTCCGCCTCCACTCTCACTATCTCTCAGTCCGGTAAAAATAGTTCCATGTGTCTTTGGTGAGTGTTAAAGCACTGAGCTGTATTCAGCACGCAGCGCCTCCGAGGGTAACTTGCAGCTCGGATTCAATTAGCCATCGGCTTGGTAATGTATGTGGGAAAAACACCTGTGTGACCTGAAGACTGACCCTCTTCCACACTTAGCCACATCCACCTCCTTCTGATTTCACTGACAATCGTATGAGGAACATCTAGGCTTAGGCGAGTCAGTTTTAGTAGAAAGCCAGACATGCCACATGTAAATTGCCTCTCTTTCATTTTTTTTTCTACTATAGCAAAAAGCAAAAAAAAAGAAAAAAAAATGTAAAAGAAAATGTTTAAAAACATTAAACAAATTATTCATGTGCACTCAATGGTGTTAAACCATTCCCCGCAAGATTCATTCACTCATTTTGAAGTGCAGTCCCAGTCAGAATTGCTTTAAGGATGAAACATATCCTTTTATGTGCCTCAGTGCACAATGCTGTGGACCAAGATAGAATCCTAACTGTAGTTATCATTGTCTATTTCCATCATTGTTTCTGCTTTATGGCCCCATAGGCGACCAGGAATGGCAAATTACTGAGAGTACATGAAGATGAGTTGTTATAATGAAAGCACAAACACTGCCAAAGATGAAAGATGGCTGGAGACAGAACTGCCAATGTGATGATACACCACAGCGTTGGGTAAAAAAAAAAGAGGACGAAATTCCCGAAAGCAGCGCTACTGATGTTGCTTTTGACAGGAGTGCTGCAGAGTGCATCTGAACTCACAATGAAAAGTTCTTTAGGTGTAAAACCACAGAATGGCAGAAAGCCTAACTAGGTCCTTTAAGCATTGTGCCAATCTGTCTCTCTTCTCTATCAGGACGCAACGGGATTTTTAAAAAGATGAGACTTTGGATGAGTTTGCAGCAGTTGGCACAAATTAACAGCATTGCCTACCGTCAATTAAAATGAGATTATTTGCACATATGAATCATTTACAGAACATCACTAACTTTGCAAACTTTACAAATAATAATGGGAAAAGATGTAGTATATTATTGTGTCCATTAGACCATGGTTTCACAAAATGAATACATGCCACAAAAAAATCCAGTCTTTGTGAAGAAAAACTCAACATTTAATTTCCCCCTCGTGTTCTGCCAAGAGCAGTTATTTGTTCCTGTGTTGAAGAGACATCCATGGATAGTAATTATGTGAAATCATGTGAGTTATTCTTCAGGCTATTTAAATATTCAGCAACTGTGTCATGCTGTTATTGTTTCCCTATTTAAAAATAGGCAGTTTCCTGGCAATGAATACCCAATGAGAGTGTAGCCTTGGAGTTATTGTGTACTACAGTGGGTGACCCATACGAGAAATGTGGTTGCATGCTTATGGAAGTTCTTGTATTGCTGAAAGCTATAGATGCTTACTGTAATGAATCACGCACATGCTGTTTGAGTTAAATATACCTCCCCTTTCATATGTGTATATGTAAAAGTGTAGTTATGCCTTTTCTGTTTATTTGTATTTCCTACTGCAGATATTGGGAGTATCTCTTGGGAGTATTGGCAGCTATACATTGACCTTTATATGAGGCCGTCATGCTAGAATTGAATTAAGCTTTAACATAACCCTAAAATTACTCAAATGACCACCAAAGAAGTATGCCTGCTCATGTTATTACGAGCATATTTGGAGGAAAATATGCACCAGATGGCATATGCTAACCCAACTGTGACAGCGTTGCTTGAGATAGCAGTGACCAGAAAAATGCAGAAAGTGCCACACCCAACAATGTGTGCCACGACCTTTGTGGTGTCACAGCCAGATGCAGAGTGTACACTGATGGAAAAGCCCCAGGGTTATGGTGATATGAATGGCCAAGTACTGACCTTTGACTCCTCTGCGCTTTACCCCCAACTGTGAATAAATGATTCTAAAGGGCCCCATCCCAGTGGATTAATGTGCTCAGCAAGGCTTCAAGCTGCTCACAGAGAGCAGACAGAGTGAAAAATGTGCCACTGACTCTACACTACACTGATACAGTGACAGTAAATTTGGAACAGCTCTGTTAGGAATCCTGTATCTTTTGTCATTCAGGAATCAGCTCTGTGTTAAGGACGATGGAGGTACCACAGTTGGTGCCAAGGTGAGATTAAACATGATGTGCAGCACTGTGAAGTAATGGAATATATTAATCAAGTCAGATAATTGGTACTCGCACATTTTACTAAAGTCAAGGGAATAGTTCAAGTTAAAATTGGTCGAGTAAAGTAGCGGGTCACAATTATGAATTTGTCCATGTTCTTAAATCATCTTTTTTCACATTGAACATTATTTCACTTGCATACTGAGTTGCGTTGCAACCAAGGAAATTACATGAATTACTTGTTTGAACAGGCAGCTTGTCTCGACATTTTTTTTTGTCGTAATGCACAGAATGAACCACTAAATTGGAAGGCAGCAAACCCAAAAACCTGTTGAAATATTTGGGAACTCATGAAGGAATAGTTGTACAGTTTAGGTAATAGGTTTATTCAGTCTTGCCAAGAGTTAGATGAGAAGACTTGCACACCTGTACATCAAATATGAAGTTATAAGCAACAGCTGGTCAGCTTAGCACAAAGACTGTAAACAGGTGGAAACATTCTACTTGGATACTTGGCTCACACCAAAGTTAACAAAATCTGCCTTTGAGCACATCCAAAGAACCATTTCCAAGCTCAGTGAACTGACATCTGGCTCCAGCTTCATGTTCACTGTACAGATGTGAGAGCAGTACCCTCACTCATCTAACTCTTGACAAGAAACTGTCACTGTCAGAACGTACTGTACTCACTGCTTTTGTTCATTTATTTTCATTTTTCCATACTTGCTCAGATCTAATCAAGCTCATAAAACCAGGACATGTAACCCAGCACTAACAGAGCAACAGGTCACAAATAATCAAACGTACTTACATTTCATCTCTGGACCATAAAAAAAAAATGTTTTTGGATGGTAAAGTTGATACATTTGAGGTGTAATGATAGGTGATTCATAGGGCAGAATATTTTGAGTCAGTGATGTATCTCTGACCACAGTTATTTCAAGGCACATCAAACTTCAGAATTGCTTCTTCAGAACCGAAGTGGGAATAGCTGGAAGGAAACCAACCGGATATTAAACATGAAATAATTTTAGTGTGAAATTGCCATTTTCTGTTTTCTTCTACATTTTCCCATCTATCATCTGCCCAATGTCTGTCCGTTATTGTCAGATTTGATTCCAAACAAAATGGATGCAGCTGATATGCTTTCATATTCTGATAAATTTTCCAGCAGGAAGATAAATAGTCCAGATATGTTTGTGCTTGTACAAGCGTTTTGCAGGACTAGGACATTTATCAAGCGCTGCTGACACTGTGGAGGAGTCATGGATCACTTGGTATCCAGGAAGAACGTAGACCAGAACAGACGGTCGGAGTCATTTTAAATGGAGAAGCCATTCTCACGTCTTTAAATAGGGCATCAGACCACCCCACTCTGTCAGACCACATAGGGTATACTATATGTATTAGCAGCCCCGGTGTGTGGATGTGTGCCTGATTGCTGGTTTCCACCCACAAGTGGAGCCACAGAGCATGGGGTGAATTATGGCTTGTCAGCAGAGTTTTTTCTTATGTGACTTGAATACGGATCTCCCCCTCTCTACTCTGCCTCTTTCTTGCTGGTAAAGTCGGAAGCTGAGAACATTGTTTAACTGTAGGGCCTAATTAAGCACAGGAGTGAAAATCAGAGAGAGAGCTGGGAGGAAAGAGGTCGGGGATACCAGTAGAATAAAGTATTGTGTGTGTGTGTGTGTGTGTGTGTGTGTGTCTGGGGGGGGGGGGGGGGGGGGGGGGGGCTTAGCACAAGGCACAGAGAACAACCCTCACTGTTTCACCGTGTGTTCACAAGCCATGGCATGATGATCGCCAGCTTGTGATTCTGTTTTCCTTCATCTTGAAGTCCTAGTTTGTATTCCACTTCTTGATCAGAAAACACCAGTGGACAGTCCCCTGCAGACATCACTCCAGGAGCAAGGCTGGTTGGAGTTAATTAAAACTGAGCTAAGTGATGCAGTGGAGTTGGGTGGGATATAATGGTCTCCCATCTTCAGCTAGAACGGTGGAGCGTCCTGTCCAGCGAGGAAGCCCAAGTGATGCACTGCCTCGGAACGGCACAGGGAAATAGTTAAGGAGGACGCGGGCAACATGCCGTAAAATTGAATGGGAAAGATCTTTAAGACAGGACGCGGCTCTCAGGCAGCAGGCAGAGCTGATAATTTCAACGTCTACTAATCACATAAATGCCACTGAGTGCTAACAGCACCTGAACATGATGTTTTTTAATAGTTTGTTATCTCAGTTGGTAATGATTTGTTGTTTTGTTCTGCTTCCACAATCAATCATAAAACACTTAATCAAACAGAGTTGCTGATTTAATGAGAAAACACAGTATCCCTTAATATGGATTTATCTCTGATAGACATATCATGTTTGGAGTTGTAGTACTGTATGTTATCATTTCCAGATATGCGTAAATAAATGTTCCTTCTTTCATTGTAAACCTCGGGCTCAGTTACTCTTTGAGTTTATTAAATGCCCAATTATTTTTCTTTAGGAACCAAACTTTATGTTGACTCTCTTGTGTACCAGTATAACTTCTAAAGCTGAACAACTGCAAACATTTTTCATTTATTTATTTTTTAATTTCATATACTGTATTACTGCTTCAGGGAACTAAAATGAATATAATGCCGATCCCAGACTATTCATCCTAGTTACATTAGGAGCAAACATGCAATAGGAGACACCTCTGACAGATGCTTCTGAGAACACCTACTGCAACTTCTTAAATACATGTATATGTATAGCTGCTTCATGCATATGTGAACAAAGAATTGACATCTCAGTCATATGCATGTTGGGAGTGCTTTACTGTACGATTAATCATAATGTAATTATGCATACAGCCATAGTTCACAGTCAATCACCATGAAGTCTGAAAGAGCGTGTAGACTCTCGTCCCACCTGCTTCATCCAGGGTGCTTTTACACTAACTGTGATGAAGTAGCACTAATGGAGGAATTAA
Source organism: Nibea coibor (assembly GCA_023373845.1). Taxonomy (NCBI): domain Eukaryota; kingdom Metazoa; phylum Chordata; class Actinopteri; family Sciaenidae; genus Nibea; species Nibea coibor. Next base: position 22,960,022 of record CM041739.1, read on the forward strand.
TTCACAATTCATACTGCATTCGAATTTTGACTTTAAGGATTAGCTCATGCATTTATGTACTTATAATGGGTAATGTTCTGTGCCTGTTTGTTCCGTTCCATTCCAGTTGGAGACATAAACTCTGTCTTGTCAATTCATGCAGAAGTTCAAAATGTGAAAGCCGACGTTTCTCTACATCAATGGGAACTATCACTATCAAGTATTTTGTGGTTAACTGGGCATCGATTCATTTACTGACTCTTCACCTTGATGTGTAAAAACCTCTTCACCTTACTTTTGAATTCTTTCAGTCCGATGAGGTAATGAGAAAGCTTTTCAAGGCAAGCTTTCGCAACAAAACCCCTTAGCATTCCAAGGTTTTTGAGTTTCCTTCATGTTGCAGTGACATATTGAGAAAGGTTGCGCATGGATGAGTACATATTTCAGTGCCGACCTAATCTCATCTCTAGGAGTGAATATGGCACAATGTTCCCTGCCACAGCTGATGGAATCACATTCAGCAGGGCCACAAAGACAGGCAAATTGAGGCTCATTTTATTTGAGTTTACATTATAATATTTTATGATCCCAAAGCTGTCAGAAGGGAAAGAGAACTTGTAACCACTGCTCAAAGTTTAGAGTTCTGGAAAGTCTTTAAAAGTGTACGGTCTGGGTTCATTTTTAAAAAAAGGTGAGGCATCTGTGTGTGTGTGTGTGTGCACCCACAATCACACTTTGCAGTCTTTACAATTAGCAGATGCAGGCTTTAAAAGCCAAAGACGTCTATTATAATTGTTGTTTTTAATATATATATATATATTTATATATATATATAAATTTTATCTATTAAAAAGAAAAAGTACTCTGAAATACTCAAGAGTACAGACTGAATCCTAATGATGATTAATGATTAAAGGCTCTTAAAGCCTATTTTCTCTATCAGCAATTTACTGTAATTAATGGTCTGTCAAATGGACAGAAAATATTTTTGCTAAAATTGAAGCAGTGACATCATGGATTCAAGCAGGCGTCAGCAAAACTTTAATCAGACTCCGTTACTTAAGTTTGATCACAGAGCACTCACACTGGCCTATCATATTTCTCTTACACGTGTCACCAGGATGTACTTGGGAGCATTCCAAACCCTGATTTGGTGAGGTGAGCGTTGTAGTTAAGATGCAATATGGACAAAAAAAATGAAATGTCATAAGACTGCTGTTCTGATGAAAATACATTGGACGCTGATATATTTCTAGTTTCTAGGAACAAAATGGACATTGGCTTAATGGACTGCTGCATTCTGGGTGATTCATAAAGGTCAAAAACCCCATGCAAAGAAGCCCATAATGAGACTCACAGTACTCTAAGCCTGGAGATGACAATAGCGAGAACTAGAAGCTGCTCTCTTATGAGGTCGAATATGATCCAATGGATGGAGTGGAGAACAAATTTCCAGGCTAGAACATACCGTCTTATAACACAGTCGGTTGCCAAAGATCACACAAATGCTACTATGTGGTTTCATCATATAGGGAGCAGCTTTTCACAGGGAGGAAGAAAATCATTTTGAACTTGAGCTTGTGGGAGACATCCACATGGAAATGTCAGTTAGACAGACGAAATGCATCCTTGAACATGACTGTGTGAGACATGATAATGCAGCCACAGTATTGCAAAGTAAGAACAGCAGGGGGGCAAATACTGAGCCCAGAAGGAAGTTTTTTTTTTTTTTTCATAGACTCTCATACTGTATGGCAGCAGGTTATATATCTGCTGGTATGTGTGCATGAAAGTCTATACTGTATATCAAAGCAAAATTGACATGTGATATTAGTCTGTCGATGTTACTCATGGCAGAGGATGAAGACTTGATTTTTTTGGGGTCTATAAAATCTGCAGTGAACCCTGCCTCGCCCTGCTTTTGGGAGCTGCTAAACCGAGAACGAATTTCATTAGCATGTATTTTAATGGAGGGTTTTATTATTCCAGGATGGTCTATTGTTTGCAAGGTTCATCTACCTAGAAAGAATATACATAAGCTGTCAGCAAAGTTATTTAAGACACTTTGGGTTTGGACTTGGAATCCAAAAGTGTTGTGAATCAGATGGACAAACTCTGCTGTTTTTTTCCATCTCCTCTCACCATGAAAGGACAATCATTTGCTTTGTGCTTTCTGAATAATTCTTTAATTTTTCAGTACTTTCACCTGCAACAGGCTTCATAAGCATCTGTTTTGAGATTCCTGTAATGTAATTGGTGAATTAAGAAAGCTGTTTCCGAGTTTACACTTTTAAAGTAGTGAACAGTTTTCTGAGTACAATCAGCACTCACTCAGGTCTTCTTGTCTCTTTTAAGCTGTGCCAAAACGCAGAACAGACACCGCTGGAGATGTTTCTTAGAGGATCTGAGAAGAGAAAGCTCAATATTTACCTTTTTTAGCCTGATATTTGCCTGGAATCTTTTCATCATTTATTCTTGATTAAAATATAAATATTATGGACAGAATGCATTAGCTATTAATAGCCATGAAATAACTATACATGTAGACATAGAGTAATTGCACTGAAGTTATTAGTCTATATAGTGCATGTGTGGTTGTTCTACATTAAGATGTGATGGATATTTGGATTTCAAAGCTGCAAAGATTAGTTGATTCATTGATCAGTTTTAAATTATCATTGTGTATTGTTTTGATAATCTATTTTAATATCAATTAATTGTGAGTCATTAAAACAAACTGATTTATTTACTTCTCATATGTGGTAAACAAGGCATTTGAGGACATCACTTGGGGGTTTGGGAAATGGTGATCAGCATTTTATGAACCGAACTGAAGTAACCAATGAATGAAGAATAAAATATTTATTCATAACGGGATGATTAATTGAAGCCTTAATTTGAAATAAATACAAAACACCGAAAAATACATTCCACAGACACCTCTGCTGCCCCACCACCGGACACTCCGTGTCCACACGTGATCTTGAGGGTCTGTTACCAGGTCTGTGTACTCACACAGGATCTAAACAACAAGCTGCACTCAGGATACTTCTGCTGTTATCTTTTTTTCTAGATAGAGAGATAGGCGGATAATTTCTGGGGCAGCGCTTAAGAGATAAAAACCAGACATAGCTGCATTTGCCCTCAGAATAAGAGCTGACTAATCTAATATCTGATATGATTCACAGTGAGAACTATCATATAAAACATGGGATGGTCCGATAAACAGTCTGCTGAAGCTTTCAGATACAAAATACATTCATATTGTAGATAATGTCCTGTTTGTATAATATACCTGTACTATACTGCAGTGAATAAAAAGATACACAGATAGTCTATATTCAAAGTTTGTTTGTGGTTCCTCAGGGAAAACAAGAAATACACAAATACAAATCAAATCAGTTCAGAAAACATCAGTTTATTTTTGAAAGAAATAAACTGTACTAGGAATACAGTATGGAGTGTGTGATTTTATAATAGTGATTTTAATTTCAGAGTTACTTCCACTATAACATAACTGAAAGACGTAAAAGGTTAAGACACAATTATGATAAATACTTTAAGTGTTGTGTAGTGTTGTGCAGGCACTGTTTACCTTGATGCGGATGTGTGAATTAGGCCAATTATTGGTTCATCAAGACCCTTTTAATTTGTAATATCCACTTTAGTGTCTGGAATTGGATTTGCCCCATCTAACCTGTGGGTGTGGTTTTTTTTTTTTTTTTTTTTTTTTTTTTTTTCCGAGGCCGTCCTATGAAATACTAATCATCATTTCAGCAAATGTCTAAAAAGATTATTATTTTCAAATAGTTGCTAAACTGCTGACCAGAGCCATGTTTTCCTGTCTGTCAGAATCTCAGTGTAACCATGGTATAATAATGTCAAAGTTAATTACTTCCCTGTTGTTTGGAGATCATTTGTCTTTCAGACCGTTGGTCAGTTAGTCTGTTTCTACAATGATGGAACCGATCGAAGGCTGCCGCACTATCTTTCACCTCCTTCCGGCCAAATGTTGAAGGTCTGGAGAATTTGGTTCCTCGTACTCGCCATCACAGCCTCATCAGTCATCACTCAGGATTCTCACATCAGAAAATGGGCTTTTAATTATTTATTTTCCCGCTGTGTCCTGTGTAATTTGGGGGCAAGGCCTTGTGGTGACTTACACGAAAGCCTCGAGGGATGATAAATGTTCTGCCCTGGTGATATGGCTGGAACCTTTACTGTCTTCCTCCAACTCCCTGTTCAACAAAACAAAATGTCCAATCTTTTGGGGCATTTTTAATGCTTTCTTTCTCATGTAGCAATACAGGAGTGTCCTTAAACATGATTTGAATTACCCCACCTACTGCCATGTTATGTTTCACCACAAAACTCTTGAAGCAGATTTTAAATTACAGAAGCAAGATGCTATGAAAATGTCTTTTTTTTTTTTTTTTGTCTTTCCTGAATAATCAAGCTTTCCGCACAGGTGCAGTCCAAGCATACATCTACACATTTCCATGTATAAAAAAGCCAAGTTTATGTTCTTACTTGGAAACACTTTTAGTCAGATTTAAATAGCCCAGTGGTCATAACATAGCCCAGGAGTCCCTGGACACAGCAAACCAAAGTATAAACAGCAAAGTTAATTTTCTATTCATATAGCTGTGAATTACACAGGGGAAAAAAATGCAATGTTTTAAGCAACAGCAGTGACATCCGTGCTCATCACGCAAGAAGAAAAACGTTGTTTGGACAGATAATGCTCGTAACGTCTGTACCATTAGATTGAATGGGAGAACCGGTACATTACAACAGATTGCTAATGATCACATTCTGTGTTGAATGACAAAGCATAGATCAATTAAATGACTCTAATTACATTATACTAACTAACTTCTCTGTGAGAAACAAAACCATATAAGGTGAAGCAGACAATCAAAGACGAAGCATAATTCTCTGGAATATATTGTTTTCTTCCCATCATTTGGCCAAAACAGTCTCCAGAGAGAGAAGCTGAGTTAAAATGTCACAGAGGAGTTCAGAAAAAAGGCCAAGGGCCTGTGAGTTCACATACTTTTCTCTCTTTTCTCCTCTTCATTTTGTGCGGAGGCACCATCATGTGTGCACTGTGGTTTGATTAAGAGCTCCCCAGGGTTTGGCAGAGAGAAGAGAATGTGTTTACTACAACACTTTTATGCCATATACAATGTTCAGTTTGTGGTCTTGATTGAGCCCAGTAGGCCCATCGAGATTGCAGCCTCTGCTCTCTCTAAATCTCCAGGGGTTAATTAACCAGACTAGGTAACTAGCTAGAAGCCTCCGATTGCAATAGCAGACAAACAGACCTATTGGATCTTCTTTGTCTCTGTCTTGCTCGCATTAGACAGTGTTTACAGAGTTCATCAGATATTACACTGGAAACGTGAGGAAACAAAAAAAGACAAAAACATTCTTTTTTCTTTCTGTGCGTGAAGAATGCCCGGGCAGTCGTTTGTGTCGTAGTTTTCTGCAGCTGTGATACTCTGGAGAGATTTCTTTTCTGAGACTGAGGCAGACACACAGGATGAAGACGTGGATTCTGTTTTCTGAGGGACTTTTTCTTGGCCCGGTATGCTTTTTCTGCAGCATGATATTATCAGTGGGCCGTCCTCAGAGTGACTGTGGTAAGACCGCTTTACTTACAATCTGTATTAAAAACTGATTATCTTTAATCTGTCTGGATCATTAAGGTTGATTTATATAAGCACTGCATTTCCATTTTATATTCATATTTCAGCATTATTCATATCAGTATAATACCTTGAATTGATTCATTTGTGAACTGATAATCTCCAGCTGGAAAAGGCAAAAGAGGAAGCAGAGTCACGTCTGCCTTCAGTTTCGTGCAATCCTCGTTAATATGTTTTTTAATTGTTTGAGTATACACATGTCTGCATTAAGCCAGCTGCTAGAAACATTCTGAAGCCTAATGTCGAGACTTTAGCCTTTTAAATAATGTACAAAATCTATAATATAGCTTTCATAATCTATGATACTTAACTCGGGCTTTGTTGCCTCAAATGGTTGGAGATTGTGTGTGCCCTCATTTCTGACTCTTACACAGATGGAAGTAAATCCACGTCATCCCATAACATCAGTGTCTGTCAGTGCCGCCAAACTTTACAGAAACATCATGATGCCAGATGCCCTTTGTGGGAAATCAGAACAGCTTGCGTATTCCTGCGTTGTCTTACTAAGCTGCATCCATCTTACAATAGAACTTTTTGTGTGCGCTACCCAGCCCATTATCCTCTTACTCATCTGCTCCACATGAGCTGATGAGCAATACGATGCTGCAGCACGGTAGAGCGGTACACTGAGCGATGAATGCAGCTCTTCTACGCGAACACGCAATTATAATGCAAACGTGTATCTTGTAACCTGCAACTCTTGTGTTACCATCGTGCGTCAGAATCACACCTATTACCGTCTCATCTCCGTTACGCACAGTGTGGCAAAAGGAAAACGGAAATGACTCTCATCCTGAGATCTCAGATAGGAGCTGGATGCCTTTAGAAAACAAAGCAGGGCTCAGGAAGAGACAAAGACTCTTGCAGGGGCATCTTATGCGTGGTACTTCCGACGGAGCTGTACTTCAGGCTTAATCTCCCTCCTGCTAAAATGGTGTGGAAATCTGAGCCATTATTGTTTTCAGCAGTGAGGTGTACGTGTAATGAGCATACAATGCTGCTCTCAGAGTTTTTTTTTTCAAAGTGCTGAGGCTTAAGGAAAAGAGGAGCGTGATTCATCGTGTTTGTAAGACGACCCTTTATTAGGGGCAGAGTAAGAAAAAAGGCCTTGGCTATAGCTCTTCCACCCCGAGGCTCTGTAATTGCTTTCAGCTGCACCTTGAGAATTTGATGAGTCAAGTCAAGACTTCTGTTTGAGTGACTGAGCAAAAAAAAAAAAAAGGAGAGCTCTTACAGCGAAAGTGAATTATCACAGCATCACTGTGGAAACAGAAAAGTGAAGGCCACGGGATGTGAGCAAACTTAAATGCATTAGACGTCAGGACTCCTTAAATTAGTTCACATGCATAATTGCTTTCATATTGCTTTAATGAAAAAAAAATACTAAAAAGCAGCCTGCCGTTAATTCATGGTGTTTCTAAAAGCGATGCACGCCCAACTCACATTTACCATCAGCTGTGTTAACAGATCTTGCAAAGCATTATCTGGAGCCAGAGCACGATTTCTCTGCCTTTTTCTTTTCCAGCTTAATCGTTTATTTATTCCACATGCAGCATAAATAAGGATCATCTTCACGTCAGCGGTAACCTGATATTGTCACTGCTGATATGTGTTGTCTAAGAAAAGCTTAAGATTCCATTTGTAAAGCCTAACAAGGCATTGGAGTACTCATTTACACTGTGCTTTGCACAACACAATTTGGTGACCACTTTTTTTTTTTTTTTTTAGCCTCCGGTGATGATGTCACATTTTTTCATTTGCAAATTAACACAATATTCCTGAGGCGCGTCCATTTAAAGGCAGTCGTTGTGCTTCTGCTGCAGCAGGCCGGATGTCCACCTCTGCCACTGGCGTACAACAACAGGAGACGCTGCCTAACACTTCTTTGTACTTCTGACGAACCATTACCATAACTCGAACAAGGCCCTGCACATAATGTACCACATCAAAGCAAGTTACCCTCATCACCCAACAGTAAAATCCCTTTATGCTTCCTCCTTTGTTACATCTACAGATGGTTATCTTAACTCACACCTCTGACTACCATGATCACACAGGCTCCATGACTGTGCCTTGTTGTGCTGTTTTGACTCTCTCCTCTTTAATTACAGCTAATTTCCATAATGCCCCTTCTCCCTTTCTCCTCCTCCCGTGGACTCCACACCCTTCTAAAAGGGGCACTGTACATTCTTCCAACTAGAAACTGCCACCTCGTAAAAATAGGCTTTTGTATGAGAAGACACAGACGGCTTTTTTCTCTTATTAAACCAGACTGAGTGTATCTGTCGAAAGAAGATAGGTTTGAAGTGTCTTCACAAAACCCGTTGAATATCCTGGATCCTTTAATAGGTCCCACAGGCTTTGTCATACATGATATATATCAAATTAATTGTCACAAAGAAGATGGCAAAAAAAAAGATGGCAAGTGGCCAAGACAAAATCTACACATCATCTTTACATTGCTGGGAAAGGAAATTGCCCAACTGTGCTGAAGTGAAAGATAAAACTTCCCGTCGTTTGACCATTCAGATCTCATTGTGTTTTCTGTTCTCCTGTGAAAGACTTTGTTTTTCCAAATAAGGTGCCAGAAATTCACCGTAACCCCTGTTCATCACAACTACATCCTAAACAATACACTATGTAAGCGCTTATGTTTTCCTGGCTGAGGTCAGTGTGTGCACATTGAATTTAGTATCAATGGAAAAAATTATGTCTTTTTCAAAGATTACTTTTTTTTTGGCATTTTCAAGCTTTTATTTTGATAGAGACAGCTCAAGAGTGACAGGAATGTGGGGACAGAGAGACGGGGAATGACATACGGGAAAGAGCCACAGGTCGGATTCAATCCCTGGGTTTCTGCAGCAGGGACTGAGCCTTCGGATGTGGGGTGGCTGCTCTACCAACTGAGCTAAACGTCGCCACCGAGATTAAGTTTTTTTGAGCTTTCTGATAGATAGACATACAGTCGCTATGAATAAGGTCACAAAATGTCAGTGAATTTCCCGAGAGACAAAGTGTTTTTCTAAACCAAATCAAATGTGGCGGGTACACCTGACTCATATAAACAATACTTTTCTGGACAGAAACAATCAATCTCACTTATTTGATTTAATAAGAACTGAGGATGTGTTTGTTCATCCTTTTTGGTGGGATCCTGGCCATGTGTCGCACATGGACATTCAGTAATTAATTGTTGGAACTCCTACCTATTCAGACCATCTGGACTATAATTAGGCCACAGTAGTGCCCTCTAGCCTAGAGTCATCATGCTTCCTTTTTTCCCCCTGCCAGATTGGACGCAATAACCTTTTCCCCTGAACTTTTCTACTATCATGACACAGCGTCCTTAGAAGCAACCCTAAGGGGCACCTTGGAACAAGTAGTGCATTGTAATGCTGTTTTTGGCAGACGGTTTTGTGGCCACTCACACTGGAAGCTTAATGATAACAGTTGGAAACGGGTCAGTAATGAAACCAAACAACATTCAAGACAAATTTTGCATTGCTAGAAGTGTATTACGTCGGTGTGTTACTTAAGTAAGGAGCACAGTCTGAAATTTAGTCTACAAATGTCTCCAGCTCCTGATATGATGACTGAAAAAAAACCCTGTAAGAGTTCATATTTTAAACCATTACCAATTATATGTCAGCTGCAAATTGCGCACATTTTGGCAGTCCTGCTACTGACCAATTTTCACAAAACTGTGTGCCAATTATCTTTGAGAGTTATATAAAAGCGATATTAACATTTAAACATTAACATTAATGCTGCTTCCTGGTAGCATTAGTGACCTAACTCCTGAATGTTCACTCACTTGCACCTTGTGACTGTAACTATATTACCTTTATATATTTTTTTCATTTTAGTGCCGTCAGTTTAAAGTTTAAAGTGTTATACAACATGTAACTGATAATAGATTTGTAAGTATTCCCCGCAATGTTCTGTGGCAGAGACACAGCAATTCAAAGAGAGGCACTACTTTTCCTCATCTCAGGAACATTTCCCCCTCAGCACTTGGCCCTTAAATTACAGAGCAAATTGATGGCGAATTCATCACTGTGTTTGGTCTGTGACATATTCCAGAGCTGTTTGGAGGCTTGCTGGATTTGTTCATATGTCAGTGATTGAAGTCGCAGGCAAGACAGACTTTGCCAGAGTGAAGAAATTACCAAAATATCTCCGGTATGAATCTGTCTGTGTGTCTCTGTTGCTTCAGAATCTGTTTGAATCTTTTAATGTTATGCAAATAAACAGCTGCAAATGAATTGTGAGTGTGTGCATGGGAAACAGTGATATTGTCAGCAGACAGCAGCAGATGGACTGTGAGATGTAGTAATGGTTGGCCAGACAGAGGCTTGAAGGTGTGGCAGCCTTTATAAAACAGCTGCCACGGCAGATAAGCTGAGAGCTCAGTCCATGTCCTTCCCCAGCAACAGCTTACCATGAATACTGCATCCTCCAGTTACTAATGCGTCTCAGTATTTCACATAGACATCTTCAGACATTCCTTGACCACAAACCTAAATATGAATGTGCATAATGTGAATGGTAATGGACAGCAGTTTGCAAACTAAAAAGAGTCTGCAATGTTGTGAGAGGAGTATAATAAGATTTTCAAAAGGCAGTCCATGGTGCGACTGATTAATCCGAAGATTAATTTAATCTGTTTTCATAATAAAACATTATTAGCCGTTCCCTCCTCTAAGCGTTACCTTTCAGCCCTCTTAAAAGATTATACACTTCCCAATCACTTACCTGGAAGCAGTCAAGAAAATCGTTAAGTTAAGTAGACACTGTCGGCGTTCAGGATGCTGAAACCGATGGGAGAATGGTGCATGGTGATGGTGCCATGAGAAACGACCATGTTAATGATTTCTTTGCAAAAGGGTCGGTAGAGTTTCATTTGGGGCTTATCTTCAGCAAACACAACCTTGATGAAACCCGCACTCAGTCTCCAGGTGGCAACAAACTTTTAATGTGAGAAAGGGGTTGTGCGAACTGAAAAAAAAGAAAAAGAAAAAAGAAAATCCACCACAAAGCATCTACTGTATAAATTCAAGGTTTGGATCACCAAATGTGGTCCCTTAGCGATAATCTTCATCGTCATCTTTACCCATCTGTTTTAAGAAGAATTAACTTATTGACTGTTTATCATTGTTTAAACATAAAATCAGTGACTGGATTCTGGATTATTGAAGCCAAAGGGCAAAGTGCAAAAATGTCACCATTCCCTGCTGTACCATACCTTCACTTCAGAATCAGTCGTATGTTTTAACATAGCATAGCTTTCATCTGTAAAAGTGGAATTCACCTTTGAAAAGTCAGACTTGCTATATTTTATGATTCTTTTTTTTCTCTACCAGCTGCTTCAATAGAAGATGATTTTTTTTCAGCAAACAGAGCGTGTTTTCATATTGTCTATTTTACGCACCAAAGCAAACATAAAATATGAAGTCCTCTCCCTGTTTTGTAGATTAGATTGTCATGTAAAAACAAACTGCCTCACAAATTATTGTCCCAAACATGCTCTGAAAGCTTCTATATTATCATCAGACACGGCTGGATTGTGATCATGGTGCAGATACCTTATGATCCATTTTATTACATTTACATACAAACAGAGTATATTATGTAACTGGATAGTCACTGTGCAGTTTAAAGGCAAGATGAAATCAGAGTACATGTTATCAAGTCATGGAGGTGAAATAAAAAGTTCAGCATCCCAATAAAAATATACAATGCATCAAGCAGGTCTGGCTTTGGATTCACAGTAAAATAATAATAATAATAAAAAAAATCTCTTGACGGCTTTGATGATCAAGGTTCATCCAAAGGACGACAGCTTTATCCACACTGATTTGACTGGATGAAGCTGAAATGTGTTACATATTACCTCTCTGATGTGCAGAAAAACCCAATTACCATTAGATCCTTTTGACCCGTTCTGAACCTGACCAATCCTTTTTGCTGCGTCAAGTAATTAATCATTATAAATAATAAATGAATAAATAATGAACTTACTACTTAGTGCCTTGTGTTTAAAGTTCAGTTCATTTGCAAACGCATATACCGTCCTTGCCACAGTGTAATGGCTACAAATATTTTATAAACTCACACTGCAGTTTGAGCAATTTTAGATTGATGGTTGTTTTATAAAATGGCAAAGCAGCAATTTGTGCTTTCTTGTGATTTCAGCATTTAATGTAGTTTAATGTATGTCTTTGACTTCCAGCTGCATGTTACTCTGTGTAGTGATGCTTTTGGTCTTACTGTACCATGTATGGAAACTTTCCAGTAAAGGCTACCATTAGACATAAACAATACACTGAAGTATTAGTATGTGGACTCTTTCCATTGTGTCCACCTCACTCACAGATGCAACCTGGTGGTCATTTGAGCACACAGCATTTCCAGGGTGAATTAAAATGCAAATGAACTTTAGTGTCCCACTGGTGGTTCAGCAGCAATGATACTGAGCAGTTCTGATTGATATTCAGCAATTTTGTGTGTGTGTGGGTGGGTTAGGGTGATTTGATCTAATTGGCGCATTATGCGGTAGAACTACACATCAAGCTTTGCAGTGACGGTAGCTACCTAGAACACACTGCCTTGGTAAACCTACTGTGAAAATATTAGCTTCCCACGCCATCCCCGTTCCTAGTGCTTAAACCAATCACCCAGGGCTATTGTTAGCTAAACTGCTGCTGTGTACTGAGCTACAGTCCCTGGATGGATCCAAATGCTTCCTCACTGCTAAGCAAGCGACTTCAAGGAAGACAGGGAGCATAGTGAAGTGAAGAAAAGGAGGATGGGAGAGAAAGTGGAGACCATTTTGGACCGTTTATTTGATATACTATATACATAATCGCTAAAGTGATACTAGCTGTAACATTAAATGTGACTAACAGTTAGTGAGTTTTCAAGCTGTAAAGACACATTGAGTTAAGAAATGAGACCATTTACATATTTGTTGTGTCACACAGTACTATGGTCAGCTAAAAGAGCACCAGCACATTTTTGCTCCCACTAGAATTGTACCGTATTATGATAATCAGTGACACCTCAATACAATCAGTTTGTTTTTATGGCTAACTTACAGTTATTGCCCAATAACACAGAACATCCACAGACTGTGTCTTTGATTTCAGTAACATTACTGAAAATCCAGTCATTTATCCATGCTGCTATGATCACAGAAACACTCTGTGAGATCCTGGAGGCGGTGTAGTTCTGTGATTAGTACTGAGGGTGTTCCCCAGCTCCATTCACCCAACACCCAAGGGAGTCAACGGAGCAGGAAATGTGTTTCAGTTTACTATAACGATGACAGCCACCTGAGGAAGGCCATTTGTATGCAACCTGAGCTTAGATACTTTGGAACAAAAGTAATTTTTTTTACAGGATTGTACTTTTGCAAACTTCTCCAATTTGAATATTTCCAAAGTTTCTCGAACTGTGTCTGGTAATCTTATTACAGTGTTTGTACTGGAGGCCATCTGCAACGGAGAATGAAATTTAATTAAACTTGAACATGCTTATTTTGATTAAATTCTTGTGACATTGTTTTGTACTGTTTTTACAAATCAACATTGTTTAAGTAGCAACATTACCTGAACACCCACAGGCAATGCAAACACAATCCTGCCTTCTCCTGAATGCAGCCTGTGGCTATTACCTTTGACAAGCAGCTCTGACAGATCAGTATTCAAATTCAAAAATCCATTTCATATTTTGTTGTCCTGTTTTCATTCCACTCCCACCACGTGCCATCCCCCACCCTGTTCCAAATGAAAGGTGTGTGAAAGATATATAGAGACCACCAAAGACTGCTCATGAATTATTCAAAGTGCATGTGAAGCTATCATGGTAGGATAATTAATCTTACAACTAAATATAGATGAAGGATATGTTTAGTTGCTCAGTTTCTTCAGGGCAATACATGAAACTTACATCAGAGCTGGGAAAAAAATAAATCGTGTCACTCATTACTGCACTGTAGAGAATTCCAATGACTTAACATGTGACATACATACTGCAGAATCTATGTCACTTCTTAAATACCGGCTTGTTGGAGTCACATTTACATGTGAGAGGATTTGTTTTGTGGTTAAAATCAATTCAGTTTAGTTCCACATAAAGACGCACAACATATTCTCTTGATGAGCATTTCCAAAACCAACTTCACATTTAGCTGTAGTAGTTCAGAAGAAACTCAAATACTGACCTGATGTGTAATGTGTGGGCTTGAGGTGACATCTCCAGTTGTCTTGTTTGTCTGATGAGCATTCCACAAGCCAAATAAATTAAACTTACAATGAGATAACAGCGAGAAAAACAAATCAAACAAATCCTGCAGCTGAAACCAGAGGATGATTTGTGTTTGCTTATAAAATGACTTCAATCATTACTCATTGATTAAAAAAAACAGTTGTTGTGACTGATAATGGATTTTTTGTGTGGCTTGACTAATTTGTCGTAAAAATTACATGTTTATTGGCCAATCACATCTTTGTGTTTTTATTAAACATTCTCCTTTATGTATAATGAGTTTGACCAAAACATGTACTAAGCAGGGCATTTAATTGGAAAGACGTATTTGTCCATGCTCTCTGGTGGATAAACTATATAATAGTGCTTTAGTCATGTGGCAGTGGACTAGTCAAAACACATGGTTGCAAACAAAAAATAAGGACATACAGATCAATGGAAAACCCTTCAAGGTTATTCCTTGGAATGTATCTCAAAGTGAGGTAGAGAAGTGTCGGCCTTGTAGAGGAATGGAAATGGAAAAGTAGCATTGTAGAAATGTGTAATCACTATGCTTGCTCTGAATTCATCTGCATATATTGCACACGTGCACAGCACATGCTGTCATTATTTATGATTTATGTAATGATATGATGACAAACAATTTCAGTAAACATGATGTGAGCTTTAGGAGTCCTATCCCACAGCGAAGTGAACGTGATCAGCATGAAGCGCCTTAAATGCAATATTGACTGAGACATTCCAGACAAGAATCAGCAGGATGGTCATTTTGGACATTATCTTTTGCCACCTGCTGTATCTTTTATTTTATTTTGTTGCTGTTGTTCTGCAACAACTGATCTACGTGACCTAATCAATACCCAATAAGGCTTTGTGATCCTTGTATGGACTATAATCTCACGGGACAACCATATTGGGTGGCTGATAACGGCAAGCCATAAAAACAGTCAAGTCACTCAAACGCCTGCTTTGATTTATCTGTCGACACTTCATTAACCCTTTGTAAACCCTCTCTCTTCAGCTATACAGTAACTGCAGTCAGATTAGCCCAGCTGTGTAAATCCCCTTGGGTCGTGATCATGTTGTGAGTTCTTTATGTATTCGTTTTCACTTGAATCAGCACCGATGTTAAATTTACATTTTCCCATTGTAAAACTGTTACTGCAGTAGTGCACGCAGCAATAACAGTAGCATCAACACTGCGATACCTCCTCCTACACCTATTATAACATATTTTCAATTGCTTCGTCACTTTGAGTTATGTACTGAACTGGAAACATTAGATTAGAGCAGGGAAGTCGAGTGGAATCAACTTTGTGACCATTAGTTTATGGCCCCCGGCGAGCCGAGCTTTCTATCTGCAAATACAAACACCTGAATGTATGCTTTCTACTATATACCATTTTTCTAAGTACGGTAAAATGTATATCGAATGGTAGCAGGTGACCCTGGATAGCGAGATGAAAAATTCACAAAAAGGCGAATATGTAAATAGAATTAATATACAGTAAACACTTTGTTTTTATTTATACAGGACAAAAGTCTCAGAAGAGCAACAGAGAAGGGACGCCTCTTCTGACACAACACAACACAACAACCGACAGAAATCGTGCTCATTGTATAATAATAAAGTTACCTTTTAATGTGGAAATAAAGGATTACATAATGTAAGGACACATATGAAGAAACAATTCATTTTATGATTAAAAATTGACACGTGTGGATTGTCAATATTAAAATGTATAATCCCTTAAACCTTTGCTGTTTGTTGAAGGATTGGGATGTAGAGTGTGGAATACCACAAATCCATCACAGTCAATCAATACATCATTACCTTTCCTGACCGTGTTTGAAATACAAGCAAAAAATAATCATACATGTATCTTCAAAGCTTTTCTCGCCAAACACCTCATATCAGAAGGTGAGAGAGAGAGAGAAAATACAAGCAGACATCAAGGGCTGATATTAAGTACTGCATGATGCTACATTGTCTTTTCCGAGGCGCTACAAGCCGCAGAATTGAAAGGACTTTAATGGCATTGAGCTGCAAGGTCAGAGGCCAGATCTCTTGATTGGGTGAAGAGAGAGAAAACCAAAGAGGGGAGAGAGAGAGAGAGAGAGAGAGAGAGAGAGAGAGAGAGAAGGAAGACAAAGAGGGAGACACACAGAAGAACAAGCATCACACGGGGAATAAAATAACAGCACATCAGAATGATATTTAAAACAAGGAGCAGTGAATATATTCTGATTTAAAGGGAGAGATGGAGATATGTCTCACAGATATTTGTACAAGATTTCCTGTAAAGTATACTGAGAGGCTGCTGGAACAAAACGAAGATGCATGGGTATGTCAGAGCTTTTAACTAACATCATGAATAACTTTTTTTAAAATCGTATCTCTTCCTTTGTTTGCATTGGAGGTGCGGGAGGGGGCATGGGCTACTTCTTGTAGTCTCTCGCGGCTGTGCAGCATGATGTTAAACAACACTGGTTGCTTTGATAAATGTGTTAATAAGCTTGTGTAAAATGTGACAATATCATAATCTAGAATAATGTGAATGGATTTCTTATCACTGTAAGATGCTCGCAGTGTCTCATTCATACACGGGAAAGCATCCTCACAGCACAGTACTTGTTCTGAGCTGATGCACTAATAGGAAGCATGATGCTTTCATTATGCTGCAGTAACGCTGTTTGTTTGCAGAATTCTTGCTACAGGCATTTAAAAAGTCTTTTTTTTAAGGCTGATTGTTGTTGTGTTTGCTTTATTTATTAATTTATTTTTTGTTAACCATGTAGCATTCAGACACTTTTGTCTCAGGCTGTATATCCTGCATGTTGTACTTCGATTTTGTCTGAAACCGTTTAGATGTAAATATAGGGCTGAACGGTGTGTGTGTGTGTGGGCGTGGGTGTAAAAGGGGGGGGGGGGGGGCAACCACCTTTAACTGTCCCTCCGTTTGAGTCAGAGCACCGATGAAACAGCCCCTGACTCAGACCCGATGTAGGCTGTCCAGACATGGAGGGGCGGGTGGGTGGGGGAGAGAAGGTGCAAGAAGCGAATCCACAAGGGCTCTCAGGAGCCCACACAATGTGTTGATGGCTGCTGCGGATGCATTTTAATCAGTTCACGCCATTTATCTCACGAGGCTTTTTAGTTCAAAGCCAGAGGAGGAAGAAATTCACTCGAGGTTCTGCTTAAAAAAAAAAAAGCTCTTCAGCCACGAGGCTGGATAAAAAATACTAGTGCAGGTCAGTGAAACTATAAGAGGGCAGTGTGAGAATTTTGAGGTTATTGGTTGCGCAAGTTTGTGATGAAGCCATTAGAGGAAAGAGAAGATTAAGAGCTTCTCTCTTTGTTTTGTTTTTTTTTCACTGGCAGCAGTCTGCCATGATTTAGAGAGCTGTTCTTTAACACCTGCAGCACCCGGGTTCAGCTTTTTTTTGGTTGGTATGCAGGTACACACAGTCCTGGTTGTACCCATGAGCAAGACACAGCTTCCCTCGGCGCTTCGGGGCTGCTGTTGTTGTGTAATCTCTCTGTGCGGGCAGCAGGTGGGAAAAAAAGAAAATCCCTCCGGGCATCACACTGACTTATCACTGTAGCCTTTCCTAAAATGTGAAATGAAAAATGTCAGACCCGAACCATGCTCCATGTTAGTCACACACAGTAACGCCATATGTCTTATCGTATTTAAGTACCAATCATCAGTGGTTTGTTAATATAATCCATCAATAATATACCTGCACTCATCCATATAAATGCCTGCATAACTCTTGTGTGACAGGGATTTTGGTCTCCGATGCAGTCATTGATTTTTCACTCAATACAGACAGAGTAGGCTAGTGAGCCACATGTTATATTTAGTGTTAGTGTAATAGAATATATGTAACTTAGCACATGTGTGGTGTATGTTATCAGTTTAAATGATGGTCTGGGTGCACATGGTGAAAGATCTGTTTTCATTATCTAAAAATACTCTTCGTTATTATGATTCATGACTGTGGTTTTGCTGTCCTTAAGATTTGTGTAATTTTCTGTGTGTTTGAGACAACACAGACATTTATCAGCTGCACGTCACATTAGATAGGAGATTTAACAGGTGAAGGTGCATGATTTTTATCTGTTATTGTAACATAGAATACATTTTTTTTCAAATCATAAAAACTACCATAGCAATGTTTTTTTAGAGGCTGACAAAGCTGGAGTTTTGAGGTTCGTACTGATAGTCAAAGTCAAGAGTTAAAATGCCCGATAATGATTTATCATTTATCATTCACTCTCTGAAATCATATAATGAGGAAACATTTCTGAGAAAGAGCAGGGAGCAAGTCAGCCAAACTGCAGTGTGAGCATCTGTGTGCTTTAACAGGTTAACAGGTTTAGCTAGTTACCTGATTTGGTTACATTTATGCAAATGTACGAGTTAAAGATGATTCATCACAAACATTGTAATGAAAAAAATTGCATTTTTTTTACATTATATTAGGCATATAGCAAGAGATAACAATAATGAGGAAACAGGGTTTGAAAATGCATAATTCATTTTATTCTATTGATCGTGCCTCCTTGCTCTTTAACGGACTGTTCATTCCACAGTCAACAATATGGTACGTCTATGCTGCTTGTCTTATTAGCTGAGACACATGCCAAAAATTACTGCCACAGTCAAATCCAAGACTACATGATTTCCAAATGTCAAACAGTCAAACATGTGATCATGCGGTTAAAGTCAGCACAGAAGAGCTGCTGGCAAGAGAGAGGAGTGCTCCTCATCTTCAGGAAACACATTTGATATATGTGCTTTGGGCCACTCACAACTATTTAGACTATTTGCCCTTGTTAATGTGAGATTTAGTGTCTGTCCTGAATGTTCTAATCATAGTGAAGGAACACAAGCTTCTCTCTGGAGAGCATTCTGACCTGCTTAAGTGCTGCTAAAAAGCACAATAACATCACCTCAATGGCAATATAAAGCTGCATTAATGTTTATATTGTATGAATCTAATGGGAGTAGAGACAGGGTGTCATTTTAATTTAGAGAAATACACCTGCTATAAAAGTCTTAACACATAGCTCCCTAATGAACTGACAAATTGGTAGATTTTTCTTTTTCACGTGTCACTTTGTAAATGTAATAAAATGACAATGCTCTGTTCCCCGGGCCTTATTAAGTCCTCTCATATTCTCACCGTTGTACTTTTATCCCCTGCACATTTAATTACCAAGTTTTGTTGCCTTCTTTTACAAGCTCCGTCTTGTCTCCAAAGTTCAGAATTTTTAATAGCTATTAAACATAGGATTAACACTCCACTCTGAGGGGCTTTTCTAGTGGGATGAATCCAGATATGACTGGCTGATGCCTTTTCGACGCTTTCCAAAAATCAAGGGTTATCAGACACAGACACGAGCAACTGACTCAATCTACCAAGTTTATCTCTAATTAACACGGATTAATTGAGCTTTGACTTCGCTCTGCAACCCAAGCAGAAGGGCAATTTGTGCATGGAAGCCTATTATTGCCCCGAGGCTGTTGATCCTCACTGTTAAGGGCTCTAGGTCCCAAAACCCTCGATCATGTGACTGTGATGGCGTTGCTTTTTGCACCGTGTGTGTTAATGAATTCTACAGTTTGCCACGTTGAATCCTGTTTATGAAAAAAATTAAATAAACAAAAGAACTATCGACAAGGGTTTTCAGATTTTTTGCTGCCATGTCTGGGCATTAAACATAATCAAGGATGTTGCCGCTGCTGTTTTGTGCTTCTCATGCTTAGCTGTCTTTTCCTGTTGATTATTTGTGATTGGAAAAACCGATGGGGGCTGAGCTGTTTCGTCATATCCAGGTCACATCCTGAGGAGCCGTCGGGTTGCTTGAGAGGTCAGATTGACGGCGCTTTATCAAGAAGTACAGTGTCATTTTGCATGTTGGCAGGCTCACCTTAAAGCCTCGCTGCCCTTTCCAAAGATCCATTCAATAATGGATAAGGCAAAGAGCATCGCGGGCTCTTCCCTCTCATTATGATCTCACTTGATTACTCGTCGATGCTCTTTCGAAACGGTGGGTTAATTGCACACTCCGACTGTGAACTAACCTGCAAGTTAATAACTTCTTTCCTTCAGGGTAGCATCATTATAAGATATAAGCCTCATTAAAATAAAATGATGATTTAATAACTTTCCCTTACAATGACCCTTATGAGGATGTGCTGTTATTTTACGGTTATCCAGGAAATGAAGACATCAGACACAGTATTCGAGGTGCTTTTACTGGCCATGCTTCAAGTCTGTGTGTGTGTCAGTTATTTCTGACTTAATTGGATTTGAATATTGTGCGTATGCTTTCTTTTTGCTCCTCCTTTTTGGCACTTTATGTGAGACTCTTATTCGTTCCTCATTACAACCAATTACACTGCGATGAGTCGGACCCAGTGACGTGAGGGCAGCCATGTCAGATGCTAATGTACAAGAGAGCTTGCTGTATCACTACTGCACCCAGTATGTAGCACATTCTCTCCCTGCATGATTACACATAATGTTGCTTTCATTATTGCTTTATTCCTCACACAGCCCCGTTCCTGTGCGGCTTCACTTGAGCCCTGAGAGTTAATTTTCCTCCTCTTCCTTTGCCTTTCCAAAGTGGCTCTTCCTCCACAGCAGTCTTCTTAGTCAAAATATCAAAATTTGAAGCTTTGATTATGCCTTTTAGGGGGTGTTGATAATTGCTGGGTAAAGAAAGCAACTGTCTACTTCCATCCACCATAAACGCAAGGAGGCTCTTCTGTGTGAAGAGGAATCACATTATGTGCAATGATCAGTGCCTGGGGGCCACATCAAACACAGTCTGAAAACCTTTCTAGAGTAGATAGAGGCAGGCCAATTTCACAAGTAGCTTTTTATTGGTTGATTGCGCAGAGGCCAAGTTGTTATCTAAATCCTCAAAATAAAGAAGTGCCTTGTGAGTGTTGAGGGTGCGCAAACTTAGCCCTCAGATGAAAGCCAAAGAAAAATGTTTACAACCAATGGTTTGCCAGGATCATGTCTTAAGAGACCCACTGTAAACAGCATGGTTACAAAGTCCACCAGTCACAATCAGCACCATTGCCAGTGCGGAAAATACATGAACTCATAGTTTGTATAATCTTTTGCCGGACGAACAGGTTTCATGTCCGCACAGCTGGCATTCAGATAAATTTACAATCTGATTTTTAAGTGATATTTTATTTCAACAGAGGGTTTAACAAGCCTCCTGCACTGTGAAGTTTACCATTGAGGGCTTTAATTCTCTATTTTGCGTAATTGCATTCACTCCATATTGGAGTTGTTGGGCTAATTAGTTGGTAAATAATTTGAAATCAAACATGGATAGTGGGTGTCCACTGCTCTGCCCATCAGGGGGAGAAGCACTGATGTGCAAACTGACCCGTGATTGCTTGATTCAATTTGCTCCAATTAGAACAAAATCAACAGTCGCGCTTCTGTGGAGATTTTGGCTACTGAAACTCAGCGGAGGAAAGAGTGGTTTAAGATCACGGCTGTGCTCTGTACCTAAAATGATCGTATTCATTTGTACCGCCGTTGTCCTGTGCGCATGGATGCTGTGTGAATGTAGCCGAGAAAAGAACGCCGCAGGACGTGAACTCAAAGATCTTCGTTGTTGATGTTTCCCATAAAAGAGAATCAATGAATAAATAAATGTCAGTCCTTCCTTTGGATATTACTCCATACTGTATATTAAACAAGCTTCATGTCCCGATGGGAGGACTTTTTTAGCATAAGTTAATTATTTGTGGTCTACATCATCACAACATTATGACCCAAAATGCCTTAAAGAAAGATACCTTAATAACCAATATAATTAGTACAGTAAATATGAATCTTTTTGTCTGGTTTATTATTTATTTTAGTGTCTTTAAATATCAAAAGCTCTTCTACACGCTTGTTTTTGTCATTAAAATACCTTTACAAGTAAACAAATCATTACTTTTGCACTGCAGTATGATTTCTTAGCTATGCTTCTTGCACGTCTGTATACTTAGTGAAGAATAAGCCATAATCATGGTAATTGACCACTTTTTTTTAAATGAAAATTGCTGACTTATCTTTAAAAATGTGCATTCACTTGTCGGTCACATCCTGTTATCATCACCCTTGCACACTGTAGAGCCTACTCAGTGTTCTAAATTCTCATCTTAAGCATTGTTTTTTCTTAATAACATCTGTTCCTATTGTGTAAAGTCCCAACTATAATTTAAAGAACTCCTCGTATGTTTTAAGAATAATAGTTTGTGTCTGATGTGTTTTTCTTTTGTTAATCAGTATCAATCAATAAATTAGGGGATATAGTAGGGAGGGAGTTATGAAGAAGATAAAGAGGCAGAAATTCAGTGATGACCCAGACTGAATCTCAGCTGCGTGCCTGTGGTTGCAATCTGCTGTATACATCAGCTCCACTCTCACCTGCGGATCTCTGTCTGATAAATCCTCTTGTAGTGTTCACTCACCTGGAAGTCAAGAGTGCAGCGGTCGAAGCTCCATTAGTCTGACAAGAGATGAAGCAAATATAGTTTCATTTTGTGAAAATATTTTTAAGAGTGAACTTAAAGATGAAAAAAAAGACATAGTTTCTTTTTGTATGGAAAGCATTTCTTTATTTATTTATTTGCACATTGGTGGAATCAGGACCGCTTGCTGCTACGTCATCCGTACTCATCCTATTACTGGTTAGCCCAATGCCACGTCGAAAAGTAAAGAGCGGCATCTCGGGTTGGACGAGCCCTGCTGCATGTCTGTGATTCATGTACACATTTGTTTATAACAGGAATAGAAAACTGTACGCGTATTGAAATGAGCATGGTTGCCAGCCAGTTCCAGTAGCTCTGAACACTTGTGTGTTTTTAGTATTTTTAGTACTTTTTGTCATGTTTTTGACACCAATATCCACCCGCTTTGTGTGCAAACTTGGACTTGGAACAAAGAAAGTCAGAGTTTTTTTTTTTTGTTTGTTTGTTTTTGTTTTTTCTGTCAAATGGACTGTTTCATGATAAATCCGATGACCCGTTAAAAAACAGCAACGGCTCTCTTGTTTAGACTTGAGAACACCCGTTGGGCTAGGCAGCGCTAGCACATGTTAGGCCAGAGGTGCCGGCTGAAGTGAGGAGAAGGAGATGGGGATCAGGAGTGCAAACCATTTGTACTGTCTGTTGTCATGGGAATGTCAGATCTCTCCCCAGTAAGATGGAGGAGCTAACAGCGCTAACCAGGCAACACAGGGAGTATGGAGAGGGTAGCATCACAGAGATGTAGCTGAATGAACTCACTTCAGACTCGCTGGAAACTCTGGACAGCTTGTGAGAGTGGACAGGAGAGCAAAGACCAATTTATTATCATCTTATACAAGCTGCTGTATCAAGTGAATTGACCTGGTGTAGGATCAATAAAGTCTATTTTACCTCATCTTATCTCATCTTTTGTTCTAATATATTTGTCGTAGCGGGAGAGTAAATCATCATTTAACAGCCCTGAGTGTTGCATAAGTTTGAGATTCACGTTGGGCCATTTGTATACATACACTCCGGATGATGGCACCGCGCAGGCAACCTCAGCACCCTGACGAAATGTCTGTTCACTGATTTATGCTGAGTCAGACACCATTAGCTGTTATCCTGGCCCTCTCAGGATTCAACCCTGCACTAATGTGGGTCAGGGGCCACATTATAGAAACACCTTCACCGTGCAGTCTTATCTCATAGTGCACTGCAGGATTTCAGTCACAGGACTGTTACTGAATGTCACCAGAATTTTCTAGAGTGTGGTGATAAATAGAAATGTTGGAGAACATGGTAAAAAGCTGAAGTCAATTTATCATTATTATTATTATTATTATTATTATTATTATTATTATTATTATTATTGGTATTCGTTGTAATCTTGGAGCTATTTTTGGCAAGAAATCTTTGCAAGATTTATGTTGCAGCTGTATGATCTACTGATGTCACTTTTTGTAGACATGCTGATTCTTTTCCCTGTATCTTAATGTGTAAATTGTACCACTACTACACAGCTAATAGGATTTTTCATTCGGAACCAAAAAACAAGGTAAAATCCCACAGATTATTATTATTTTTTAGTATTATATTAAAAATGTATTATCCTTTTGAAGGGCACAAGTAGCAATCAGTCAGAGGATGTTGCCCTGGAGGTTCTACCTAATTCGGTGCAGCATTTTCCCCTGCACAGGACACTCTTCAGCAGGTGCTACTGATGATGCACTTATATTATGCTTCTCTCATTGAGTAGCGCCCAGGTGAGAGGGTCACATCACAGGCTCACTCTTACTCTGATTACACACTGTTATAAAGACCTTCAATCATTATACTGATTAGACACCCTCTTTGTAAACCATCAAATCATACGGTGCTGCTATTCAGGTGGCCACTGTGTGAGTGCATAAGAGCACCATTACGTGGGAAGAATTTGGAGAAACACAAGGGCTGGAGATAATCTCCAGATGTGTGTGTGTGTGTGTGTGTGTGTGTGTGTGTGTGTCACAGCCAGGTTAGCAATGTGTATGTGGAAATGTTTGATTGAAGGTTATGGTAAACACAATCATAATGTTGCCAATACATTAAAGGAAGCAATATACCTTTTCATTATTAGATTAATTAAAACATCTTTCAGTTCAGATCAACCCACACAACGAGGATCTATACGGTAAATGAAATACAATCTACAAATAAAATCTCCAAAATAATTGATTGATTGACTGATCAATTGATTGATTGAATTAAGAATGAAGAATCAGTGTAAAGATTTAGTACTTAACAGTTTTTAACTTGATATTAAAACCAGTTTCAGACTGTAATCCCAATGTGGTAAATATAGACACTCCCTCTGTGCTCTAAGATCACAGTCTGGGCAGCATGGTTAACAAACTGAGCTGGCATTAACCAACAGCAGCTGTTTGCAGTAGTTTTCTTCAGTGTACGGGGTGCTGAGGGCGGATGACAGAGACACAGTCAACCTGATTGCATGGCATGTTATTACATTGTAGGAAAGATGCATAATGTTTCTTTAAAATTCATAATGTCCTATTTTGGTTCACAAAATGGAAGATGGCAATAGCCGAAACAATAACCCAGGTGTTTGGTGAGGACAGACTCAGGCAATTAGCATGTCAGTATGGATAATATGGAAAGGTGACGCTTAATGCAGGGGCTAAAGTTTTAGCTTTACACTTCAACTTATTAGAAAGCTGCTAAACACTTAAACAGGCGAATGCACATTTGGCAATGTTTTTCCAGTCAGCAGCAACAGAGAGCCAGACATATGGTGCCCACTAACTATAGCAGCGAAGCTTTATAGCAAACTGGAGCAAAGGGAACGTAAAGACACAGAGAATGAAAAGTCTCTGCATATAAGTAACTAATAAATATTTATGAATTTAATTTTAAAAAATCCGCCCAAAAACATGACCAATGGCCAATGACTCATATGAATACTGCAGAAAATCAATGTGCTACCATCTAGATCCTGTATGACACATAAAAATAAATGGAAATGGAAATTGTTGCTGCATTTATGTCTGCAATTTGTAAATAGAAAATAATGTTGTTGTTATTTTTATTTATTTAAAATTGTAAAGTGTGAAAACAGTTATATACTTCTGTTGTTGTTGTGTGTCAAGGTTTGTGTCACTCGAAGCTGACACACAAATGCTTGGTCTTCCTATGTTCCATATTTTGGCAGTTTGAATTGATTTCTTAGGTTTACTAAATGTTTCTCTTTAAACAGATATGCTGTCATATTATCTATCTGCACTGTAATCTGTAAGCATATTAAGAGCCTGGGGAGAAATTCAGATTATTCCTCTCGTTAAAATCGTTTAAATTTAGCACAGACCATGACACACCAAATGAGGCAAGGATGGATTGCAATCTTTGCAACCTGTCACCCAGTCTGTCTGAGCCAAGCAGTGCATTCAGGTCATACATCTGCTTAGCTTCCTGTGCCTATATGATACATACGAGTAGGTGTTTATGTGATAAATATGAGAAGAACATCAGCGTAACAAATAGATTTAACATGTTGTGTTACATTGCAAATGTTTGCAGAGACCTCAGGCCAACAGAATGTCAGAATCAATCAAATGCAATCAATCAAATGTGGTTTTTCACCACAATCGTACACACCAATGGTTGATCAAGTTTATGATCACGTATTGTAGCAGTCTTGTACAAACACAGCAATAGACACAGATTATATATATATATTACAATTTTATTTTATTTCTGATTTCAAAATTAAACTTTAAACTTGAACATATGATGTGATATGATATGATATGATATGATATATTCATCAGACAGTCTATTTTGCTATTAGGCTTCAACTGAGATGAATTTTCAGAAGTGATTTAATACATCTGCCATTTGTTTGCATACTGTTGGAATGAATTTCTAAAATGAATTCCGAAATTAGATTAAAAAATATTGAATCTGAGACCTTTGTTTAGTGGCTTTGCAACCTTTTTGGTAATCACAATCATAATTTCTTCCAACACTGAATGATGCCCTCCAACAATTTTTACTTGTTGATTGGGTTTGGTCACACTTATCCATGAACTGCATAAGTGTCAAGCATTGTTGTCATGATTGATTTCTTTCATTCTGCCACTTCACCACTTGAGAAATGATTCAGTGTGTTATTTTTTTTTTCTTTTTGTATTTTTGTAATATTACCAGATAACATGTTTGTATGCTCCAAATACACAACAATCTGTCATCCCAATCTGTTTCTCTTTTGTAGAAGTGTAGCAAACAATATTAAAACTTAAATTAAAAGAAAAAAATATTTTTTTGTTAAATTGTTAAAGCACAGAAAGTGGAGTGATACAATATGCTACAAAAGCTCCACTTATTATTTATTTAAAAGTTAATTTCATTCTACTGAGAATCAAATTAAATACCATTGCTCACTAGGGAAGCATTTTAACCAGCACTTTTGTGTCTTGATCAGTATCCTGTGGATAATAGGAAAGTAAAGACAGCAAACAGATAAAAGTGATGGTTGAAAAATGAAGAGAAAAATAAATTCTTTGATTCAAAATATTTTGCAACCACCAATTCATTTCTGTAGAAATTAAATGTGAAGAGGATGGCAAGAATGATTTTCAGATTTTGTACTAAAATCTGTTCAGTACAACACTACTAAAGGTACCTAAGGCTATTTTCCATAAAAGCACACAGTCCTGCTATATTATTTGTAATATAAACTGATTTTACAGCCACGCAGCTGTTACAAGATGCATCATGAGTGAATAACTGACTTCTCTCTCATTGCTCTCTGTCTCTCTTTCTTACAGAACCGTGACAGAATGGTTGACTGTATGAGCAAAGTCATGCTGCACACGGTCGTCTCATGCTGGCAACCATTCCTGGGACTGGCCCTCGTGGCTGTCTTTGTGGGGTCTACCCTGGGATGTCCCTCGCGCTGCGAGTGTTCAGCGCAGAGCAAGGCAGTTGTCTGTCACCGCAAGCGCATGCCCAGCATTCCGGATGGTGTCCCAACAGAGACCAGGATCCTGGACCTGAGTAAGAACAAGCTGACTATGATCAACCCTGATGACTTTATTGCCTTTCCTGGGCTTGAGGAACTTGACCTCAGTGGGAATATTATCAGTTATGTTGAGCCTGGAGCTTTCAATGCCCTGTTTAACATGCACTCGCTCAGTCTCAAGAGCAATCGTATCAAGCTCATACCTCTGGGCGTCTTCACAGGCTTAACGAATCTTACCCGACTGGATATAAGTGACAACAAGATAGTCATCCTTCTGGATTACATGTTCCAGGACCTACACAATCTAAAGTTTTTGGAAGTGGGTGACAATGATCTGGTTTACATTTCTCACCGTGCATTTAGTGGACTTATAAGCCTGGAGATACTAACCTTAGAAAGGTGCAACCTTACAGTTGTACCTACTGAGGCTCTTTCCCACCTGCACAACCTGGTCAGTCTCCATCTACGATACCTCAGCATCAGCACTTTACATCCGTACTCATTCAAAAAGTTGTTCCGGCTGCGGCATTTAGAAATTGATAATTGGCTGTCACTAGACCATGTGCCAGCCAATACCCTGCATGGACTCAACCTGACCACTTTGTTCATCACCAACACCAACTTGTCCTCCTTCCCTTACCAAGCCCTGAAGCATCTGCCCTATCTAACACACCTTAACCTGTCCTACAACCGCATCAAGCACATTGAAGGAGGCATGTTGATGGAACTGGTTAGGCTTCAAGAGCTTCATTTGGTTGGGGCTCAGCTAACTACCATTGAACCGTTCGCCTTCCAGGGCCTGCGGGGACTCAAAGTCCTCAATGTTTCTCACAACCGACTGGATACACTGGAGAAGGGTGTTTTTCAGTCTCCTGAGGCTCTGGAGGTTCTTCTGATTGACAACAACCCCCTGGTGTGCGACTGTCGTCTCATGTGGATCCTGCAGAAAAGGCACTCCATACTCTTTGGAGATTCGCAGCCAGAATGCAGCACACCTGAAGGTATTCGTGGCAGGCCTTTTAGAGAGTTTAAGGAGACTCTCCTGTCTTACTACGTGACATGTACCAAGCCAAAAATCCGTGAGAATAAAACTCAAACAATCACTGTGGATGAGGGTCAGCAGGCGATGTTGCGCTGCAGTGCTGAGGGGACACCAAGGCCCACCGTGTCCTGGGTGTCCCCACGTCGACGTGTTTTGACAAGTAGGAGCCATGGAAGAGTAACCGTTCACAACAATGGTACACTGGAGATAAAGTCAGCAGAGGTACAAGACAGCGGAGTGTACCTTTGCCTTGCGTCCAACACTGCTGGGAATGACACCCTGATGACTTCATTGGCGGTGAAAAGTCTGGGATCGCTGTATGCCAACAGGACCCAGTACTACACAGATCCCAGCAATGCTACTGCCAATGGGACAACCGGTGTGACTGTTGGTTTAGACCTAAAGACTATTTTAGTGTCAACAGCTATGGGTTGTTTCACATTCCTGGGAGTGGTCTTGTTTTGTTTCCTGCTCCTTTTTGTTTGGAGCAGAGGGAAAGGAAAACATAAAAACAACATAGATGTTGAATATGTGCCTCGGTCAAAGTCTAATGGCACTAATGTTGACTCAGCAGAGGGACAAGCCGGTCCTCGTCGTTTTAACATGAAAATGATGTGACTTCTTTCGTAGATCCAAGATTCTGGATGGTGGAAATGCCCAAAGTACATTGTATTTTTCTTTGGAAATCGGAATACTAAACCCCCCACTGCTGCAGGGAAAATAGTAGTGAAAACATTTGGGGCAGCATAACAAGATGAGCAGTACCTTAAATCCCTGGACCTTCACATAATGCTTGGATACTCAAAAATCAAAAGGTAGTAGGACATCCTCTTTAAGTAATTGCCAGCAGGCAACTTCAGCATGGATGAAGAGGGAAAACTGTTGCCGCCATGGGGACCTGGATGGAATAGGTGTCATTTATCATCTTTTTGAAATTTATATGTCCAAAAAGAACACTACAGCTTTGGGTTGGATCTACAGACTGAGCTGAACCGTGTACAGTACAAATTTATATCTAAGCTATTAACCTACTTTGTTTTGTCTTGAGCCATGCTTATTCACCGAACAAATCAATGAAACAGACCATAATTTCCTATGTTCAATACTTTGCATATGTGTACCTAATGCTTCATTGTGTACATGTATGTACATATTCATTCAAAAGAACTATTCACAGCAATATTCATGGGATGCATTAGCCAAAATTAATATACCCCATATGTTCAGCAAAAACATTCTTCAGACTTTTGAAGTTTCCATGATTTCAGGAAGGGCTTCTATGGGTGGTTATATGTCCTTTCTCCCCCAATTGACTCATAGATATTAATGAATATATATTATTATTAATAATAATAAAAAATGAAGAAAAAGAAAAGATTTTATTTAAGACAGATGTTGAGCCTTTTACAAAAAGTCAGTCCTCAGATATTGTTCAGGATCTGGCATTACACTTTGATCATCATAAAACTGAACCAGTATTGGTCAAGGTATCTACATGAACCGCTTTTTGTCCTATTTTTGTCTCTTTTTATTACTTTAACTGTACCTTTGCTGGTTGGCAAAATACATGTGTCAATTTTACTACAGTGACATTTGCATAATTTTCCCCAGTAGGGAATTTGGACTTTGTTGTGGTAGTTCCTCATTTTGTTGTTGAATCATTTAGATTGTGAAAACTTCAAAGTAAAAGTCAAAAAAAAATGTATGTGAAATAAATGAAGATGTATTTGTACCCATGAGTCTGACTAAATGGCTAACATGACGATATCTTCTTCTCTTCAGCCTCACTGACAGACATCACAATCTAAACGACAGTTGCAACAAATAAATATAGAGTTTGCATTTAACTCATGAAACTCCAAGTCAAGTCTACAGAAACACTTGGTGGATTTGGTACGACAAGTTCATAAAAATACGCAGTATGTTATTACATACATATACTTACAAATGGCAACATATTAAAATACACTAACATTGTACAGTGATGCACGGCTGTAATACACCATTATAAAATAAATTGCCTTGGCAGCACTGTGTTACTATTATTAATAAATGTTATGAGCTTTTTTTAAAGAACTATTCAGTAACAGTACATAATGTACTCCGTGCATTTCCAGCCATTTACTGTTTACTGTATAAATGTATTGAAATCACAGCTGAATTACAACTATCTTTGCCAGTACATTTTACTTCATTTTCTGCAAATGTACTGGCATAGTTGTAACAATCCCAGTAAAACTGAAAACTATTTTATGTGACAATCTCTCAAAGAACCATTAAATTGTTTTGATGTATGCTTTGGTAATTGAATCACTGATGACCTCTTACAAACTCACCCACCCATGGCATATTTTCTGCACTTCAGTGTATGTTTACAGTTTTCTTTAAAAAAAAAAAAAAAAAAGATGTATTAAAATTCACTGTAATTAATTTAAGCAAACTAGAACTAGTTTGAATAGAAATTAGTTTCTGAAATGACAGCTGAATTCACAGCTAAAGTTATGTCTTATAGCAGATCAAAAACTGGAGCTGAATGTGCAGTCATCCTCTTTTTTTTTAAATGTATCAGGTCCTGACACAAGCTTTACCTGTGGACTATTGTATTAAATTTGCAATATATTCCTTGCAACACATTTTCATAATATACAGTATAAAATAAGTATATTCTTTTTAAAAATGTACCCCAAAAGAAAGCTTTTGTTAAAAAACAGACGATACCATTAGGAGAAGAAATTGTGGTAAAGCTTTATTTGGTTAGTCCACCTACAGATCATGGGGTATTTGTACAATTTCAGCTGTTTCAAATTATCTATGTGACAATCCATGAACAGCATCTCTGAGTCTGAACCTAATCAAACGAAATTTGTATATTTATAATTTTGTAAACAGCATCTACAGTTCATAAAATATGATACATATGATACATTTCACCAAAATGAGTCAAATAGTTGGTGGGGTGTGACGTAGTCCAGTAAGGTGTTATGTACTTCTCTTGTGCAAAGTTACATAGTGCATGAGCAGACATACAAACAGACTGCAAATGACACAGAGACCATTTACCTGATTTCAAGTCAATGTAGCATTGAATTTTTTAACATGTTATTTGATGGTGCAAAAGTTATAAAATGTTGCTTTAGTCTGTACGTGGACTGCAAGAACTGGTTTCTTCTGACACTAACACTTTGATTCTACTTGTACGAAACATCTAAAATGATTCTTTCCCACTTATTTTTTTTTTCAAAGCATGCATTTCTCATGCTGTCCCTCATTTGTGCAGTCTCATTAAGAGCCACGGAGTGTCTTTGGTTTCTTAGCCTGCAGTCCCCTGGGCTGCTTCAGAAATCAGAGCACCGAATGCTACAGCTCCTCCAAAAATACAAAAGAAATAAGGTTACCTTTGTAGGTCAGCGGTGCCCACGTCCAGAGTGTTCATTTAGTCAAATTACAGGAAAAAATGTTTTCCTCGCTCAACCTGTGAGAACGACATTTCATTCCTGTGCAAATGAGGCCTCTAAAGTACAACCTCATTTCTCCCTGCTTGTACGCTCACGTACAGAGGGTACATCATGTGTCCCAAATAATGTGAAAGAAATATTCCGTCCACTATGATGGCACTGTTTGTTATCTGAATTGCAGATCTCATTGTTAAATGATGAGGAAACACTGGCATCCATCTCTATAGTAAAATATACAGATTACATGTACAGGTACAACACAAAGTAATCATTTCCAGTAATGGTTGTACTGTTTTCATGGTGTCTCACATATAGCTGACAGCTGGGATGACTGGCATTATTCTGGGTGAGCTACTGGATTTTCGAGTCTGGGTGAGCTGCATTGTGATTTTCAGAACAATCATTCTGTGATATGCAGACCTCTTTATACTAATTGACTGCATTTTTGGACTGCTGCATTTGGATTTCATCTGAAAAGCTGTTAGCGCTGTGTGACTGTTTGTCCCCTGCTTATCACTCATTGACTGATCTGACCACTCGTATTTTCAGACTAATTAGGGAGCATAATTTTTGGAAAGCAGTTGGTAGGCGGTCAGACTAAACTGACTAATGCATTTTCATTATAAAAAAAAAAAACTGTAAAAATATCATATTCTAACATATCACCATACTCAGTCAATAAAATAGATCATTTCATTTCATTTATCTGTTAGGACATATGTGTGCATGTCTATGTCTGCAGCCTAGTGTTTTCTGTGCATGTTTAGAACTGTAACTTCATAACCTCTCGTGGTTGTATGACTCACATATTTTATACTGCCAGTGACTTCTACCATTTACTCCTCTTAGTCTGTCTCACAGGAAGAAGGAAGTAGGCTGTGAGTATAAGCCTGTATTTGGCCTGGATTGGTTTAGAGAAATATAAATAAACCAATATATTTTTCCCCTATACCAAAATGCGAGCGGAATTCTCCATAGCTGACACAACACTAAAGTGTGAAGGCGTATGTGTGGACGCCTGGCTATGCATGATAGCTTAGCAGTGGTTGATCACTACTGGCTATAAGTGGCTAACAACAAAGCTGACATACTCTGCTGCAGGCCACATTTTAGCCTTCATGGCTCAAAAATGAGTCCAAAGAAGAGTTTGGCCTAATCTGCAACTGGTACATCTGCAGATTCATTTCATCATTAATAACCAATATGTTATGATCTACTAAAGTTAGAGACAAAACAACTACATAAATTAAGTTAAATTAGTTTATTATCTTTGCCACCATCTTGACCACAAGGGAGCTCAATCCAGGAGGGACAATTTTCCAGTATGCCTTGCAGCACATCGCTGTTATTTAAAGGTATTTATTCAGAACAAAATGTTCTGACTAAATAACTTGAGAAGTTTTGACTTATTGTCCCATTTATTGTTTCTTCATTAAGTTTATACTGTTAGTTGAATCCAGGGCGATGCCGTTACAATATTCCATGTCTCTTTACATTACAAAAACACATTATAAAAACTTTGCTTCGAAAGAAAACATATACTACATGCTATGCAAACATGTCTGCTGGTTGCATCTGAAAGTTGTGTTGCCACTGCAGTAGGTGCTTCACTATTTGTTACCTGGTGGTGATGTGCGCACTATGTAAAAATCAACCAAGAAGAGGACAACAGTGAGAGACGCGAGCAACTCTGAGACTGAAATGAATGCTAATGTAGCATGCTAATATGCTCACGTTCCACTAATTTTATGTTTTGCTATGGTGCTAAAGAGAAGTAGAGCTGAGGTTAAAGTTTGTCTTATATATTTTTGGCTTTTTTAAACTTTATGTGATAGAGACAGGTGAAGAGTGACAGGAATGTGGGAGAGAGAGATGGGGAATGACATGGGGGAAAGAGCCACAGGTCGGATTCAAACCCTGGGCTGCTGCTGCAAGGACTGAGCCTTTGTACATGGGGCAGCTGCTCTACCAACTGAGCTAACCAACACCCAAGCTGAGGTTAAAGTTAGGTAAGTAAATATAGTGTCACAGCCCGGCTCTTAACTGTGGCAAAGATGGGAGACCAGACTATGGAGTGGAATTATCGCAAGCATTTATTCACAGCTGAAAAGTATTCAACAGAAGAAAAGGCATATAGATGTCTGTAATCAGCAGTGCAAGCATGTGTGTGAGTGTGTGTCAAACAAACAGAACAACAGCTGTGGCTGCAGCAGCAAGGGCACGAGAGAGATCTGCAGTATGGACAGCCGTATATAGTCACCACCCCAGCCCAGGTGTCTCATCAAGAAGATGACCCTCCCACGACCTGGAACCTGCAAAGGAGACCAAAGAACACAGAGGCACCTAGTGGAGTGGGGTCGTCACACTGTGTGTTACAGTTCATCCAGAGGGAAGCATGAATGTGTCATATTTGTGTCAGTCCATCCACTAGTTTTTTTTTTGCAAAGAAACAAAGATGTCACAATTTTATGAGCCAAACGTTCTGTCATATTGACCACTAATCAGGCCATAGATGTCTGTACAGAATTTCAAAGCATCGAACTTTTGTTGATTGACTTAAGTAAAGACCACCACAAGCAGACACAAAGCAGTCACAGTATGGCAATTACTCAGAGAAGCTTTCTTCAGTACCTCAGAGGAATCCATTAAGATGCTGTGAGGATACAAACCAAAGTACACCTCCCAAAACACACCCATCACACAAAATCACATGGTAGATTGGTTAATGAATTCATGAATGAGTTGTCTCATCAAAAAAAGTCGGTTTGTATGTAAATACACACATTTGTAAAAACCACTGTAAGGAATAAAAAAGTTCACATTTGCTACTGAGCTCCCTGCAGTTTTGAAATTACACACCTTGTTTTTTGATAGGTTTCCAAGCCCCATGGGCCACGGACCCCATGCCATACATAAAAGATCATATAGAGATGCAACTCGAGTGGGGAAAAAGGAAGCCTGGCAAACAGGAGCTGTGCGGTTTTGCTTTGACGAGAGAGTGGAGCTGGTTGTAGCTAAAAGTCTGGGGCAGATGTTAGCCAGCAGGTTTTGGCTGTGTGTGCTTTCATTAGGTTTAGCTTTCATACACTCCCCGGTGACAGGCTGGTCTGCCAAATGAGCTCCCATGTGAGCAGACTCCAGTTCCAGCCCGACGTCCAAAAATTGTGGCTGGCTGCAAAAGAGGAAGACGTGCATGTGCTGCTATGCGTCTTGCACACACAAACACTCACTAACATAAAATAAAAGGCATGCATCTGGTGACAGACAAGACAATGCTCCAGTTCTTTGGCATATTTTGAAAGACATCTACACACACTGCCTCCTGGATATTGTTGTCACTGTTTATCTGCAAGATGAGATGGTTTATGTCTGTGCTCATGACAAAAAAGGTAGATTAATGAGGCCGGAGAAGAGTTATTCCCTTCTTTTTAAATATAAAGCTCTCTCGCTCTGTAAGGCTGCGGTGACAAACGTCTTCTAGATAATGGAGAGGAAAACATTATTAGCAACAACACTCCATTCACAATTCACACTGATGTTCTCCTGTACACCAACAGTCGATATTTCTTTGTTAGCGTGTTGCTGCATTGTGTAATTAAGTTTTTGCCCTTTCTGGAAAACACGCTCATGAAAGAAGAAATGAGAGGAGGGAAATTGAATTCTTTGCCTGTGTAATTGTTTAATGACAAATGGACTCTTAAATTGGAGCAAAGAGACAGAAAGTTTTACATTCCTCCCTCCAGAAGTGAAAGCAATATTTCCTTTCTGTAAAATATGATAATTATTTATTCAGATTATTCCGTTGAAGTGGCACCATCATCCCCAAGTATGAATTTTATACAAAGCACTTTATAACCCGTGGTATATTTTGACAATTCATTCCAGTCTTTCACCTTCAAACTCATCATAAATTAACCATTATATTTTCCCCCTATACAGTGATGATCAATGTTTAGTCAGACCTTGCTCTAAAGCTGCCACAACACTAAAGTGAAGTGTGAAGTCGTATGTGTGGAGGTCTGGCTATGCATGATTAGTCACACTCCTGGCCAGTTATAGCCAGTAGCGAGCAACAACTGCTTAGCTAAAAGCTTAGCAGTGGGCTTATGTTGCAGGCCACATTTTAGCTTTTGTCATGGTTAAAAAATGAGTCCATAGAAGAGTTTGGTCACATCTGGAATTGGTACATCTGCAGATTAATTTCATCATTAATAACCAATGTGATCCTCTAGAGTTGGAGACAAAACATAAATTAAGTTAGTTAGTTTATTATCTTTGCCACCATCGTGACCACAAGGTCAAGATTGTTGTTTCCTTATTCATTTAAACAGCAAACCACTTAATAACCAGTAGTATATTTGGACAATTCATTCCTCAAGTTTTTTACCTCTGTCCTCATAAGAGCTTAAATATCACACAGGAGTTTGTTTATCTGCAGA
Source organism: Nibea coibor (assembly GCA_023373845.1). Classification (NCBI taxonomy): domain Eukaryota; kingdom Metazoa; phylum Chordata; class Actinopteri; family Sciaenidae; genus Nibea; species Nibea coibor. Next base: position 22,996,473 of record CM041739.1, read on the forward strand.
GGCTAGTTGGTGTTGCTATAGTTATTATGTTGCAGTCGCTCAAGCTGAGAGGCAGATCGTGCTTTGAACACCTGCACAATGATTTAATTGGAACATGGATTCAGCCAGACACTCTCTGTGGAACTGCAGGCTAATTAAAAAGTAGCCTTTAAAAGTCCACGTTCATGTTTCATGATATCACACAAGCTGATCGAAAGTCTCAGGAACACCAGCCCAGGTAAATTGAAATCAGGGGTGGCTTATCGGTTTCCAGGTCACAAACTAGCCCTTGTTTCAGTTGTTAATTTGAAAAGTAAGCACCAACTTCGTGTTTAGGCCTTATTCATAAATCATACACTTGCTAGTTAGCTGCAGCTAATGGAACTGTGCATTCAATACCATTGGCTGTTTAGCATAAATAAACAGATTTGCTTTGCTCAGCTTCCCTTGTCCTCACTAAGCAGATGCTATCTGGATTGTTAGCTGCTGTCCAATATTGAAGATTCCGCCAACAGTCTGTGACAGTCAACTGCAGCAAAGCTCAGACTTTAACCAAACACAGTTCTCCGAGATATTACAACATTCTATTGTTGCTGGTATTGTTAAAGGAATGCAGCCTACTGACTGCCTACAACAGTGTATGGCCTCTGTGATCTATTGGAATCTGATGACTGCTGCCTTAAACACTTTCTCCTCCTTTATTTTCAAATGATGCCCTGGAATCACTTACAGCTTTGTACCTTTGCTGTTAAAGTGGATTCTGGTATTGGGATCATTAGTAGATCATTATCCATGCCCCAACATTATTCAAGATCTACCTCTGTACGATTACTTGTCAGCAAAGTCACTTGTGTTCTTCTTTCTCTATATTAGCACTCAAATGTAAATCTCTTTCAAATGTAAAGGTTAACATACACAAGACAGTTTTAAATAATTCACTTTAAGGAAAAGTAGCCCTAATTTCACCTTGCCAGTGATGATCATTACGTTCATTTAGCGGAAGCTTTTGTCCAAAGTAATTTACAATGATAGCAGAGAGCTGGATTCTGCCTCACAGCTCTTCGGAAAATAAGATGTGATAGCGCTGCGTGTAGGCGTTTCTGAAAAGGTGGATTTTCAGCCTGCAGCGCTGAGAGGGCTCTGTGACTCTGCTGTTCTGACTTTAGTGTAGAGTTCGTTCAACCACTGTTGGGTCAGAAAAACAGAAGACAGATAGGAGCACAATGTCTGAGCTGGCGTCTAGGGTTTCACTGTGGCTTGGAGGTACTTTGGAGGCACTGTAAGACGGATCTGTTCCTATCACTGCCTGTAGACCAGCAGCAGAGACTGTGAACTGAATGCAAACTGCAACAGGAAGTGTTGTGAACAGAGGAGAATTAGTGGGGGGGTTTGACACCAGACAGGTTGGCGACCACAAGCTTCGGAGATCTGGGGCTCCACTGAAAAGGGAGTTACAGATGTCTGCAATTGAGCCCGCGCTTCTAAGGAAGAGGTACATCCTCCAAATTGTGTTTTCTTTTTTTGGTGAAAACTGCAGCTTGTTCCCGAGGAGCACACCTAGGATCCTCACTGTTTGAGGAGCATCATTACCTCCTCCTCAGGTTTTCTCAGTTTCACCAAATTTGTAACATTAAATCTGCAATTTTCAGCCGATAATTTCCTCTCTTGCATGCAGTTTTTTACTAATGAAACAAATACTACATTTGAGAGCACTGTAGGAATCACAAGTGTATCTGCAATGTGCAAGTGATAATAGTTTCTGAATCAGGAAGAAAAAAAAACACTCAAATGTACCACACTCCAGATGGTGCAGAGTCTTCTGCTCTGCTCCTTCCTTGGTGTCCTCGCCCTAAAGCACATCAAACTGTCTACAACTTTATGTTTGCATTCAGGTTACTCTATCAACCCCTGACCTCCACTGCCCTGAGCTCCACACAGAACTGTGCAGCGCTGCCTGGAAGACGTGCAACACAATGTAACATTATGTTTTCCTGATGCAGAACATGAAAAGAGTGAGTCATCTGAACTGCAAAAAAGTTTGGAGTTTGTGCGTTAGCGCTGTTGGAAAAAAAAAAAAACCGCAATTGTCTGCTTTTCATTTCTGGTCATAGACAATCACATTGATTGCCTTCAGCACCGAATCACAGCAAATGAGTCTGACAAAGACACTGATTTAAAAATATCTTCAAAAGAAAGTCTGAGTTGTTTGAGTTTGACAGAAGTGAAAACCCTCCTGATTTTGAAAACAATCAAGCTAATGGCTTTTTTCCAACTTTCCCCATTTAAAACATTATTATTATTATTATTATTATTATTATTATTATTATTATTGTTATTATTATAAAAACATCTCACCATCATGGTACACACATTGTCTGAGTTTCTACAATCTCGTAGCTATTGAGTCTGTAGTAATCATGGATGATAACCTGGGGCTATTTAATGTGCACACACACACACACAGATGGGCTGAAGAAACGGTGTTTTTCTCTTACATTCAAAGTCCATAACGCACATACACAAACACACACACACACACACACACAAACATACACCTATACACACCCACACACTTCATGCAGAGACTGCCAAAGGAAGTGGCTCAGAGGAGTCTTGAGTAAACAACAGACTATAACAAGGCAAACAATCTTTGTGTGTGTGTGTGTGTGTTTGGTGCATAAAGGAGGTGTGTATAGGCTCCTGGAAAGGCATACATGAATTCACAGAGATTGTTGACGAAGACAGACTTCATACAAAGAATTATTCAAAATTCTAAGAAGAGGATTCATCTTCAAGGGAAGGCTAGTGCATGTCATTTCTGATTCGGAGGGCATGAGGTGCACGCAATAGGAATATTACAGACGGATAAAACGAATGTAACGTGTAAATAAACAGTGTATGCCATGTGTTGTTGGGAGCTGTGTGTCTTGTGAAACATGCCGATGCCGGGAATCAGGCTTGTTGACAAAAGTGGTCTCTGCAGGAAGGAGCAGTGTAGTAGTGTAGTTTGCAGGGCGACAGGAATCCCGGCTCGACATATATCCAGCCTGCTGACAAATAAATGAGACTGAATGTTCCAACTGTGGAAAATAAACCAGAATTTCTGCTGACATTCTGAATTGATTGCACTGAAAACGAGCTGACCCCACCTGTGCTGCGCAGAGATAAGAGATTTACAATGCATGCAGGTCTCAGTCAGTAGCACACAGCCCTTTTCCCACATAAAATGAATACAACATGAGGGAAGAATAATACAATTTTATCCGGTTGTTTCATCCTCTTGCTTTTCCAGATTCTGCAGGGACTTCAAGAGCTCCTTATTTAGTCTGTGAGATGAAGTTATTTTCCCGTGCTATTCTGCAAAGGGCCACCTGAGTTCATGTACGATGGAACAGGCGATGTCACAACTCTCGGCGAGAGCAGATCAAAGCCACACCTTTGGGCTTTGTTATATATTGAGTTAACTTCCGCAACTCATGATACATCTCTCTCCCTCAGCTCTGTCCCCTTTTGGCAAAAGAGGGAATTAAACTCAACTCATGTAATCACACGCAATCCGTCTTCATTTGCTAATGCGTCAGCGCCAGTTGTTACTGCATTGTGAGCTGAAACCAAGCAACACGGCTTGCTTCACGGCTCGTCATACCGTCAGGTCTGTCGCTTGATTTTCAAGGTCTCTGACAACGTCGCCTCTTTTCAGTGAGGAGAAAGAGAGGAGGAGGAGAAAGCAAAGCAGAGGTTTTTTTTTTTCTTTTTCTTTTTCCATTGGTACGTGATGTGTGTCGAGACCTTTTTTAATCATGACCTGAAGGTCAGAATATTTTCTATAAATTATGCAGGTGCAACCCTCGTCTTTATGTTTGATTAATTTAGCCTTCCTGAGTAAACTGAATGATGATGGCAGAAACGATGATCCCATATGTTGGAATCATGCGGATGAGTGACAGTCCACCTAAAATTCTTTATGCTGTCAGTTGTTTCGCTGGTGTGGATGCATATTTTAGTCCTTACATAATAGAAAGGTAAAACAGATGAGCATTTATTTGTCTCGTTGAATTCAAACTGCGACATTAAAGATCACTGAACAACCAGTATTAAGAAACTGTGACGAAAAAAAAAAACATAAACGTCCTGGTGAAATTGTAAAAATACTTGTAATTTGCAGCACAAACACAAGCACAGCACTTTAACAGACCATGGTTCTTTTTGGTGCATAATCAGCAGCTCATTTGTGCTCTTTTCATTTTTTTTTTCACCCTCACCGAAGCATTTTCTGTACAGTGTACAGGAGGACCTCGCTATGCGGTGATCAGTTTCTTCTCACTGCGGGAAACTTTTGAGTATGTGGGCACAGAAATTGTTTGCGAAAGTCAGGTTAATTCTGGCTCTGGTGAAAATCAGTAAACATTATTGAGCCTTATGTAAATGACAATGACCAATGACATTAAAATGTGTTTTTAGTTTTTAAAGGTGTTGTCAACTTTTAAAGGATGAGACAATGCACTTTTTGAAGTTGCTTCAATTGTCAAAACAGGTCTACAGTATATTAACATGGTATCAAAATTGAATTGGCAATTATTCCAATGAAAGACTGTCAGCTGCATCTAATACACAGTTAATATTTAAGTCTCACAGCACATACTGTGACACATTTGGACTGATGCTACACACATACAACAACGTATGCTGTAAAAATACTCCATTACACAAAAGCCCTGGATTCAAAATAGCACTTTAACAGTACTATCAGCAAAATATAATCATAAGTTAAGGTACTCTTTCTGTCCCCTGTGATTGTACATGATTAGATCATTAATACTGATGTATTAATGTTTGAGTCCTATTTTAATGTTGGGTCAGTAACAGTGGTTCACAACTAAGAGGCTGTGCCCCTCCAAAAGATCAGAAGACACACCGGCAAACAAACACATCTACACCTAGAGGCGATTTGTGTGTCTCCATTTCACTTATCCTGTATGTCTTTGGGCTGTGGGAGGAAACCCACGCATGGAGAACATGAAACCTGCTGACACTGACATTTAACCTGAGCTGCTGTAGTTGAAAGTAAATGTATCTCTCCTCCCACCCTTTGTACCTTCACACTCTCACTCTCCACTGCACCATCACACTGTCATGCTGCTGCCTGGTCCTGTTTGTCTCCTGTCCATTTGTGGTGGAAGAACACATTTCTCTTCTATTTTATTTTGTTTTTCGTTTTGTTTTTTCCACACAATGGCATTTATTTGCATTTTAGAACAAGGTGCTCATTTTGCAAAATTCCACACAACCATGATGAGATTCACAAAAGAGAACTCAACCTACTGCAATCTGCGGTCAAGCATATTTTCTCCTGCATTTGAAGTAAGTGTCTCACTCACTTGAATTTTATTTGTGCTGCCAGTCAGATATTCATGGACTTTCATGGACAAGTTATAAATAGCATTTTTTTATTGTCTGTTTTCAGCAGCTGATGCCTGGCACAGAAATCAGTTGACAATAAAGATTAAATTATCAGCTTCTCAGTGTTATACATTACATATGTTGTTAGGGTTCACATCAAGGTCCATTCATATTTACCAAATCCTCATATTACTGACCAAACGATAAGCTGAGACTTGGGAACACACTGACGATTGCTTAACATAGGTCCAACTGGGCCATGTGAAGTGAACATTCTGGTAGTCATACATACATATCCATCACAGCTTACAGTCCAATTTGTTTCTACTTGCTGGTCCATCTCTATTCTCTTCCGCTTATCCAGATTCGGATCACAGTGGCCCTTCTCCCCAGCAACACATTCCAGCTCCTTCTGGGGGATCCTGTGGTGATCCCAGGCTATATAGTCCTTCAAGTGGGTTCTGGGTCTGCCCCAGGGTCTCCTCCCAGTTGGAGAACCCATCCTAATGAGCAGCTCTACTCTCTACACTCCCCCGGGATGTCCAAGCTTGTTACCCTATCTCTAAGTCTGAAGCCGGCACCAAACGGAAGACGCTTATTTCATTTATTTATTTCATTTTTTTTTATTTTTTTTATCTGGGGGTTCATTCTTTCAGTCACTACTTAAAGCTCATAACCAATAGGTGAGGGTTGGAACATAGATGGACTCAGGTGGAGCCCTTTCCGAGACCTCACCCAGAGATTCTAAGAAGCACCAAACACCTGTCAAAACCTGCCCCTTGGTGACTTGTAGTCACATGGAGGCGACCTTCTCGTTCTCCTGGGAGAACACCAATACCACAGCGCTCAGCCAGAGGGCTTGTGAGTATCCCTACACTCACCTATGGGAAAAGGAGGGTCCAGCCCCTCTCCAGGATTTTGGTTCCTGAACCAGTGCTCTGTGTTGAGGTGAGCCCAACTACATCTAGTTGGTATTGTTCCACCACCTGCACCAGCTCTGGTTCATTCCCCACCAGTATGGTGACATTTCACATCTCAAGGACCAGTCTGTGATGCCGGGAAGAAGCACACCCAGGCCCCTGAATGTCTGGTGGCCGGTGAGCCTCCTCTTGGTTCTGGCTCAAGGAGTGGGCCCTCACTATTCAGCCAAGATCCCACGGCTTGGTTTCTTCTTCTTCTTCATAAGGGTCTTTGTGAAAATGTTGTGTCCTCAAATATATCATGTACTACATACCAATATATATGTGTATACAATGTGTTTGTGTACACTGCAGGTGGTATTCTTGTGGCTCTATAACAACATCATACCATTTCCTCTTTTGTGTTCAGTGGAGACACATAATACAGCCACTAGAGATGCCTGTTACTCGAATGTAAACGTAAGTTATTGTTTGACATTTGTTGAAATGACTGATGCTGTCAATTTTTCTTGAGTGGACAGTCGTCATCTTTCTTTTGGACCCCCTCCATGTGATAAATGCCAGAGAAGTCGAACTGGGAAAACCCTGTCTGGTATTGAAGACCAGGTGATATGATCAAAATCTCTAGAACAGCTACAAAAAGAACCTTGAAGTGAGATTGTTTTTTGTTAGTCTATATCCCAGAAGTTTTCTGCAAAGGTCAATATAGGTACTCAGAGCTTCCTTGCATTAAATTGCTTGCTGTAGTTAATTTACAGACCTATGTTAAATATTTAGTCGATCGTACTCCTCGCAACTAAATGCAAAGGCCTTGATGTTTAATAGCAGCTGTGTATGCTTTCAATCTGTGGGAGCGCTGAGCATCAAGGCAGAGCGCTCTATTGTAATATTCAGTTAGGCTGGTGCATGGTGTGGTGATTCATGGGGAGCAGTTAAATTCATTCATGTCAAGTTACGCATGCTGCACTGTAAAATCAACTGATCTTATCTAGTTTTATCAGGGCAGAGCAGCTCATTCATTAAAGGGGATGAATTATGAGTTCAGATGCATTTTAAAATGAGTTCCTCCCCCCGTCGTTTTATTTAAGTGGTTTGACCCAAGAATTTATGAGAACATGTGCTTCTAAAGGTGCAGAACGTCTGCCAGGACATAATCTGCACCTGCATACAGCCCACTAAGTATTAAAGACAGTATTTATTTAGCGCTCTGTGAATGTGTGTTTCTATGTTTGTGTGTCACAGCATCTGTTTTTAGGAAGAATTACTGCCAAGTAAAAGCCATTATTCTGCATCTTTTTCCAGGACTATTTACTCATTGTTAACATTGCATCTATAAATATTTCAATGACCGCAGGGATTATACATAAGTAGCCAAGTAAATGTTACTTCAAGAAACATTAGAAAAGTTAGACTGGGGCTTGTTTTATTTATGTTATGCAGAAAAAATGTGCCAACTTTCTCTGGTCGTCATCGTGATTAATTCCTGTATAGTGCCAAGTATAAATCGTGCTTAAGGCATGTATTCATTCAAAATGACCTGTATGTTATCAATGTTAAGTGTTGTGAGCTTTTAAATGGGATTTGTCCCTTTTTACCTGTCTTGCCCTGCACTTTTCCTCACTTCAGCCAAACTGAGTTCATACCAAATTATCATGTCATCATAAAGAGGTTTCTATTTTGCATTGATAGTTTGGTTTGTTTGTTGGCTTACAGCTTATTAGGCTAAACCCTTTTGAGGCAAGGTTGCATTCTTTGTGTTTGTTTTTAATTTTATTTAACTCTGCTTTTCTGTTTTTCATATCAGTGCCTGTAATCATTTTTATGATCGCACTAGTCCTGTGGTTCTTGAGATTAGTCTCAGACAGATTTTTTTTTTTTTTACATTGGTGTGTATATGTGTATATATACGCTGTAAACACCTCGCTGCTGTTTTGCCACCCATTGTGATTTATTTGAAACAAATTGTATTCGGCAATTTGTATACTTTTTATTTGTGTCAGATAATTAACCTTTTATTTTTAATCTAATTCCTGGAGCGGGGTTTGGCTGCAGGAGCAAAGTTTATCTGTCTATATAATGTCAGAGGTCAAGCAGGAAATAATCAAAAAAAAAGTTTCTAGAAATAACATTACCTTTGGCATTACCTTGGACAAAGTTCTCTGTAGTTGCATGTTATGATCCAGATAAAAGCAGCTGTAGCACTGTATATGTATGTAATTGGCAGACAATCACTTTCTTGTTCAAGATGATGTAACAACGCCTCAAGGTACTTTCTCTGAGAGAGAGTCGGCCAAGACATTGATGGAATTGTGGATGATTTCTCACGAAGAAGAGCCAGGAAAAAACTGCACTGCATCTGCAAGTATTTTTTATTAATTCAGGTTTATATATATATATATATATATATATATATATATATATATATATATATATATATATATATATATATATATATAGTTTGTTTGTTTTTTGTGGATGGGCCGATCCAGATAAAAATGACCTGTGCGGAATTTAGACACAGATGCAGGGTATCCCCTTAAGTCAGCAGGGATATTATTATTATTATTATTATTATTATTATTATTATTATTATTATTATTGATTAACCTTCATTTGTCAAAAGGCTTAATGCTTTAGAACCACTATTAACATTTTTAATCTTTCTTATATGTATACATAACATGTCTGACCTAGCATAGCATTACTTGTGTGTTGTTGTGTTCTCACTGTACAAGGTATTGTGAGCAGTCTCCATGTTGGCATAGAGTAATTAGAGCTTTATTTGTTCTATAGCAGAGGAGATCTGAAATTTACACGTGTTAATTAACACATATGTGGACTATTTTGAACCAATTTCTCACATCTACGAACCCGTCATTTCGGTTGCTGACTTCAATTCTTTTTCACTGTCATGCACTGACAGTTACAATGCCTCGTGGTGATATTTAATGATGCAACATGGCACTACATGTGAAAACAGACAAATAAAGCTGCACAATGGTGAGCATGGGCAATGCCTTGTATGTTCTTGTATTTATTTATTTTTTCATCAAATAATAACTTAAAAAAAAATTTAAAAAACTAACATTTGGAGTGACACGTGACAGCTGTTTGATAACACCTTGAGTACTTTTCCACCACAGTAAACCATCTGTGCACTGAAAATCATCTGACGGACATCACTTCACAGCTTGCTTAACTGCTGTTTCAAGTGCTTTTTGAAGCAGAATTCTATGACAACAATAAATGCCTGTATGCAAAAATGTGTTTTCTGCAACATCATCAAGTTTATTCACACACTTTCAGTGTTAAAACACTAAATCCTTCTTCTCTTTTCTTAAAGTTTGATTCATATTGCCTTAAAAAAATCAGTTTGTGGAGGGAGTCACAACTTTTGCAATGATCTTGCATAAAAAAGAATTGTAGAATGACTTCTTTTTAAGGTGTCTAGCTATATAGTCCACAAAAGAGAGCTCTTTGTGATCTGTAATGAAAGAGTTCACACATTGGGGATTAAAATAAAAACTTTTGACAGATCTGTAAGAAATCTATCCCTTTAAGAAGCTGAAGGTCCGTTAAAAGGAGGTTTTAATGATTTTCATCTGACTGCTCTTGTTAGGATTAGTAATTCAGGAATGAACAAATAAAATGAACACGTGGAGCTATTTTCACTGTTTATTCTCTGTCTCTGTGATTTATTCAGACAACAACAATAGATCCAGGTATGTCACAGATTTAACACAGCAGCAGCATTTGCAGGCATTTTTAAATGTGTAAAGTGGCAAAGTGTCAATACAGAGATGTGAAATGTGCATTTATTCTCCAGTGTGGCAAAAGTGAAACAACAGAGTTAACAAATGAAAAATTAAGTAAATGACTTCTGTGTTTTCTATATACAGCTCTCATCAACGCATGGTCACAGCTGCACATCAGACTGTGCAGGACTGTTCATTTTGAGGCCATGCAGAAAAAGTCAATAACAGTAAGAACATTGACTTTTTGTCTGTATTTAGTAAATTATTGCTTTGATATAATATATGATAACCACACAACAAGATGCTAACTTATCCGTGTCTCCCCATCTGTTAGTATTACATTCACTTCACTGTTTCTGTTCCAGACAACTTCTGTATCTTTTGGACTGAATTTCCACGTAGACAATGAGCAGTACTGTGTCATGTCATGTGAGCAGAAATCTAAGGAACCGACTGCAGAGAGAAAGGCCTCTTGTGTAGCCAGATCAGAGCTTAACTCTCAGGCATCCTGCCAGGACAGCTGCAACCCTTCGAAAGGCTTGCAACCACAGCCACGATGTGCCTCAGAGGAGTGTCTGATGCATGAATATCGCTGCCTAACCTGAGAGATGAGGCAGGAAGAGGCACAGATGGGCATAGAGAGAAGAGACCAATGCCTGCATATAGGAATAGCTACCTTACGGTCAGCAAGGATGGAAACAAAGCCTTTTCTCTCTCGGGTGCAGTGGCTGATGAATTTTATAATGTACCAGTCACAAAGAATCACACTGGCTGTATTGCATATTTGTAGCTCTTTTACTACTACTTAAGATTGATTTTCCTAGCTTCTGGGTAGATATTGGTTTCAATTTATTTACAACAGGATGAAAATGAACATGCAAAATGCAAATATTTATTTTGGGATAGGTAATCCATCACAGTGAACACTGTCTCCCTTAGTTGTGACAAACTTTCTGTTTGCATGGTAATCTAGCTGCAAATGCATTTTGTTCAATTCAGTCACAACAGTGTCCATAAAAAGAGGTTTTCAGTTATGGCTCTAAAAAGGTTATTGAGTGATGTACTGCATCAATGTATTTCCAGCTAGGACAGTCCTTAGTCCTTAATAATAATCCTTAAAGCATCTAGTATTGATATACTGCATACAGGTATACAATTTTCAATTTCTCAGCTTTGTTCAGTCTAGACATAAAATGAAGTGTGAGATAACACTGTGCATATACAGTACCATGTGAGCAGTCTTAGGGTGCTGTGCCTTGCTCAAGGACACATCAGCAGTTCCCAGATGAATTGGTGCCTCTCCAGCTATTGGTCCACACTCCATAAGGTGATCTTTTTTTGGACTTGAAGCAGCCATTCTCATTCCCAAGCCAAGGCCCTATTGGCTATATACACCCCTACCTAATCATCGTCCCTGTTCTTTCCCTTGATTACACTCTGAGCCGCGTTTTAGATAGATCTAAGTGACAACCCAGGCAAGGCATGCAACATCGCAGTTATCTCTCAGAATGAAAAAGGTGTTTGTAGTGATTGTGTCAGCAATGAGTCAGAGACGAAGGGGAGATAGGCCATATGCCAACCAGGCTGTTGGATCTATATGCTGAACTCATGCAAACAGATCATGACAGGATCACCCCACTTGATAATGAACAGCCAAGGGCCAAGTTCCTCCAGAGGGACTTGTCAGAAGACCTTGGGTCCTGGGCAAAGCTGGTCAAAGCATGTTGTGGACTGTCACCACTGTGATACCTAAACATATCAATACTGCATAATGTGAAGCTCCCCCAGTTCAATGGATGCAATCCTACAAATGTATGTGCTCAGGGCAGATCGCCAAAGAAGTGTACAACCTCTACTCCATCCAGACGCAGGAGAAGCAACTTTATGTATTCAGTAATGCCATATATTTGAGAAGGTACATATACTGGTCACTTAACAGTGACCAGTGGTTACATGCATTGCATGTATATGTTTCATATGGTGGATTCCACACTCTCCTCCCTGACCTAACACTGGATTGGGTCAGGGACACAATGTCATTCATGGTTGCAAGGTCTTGATGGGGTCTTTCACTCCTAGATGAAATGACAAAAGTAGGATGTCAGTGCTCTGGAATGATGATGGCAGAATCCATCCATAATGTCCGATTCAAACCACAGAAGGACAGTGTGAGGTAAATTTCTATTCTAGCATGCCACAAATGGGGTTGTACAGGGCCAAGCATGTTCTGAGGTCACTGTAAGGACAGTGTTGAATCTCAGCTTGTTATGAGGACACTGGCTTCTTCTCCCTGAGATACAGAGCAGATATACTGTATGTTTGCCTTTAGGGAAGCCAGGTGCTATTCTCATCACTACTATGGTAACTGATGTCAGAGGATATAGATGTTCTCATTCTGTTGACATAACTAATAGTGCTGTGAAGCAGCCTCCTCTTCAGAGTCAGATAACAATGTCAGACCATTCAGGGTAAACATATTGTTTGTTTTTTTTTTTTTGTTTGTTTGTTTTTTTTCTTTTTCTTGTTTTCTTGTTTGAAATACCTTCTCAATACATTGTAGATGCATTGAGTATGACCATGGGCATAGAGTAGCTGTGGCACTATTCTGAAGGAATATAGACGAGCCAGCGAGGACAGCTCTTTCAGAACTGAGGCATCATCTTGTCAGGACAAGTTTATTGATAAATTCTCCATTTTCCTTGGCCAACTTCAATAAACCTTTCAGCATAAGACATCTTGGATATTTACACACTACGGTGTCCGGTGCTTTATGGACAGATAATAAACTTGGTTCTTATTTTAGATCTCTGTTGGAGAAGGCTAGTCATGGTTAAAAACAGTAAGTTGAATTTAGCTTTGAAACCATTCAGACAAAGGAATGAGGCTGTTCTTTTAAATTAGACTAAATCCACATATTCCATTTGTGTCTCTGTGTTCCCCTTAAATGTCTAAGATTAGACAAAAACCCCTGGGTAAAACATGACTTATTCATAAACAGTGGAACTGCACTTGGCACCTAGTTTCCAAATGAAGGAATACAAAAGCTGAATACTAAATAGGGAAGTCAGCAGCAGCATCCCATGGAACTTTGAACATCAGCTTTTTTATGTGAACTACTGTAATGGTTTATAAATATATGTACAAATATGAATAACAAGAAAACAAACATTCCAAAATATTTTACATATTTGTTAAATTACAGCAGTTAGATAACAATTTCGGTCTCCGGTCAAAAAGGGGGACCGGAGAGTATGCTCCAACTATAGGGGGATCACACTTCTCAGCCTCCCCGGGAAGGTCTTTTCGGGGGTCCTGGAGAGGAGTGTCCGCAAGATTGTCAAACCTCAGATTCAGGAGGAGCAGTGTGGTTTTTGTCCTGGTCGTGGAACTGTGGACCAGCTCTATACCCTTAGCACAGCCCTGGAGGGTGCATGGGAGTTCGCCCAACCAGTCTACATGTGCTTTGTGGACATGGAGAAGGCATTCGACCGCGCCCCCCGGGAAACCCTGTGGGGGTGCTCCGGGAGTATGGGGTCCCGGACCCATTAATACGGGCTGTCCGGTCCGAGTCAGAGCTTGGTCCGCATCGCCAGCAGTAAGTCGGACTTAACCTTTATGGACAGAATTTCTAGGCGCAGTCAGGGCGTTGAGGGGCTACAGTTCGGTGGCCTCAGGAGAATCAGCACCTCTAAATCTGAGGTCATGGTTCTCAGCCGGAAAAGGGTGGAGTGCAGTCTCCAGGTCGGGGTTGAGATCCTGCCTCAAGTGGAGGAGTTCAAGTATCTCGGGCTCTTGTTCACGAGTGAGGAAAGGACGGAACGGGAGATTGACTGGCGGATCGGTGCAGCTTCTGCAGTGATGAAGACTCTGCGCCGGTCCATCGTGGTGAAGAGGATTTCTTGATTTACCAGTCAATTCCTACCCGCACCTATGGTCACAAGCTTTGGGTAGTGACCGAAAGAATGAGATCGCGGATACAAGCGGCCGAAATGAGTTTCCTTCGCGGAGTGGCTGGGCTCTCCCTTAGAGATAGGGTGAGAAGCTCGGCCATCCGCGGGGAGCTCGGAGTAGAACCGCTGCTCCTTCGCATCGAGAGGAGCCAGTTGAGGTGGCTCGGGCATCTAGTGAGGATGCCTCCTGGACGCCTCCCTGGTGAGGTGTTCTGGGCACGTCCCTCCGGGAGGCGGCCCCGGGGAAGACCCAGGACACGCTGGAGGGACTATGTCTCTCGGCTGACCTGGGAACGCCTTGGGGTCCCCCTGAGTTGGTTAACAATCATTTGTGATTTATGCATGTCAACTAAAAAATAAACAATGGCACTCAAATTAATTGGTGAAGGTTACAATAAGGTGTCCACAGTTAAATTAAAGTGAAACTGACTGTTTGCAGGACGTGGAACACTAAGGTTCTACTGTCATGATAGACATTGTGCAACCAACCACCTGTCTTCTCTTCCACAGAAGAGGAGAGACTCGTCATTATTTGTACAAATACTTCTTACTTGTCAAGAAACATGGGTCACTTTGCTCAATTTGACCAAAAAAAAGTCAAATCAATCAAAAATGATTAAAAATGATTGGAGATGAAGCAACCAGGAACATCCACACAAAGTTCTGGCAGCTGGTTGTTTTTTCCACACTGTTCTTAGTTTGTCTTGGGACTGTGTGAAGACAACAATGAATCTGAAAATGCCAATCTATTAATATTGGCACATGCTGACCAGAATGAGAGCACTTTGGTTTGGCAGATGCTTTTGGATTGTTGCTGTTTTCTTTATTTGGATCTCCATTACAGTAGCTTCCACAGAAATGGTTGCTAGTCTTCCTGGGGTCCACACAAAAAACAACATTATTTTAAAAGCAGACAGTATCAATAAAGACATTAAACAGCAGTAATAAAAGCCAAATATAACTAAATTTCTTTCTAAATGGCTTTCACATGACACAATAAGTAATTATAATAATAAAAGAACAATAATAGAGACAAAAACAAACCTATCAACCTCAAACAAGGAATAGTTGAACCAGCAATAAAGATATAACATCTATTAGAGATTACAAACTTTTTGATCTGTCTGCTGTTTGTGAGGAGCATATTCCAGGCAGAAGAAGCTTTATAAAGACAGCAAGAGGTTTACCTACTGCCAAATACAATGCATGCAATAAAAGCTAAAAGCAGTCCTGTGCAACTCCCTTATGAAAGACCACAAGATAGTGTCCTGCTGTCATTACGAATCTATTCTGTCAGACAGGAAATCCTTGCTGAGGAACCATAACATTCAAGCTTGGTAATAAGAATTCAGTAACATCAATAAAATGCAATAAAATCTAGGAGCACGACCCCCAATAGTTTTCTGTCATAGGTTTACCATTGATCAGTCATGTGAACTGTAGTAATGCAGTGTTAGTAGAGTGCCATGGTATATAAGCATACTGCAGTTGTACTGAAATAATCCAACATTTGATTAAACGTTATCTTCTCAAGTATCTTACTCAGCACAGGGAATAAATGTCTAAACCTGCTTTTCTATCTTTGGGTAAGCTATGGTATTAGATTATTCCCAAAGCTCTAGATAAGTATCACTGAGTAAGCATTAATTAAAAATAAGACTGGTTTGGAAATTGACCACAATGTTACCATTTAAGCTATCTATCTTTCATGTTATTTCATTCGACGTTTTCCTCAGTGCCCTAAATGTCCTTTCTTTGGTTTGATTTAACTTGGTAAGCTTATTTTTCAATTTGCAATGAAGTTACAACTTTTTCTTAGTGGAACATGCATATACACCGACTTTAACAATTTGTCCAGTTTTACAGTTTTTAAAACATTCTTAGCACCATTTTGCTGACATACATCAAGGCCACTGTAAATCTTATGTATAGTGCTTGTTTCCATGGCATTTTATCTTCCTGGCCTAAGAAACTTAGCTCGACCAATTTATGTCCAAAAATTACAGTAAAGCAGTAATAGAGCTTCAACACAAAGCTACATGTGTTTTGAGCGAGGCAATAACAATGAAACTCAGTGTGCAGTTGACAATAACCCTCTATTCATCAATATGTCTGTGTTACACAGAGCTGTGGTCTCCAGAAGGGTTGATATATAGACCAAATTATCAAGCAGGAGATCAGTTCTTCTGTTTTTATGGGCATCTTTTTTTGTCAGCGAGATGATAAAGCTCAGTAATCCTTTGTCAAACAAAGAGGTAGAGCTGGGGGAGAAGAGAGAGGAGTGACCTGTAAAAAAAATAAAAAAATAGGGGCATCTATTGATTTTTACATCACTCTGTCAAGGTCATTGAAATGACTGTGTAATTGAAGTTCTTTAATGGACCCAATGAAATATTTTCAGTCTGATGAGAGGGTCCACAGAAACCAGCCTGAGGAGATACACCCCCATTGATGTCTGTTGTGAAGATGTATTGTCAAGGAGGGAGAAGATAAAGTATACGGTGAAAGGGGATTATACATTTACATCAATATAATATGCCAAAATGCTGATTCAACATCTCACATGAGTAACTGTGTGAATTCATTAATTTTCTCTGCTTGCTTAGTCCTTCACAAGGTCACTATAGATCTTCAGTTCAGATAAGCAGAGAGTGTCTCCTTGTGCGGCTCAGTGGAGAATCATATTTAACGATAAGATTTTGATGTCTCACTGAAAAAAAAAAAAAAAAATGCCTTTGCATCTTTTCTTTACTTCCTGTTGTGGAGAAATTGCTGAAGCCAATGGTCAGTGGTGAGGTCAGGAAGAAAGAAAGTGTTCAGGAGCCTCTGATGTCTTATACTGTATTATTTATTAACACTTGATCAAGGAGAATTAGAGACACTCTCAGTACATCAGAAGTGCCTGAGGCGGTCTCACATTCTGCCCAACTCATGCTGGTGGACAGACTTTAAACCCCGAGATAGCATCACAAACACTATACGCCCAGAATTAGGTAGAAGAGAATGCTTTTACCAAGGATGGTGTCTTCATCAACATGATTAAGTCTGGAGACACAGATCTCTGTTTACGCAGATTGGAATGTCAGTGGCAAGCTGTCTATTATTTCTAAGCAGACAGCACCAGAGTCCTTCGACCCTGGCCACAGCAGTGTTGAGATAGGACAACACCTGCTACTGCCAGCCAAAGACAAACAGCTAATACTGCTGAGGACCTCAAGGCCCACATGTGACTTCATGTAACCTTGTATAATGTCTGTGTGTTTGTGCTTTTATTATATTCCATTTAAAAGTATGTATGTGTCACTCAGAACACCACAAGAATAGAACATTCCATAACACTTCCAACCCACTGATTCATTCAAACATTTCCATATGTCTGCTCTTAATTCTTGAAATGACTTTTGGGTGTATTCATTAGAGATCAATTTAGAGAGAGTGTGAATGTATTTTGATAATTTTCCCAACTAAAAGAACATATACGACAATTTAAGTACTCAAATAACTAAAAGTAAATCAGTATCATCAACAAAATGTATTTGAAATATCAAAAGTACTTATACAGCAGTAAGATTTACACTGCTAATGCTGATGCATCAATAAGTAAACATATTTTACTCTTCTAGATAGTGAAGCTTAACCTGGTATCGCCAGACCACTTCACAAATGTGAATCGGACTGGATCTTCTCACTCAACCAATTACAGCATTCAACAATGGAATGAATGTATGACACAGAATAATAAGTTGGGTAAAAAGTAACCAAGCTGAGAATTACCAAATTATTTTAGAAGTTTAGCAAAAGCATTTTGATTATCAACAAAGCTTTAAATGTAGTTGTTCTCCTTTTAGAGACATTTGGTTTATTTCTCCATTGTATAATTTTTTGACCAGAAATAGCTGCACTATTATCTATGAGAATTATGTAATGTTTCACAACTATTTCATTATTGTTTGTTTATTTCTTTCTTTCTTTATTTATTTAATTATATTGAAACTGGATCATATTTTTACGGAGAAGATGTTTTCTGGTTTTCCTCTGATGTTCTTAAGCTGCTCTGCCTCAACTCTCGATAGTAAAGTAAAAGTGGAGCTGGTGTCGTGGCAGAACCGGAGCTGGGCGAGCAAGCTCTATGAACATAATGACAGAGGTGAAGAGACTGAAGAAGATATTGACAGAGGGAGCTATAGAAGAGATGAGAAGAGAGTGGCTGAGCAAAAAGCTGCTGGACAAGAGTAACTTTTAAGACTCTTGTTTCACTGTATTCTTTCATGTGTGAAGTATGAAATGCATGAGAAACCTGAAATCTTTCAGCCGCTGTTTATCTTGCCTATTCTGGACCACTTGGTAGTTCAACATAGTGGACTCCCCATATGGAGTACCTTTCTACCAATGTAATGTTTTCATCAAAACATGTCTTGATGGAGGATCTGTTCTAAGTGATTATATATATATATATATATATATATATATATATATATATATATATATATATATATATATATATATTATTTTATTGTATCTTTTGGCATCTAGTCTTAACAGCTTTATTTGTTTGCTTCTCCTTGCCAAAGTAAATCATCACACCTCCTTAATCTACCCGCCTGTACTTTAAATCAGCCCAGTAATCCCCGTGTCTGTCATTAAACATGGCAGCAGGGCACAGATCATCTCTTTAATTTGCGTTTTAATTCCCATCATGTGCACTTTGATTCAGCGTTTGGATGCTATAGATGATGGCTTCATTCATTCCAGTGCGCAATATGTCTCACATCTGTTCTATGTTAAATTCATAACCTCTCTATCCTCCTCCCTTTCCTCATTTATCCTCTTCACATCGAGCTTGTCTTTTCATCTCTATTCTTTGCACAGGCATTGTGTCCTCTGGCAGTCTAAGTAGCTCATTGTTGTGGGGAGACTGTTCCCTCATGGGAGCCGTAGCCAGTCAAGAGTGGATTGCTTCAGTGAGGTGCATTTTTACTTTGTCTTTCAGTTGTGATGAGGGATAAGAAACAGTGTGTTGTTGAGACACGCTGAATCAAATATGGGAATCATGAAATGCCTGATAAAAAACATTCTTTACTTATAGTCGTGAAGGGAAGAGTTACAGCAAGATAAAGTTATATCAATTCCCAAGGTGATGCAAGACCTTGCTGAATGTATACCTGAGCGAATGTATGCTGCTGTTTATCATAGTCACTGTGCACTAAATGTGAAATATTGCTGTCCCGTGTGTTGGTCTCTGTTACAGTCTTAGCTGTTGATTTGTTGCTGGGCCAGTGTCACAAAGAAAAATTTGTGTTCTTTAATCGACCTCGGCAGAAAACAGCCCTCTGATTTTGACCTTGTTGTCAGAATTTCATACAAGGAGTGCATAATGTGCTACATTTATACAGCACAATGCTTTGCTTACACACATACGTATACTGCTGGAGGCAGAGCTGCCATGCAAAGCACTCAACTCAACAAGGGCACATTCATGTCATTTGGAGGCAGAGATGGCTAAGACTCTCATCTTTACAACTTCACAGTGTTTACTTCACTGGATAGTTGAACATTGTATGTATGATTGGTTTATGATTTCAGAGTTGGTCATGTAAAGCGACGCAGTTTTATTTATAGAGCATGTTTCATCACACAGAAGCTCAATGTACTTTACACATCAAGCATATGCAACGCATTGGCATGACAATAAAAAATATCTATTTATACATATACCTACACACACTTAAACTAAGGGCTGATCAAATTAGATCTGGCGATTAGTTTAGGGTTTTTATAGCAGCATGGGGGAGTTTATTTCTACTGAATGTAACCATTGTGAAATATTACAGAAATAATGTTTTATTTCTCTGATTCACTGACTTTCGCTCTTCCCATTCACTGTCTATGTCTCTCAGTAGCAGCTCTATAGCCAACGTCTTGCAGACAGAGCAACTAAAAGCACCTACTCCAGTTTTGGATCTTATTCTAGTTAGAACCAAAAAGTGTGAAGCCTTGAGAGACAGACATACAACAATTGCTGAGGAGCTGAACAATGTAGTGCCTTGAAAACCAATAAGGTGATGTGAATTCTCTGTTGAATGGGAAGTCTGTGAAGTGATTTAAATGAAATTTATTTTTCAATACCAGTAAAAAAAATCCAGTGGGTGAATTGACCACAATGTTATCATGGGTGAATTGTCTTTCTATTGAACATGTCTTGAATCTATTCCAACACAGATGTATTTCCAAGGTGTTGGGATGATGATGTATCATCTCATACGTGATTTCTGGAGGAAATCCAGATTTCTGACCTCACTGGCTTTTGGGGTGCATGATCCGAGATATGAATTCAATCCCTGCTGTTGTTTTTGGGGTCAATAAGAAGAATCAATTTCAGTCATGTTTAGGTGTCAATCTAAGTCAGTAAAAAGACAGGTATAGAGTCAGTTGTCATCTGTGTAATGTACATTATGAATTTTCTGTGACATAAGGTATAACATAACTGTGCACTGATGACATCTAAGACATAAAAGTGAGTTTACAAGTCTTGAATGAGTGGACATTTCATGTCCAAGATTCAATGTCCAGATTTGTTTGGGTTTTGGCACTTCCATACAACTTTATTGGAAAATGATTTGGTGATTTCTTTCATTTCAACCTTGCAATGCTTGATTGTCATACACCTTTTCTCCTCTGTGTTAAATATGACTCCATCTGGTATGACTGTTATTTAAAACATATAGTATGAATTGTCAGTTCTGCGTTGCACCTTTAGTCTTACTTCAGTCCAATCCATTACAACAAATTTTTCCTTTTGTTTTGGAATTGATGTACATTGCAATAGACCTTCTTTACATGAAAGTATACCCTGTTTTTGAGTTAACCCTCATGTTGTCCTGGGATCAGAATGACAGGACACAAGGACATTCATAAGGCCTAATCTTATGAATTTATGATGGCCACTTAGTATTTTATTACATTTCCAAATATATCAGCAGATTGAGTGATAATGCAAATAATCAGAATTTGTGTCCCTCATTGTTCTCTAATAGTCTCAATGTGATATCATAGGATGGAGTTAAAACAAAAAAAAAAAAAAAAAACTCTTTTGTGCACATTTCATGTGTCATTTAACACCATTATTAATGACTTGACCTCACATGACTTCACTGAGTGAAAGTCCATTGTTTGTTTGACCCATCCATCCACCACAAACTCCTCCAGATGCTGACTTTATGGCTCTTCACGTTACGTCACATGACTTGTTGTGAAATGATTCATGAAGAAGAAAAAAGAAATGAAGAAAAAAAAAATGCATGTTATTCATACAATATTTAGTGATTGCAGAGCAGTAAGGTTTGAATGTGACAAACGACTACTGAAAAAAAGAGCAGACATTAGATTTTCTTTGCGAACTTTGTGAGTAAATTACAGATCAGCATGCAGCTGTGCAACTCTAAACAACACAGTCAGAAGCAAAAAAAAACAAAAGCATGTTTAGACTTTATAGAGTTATTATTTCACAAATATTGAAATATAATACTGCGTTACTGTGTGCATAGTTCTTGTTTGGTTTTTGTTTCAGTTCAAGCTGTTAAATTACTAATGAGATACTGTTTGGGAATAATGGATTTATTAGAGATTTGCTTACTGATATTTATTAACCTGACATCTTGCTGGGAAAGTCAACACAAGTCTCATTACAGTTCCTACAGACATTAGCAAAGTTCATTGTTGTTGTTTATCCACTTTGTTACACACTGTGCACAGTTTCTACGACTGGCAGAACTCATTTGACTTGACATATGTACACTGGAGCCAAATTCCTTGTGTGTGCACATACACCTCGCTAATAAAAGTGATTCTGATTCTAAAAATAAGAAAAGAGATTTTAAATAGTCTGTGAAGGGGAACAAACACGACTAGTACTATTACAATTATTAAAAGTACTGCTAATAATTAGATCAATCATTCATTTGTTCATACTTTTGAGCGTCTTTAAATGAATCAGAAAGAAAGGGGTCCCCATGAAGTGAATTTTGCTTGCTGCAGAGCCCACCAGCAACTTCCATTTTGCCTGTGATCTCTCCCCAATCCATCTGCCCTACAGCAATCCCCTCAGCAGCCAGCAAGGTGCATGTGACCCATGAGGGTTGGCCAGCCAGTGAACTCCTCACAAAGGCAGAGACTCTACACAAAAGGAGTTTTAACAATGGTTCAGTCGTGAAAGAAAAAAAAAAAAAGGAAAAAAGCAGCTCTGTGTGCTGTAAGAGAGTAATCACCACACTCACGGGATTCACAAGACCTAAGGTGCCAGACTGGAGCTAAAAACCATCTTCCAGGAACAGAGATCAATGCAAAACACTCATCATGAGATCTGTGTATGACCTGCTTTTCAAGAATTGTTCTGTGGTAAAATACTGAAAGGCTTAACTCAACATTTTTTTTTTCTTGGGAACCTGGGAATAGTGTGAGAACATTACTCCAAAGTACAAAGCAGACAGTTGATTGATGGGTCTAAAGTATTCTGTAAAGTATAAATCACTAGATGGTGGAGCAAACATACACTTTGAAAGTTCGATAAAGGTCTTTTGGGGTATGTTGTGTTCAGATATTTTCATCTGTGGAAGCTCCTGAACAACACTTTGGAGTAATGAAGAACTATCCATCTGGTCAAGAAAAACAACATGAATTGTGGAAATAGCAATCAAGCAAACTTATGTTCTCTCCTCGCTAAGTTTGACGTCAGTAAATAACAGTGTTAAGTGGATGTGCTACCGAGCAATGCATCACTGTCTAGTCTGTCTGACTTGCTAAACTTAAATGCTAGCTGGCTGTATCTAACTATTTGTTACATTTGATGAATTCCAATGGACAACAGTTTTGATAATGATGATGAGAATAGTCTCTCAGCCAAGGTTTGTTTACAGCTGTGCTGTGAAATGAAGCGGAAAAACTGCAGTTCCTCAAAGAGTCACTTAAGGTTGGCTAAGGCCAATCTCCATAAAGTCCACAGCAGAAATAAACATGTAAACAGCTTGAGATCTCTGTCTCTGTGAAAACTGTACTGAGGTGATTTTTTTAGAATAGAATTTACCTATAAAGATGCACATTGGTAATGTCACATATTTTATTACATCTTTATTTTATTATACACTCCATGCTCTGAGGTGAGGCAAGCTTTTTTTTTTTTGTTACTTGCTTAAGCCTCAGCCTATGCTGATGTTTACATTATGAGAATTGGATTTTCTACAATTTCTTAATGTTAACATACTGTCTGTTTGTACCTCTTTCCTGTGTAGCTCTACTTATTCTCTACCAACCGACAGATGGAGCAAACTGGCCTGTTTTGAAGGAGGGAGGATTGTAAGCAAGGAGGATTGTAGAGGGAGGACAGGTGTGACTGCATGGAAATGGCTAATGGTTTACATGGCTCACGGGGTTGGACGGTCTCTTAGAAGAATTTTGCTTTAGACCCCAGGGTCGTCCAGATCGTCTTGAGTAAAATGGCTTCAGCTTGCAGTCAGTTAAGCAAAAAAGAAAAAAAAAAAAATAGAGCTTCTTCTACAAATTGTTCAGCAAAGTCCCACTTAAATTTCTGCCCCACAGGATCATATCAGGATACATCTTCCACAGAAACGAGATGAATTAGCAATAAACAATAAAAAGCATCACCTCCGGCTCGCTAATGACTACCCATGATCCTCCTCTCCTTCCTCCACATATTCCACCAGGAAGAGGGAGAACGATGTGGGGTGTGCCTGAAGTTTTCTGCTTACCCTTATTGCTTTTGCTGCCGAAGACAATATTATTATCTCCAGCTGCAGGCCTCAGAGCACACAACTTGTAAATAATAAACCAAGCTGGACAGAAGCCTGTGAGGCCACTGCTAATCCTGGTATTATTCCACTTTTATTGTTGCTATTTGCTCATTATTTCTCATCTCCTCTGGCTGAAGACAGCAAGTTAAATTATTTTCACCCCATTGTTTTCTTCTGGCACAAAGGCCAAATTAGCATTGAGGACAGGCAACATTTAGAAATGCCTTTATTCGTTTTTAGCCCTCCTTTACTCACTCTTGACCCTTTTAGTCCACAAGGCTTTGCAAACTGTCACTGTGGGTCTTAATATATGCTGTACGTTCTGAAAATAATTATGAATAATGTTTTTATTATTATTATTATTATTATTACAGTTTAATTTGCAAGATCCTCTAATTTAGGGAGAATCATTTGATAGTAATTGCCAGATTCAAGCTATAACCCTGTTGAGTCCCTCATGTAAGTTTTGTGAGAATGAGATCAACGCAGAGCTAAACCAGATTGATGTTTTACTCAAAATCCAATTCAAGTAGTTATAATCGGCCATCTAAGGGTGGTGTTTGGGCCTCCAGAGAATTGCTGAGAATGGAAACATTTCACCCAGGTTTGACTCAGTAACATAATTCTTGGAAGGAGGAATGACTCTTACAAAGCCTTGGGGGCAAAACCAGTTGTTCGCTTCAGTGTGCTCATTGTTACTCTCAAGATACCTGAAGATATGCAGCTAATGAAATGGCTGTGAATGCTCTTTACTTCCTGTGCCATATGAATAATAATCCTTGCTCATACAGCACCTGAACTCCACTAATGTTACATATTTTTGGAGATACTACTGCATACATGAAATAATTTGTATAAGATCTGCAAAATCTGATGAACTGCCGGAGGTGATTGAGGCAGTGTTGGTGGGAGCCACAGACTCCAATGGTATAGCACCTTTCACGGAGCAAGGTCGAAAAGTGTTTTATAAGAGCAAATAGTTAAAAAAAAGAAGCAAAGAATAAAACATCAGCGATAACAGAACATGAAAATGAACAAATAGAATCAAATATCATCAGCATGTATGTAAGGCAAATTGCAATTGCAATAAAATGTGGGGTTTGTAGCCCATACCAGAAACTCAAACTAGATTAGTGGCCAGTTGCATTGTGGTTTATGTAAGAACCATGTTTGGATAAGGAAGAATAAGTAAAATAAAAAGACAATATCTCTGTTTGCGCGCATTGATACAGATTTTTTTTTTCCAAAACAAATCTTTAGTCTTACAATGTTACAAGAGTATGATGCTAAGTTAGTGGAAAGTTGTTTTTTTTTTTTTATATGTGTATGTGTGTGTGTTAAGGTTACCAGTTCATCCTCAAAAACCACATTCATATTTTCACCTTTTCTTCCTCAAAGTGATTTTAAGACATCGCCCAGTTTGCCATTGTGGTCCTCTTAAAATATGCAAAACTGATGAGAAAAAGGAAAACTTGTTGGTCTCAAGTGGTTCAGCGTCATGATGGGTGAAAAGCTGTGATGACAGCCTTCATTAGTCAGCAGGTCATTAAATTAGGAGGGAAAAACTAAAGAGCAGAAGAGCTTAGTTGTAATGGTGATGAATGATCCCTGGGGAACGAAATGTCTCCAGAAAACTGCACTCACATTAAAACATAAAATTAGCAGGTAAGTTGTAATTTTAGCTATATATCATTTTCAGCTTCTCGGCTGCTAATAGACTGGAGCCCATTGTGCAGACAAGCGATAGGAACAGTGGTAGAGGTCCACAGTGTGAGATCACAGCTCCTGTAAAGCAGCGAACAGTACTCACTGTCTCCTCTGTTCTTAGATATGAGATTGATAGTGGACATTGATTTTCCAATGCTAAGTGCAGAGCACACCTAAAACCTCGGGCTAGTACTGAGTGTGAGACTGTGAAGCAGTGCATTGCTAACAAAGAGCAAAAAAAAAAAAGAAAAAAAACATGATGTGCTTGGGTTATTTACATGTGTGCACTATGACTAAGCAGCCAAATATCACACTAAAGTGACAGAGGGTATTCAGCTCTTGAACATGCATTGTCTCTAGTTTTTATTTTTTATAGTCATAAAAATGCCAAAAGGTGCAATGATGTCACACTTTGGGGAACAGAGAGGCCCTTGTAACACATTAAAATGAATCTGCTTAACACATCTAAATTAAAGCCAGCATGTTAATCAACACCTGATAAACATAGAATTTCAAGCATAGATCACTGACACACATTAACTCATACACAGTGGTGGATGTTACACCAAGAATACACCAGACAGAAGCACCTCAATATACCGCCTGCTTTTGTCGCCCATGTTAGCCAATTGAACTGTGGAGCTGGCTTTGCGATCTGCAGCGTCTGTCGTCCAAGATGAAGCTACAGTGGGTCATCCCCAGCTGAGTGAAATAACATCTATCGATCCCAGATACCTTGCTCAAACAAGCCGCCTGCAATGGGACCCACCTTTCAATCAAAGCAGCCACACTCTTACTTATGTTAAATCTAAGCCTTAATACAATGAACTGGTAAGTTCTGCAAGAATTCACCCTTTGTGGGATTTTAATGAATCGAGGGATACATGTCTTGTTTACATGTCAGTATTACAGTTGGTGACATACTGAAGAGGAAAGCTTTTCAAATTAGTCCCCCTAAAACCTATTGAGCATCAGTGGAATATTTTCAAAGCATTCACATGAAGCATACCATACAATGATCTGATCAGTGGAAAGGTAAATAGATCTTTAAAAAGCAATTCCACAACAGCTATTGCTGTGCATGTTGGCTGACCTTGACAGATTGAATTACAACTCTTTTGTAACAAGGTGTGTGACAAAAACGTTGTCTTTGAGCGATAAAGAAGACAAAGACAACTTGCCACTGAGTTTTCCTATTGTAAACTATCTCATGGCATACTCACTGACAGCAAGAAATACAGTTACATTCTGCCATATAACAGCGACATAGGAGATGTATGTACCGCAGCGTTTGTGTTTCATGTAAAAAAGAGGAGCACTTCCACTTTACAGACGGCTTCTTGTCACAGCCGTACCTTTTGGAGAAAGACAGACTTCTGGCGAAGTGGCTGCACCTGTCACCTTCTTCAAAGGGTCTTCGTGCATCTTGTCACACCTTTCCCATCCCCCATTGTGAAGGGAACACTGGCTTGCAGGTCTCCATTGATCTGTTCCAGAGCTGTGATAATTGGGCCATTAAGATCTCAAAAAGACACACAGCATGTGGCAGAGATAGAGTCTAACAGGCTGCCAAGAGAAAGGACTTCCAGCTCCCTGGCACCACTTGTTAAGATTTCTTTGCTATGCCATGAAATATGTGTAGGAACAGCATGCAGTTTTTACTTATTACAGGCTACTTTGATAGGATATTTGAATGGATAAGTCCTAAATGCAGCACAGGAGAAATCTGAATCACTGACATAATATAAAAGATAATATAATACTTACTGTTAGACTGCAACTGAAGCCTTGCTTCAGCTTGTACAGGTTTCAACAACGAGACGGGGCAGGTGCATGTAATTATTTACTGAACTGGTCCAGGGGCCCGTAGGGACAGCGGGATCTGCTCCAGAGCCTCTGAAGTGTTAATATTTCTTGCTGGCAAAACAAATGACTACAAAGAGATGCAAAACGACCATTAAGAGACACAAAAAGACACAACCCCACCACTAATATCTGAAATGAAAGATGCAAAATTACCACAAAGGGACACAAAATTCCCACAAAAAAACGATAAAAAACAATTGCAAAAAGACCAACAAAGAGACCCAAAACAACAGTTGCAAAACAACCACAAAGAGACTACAAAATGGGGCAAAGCAACCACAAAGTGACAAAATGCTGACAAAATAATGAAAAATAACCAGTCAGAGATGCAAAAGGATGCAAAACGACCAAAAACAGCTATAAAACAACCACAAACAACAACAGACTCACAAAGAGATGCAAGGCAACCACAAAAAGGAAGACATGGCCAAGTGCAAAAACTCTCTGTGTCTGTGTCTACAGGGTGCTTTTACATGTCTGTGCCCAGGGGCCCTTTGTCTCGTAATTTGTCCATGGATAGATGTAAAACTCACTGCAAAACTGGAAGTTAACATCAGACTGTGCTCAAGCAAACAAAAACATCTGGTAAGCCTGGCAAGGATCTGACCACATAAGCAGAGAGAAAACATGTAGATCATTTGAGGGAGAAATCAATGCCAACTTCCAACACCACTAAGTCTTGGAGTCATAAGGTTGTGTTCTGCTCCATTAATTATCTTCACTCTGGTGTCCTTCACATCCCAAGCTCAAAAACTCATCACCCAACTATATTAAGTAGCATGACTATAAAATCTAAACCAACATAAAGAAAGAAAAAAAAGCTAGATGGAGACACAGGGTATACAACAAAGGCAGCACTTCTGTGTCAGGAATGAACAGAGTAAGTGGATTGTGTCTTTGGTGCAGCATGGACAGAAGACTAGACTAAGACTAGACTAAGTCTACAGTCAGCGTGTATTTTGTGATGGTCCATACATTTATATAGTCATCCAAAACAGGTATATTGTTTTGTTTGTTTATTCATAAATCATGTTTTTCCCTGTCGTTGTTTGTCTGAGTTTGATGAATTAATATGATGTTCACACAACATGGCCAATTCACACATAGCTTAATATAATAACATAACTTATGGTAGGATTTTTTTTTCTTTGCTGTTTCAGGTTGCACTTGCTGACCTTGCTTCTTGCTCAAGGATTTCATGCTTTTCACACGTCTCAACCAGCTTTTCTTACACCACCTTTTGGCAGGCCTCTCAAACTGAACAAAGAGTTCGCTTTTCCTTCAGTGTGATGACGATAAAGAAAGGCGTCAAAGCAGTGGCTAGGTCCTACAAATGAAATCTCTGAAAACACTTGGGTTGAAGGTTTGACCCGTTTTTAGATATCTTATTTGGGACAGTATCATTTCATGGATTTTTCTTCTTTGTCTCAGGATTTGTCGCCTGCCTACTTGCCATTATTATGTAGTAGCTACTGTAAGCAGGAATAGCTACAAGTTCAGAAGTATGTCACGATAAAAGTGATGTGTGATAAATGCGATCTCATGTGATGAGATTTTCACTCATGCAGTCATTTGCAACACCTTTATTTATTTTTTGATTGAATTAGCACTATTTCTATATTTACATATTGAAAAATTATACATATTTCTATATTTCAGTAAAAGTACAATTGCATTATGTAATTATAGCTTTGTGTCAATTACATCTTTAATTTATGTAGAGAAATAAGAGGCTCAGCTCAGGCTAATTGAAACAGGAAGGACCTGTCTGCCGATGGTATCTCGTTCAGGCTGAAGGTCAGGACGAGTGCTGTCTCTCTCTTCCCTGTAATAAATAGCGGTGCCCACAGGAAACACTCCAGAAGAGAAGAGCTGGTCATTGTCCGGGTGGTTCTCCTCTGGTGCAAGGATCAATGTTAGTGAATTACTCCCTGCAGCCACCATACGTTTTAATCTCTGAAGTGTCACATGTTGCTTTGGGAATGTCCACTAGTAGAGTTCTTTAAGTATTTAGGCACAGTGCAGTCTTTTTTCTCCTTTGGCAGTTTCACAACTTGTGGTCGCACAAAACAGATCTTATAACGATAACTTAAATTTAATGTGAAGTTCATACTTTGACTTTGCAAACTCTCTTGCTCACATTTATAGTTCTGGCCAAAGAAACATAATCACACAATGGTTGGAATTACAGATCACTGAAATGCCATCCTGGACTTTATGAAATATATTTAAATATTTATATTTATAGACGTGTGAGTAAAGGAAATATTTTCAGTATATCAGTCCAAAAGTATTTTTATGCTGTATATCCATTTAATCTTAACCCAAGTTAGAAATAGAGCTCAAGCTCTCTCTCAAGCTCAACAGCAAAAACCTGAGAAAAATAAAAGATGCAAATCAGACTAAACATCCCACCAGATTGTTTCTCTCTGGTATATCTCACTTCCAAGAAGTAATTCTGTCTTTTTATGGTGTGAGGAGTGGATATTTATATGCTTGGCCTTGTCCTGGCTTTATTGCCAATGTAATTGAAGGATAGGCTTTCATTTGAGAGGTCCTATCACTACAGTGAAGAGACCTGGCAGGCGTTAGTATGTGGGGAGACCAGCATAGCCAAACCATTGCCTGTGCCAGGCATTTCAAATCATTGTGAATTCTGTCATCACTGTGCCTCAGGCGGACAGGATGGAAAATATTAGCCACAATAATAATTATCTAACAGGGAACTTCTTGTGACCAGTTACGTACCAATAAGCTTGCCTCTTGAGTCTGTCCATCTGTATATTTTATAAATATTTGATTGGCTCTTTATCATGTTGGGATTGAACTTGCCTCCTGTTCTTTTCCTTTGACTGCATGTCTCTCTGTTAATCAGGAACACACCGTTCCTGAACATATGTTCAGTAAATTGTTTTCTATGGCTCTGTTCTGATCATTACCAAATATCCTCTTGAGATACTGGAGATATCAACAGCTTAACTATTTAGAAACACTGCACACATGCATGTGTTTTATCTATCTGAAACCAGGGCCCAGTTTTGAATTGACCAATCTCACTAAGCCGAACAAGTCTAGTTGATCATGCAGCAGGTCAAAAATATTGCACTGACTATGGAGTAGCACTCTGCTTAAGTGCAGTGGAAAATGACTCATTTATCAAGGTCAAAGACATATGACATAAATGCAGTGGTAAAATGAACTAAGCAATAGAATGAAAGATTGAAAGATATGAAAGATTAAAGGGCACACACTATGTAGTCCTAGTTTGTGGATTACATCAACCCTGATTGCTGATATTTTCAAGTAGCTTTAACCCTCTACTGTGGAAAAACAATTTGTCTACACCTGCTTCAGGTTACAAATTGCAAATATATAAGAGTTGTGAGAAGTTCAACTGAAGAGAGATCTTTCCTTCTCTGTCTGACTTTGAGAGAGGAAACTGTGAAATTCTAAATTGTGAAAACAAGAAAAAGCAGCAATTTGGATCTGAAATCTGAAAAGAACATGTATTCTGTTTTTTTTTTCTTTTTTTTCTTTTCTGCTCTTCAATCCATCCATTTTCTGTAACCACTTATCCTCATCAGGGCTGTAGGGGACTAGAGAAATGTTAGGGTGCTCCCTGGACATGTTGATAGTTCATCAAAGGGCTGAAACATAGAGACAGACAACTATTCACACTCACATTGAGACCTGTGGAAATTTAGAGTCACCAATTACTGCTGGAGGAAGCCAGAGAGAACCCACAGACAGAAGACAGAAACACATGTGCACAATCTTCAAGGTTAGCCTACAGTTGAAAATATAACTGATATGTATCTTTTTTTCATGGCCACAGCGAACAAATAACATTATGTGAGATCACTTAACAGAGGTCCTTTAGTAAAAGTTGCAGTAGTATATAAGTAACCTCTCCCTGTCTTTATACTAAAACTTTTCAAATGGTGCACAGGTGTCAACATTTGTGATCTCTGTGACCTTTAACTGAGTCATCCCTGCTGCATACTGGCCAACACACAAAACTCCTTCCAGTATCTTAGTCATGTCTGTGTTTTGGCTACATTGAGATTCAGAAAACTGTTTTGAGGCACACACAGATTTGACCTCCTGCTTGTAAGAAGATAGAAACGTTATTTAAAGGTTTAAGGATACCATATTGCCTCTCTCAATTTTTCTTTTCATTCAAGTGTTAATTTGTGTGTGCTGTGACTGTCACACCCATTCATTTGGAGCAGAGATGAATGTATATGATTTGATCTTGCCACATCCATCTAAGATAATCTGCTCACAGGTGCCCTGTAGAGATACTCATATTAGTTTATGTCAAGTGTATGTTCACCTCTCAAAAGGCAAAATCCAAGGTCAGGCTGTCCTCACATCATCACAGTCACAACGTGTAGTGTAGCGCTCTGACACATCTTTTGATTAAGTGAGTCAATTGGCCCACAGAGGACCCTATTGACCCTGATGATGTGTCATCAGCAATAATCTCAGGGAGTGTTTGATAGGAAGTGCGCCTTTCATTGAGCTCGGGCTGATCACTACTCCCTGACAACCTCATCTCCCATGCTTCAGGAGAATTGCCAGATGATTTTAAATGAGGGCCAGCTGACACCCTTCAGTAAGTGCAGATGAACCAAACCGTGAGGCTTCATTCAGAGAAGGCTATCAGCAGGAGTTTAGCTGAAAGGTAGGAAACTGACTTATTGTTTAAAGCTTTGTCTGTAAAACCCATATGTGGTATGCTGGAATAGAAAATTCCCTCACAGTCAGGGACATAATCTCACTCGTATCATAAGGAACATATGTACAGCAATCAATATTGTCATTTACAGTTTTCCTCAGTTGCTTTGGTGCATTTCTCACATCACTATTAACATTTGCACAACAGTTAGTTCAACCTCCATAACATTTAGTCATTTGTGCACATCATAGCAGCTTCTCATTCCTTCCAACAAATTGCAAATGCTTTTGGACATGCATCAATTACTTTCCTACAACTCTCTGCTGTTTTATAACATTTGTTTATGTCATGCCAGTCAAAATTAACTATACTTTTGAACGCTGAATCTTTTTTCCTGACAATGTCTCCTAAATTGAACAGAACAGAGAAGGGGTGTGAAGCATTAGTTGCAACGAATGATAAGCCACTTATCTACAATCACTCAGAGCTGAATCCCATAATCCCCCACTTTATGAATCAAATCAAATAACATTTTATTTGTATAGCTCAAAGTCACAAAACACATTTAGCCTCAGAGGGTTTTACAATCTGTACAGGGAGTGACACCCTCTGTCCTTAGACCCTCAATAAGAGTGAGTAAAAACTTGCACATAAAAAACCTTTTAACAGGGAAAAAATGTGGAAGAAACCTCAGAAAGAGCCACAGAGGAGGGAGGGAGGGATTCCTCTCCCAGGACTGACAGACGTGCAATGAATGTCACGTGTACAGAACAAATCAACACAAACATATTGTACAATTACAATGAATATAAAATGACAATGAATTACAATTAATGATAAAACTATTACAGTAGCAGTGTGATAGAGATAAACTATAAACTGTAATGGAGATATGGTAGCAATAGTGACAGTAATAATATATGTAGTAGATGTCACAGCAGCAGACACAATCCATGAGAACTTGCTAGATGGAAACTCCAGGGAAGAAGTTTAGTTAGTAACATGCATTAATGAGACATGTATGTTTACAGATGGTGGTGGTGATGGGGGAGAGAGAGAGAGAGAGAGAGAGAGAGAGAGAGAGAGAGAGAGAGTTTTCAGTAAAGGGAGATGTGACTGCATCTTCAACCAATACTGTGCCTGACTAGGCATAACCCTGAAAGAGACAGAGAGAGAAAAAGAGGGGGGAGGGAGGGGGAGTCTCCCAGCATTCTAGTCCTATGCCAGCAAAACTAAGGGCTGACCTGAGCCAGCCCTAGCTATAAGCTCTATAAAAAAACAGAAAATTGTAGGTCATCCAACTTTTTATATACTTAAGTCATGCTTGAAGTTTACTTAACTGATCGGTTTCATCAGGCTTGATAAATATAATTGGGTGTCATTGGTATAATAATGAAAGTTAATGGAGTGATTCCTAATAATGTTCCCTAAAGGAAGCATATATAAATTGAAGAGACGTGGTCCTAGTACGGAACCTTGTGGGACTCTGTGCCAAACTTTGGTATGCATGGAGGGTTCATCATTGACGTGAACAAACTGAGATTGATCTAAGAAATACAGCTTAAACCAGCTTAGGGTGGTTCCTTTGATGCCAATTTGATGTTCCATTCTCTGTAAAAGAATCTGATGGTCAGTGGTGTCAAATGTGGCACTAAGATCTAAGAGGACAAATACAGAGATGAGTCTTAATGCCATTAGAAGGTCATTTGTAACTTTGACGGTGTGATCTCTGTGCTATGATGCACTCTAAATCCTGAGTGAAAATCCTCAAATAAACTTTATTTATGGAGAAAATCACACAACTGATTGGCTACTGCTTTCTCAAGTATCTTAGAGAGAAAGGGAAAGTTTGATAACGGTCTGTAATTGACTAAAGCCTCTGACGCATGATGAAATGCGACTATACATGTCATCACTGATCACAAGCATATATGAACCAAGCAGGACATAGTGTGTACCATTTCTACAATGCTGTGACACAGAAATGGAAGGTCAACCTTGTGGAAGAGGGATGAGGGTGCAGGGAGGAAGGGGAAGGGAACAAAACAGAGGAAGAAGAGGCCAAGTACATAGGCAGATTCCTGATGAAATCAGGGCTACAGTTGTGGATCATGTTGTCAATCACAGCCTCACAATGGCTGAGGCTTCTCGAACGGTGCAGCCAAATGTTTGGAAAATCACTGTAAATTCAATTATTCAAAGATTTCGTTGGGAGAACAGGCATGTATAAATGAACAGTAATTCAGCACTAAACAATCTGCACTGCACTACTGTCATTGGGTCATACATGAAGCTTGCAGTGGAACAAGAACTTGTCACTTTTTATATTTTACATTTAGACTTACAGATTTACTGCATCACATCATCATATTTAGTGTATTGTAGTGTACAGTGTGTTACAGTAAAGATTTGCCATATTTACTGTAATTTTACTCCACAAAGGATAGGATTGCAAGACAACCTTGCAGAGGTTGAAGATGGCCCCTTTTTACTCCGCAGCAAGAGGAAGCCATTTGTGCAATGGTGATTGCAAACAATACCATAAGGCTGAGAGAGATACAAAGTGCTGTTATAGAGGATGACAACATCTTTGGGAACATTGTACAATTGTTTCATGCGCATTTCATTTCTCCTGAACACTGTCAATTGTAGCAATTGATTCAACAGATTCAAACAGATTCAGTGTGCCATTTGAACAAAACAGCGACAGAGTGAAGGAGATCCATCACCACTATGTATAGGTAAAACATGCATGTGCTCTATGCATACTCTAATGTTCAGTGCTGTAAACATTTTACTTTGTGCAGTGTCATGCACTACACTTACAGCATGTTGTTGTTTGGGATAATGTGCATTTTCACCACTCAGGTGTCGCCAGACAGTGGTTTGCAGCACATGACAGGATGCTGGATCTCCCTCCCTACTCACCATTCCTAAATCCAATAGAGGAGTTTTTCTCTTCCTGGAGGTGGAAGGTATATGACCGGCATCCATATACCCAAATGGCCCTGCTAGTAGCCATTGATGCAGCATGTGATAACATCACATGCTGCATCCTGCAGAGAGTGGATTTGCCACTCAAGGAGATACTTTCTTCGCTGCATTGCAAGAGATGATATTCGCTGTGATTTAGATGAAACTATGTGGCCAGACAGAGAGGAAAGTCTGGATGTGCATGAATGATTTACAGTACTATGTATGTTGTATGTTCAGGTCCAATATGTACTGCAGTATTGTCTACAGCTGTGCACAGTTCAACCCAAACAGAGTTTATGTCTGTCTTTATGTCTTTCTTTTGCACAATGCTGTGAACAAATTAAAATTGCAAAGAGCACATGCAGTAAGCATGTGAAACATACTATCCAAATAGTATATAGTGCTGTCTTGAGCATTTTCAGGTAGTGTCTGTCAGTCTGTACTAATTGTTTTGAGACTGAGAAAAAGTCTAAAATAAATTTGATAGAGCTACTAGCTAGGGCTGACTCACGTCATCCCTTAGTTTTGGACTCTCTCTCTCTCTTAGTTTAGCGCTTAGTTTTGCTGACAGACTAGACTGCTGGGAGACTCCCCCTCCCTCCCCTCTCTTTTTCTCTCTCTGTCTCTCTCGCTCAGGGTTATGCCTAGTCAGGCACAGTATTGGTTGAAGATGCAGTCACATTTCATTTCCCTTTACTGAAAACTCTCTCTCTCTCTCTCTCTCTCTCTCTCTCTAGCCTCTAACAGATAATTTACCAAAACATGATAATGTAGTGGCTTACCAGAGGGTGAGACAAAACTTCTCATCTTCCATAATTGTCCAAAATCATGAGCAGTGCTGAATGTGTATCGCAAGTCAGTGTAGATGGTGGCAACTTTATCAGAAGCAAATATGCAGCCTCTAGTAAGAGCATATAGTTCAGCTGCTTGGGCTTAAGTTCTATGGGGCAAAGATTCTGCTTCAACAATTTCCCAATCATTTATTACTGCATAACCAACCAGATGTATGTCATTAGATGGTCTGGTAGCCGGACCATCAGTATAAAGTACCATATCAGAAATTAGTATCAGTGTTTGCAGTAGATCTGGTTTCGGTGCACATTTCAATAGTGACGATGCAATTATGCTCATCACCTGTGTCAATCAATGGTAGCAGAGTAGCTGGATTCACTGGAGATGAGCGCTTTGAAGTTACGTGGAGACTTTTTAGAATTATTGCCTCTTAACCTGAGCGACGTGCTGCCATCATGTGTTGCGTTGCAGATGTGTTCAAAATGTGTAATACTGCATGTGGAACATGTACGACACAGTCATGAGCCAGTACAATGGGAGAAGATTTGTCGATTAAAATGGCAACAGCGGCCACTGCTCTTGGACAACCTGGCATACCAAGAACAACATGGGTCAGTTGAGAGGAGTAGCACGCAATGAGACGATAATGAGAATCATGTTTCTGTACCTGAATGCCAGTGGCAAAGCAATCTCTCTCATGCAGAGATGGCTTTGCAGTACAGTAGATGGAATGGTTGATGATAGTCAGGCAAACCCAACACTGGAGCCATTGTGAGAGCATTTTTCAGGTCTTGAAAGGCTTTGTACATTTCCTCAGTCCACTGTACCAAGGATTGAGCTGATTGCAATGTGGAGGCTCGCAAATTAGAGTCCATAGTTGCATATTCAAAAATCCAGTGTCCACAGTAATTAGCCATCCCCAGAAAAGACATCATATGTTTCTTAGTTGTGGGGGGAGACATGTTAGCTAGCAATTTCACCAGCCGATGTTATTGATGAAATACCTGTTGAGTGTTGTATGCCACACTGTGTATCATTTGTAACAAATGGCATTTTTGTGATACATGGTTATTAGGGACGTTGTTTGGATGTTGTGTAATGAATTATCATACTGTTTAGAGAATATTTGAGTGTGAAATATTTTCATGACTCGAAATTCTCCATAGGCGTGAATGTGAGTATGAATGGTTGCCTCTATGTGCCCTGTGATGAACTGGCGACTGGTGGTGTACCACGCCTCTTGCCCAATGTCAGTTGGGATAGGATCCAGCCCCCTGCAATCCTAGTGAGGATAAGCAGTTACAGATAATGTATGTATGTTTTCATGTTTTCCTGTTTTAATACCCAACTGGTAAATACACAGTGTGGGGTTGACCATAGTACCAGGACATAATATGATGTCTTTGGCACATTTATTAATCGTGAATCAGTATACCTTTTGTTTACACTAAATGGACAATATGAATGTAATTATGTTAAGTTAAATTATATATTTTGAATATTTATAACAGGCCAGGTTTTTGAGTGTGACCTCGGCAGCAAGCTAATTGAAGTGAAGAAACCAAACGTCAGATCTTACTGGAAACTCGACTGCATCAAGCTACAATCATCATTGTCCTGCCAGTACAGTGCAGTATGCTTCAGTGCAGCCATGCTCCCCCAATTCACTCACACACTTTCCAGCACAGCACATTCCCAGTCCCCTGTTTGACTTTGACTTTTACTACAGTGACTTAATGGATACATTTCCTGGACTGCTTCCCTGTGCTGGGAATTTGAAGTGAAAGACAAATTTGGTGTTGTGAAGAGGTATTTATAGTGTTTATTTGCTGATTTATTCTGGGTTAAATAATAACTGTTAAATAATTTACTCAAAGGGTATTATGACTATGGTCATATATATATATATATATTTTTTTTTTGCAGTCTGCTGTGTGTTTGCGTGTGTGCCCTGTGGTTTTTTGTTGTCAGTCACCTATATAAATAGGAATGTGCCATTCCCAGAAGATGATTGGTGGAGTAATGCCAGGCCCTAGCCTGTGATTGGCTGCAGCAGGAAACCCCAAGAACATATAAGGAGCCTAAATGGCTGCCGGTGGTGGACAACCAGCCCTTCCTCATCCTCCTCCTCTCCCAACCAGCCACATGTCCTTTTGTGAATAGCAGGGGTGGACTGCCATTTTTCTTTTGTTAATTATGGAGGTAAGTCATTTGTCATTTGTTTTCTGAGGTAAGTCAATTATTTTCCAGATAGAATCATTTTGGTTGTTTTTTGGCCTTGGTCGACCCTGAAGCTGAAACCTTAGTGTGTTTGATCTTTGTGAGTCTTAAATAAATAGTAAATAAATAATTTTCTTTACCTTCAAAAATCAAACTACTGCATGTGGCTACTTGGGACTTGCCCTAGGCACCCCTAGACTGGTGCATAAAAGGTTAGAATACAATTCTATTTTGATATTTGATCTGTTCTGATATTTCCTATTTTGTAACCACAATGTTATTTTTTGATGTTATCTTCTGAAACATTAGAGAAATTGTTACCCTAAATGTGTATCCTTTATTTATTTATGTTTATTGTTTTTCCTTTTCATTTCTCTGAATACATGTCGCATCACTCCCAGTATATGCTATAAGCACAGCATGTGTACCATCTGTATTTAAATTGGAATGGGGTAGTTGTTACCAATTATCTGCTGCTAGCGTGTTGATGCTAAAGTTATGTTATGTTAAAATTCTATTCCTGCCTTCATTTTTATGAATCCACCCACACTGTATTTACACTCATAAAAAGTATCTCACTAACAACCAGCCCTAATAATGAGCCCCCTGGTCAACTGAGTGTGATACTCCGAGTCCTCACACAGAGAGAGAATTTGGCTCATAATTCCTGCACGGCTTGTGTGGGTGTTGTCATGTTGACAAACAGTGTTCTTATGTCATTTAGCATATTTATTCATTCATTTGACATTTACTGTTGAGGAAGCAGATGGTCGGAGTCTTGGTTACAAGTTTCTGACACCCCAAGGACTCACTGCATCGATTACACCAATATGTTTGGCAGCGTTTCGAAGCGTATGCCATTTCAATCAATGACATATGAAAACTATTAAAGCAGAGGTGTTCAAAACTAAATCAGGTTTTAACAAGGGCATTTATATGAGCTTATGTGCTTATGTATTATTTCTAGGATTCACTTCATTGTGCATAAAGTCCCAGATGGTTGGAGTTTACAGCATTCAGTAGATTCATATAGAGCAGTCCTGTATGTTAAAATAACTTTCACAACTTTCCAAACTCCCTGTATTATTCACTGCGGTTAAATAAATGTAAAGATGAGCTTAAACTTTGTTCCATCTTCATGAAGCAACAAGATCACTTGAGACATTTTAAAACAGCTGAGATCATTCTCAAGAATTCCAGTGTACTTCATATTAATTTACATAATATATATTTTCAGGGTCTTTATTTTTCTGTTTTTTCTTCTCAAATGTAATATAGAGATTATACAACAGTTACAATTAACATTTTATATATATATATATATATATATATATATATATATATATATATATATATATGTGTGTGTGTGTGTGTGTGTGTGTGTGTGTGTGTGTGTGTGTGTGTGTTTCCGTTCTGATCTCAGAAATTTCAGATGCATTACTTATTACTACTGCATTACTACTTGCATGCATTACTGACTTCCAGTGTGCTTATTTATTCACATTAAATATTTCAAGATGTGACAATGTGGATCATTTTTAGTGATGAGTCAGGTGTGCTGTCATGCATATATATATATATATATATATATATATATATATATATATATATATATATATATATATATATATATATATATATATATATATATATGTATATATATATATATAGATAGATAGATAGATAGATAGATAGATAGATAGTCAGTGCCACAGATATCAGCCACAGATGCCAAAGTAAGACAAATTATTTCCAGCAAGTCATTACCCTTGATCTAGTAGAGAGTGAGGTGAGGAGGGAGGGGGTTGAGTGTTTAGTACAGCATGGGCTGGAGGTCTGACCTGTGGTAATAAGCATGTGATGAATCCGGACCAACGCTGGTCTTCTCTGGGACACAGTGGTGCATTCAAGATGGAGGAAATTAAAGAGTTGTAATTATGTTTTCCTGTGGGGTTGGTGCAGTGACAGCCAGATATTCATCAAAGCACACTGCAGCAGGTGCGACTACCACATGCTTGCACTGATTCATTATCAGTCGCCTGTTCTTTCGTCACCTTTCCACTGTAGAGTTCTCTTCTTTCATTGAGACGTTTGATTTTCATGACACATTGATCATAATTTCCTTCTAAACATGTGCAGGCTGCTGTGGTTGGCTGGAGGGTAGCTGTCCGTACAGTGTGCCCCAGCTTGAAGACATATTGAGCTATCCCAGTGAGCAGATGCCTACAAAATCTAATTCAGGAGTCTTGCCAGTATGGAAAACAGTCTTGTCTCTGCCCCAGTTTCCTTACTGCTACGAAATCATTGATGAGGAAAAGTCAACTCATGTTGGCTGTAGCCAGAAGTACGTACTGCTGCAGGCAACAGCTCATGCCTGACCATTCAATCACAGTTAATGCATCAAATGCGTCATCCTCTGATGAAACGGCATTTATTTCAAATAAAAATCTTAATTTTACTGCAGAGGCTTTCAGGAGGAATTAATTCTATGTGTTATGTATACGTATGTAGAAGCATTATTTTTCCTTCCTTTGTTCAAGCTCTTTATTTTCTGTGATGACAAAAATTAATAGTAACCCCATATCTTGTGTACTTCTGGTAACATTGCAATGTATCTAAATTGAAATATAAAATCTCTTGGGTTTAACTTTTAATAGTAATTTAGTAGTTTTTGTAATTTTCAGAGTGCAGAGTGTTGACGAATAGCACATTTACTGGACTTGCTATCACTTGTTATTAGTCTCATTGTTAATTTCAGCTTTTAAGCTGACAGTACAAGTAGGGAAGTAACTCCATTCCCAACATTTTTTGGAGATCTACGCATAGAAATCAACATCAAGTGCAAAAAAAAAAGAAAAGAAGCAGCATAATGGAGCGAGTCGGAAATCATTGTGGGAACAATGAAAAGAAATGTAAGGATTCAACTACGACATATAGCTTCTTTTGGACAGATAATGTACTGGCTAATAATAAAATCTGCAGCTAGCTGTTCAGACAAATTACTCTTATTAAGGACATTGTGAGCTGTGCTAATTATTCATTCTGTTAGTAAGGGCATTTTAGCAGATATTTGACCAATCTGGGAACTAAATCCTTACCAAGAAATTTCTTCACATTGTGTTTAGGAAGGTGTGTAATATCATGTCTTAAAACATTCAACTCCCGTGGGAAACCTGTAACCGATTTTTGAAAGATCAAAAACATAAAATTTGCTTTAATTAACTTGTGAGGGGTCAAACTAAGGGTTTTTCATTATTCTGTGTTGATTAGTTTTTTTTTTTTTTTACCAAAACCACTCCTTAGTGCAAAGGAGTGGTTAGTGTATATATGCATGGAGAGAATGCTGTGCCCTTTGGTGAAGTCTCTGGTTTGATCACCCCAGCTGCTGCTTTCTGTGAGAACATGCTATATCAAATTGAACCCAAACTGGTACCTGGTGCATGGTAAATGCACTGAAAGATGGCTAGAATAACTATTTTTTACTGAATTACTGTTGCAATATCGTATCACAATGTTCAGTAATAAAATAAGCAAAACTCAAAATATCAGATTATGTTATTGCAATAATCTTCCTCACTCCAAAGAACAGTATCAAACTATTCTGTGTTCTTTACATAGTAATTAGCACATAAAACAATATCAATCATCAAGAAAGAAAAATATGTCATGTGCACAGTTAATAAATTATAGTGAAATGTGCTTAGAATGCATAAATAAGGTGGTAAACACACAAATAACACAGCTCAAGGTGCAGTATAGGTGCAAACACGTCTCATAATGCACTCACTCTCACGGCGATCAGCACCAGAGGATAATGCTCCGACGTTAGCTCCTATGCTAACGGGTTAACTCGTGGCATTAGCGTTAGCTATTAGCATTTAGCACATCAAGACGGTCGCTCATCAATGCGTTTCTCTTCCAGAGAGGTTCCTCTGACTGGACTCGCACAGGTCCTGGTCATCCTGGGAGATTTTGCTGACAGTTTTTTACCTACCTAAAAGTTTTACCTACTTTTATTGTTTTATCTTCCTACAGTGAGTGTCATGTTCAATGCAGGCTTGCTCTCTCTCTTTCCAGCAGCTTCAGAGAAAACAAACTTGCTCCGATCAGGTCAATGGGCGTGTTTTCCATCTCATTCAAAATAAAACTCTCTATTAATTATTTTATTACGGATCTATCTCTCCCTTTAGATAAACGTCTATTTTTAATTATTAACCAAAACACAGTATTTAATGAAGTGATTTTTCCACCATAAATTTGACTTTTCATATCTTCTTATTTTTGTTTTCAAAATGCAATGAACTAATTTACAGTTTTTAATACAGATTTTTAACCTGGG
The DNA here is from genome assembly GCA_023373845.1 of Nibea coibor. Taxonomy (NCBI): domain Eukaryota; kingdom Metazoa; phylum Chordata; class Actinopteri; family Sciaenidae; genus Nibea; species Nibea coibor. The sequence continues at coordinate 23,038,861 of CM041739.1, forward strand.
TTACACCAGAACTGAGAGAAAAGCACAACTGACTGCCTGACAGCATAGATCTGTTTGCTACTTCAGCAGCACGGGCAGTGCCAAGGATTTTTCAATACACAGCACAGTTAGGCTACTGATATTTTAAAGCCATGGTCAGCTATAGATTCTACCTTACACAAACTTCAGTCAGAAACAGGATCAATGAGCCAGGTAGACTACACTAACATATTCAATTGAACAGTGCCTCTACCATTCTGCACTCTCTCTGCTACTAGGGATGCAGTGGAAGGATGGCAGGTTAACAAGGGAGATGTATTTTGGTCATTTTGCTAGCATGGGGGATGGCATCCTTGTTCATCCCCCCTCAAATCGCCATACACCCTGTGAATATGAGAACAGTTCCTACAAAAGAAAGGAACATTATCGGTAACATAATCACCCATCAGGAACTTATTGTACCTTGTGTAATCACAGCTGCATGAACAGTGATTAGGTTCCTTTTTATGAAGCTGTTGCTTCCCTCTCTCTCTCTTGTTCCCAAAGACAAGTTAATAGTTTGTTTTCTGGGTATTAAGCCAAATTGTCCTCATTAGAGGCCAGCCTGGCTCAGATCCACACGGTGACAAAAACCTCCTCACTAAGACGTGTTACTTTCAGCTGCGCAACAAATTTCAAGGGCAAATGTTTGCTTCCTTCCCAATAGGAATACTCAACAGATTCACAACAGGGTGCAATCTCTCAGAACAATTGGTGCTGTCACATAACTCTCCTGAGCACCTGGAACATTCATAGATACTCCTAAAACTCATCCTTTAGCCTCGACCACGAGAGTATCCACGTTCCAATTTGTACCAGCTTCCCCTTCTTTAATCCACAGTTTCCAGTCCACTTGCAGAGACATTAGCAAACAGCTTGATCTGATGTTGATCCATTGGTCTGAACACTGGCTGAAGACAAATTAAGGGAATGGTTACTTTGGTAAGGAAGCTCTCAATCAGGACCTGCAGATGTGTTTAAAATGGATGTTGCAAATAGAGGCCTAGAATAATCACAAAGACTTTTTACCCCATTCTGGAAATTCAGCACAGGCTCTCCACTGTCCTGACCAACTACCTCAACATCAGCACCATAATTATGCACATCAGAACCAATGACATCAGAGATTTTAAAATATGAACAAGTTCATCATCATCTCAGCACCATCACCACCCACAATAACTGAATCAAGAGGTGGGCTCAACTCTCTGTCCAATACACCTGGATAAAACTAAGTATGAACACTGTGCCAGTTCTCTTCTTCATTAACAACTTTGACCTGTTTGGGCAAAGAACATCTTACTGAAATATGATGGCCTACAGCGAAACAAGAGTGGATCATAAATGCTGACTGGAAACATGGACACTGACCTGAGGGAATGATACAGATCAGCATCCTGCACATTGGCATTCCAAAATGGGACTGATATGCCATCGCATTCCTACTATAGACCCTCTACAGGTTTCCCCTGCCTCTAGTTTGAAATAAATTTTGGTCCTTTAAGTATCAGACCCCTAAATCACAAATCGTTCTTAAATAAGTCAAAATTGTCATCAATTTGGACTTTGACTGCTTTTAACTCCCACTCTGACAAAGATGAGCTCCTCATCTCCTCTCCTTTTTTTTAATCACAGCTGTCAGACTATCCTGGATGTGTTGTCCCCTGCAAAGACCAAATAATTAAAAAGAAAGTAGGTTTCATTTCATTTCATTTCATCAATTTGAAAAGACACTATGAGGTATCATCAAAAGGCAGTTAAAAAAGCAAAAACTTCCTTCTTCTCTAATTACATTGGAGCAAATCACTCTAATTTAATGTGTCAGACAATTTCACGGAAAATATGCATGAGGAGGATTTTTTGTTTGTTTGTTTGTTTTTCATTTCTTTTGAAGAAATGAAAATATAAGGCAACAGATGACATTGTTTCACAGATGATACAAAGATACCTTTTCCTGAGATTTGGTGACCCTAGAAGCCTAGCCGCCTGTCTTAGTGATGGTAACTGTTGGACAAAATGTCTTTTAACAAATGATATTGCTCAGTCCTCCAAACCACATCAGTTCCATTCAGAATGGCCTCCTTTCCTTTTCTTCACATGCAAAGCCTGCTGTCTGAAATTTAACAGTAATATTCTACTCAGATCTCATCTTTGGAACACATATCAAAACAGAACCATCTCCATAATTAAACCAGTCCTCATTTCATTAACATTTCACTGATCACTTTAAAAGCATGCCTTGTTCTGCCTCCAGGTTACGTAGAGGACATGTTGACCACTTATGAGCCTCAGGTACATCCCTTCTGGCCTTAAGGCTTGAATCAATCTGATGACGATGCTTTTGCCATCAGGGCTCCTCAACTTTGGAATGCCTTCAGTGACTTACTGTGTTTTAAAGGTGCAAATGTGTGAGTTTTAGGGGAATATATTGGCAGGAATGGGACACAATATTCATTGGTATGGTTCATTACTGTATAATAGCCTGAGTATAACAGTCATCGTTTTGTTGTCTTATAATGAGCCCTTTATATTTACGGTGAATGCAGGTCCTCATCCATGGAGTCTGTTGAACTGCCATTATTCTACACTACAGTAAAGTATTCAGTTAGTTGCAATCTGCAACTTCACTGCTAGGTGCCACTAAATCTTACACACTGGACCTTTAAATCGCACGTTAAATCATTTATAGACTTGCTTTTATGTGATGTCATGTGATTGCCTTGTTATAAGAAGTGATGTGTGGATGTGACGTGAAAAGGGCGCTGTGCTGTGGATCTTTCCAAGTATCATAAACGATCAAACAGTACAGTAATGATATTCATACTTCGTCAGTGTTTGACATCTATTTCCACATTTCTTTTCTCTGAAATCAATTTTACTCATCTGACTGTGTTTGAGTTGTGGAGAACTTGAAAAGGAAGATAATGGTGCATGAAAAACCATTTTGCTGCATGCAGCCACCGTGCTTTATCTGGGATCACTTTTGTATCCCTGTGATTGACAGAATGACTGACGACGCCTCATGATTAGGGAGCATTTTCTTTCCCCACACACACTCCACAGAAACTGAGCATGATTTTGGCAAAACACGGATTTGGCAAACAAGAATACCTTAAGGATTTTTTTTTTCTGTTTCCTCTACACAGCAGAGGAGGTGGAGCAGGGAACAAGAGATTATTTTCATCCTGTGCATTAAAATGTGTAGAGTGCATTGACTTAAGGAGTTGGGATTTGTGGATTATATATAGTTCTCATGCTATTTATTTTATTTATTTATTTTTGGTGTAACAATGTCTTCATTCAAAAAGCATCAGGTGGCATGGAAATTTTGTATGATTGGAAATGTTGTATAAAACATGCATATACACATTTTTTTTTTTGATTGATTAAAACGTGGGGCGTTCAGAAGGGATAATATATTTTGTTTGTACATTTATGTTTCTGACTTGCTAGAAGGGGTGCATTATTTTCATGTAACAGCACCTTCATGATGCAGTAGCTTGCTAAATTAGTATTCATAGTTGGAAAGCTGCCCAGTAAATTAACTTTTTGAGGTTGACACTTGTGCCAAAACCAAGTTCCCATCAAGAATATTGCCTAAAATATGTATAAATAATACTTTACTTATATTGTGGTTGTTGGGAAGCACTCATAAATACTCAGCTCAAACCTGTGCTGTTATGCAACCAATACACTTCAGCATTTTTATGAAAACCAGGTGGCTTTTTATGAACCTCACCAGTATTATGCAGAGTACTTAGGAATGTTATTTACTGCTTAAAGTTTGAATAGCTCGTCTTAAATGTAATCTGTGAACTGTTAGAGTGAAAGGAAAGCACGTATTGCTGTATGTCACATTGTATTGTCCAACAATCAGTTTTAGATCAGTAATAAAAGAAAAAAATATCTTCACAGGCTGATATACTGTGAGAACTAACATGAAAATCATCTTCCTGTTTCATAATTCATATATGAAATGTTGCCAATATCTTCACAACCTGGAGGCATAAAACTCTGTCATGATCTCTGACTGTGCGTTCTTGAAGGTAAAGTTTATACTTCCATAGACTGCATGCTTTATTTCTGTATTCTAAATCTGTGTACTTGGACTGAATTATAACCAAACCAGGACTGCTACTTCAACAGTGAGTGTTATGCATATTTAAAAGCCAACAAAGAGATGTTCAATCACATGGGAATGAAATGCTGTACTTTGCTTTGATGGAGGATGTGAGGCAGTCATTACACATGAGTGCCTTTATGGAGAGCAGATTTTGAAAACTTGAGGTTTTGCTAAGAAGACTTTTTTAAAGAAATGTTCAACTCTTTTTTCTAAGTGGAGCTCCAGATACACGGCCATCATTTGTTTTTACACTGCATCCATGTGTTAGTGTATGAGATACGTCCACACATTATAAATATGTATTCCCACATCGGCCAGGTGGTTGGTCTAAAGTGGATGGTCCACCTGTTGCACAACTGACCCTCTTGCTGACTGTCATTATTTTGTTGGCAAATGATGTTTTACATTTTTAAAAAAATCTTGTTTGGCCGCTTCTCTGCAGATGAAATACCAGTCACACCAGCTGCCAGCTGTTATATAACCAACCTGTTAAGAGTCCACACTGGATAAGGCATACATAATTGTTCTGTGCTTTGGCAATGCACTGCAATTTATATTCAAATAAAATACAGTACATTGTCAACACAAAAACAAGATACAGACATCACATACATTATTCTTTAACGTAACTGGTCAAAAGAAAAAAAAAAGAAATACACTATCTGCTCTCAGATCACATCATGTACATCCTCAAAATCAAACTGCTGTGCACAGCTGGAATGTAACAGTGACAAATCACCATACCTCCAAATAACTGTGCCCCGTGTAGCCCGACATGTAATTAGATTGTTTGGCAGTGAAAACACAAAAATAGCACCTATCATGTAAATAAATGTATGTGTGCATGCATAGTTTAACAAGACAGATTACATACACATGTGCATCCTTACATTCTATGAATACAAATATCTTACATGAACACAATACATTTAATATGTCATTTTAGTTTGACACGGCAGCCCTGGCTCTTCCATGGATCCAAAATACTTAGTCTGCAGGCTATCATTATTTGTCAACCGTGTCACAACCTGAATCTTTACAAGGGAAGACATAAAACAACCTGCCAAGAGAGAGATCTTTGTCTTGTGACCACAGATGTCAGTGTTTATAATCTCAAAGAATTCTGCCAAATCGGCCTCCTACTGCTATAGTGCCCCAAGACATGACATAAAAGAACAAAGTAGGAGGCTGTTCATCTGACTGCAAGCAAAAAAAAACAAACCTTTTTGCTCTTCTTTTGCTTATAACAAATGCATTCAATTAGAAAATCCTTCTACAAACACTGAGGTGCCCTAAAGCAAGGGCTCTTAGAACCTAATTGCTGATGTTCAGTCGCCACAAATTGAACAAGTTTCCTCCAGTTATATGTGTAGCAAGGTACAACAGCGTATTTACTTTCTTGGGAGACTAATTTGGAACAAACATACATATTTTGTTATTACTTTTTCCAACTAATAATACAAAGTGTTAGGCAAAATGCAATCAGTGCATGGTACAGTTGTTGAGCTTGAAGCTGGCCTGCTACATATCTCCTCAGTGTACTGATGTAGACTCAGGGTTGAATGTGAAAGTGATCAAAGAAATTGATGGCACTGCAGCTACTTATAGGGAATGTCTGATGTAATATTATGTTTGTGGTATTTGTTCTGACATTTGGTTAAATGTTGTGTTTTGTTATGTGCCTGTGTGAAACAGTGTGTGCCTCTGGGACACAAGAGAAATTTCAGAAAAAAAAATAATTCTGTTAATAAAAAGAAGTGAAATCAAATCAACTGTGTCAGTACCTCCTGGATATGATTGTGGAAGCCTGTGCACAAAATGTGTTGCAGTGCACCGAGCAAACTGGAGTCTGGAGCACCTGACTTACGACAGTCTTTACCCTGGCAGCATTTCAAAGACTTGTTTTTTTTTATGTGTCTGAGTATCATCATCAAATGCATGAGCATTCATTTCACTTTAAACCTGCTTTTCTCACACTGCCCTGAAGCACAGTATGAATCAAACACATGCCACTAACTGTGGCTCTAGCTGACTCCCAGGTGTGATGGAGTCACCTTTAATATACTGCGTTCCCTCATAATCAGGTTTATCTTTTCAACAAACATACGCAAAGGTAAACTCTAACGTTTTGATGAATATCAGTAGTTATTCAAGGCCAACCCAAATCCCTGACATTTAACAAAATGCTGTCTGAAATTGTTACTCACTGCTCCAACCTTAGGGATGATTTGACTCACCCTTACAAGTCTCATCACATAAGCCTAATTGTAGTGTTTCATTAGAGAAAAACAAAGTCCATGGATGTGGAATCATATGACAGTTTAAAACCAAATATCTAAATGAAATCACTAAATGTAGGTTAGTTTTCAGTCTTTTGTAAAATTAAAGTCATATTCTATGTTGCTTGCTCTGTTTTTGTGTAGACAGCAATAATATGTACTGCAAGGCTTCTGGTATAGCGGCCTATGAAACCTAGATCATGAGTGTGCGCAATTTGCTGTGAGTCATGCATCCATTTTTTTTTTTTTTTTGTCTTTTTTCTGTAGGTGTGTGCTCTGCAGCCTGTTGTTTGGATAAGACTTTAAACTGAATGTCTACTTTGATAAAACTCTAACCTCAGTGGTGGTATGATGAGGTCCTTACCTAAAACAAAAACAGTGAATGCAGGTTCTGCTATTGTTGTCAAAGGTTGCTGTAGCATCTGCAGCTAGTGGATAAAATGCTTGCGGGAGGCTCCAGGAGTTATTATCCATTCCCAGCAGTCAGTCAGTATTTATTCTTCCACCAGTCGATACCTGTCGCTGTCTGTGTACCCGGTGTGACTCGCTCAGAGAGATGTGCAAACATAACAAAAGCAGGAAATTAGCTGAAAACCAGGCAGAGATATTCTCGACCTACACCTTCTCCCTACCTCTCCCTTAATGGATGTTGAGCATCAGCGTTAGTAATAATTGGTCACAGGGTAAAAAAAAAAAAAAATCTACATGTACTGCATTTGGTTATTAAAATGATTCTGATGTAAGCAGTTTTGTTCAAAGATGTTCATCAGTTCATATTTAAATTCCTGCATATCATCCCGTGACAGGTGAGACAACGGAAAAAAAACAATGTCCAGATTCGAATGACTGAAGAAAATGTCATCACAGCACTGTGTTCAATTACTGTGCCCATATTGCGTGGCTAATTGACAATGTGCTAGCAGAGACAAAAAAACAGAAGTGTTTCAACAGGAGCTGAAAGAAAAAAAGACATCCTGGAAATCTTGTATTGATATGCAAACTTCACAAACTGCTTTTCCCCCTCTATGGGGTTTTCTTCTATGGGGAGAGTCCTCCTCTACATCGTGTGTGCTTTTGCTCTTTAGCCCCTTAATACCTTTTAAAAGGGGATGGAGAAAGGGAACCAGGAAGCATACCAACACAGATTTTCAACAACACTTATCTACCCTCTGTGCTATTTAAGCTTTCCCTTTCAGTTTCACATTGGACATAAATCCTACACGTGAGCATAAGAAATGGGTTAAGTCCCCTATCTATGGTCAAACCCCATTCAGGGGGGATTTTGGTTGCAGGCAAAGCACTGACTTACACATGTGTAAGAGAGAGAGCGTCTGAGAGAGAGAGCCCGTATGATTTTTTTTTTTTTTTTCACTTTAGTCCTCAGTTGGTTCTGCTGCTTGTTGCCTAGTAACCACAATCCCCTTTGAAAGGCACTCTTCCTTGCTCACAATCACTAAAAATATTCACATTCTGTCCAACAGACACTCTAATCGACATAACAGGACAGTATCGTCCATCTTGGAGAAACAAAGCCATGCAAGACCTTTTTTTTATTTTCATTGTAATTTTTTTTCTCCCTTGAACATGGTCCGGTTTGCTGCGTTCACACTAAGCTCACCGAGGAGCTTTTCTGCGTAATGGAAGATAATAACTGCTTTCTGGCTGAAAAATGGTAGTTTGCTGGGATGTTGGGCGTAATTGCTACAGCAATAGATGACACATTGTTGGCAAGAAGTGGTCTGGAAATTTTTAATAACTCACTTTAAGTGGTATGGTATAGTGAGTGTTGTATGCTAATCAGCTGATTACTGTCAAATCAGCCCTTCCACTAACTCTGCTTTTTCAGCAGGTCACTATAAAATAGGAACTCGTTTACCTCCAAGCCATTTGAGAAAATAGGATGGCAGGAGATTGAAATGAATTCGGGAGAATGGTACATGGAAACCCATTCAATACCTGAATGAATAATATTTTTAGAGAACACCATATAAACACCCACAGCCTAACATATAGTACACAGCTGGCTTACACTGCAGGAAAGGTCATCAGGTTTATCATGTGTGTCAACACGTTGTGTTACAAAAGAGGTTCTCAACATGTCTCTTCAGTTGAAATACCAGGAAATGATGCTGCAAAATCATGAATCAGAATAATTGAGTATATTTTGAATAATAATGAATTTAAATATGAGTGAGCAGTTTTTACACAAATCGCATTAAATGTTCTTGAGAATCCTTGATAGTAATTGTCGGGAAGCCTTGTGGGAAACCTAAACCCTGCTGCACATGTAATGAAAAATGTGTACATAGCTACATCTCATTTGCTCCATGTTATTCCCCCAACAGAAACAAACTAACTGCTTAAATAGCTTCAGTTCACCTGGCTTTGTTTCCCGTTTTACATTTAACCTTCATTTCAATCACCCTTAACTTAACTAATTTACCTTTACTTCCTGCATACTTGAACTAGTACAGTGACATCATCAAACATGTCCAGGTGATAAATGCAGATGGTTGGGGCACTTCCTCCTTTTGTCACTGGACACCACATGGTGGGTAACAACAATAATACTAGTTCTAACTTATTGCAACCAGTAATAAACCAATAAACTATGTATAAATAAACTAAATACAAACACACTTGGATAGTAACTATTGTTAAAACAATTAAACTAAACAATGTGTTAGATAGATGATACAGATACAGGAAATGGTACGCTCTAACCAATAAATAAATTAAATAAATAAATAAAGAAAAGAAGATTTTGTTGGATCCTCAAGTGCTGATTGGTTGAGGTGCTTGTTTAAAAGTAAATTTAGAATTATGCCACTGCCATGAGGCTGCCTTGACGGACCATTCTGATCAACAGATGAAGAAAAACTCAACTTAAACTGAACACTGCTGACGCACATACACCCCCTGTAGTTTTGTGAGACTCCTGTGCCTGGCATCACAATTATACCTTGAAAAAAGGAAATATTGTAATGGGCATTGATTGTAGTGCGGATAAAAACTCAGTGTTTATACATTACACATTACACTATTGATTTAGCCAAATACACAAAGCACTGTGACCCATCAGAGTTCAGAGAGAAAAATATAACACTGAATGATCAATGCAAGTATAAATTTAAGCTATTATTGGCTTTCTTGACATTATTGTTGTATTATTTCCACAATTATTGCATTAACACTTTTGAATGAGTTACATTTAACGGTTTCACTCTGCACTCTGTTCATATTTGTCAATATCAAGCCGTTTCATTATAGCTGTGGTTATCAGTTATGTTGATAAATTTATAACCTACTTCAGCAGCTCAATACATGGTGTGTATACGTACGTGTATACGTACGTGTATACGTATATGCAAATAAACACCATCCATGTCAACATCATACATGCAAAGCTGTTCAAAACAATAAGTAAAAATAAGGAAGTCAATGCTGTCCAGGGTGTTCCTAAAATACCATACGCTGTCTGTATTAAGCATATCAAGGATTTTTTTTTTTTTTTTTTTAGTTTCTTTTCACATCAGCTGAGGTAAGGTAAGCTGGGGTTTGTTGTTAATGAAATGAAACCGTTGCTTTACCTGGTCCCTGTTTGTAAAACATCAAGCGTGCCTACCATCATCTAACATAATACAACATAATGTCTCTCTTTGTAAAATGCTAAAATGGCTCCCCCGACTGTTAATGTCCCCGGACGAAACAACTGGGTAAAGTATGTGTGGGGAACATCGATATACAGATGGGTGATGGATTAAAGGAAAAACCTGAAAAAAAAAATTAGTGATGAAACATAATTGCAGCTGCTTCCATACAGGTGCACTGCATGGTACAATTAAGTAATTAACATCCAATCATGCTCCGTGGAATGGAGAGAAACGCTGAGGAGGCTCAGATAATTCTGATTTTGTATGAAGTTGGGATAAGGAAAAGAAGGGAATTTGAATGAGGGTTCATTGTTGGTGCATGTACGATATATACAAGTCAACAAGTTTAATAGTGTGCTTTTATGCCATACACAATGTTTACCACAGCATTTATACAGTATTTCATTTGTATCTTTGGGATTTGGACAAAAAAGAGATTTGAGAACAAGTGATCAACATTTTTCCTCATTTCTTACATTTTGAGAACAAACAACTAATCCATTAATCAAGAAAATGATCAGATTAATTGATAATGAAAAAGATTTAGACTGATGTTTGACTGTAACCCCGGTTCTTTAATCGAGCCCCTAATCCCACACCACCTCATCTTTCTCCTCCTGTAGGGCATCAAATTCTTTGTATGTGTGTGTGTGTGTGTTTTGTATCCAGTTTCATAGTCATGTGCTGTCATCACTGGAATACTTGACATTAAATAAATATACTGTATATTGCATAACTACCTAGATAGGTGATATTAAGGAAGGAAATATAACATGTCAGAGTACTGAAATCCTTACCTTTTGCTGTATATCAAGTACAAGATCCTACAAACATGCAATGAATTGATTTTGCATACTGACAAGTACAGTATATGTAATACACTTTATATAAATAAAGCATATTGTGGTACTGTTTTGTCATGGTTTGTTTTGAATTGTAGAATTTGGTATTCCAGGTTTATAACTTGTACCGGAAGATTTTGAATACATTTCAAAATTTTTATAAATAATCTGCATTTGTCTACAGACATCTGATGGATTATCAAGAATATTCACACATAAACACAAACAAATGTGCAGGATCACTATAAAATCATTTATTAAATTGGCCATTAATTGTAGCTAATGTTCATATATCATAAGAAAAAAATATATTAATATGGCATTGTTGCAGTTCAATGTAAAATGTGTATCAATTAGATAGACTACATCACCAATTTAAATAAAGTCAAGGGAATCATCCATACAGCTGGCCTACATACAGGCTAGTATAACAACCTGTTGAACAGCCACTGAAAGCTGCCTCCATTTGTATCTCCATCTTCTGGATTTTTTTTTTTTCAATATGACTCTCATATGCCTCTAAGGACACATTGAAAGGACAGCCTAAAGGGGGGAAAGAAGTGATATTAATCATTTGTTTCTTTGTTTATTGGGGAGGTCGGTGCCTGGTGGAGAAAAGGTGTGACTGAAGGCTAAATGCTGGAACCAACCCACAGGGCCTAAACCTGTGCTGCAATGTCAAGGGGATAATTTGGCTTTGCCTATTTTTGTCATCTATGGTATCCACCTTGCTGGACCTAGTCTCCAGTCTTCAGGCTTGCATGCAAAAGAGGCCGAGGCAGAATTGGTTTTGCTTACCATGATACATCCCCCCTCTGGTCCCCAAGTCAAGTCCCTATGGACTGATGTTGCTTTCACACATGGATAGTCCCGGGGACTCTGTTCAACTGGGAAGGGAATGCCGAAACATTTCACACCCTCATTTGGTTTGGTTCACTTTCACGCTGCACTTTTCAAAGCACACCAAACCACCTGGACAGTGTCATGCAGTTACAACAGTTATTCATTTGGGGGTGGTATTGCTTGATCTTTGGTTCACTGGATAGTCTGTTTTCTTTCTTCCACTGTAAGCAAATCGAGACCCACGTTCAGGAGTTCGCTTATTTGGCACGCACCAGAGGTTTCACACTAGCCCAAAGAACCAGACTATCCGAGGAAACAGACAATGGTCCATTTAAAGTTGACCAAACAGTGCTGGTGTGAAAGCACCCTCAACTATCTAACTAACTGTCTCATCAGAAAGCCAGCGGTGTGCATGAATTATAACTCAATATGACATTAAACTGTGGAGATAATGCTTGCAGAATTAGTTAATTATTTTAAATCACTTTGCATTTATTAGCTTTATTCACTTATTCATATATTTTTTTACATGGTTGTGTTTCTTAATGGCTATTGCTATCTTGCTGTCTCACCATTTTGTCTTGCTTCTGTTTGGCCTCAATTCCTGGCTGTCCCTGGAGGTCAACCCTGATGAGAGAGTTGAGCTTTTATGTCCCATCAATGCATGTTACTAACTTAGTACGAACTAACTTTCTTCTTCTGAGTTTTTTTCTGCTTTCTTGTCTCACAGGTGGATGGATGGATCATGGCTACAGCGAGATCAGGGATCATGGTTACGCCTCCTGCCGCGGCCCAGCTCAATGTCTACTGCCAATACTATTGATATTATGAGTACAACCCTAAACCAATGGACTGACAGAATGCTCCAACCATACCCTGAAGCGATAACTGACTCCTGCTGGTGCTCCAGTGGACTGTGACCTCATCCGCATCTCCGAAGACAAACAGCTTCAGGTGAGATCAATCTGTAATTGAGAGGTGATTCAGGAGAATCCTGGAAGTACAAAAATTGTTGAGCAGTTGACTGAGAGACTACTTAATTGCAGAATTCCCGAATGCCTGCTGGCTGGATAAAAAAAAAGAAGTTGACCTGATGCTGTGCCTGAGAATCATGGAGATTGAAGAGCAAGCGTTGTAACCCAGTGGTCCTGGTGCTGAAGAAGGATGGTGTTATACAGTTTGTATTACTTCAGGTGCCTGCATTTAATTTCTTGGTTTGACTGAAGAATTGATGACATGCTTGTACAACTGGGAATAGCCAAAGTCATGGCCACATGGAGGCCCCCACTCTGATTGTTGTCCAGAAAGTCCTATATAATGGCCACAACCACACCGGGTAATATCACAGGTTAATTACATTTGCATTTCATTTCATTTTCAAAGAGAGACCTCTCAATAATCACTTATGGCTAAGCGTGTGACAACGTCTACAGGAAATCCTACAGCCTTCTAACCTATTCTTTTGTTATGTAGAGGATCTGAGGTTAGGACTCTTTAAATCATAGTGATCAGATCATATTTCCAGCTCCCAAGTAGCATGCAAATGAAGCTACAAATGAGAATTTTTGAAGAGGGCCAGCAACACATTCATGAAAGAATGCTAAAACATGAGTACTTGAGTGCTTTCCAGTATTTCCCACAGGATTTTGTCAGACTATGGCTGGTAGACCTCAGACCTTCTATGAAGTGTCTAGGGACTTGATCCAACTGTCTCTATCTGGATATTGGGAGCAGTTAGAGTTTAACAAACATTTCACCATTTCAGTTCACCTTTTAGTGTTTGTGTGATTTGCATGTTTTAAATTCACACTCCAAAATGAACTAGTTCACGTTCATTTCTTGTTATTTCCTTTTCTCTATTTTTTTAATGAGTTGCTTTACAAAGTAGTGCCATTTTGATTTAATGGAAGAATGTTGAAGCTGTGAGTTAAACACACCTGTCTTCTCTTTATTGTACTGTGCTGAGTGTCCACGCAGGTGTTTGCTCTAGAACTACAGACTGTATAACAACGTTTTGAACATTTGTCAGCCTGTAAATTGTTTTACTCTCTTCAGCAGTGCCCAGAGGTATCTCCACTGGAGAGTGTAACTTAAGTTCTTCCTGAAGTGTAAAAAATCTTTCTGGCTGTGGCTGGACAAATTAGACCCCAGTCTTGGTAAAATTAATGGGAAACACAGAGTTGTCATGCTCTGATTAGCTAAACCTCAAGAAGCTAATGTCATGTACCAGTTATTTGTGGTCTATAAACCAGAATATCCATAACACTCAAAGAACCCTGGCTGCCAGTTAGCTGGCTCAGTGAGAGCAACATAACTAACAGTACTGCTAATGATGACAGCTGTTGTTTTGGAGTATGGATGGAGGAGAAAGACCTTCATCAAATAAAGTGAGTCAGATGTTCTGTTTATTTTCTATCTCTCTGTCTGTCTCTTTGATGCATTTCCTAATGGTTAACATTAGTTGCATAGCTCTGTGTTTTGCTTGCTGTGTAGTTGCTGATATGAAGGTCATATTAAATATGGTACACGTATGTGGCTTGTTTGCCTGGACAATGAAGACACTGTATTGTTGCTGTATACAGAGATGTATTTGGCATGGCCAAAGTTAAAGTGGGTGCCAGATAGGGGCATATGGCACCCTGTTGTTTATTTCTTCAAATAAATAAATAAAAAAAAGAAACAAATATGAAACCTGAAAACATCTGTAAAGCCAGCTCAAACCCTAGCTACAAAAGATGTCTAACAAAATGTCTAAAAATGAAAAAATTAGTCACCAATCATATGCAAATCAAAACCATCAATCATAGGGGAATAGGGAGAAGGTTTCTGAATCTGTTGGGGAATGGATTCAGAAGACAGTGGGTGACAGGGGTGAGAAACCTGGAGAAGGACAGGCCGAGACCACTTATCTGCAGGGGTGGCTGAGGTTGGACTGCGTGTAGCTGCGCCAAGCACCGCATAACCGGGCATCCAATGCCCTGGACACACACTCCGGGGTTGCTGCTAGTCCTTCCCAGTGTTTTTTTTTTCCCACAGAGTGATAAGTTGGGTTTTTCTCTTTTTCTTTCCTCTCACTTCCTCTGGGTCTCCACCACGCTGCCTTTTGTCTCACTAAAAGTTTTACTCCCTTCCGCCAGCTCCCAGGTGTACTTAATAGGTTGGTAGTCTAGTCCCTCCCCTTACCTCTGAGGAGGGAATGCATTGATATCACATCCTGTCACAAGCACAGTTAGTGGTGTATATATACATTTTTGTATGCAAAGCATAGTAAGAAATATGCATGTAGGG
This sequence comes from Nibea coibor, assembly GCA_023373845.1. NCBI lineage: Eukaryota > Metazoa > Chordata > Actinopteri > Sciaenidae > Nibea > Nibea coibor. The sequence continues at coordinate 23,053,907 of CM041739.1, forward strand.
GGTGTCATGCATTGCTTTGGCTGTTTGTGTGTTTTCAGTGAATGGTAGTATTTTGTATGTTGTTACTGGTACGTAATTTCTATTCAAGTCATCTCAGCAATGCTGTGTTTTGCCAAGAGGATGGATAGGAAGATAACAAGCCATGTTTATGACATGTATTTTTACAGTGTTTTTTTGATGTGAACATATGGTAAAACTGTTTTTAAATGTTATCCTGTGGTTAAATGGTAGCTTAAGCCCTTTACTGTATCCCACCATGCAACAGTATTACAAATCTGAATATAATCACTTTGTAAAATGACACAAATGGTGTCACACTTACAAGTCAGCTTAAAAGGCCCAGAACCACAACTGCTTCTTTGCTAAAACTGTCTTCAAAGTCAAACTCAAAAGGTGACTAACTTTACAAATGTAAACGTGCAGAGTATTCCTCCCATTATCTGGAATATGCTTAATGTTTTTATAGAGCTACCTGGATTAATTTAATAAAGAAATGTTAAATAATATCTCAGTAATTAATGAGACATTTTCAAAAGGATACTAATCATGTGTGGCATATATATTCCTCAGACTTGTGGGTCCCAAAATACCATCAGGGTCTTCAGAGAAGGATTCTGGCGGTATCAGCCAAAGGAATAAGCAGTTCCATGTGCTAATTATTTGATGGCCCTGGAATATAAACAATCATGCAAAATGATGATTGTTTAGATCATAAGCATGTCTGCCCACATCATTGACTACTCCCTGCACAGTGCATACTGTTAAATAATTCTGCACACACAGTTAAATAACTCTGTACCAAAAACTCTAACAAAGATCATATCAGATGGGGTGCTTTGGAACAAACGCTAATGAAATGGGGGTCTTTAGTCTAATGTGTATCTAAATGGGTTTTCTTGATGTGAAAACATTTGGCGATTCCTCATTTAGACACTGAGCAATATTGCTGCTCAAGCAGTAAAACTGCACTGCACGGCTGAATGTGTGACAATTTGCAACCCAAAAGCTGGAACAAAAGTTGGGCTATTGATGGAGTCGGCCTTTTCTGGCAGTAACCAGTTGGATACTGTCTTGCAGATTCAATCCACTAACCTGTCAGGAGCTCTAAATTGCCAGTGGAAATGGCATGAGTGTCGACAGGGGGCTCGGTGTGAGCAGATCAGATATAGATGTAATTGGGAACTTTGTCAAAAGCAACAGAGATCTGGTGGGGAAATGAAGCACTGCTTTGGTTGTGAAGCAGCAGACAAGGTGATTTCCGTCTTAGTTTACCAGTTTGATGGCTCCAAAGCCTGACGTAATCGCATGTTAGTATAGACCCTTTATTGAAATGTCTCTGAGAAAGATGTTTCGAGTCCAGACAACTTATTTTTCAGTTGATAAATCTCTACACACCATGGAGAGCTAAGTTATTTTTGTTCAGCAACTCATTAAAACATGCTGGAGGCTATATGATTGTATCACATGTTTTTTTTTTTAGGGGAGGAGTGTAACACGCTCAAAAATAGGCCATCCAATCCTGTGAGAAGTTGAGCTGTATTATTCAATCTGATGGTAACTGGATTCTAAAATCCAAACACTCTCCCCACTTCTGAGACTAAGAACTGTTTCATTTTCACACAATTAAGATGGAAATTGTTCAACTGATACTCTCTTAGTGGCAGTAATTTTACAGTTACTGCCCTACCAAAGGGAAAACAACCTCAGCTCATGCAGCAAAAAATCCCCAGCTCTGCTATTTATTAGAAGATGGTTTATACATGACTGTCACTTTTGGTATTCCTGTAGGGATTTTCAGCAAGAAATACATTCAGATAGTGTGATGATGCAAGGTCATACAATAATAAGCATTTCAAAAGTTTTCTTTTTTAGACACACTGATGACATGAAGGTAAAATATATTATGATTTACTGGTGGCATGAGATTTTAAGGTCATGATACGATGAGATTTTCTGTTTTAATTGTTTTATACTAATTGGTTTCATTTATCACTACATTACAAAAGAGTACTGCACAAGAACAGCTTTCTGTAAGAAAGGTGGCCTTGTGGGTAACCTGAACTACAATGTGTGACGCAGACTAGTGGATTTGTTGGAGGAAGGCAAACTCTCAGGGCCAGGACATTGCTGCAGTCACAAAAAAGTGCTTCATACAATAAGAGGCCGTTAAGTTGTTTAAACTGACGTAACATGGCTAGATATTCGTTAGTTCCTCTATGTGCTGCACTATCACAGCGTCATCCTGCAATTCTTTACATACCACAGATAAATCTTGACTTAACAGACCTAGCTACATAACTGCAGAAACTGCAGGCTACTGGTAAGCTACAGCTGACACAGCTCAGAAAGGAGAGCAGTGCCTGTGTCATACCATACTGCTTTGCCCCTTTTAGGAGACAGTAATCACATATTCACTGAAGTATCGGGGCCATTTTTCACAAGTCACATATCTTCTGTATATTCCGACACTACAACATGTCAAATAAAAAAAATAGAAAACAACCCATGTCTCATCAGCGAGAGATCTGTCAATACCGGTATCTCTCTCTGTATTGGCAAAGACAAACTCAGAAAGTTACAAGTTGTTACTATTTATATTAAAGTTTGTTATGTACCCATAACGCCATGCAATGCACAACCCAATCTGTGTATGTATATGTAAAAGACAGACAATGGAAAGCCCACAGTTATCTATGTGCAGTGAAAACAAACCATTTCTATAAATTAGTTCCCTTGTCATTTCTGATGGGACATCTCAGCTATAATGGGAAAGGTTCCAGTTGTGATAGATGTTTCTCTCCATTCAAATGGCCGACCCATGCAAATAGTTAATAAACAAACATAAACCATCTGGGTGCAGACAGCAGTCTGTCTGCCTGGCTATGAGCATCAGAAATTCTACATGAGGTTCGCTTGAAGTTCTAACATGGTCTGAAAAAGAACATTACATTAAGTTTTCATTCAGCAGTAAAGTTTTTGAAGTGGCCTAAAGTAAACGTTGCCTTTAAGTTACAACAAAGGGCAGCACTGTGCTTCCAGTCTGGAAATGTACTCTACCTTGAAATCGGGACCACATAAAAATCTGTCCGCTCTGACACAGAATTATCTCCATATTTTCTTTACTGTAGGCTGTTAGCTGTGAAGACCAACACAGGCTATTCATTCATTATTTTCAGTGGACTAGTATATTTGTTTTGATGACAGATGTGCACACTCTCTTTGTCACCTTCAAGTGTTTGTCAGCTGTAATAGTTTTCCAACAGTCTTAAAGGAGTGTTAGCTGCTTTTTCTTTCCTCTGCAGTCCAACTCATCCCAAGCCATCTTGATTGAGTTTAGGTCAGGCGATTGTGGGGGCCAGGTCATCTCATGTATGCCACTCCAAGTGTGGCTTGAACTTTGAATAAATAAATCGCTAACTAGTCACTACCATCAAAGTACCTCCACGCCATTACACCTCATCATCTATGCTTCATGGTGGGAACCACACATGCACATACAATAAGTTCATCTTCTTTGCAGCCCACAGTAAAAATGTAAAATTGAACTCATCAGACCAAAGTGCAGATTTCCACTGGTCTAATGTCAATTTCTTATTTATTTATTTATTCATTTATTTTTTATTATTTTTTTAGCATAAGCAGTTCTCCTCTTTATGTTGGCCTCTTCTTTACTCAACCCAACCTTTGAACAACACGACTGATGGTCTGAAATGCATTAAGAAGCTAAGAAATTACACTGATAAAGGCACATCTATGAATTAAAAAGCTTTCCAGGTGACTGGCTGGACTGGTGTTAATTGAAAGAATACCTAGAGTGTGCATCACCATATCTGTTAAAGCATGAGCTTAGTCGTAACACTGAACCAACCATGCAGACCTCAGGCAAGAGTAGACTGGGAAAGTTTATTAACAGAAGGTGCAACAAAACACACATGAGGAGACAGGTAGAGCGACAGTGAGGTCAAGGGAGGTGATCAGGGGTGAGAGGGAGAAGTTCGAAGAAGAAACAAAGGCAGGCTGAATGTGGCAGGCAGGGCAAGTGAGTGGCAGGGCTCGAGGACAAAACAGAAAACGCAGCAGTCAAGGCTGGCACTAGTCCAAAAAATATTCTTTAAAAAGGGTTTTCTAAGAGCTGCTAAGTTGTCAGATTACCAATAAGGTTACAACAAACTGATGCCGTCTGGAAGGATGAACCAGAGTTATGTACTGCAGGAGCTTGATGAGTGGATGAGTTGGAGGTGTGGAAGCAGAGCAGGTGTGGATCAATGGAGGAGTGACAGTGGAAATTAGGTCAGCCAGGGAAAACACCAGGAAAACACAGGGGATTTACTAGACAAGACTAGCAAATCTCAACAGAAGTGGTTATTTTGGAGAATATAAAGTACAAAACACACTTTGCTTTCTTTACATTGTGTTTACCACAAATAAATAAAAGACATTAAAAAGGTGTGTCTGTCTGGCACTGTATATGTGCACTACTCACAAAAAGTTTGGGATATTTGGATTTTGAATGAAAAATCAGAATGCACCTAAAACACTAACAATTGATCAACAGTACCTGGCCAGTGTGCAGCTTCAAGTGGGATGCACTCAGAGAGAAGTTGCCTTTGAGCTTAGAGTGTCACAGAGTGTCATCAGCAGGTTGCAGTAAACCAACTTGTGAACAGCCATCTAGTCGAGGTGTAATCAGTTGTCAAGAATACACGACAAATTACTGAGACATTTAAAAAAATTCAATACATTGTTTAAAATGAAGATTACCATTTCATGCTTCTAAATAAATGCCCTATTTTCATGATATATCACTGTAGCATGAACTTTTTACATTTTCCATAAATTTAACCTAAAAGTTAAATATCCCTGCTTGTGTGTGGTTTGAATTACTATTATTACTGTCTTAAAGTACTGGGATGTGGATTTGAGCAATCTGCAGTAGTTAGACCTTTGATGGACTATTTTCCAGTTACTCCACCTCTTGTTGAAATAGTTGTCATTGCTTCGTGTTGTGCTTCTCACTGAGTTTTCCATATCCTCAGAGATTTTGTCAGTAACAGGCAGGGTTTACTAAAATGACTCAATCTTCTAACATACATGCTGTGATGGGCAGATGACTGACTGAGTGGGCACTTATGGGGTTGATGTGTGAAGGAGGAGTTGCCCTTGTGCCTCAAGTGAAATTACTAAGGATCTGTGTTCAGTCTTGGAACACTCTAATATACGATATTATCAACTGCACATATACTTCGTGTCAATCATGTTAGTCCACCACTGTAATTTGTCCATGTCCAGTGACCATTTGGAACTTTGTTTTCTGAGAGCAATCAGTGCATAAAAGATGTATGCAGCTGAGAGATTGAGTGAGCACAAATCAGTCAGAGGTTGCTGAGTTTTGCTTCTTGGAGGCTGGAGGTCTCAGTGGGTGTTATGACAGTCCAAGGTTTGTCATATCTTGACAAATGGTGTTGTTTACATCAGGCACAGCATACAGCGGACATGGCACCATCAAGACAGATGGCTTACATTTTACCACATGTTCTCTCTCATCTCCCTAATAGAACTGGCGCAGGCTTGTCAGGAGCAGTGTCGAGGAGGCTTTCATTTACATCCTGGATAAGGATCAATAACGTCTCTATTTAAAAATCAATCATTCCTTGTCAGCGACGCTGAGTGGTGTGATTGTTTTAGGTGTGTTACAATTGATGGTTTGTTTTTTTTTCCAAGTGACTGCAAATATGAGATATATGGAATGAAGCAACACAAGAAGATTTTATTGTTAGATTTCTTCATGTCTGTGGAAGGCAAAGTATACAATACACTCAAAAAAAGGAAATGTCACTGTTGTTGGCTATAATACATAGTATTATATTTTAATTACTCAAAAAACACTAGTTTTTCATATCAACTTAAGTTGGTCGTGGTGGTTGGAAGCAAAAATATGCAATGTCAGGTTTACTTGGCTTTGTTAGATACCCCTACTCAACTCTTTTATGTAAAACCGAAAGCACTTCATAAAAGTTCGCACATCCCGTTTAATCTCGTTCACAATCCCACAAGATTATGTTGCCTCCGCCATTATCCTTTTCGCTGCTCATGGAGAAACACACCCTGGATAAATCCGCATCCATCCTCGAAATAGAGGTAAGTAAACACCTTTTTGCTGCTTGTACTACTTGTACTACTGTTCTACTTGTAGTTCCGATTCTGACCGATCCAATACCACATGTATTTGGCAGTTAGCTCTGTTAGTATTGTTAGCTTGGGTAGACATTCGACTGTAGCTGCGCTAACCAAGCTAACGACGCTAACGGAGCTAACTGGAGTGCCCCGTTTATTGAACGAGGTGAGAGCAGCGCTACAAACAACCTGTGTAATATTCCCAGATAGATTTTAGATTTTTATTTATTTTTTTTTACAATAGGGACTCATGTAAACGTGACATGCGCGTCTTTTCCCGCTCAGTGGCCATGGAAACATGACACACCGCCTTAATCTTAGTTTTTCATGACTTAGCATAGTTTGTAAAGATGTCACAATACATGTTAGTAGTGGTGCTCTGCTCTGCTCTACTTTACACTAATATTTTCTCTCTTTCAGAGTAAGAGTCGGATGTAAAGGTGCACACGATGTCTACTCCAGCAAAGCTTCGGATTGTCCTAGGAGAAGATAGCTATGTGAAGCTAATTTTGCCTTCTGGAATACCAGACTCTGTGGACAATCTTAAATTTGAGATTCAAAAACACTGTGGAATTCAGTCTGCGGTACATGCACAATGATTTTGACCAGTTTATGAACCTGACTTCAACAGTCCAAGACAAAGGAACAGTAAAAGTGATTATACCAAGTGAGCAGTCAACACAGGTACCCAGTCATACCCCATATACACATTTTCAGGGGATGGATGATGCCTCTGCAGACACTGATATACTTTCATCCTCTGAGTCAACCTCCTCAACTTCATCCTCATCCTCGTCATTAAGATGTCAAGGCTTCCCTATTTCTCTGTTCAGCTACGAAGTAGAGATGCAGCTGTCAAATGCAAACCAGGAATTCCTCGCTAAAGGCAAGTGGCTGAACCCAAGTTACAAAGTCAGGTCAGACATTTTGCAGGCCAATTAGATGATGTTGCAGAAGCTTTGGTCATAAGACATCCATGCTTAAAGGAACAGGGCTCTGTTACTGGATACTATGGTTGGAAAATCAGCTTAAAGTACAAAATGGGCAACTACCACACTAAGCTTAGGAGCTTGGGATGCCCAGAAATGAGCATTAACTCCATGAAAAACAGACAGCCTGGTAACTCTGCAAGTCCTAACCAAGTGAAGAAACCCAGGAGAGCTGAGGTCAATTTCTGTCCTCATTACCCAGCTGGAGAAGACAGAGAGAGTCTTGAGAAGGAGTGAGTGGAACTGCTATCTGAGGTCAAGAAAAGGAACAACCATCAGGTCATAAAAGAGAAGATGGAGAAAACCTTTGCTCATTGGTGGTATGAGGTGGTTCAAGACATGCCCTTCATCGCAGAATTCAAAAGTAGATGGCCGGCTCTTTTTATGCAACATGAGGCAAGTCTTGAAAGTATCATCACAACTTTAATATTTTTGGTAATTGGTCAAAAATATTTTGACATTGTACTTATTGCCTATATCTAACTAAACTTTAAAGATACATTCTGCATAAAGTACCTAAAACTGTTTCGTATTATATATTTGTAAATTTTAAGTTGTGTGTTAACCTTTTTCTGCACTTTGTGTTTTTGTCTTGTTGAAACATGTACCTAGGTAAGCACAGAGTTCACGCGAATAACCACCATCTCGCTCATCCCAAAGTTTATGTCGCAGCTGGACCACTACTCTGACAAGTTGGCTATAGTGCTCCATAAGAAAGGAGGAGCAGCAGGAAACAAAATCAAAAAAGATCATGGCTGTTATTGACCAGGTTTGTGTATAAATACTTGCATAGTAATTGATACCTCAGTTGCTGTGGATAATTATATATCTATACTTATACTAATGCAATTAACTAATTGGCAAATGCACCTGTAGTTAACTGTGATTTTATGAATGTCTGAGGGACCACTGCATGAAAACTGGCTGGCCAACTAACATCTGTGTCAGGGATCACGGATTTTTTTCCATCTTCTAAATGTCAGTGACTTGTTTATACACTAGAGCTTGCAGCCTCCAAGCACTAGCTTTGTATCTCAATGAAGACCCTGAAGAGCTAGTGAAGGAATACGGAGTAAGTGTTATCAGTTATATTTTTTCAACATTCAGTGCTAAATATGCTTTCATCAATGTTTTTATTTATTTATTTATTTATTTTTATTTAACTGACTTAACTTACTAGTGGAGTCAGTTATCAATGTGAATATTAAAATGTTTAATGTGAATTATGTGCTTTCATTGAGTGAGTTTTTAGTATTATTATTAATTATTGTTGTCCCTTTTTGTCTGTTTCTAGAGTGAGAACCCCGATGAAACCCGGAGAGATTTGGATCAAACGGTCATCGGCATCTATGTGATAAAACATCCAGGTGCAGATGCATCATAGTTGAAGGTGTGCAGGTGCTCTCTGGATTTAACGATGTTGCCACTGCTTGTGCCTTACTGTTTGGTATCATCTACGACCTGAGCATGAGCTATCCAACTGACCTCAGGTACACGTTTGAATTCATTCAAAAGATCCTGATGGAACTTGATACACACAGGCTTTCAACCAAAATCCAGGTACTCAAAAACAAACTGCTGGAATGAATGCATGAAGCCATTGTGTTGTGACCTGGAGGCTATTCAGTGCGCTGTAATGTTTTTGTTATTTTGGCTACTTGAGCTATAATTCTGACTGTGACATTTTTTGTTAACATTTTTTGTAATTTCTCACAGTTACTGTTTCAAATGGGACTCTAAAGCAGTGCTATCAAAGTACTGACCATGGACCAAATGCTGCTTGTTGATGCTTTTTTGTCTCGTAGGAAGGACGGGTCCCAATGTCCCTGAAACATTTTTGAAACATGTTTTTTAGGACCCTTAAGATTTTTGCTTGTTGCCTGGGTCAACTAATGTCCCAAGGCAGTTTTTTGGTGGCCATTTTGAATTTGCCCATACAAGTGCTCGAAAACACCAATAAAACGCCAATTAAGTCCTAAACCAGACATAATACAAAGACAAATGAACACACTTTTTCTGATAATTGTGACACCAGGGGACATTGGGACCCCTCCTTCCTACTAGACTATTTGAAAAGTCCTCTGTTAAAATTTACCTAAGATTGTTGGATTTTTGTCATGATAGTTCAAGTTATTATAAGCTGCCTCTTGTTGTACACACTGTCAGCCCTACTGGGTAAAAGATTTGGACGTCATGCTGTTAAAAGCTTGTGACCCCTGCCCAAGAGGCATAGCCCTTGGCATTGCTGGAGTTAAGAGTTTGAATTTATTGGCAATATGTTTATTGAAAATTTAAAAAAAATCACTGGCACTTTGTAATGTTATGTTAAAATATAGTTATGGCTGCTCTTTAAATCTCAGCTAATGACAGTACATTAAACTAATTAGTGTATGTGCAAGTACAAGGATTTTTATGCAGTGTTTTTGTATAACAGGCTACTTTTGAGTGGTTAATAAAAGTTCTGCTTTAGGAAAAGTTTTGATCCCCCCTCTGTTAACAGCTTTCTTCTGTTTTTATCATTTTGACATTTTAATTGGACAAACTAAACTCAATTAAGACTAATTTAACCACACCAAGTTACTCTGACTCAATAACTCTGTGTTGCTTTAATGAATATCCAGTTCATTCGCTGGACTTAGCCATATCATGTAAGTTTAATTTAGGCTTCATACATAAAATGAAAGTAACCCAATTAAGTTAAAGTCACTTAAGTCACTGTTGTACAATATACTTCAACATATTGAGTAACTGGTATGAAAACTGGTTTATTAACATCTACTTAACAAAGTTATGTGGAACCACTTGACACAACATTTTTAAGTAAATCCAATATATCTTTTTTTTTGAGTGTATACTGGGCCAGAGATGCACCAACTAGAAGAAAAAGCTCTGCACAGATAAATCCTGAAGCACTGAAAATGTTTCAGACTTTGGTACGCTCAGTCCTTTGACAGAACCACTAGGACCTTCTTCGCTGTGGATTTGAAATTATGTTTTCTGAGACAAACAGGTCACCAGAGTATATCAGACAGGACCCTATCACACTATCTGTCAGGAGCTAACAGTCACACAGGGCATCCAGGGAATTATAAGCAGCTGACATATCTTCATATCATTTTGGTGGCTACCTGTCGAAGGAGCAGAAATGTGTTCGCCCATTGTCCGAGGAAAGAGGTGGACCAGAGGTGAGTAAGACCACCTGATTAGTGTTCGCTTGGCAAAAAGAGTAGGTGGGCGTTCGCTAAATGGAACTGAGGTCACCATCAATCTCTCACCCAAAGGGGGTGATTCTTAGAAGTCCACTGGCTGAGGATGATGAATGGTGGCTACTGGAGGAGAGGAAGCTGCTATAATATTTGGCATTGTCTGGGGCGTTGTGTAACTTCATGTTAGAGACAAGTTTTCAGTGTGTTCCCAAGCCAGTGGCCACCGCTATGAAATCCTCAGTGTCTGCTCTATTGCTTTCAGGTTGGGGACTTTTGCATTTTTGCAGTTTTTGGTGCACATGTGAAATAAAATACCATAATCTGGCCTTGACATGTTCAGGGATACACTCTCTTTTCATAAAACAATATTGTAGCTCACACAAGGATATGGTTTTAATACTTTCAACGTCATTCAACACAAACTACATTATACAGAGTGTATCTGCCATACAAAAGACAGCACAGACACTGGATTGACAGTCACTCCAAAATGAGCCATCTATTACAAGCTTGGGTGGGAGGGAGGCGAGGAAGCCATCCCTCTGAATTTCGGTGGGAGACGTCTTGAGGGGAGCCACGGTGAGATGGAGAAAAATGACCCTTCATCTTTGATGGCTATGAGAGAGAGGGAGAGCTGACAGTTATCCAAACAGCTTTCCGTGCAGATCCGCGGCTCAGAATCAGTCACGCAGACAGTCAGTGTGGTGTACTGGGAGGACAGTAACCCCTGCCAACAGGGCCCCCAGAAAAGAGGCTGTCAAACAAAAGAGACACTTTACACTTAAATGATGTCTGACTTATCTCTGGGAGTCAAGTGCTCTTGGCATGCAAGCATGCAATTTCATCTTTCTCTGATAACATAATAACAATAAGATACTTGACTGCATTGATTCCAGTATTATTATGGTTGCAAAGGTACAACTTTCAAACTTGACTTGAATACATTCACATGGACGGAGAACATGGAAGTTTATTTGGATTTGCTTCCCCTAGTGCAAGAAAGTCCAATCGCAGGATACTGTAAATAGAATTCCAGAATTGCCAGTGAATAGAGCGCCGTGACAAAGAGATTTTCAAGTGCTGCGCTGTCAGAAACAATAAACTGTAACTCAATCAAGCATCTTTATTGTACATCCAGCGTGTGATGGGCTCTGCTTCTGACACAGATTGTTTCAGTCAAAGGCAATGAACAAGACCGCAACAACTTTGTGACACTGATTCCAACACTATTGAAGGCAAAGGCATCTCAGAAATCTTAACAATTGTCATCAAGCTCAAGTTTAGATGATGCACAGCCTCTAAAAGAGACCCAGGCACAGCAACAATTATCCATCACTTAGACAGTGTAGAACTGTTTGTGTCACAGCTTAATAAATTCAGCTTGCTGTGGAAACAGTGCCATCTCTTTTTGTCAGAGGTCTGTGAGAGTAGACATTTTACAGAACACAATGAACTTATTTTCTTAGAGAAAATGCAAATAAAAGCATGTTAGAAATATTTCTGCTATGGACGTATTTGATCTGGCATGGCCAGCTGCTTACGCAGGCTTATGTTGGTTAACAATGGGTAGTTACTGCTGTATAGATGACATTAACTCTAAGCCACTTGTCCATCTTCGTGTCTTGTGGCTGAAATTGCAGCTGTTCAGCCACAGTCTCGGTTTAAGATGATCAATATGATTGACATGTGTAAGTGGACAACTTAAGAAAGCCCAGCTTCTTAGGAAAAAACAAGTCTGCCAAAGCCTGCTTCAGCTTCAGAAGGCTTTATAATCTGTCCAACACATGACTCTCTTTATCCTCAACATGCTTGATTCAGATAAGGCAAGGCCAGGGATTTCTCTTTATACATCACATTTCATGACAAGTAAAGTAAATATGCTTTACATGAAATTACCTGATAGAAACATGTAACATTTATGTATGTATGTATGTATGTATGTATGTATGTAATGTGACCTATGTTATTGTCCCTGTAGGGAAATCTGTCTTGGATTCAAATAGTAGAAAAACAAGAAAAACAGATAATGTACAAACAAAGCAGCAGTGTTGGAAATCACAACCACAAAATACACATTGCAGATACAGTATTACACAGAACACCACAGAGCTATTACACAAACCTGCAGCCTCAAGCAACATTATTTTAAATTTTTAATTGAGGTGGGCACAAATGAGTTTTTAAAATGGTTGAGTTTACATTGGAGGTACTCCATATCATCTGCCAGAGGGTAAGAGCTCATACTCAGCGAGAATATGAGATGGGTCAGACAATATCCTCTGTGCTTTTCTCAGAATAGACTGTTCATATTGACTGGAGGGGCCAGTGTTCAATCCTCTACATAACCTTCATTGCCGTAGCAGACGTGCAACTTTTGCAACATTTTAACTGTATAGTGAGATTACCATAGCACACCCCATACCTGCCTACGTTCTTTAATTCAGCCTAGTAGTGCAAAAGCATAAGCCTGTGATCCACCCCACATACCCACAGTCTGTGTTAAAAAAGTGTAGCTATAGCTGTAATCAAGCAAAGTAGATCTTAGACTGAAATTCTGCCCACTCTAAATTGACCACAGTGAAGTGACTGCACTCTACCTGCTAGCTGCTTATCAATGCTATTCAAAGTTACACAGGGTTGTCAAGCAGGTTTCTGCAGAGCTGTTTTAGCAGTGGCACTGTTAATTATCCATAACATGAGTTAAATAGGAATTCAGCCTCAGTACAGTTGTCAGGAACAGTGAAATTAGCTATAGAGACCAAAACTGTTTTTTTTTACACTTTAATATGGAGGCTTATGGAAATGTACTTTTTTTCTATAGCCAGCCTCAAGTGGTTGTTTTAGGAACTGCAGTCTTTGGCTTCACATCACAGCCATGGAGGTTGTTGCTTGGTTTAGCCAGTCAACAAAATAAATTTCAACAACAAAAAACAATTCAAAACTTACAGGCTTCAGGTTTGAGCTGCCTTATGTTATTAGTTTGAATCCGAAATAAACGTAATTGTAACTGTTCAATTAGGATCATTAATCTTTAATTAATCTATTTATTCCAAGTCATGCATTTTCTTTGCTCCAAGAAATGGCCGTAATCCTAATACTTTTTTAAGACACTCATAAAACCAATGCCCTTATCCTAGGTTTCCCCGTCTCCCTTCCCTCCCTACAAACGTGGTTAGTTTTTAAAAAAAGGAAACCTCTTCATGTGCTCATGCACACCATCACAAGATGAGTTAACCCCACAAAATAGAAGTGTGGCCCATGAAATGTACAAAACTCGACCAATCACAGCTTTACGCTCACTTTGGAATGCTGTTAAGAGGACGTGATGCAAAAAATGCCCCTAAAGGTCAAGCCCATAATTACAGTGCTTTTACCTAAGTGGAGAGTGTGTCACAAATCCAATCATCGCCTGAATGAGGGATACCCAATCTCCAAGTGAAAATGAGTTGGTTTCAGAACTATGCTCTTGCATTATTGCATTTATATTATCCACACTGAGGCACAGAATACCCTCAGTGACCAGTGTCTCAGCCTAACCATAATTGATATCTCTGGAGGATGCTTATCTGTTAGATTCAAATAAGTGGTTGAATAATGATGCGTGCCTTCGTAAATGTATTCTTCCCTGGACCACTGTATATTATAATAGAGACAAACTTATTTTATCTCCTAGGTCAAATTTTAAACAACAAAAAAAATACTCTTGGATATGTGGTGTACTGCAAACACTGCCTCTTGTGTCTCTTGTCTCGCTGGGTCATAATAGGTAGACTTAATGCTTTTTTATTCATTGTGAATGTGATTGCTTTTCCCCCGATGGGAAAAAAAAGTGGTACCAAGTATTTACTTATATTTTTGTGACATTGACTTTCAGTAGGATGCCGGATGCTGCGGTGGTCAAATGATTAGTCGGCATGTTTGATTGGCAGCAAAGTGTTTTGTCAACGTTCAGTCCTATGGGGAATGCCATTCCCAGTCAACAAGCCAAAAACTTTCCAACCTCTCGAAACCACAGTCATCCCATGGGACATCTGGCAGCTTCCTGTAAGACGAGTGTGTTTGTGTGTGCTTTTTGTTTTATTTCATACATGGCAGTGTGGCTGAAAAACACATTTTTCTAACAATCACGCCACCAGTTTGACTCTCAGATACACAACCACAGAATGATGTCGCTTAGAAAAACAGACTGAACTGGAAACTAAACAGCACGGGCTCAGTGTGCACTGTGCAGCAGTAGGGGATAGCATAACAGCGTTGCATATTGATTCAGACTGGAAAGTTTAGCTGTCACTTAAAGTAGAGTAGTAGCACAAATGTCAACATACTTTAGCGGTCACTGTTTTTAGCGGTCACCTCTCTTTCCTTAGCTGAATGCAAATGGTCATTTTCTTAGAAACAGCTTTGTTCAACTAAAAAAAAGGCTATTGATGAGAAAGTAAGGATTATTTCCTTCTTCACTAAAACTGTACCCTTTACAAATTAATAGGAACAAGTGGAGAGGGAGCCAGAACAAATTGTGATGGTGCCAAACTGGAAGCCTCTTGCTAGTCAACCCTGACTCCAGGAAATTATGTTTGTATATTACTAAATCTATTTTCATAATTATGTTGTGGTGCCCCCCTGATGAAGAGAGAGATCAAAGGAGCCAGGTCTCCCTTGCCCGGACGTGGGTTACCGGGGCCCCCCCCTGGAGCCAGGCCTGGGGGAGGGGCTCGCCGGCGAGCGCCTGGTGGCCGGGCCTTTACCCATGGGGCCCGGCCGGGCACAGCCCGAAAGGGTGACATGGGCCCCCCTTCCCACGGGCCCACCACCTGTGGGAGGGATCACAGGGGGCGGGTGCGCAGGGAGTTGGGCGGCAGTCGGAGGCGGGGACCCTGGCGGTCTGACCCCCGGCTGCAGAAGCTGGCTCTAGGGACGTGGAACGTCACCAGGGAAGGAACCTGAGCTTGTGCGCGAGGTTGAGAGGTACCGGCTAGATATAGTCGGGCTCGCCTCGACACACAGTTTGGGCTCCGGAACCAGTTACCTCGAGAGGGGTTGGATGCTCTATCACTCTGGAGTTGCCCCCGGTGAGAGGCGCAGAGCAGGGGTGGGAATGCTTGTTTCCCCCCGGCTAGGCGCCTGTACATTGGGGTTCACCCCGGTGGATGAGAGGGTAGCTTCCCTTCGCCTTTGGGTGGGGGGACGGGTCCTGACTGTTGTCTGTGCCTATGCACCGAACAGCAGTTCAGAGTACCCACCCTTTTTGGGGACCTTGGAGGGGGTGCTGGAGAGCGCTCCCTCCGGGGACTCCCTCGTCCTCCTGGGGGACTTCAATGCTCACGTGGGCAGCGACAGTGAGACCTGGAGTGGCGTGATTGGGAGGAACGGCCCCCCTGACCTGAACCCAAATGGTGTTTTGTTGTTGGATTTCTGTGCTCGTCATGGATTGTCCATAACAAACACCATGTTCAAACACAAGGGTGTCCATATGTGCACGTGGCACCAGGATGCCCTCGGCCGCAGTTCGATGATCGACTTTGTGGTTGTGTCGTCGGATTTGCGGCCATGTGTTTTGGACACTCGGGTGAAGAGAGGGGCGGAGCTGTCAACTGATCACCACCTGGTGGTGAGTTGGCTCCGATGGTGGGGGAGGACAGCGGTCAGACCTAGCAGGCCCAAACGTTCTGTGCGGGTTTGCTGGGAACGTCTGGCTGAATCCCCTGTCAGAAAGAGCTTCAACTCTCACCTCCGGGAGAGCTTCGCTCATGTCCCGGGGGAGGTGGGGGACATTGAGTCCGAGTGGACCTTGTTCCGTGCCTCCATTGTCGAGGCAGCTGATCGGAGCTGTGGCCGCAAGGTGGTCGGTGCCTGTCGTGGCGGCAACCCCCGAACCCGCTGGTGGACACTGGTGGTGAGGGATGCCGTCAAGCTGAAGAAGGAGGCCTACAGAACCTTTTTGGCCTGTGGGACCCCTGAAGCAGCTGACAGATATCGACATGCCAAGCGGAACGCAGCTTCCGCAGTTGCAGAGGCAAAAACTCGGGCGTGGGAGGAGTTTGGTGAGGCCATGGAGAATGACTTTCGAACGGCTTCGAGGAGGTTCTGGACCACCATCCGGAGGCTCAGGCGGGGGAAGCAGTGCACTGTCAACACTGTGTTCAGTGGGGGCGGGGTGCTGCTGACCTCGTCTGGGGATGTCCTGGGTCGGTGGAAGGAATACTTTGAAGACCTCCTCAATCCCACCAGCACGTCTTCCACTGAGGAAGCAGAGTATGGGGACCCTGTGGTGGGCTCGCCAATCTCTGGGGCTGAAGTCGCCGAGGTAGTCAAAAAGCTCCTCGGTGGCAGGGCCCCAGGGGTGGATGAGATCCGCCCGGAGTTCCTCAAGGCTCTGGATGTTGTGGGGCTGTCTTGGTTGACACGTCTCTGCAACATCGCGTGGACATCGGGAGCAGTGCCTCTGGACTGGCAGACCGGGGTGGTGGTTCCCCTCTTCAAAAAGGGGGACCGGAGAGTGTGCTCCAACTATAGGGGGAGCACACTTCTCAGCCTCCCTGGGAAGGTCTTTTCGGGGGTCCTGGAGAGGAGGGTCCGCAAGATTGTCGAACCTCAGATCCAGGAGGAGCAGTGTGGTTTTCGTCCTGGTCATGGAACTGTGGACCAGCTCTATACCCTTAGCACGGTCCTGGAGGGTGCATGGGAGTTTGCCCAACCAGTCCACATGTGTTTTGTGGACTTGGAGAAGGCATTCGACCGTGTCCCCCGGGAAACCCTGTGGGGGGTGCTCCAGGAGTATGGGGTCCCGGACCCGTTAATATGGGCTGTCCGGTCCCTGTACTCTCGGTGTCAGAGCTTGGTCCGCATCGCCGGCAGTAAGTCGGACTTGTTTCCTGTGAGAGCTGGACTCCGCCAGGGCTGCCCTTTGTCACCGATTCTGTTCATAACTTTTATGGACAGAATTTCTAGGCGCAGTCAGGGCGTTGAGGGGCTACGGTTCGGTGGCCTCAGGATTGGGTCGCTGCTTTTTGCAGATGACCTGGTCCTGTTGGCTTCATCGGAGCGTGACCTTCAGCTCTCTCTGGAGCGGTTCGCAGCCGAATGTGAAGCGGCTGGGATGAGAATCAGCACCTCTAAATCTGAGGCCATGGTTCTCAGCCGGAAAAGGGTGGAGTGCAGTCTCCAGGTCGGGGTTGAGATCCTGCCTCAAGTGGAGGAGTTCAAGTATCTCGGGGTCTTGTTCACGAGTGAGGGAAGGACGGAACGTGAGATTGACCGGCGGATCGGTGCGGCTTCTGCAGTGATGCGGACTCTGCGCCGGTCCGTCGTGGTGAAGAGAGAGCTGAGCCAAAAGGCAAAGCTCTCGATTTACCAGTCAATCTACGTTCCTACCCTCACCTATGGTCATGAACTTTGGGTAGTGACCGAAAGAATGAGATCGCGGATACAAGCGGCCGAAATGAGTTTCCTTCGCGGAGTGGCTGGGCTCTCCCTTAGAGATAGGGTGAGAAGCTCGGCCATCCGCGGGGAGCTCGGAGTAGAACCGCTGCTCCTCCGCATTGAGAGGAGCCAGTTGAGGTGGCTCGGGCATCTAGTGAGGATGCCTCCTGGACGCCTCCCTGGTGAGGTGTTCCGGGCACGTCCCTCCGGGAGGCGGCCCCGGGGAAGACCCAGGACACGCTGGAGGGACTATGTCTCTCGGCTGGCCTGGGAATGCCTTGGGGTCCCCCTGGGAGAGCTGGACGAAGTGGCTGGGGAGAGGGAAGTCTGGGTCTCCCTGCTAAAGCTGCTGCCCCCGCGACCCGCTCTCGGATAAGCGGAAGAAGACGGATGGACGGATGTTGTGGTGACAAACATAATCGCTGCTTGGATTATGTTCAGAGGTCAGGTTGGATGGCACACATACAGTGACACCAGAATTCAGGGCTTGTGTCCAAACAGCAACAAAGCAACTTTGATTAAGGCGAGAAAAAGATGAAAATTCAGTCACACATAATAATAAGAAAATTGAACAATTACAGACCGCCTATTGGCAGAGAACAGAGATATACATTAGAAGGACATTTTACTGCTGCATTCTGTATCAAGATTTCTGTGACTTTACATTAATTAACTATGTTTCCTCATTAAGCTGATGTAAATGGAATTCACTTTTTCACTTACATTTCCCCTACATATTTTCTGTTGCAGGCTAGTTGTATATGATTAAACAATATTAAATTAAACGCCTTGTCCTGACCGCATCACTGTCATGCGATTATGAGAGTAAAGCTCACTGTCCAGTTTATAACCAAAATGTATTTGTGGGGCAGTTCATTCCATCACGTCAATAGATTTCAAGTCCATGTGTTCTAGAAGTTGTGGAATTTCCCACATACATACATAAGAACTGGCTTGTGAGGTCAGTTTTAATGTGAGATATCTGCTGAAAAAAAAAATCCATGAACAGGTTTAGCTACTGTATCATGTTTGTGAACTCACCAGCAACAGCTGACTGAGGATGAGGAAGGATGTTGAGCAAGGATGTAGCAATGTATTCAACATAAAAGTAAGATAAATGTCGTTCTACTAAATTTCACTTTTAGATATATTTGCATATTTGGGGCTTTATTTTGTTCAGTTGGAGATTTAATGTTTTCAGATATCTCAGATGTTTTCATCTTTAAGCCCTGATCTGGTGTAGGACTGAGAGGATGTGTAATCACAAGTGGCAGCGTATCAGGACTGAGGATGAGCACCTTCCTCAGTCAAGTTACCTTAAGGAAACATAGATGCTCTGAGAAAATGATGACGATTCAACACTTTTTTTGCATGATTGGCAGCAAAAAAATCTGATGCCAGTGACAAAGCTCTGTTTAGCGAGCTGCTTAGACTGTATTTGGCACTAAATGCAGTATAAGAGCAATAAAAAACAGTTTTTCTCTGGCAAAATATTCTGCTTTAATCCATAATTGTTGGGTTTTAACCTTCCGATAACAACATTTTTCAGTGGTCACTAAAGTTATTGATCTCCCGCTGCTGTATGAATAGGGTAGTCTAGCAACAATCTAACCACACCATAAGTATATTAATTAAAGAAAGTAGATTTAATTAGTCTATAAATGTTGCAAGAAACAGCCTGCAGGAGGTCATAGTATTTACACCCACATGTTCACGCTTTCATTTAAAGAATAGAAATATGTCACACAACTTTATGACATATTCTAACAATCCTATTGTTTACTCATCTTCTCAGGGTTTTGTCTGTTACTTTGAAATAAAGACATGTTCATGTCTTTGAAGTAAAGTGAAGTGAAATGAAGTAAAGTCTAACACATGTGCTCCAATGATGCCATCATGATTTGATCACATTCTAAATGTCTAGTGCCTAATCCGATTGCTTGGTTGAAACTACTTCCTGTATGAACATAATTCACTGAGAATTTCTAGGACACAGGGCTGCCAGAGCATAGCTACTTATTATTACACTCACCGAGAGGACCATACTGGCTTAACAATAATACAATAAGCGTAGCTGAATAGGACGGAGAAGAGAAAAAAGGCTGAACTCATGCTCAGACAGAGGTTGACATCACAGGGCTGAGGATCTGGAGTTCTTCCTGCGTGAGTGAAATTGTGCTTTTCTTAGAACCGCATCACAAAATGTTGTTCAGCAGAGCGGAGTGTGGCATGGCTCCGTCCTAGTGACAACAGCAGACACAAACACGCTGCTCATAGAAATCTGCCTACTGACTCTGCCAGAAGAGCAGTATGTGTGTGGTTGTGAACCTCCCAGGGACCCTGGTAAAGACCCCCTGAATTGTTGTAAAATAAAGTCTCTTCGTTAATTGAGTGTTGTTAAGAACCAAAGCGATAATGAAGGATTAGTGAGTGCTCACACTTGGGTGTTGGAAGCCATGTTAAATGCAATGCAGAATAGTTTTCTGCGTGGTGCCAAAAACAAAATTACAGTCTGTTCTTATTTTTAGGTCATGATTAATTTGTGGTGGAGCGGGTTTTGTGCCGCATGTTAATTAATGCAAAATAAGCAAGACTATTGAATTTATGAATAACATCATCACAAAGGATGAAATGGTCCTGCTTCCCAGCCGAAGGCTGATATTCAGTCGTACTAAGAAACGTAGTTGTCTGTATATGACAATTATTCAGCTTGCATTCCTGCTAATCTTACATAAGCTTGTTAAAAGAGTATTTTTGTCAGTCCAAACCT
The DNA here is from genome assembly GCA_023373845.1 of Nibea coibor. NCBI lineage: Eukaryota > Metazoa > Chordata > Actinopteri > Sciaenidae > Nibea > Nibea coibor. The sequence goes on from CM041739.1 coordinate 23,074,465, forward strand.
GTCCAAACCTGAATGTTTCCTGTTGCCTGCTGCAGATTAGTTTCATCCACCAACATCAAATCTACACACTAATGTGGTGCAATACATTCATTACTCTTCTCCGAAGCATTTTCTATTCCTGACGTTATTTTTGTCAGATTAATGTCTCCTGAAGCTACTTTGTCATGTTGATATCCTGAGGGAAGAATATGGACAAAACTCAAATGACTCACCTCTTCCCGGGTCTGAGGTTGTCCCTTTCAATTTGAATCATGGCTGCTTTGTTGTGGTGAGGCCATTCTTGAATGACAAGACAACTCGAAGCCAGTTAGTTTGTTTTGTGGTCAGTAGGGAGGTTTCGTGCTGATCGCCAGAGATCACCTTTTTAGCCACAACATTGTGTGGCATATTCCAGAGGAAAGTCTCTAAGATTAGCACAATGGGGATTATACCGCCCAGCCTGCGTTGATCCTTCCGCTGGCTGAGAGAGGCAGTGCAACTGCACCTAGTGTAGAAAGTTAGCTGAGCAGATTAGCTGTGAACTTAGACCAAGGACCAGCACATCTAGATAAATCTTCAGTGTCAGTGTGTATAACTGGATGCAGAAATTTTAAGAATCTGCTGCTGTCTGCATTTGTGCCGCATTAATTTGCAGCACTCCTCAGCTTCATATTTGTAAAAATGTATTTAAAAATAAAATGTAGCTTGTGCATGGGGCATTTGGACAGTTAACAGGTAACAACAGTTAAACATGGATCCTACACTCAGTGTTACACACGGAGTTCCGCTACCAATCTTGTAGATGTGAACCGTCATACTGTGCAGCCTCCTGACCCGCATCCCTCTGGGCTTGTAGGCAGTGTTGTTTACAGTGTTTTAGCCACGAGGTGTGTGCTGTAACAAACCCATACTCTAACCTACTTTACATTCACAGGTGGTGCTGAGGTCTGTACCAGCATGCTGCATAAAGTTCAAAGTGAGTTCAACATCCAGTGTCCATCACTTCATATATATATATATATATATATATATATATAGCAGCAGTGGAGTGACAGGTTTGTGCATTATACATGCCAAAACCAGCTGTATAAAGAGAATGAAAGAGTAACTGCATGAAATGATAGCTGTCGATTTGTTTTCTGACAATTAATCTCACTGTATGTTTGCAGGGTGATATGCTTGGCAGATACTTTCACAGCATATGTTTGTCTGTGCTTTTGCTTGTGTACTAGAAAGTGGGAGTCAGAGTGTGGTCGACAGTATGTCAGAAATGTTACGAGGACGTTTTATGTCCATCACGCATTGCAGTTGGAGTGAGTGTGACCCTGACGAATGGTACACTGAATGAATACATGGTTAAATGTCGCAGTAATTGTAGTCTCAATTGAAATGCAGTGATTGTTCTTGTCAGCAAAGATGACTGCTCTACCTCTGGAGTATATTTAAGAGGTGTCAAACAGGATCCCTTTTGCTTCCAGGAGACTTTGTTGACAATGAAAATAATAGCTTTGGATGGCTTTCAAAATTAAAATGCCAAAGGCTTTTATTGGTAATGCACTGCAGTCAAAAGTCCATGACAACATGCCCTTCTCTGTCATTTAATGTCTGTAAGCAGGACAAGTGAAACACAGTATCATTGCCACTGCCAGTTTTGTCTGCTTGTTTCATTCACATACAGTTTTTGAATGTCTTAACCTATTAGGTATAATGCCACTACTCCTGCAGATAACATATATCATGACTGTTATATCTGTGGAAGTCCAAAACCCAAAGTATCATGGGGATGATGGTGCACAGAGTGCTTGATCTGCCTGTAAGACAAGGTTAACTCCTCACATTTCTTGTAAACTGCTGTAAGTGATAGTATAAGTCTTGTTGCTTGAGTTACGCTTTATTACACTTGGAACAGGCCAAGCACCATGTCATACAAAGAGACAAATTACCAAAGATAACAGTCCTTTAATCCAGTGACACTCCCTGTATGTGGATCATTTCTCAAATCAATACCACTTAATTACATACATTTAGTTACTGGTAATTGGAAAACCAAAGCGACAACCTCCACGGCATTAATTGAAGTCAATACAAAAGTGCCAAAAACTGCAGTTTCTCAAACGTCCACTTGAGGCTGGCTACAGAAGTTCGTTTTCATAAGCCCCCATGTTAAAATGTCCAACTTCACAGCAGAAATAAACATGTTTACAGCCTGGTACAAAAAGCAGCTTTGGTTAGGGTGATTTTTTATAAAAACTCACCAGTTCAAATCATATTAAGTCTCAAAGTTATTAAAAATTAACAGTGTGGCCACTGATTATTTTGGTACCATTACAGATGGCTTGTTTGAGCACCCAGCTTTCATTCAGCCCGCCTCAGGTGGCGATGATGATCCACATCTTTGCCAATTTTTAGGGAGGGAGCACAGGCAAAACATGGGGCTGCCCAGAACCACCACGCTTCGAGCTTTAAAATGGCACTTCAGAAACGTGTGGGTGATGGCACAAGTATGAGGTCCATTCGTTGTGCTGTCAATGAGGCCATCCACTCAGCAGTAGGGCTCAATGCAAATATTCATGTTTATTTGTGTGAACATGCACTGTGTTTGCACTGTGTAAAAGATGTACAGTTTTATTTTGTAATTTATACTCGACAGACCAACCAATAAATCAGCCTGGCTTTTATATCAGCTGATCTACTTAAAGATGTACAGCTACCTGTGTATATGTCAGCCCGTAAATTACAAGAATTTGCAGTAGCCTGTTCAGTACATGCATCGTCTTTAATAACCACAAGCCCAGTTCTTTAAAGCAGCTATAATTAATAATTTTATACAATCTATACAATGAAAATATGAATATGATAATGTGTGAAAGATGAAGAACCTTCAGATAATTATCACCCGACTCTGCAGCTTTTTTTTTTCAGCTCATTGTTCAGCCTTCCAGTGTGCAGTCTTTTGGTTCACCTTTACCGCTCTCATAGTTTTGTTTTCAGCTGCAGCAAGCAGTCGTTTTCAATGAAAAAGCTCTGAAAACTACCTGCTAAGCACCTAGGCGATAAAGAGCCAGGTATTTTTCTCAGAGTTTGTTAGAGACAGCTCTAGATGAATGTTGCTCAGTAACTGCTGGATGTGTAAGCAACTGTTAATAAATTCAAAGTTCACCAAGCTCACTTGAAACATGATGACATGAACTGTTGCGTTCAGACTACCCTGATTGCAAAATAGTTAGTATGATAGTTAGTACTGTATGATAGAAATTTAGGGATTTCACGTTCTACGTTCCATAATATCATTAGAACATAGAGAGTCAGAGAAGTTTTTGCACGTAAAATGCAAAACCAAAACCTGTTAAATGTCTGTTCTACAGTTACTCAGGCTGCACTGCACTGAAAACTGACATGACTGTATGAAAGATATTACTGCCACTTCAGAAAATCATTGTTGTTAAACACAGTTCATTGCTGAATCTACAAATGCAATCAACATTCAGAAACTCAGTCCAATTCTCTGAGCCCAAGCTCATCTGAGATGGGCTGACTGAAAGCGTTCAGTGATCTAAATAAATCCACATTTTGAATTGTTTTTGGAAATCATGGACATGGTGTCCAATTCTTCTTCTTTTTTATTTTAGAATCAGCAGTCTAACTTGTTTCTGCAACCACCAAGTTGCCCAAAATTCCAGTTGTCATAGGTTTAATAGCCACATTAAGGGGTGCTTATTGCACATGTGTATTGTTATGTTCTGTGTATTGGGTGTATTATATCCATATTTGAATTGGCCTCACAAATCCAGTGTGGGAAGAGAAATTGTTGGGCCAATGAGAACAGAGGTATTATGCATTGTTCAGAGTTGCACAGAGTTGTGTTAGGTAGGCATTATTTAATTAATTTAGTATGCTTATGCCGCTATACTGTGGGGCATGTTGACATGAAATTAATGTTTTTGCAACATGAAACACATGAGTGCGTGTTCATGTGGTGCTGTCTACAAGAATGAATTACCATTAATAGCCTATAGCAAGCCCAAGGTATGTATAGGTAGTGTTTGCAAATCATGGTAGCTTCTGACTGTACTGCCTGAATATTTGGTTTGTCATATATAAATGTGTGCATAGCTAAACTCATTAAAGTACAGACGTTAAAATAATGAGTTCTGCTTATTGCAGAAAAAACATTCACCCACCTTTGTGCAGCAGTATCTATCTATCTATCTATCTATCTATCTATCTATCTATCTATCTATCTATCTGTCTGTCTGCAGAGGTAGTAGTAGTATTTCATCTTGAAACTCCAGTTTTTAGTCATTGCTACTGCTTATGGATTCAGGCCCACTAAAGAGGAGCACAAGCAGTGAGTTGAGTGTGCATGATGCCGAGCAGTGAGTCACTCACACCAAGGCTGAATCCTATTGTGTGGACTCTGGACTACAGGGCTGAATGCTTACGAACTCGGATGACTCATTTCTGAGATCTGAAGGCTGTACGTCCACAACAGGCTAAGTGTCTGGGTTAGGAGAGAATGTGCCAGTCATTGTGAATCATAAAGAGAAGCAAATGTGATCTCAGTCAAGCAAATGTGGGGTATTTGATGACTAAAATAAAGGTAAAAAGTGAATATAAAATGATTGTAAGGGGTAGTAGGATGAGCAAATAATACTACATGCTCTCTGTAGGCACATAAAGGAATATAATTCTAGTGACCTCTGTTAGTAGGTTAAAAACATAAGTGCAGGTATGTTAAGTAAGGGTGGACATCAAGTGGTCTTCTCCTATAAGTGATTTGTTCAGTTAATCATGTACAGTACAACACCTCCAGGACTCTCAACAATGAATCATCCCAGAACCACCCACATCTGCTGTGTACCTGCTCAAGGCCCTAAAATGTATACATAAAACCATCCAGGCTGGATGATAAACAGGCTGAATATTGTTATTGCATATGAAAACACTGGTAATGTCTGTGTTATGTATGCATTTGAATAACTGCATCATATTAGCTGCTATGGAAAGAGCCATTTCACTATGTCATAGAAGAGAGAAAACAGCCATCATTAGGCGATAATCTTCACACCTGCAAGAGATGAAATGATCAGTGAGTCTGACTGAGTTCAGTCCAAGAAAAATCTGCTGTCTGCCTTTTGAATCCAGGGACTTTGTTGATATTTCATATTCAGTGTTCCACTCTTGACACGTGGCCCAGACATGAATAAAATCATACAATGTATTACGCTTCAACACAGTGTTTGTCATTGTTCTCCTTGCATTGATGTACTACTGAGCTCTGCTTTAAATTGTCTTGAATATCACATTTGACTGGTCTCCTGAACAAAAACAAGAAAAGAAGTGGATTTTTTTTTTTTTTTTTTACATCAAAATGTTACAGGGCGCAACAGGCAGGCCCTCGCTCTCAGAGCTGGCTTTATCTGTATGACAGCTTCAAGTCACAGAAGCCATACTGAAGGTATCCACATTCTGGGAAACAACATAACACACAACAACATAGCCTACTTAATGATTATGTAGACTATGGTTATTTATTATGTCATTTCTACTGGATTGAATAACTCATGTTTCATGTGTTTTCATTTGTCATCAAATCACTATTTAGAGGTTTTGGAAACTGATACTGATTTTTAGAAAATGTGGATTGTGCACTGGTTTTGCACCGATGACGATGCAAAGGTATTCTTTAATGAAGTTCTTTGTTTAAGAAAGCAGCCTGCTGAGATGTTTAAGTTAAATATCATTTAAAATGTTCAATAATTTAACACATCAACCAGTTCTGTTTGGTGTTTCTGAGGCTTTTCTTGCACAATATTATACGTCAAACACCAAAATATTAACATGCATTTTTCTTCTGTCAGTTTTAATATTGGTGCAAACTGGAGAGCATTGCTAATACTGATGTGATGAAATCACAGATGGCAGTTTGGTGCTTATATGGACCTCAAACTGAAGACAAGATAATTCTAAAGACTGTGCCAGTTTCTGCATCCGAACAAGTGCAGCCCTCATCACATCCATATTGTGCGGTATGTGTATGACCTGTTTTCCTGCCTGGCTGTGAAGTGGTAAAGCTTTATTTGTCTACAGCTTGTGAACCTTCATGACAATGCCATCTGTGGTTGCTAGGGAGATTTGGGACGCAGCTGCAGAGTCTCAGTTCATGACTTGCAGTGGTGCCAGTGTAATTTTGGTGCTGCCATCTTAGCTTCAACTCTAACTCTGGCTCCAAATCGACTCTTAAAATGCCAATCCACCGTAAAAAGCAGACAATTCAACATGCAGTCTCAGTTTTTTTTTTAAAGAAAAGGATAAATATGTTTGAAAGATGGAAATCCTTTATTTCCTTTATTTAAGATTATATAATCTTTATTTTGTGATATCAATGTACAATTATTTTCATTATTCTGCCAATTGTTTTATTGATTGCTTAGCCTATAAACGGCCAAGAAAAATCTACTGAATCAAAGAAAAGCAGCAAATCCTCTCGTTTAAAAGCTGGAACCTGCGAAGGTTTGCCATTTGTGTTTGAAAACCGACTGACTGAGCAGATAAAATACAAATGGAAAGACAAAAAATGAATTGTGTCCGTGACCAAACAATAAAATCTCCCCTCTTCCATCCTGACACAATACACAGTGGGATGGCACAGCTTACATCTTAATTCAGTGAAGTAACGTGGCTAATAAAATAATCTCTTGCTGTACAGTGAAGCGGACATCACAACATACATTCAGTCCATTCAGGTCTAAACTGTATGATGTGAGTTGACATCAAGCATCAGCATCCGTCTAAGACTGATTGTGTGTTTGAAAGGTGCATTGCACATCTTTTTGTCCGCTTTATATTGATGCTGTGACAGGAACAGCAGGGTTGTTATTCCTAAGGCCTACCCACTATGAAAGGAGACATTAGTTTTAGTGAGAAGGTCACGAGGTCACAGTTTATGAGGTCAGTAATGGTCCATTTGGGAGTCGATATAAAGGAAGCATGAACAGAAACGATATTATTATTTTAGACACTGACTGAATGTGTTATTTTGTAGTTCTCCATGACCTCTGACCTAATGAAGATCACTCTTAATCACCCCAGTCTTTATCAGGTCAGGGGTCATAGACAGCTGATGCAGTGATTAGGATTTTTTAATAAATGCTAATAACTTTGCACTTCATTACACGTAGATGGTGGTAAACTCTAAATAAGTTACCATCCCTCCTTCCTCTTCTCCCTCTCCTCCTAACCATCGCTCACATCCGATGATCACCTTGCCAACCACCTCCCTCAGAGACATTCAAGTTTGATGGTTTGATCAGACAGAAAGGAAATTACTATCATGGGATTCTTCTGATTGATGGCTCCAGCTATCTGTCAGTACACCCCAAGACGCAGAGAAAGGGTTTAGCGTGGTATTTGTAATACAAATTCACCACTAACATGGTTGGCAGTTTGGTGCAGTGTCATCTACATACATCTTAGACCACTTAATGCTGTATGCACACGTCAAGTTATTTTGTATCAGTGTCACGCTTGTCGTTTTTCTTTGTGTTCTGTAATACATCACCGTATGACTATCATCTGAGCACGCAGTGAAGTGCTGGTCAGCAAATCTGGAGAAACAGAAACGCAGACTTTATGTTCTGATTGATGACAAAATGAAACTAGCTCAATATGGGAGTAATAGTTGCAGCATCGTATGAATTAGGGACAATTTGAAGCCCTCGCTCAACTGCAGCAAAAACACCAACAGCCTCTTCTCACGGCAGACATGTTCTGTTGTACAGGTGGAGTTAATAATATAAACGATGGCTGTGTTCCATTTAGGAGAGGCAGTTGCAGGGCTCCGGTGTTGTGCATTCTTGCTCACTGACACTCACTGCAATGTTATAATTTACCCCAGAAAAGAGTCTGTTACCCAGTGTTCAATACAGACAAGTCATTTTTTGGAATCATTTAATCATCATGATACTGAAGAGATGTACAGTTAATTGTTGTCATTTCAATCAAGTAATTTAAAAAGGTACCATGAGAATTTACCTGCAATCTGACTTTTCTGAATATCTCAGAAAAAAAAAGAAAATCACGCTTCTGTTGTGTGTTTTTTTTTTTTTTTTTTTTTTTTTTTTTTCAGATATTATTCTGTGTTTTCGGTCCTCTGTGGAGCTGTTTTGGGGGAACAAGACTCATTTTCTAATGATTGCAAAATAATTGAGCTCACAGCAATCTCTCTTTGAACAAGAGTTTTTTATACTTTAACATCACGGTGAGATAAGAAAACACAACCATGTTATTTTTCTCTCGCAACAATGGCAGATAGGAACAGAGATTTTACATTGCACTGTAACTGCTTTGCAAACCCACACGTTTCTGTTTCATTCTATTATTTCTTACTTTAATCTTCTACTTCTACTTTGTGTATCTTTATGTGAATCCTTTTATATCTTGTCCCAATGGCTTAATGTAAAGCTGTTTGGATTGGCGTGTTGTTGAAAGGTGTTACCCAAATAAGTTTGCCTTGCCGTGTCCTGTCTGCGGGTGATTGTAGCGAGGCGGGTAGAGATGCACATTCAGACACAAAGTCTTGGCTTAGTGACGACTGATTCGGTATTTGTCTGCAAACTGAGTCGGCAGGAACTTGTCATATTCATTTGCTTCAGGAGTCAACACAATGCAGCTCCCACAGCTCCTGAATTCAAGTCTGTCTCTGCCTCTCTCTCTCTCTCTCTCTCTCTCCCACCCCCTCTCCACTCCTCTGTGTTTCTGGTGTGAGGCGGCATGCTGACTCGCACCTTAAAAGGTCTTTGGTAAGCGTGTGAACAGAAAATTGTGCCCAAACCTTTGACCAAAGTCTCCCTAAACAGTGGGGCTCTGCCTGCAACCATGAATAACACAGGATATATTTGTGGCACTCCTGTGCCTCAGCACCTCAGTGTCCTGCATGGGAAGACAAGCTTAGAAATGCAACAGTGCCCCCACTTGGTTGACAGGGGAAGCACACCAACAACAGGCCGTCATTCTTGTGGGCACATGAAATAAAAATGGGTTGGAAATTTGTCAAGGGTTGAATTTAGGAGCAAAGTGGCAGAAGATGCTTGAGGTGATTTGTGGGCATTTTTAGACAGCTGTGAAGAGGTTGGCAGTGTTGCCAGATCTGCAGAACGTTCAGCTTTCTGGCTAACAAGGCGTAGAGGGGGATGGGCCTCCAAGGAAATGCAGCTATCCCGGAGGTGAGGTGAATGCTGACGTTGTGGAAATTGATTCCGGTTTAAAATACCTGTGGCTAGTGTGCGTGGTAAATATGTGAACTTGAATCAGACACTGTTGCATTGCTTTTGATCTCTATTAGACAGCTGTCATGCCAGCTAAGATGAGGTGAAAAACTGTAGATGCTGTAATAAACTTGGAGTTGAAGCTGCACAAACTTCACATTTGAATGTGCAAGCGTGCACAAACGGATCTGAGAATGTGACATCTGACGTCATCCTGGAGATAGAAATGGCTTTGAGAGGCTTTAAGAATGATTTATTTTTTACAGCGTTTAACATTTGCACGCCTCAAAAATGATAACAAATGACACTTTTTTATTCTTTAGTGTGTGACATTTGAGGGATGACTAATGTGATGCATGGCAACTCATTGAGTGAAGAGGAGACATCTTTCTCCTCTAAGCATTTGACTCATCTCCTGCTACATTTAGATTTGGGCAGTAGGCAACAAACTGAATGGCCTCAATTTTAAATGAGAGTTGATGGTAAATTCCGATGCCCTAACAGTGACCGCAAGCGGAGTGCACATCTAGCTTCTTCATATCATCATCACAGACTCTCACATGGGAAGCAGATTTGTCACAGTTTATCTCCTGTTTTTCTACGGCGATGTGGATATTCTTGCTTCAGATATCATCCGGTGTTCAATTGGAAAAGACTGTATTTTCTAACAGGGCAAACCTCCAGACAGGTTTGGCAGACTAAATTTAACACACACCAGAAAATGTCTTAAGCTTTTTTTATGAAGGGGGCAGGCAGCCCACTTAACTTTACTGTTTAGTTGATTTATTTATTTATTTCACATCGGCAGTTGGAGAGAAGAGAGCGAGGCGCAGGGAAGAGAAAACCCACTGACAACAGCTTTGATCAAGAGGTGGGGACTCACTATTGTAAATATGTCAAACAAAACCTCTGTAAATACATACTTGTTATTGTCAGACATAACTAGGACTGCCATTGGCGAGAAATTATTCAGACTGCTTACATAATTAAATGCAAGAATCCTTCTCCTGTGGGAGGCGTATTGGATACACTTCCTTGATGCCTTTCTTCCCAATGGGAGGAATGAGGATATTTTATCTGCTTGTTTCTTATGAAGTGCATACAAGCTTTGCTGTGTCACACCCCAGTACCCACCAAGGTTGAGCAAATGTTTTATACACACTGTCAATTAATCTAATCTATAGCTTTTTTTTTCAACAATTAGTAGATTGCTAATAAATTATGTCTTCAGATGACTAGACTGAGGAAACGTTAAAGAGAAAAGCTGGAAGCAGCAAATATTAGATTTTTTTTTTTTGAAAGGATTTCCATCCTTGTCTGGCGGCTTCATGCACACAGACAAGTGTTAGCATACAATACCGCCGCATATTGATTGTCAGTTGTCAGTAATGCCATGAAGTCTGTTAATATGTCTGCAGGACAGGAACTCTAGCTCTAGCTCTAACATGATGAATAAAGTGAAGTGAAGTGAAGCTGATTCTTATTCAGAGAGAGTATGAGATAATAAAATGCTATGAAGCAAAAGTCCAATTTATATGCTGCACATGTCTGCTGAGATCCCCAAAACAGTAACTGTAGACACAGAGAGGATCATGCTCATTCAGAACCACGGGTGTCTCTTGTCTGGACCGCATGTTTAGACAGGTAGATGGACAGATTTCATTTATTGGCTGTGATTTATTATTTTTCAGCCGTGCTGAATTAAAATACCACACATGTTCAAACTCCTATAAATAATAAACTACTTAGCATAAAATCTTTGGCACGGTAAACATTGTTTCCCTCTGAAGATCGTGTGTGACCTCTAAAGTTCATCATCACCAACGAGGTGTTTGTCTGAATATGTTTTGAATATTTCCTGTATACAATTTGACAGATAGGGAAACAAACAACAGCCCCCGGGAGAAGCTTCCCATGTGAGAGCCTCGGTGTGCGAGTACACATGCAGAGACACACACGCTCGCTTTCTCACACACATTGTCACCCTCACTTCCACTCTCACTCTCTCTCTCTCTCTATCTCACACACGCACCTAATCACACAGACACGTCATTCCCCTCACGATTGTCAGCAGAGGCGGTTTCATTCTCGATCACTTCTCTTTATCTGAATTTCTCTCATTCCCCGTCTCCGTCATTTCTGTCTCTCCCTCTCGTCGTGCCACCAAAATGACCCCCCACGCAGACCCGACCCCCTTACTTCTTGTTGGTGTTTGGTGTGCCTCTGCTAAGCCTTTAGACACACAGCCCTCTGCTCTCTTTGATAATCTTACACCGTGTCTTCCTCGCCTCCAATTTCCCTCCAGCGCTCAGTTGCTTCCCGGTCCTGCTTCTTCAGATGGCTCATGACAGACCGAATGACTGACTGATTGGTTCGGTTCTAAGCATACTGCAGGAGCCTTCCTCCTCTAATTTGAGAGAAAATGATCTTAAGTGATGTCGGTGTACTTGAGCCACAATCAGTCACCGTCATTCGATTCTAACCATAGAAGTCAGAGACAAATGCTAATGAATCATGAAGCAATAGAAATGATGACTAAAGTCATGAAATAACCAATAAACAATCACAGTTTAAAATTTCTATAATATAATTGAAAGTGATATGTGCCATGATAGTGATGAAGCCAGATAAATGATATATAGAGAAGCTTGCCTGGAGCTACATCATAGAGGATGCAGCAGTAGTTGGCCAGAAATGACCTCCAGCCTTGGAGAGTTACTGCAGTGTTAACAGTGCAGCACTCACTGACTCGTCCTCCTGTGTTCAAACTATGCAGTTGTTTTTGAGACAGTGGTTGAACTGTAGCCCAGGCCGGCGCAAGATAAAGGAACTCCGGTGCTGAGGCAAGACTGGCTGCCGAGTTGAATCTGCGAGAAGCACGACCGACTGCTGCAATGATGAGAGGAACTGGGTTGTAAATTTTGAATAACTCGCTGGTAGCTCCATGTTTTGGTTCACAAAGTGCGGCGAGAGGGACCATTTCTTCAGGTGTAGCACACAAGGAGACACTGCTGAAGTTGTTTAAGCAACGTGATCTATCATTGACCTGAGAGTTAGGTTCAAACCACGGCTAAATATATGCATAGGAAGTGGGAAGGTATACACACTAGGGAAAGCAATCAAACTCTTAAGATTTCATGAACTGCAACAACTGCAGACTTTTAAGTGCAACGCAGGGGACAGACAGTAGGCGGAAGCACCGCGAAGTGCTGCCCACCTCATGTTGGAGCCCATGTTAAAGGGATAGTTATGAAGCAGTGTTTTGAAGAGCGGTTGTATGAGGTGCTTATCCATAGTCAACGCAACCCAGGTTTGGAGAAGCAAACGAAGATGCTGGCACAGAAGCAGAGCTGTGCGCCGCCGTGGACAGGGTCAATGGAAAAAAAAGTTGAACTACTCCAAAAAAATCAATATCCATTTAAGTGTATGCTATATTAAGAATATTTTCACCACTTTGCCTTGCTGTCAGCCTTCTGACAGACTGAGAATCAGGTCAGACTGAAATCAAACGTTTGTATATTTGTGTTTTTCTGGCTGTGACACAGTAACTGATCCAAACAGCTGATCTCTAGCCACATGCACGGGAATACAAAAATACTATGGTTAGTGCCAGAGAATAAGGCTATATGAAAGCAAGATAAAGGCAGTGAATATATTCTTAATATAGCATACACTTAAATGGATATTGATTATTATTTTTTTATCTTTTTTTTTTTTTTTTTAGGTGAAACTTTTTTTTTATTTGGCTAAAATACATTTTTCTACAAACCCTGTCCACAGTGATGTATAGCCCTGCTTCTGTGCCAGGATCCCGGTATATTTTGCCAAACTAGGGTTGCACTGACAGCCATCTACTGTAGGTAAGAGGTAATATATTACTTTCTTTCTGCCCCTCTTCCTGATTTATGTCCACCCATTGCTTAAATATTAACATCTAGAAATAGTATCACTGCTGCTTTTTATTTTTTTATTATTTTGCACTTATAGCACATATTTGTGAGCTGTGTCATTACAAAGCCCCTCCCCGCATATCAGGTGATGGCCAGGCTTTACAGTATAAAATGGCAAGCACATGAGGTTAAAGATGTTTCATGTTTGATTAGATAAGAGCAGAGAAGCAGAATCCATCACTGACCTGTGAATAGAAATGTAATACCAGTGTGAACAGTGATAACTGACAATGAATTGACATTACCCTGTGCTATACACCTTCTTTGTGTCCCGATGTAAATTACAATCCTGTTTAAGTTGTCGAGCGTGAGTAAAGTTTTGACCTTCACAAATTTAAATTGCCAAATTTTAGTTGTAATTTTTGGAGTTAGGCATACACATGAAACCCCACATGTGCACATCAACCAGGTCCTGAAGACCAGCTGTAGAGCTGATCTGGAAACTATAAGCCAGATGGGGTTCTAGCCTTATTTCAAGCTTTCTGGCAAGCAGTAAAGGAGAGACTGGATTTAGAAATATATTGCAGCAATTAGGCCTGCAAGAGGAGCAATCAGAGTTTTATAGACAAGGGAAAAATGCAAACTTGAAGAATGAGAAAAAGGTGTACTCAATCCAGTGCTTTTAGAGTCTTTTGGGACATAAGAGATGTTCAGTGTAATAAAATGATGAAAAAGAGGCAGTCCAATGGCTCTGAAAACAGTAGCAGTGAAGTAACTGTTTCATCATTCCAATATATGGTTTTATTGATTTACTCTTTTCTTTTGCAGCATCTGTTTATCGCTGAGCCATAATGCTGTGTATACCTCGTGGGGATATATTCATGAGATGCACTTCTTTTTTTTCCTCATACAAAACTTTTAGCTATGCAAGCATGAGCTGTGACACTTTAGAAAAAAGAATAGATATTTCTGAAAACAAAAGTCTTTTTTTTTTCCTCAAAGAGTGATCAAAGCATGTTTAATATGTCAGAATGAATCGCTACAGAATGATGAAACTGGCTGCAAACAAACACCAAGCACATTTTCAGACCACATTTTGCTTATGGAGCACATTATTCTAGCAAATTCAAATCCTGCATAGCTGAGGGAGCCTACGGTTAGATTAAGTCACCAAAGGCCCCCAATTATCAGGCTTGTGTGCCTCTGCAGTGCACCATATCCATAAATGCAGCAGTCACCCTCTTCATTTTAACAACCCTCATGTCAGTTCAAAGTCTATGGAAAAACATCGATGTATGAAAAATCTCAAGGACAATCAATAATCTAGTTGCTGTACCTTTCTCAGACACAACAGCATATGAGGCTAAATTGGTCGACCAGGGTGTATGATGAACCATTTTCCAGCCCAATTGGACTTCAGTGGCCGTCAGAAAAAAGCTCTTATTCTGCACCAGGTAATGGTTAGATGCCCTCCCCAGCAATATTAGATGTCATTCAGTGGGCTGCCATGGGGACAGCAATTACCCTTGTGCTAATGTCTGCCTGCCTACTCCATCCCCAGTGCCCACTGGCTCCATGATTTCTGTTTCTGTTTGCACTCTGTTTACAGTGGAGACCTCATCAGACACAGATCCTCCAGATTAGATCAAAACTCTGACCTGCACGTCTGAACGGGCTCAGCCTCCGGCTAATGGCCACAGCTGGCTGGAGATCAGGAGGACACAAAGACATGCACACCTTTAAGGACATGTACCCCGCATCATCAAGCATTACTGCTGTTTAAAGGTATACACAGACTTGGATCCACTAGGGTTACAGATAATGATTAACTGTTTCATCCATAAAGTATAAGGTAATAGTTTAGAAATGCAATTTCCAAAATTTAAAATGTATTCATGTCAAACTAATAACTAATATTGTTATCCTGAGATAACAGGATGATTTTCTCATGATAAACAAACTTTGTTTCCCTGAGATAATGCCATAATTCATTTGAGATCTCGATAAATCAAAAAGATAGTCTAGTATATTAAATCATTGCAGTTGGAACATTCTCCTGCCTGTCTGACATTGCTACACTGAATGATGTTTCCTGCGATGATTTAACATTCTAGACTATCCTTTTTTTCAAATTAATTATGTTATTGTCTTGGGAAAACAAGGTTTTGCGATCTTAAGATCTTGAGAAAATTATCCTGTTATCCCAGCATAACAACATTTGTTATTTTGAGATAATGACATAAATAACTTCAGGTCTCAAGAAAACAAATGAAATAAACGTATTGTCATGAGAAAATAGGTTTAATCTTTAGATTAGTGAGACCAGCAAATTTTCACAGTCAAGATGCTGCAAGCCCTGAATTTTGGGCATTGCTGCTTAGAAAACTGATTTTATTGAATTACATTATATTCTAATCATTTCAACTCATACAATATATACCTATCAACACTAGAACATACAGTAGAGCTAGACTCTAGTTTATTGTAGATATATTGTAATCTGTATTTCATGTACACAAACTGTTATTGTACACATTTGGTCAGAATTATTGAATAAATCATCAAACCTTGGTTGATTGATTGATATCAGTCTCAAAAGTCCATTTCATTGGTCAGCTTTGAGTGTACAGTAGTTATTCGTTATTTTGATCCTGTTTAGCTTCCACAAAGTGGTTGCTAGTCTTCTGGTGATTCACACAAAAACAACAACAACAATACGACAATCATTTAAAATCACTCAGTATCAATAAGATAAGAAACTGCAATATAAATAAGTGAAATGACTCGTGACTGTGTGTTTGTATAAGTAAACAACACTATGTTTACAGAGGGACTAGAAGATGCTCATAGTGAAGCTAATTAATGTTGACTGTGTTACGTACAAACAAACAGAACATACAGTGTGGGTGCACTCTGCATCACATATGCAGGGGACGCTGGGGAAATCAGCTACTATAGCTTGTACCAATGAGACAGAAGCTTATGGGCTAAAATACTTCTTTGCCAGTCAGCACTCGTAGTTTATATAGCTTACGCATCCTGAGAACAAAGACGCAGCAGATGGAAGGGAGACACGGAGGATAATTGCTCTGCTTCTTCAGAGACAATAGAATCAATTTTTATTCATGCCATCAGTGCACAAAGTTCACGTATCTGCACAGACGCACACATGTGACTAAGGATATTACACCAGTTCCTTGACTTTTTTGCGTCCCTGTTCTCGCGCTTCACACGTGTAGCTGCCATTCAAGCTTCAATCTGAACCCCAGTCACAAGGGTCCCTGCCAGAGTCAAGACTTAGACCCCAATTTCACCTGGAGTGAGTGGATGACTGAGAGCTGCCACCTTTGTTCAGAACTAACAGTGCATCCGTCTGCTTTGGACATTCTATAGGGGGCTGTGTTGTGCCCACATGAAAGGATAAAAGAAAGTGAGCCTAGGTTTGCTTTGTATAGGATGACTTCTTGTCAGGAAGGAGAGGGATTACTTCGCAGCAGGGGGCTGGGCTTCATTCATCTCCCTTGGGCCCTTCTGAAGCTACAAATACCAAGATGCAGTACTAGACTTGCTTCATTATTGGAAGAAGAGGTAGCAGGTGTTTGAAAAGTTAGAGTTTACCCAATAAAATGATTTAACAAGAATGTATTTCACTGGACTGGTTGAAATACAGAGATTCACTGTGCATGTGAATGTATTAAAACAACTACACATGTTGGAAAAAGGTGTATGAAATATGCATTCGGCTATACATAAATCTGAAATATACATGCACATATTCAAATAAGCATTTGTTTACTTTTAACAATAAATCACAAATTGTCAGACAAGAATGCAAATGCAAAAGCTACAGCACATGGTGATAGTGAGCAGCAGAGGACCGTATGGAAGTTATACATGAATAGAATATGAGGCAGACAGGGTTCTAACCTTATTTCAAGCTTTCTAGGAAGCAGTGAAGGACAGACTGGATTTAGAAATATATTGCAGCAATTAGGCCTACAAGAGGAGCAGTCAGAGTTTTATAGACAAGGGGAACATGCAAACTTGAAGGAAGAGGAAAAAATTTACTCGATCCAGTGCTTTTAAGATCGTCTGGGACATAAAACATCCTCAATGTAATAAACTGACGCAAAATACAGGAAATGGAGGTATGTAAAGAGTTCCATTCAGAGTGACACTGTCAGGGAACGCCTGGTGAGACAGGTTCTTCTTCTGCTGCTGCCCTGCGATTGAATAAAGTGAGGCACCCAGAAGTAGGCTGATTGTGGCACACAGTTATACATAACATGATGAAATAGAAGACTGAATATAGTTGTGAGTGCATGCTGGAGAAATTAAGGTTGTTGTTGTTGAGTAAGGAAGTAACATTATTTGATCAGTCTGTGATGGATGGTATTGTAAAGGCAGCTTTTGCTACGGAGCTCCAGCAACTTATGTATAAGAGAGTGGGCAAGTGGTATTGTTGAGAGTTATTGTGGGGTATCCAGAGTTCAGGGAGTAAAAGTCATATTCTGCAGATATTTGATAGATGACTGGATGCTGGAACACCCACAATGCTTAAACAGGCTCCTGACCGAATTATCAGATGTTTACAGATAAGCAACAGTGTTCTTTATACATACGTGTACTTAAAAATCTTTAAGGCAAGTTCAACTCCTATAAAGCATTTTATTGTAAAAACACCCGATTTCCAAGTTTAAATTCATGCCCTTCACCAGTAATAATCATATTGTTTGTTCTGTCAGCACTAAGACAAAATGGACTGCAGTATATCAGTTTTCTTGGAGAGAAAGTTTGCCTCAAAGGATTGTGGGGGAACTTATGATCACATTATGACCAAAATTGTGCAGTCCTGCAATTTAACAAATTTCAAGAACTTTGTGTATCCAAGTGAAGTCTCAAAAAACATCAAACACTATGATGAAACTGGCTTTCATGATAACTGCCCCAGGAAAGGAAGACCAAGAGTTACCTCTGCTGCAGAGGAGAAGTCCATTACAGTTACCAGCCTTAAGAAACACCTTTACAGAGTTCACATAGCAGTCACATCTCAACATAGACATGCTGGTCTTTTCTTTTTAATAAATTACCAACAGTGTCACTATCACACCTTCTCCTCTATGCTGCACTGCGGGAACCACACATGCAGATACTATCTCATAAACACAGCGGTCGAATTTCTGCAAAGAAACAACTACTAAGGGACACCTACAAGAAGAAGAGAATTGCTTGGGCCAAGAAAAAATGAATGGACCTTAGACTAGTGGAAATCTGTAATGAAGTCTGATGAGTCCAAATCTGAGTTTTTCAGTTCTAACCGCTGTGTTTATGAGATAGTATCTGCATGTGTGGTTCCCGCAGTGCAGCATAGAGGAGAAGGTGTGATAGTGACACTGTTGGTAATTTATTAAAAAGAAAAGACCAGCATGTCTACCATAGCACTCTGGTTTGTTCTTAGTGGAATTATGGAACAGGACAATAATCTAAAACATACCTCCAGGCTACGTAAAAGCTATTTGAACAAGTAGAGTTGTTGAGGGCTTTATCAGAATACCTACTTCAACATGCCTTCAGCCTCCAGTTCCAATGAAGTTGGGACGTTGTGTAAAACATAAATAGAAACAGAATACAATGATTTTCAAATCATTGCAACCCCATATTTTATCCCCAGTAGAACGTCAACAACATGTCGCGTGTTAAAACTGAGACATTTTACTCTGTCATGGAAAATACTCATTAGCTCATTTTGAAATTGATGGCAGCAACACATCTCAGAGTTAGGACAGAGGCAACAAAAGGCTGGAAAAGTATATGGCACAAATCAAAAACAACTGGAGGAGCATTTGACAATTAATTATGTTAATGGGCAACAGGTCAGTAACATGACTGGGTATAAAAGGAGCATTTCAGAGAGGCAGATCCACTCATATGTAAAGATGGGAAGAGGTTCACCAAACTGTGACAAACTACGTCTAAAAATGGTGTAAGATAAAAATGTTCTTTCATTTCATAAAAATGTTCTTCAATGGAAAATTCTGAAGACTTTGAAGATCCCACCATCTACAGTGTAAAATATCATCAAACATTGAGAATCAGGAGGAGTCTGTGTGTACAAAGGACAAGGTCAAAGGTCAAAAGTGGATGCTCATGATCTTCAGGCCCTCAAACGGCACTGGATTAAAAACAGGCATGATTTTTGCCTGGAAGTCACTGTACGGGCTCAGGAACACTTCCGGAAATCACTGTCTATAAACACAGTTCACCTTGCAATCCACAAATGCAAGTTAAAGCTGCATCAAGCAAAGAAGAAGTCATATGTGAACACTCCTCTGGGCCAAAGCTCATTTAAAATGATTTGACGATAAATGGAAAACTGTTCTGAGGTCAGAACAATCAAACGTTTAAATTCTTTTTGAAAGCCATGGCCACTGTGTGTGGACTAAAGAGGAGAAGCTGTTGATCATACACCCCTGAAGTAGGGGTATGAGGAAGTAACATAAGACCATGTGTAATGGTAGTGAACAAAGGTGTTTTATTAAATGAAAATTCAAATTGTTTTAACAGAAGGAGGTGAGGAGCTAAGGCAACAAAGGGCGAGTGAGTGCTGCTTAAAAGAACAACCAAATATAACAAAAAGAGAACTCTAACAGAGCCTATGCTATTCTTGAGTTAAACTAAATGAGACAGAAAAACCTCACTATCTAAGCTAATTCGACGAATAACCACACCAAAAACAGCACCTCTAATCTAGTGAATCTAACACAAATCTTCTACATGTGTAAAACTCTTCTACAGTATTATAAACTAAACTAATCCCTGCCCAGTCCCACAAAGAATAACAAAACAAACCTCCTTAAGCAAGTTAACCACTGTTAACAGTCACACTGTCCAAATACGAGGCGAGCTCACAACCACAATGACAAAACAAGCCGCCAGGATTCTCTGGCGGCAGCAGTTTAAATAGTCGTGACGTATGCAGTTGGGCCCCTTTGATTGGCAGCGCCACACCAATCTCAGCTGCCCGTATCCAGCATTATCAGGGCCACACCTCCCCAGTGGATGGCCCAGTCACCACACGGCAACTGCACACCTGTATTTGCATACAAAACAGTACACACACGAGATGCCGGGGCGAAACGGCGGCAGCCGTAACACAGTGGACAGTTAAAAAGCCTTCATCTGGTATGGGGTTGTATTAGTGCCTATGTCATCAGCAGCTTACAGTACACCTGCTTAGATCTGGAAAGGTACCATCAATGCTGAAAAGTACTTAGAGGTTTTAGAGAAACATAAGCTCACATCCAGGCTATGTATCTCTCAGGTAAGGCCTTTTTACACAGCGTCCCAACTTCTTTGGAATTGGACTAGTACAATGTAGAAAGTAATAAAAGACAAGAAAAACACTGAATGAGGTGTGTCCAAAATTTTGACTGGTAGATTCATGATGGTTAACCTACTTTCCAAAACCAGCATCCCCCACCCCCACTTCAAGTATACATTAGGAAATCTGCTCTGTGGTCTTGCTTTAAGTTCTTTCCTCTCTTTTCCCATATTTTCCTCATACTGATGCCATTCATCAAGTTGTTGTTATGAAAGTGATTAGTGGCGAGGATTGATGCTATACCTTTCTATACCGTGCTCCAACTTTCATTTATATTTCAGGGGTAATTAAGCTAATGGTCTTGTACACAAACCCAGAGAAAAAGATGAGAGTGCCCTCCATATACCTGCCTATACCCTCAAGTCTGCTTGTGATTTCATCCCTACTTATCAGTCATCACCCACTTTTGAATTACAGAACTGTCTGAGAGAGAGTGTTTTTGCACTTCTCCATACAGCTGTGCGTCGGCTAAATGATAGCGCGGTTCGCTTCATTTCCCTTGTTGCGTATATCTTTGAGCAGGGAACCACAGGTGCCCTTTCAAGTAATCCATTTCCTTGTCCCATATTTGCATATATGCATAATGCATGACAAAATGGCATCCCTAAGAGAGGGTCCAATGAGAGAGCACTATTTTTAGTATGCACCTGGCATCAGCGCCGCCCATCCTGATATCTCAGGTTCAATTACAAAGGTTTGTTGCGGTAGCAGCGATGAAGGGCTGAGGTGTGTGGGCTGAGGATGGATGTGGAAAACGCATCCCAGTCTGTTCTCCCCGCTTTCTGTTCCACGGAGTTGAAAGAGTTTCCCCACAATGCAATCAGGCAAATGAAAATATTAATATGCTTTTGAACAAAACATCACTCAGTCAAGGCATCAGTGTGGGAATAAAGGATGCCTTCATCGTGGCAGGATATCAAACGAGAAGATGCAGAGAAAGCATGACAAGTGAAATAAACCAAAAATAAATAAATAAATAAAAAAACATGGATGAAAAGAAATTGTATTATTTGTCATTTTGACATATCTTCTATCAGATTTGTGTCTACGCCATGTCTATTTGTGTGTCTATCTGTGCATGTTATCCCTGACACACACTCCTTCTGCTTACATTTAGTTTAGTAGGCTTTGCAAGAATGACAGATGAAGAATAACAGCAAACGTGAAAATCTTAAGGCCGACTTCTACACTTTGCAGTCTGCAGTTAATATATTGTGTCACCTGTTAATATAGTAAACTGTATTCTAAATCAAGTCAACCTTGCAGAGTGGTGAGTTTCATCTCTGTTTTCCGATCGCTGCCTTTTTCAATGTCTGTTTCACTCTGTATTATGACTCTGATATGTAAATATACTTGCTCTTATTCTGTGGGTGGAATTCAAATGAGCACCTTCCCCCTCAAAAATATCTTAACCTCACAGCACACATGGCATTTTTCAGAGAAAATCGCAGGAGCCTATTTTATCCCACTTTTCAGTTTTGGGGACATGAGCGGTTAGTGAAAGAAGTGGGACAGCTTCCTTTTGAATGACATTATCTTGGACCGAGTCCATTCTGCCTACCTGGTCTGCAGGGCACAGATTTCTCTCCAATTTCGTGGCGGGCTGATAAAAAGTCCAGATAAAGTTTAATGTTAGTTGTAATCAAATCGAGATTGAACACATTTTATAGTATTTTGTTGCGTCATGCTGCATTTTCAAGCAGTCCTGAATTACTTGGTGCATAAATGTATATGCAGGCGCCGGTGTATGTGATGATGGTAAGTCTATTGCGGTATGAGGGGACAGACTGAGATTGCTATCTCTATGATGGATTGCCAAGTGCAGCTGCTTTAAAATACTATTAGGACATAGTCCCCGGCTCGCTAAAGGGTGTTCGCTAATGTATTGCTTCTCTTGGGACTGAGTTTGGTTCTGCTCTAGTTTAAAAGTTTGCAACAAATGTACCTAAAAAAAAAAAAAAAAAAAAAGACAGCAGTGTTTCTTTGCGGGTGTGCAGCATTGGAAGCAAGTAGTGCAGAGAAAACTTATGTTCGCAACCGGTCACACTGCTGCATCTTTAGCTTTTCAGTTTGGTTATGCAATTAAAGCATGTAAATTGATAGCACAGCAAAACAACAGCCCCAGTTTAATTCCTGCCTAATGACATTGCTGCTAAGCCGACCCCTGCCTCTAGAGGTGTAGTACAGGAAAAACCTCATTAACTTTTTTTTTTTGTGTGTGTGTGTGTGTGTCCCTCATTATTTTTATTTTTTTCAGAGCAGCCCACCCTTATCTGCTGAATGATTAGAAGTGCAATGAGGAAAAATTTATAGTAATCAGACCGACATGAGCAACGTAACCCACACAAAGCCCAACTGGGATGTCCCCCAGAGAAATGCAAATGATTCAGTTTTTCTGCACGTAAGTGGAGAACGAATGAGAAAGGGGACTATAAAAGGTGGTTGCATTTCATGTTCGAGTAAAGCCATCCCGGAATACAGAAAGACTTCTTGTGTGTGTGTGTGTGTGTGTGTGTGTGTGTGGATGAGTGTATTTTGTTTTTGTTTTTCCCATCTTGAGGTCAATAACTCAGCCATGACATAAATGATTTATGCTTGGCATCATGTGAAAATGTTGGTTTCAGCATGGTCCAAGTATTGATCACTGGGTATTGACTACAGACCAAGGTGTCAGATTCAATTGGTAAAACATGAGGGTGCTGTATTAATGCAGCTTTGTTTTGTTTTGTGCTTTTTTTCTCTCTCTCTCTCTCATTAAGCTTCAGTCCTCTCTGCTTCTGATTCTATTGTTGTCAGACAGGAGTGTACAAGTGGTTTAGCTGTGAGTGTGTGTGTGTATGTGTGTGTGTATGTGGTTTATCTGAAATTTCATTGTCAGCCACAATGATCCACAATTGAAAAACGCACTGAATGAAAGTCCCATTTTGTAACTCTGAATAGTCTCAAACATATGGGTTGGTTTTCAAGCAATTTGCTTTGTCTGAGAATAAAGGTCATTTTCCATATGATTTAACAGTCCACTTCAAAGTCTTGTCATTCACTGTACTTCTCTTATGATGCATTAAGCTTTTGTAATGTAATTTTACCTCCTCGTGATTTTTGTTGTCAGCTAGCTTGTATTGTAATCAAAAAAAAAACACACACACTCTGCTCTTTGAGATGTTTTAAGGCCTGTTTCTATTAATGTGTCTCCCCCGTACAAATGTGTGTCTTGCCTTTCTTCTTTCTGTGGTTTACTATTTACATGTCTGACGAGATAAATTTCCCAACCAGGCAATGGTATTTTTTTTTAAGCTTACAAGCTTAATCCACATTTATGAAGAAAAAAAGGCTGTACGTCAAATAACCTAAAAAAAGTAGTTTCTTTTTTTTAGGACACGGTGGCAAATGCTAAAAATCCACAGTCCACTGGGACCGTGACAAAAACCCACATTGAGTAATTGACTGAATATTGTTCTAACACTGCTGCATACAACCATCACCCTCTCGCCTCAGGGCTCACTGTTCAGCCACTGACAGATACAGCTGCTGTGGAGAAAAATGCAATTTTACTTATTAATTAATTTTATTTAATGTCATAAAGTGCCAAAATCCCATCAAATGTATTTTATTAAGCAGCACCCTCTCTCATTGGATAATTGCTCCAGGTTTATCAAAGCTCTAAAGAAATATCCTATCTGGTGGTCATGTTTTTCAGTTTTTTTTAGATATACTGTGTGTGTGTGTAAGTGAAACTTTTAAGTCCTGATTCTGGTTTTCATTGACTGGGCTGTTCCAAGTAGACGTGCTTATCGCGAGCCCTCGGGGCAACTGTGTTAATCCCTGGGAGAAGATGACATCAAATAGAAGCAGAGCAAGGGATTATGGGGGATGTTGTGGAGCATGATCAACTGCCGCTGAGAACTGGATGGACAGGAAGGAATCCTCCTCAGGTGTGAGCGAACAAGCCCTAAAAATACTATGGAGTGGAATGAAGAAGAAGAAGAAAAAATACAACCAGGGTATGAATTAACCATTACAAGACATGGGAAAGCTTCACCACTGCCAAACCAACCAGACTGTTGCATTAATTTTAATCAGACCAACATGAGCAAGCTGAGGGTGGAGAGTAGTTTTCCCACTGCAGCCAGTCTGCCTAATTCAGACAGTTCTAACTCCACTACCTCTGTTAAGTCCTGGAGCGTGCCAGATATCATCTTCTTTAATGCGATCCCTGTGAAACTTAAGTTTTGGTATTTCACATGGAGCAGTATTTCAGCTTTTATGTCTTTGTTTACATGGATGAAGATAAAGGACTTCAATGTTTGCTCAAACCACACTCAAGTTTGCGATTTAACATTTTGGAACTGTTAATGGACGCACTCTGCTCATCGTTCTACTCATTTTGATTTTATGGCCAGCAATTCTTCTATTTTTGTTCAGCTTTATTGCTCTCATCAGCATTATTTTCAGCAAAAAAAAAAAATAAAAAATACAAATCAAAAGCTGCAGCATCCCCCCAAAATCAGAAAAAAGACTGGCTAGTGAACAGAGAGGTATTTAGCAGCTCGAGGGTGGGAGTCTGATAACAGAGCGAATGTTGGACTTACTTAAACATCGAGTCTAATGAATGATAATTTTGCTGAGAACTTTGTCAGATGTGTAAATAAATGACTGTTTGCAAACAGGTTTGCAATATCAACTCAAAAAGCGATAATATGTCTCTGCTGTGTTCACAGCTTAGTTCTGTTACAAAGTGGGCATATTTATTATTGCAAGATTTATTCATTTATTTTCTTGTTTGTTTATTTGTTTGTTTGTTTAATAGAGTAATAAAAGTGTATTGTGAGTTTTTGGCATGTCACTACTAAAATGTCAAAAATGATGACACATGCTTGTTTCAAAGTACAAGACACCAAAGTCATGTCTGAGTATTCAAATCAGTGACATGAAGATAAATATATAGAAATACTAAGTATGAGCGAAAAATGAATCTCTGTATCTTGTCAGCAGGCTTAATAATAAATCATACTTGAACTCTCTCCTGTAACCTCAGCTCATCACCTCAACTTAAGCTTGGAAGCTGTTAATAATCCCCCATTGAAGCTGATCTAATGAGCAGAAACACTTGTGTTGTTAAATATTTGTCCCATTCTTTTGTCTAATTACACATTAATGGGTCCGTGCTGAGTTCATTTGTCGCAGCGTGAGCAGGCAGTAAATAATGGCTCTTTAGGGCTAGTTCGCAGGAGACTTAACTCATGTAGAAAGGGCCTCGTCTATTGATCTCACCTTGAGCTATTCGGCTCGCAGGGAGAAAAACCGGTGCATGTCAGCTCGCTGTCGGACTTCAGGTCTTTATTTCGGTGTTGTAGTAATCAGGCTAATTCGGGTGCACAGCTGCTCTTGGACTTTGACCAAAGAAGCTGGAGAAGAAAACAGCAAATGAAATTAAACAGGGTCATGCATTTTCAGACAATGGGTCTGGCTCAGATAGACTTTCATATATCTGATATGATAAAATGAAAAATCCTTTGATTGTAGATGTTTTCCAGTCCTCTTCACTTATACCTGAAGAGGACTCCTGTAATTGACATAGGTTTGCTTGCTTGGTAGCTTGAGGGTGACAATTAAAATTTGTTTGTGGTCACCCCGGATGCCATTGGGGACAAATCTGTGATGTCATGGCCCAGATGCTGTTTTGGTTCGTTCTCCATGCATCTTCAAACTCCACCAGTATTTCAGGAGCGGAGAGTTTTACCCTCCAGACGTTGTTTCTTATTTAAACATTTTTCCCGGGTTTATGTGCTTCTACCATGAGCAAGTATTCTATGTGATTAAATAGTTTTCCTTCCGTCTGTTTTCACGATCGGCAGTCTGAAAATTAACCGTATTCCTCATGTCACTTCTGTGTCTGTCTGGACTTGGTCTGTGCTGCTGATCGCGCCATTTGTCAGAAATAGAAGCCGAGAGGAGAGCCGCTTCTGGGACACTCCTGAAATGCTAGAATGGCTGCAGTCAGCTCTGGCAGCCGCAGTGCAGCCAGAACGCATTCCAACCATGCCCAGTGGGATCAAGCCAACACAGATTTGTCTGCAGAAAGTTTTCATTTGTATAATTTCACCAAACCCTTCATGTATTTATTAAATCTTTCATGTCGAGTGTATTTCAGTACTCTTGCAACCATTGTCCTCCAAATTAAATCACCAAATATGTCCGTTTGTTTTCCTTTTAGAGCAACACATTCAAGAAATTGATATTGACATTGATTTTGTGGAACGATCAGAGTCGTGGTTAAAATACAGTATTGCTGATTATTGACGATGCTGTCATTGTTCTTGAGGAAAGGCTTTTACCCTTTTGAATGAGGCAGTAGCAAATTAGCCCACGATGGACTAAGTTGTCCATAGCAATATTTCTCAACAGTATATAGCAGCTGGGAATATCTGTGAATTAATTAACAAAATGTGATCAAATATCTTTGGGGATCTTTGGGGAAATCTCACTTGATTTCAGTTGTCTTTGAATACCAACTACCTGGATAGTACATAAACATACAACACAAAGTCAAAGTATTGACTTTTTTTATGGAACTGACGAGCAATCGAACATGACATGACCTGTGTAAGACATAAACCTGACCCATCGCTTACTAAAGTAGGTTAACAGAAATATTAGGAATTATTTACAACCACCACTCACCAGCTCAGGACTAATAAAGAGAGCCACGAGTGCACTTCCCTCCCTCTCCCTCTCGCTCTCCGAATAATCTAATGACAGAAATAATTGTAATCATCCTCGAGTGTCCTGGATTCTTATTACTGTTATGAACACTCAAAATATAATGTCCCCTATAAATCATACCTCATCTCAGTGTCAAGATGATGCGTAATTGAGGAGGTGATCCTTCAGCCCGGAGGATCAGGTTCAGACTCCTCTGACAGCAACTTGCTGAAGAGTGCTTGCGTAAATAATGTCAGGTGTTGACACATAGAATGTGTAATATCACTGTAGTATGGCACAAATAATTGGTAAGGGGAATTAGTTCTCTTTTGAATCTAATCACATCGCATTCACTTTAATTGTGGTTCATCTATGTATCAAGCAAAAATGCAGATTATTCTCTTGCTCTGCCTTCTCAAATGTGAGTATATGCTGTTTGTCATCATTTTCTACCATTGTAAATTGAATCTGTTTAGTGTTTGTTGGTTAGATAAAGCCATTTACTGTTAGGTTTTATTATTTATGCATATATATATATTGTCTTCTGCCCGGTAGGAGTTTCCCTTTGTAGTCTTTGATACCATAAACAGACAGACCAAAGAACCCAAAAAACTGGATTCACAAAAAGTTTAGATTAAAGTTGCTTTCAGACAGCGAGATGCTGCCGCTGCGTCAGCCACCCAGCAATGTTTTGAATGGGCGGCCTGCTGGCAGCTACCCGCTACCTCCAATCCTCCGATGTTCTATACTATAATCCATCATGCAGCTACATACAGTGGGCTGCATATCATAAAAAACAAACACAAGATGTTTATTGGCCCAGACTGAATAATCAGACTGAAGATTCGTGAGAATACAGGCTCTCTGCATTGATGTGTTTTTTATATGCTGGTGAAAAGTCCCACGGTGAGCCACAGTGGGAAGTTAAAAAGGTTGAACCGTCATCTACTCAGACAATGGTAACCACCGTGCACTGACAGAAAGGACTGTGACTGTGAGACTAGTTATATCATCCAGCATGTGAGAATACACATTCAGGTAATCCAATCAACGCACCCAAGAGTGCAAGAGAAGTAAATAACATGTTAGCTTAGCTCACAGCTAGAATCGTGACAGCTTGGTGAGCAGTAAACTGATGTAAATTAGCAATCACATTGTGGAACTATAATAAGAGTGTTTGCTTCATCTTCACCTGAAAAAACTGCTGATGCAGAATATGCAACAGATTTTTTTAAACATTCAAATATCAGTATCAGCAACTAAAAAAGCAGTAATGACCAGATATATAAATGTATAATCAGTACTTGCAGCCCTCATCTAGTCCACATTGATAAAGAAAATCCTTTATCTCAGCGGTCAACTTTTATTTCACCTTATTCACCTATTTATATGCTGGGTTATTAACTGTATGTGTTTGTGACTGATAAAAACTGTATGCATACATATAATTGGTTGTTAATTGCTAAAATTGTTGGAAAAAAAAAAGAGCTGTGCATCTTTGGACCGTTATTTAGGTTAAAATTATCAATTATGATGACAAAAATGGCAAAATTGGCAGACCCCATCCAGTACCTCTGTGGACCCTCTAGGAGTTGTGGACCCCTGGTTGAAAACCTCTGCTTTATCTGAACCTTCCCTGTTCAACATCCCCTCATCATGACTTTAGACATCTGGAGCAAATGCTTTGAATTTTCTTTCATATAAGTTTTCAGCATGTCATTTCCCTCTTTGTTTCCCACAGCACTAGTTGATAGGAGTCATTTGTTTCCAAGAGTAACTGCCACCAACAGACAAAATGTAGTGCTGGTTATATTATCCACTAATACAGTAAAATGAATGGATAAGTAAGACACGAGCAGTTAAGTGGTGCTCTTTGTTTAACAGGAGACTGATGAAGGTCGGTAAGGTCAAAAACAACACTTGGCTGCATCTCACTAATTATTTTCCAGTGTGTTCATTAGTTTAGGGAGAGACTTGTGGGTATGGCTGTCCTCTCAACCTACTTTACGGTCTCTCACAGGAACAAGCCTCATCCAAAAACTGTGTAGTCCTGGCCTCTACCCAAGGCTACAACACAGCTGGAGAGCAGAGAGAGGCGGGGCGAGGAGAGTCTGTAACGGGAATCTCTATGCCTGTGAGCTAGCGAAGAGTGCTGTTTTTTCACGGTTAATCACCAACTCCACCTTTGAGTGTTTTTGAAGGGGACGGTGGCACCCGGAGCACTCCTCTAGGCGCTATAACAGAGCTGCACCACAGGGTCCGTCAGGTGTCTGCAGTCTGCAGAGACAAATCTAGAGTCAAATTGATTTCAAAAACCAGGGGACCAATGTGTTTACCTCATCAAGCAGGCAACCAAGTGGAGAGAATAAACAAATTGAAAGGAATAAAAGAGCGGGTGGGGTTATCATGTGTGCAGTGACCCTCTGGTAATGACACTCCCTGCCTTCCCACCTGCACCTTGCCAGTTTTCATATCCCACCTTATCGGCGAAACAGGAAGGTGGTTTGGAGATAAAATTCCTAGTGTTCCTGTAGCTGGATTTTCTCCAGGCACAATTATCTTCCCAAAGCAGTCATTCCACCCTCAGTCAGGCGGATGTGAATTGCCTCAGTAAGAGGGCTGCTTTCCTCTTTACCTCCCTACACTGGTTGTTGGTTGCTGATCTCCGGTCTGTCAGAAAAATCAGCCACAGGCTTAACTTGCATTATCAGCCTGGTTGATGCAATCTCTTTCTTCCAGATTGCCCCAAAATAGCTGCTGGATGACTTCTGGGACCTGACGGTGACTCTAGATTTTGAGATTTGACTGTGAATTACAAGGAAGAAGGGAAAGGGAGGGAAAAACACAACCTTTAAACAGCCGGGAAAGGTTTTAAAAACTGCGTCACAAGTGTCACAGTTTGGTTCAATAAGTGGACCCAAATGTAGACTCCAGGGTAATGAACGAAAAGTAATTTCTCTAACTTACTCAGGCAGTGATAGAAAACACAAAAATAACACAAGGCAGTTGGAAAGAACAGCTACAACAAGTCCAAGAATCCAAAATGAAACCAAATCCAAACTAAGTCCAAAACGAAGCAAAACCCAAAACCAAAATACAGAAGCAGAACATGGGGAACAGAATACAGAACTTAATATGAATAGGACTAATAATATATTATATATAATAATATACAAAGGATTGAATGCAATACGATTAGACAAAGGAAACCAACGAACACACAGAGATGAAGAGATACCTGAAACTAATCAGGGAGGAAGGGATAATCAAAAAAGGTGGGAAAAAACAAAGGCAGGAACTAAAGATAAATATCCAAATAAGTCAAAACCATAACAGTAAAATACATTTTAAGGATGAGTGCACTGCAGAAAGATGCAGAGAATGACAGATCTGGCGATATTGTCTCTTTTTTGGAAAGCCTGAATATATTTGACTCCAACTCACTGTGTAAAGCTTTTGAGTTCTTTATCCACAAGTAAAAATGTCCCTTGTGCCTGCTAAGTTTAAAAAAAGGTTCTTCAATTATGATTTGTTATTTCCTTGCAAGTCATTGTCATATCGGATTTGGAAAATCAAAGTTTCTCTCTTTATCTAATTTATAAATGTGACTTTGAAGAGAAGTGTATAACAACAAACATGCCATTATGGAAAGTGAATCCTGTAATCTCTAGTTATAATGTCTTTCTGAAAGTCCATGAAAATGTGTCAGAGCCACAAAAGGAGGGCAAAGAAAAACCTCTTTGAAATCCAAGAAGTTTGGTCTTAGATGTTAATCTGACTGTAAGTAGCCATTTACAGAGTACAAAGACAAAGCCTGCTGTCAGTGTTCAGTGGTAAATTTTTCCATCTGCATGCAAAGTAAGAAATAATGATGCCATTATGTGGTGTAACCAAACAGTGGAACAGCTTGATATGTTGTAATATCCTCGCTGAGACCTCTGTTAAAACCCATTTCCATAAAAGAAGCGGGGGGCTACACTTATTAAAGCCTGAACAAGATTTCTCTTCTCAGAAAGAGACCGGGGAGGTGTCTGTGCACCATCATCTACACAACCCCTCTGTGCTATCTATTTCCACACTGAGGCTTGTTTCTGTTCGCCTGCAGAACAAAGGTATTACCACCCCTTCGTTCAGCAAGCTCCTGCACACATGACAGTTCATTTTCTGCATGATCTCCCAAAAGTCGATGCGATCTTGTACAGACAAATACTAGATAGCACTGGCTAACTGATGCAGTTTGGGGGGAACACCATTAATCATGTCCTCCTGCAGGGGGGCAGGGGAGGGACTGTGAGGTGTGGGTCTACCCGGCAAGTCTTCATGCATTAATAAAATCACCAGATGATCTATGAATGAGTTCGCAGCTGGCACTGCCTTCATTACCGATGGTTCTGCACGGCGTGGGAGCGCTGGCCTGTATCAAACGAGCAGGGAAGTAACTGGAGAAATCCCGGTTGTTGAAATGATGTGTTTGCTCAGTTGAGAAGCTCAAGACAGCTGTGTCATTCCGGGTCGACCACGCTGTAGATGTGATTGAATGAGGACGCAGAGTGTCGTTGATGCAAAGCATTCAGAAGTACACCTGCACTGTGCAGGTTCTAAAGCTGTGTATCTTTAGGCGTTTGAGTCTGTTAGTTTCTCAAGGCTCCGTGCATCAACAAGTATTGACCCTCAATCACCTCAGTATCTTTTTAATGTTTACAGCTTATGGGAGTTGTTGTGCATCATAGGGCATTTAACACAACGTGTGTCTCATACTCAGCACTATAATAAACGTACTATAGTTCAGCAAGTGAATGGCATAACATATAACCAATGTGATCCAAACAGTCAATCTGCCATAACGATTGCTGGAAAAACATAAAAATATTCATGTTTGAAGTGATAATTGAGGATTTCACTCAGATCCGTCTTTCTTTCAGATCATTTCTGGCTCCAAACGGAGATCAAAAATTGTATATAGTCACAGTGTTCACACATTTTCTGACTCCTACATAAAAATAAAAAAAAAGATATTTGAAGAAAAGCGGGTGTCTGCTGGTGTGGGAGGGTTAGAGAATGTCTTTGAACTCATCTGTCCCTTCAACCTAAAAAATCGCTTCCAGAAATTACTTACTACTTACTATCAAAGCAAAAAGATGTTACAAAAATCACCATAATCAGTTTTTATAGTAATATTTTATAACCTATTATCTCTTAAGTTGTGTGTGTCTCTTGAAGAGTAACAGAACTGCTGAAGTGCAGGGGGAAAAATATCAGTTGGTGACTCACACATAGAAGGTACCCGGTACCATCACCCTTTTCGGTCAGATGGCCATTGAATCACTCATGCAGTAAGCTCTTTGCAATGCATGGAAATATTTACTGAATGGTATCATTTCACCCTGATCCAAGATTGGTAGTGATGCAGAAATGTCCATTGGCAAAGCCTGATACACAGTGCAGCTACAATGCTTTGTGGTGACTCATTGTTTGGGTGCAGTCCAGGTGAAGAAATAGAAACATTTCCTTTGCCTTCAGTTATTAATTAATTCTATAAATGGGCTCTGAGATACCAGTAATTAATAACCGCTGAGTGAAACTGAATCATGTATTCTCTATCTGTGTGAGCTGTACTGTAATTGATATGGTTTAAACATTCCGCAGAAGTACAAATGTTTTATCTAATGTATTGTGGGGAAGCGTTATTGATTAACATTAATGGCTCCACTTTAACTTTGAAAAACTCCACACTTTTGGATCTGACTTGCAACTTTATCTCCTCCAAATTGCGCAATTGCTGCATGGATTGTGTTTGCTGGCAATTTAAGACACTCTTAAGTGGTTCCACCATTTTTACTCCCATTCCTTTTTTTGTTTGCATTTTTAACTTCTCAGTAATGAGTACACTACAAGCAAGATTTTGTCATTATGAAGACATCTTTACCAAGCTTTAAAGTTTGTTCCTATAGCTAGTAAAGACACAAAAAAGGTCCATCAATTACTGTGCACTGTTTGTTCACAAAAGTGGAAAGAAGGCATAGATTACTCAAGTCATTGTATGTGTGTTGCAGCAAATATCTGAGGTCCTGTGTGTGCTTGAAGCTGTGTCAGTGTAACAAGGAGTGTTAGAAGAGAATAGACCAGCATGTGTGAGATGATTTTGCAGAGGAACCAGACAAACTGCTACACAATCGCTCCAGCCTTTTGAAATGTGGCCACTGAAAGTTAAAATGTTGTTGACAAGGGTTGAACATGTATTCTGCTGTGGACAGTCAAGATACAAATGAGTACAATCCAAGGCGATCTCTCTTCTTCTATCAACAAAACTGTTACTTGGAGTCTTGACATCCTGACGGAGCTGAATAGCCTCCATTGTGTCTCCACTTATCGCAGAGTGTGAATTGAACATGGTAAATCAGTCTGCAGTGGAAGCTGAATGAATGCGATTTCCCACTGGAAGATAAGCACCATAGAATTAGCCGGGAATGAAAGTTTGCACAGGAACCATGTAGAAAAATCTCATGAACGGCTCTTCAATTGTTGGCAGTTCATGGCAAAGAGTTAAGATATGATATATAATGAAGAGGTGATAAGACTTAAGCTCTCCCACAAAACAGTGATATAGGACAGATACCAGAAGGGGAAACCCAAGAATGAAGTACATGCAGTAGAGAGTCGCTGAATATAAAGGAGTCAACAATAAGTGCTTGAAATCAAGCATGACATACAAATGAAATATATAATTTAACACAGATGCATGGCTGATTTTTTTCCATCCATCTCCATTTGCATTTGCTCAAAGAGAACCATACTCACTTGCAACATGCAGCCCTGTATGTGATATACATGCATCTTTGCATGATACATCGTGTGTCTAAAGTTAGCAGCACAAGCTTTGATTTATAATTCATCAGTTGTTTTAAAAGCCAGTAGCTCATACAGTGTGGAGTGATGTTTCTTTTCTTTTTTTTTCAATCCATTTCTATCACATCAATGATTCACACTTGTAAAACATCACCTCTACATTTGACTTTGACTTTAAATGAAATCTAAAAATCATACTTGCTTCATTTGATCTAATACACTGACTTGGGAGCAGCTTGTGAATTGAGAGCAACAATTCATTGGAGTACGTGGTAAACAAGATGTAGAGCCATCAACAGAGTTGATAACAATGTCATTAGCATTGTTAGATCACAGAATACAACAACGTAGCTGTTGACACTGACAGAGACACTGATAGAAAGTGACAAGTCACTTTAAGTAAGCAGCAGCCCTATAAGTGCAATGAACTTTATTCAGCATCATCATTGCAGCAGCAAATAACGCAAACCAACAGAAATATCAAAAGGTAAAGATATAACATCTTCATCATCATTATCATGTTGAGTTTAATCTTATTTGTCAATCCACAGGATGGCAAACCACAATTACAGTGTACCAATGTGCATTTTACAATCTGCACTCATTGTGTCAAACTCCATTCTGAAATAAATAAGGCTACATAGATGAGAGGACCCCAAGAATGACCCTCAGATGAAAACATATTCATAGTGTGTGCACCTACGTACATTTGTTAAAGTACTGATGTCAAGTACAACTACATTTTAGATAGACTTCTGATATTGTTTTCTCTACTACATTTATTTGAACTACCCAACAGTGTATG
Organism: Nibea coibor; assembly: GCA_023373845.1. Taxonomy (NCBI): domain Eukaryota; kingdom Metazoa; phylum Chordata; class Actinopteri; family Sciaenidae; genus Nibea; species Nibea coibor. Next base: position 23,109,334 of record CM041739.1, read on the forward strand.
AAGTAATTCAATTAGCATAACTTCAACTAGCTAAAATATCCATGCTGCATACAGAATAAAACATCAGTAATACTGGTCTGATAATATACTACACTGAGAGGAGTTATTCTGATGCCTAATGTGTCAGTTTACTTTTGATACTTATTTTAATGCTAACATTTTTGATTTGATTTCCAAAAGTTCAAGTACAAGCAAAAGTTTGCATTCAGTGTTACTCACCAAAATACATTGTACGTATCCTGGAGTCTCACAAACGAGGCCTAATTGTATTTTAAATGTTTACTTGCTAGCAGTTGTCGTCTTCATTTCCTTTGATGTTTCATTATTTTGGAGCAGCAAGAATGTTCCTTCCAAAACTGTTGGATGATACTCGTTTAAATAGCACTTAGCATATTAACCACTTTGCGTAATTCTGTGAAGCTGTTAGTTCAAGTTTTGCATGATCCCAATCTGACACCCAAAACCTGTTTGCCACTTGCTCCATTAACAGCACAAACAGTGGAGGTTCATATGAGCCAGACTGGCTGGTTTTCTCCCTCATTCTAATCTTCTTAGAGAAACGTGTTATCGCAGGGAGTCTGTTTATTGTCAAATGCTGTAATCTCTGTGCGGATCAGGTGCTACTCAAGAGGAAAAATGAGAGGGCAATTAATGTGTCAAGTTTGTAAAAAATTCAAAGAAAGCTATAATAAGATAGAACTTTGCTAGGTCAAAGATAAAAAGCAAGGCTGGATGATAAAAGCGTGACACTGTGATCTTCATGGGTATTCTTGAATCCCTGGTCTCCTCGCCTACACGTTTGCTTCCTCCATATTTTTCAGATGGAAATCCCCATGTATAATGAAGACCACATAGAAGATAGTTGTCTGCTGCCAAGATATCTATTTAAAATGAATTAAGCTTTAGAATAATTTCAAAATGGCAACGACGACTGCACAGATAGGGAAAAAAATGCCCAGGGGAAGACAGAGACCTTAGTATCACCTACAGAAGAATAAATGTAGATTTAGGAAAAAATAATAATCTTACCTCGCTTTCGCATAAACTTGTCCTGAGGCGAGCGTGTGCACCAAAAGGCAGCAGTCCAGACCTCTTGGCTCTAATAACTCTGTACCACTTATAGCTCTATCATTTTGAATGTTCAATCTGCAGTGTATCCTGTAAGGCATGAAGGTTCACACTCTTCTATTCTGTTGGCTACACTATTAAATATTTGCCTTATCTTTTCTGTAAGGCTCATATCATTTTAAGTATGCTTCGTCGTGAAGAAGAGAAATCCCATTTTAGCTGTAAATTTTTACAACTCACTTAACCACACACACGTCGTGTTCCTCTCTCCCACCCTCATTCGCTGTGTCTCCCTTCCACTTTCGCCCCCACTTTTCTCTCCTTCCCGCTTCCTCTCGCTTCTCTCCAGCTTCCTGTGCTCATGGAAGTGGGTGATAAGTGTAATCATAAGTGACTGGTTCAGCTGCTCGCTCTGCCACAGCTACAGAGACCGATGTATTCTCGTGATATCCAGGCACAGCTGTAAATGCCGGCACACAATCCACACAAGACCCACACCCACACACACACAAATATGCACCCGCCCACACTCCAGGTACTTCATTTTGCATGCCAGTTGTTGTTAAAATGCCATAAACATGAACATATTTACAACAGAAGGCAGTTAGAGATCATTTATGCAGCACTACAGAGAGGTTTTCTGTGTCTCCAGGGAGGACGGCTCTGCCTAACTGTCTGCGTAGTTAGCATCTTCACTTGCACACATGAACATGCCCTCTGTGTATGTGTCTCTGTGTGCATACATGCTTAGATCTGCATGAGAAAATGTAGGTGTGTGTATGTAAAATGTATGTTTACAATTTCACAGTAATTACCTTTCAAACTGCTGTAACTTGCTGCAAGCCTCCTACCACGGCATCAAACATTGTTCGCCATGGAACAAAGAGGCAAAGGCATGACTTGTTTACAGAATGAGTAGCAGCCTCATAGACAGTAGATTGAAATTGACTGCAGAGCTAGTAGACCATTACCATGGTAGTAACCTATTTCATTTCTCACTGATCGCCACTGAACGGGGAAAGTGATATTTAATTGAGTGTACAGACAATGATCAGCCAATAGGAATCATTTTTCAATGAAATGGAATTTAAATTGAATCCTCGACAAGGTGTTGCAGTTGCAGGACAAGATATTGATCACAGGGGAGACATCTCCCAGCACGGCGGCAATGTTCAAATGTTGCGCATCTGGTCAGCGTAGCTCTTAAAGATGGAGCTCCAAAGGGATTCCCCCACTCTATTCCTCCATACAAAATGAGTCACTGGGGGCAAGATGGAGAGCTCTTTCCCTCAACGTGGCACCAGCACTTAGTATCTGTCAGTGGCTAGGCCGCATATCCTCAGGCTCAATTAATCAGAAGCCCACCTTTGGAGAATTGTGCCCTGGCCCGCATTTAAAGGTACCTGCCGCCGTCTGTGCCAGTTGTAACCCTGGCAAGAGACAAGTGGAACAGGTTGGCCTAACTTGGCAGGGGGGCAAGATGGTGTTAATACAGACTTTGGGAGATGATTTCCTTTGAGGGAGATCCAATCCAGTGTCACAGCATGATTTTCAGGAAGTGGCTGAACCTCCAACTGATGGAGTTTCTAATTCAATCTGTTCCAGATCAGCAGGGGGGTCAGTGTAGATGCCAAGAAGTAACCTTCTATCCTGTCCTCTGGTCACTGAGGAAATGTTAGGCCTATTGATTATAGGCAATCAATAAAGGCACGGAGTGCAAAAGCAGGAGTTCAGTTCTCCTTTCCTCTGTTAATCTTTCAGCAATACATTTCCTGTAGGGCTCCACTATTTACTATCCAGTAAAATATTTACTGTACCTGGATTTGGCTGGTGCAGGACAGAAATTGAGTCTCATTAGAGAGAACACCTAGTTATATATCCTCTGATACATTGCTGCCATCTAGTGTTTTTAATCAAGTGCACAGGTTTATGAGCAATACAGGGAGTAAACAAGCTCAAAAGAGCTTTACATGAATTAATAACTGACGTCAAGAAGGACATACATCCTCTCCATACAGCTAGAATTTGAATTAAAAGTGAAGTTTTTTTTTTTTTTTTGTGGTTAAGATGACAAATCAGTGAATCATTTCAATATTATTTTTAATTAGGACTTTAAATTTGTGCTTCCAGGCAGAGACTGTATTCATAAACTGAAGTATGTCCAATCTTAATTAACAATATCTGTGAACTCATTAAATCTAATTTCTTTTTTATAGCAGAAACAAAATTTTTATTTTAGTTTTATTTTCATCCAATCAAGAGATCAGTCAGAGATCCTCTCATATGACCTTGTGGATTCTTTGACAGTGGTCAGCATAAATGGTACTGCAATAATGTAGTGTGTACTCTGAAGACCCAAATCTAACTATTAGTCGACATATTTCATTCTTTAAAATGACGGAATTGTCAGTGTCTTATCGTATCAGCTGTAGTAATTCATGCTAATTCTGTGAGTGACTTCATAACGGGCCAAAATAAACTGGTTTATTGTTTGATGAAAGTGATCTCTGCAAGCAACGACTGTGTGTTAATGGACATCTCTCCCTCTCCCTCTCTCTCTCTCTCTCTCTCCCTCTCTCCCTCTCCTCCTCCAATCATCATTACTATCAATGCATGTTACTAACTAAACTTCTTCCCTGGAGTTTCTGTGCTTTCTCGTCCAGCAGGTTCTCATGGATCGTGGCTGCTGCTGTGGTCTGCTACTGACGTCCACCATATATAGCATTACTGTCATTATTGCTACCATATCTCCATTACAGTTTATAGTTAGTTAATGATTTACAGCTGCTGTGCGTCTGTGTCTCATTCTACCATTCATTGTAATTGTACAATATGTTTGTGTTGATTGTTCTGTACATGTGACATCCATTGCACGTCTGTCCGTCCTGGGAGAGGGATCCCTCCTCTGTGGCTCTTCCTGAGGTTTCTTCCACATTTTTTCCCTGTTAAAGGTTTTTTGTGGGCAAGTTTTTCCTTACTCGAACTGAGGGTCTAAGGACAGAGGGTGTCACTCCCTGTACAGATTGTAAAGCCCTCTGAGGCTAAATGTGTTTTGTCACTTTGGGCTATACAAATCAAATCTGATTTGATTTGATTCTCTCCAGCTTCACTTCAGTTTCAGGAGTCACATGTTCTCCCAGTTAAAATTTCATTCAAATCATATCAATTTCTTACTTATAGTTTTGAACCAGGATGTCGAGCCAAGAGATTAGATCTTGTAGAACACCACGAAAAAGATTGTAGATATGTGGAAACACAATTATATTCATAATCATCAGAGGGTTATGTTAACTGCGGGTTAAATAACTGCCACCAATTTGATAAACACCAACAAGCCACATGAGTTACTTCTGGTCAAACATATATCTAATCACTTTTTGGCTCGCTTTCACACTGCCAGACTCACTATCAACATTGCTTGGATTTTTGGGGGAGCACCAAGATCTTGAGTATAGGTCACTTCAACCTTGCACTGTTTGAGGGTTTTCCATAAAGTCCATATCAGTCCAAGTTGCTGGGAAATGGTTTTTGTACTATTTATTATTAGAAGGTCAGATCTGTCCAGGTGTTCATGTACTCAGTTCATATAAACATGAATAAGGTGTAGGGATATACTAATTCTTCAACAATAGCTCAGATTAAGTAGGCTACAGCTATTATTTCGACCACATAGTTATCGGATTGGACTCTTTGGACACTTGACGATACTGTTTTTTCCCACCATATTCGCTGCAATAAAATTAGGCTTCATAAATCTTTTGTTTGTCATACTGGCTTCCACCCCTTTTCTGCCCTCATGATTTTACAGAGGCTCTTGGGCCTTCAGTGGCAAAGATGAATATGTTCACATTTATTCCAAAACAGCATAGTACAAGACAAAAAGTGCTCTGCTTCTTCAGCAGACTTGGTCATACACCCTCCTGCTTTGGCCAGCTTAACTCCCTTTGGCCACTAAATTAAAGCACTGAAAGAAAATTTCACTTCACCTTAAATCTATTGTAAAACAACACACGGCAATCATGGCAATACGTTTCTTAAATCTCTGTGAACACAGCTATTATCAAACTATATGTCAAACTATATATATATATTTTTTTGGAATCTTACCATCCGTTTCTACAATTTTCACCCTCTTGTAGCAGATACAGTGTGTTATTCATTGGTGTCTTCTGCCAGCTAATCAACTGTGCCTGTAAATCCTGATAAAACTGCCCATCCAGTTCCACCTCTGCACACAGAGAAATACCTAATTGCCACCTCACCTTCTCTTCAACCTCTCTTTTGACTGTTCCAGTCAAACATGTCAGATTAATCCAAAGTATATTGACTTTTATCCTCAAACAGTCGTAATACAAATGTTTTGAGGGTGAAAATTAGTCTTCTGTTTTTGGAAATTTTGATTTGACATCTAAATACAGGAAATGGTCATGGTTTTAGCAGCAATGGTGCTTGAATTCACACAAAATCACAGGCAGCAACATTTTTCCACTTGTTTTTACAGCCATTACAATATTGACCTGTTCTTCTATCTTCTTTGATATTCATCCTCCCCCATGTCTACGTGTTGTTTCTGTTTCTCGTCAGCAGTTTCAGCCCAACCTCCTGCAGTACTGAAAAACATTCACAGATCTAACTCACCTAACTTTTCTTCTGGTTTGCTTTTTATCTGTTGCTCTCCTCCACCTGTCTTTCAAAGTTTTTCCCCGTCTGTCTTTGAGTCCAAGATGCTGGGAATCGTCCTCATCAGGGTTTCTTTCTTCTTCATGTCTGAGGTTTCTCTTATTTTCTCCCTCTCCTGTCTGTGTCTCCTCCCCATCACGTCTTTCTTCTCCCTCCATCTCCTCCATTTGCTCCAACACATTCTTTAGAGCAACTGTTTTATCCTTCTCTTCTTTAATCTCCATCTGTAGTTCACTTGTTCTCTTGCAAAGAGTTTTGAAGTCTTTAGTTCATCAAGAAACTTCTTCAAATGTTCACTTCTTCTCAACCATTTCTCTTGTTTTCTTATACTTCCTTCAGCTCTCCTCCCTCCTCTCTATTGACTCTATCCTTATTTCCCCATAACCATGTTTTTCATTTAGGATTCTTTCTTTACTGATAATGTCTTTGGTTGGCGCATCCTTTTCTTCTATATGTTTAATTTTCCTTCTTGCAGCTGCGCCTCACTTACAGTATAATGTAATTTCACTTTTCCCCAATGTTTCCACTGCAGTGGTGTACTCATTGTCTGTGGTAGTTTATCCTTTGATTGGAACTTCTTCAGTGTTCTACACTGCTCTTTCTGACTCCTTGCATGGTCAGAATTTTTTGTTGATGGCATATCTCATATAGTGTATCATGTGCTGTAGAACTTGTGTAATAATATCACACTGTATATAATTGTTGTATTATAGTTGTAGCGTAATTGTAAATTGTAAATGCTATCATCAGCCATGCTGTGTGAACAACCCAACAGAGTGATGTACAACCAAATAGCTGATTGGATGAGCTACTTAACGTACTCCATTCTTGGTTGTTCTATAAACTATTTAAACTAATTAAATGTATAAACAATTTAATTATGTTTGAGGTGCTTCAAAAGTGTTGTGGATCATGATTTTGATTTAAAAGATCTATGGTTGATTTTTTTTTTACTACAGTTGCAATCAAAAATCAATCAATTAACCCCCATTGAAAATTAGGTTTATTGACAAAATTTAGTTGTTTGCAGTAAGCTAAAATGAAGTGAAACAAGGCCTCTGTAGAATTTTCTAAGGCTTCTTCTGAAACTAAGCTTGGGTGGACTATGAGACTGGACTATGGATTATGAGGTATGCTTAGGATTATTGTCCTGTTGGCAGGTCCAGTGACATCCAAGCTTCAGCTCTGTTTCCTCCTAGTATTTCATGTTACAGTACTTGGATTGAATCCATCTTGCCCTCCACATCATGTAGGTTTCTAGTGCCAGAGGAAGCAAAACAGCCTCACAGCATCACAGAGCCACTGCCATGCTTCACTGTGGGCAGGGAGTTCTATTCAGGAAATTCTTCATTTGTCCTCCTCCAGACATGACACTGAGCCATAAGCATGAAAAGTTCCAATTTTGTTTCATTGCCCCACAGAACAGCTGAATTGCGGTCTCCTTGCCACCAAGTCTTTCGCAGTCATTAGAGTGTATTTGGAATCCAGTGGCAGCCGTTGGTTGCGTCCTCAACCAGGTAATGTGGCCACTGTTCCTTTAACTTTTAACTTGTGAACTATGCTTCAAATTGTATCTCTAGAAACATGCAATGCCTTTCCTATCTTTTTGTATCTTTTTCCATGTTTCTGCAAGTCAATGGTCTCTTCTCTTTAACTTTTTGGACAATTCTCTGGACGTAGTTATAAGATGAATCAAACATCACAGTCAACAAACCCCAGTCCAGGTATTTGGATGAAACCCAAACTCTTTAAACAGGTGTAATTTAAGTATTGCACAAAGATGAAAAAATGTACATTTTACCAATGAACCTAATTTGCAATGGGGCTTGAATAAATTTGATTGTAACTGTAAATGGGCCACCCTTTGATGGTGAACACGGCAAAATTATACCTGTTTAAAATAAACTTACATATATATTGGTATTTTTGAAATGTAATACAACTATACAAATATGGACAGTTGCACACATGATTTGTTATGACTGTATTACTTAATAATCAAACATTGTCTTGTCTATACTGTAGCTCGTCTGACAGCTTCTTGCTCATTCATTTACTCTTTTCTCTTCTTATCTTCCTCACCAACGCATATTCAGTCTTTACGCCTCTCCCATGCTCTGACTCTGCCGATCCATGTCAGGTTGTTCACTTGTCCAGTTCTGGTTTTCCAGTGTCCCAGGCCTAAAATCATCCTCTTTCTGGTGGTCCAAAATACCTGTGGTAAAAACAGTAACACTTCCATGGTGGAAGTGTTGAGCTCACAGTCTGGGAATCCTGGCTAACAAACTGAGCTAACATTAGCTAACAGCCATTCTTCATTGTCCATCCAGAAGAGCAGCCAGAGGAAAACAGACAACAAGTGAATGGAATCACAATGTGCTGCAAAGTTCTGCAGTTACTTCATGATCATCTTTCATGTGCTGCTCTCATTTGATGGCAGTTTTAAAGTGCACTCAAGGATACAAAAACTCATAGTCGTCCTTGGGCCAAAATTCTGTAATAAGTTTCTTAAATCATTTAACGCATGAAAAAATGACTAATGCATTTATTACTTAAAGCACTTGCGCATGATTTGATGACACAAATGAAGTCTAAATATCTAATGAGACTAATGTCACATAGACTCTCATATGTTCATTCATTTAAGTATCGAAATGTACCAAAGAAGAGAAATCCAGAAAGTTCAAGCTATTAGTCACTGAAGTATTAGTCATGTTAGATTATATGGAACAGATCTTGTGTGTAATGTTCGGTGTAATGAGTAAGCAGTGCAATGCTCCTCCAAAATGAAAATGCACAGCATGACTTTGTCGTACATGTCAAGGTTAATAGAAATGCACTGTCACTAAAGAACACTTAGCTACAAGTGCAAATCTCCCAGCAGCTCTCCTTGTCTGTTTACACCTACAAGCTGACAGGCGTACAATCCTCTGTGTGACTGCTCTGGAAATGCACTGCTTCTCTCTGAGTAGCATCTTAGTGTTCAAACTCTGCTCTCAAAGCACCTCCTCTATACTACCAGCCTGACATTCCCATACAGGTAAATACGATCAGCATCTACTCTGATTGCCACTGCCACCAGACACAATTGACAGGCAACGACAAGAAGATTATGCACAAAGCTTCCTGTGATGAGTTCAAAGCCATCTGTTGCGGTGAGGAAAACCTTGGTGGCAAAACTTACAAATATTAAAAATTACAACAGATAGACGGTGGCACACCACTGACAAATTCCCTCCACTCTACCCTTTAACACAAAGAGAGATATCGCAGAATCCTCAGTGATGAGTTCAAGTGAGGGAGCGCCTTTTTAAATGCTCAGAATTCAAAAGGTTCCTCTTCAACACAAATCAGAGCTGTTTGATGTATTTGTAAAAAATATGCAGAGGAACAGAAAACTATTCATGTCATTTACACAACATTTTCAGAGAGAGTTATGCAAATGGAAGAATCACAGCAATGAAACCCAGACATGTAGGAAAACATACATTTAAAGATTTAATTAAGATTCAAATATTTATTGTCAGAGGCACAGATTTTCTCAGAATGTTTCAGTTTACTCTTCTCTCGAGAAAGAAGTACTTCTTTTTTTGAAAGAGTGAAAATATAATTCAATAGGACTAAAAAATTACAGTCCTGTACAAGAAGAGTATAACATGCTGAAAAAATTGAAAGTCTTTCATGTGAAATCTGCAGCGTAACTCGAATATAGATTAAATGTCAGAAAATAATGAAAAACGCCACTCACAGATTCAAGCATACCATAACACCTTCAAACATTTCCTTTTCCTTCCTCCTGTTGTTGGACCAATGATCCAATCCTAAACAAGATAGCGTTTGCTTTATTTAAATCAAATTTCTGACTTTTACTTCAAAAACTATATGTGACTACATGCGCTCTAATCAATCATTTATCAAAAATATACACTTACCAGCCACTTTATTAGGTACACCTTGCTAGTACCGGGTTGGACACCCTTTTGCCTTCAGAACTGCCTTAATCCTTCGTGGCATAGATTCAACAAGGTACTGGAAACATTCTTCAGAGAGTTTGGTCCATACTGACATCATAGCATCATACAGTTGATTTATCGGCTGCGCATCCATGATGTGAATCTCCCGTTCCACCGCATCCCAAAGGTGTTCTATTGGATTGAGATATGGTGACTGTGGAGGCCATTTGAGTACAGTGAACTCATTGTCATGTTCGAGAAACCAGTCTGAGATGATTCAGGCTTTATGATATGGCACGTTATCCTGCTGGAAGTAGCCATCAGAAGATGGGTACACTGTGGTCATAAAGGGATGGTGCTCCTCTGCATACCTTGGTTGTAACTTTCTATCAGCTCGAACCAGTCTGGCCATTCTCCTTTGACCTCTGGCATCAACAAGGCATTTTCGCCCACAGAACTGCCACTCACTGGATATTTTCTCTTTTTCGGACCATTCTCTGTAAACCTTAGAGACAGTTGTGCATGAAAATCCCAGTAGAAGTTAGTTTCTGAAATACTCCAGATCAGACCAGCCCATCTGGCACCAACAACCATGCCACATTCAAAGTCAGTTAAAGTCACGCATTACAGAAGTTCTTGAAATTTCCTGGATTGACAGACTTTCATAATGGATTGTTGTATGTTGTGAGGAGGCAGAGCAGGTCATCCACTAATCAGAAGAATGGCGGTTTGATACCCGGCTCCTCCAGTCAGAGTCAGAGTGTCCTTGGGCAAGATACTGAACCCGATTGCTTCAGAAGATGTGTAAAAGCATATGAATGCTTAGCTCCTAAAAACTGATGAGCAGTTGGCTCATCAGTTTGGCTCAGTTGGCTCAGTTAGAAATACCCTCCTAACCTTCTGGTTCGCTTTGCACTTGTATTCCGCATGCCCTTCCCACCTATCCCATTTCTTTCACCTTTTCTCCTCTCTTTCCTAGGGTCTCTCAAGAGGGTCCATCATGCCCGGGGGCTACAGCGGATTCCCTACCGAAGCTTCCCCACACCGCAGTATCGGTTCCAAGAACTTCATAAGATCGCACTTCATCCGCAATCATTCATTTTGTCAATAAATAATTTTACCGTATCTTGTTGATGGTGTGGTCTGTGCTAGTGAAATATGTACTGTAAAAGCACTTTGAGGGGTTGGAAAGACTAGACAGGATGTACAGTATGCCAACATTATCTCTGAACGACACAACTGATGGTCTCAAACACATTAAGAAGGCAAGATATTAGACTAATTAACGTTTGTGAAGCCACACCTGTTAATTCCTAAATTGCGTGATACTGATTAATGATATATATTCATCAGTATTTCATTTATATCACAGTGCAATTCGTCCAGAAGTGACCCTTTACAATTTGCAAGAAGGTTTTCATAGGCTTGATAAACATGCTTGTATTTTGAATTGATATACTTGAAATATACAATCATATACAAATATACAAATGTATGAAGGTGATGTTAAGACTATTTAAAACAAAAAAGACAAATTTAATGACTTTGCATTGTACAAAGTCACCTTAACAAACAATTACAATTATTCACTTTAAAGTACTTTTTGAATTAAATGTAATGTTACCTCTGTTTTCTTTATTCCCTTTCAAATGATGAAAATAATGAACAGTTTAGTCCACAAAGGTCATAAGCTGTATCATAATTTTTACTGGAATGAATGAATCAGCTGCTCCCATGAATCATACAATAATTTAATTTGTTTTTTTTATTCATTAACACAATTTAATTTGCGTATGTACTAAAGGTTCATCTCATTTGACAGTTTTGGAATTTCAGTTCACTCCTCGTCTCATCTTGTTTCTCCAGCAGCCTCAAGTGGAGTCTCTGTTCTCGCTCTATAACAATGACACGAGCTGGCCCTCAACAGCAACTTTAAACACTATATACATGCCAACTTAAATTAAGCCTCTAGTTATGTAGATAAAAAAAAGCACAACCAGCACATTAACTTTAATAGGTAAAGTTGCATGCATTTAGGAGAATGCATAATTTGCTCAGAAATCTCTCGCGGTCTCAGTCTCGTGGCACAGCAGCACAACAGAAGGTAGAGACGTCTTCAGGTGTGATGTGGGTGATATTTCCGGCTTGGTCGGGGACAGAAAAGGATCTTTTGAGTTTGTCCTTGAGCTTCATTGAGCCAAAAGGGATTATTTAGAGGAGTGTTTTGAACTGGAGGCCCAATGTTTCACTTCAGACTTGAATCAGAGCTACTACTTTAACAATCTACAAAAAAAAACATTGTGTACTGCTTCTACCATAAAAGCACATTTAAAATCACGTTGATGCTACAGTGACTAATCAGGTGAATTGTGTCTCAGACATTGTTATGGTAAGTATGTCTCTTGTTTGTAGTGTGTTTCTTGTATGTGAACCTAGGTGTGCGGTTGCCATTCATGGATTGGACCCCAGCTGAATGTGTGGCCCTAATGGCACCGGATTCAGGAAGCCGAGAGGACAGGGATGGGCGTGGCAACCACAAACCACCATTCGGAGAGACCCAATTGCTGGCACCCAAGGCATTTAAACTCGGAGCGCCAAACTGTCAGGGAGGCTTGTTTTTGTATTTGGCCTTTGGTGGTTGTGAGCTCGCCTCGTTATTAGAAATTGTGATTGTTAACCCGTTCATTGTTTAAAGAGGCTATTTTTTGTTTGTTACAGGTACAGGGCAGGGTTTTAGTTTAAATCATTAGTTAGGGGTGCTGTTTTTGATGTGTGTTTTTGGAATTGAGTATTAAATTAAGTAGTGAGGTTTTTGTTTCTCATTTTGTTTCAACTAGTAGTTGTATAGGCTCTGTTTAGATTTCCCTTTCTGTTATTATTTCTTTGATTTGTTGAACAGCAGCTGCTTGCCCTTTGTTCCTTTAGCTCTTCACCTCCTTTTGGTGAAATGAATTTTCATTTAATAAATACCTTTTATTAAATACCTTGTTTAATAACCTTACCATCTTGGTTATATGTTACTTCCTGATCCTCCTTAAGCTGGCCGTAACAGTGTTTTACTCTGCATCCTGTACACCCGTGCTTGCACTATGTAACTTTGTGCTCCATATCATCACCTGTGAAAAGTACATGACGCTTTATGTCACTTTAAGTCACACACCAACAACAATTTCACAGATTTTAGTGAAACTGGATCATATTTTATGGAGAAAATGTTTTCTGTTTTTTCTTCTTATGTCCTCCGGCTGCTCCAGATCAACTCTCTATCTAACATTAGCTCATTTTGTAAGCCAGGCTGCCCAGACTGTGAGCTCAGAGCACCGGGGAATCGTTGGTGTTTGTACCACAGGCGTTTTGGACCACTGGTCAACAGAGCAGCCTCTACGGACATAATAACGGAGGTGAAAAGCCCGAAGGCAACGTTGATGAAGGAAGCTAAAAAGACGTAAGAGTGACCAAGAAAAAGGCCTCCGGACAAAAGCAAACCTGGGACTGACTTTTAGTCAGTGGTGAGAGCTCGGTGGAATAAAAGGCTGAAAGACAGACGCTGTTGTAACATTAGTTAGCTGTTAAATAAAGTTGTCAACTCGCTAGTTTTGATCATGAATAATGTAATCATAAATACATTCTGAAACTTGGGCCACTAAAATACAAAAATACCAATTCCTACACAGAAATTTGTATGATGCATGTTCTGTCATAATATGAGGGATTCTGTTCTGTGAACTGAAAACCAGTGGTGGGAAATATCTGTTTCCTTTCACATCCAAAATATGAAATCTATAGATGCAATAAGCAGAAATACCAACACATGGGGCCACATTTTTATTTATATTTTATACACTGTGTAATGTTTTTTTCCCCATTTTTTCTACTTTATTTACTTTTGGAAATATGTTGCTAAGGTTGGCTGGTATGTAGCAGCAGTGTGACTGGTGTGTTCTGAAGATTGGCCACTTGATTTTGCCATAGTTAATAAACATAGTAAGAATATTCTGAAGCAAAAGTAAAATTAATAAGTGAATATATACAGGGGAAATCAGTTGAAGAGTAAAAAGGCCTACACATATGAACAACATCTGTGTATCTGCTCACAGTTTGTGGTTGTGTAAACTGCAACCAGCAGAGGTCACCACTGACTCTGATAAGTTTCAGCACATTAAAGGCCTAAAGGCAGGAAAAAGAAACTAATATGTGTCTTACTTGACACAGAGGTAGTGATTAATGATGTGTGCTAATTAATTCAATTCAATTTAATTTATATAGTGCCGAATCATAACCAAAGTTATCTCATGCCACTTTTCATGCAGAACAGGTTTAGAACGTACTCATAATATTATTTACAGAGACCCAACAGTTCCACCGTGAGCAAGCACTCAGCAACGGTGGCGAGGAAACACTTCCTTTTAACAGGCAGAAACCTCGGGCAGAGCACCGCAACCAGTTGAGTTAAAGATAGAGAGGGGCAGATAGAGATAACTAACTAACTAACTATAAACTGTAGTGGAGATATGGTAGCAATAATGACAGTAATAATATATGTAGTGGACGTCGTGCAGGACCACGGCAGCAGCCACGATCCATGAGAACCTGCTGGAGAAGAGAGCACAGAAACTCCGGGGAAGAAGTTTAGTTAGTAACATGCATTAATGAGACAGGTATGTTTACAGATGGTGGTGGTGATGGTGATGGGGAGAGAGAGACAGAAAGAGAGAGAGAGGAGCACAGTGCACCATTTGTCCCCATAGCATAACTAAGGGATGACCAGAGTCAGACCTAGCTATAAGCGCTATTAAAAAGGAAAGTCTTAAGTCTACTCTTGAAGGTGGTGACTGTGTCTGCCTCCTGAACCCAGAAAGGTAGTTTATTCCACAGAAGAGGAGCTTGATAGCTGAAAGCTCTGGCTCCCATTCCAATTTACTGATGAAGAAGTAAAAAATGAATTTGTGTGAATGGGTCATGGTAAAGTATACCTCCCTCTGGTGGCCATATTACAGACCTACAGCTCTTGAGCAGTCTTCCTTTAAGTGAAACAATTTCTACAGTGAGCTTCATTTTTCAGTTCCTTTCTAACAAAAGGAACAAAACATTTTCTGGGAATAACTCATTTATTTATATACAGTAGACAGTATAGACAGTTTATAGTTAGTTCATGATTTGCTGCTGCTGGGCATCTGTGTCTCTCTATCTCTGCTACTCTGCTACTGTAATCATTCTACGCTGTCTCAGCACAGGACAAATTAGTACACACACACACACACACACACACACACACACAGTGTGGCCTGTGCTGATGGGACTACAAAGTTGAATGTTTTTAAATATTAAAAGTAGAATGCTTTTCAATATACATATTATCCACTAGATGTCACTGTAAACATCATCATGTCGTCATGGTGATCATCATGAGCGTCACCTGGACTGTACTTCCAAGGACTATCCACAAGGTGGTGGTGTTTCTCTTTGCTGTTTAATGTCAGCTCCAGCAGCAAACAGAAATCCAGCATGTGATAAAGTTTAGTTTCAAATCTGTCACACAGCCATGGTGGAAGAGTTTATTTATTGGTGTTACACCTGTCTAACACTGTACATGTGATATCAAATCAAATCAAATTTTATTTGTATAGCCCAAAGTCACAAAACACATTTAGTCTCAGAGGGCTTTACAATCTGTACAGGGAGTGACACCCTCTGTCCTTAGACCCTCGGTTCCAGTGAGGAAAAACCTGCCCACAAAAAACCTTTAACAGGGAAAAAATGTGGAAGAAACCTCAGGAAGAGCCACAGAGGAGGGATCCCTCTCCCAGGACGGACAGACGATAAAATGACGGACAGAATGATAAAATGACCTCCCCACGATAATAATATCATTTATAACATACATAATAGAACAACTATCCCTTCAGTTAACATGAAATGTGTCATAACTGTTTTTTCAGCCTCTTCAGGGAACACACTGACATTTGTCTGGTTTGGTTTCATAGATTCATTTTTAAAAATCATTAAATAAACAAATAAACTGGTGTTTGTCTGACATATTTATTACTGAATTTCAGTTCAGATTGTACCAAAGACTTTCAGATGATACAAAACTAAAATATTCAGACATATTCAAATAGTACATTGAAAATATTCAGACAGATCTGAGCCATCCTTAATGTTAGAATTAACACGTGTTTTTCCTCTATGAAGTCCAAAGGGCCTGTTACAGGTCACAGTCTATCTGTGGGCTGACGTGAGGACCTGTTAGAAAGCACGTGGCCCTCGTCTGATCTCGCAGCACGTCCTTGTTTGGCCTCAGCTGCATCAGAGCGCCACTTCTCCCCAGGTTCACCAGAGCAAACAGCACTGCACAAAATGCTTTCCCTTCCAGCTGCTGCTCTGTGCTGTCTGTGTTCAGGTGAGTGTTTCCAGCCAATCAGGAGCCAACAAACTGTATTGCTGCAACACCTGAACATCCTCCACACCAAACTCACCCAGCTCACTGTACCAGTTTCAACCTGTCACTGGATCACCAACTTGGTGACTGACAGGGGGCAGCAGGTGAGGCTTGGGAGCATCACATGCAGCACTCAGACAGCACCAACACCCCTGAGGAGTGTGTGCTCTCCCTACTGCTCTTCTCCCTTTACACCAATGATGTAACAGCCGTCCATCTCATCCAGGACAGTGATGAGTCCACATGCAGACGAGAGGTTGAACATCTGGTTGGTTAGAGCAACCTGGAGCTGAACATGCTCAGGCTGTGGAATCTTTCAGGTTTCTGGGATCCACGATCTCCCAGGACCTAAAGTGGGAGACCATCACACACACTATCATCAAAAAGGCCCAGCAGAGGGTGGACTTCCTGCAGAAGATCAACCTGCCTGAGGAGCTGCTGATCTGGTTTTATTTGCCATTGTTCAGTCTGTTCTCTGTTCATCCATCACTGTTTGGTCTGAAAGGGCCACCAAAAGACATTTTTCTTCATTAATACACAATCTATTCATGCTGTTCATGAATGTGTATATACTGTCATATCCACTGATCTATTGTGCATAAGATAACCGGTTGTACAAACTATATTTACTCCATCATCCTTTGCACTCTGCACCATCACACTATCACCACTACTAGTTCTTTATTCAGTGATTTCATAATGGGTCATTTCTTTTAGTTTGCTGTCTATGTTTGTTAGGTTAACCTCTCTCAGTTGGCTGCACTGTAACTACCTCAACAATTATTGACTCTGAATAATGGCATGACAACATAGCTTCCACTTTGAAATACTATATTTCACAGTTCTTTATGCTGTGAACATTTAAACAGAAACACTAAAACTCCTGGAACATCCAGGTGGGTCGTAGTTGTTGGTCTCTGGGTTCAGTTCCACTTTGTGTTGGTGGAGGGCTCAATGTAAAAAAGGCCTACAGACAGCAAGAGAAAAAAATAACTAGAGAGAGGAAGAGGAGTTGATGAGAGTGTACAGCTGCAGATATGAATCTGTTCTCGGTGGTTATTAGGACTCATAAACACTTCCTTTCCTGCTGCTGTGTGGGTTTCTGCTCTGCACCCTCCTCACCGTTAGCTGCACTTTTTCACATTAATAACACAATGACAGTTACAACCATCAAGTCTGGAAAAAGAATCATTCCAGGAACTTGAGTTTCATTTCAGTGCTCAGTACTCACTGTCTCAGCTTTATTCTGTGTTATTCATCTATGAGAGAAAAAGCACTGAACGTTCATTTTCTATTACTGTACAAGTCACAAAAGTGGAATTAAAGTAGAGGATCACAATATATAGCACAGAATTTAACTGCAAATATGTGAGTATATGTATTTATATTGTTAGGACTTCTATCTATCTAACCTGTGACATAAAAGATACATTTTACAACCAACAACAACACATCAAAATAGACATTTGTGACTGCTGATCAAAGCGATCAATGAGATGAGTTGATGAGAATTGATGTTGAGAAAAGACGAGCAGAAAACAGTCAGTCAGCATGTGTGCAGTTGCTGGACGGTCCCTTGTTTCGGAGGATCATCAGCAGAGAGACTCCACAGCAGTACACCAGACTCTTCACGATCAGCACTGTGTAGAGCAGACAGAACAGCTTCACCCTGCACTGAGACTGGAAAGAAGATGCTGCTGGAGCTGGAAGGTCTGCTGGGTCTCTCTCTGGAGGACAGGAGGCTGCTGGAGCTGGAACCTCTGCAACAGAAAAGGAGGAAAAAAAGTCAGTCCTCTGCTCCTCAGCTCTCTTTGACAGTGTCTCCACATGAAGTTGAATCACTGCTGAACACAGTCACCAAGCCTTCATTACCTTGTTCTATTTGGGCTTCCACTGTGCCCCCCTCGTGCTTGACGTAGCAGCGGTATTTATATGTGCTGTCCTCGTGCTGATGAATCAGCAAGATGGAGACGGTGTGTCCCGACTCTCTGAGCTCCAGCTGCTCTCCATCACCAGGGTGCACCTCCACCAGAGAACCATCCTCCTTTTGTCTTTTCCAGGAGAACTGGACCAGAGGAGGAAACATGGCTGAGGCCACACACAGCAGGGAACTCTTCCCCTCCAGGTGGGCTCTGGATGCTGCTGGGTACACGCTCACCACGGGCTTCACTACCTGCTCATCTGAAGTTTGATGGCAGCAACAAGCAGCACAGACACACAGTGACACATTCAACAGCACATCAGTGCATTCAGTCTGATCCTGGAAACTACATGGACTGTGACCACTAAACTACTCATCAATACAGCACAAAGTTCACTACATATACTGTATTCACCTTCATATCAAACACAGTTATCATGTCATGTCATCACATGTTGGAGAATGACTAAATTCAATTTGCGTCTTTATTTGAATGTTGTTCATTCACTATAATTTCAAATGCATCATTATTATGTAGAATATAATATAAAGATGAAATTTAACATTTTTTCTGTTTGAGGGTTTATATACGTATTATCATAAGTTCCATATTTACCTACACTCAGAATGCAATAGTCATTTTAATGATTACAATATCCATAACATTTTATACATTTAGCAGCAGATACTTTACCCCAGCCACTAAAAAACAAATCAATACATCAATAATTTCATAAATATTTGATCTTTTATACACAATCACAATGATATGTTGGGATTAGTCAAATGGAATAAAGACTGCTGTATAATATAATATGACAAAGGTCAGACTTTATTGATTCTTGACGGGAACTTCACATATAATTTAATATGACCTAATATAATATAATAATCTGAATCTTGTTTGAATTCAAATGTGTGCAGGATCTGACACATAATATTTATCACTGTGTACTTTACAAAATATATTTACTGTTATAGATTTGAAATGACATTAGGCATCATATAATATTTATATCTAGTGTATTAAGATACATATATATATATATATATATATATATATATATATATATATATATATATATATATATATATATATATATATATATATATGTGTGTGTGTGTGTGTGTGTGTGTGTGTGTGTGTGTGTGTGTGTGTGTGTGTATGTATGTATGTATGTATGTATAATTTATATAAACCTACAGTATGCATAAATTCTATTTATCGTAATATCATATTCGGTATGTGTTTGCCTTCATGTATAAATATATCTTCCACTAAAAGACATATGTACCATCATATAAAATACAGTTGTGATGAGGTCAATGTGACATTTCAAATTATTTATTAATCATCCTTCATATATATATATATATATATATATACATACATATATACATACATATACATACATATACATACATATATACACACACACACACACACACACACACACACACACATATATATATATATATATATATATACACATAAAGAAGAACTTCAGTTGTGCAGTGTGAGATTTAAACATCTTTTCATGAATTATGAACCTTTTTTATGGAACAAAAGCTGCATGGCTGCAAGAAGTCTCTACAAATGATGAAAAACTAACATGTAAAGCTTGAAGCAGCAGAAACTCATTAAAAACACATTTTAACATGTTGAAGGAAAACTGAAGGAAAAATTATTCTTACCTGTTACATACAGTTTAGTTCCAGAGCCAAAGATGAAGTACAACTTATCTCCCACATTGAAAAAGACTGATACAAAAACCTGTGTGCTGTTGAATGTGTCAGCTGAGGTGAACGAGTCCAAATGAACACAAAACAGTCCTTTCATGAAGTTAAAGCATGAACTGAATCAAGTCCAAATCAGTCCACAATAAGTGACTCCAACACCTTTGCAGACACTCTGAACACTTTCTAAACGCTTTGACATCCATAATGAGTCTGCTGTCTGTGAGGAGCTGCTGAGTGCCTTTCCCTTTCATCAACCTGCTCATCCCTCCTTCACACAGGAGGCAAGGCACCAGGGCCAGATGGCATCCCAGCAGAGGACAGTCACAGAGAATGAGTTGTGAAAAAAGCAGAGTGTCTCTGGGAGGTCAGTTTTTGTCTCACTTTAGCCTGAGAGACCCCTGTACAGGGGGCTGCGTGAGATGCGTGCACAGTACAGACGATCAATCTGTCTGATAGGAAGCACCAATGCTAACATGTAGCACACCAAACTGACGACGAGAAACTCAGCTTAAAGCCTCTACCAAGCATTGTGATGTGTCAGTCATGAACATTTCATTCAATATGAGCAAATCGTTTTTATGACTCCAGAGTAATGAGTCGTCTCAGTGAGCGATCCGTTCATTTTCATGCATTTCCTTTTTATTTAGTTTTTTTTGTATTGTCATAATAATGGATCATGTGTAAAATGAGGCTGTTTGTAATGTATGATTTGTGCATGAGGGTGATTCATCACTATTTCACTTTAATAAAGATGGCGGCCTGCATGTGATTCTTGTCCTCATCATTGAAGCATGGAGGCGCTATGTCTTAAACACAGCTAGGTGTCAAGTCACGGAGTACAAATACTTTGTTACCTTACTTGAGTAGAATTTTTGGGTATCTATACTTCACTGGAGTAATTATTTTTCAGCCGACTTTTTACCTCTACTTTCTGCTCCTTACATTTTTAATACAGCCTCGGTACTCATTCAGACTTGAAGAGGCGACTTATGAGATCAATGTAGATCGGAGGAGAACAAAAAAGTGTTGCTGATGGCTGTTTTTATTGTCACACTCTACAGCCAATGGTATCGTTTACAGCGTGTGCGCTCCTGACCAATGACAGTGTAGTGACCCACAGAGGGCGGGATCTAAACACGGAGCATCGGCACTAAGGTTTAGCTGATTAGCTAGCATGGACTCGTCGTGACTGCGTCACAGAGCTGTGACGTCATTTTGAGACTCAGTTTGTAAAGTCTAGTCAACACCTGAGAACTGTCATCATGTCTGAAAGAAAACATAGTCGCAAATTTCAGATTTACAAAGAAACTGAAGAAGACGAATGACTGAGCAGCAGCAAGACGTGAGTTCTTCGGCAGATGCTAGCTTGAGGACAACCAACACCACCGCTGCACCTGCGGGGACTGCTGCCAGTGAAAGCCCGCCAACAGCCGGGCCTGGGGTGACCATACAGGACGAGCCGACAGAGGCTGGAGATGGGGTTAACGACAGCTCAGAGGCCGCTGGTGACGGTGACTCCACCTGCCTCTCTCTCCCGGCTAACTGGACCAGCCAGCAGAGAGAATGGAAGTCCCACAAAACCTGGCCGTTTGTTAAGGATGGAAACTCGGGATGCACAATTTGCAGAGCCACAAAACCTCTTCTGCTTTCTGAAAAGCTAATTGGCACGCACTCATCAGAAGAGTGGATTAATGGAGATGTAAGCAGTCACACACAAAAAGGGCTGTGTGTGTAAAAAAGTCTCTAAACATCGCGATAGCATAGCACACAAAAGGACTGATGACGTCACAGAAACCAAGCAAAAGGAGATTCTGCCAAACAGAGTACTTGAGATAAATAAGTATCCAAGTAAATCCAACTAACCCCCCCCCTCAAAAACAAGCTGCAGTATAGACAAACGCATACACACAGGGATGATTTGATTTTCTTATAAATTGTTCATTTTGTTAGTTAGATTTTCCCATAATTGTATTATTTGAATTGTTTGGCGTTCATTTAAAAGGAATTGTGTGTTTTCTTGCATCCTTGTCTGTTTGTTTGTGTGTCTGTGACCATCACCTGTAGAGCTCAACTCAGTGTGGTCTCTTGGAGGAAGCTCACAGCTAGCTGTCCGTGTATTATTACTTTGGTTTTTAAAGGGTTAAATGAAATATATGTTTGTATTTGAAATCACGTCTGTCTAGTGTCATTTTTGAACCTGTGACCTTTAGACTCTCTAGGTGGAGTTCCTGGGGTTTAAGTCCCTGCAGGTGGAGCTGTCAGGATCTACTACTGCTGCCTTCTTAGGCATAATGGATAGCTTGCTGTTGACGTTCCAGCTGACATAAACAGACATCTGTGTCTCCAGACTAGAGTATGTTGACAATGACACCTTTCTTGGTAAAAACATTCTCTTTGTCTCATTTGTGGCATGTAGTATTTGTGGTGTTATCTTGAGGTTTAAAGTCTGTCCACCAGCACGAGTTGGACAGAATGTGAGACCGACTCAGGCACTTCTGATGTACTGAGAGTGTCTCTAATTCTCCTTGATAAAGCAACAATAACTAATACAGCATAAGACATCAGAGGCTCCTGAACACTTTCTTCTCTCCTGATGTCGTAATACTTTGTGAAGTTTAATACTAATAACAATAATGAGAAAGGTAAATGGCACATGTGGTGGTTCGCCTGGACACACCTGTGTTAAAACACCTGTAAAACTGCTCAGGTTTACTTTTTTAGCATCTCCTTTTGCACAGTTACTCATCAGATATCACTTTACTAATTCCTCATTTGTTTACAGCTACAGTGTTACAGTGTTCAAGGTGAATTTACTCTGACACAGTGACACATATCTTGATTCTTCATTTCTGCAGTAATCTCACATGTCTTAGCTTTCTTTAGAGACCAAGATTATACACACAGCCCTTGTAGTTGTGAAGATATACTCCACTTATTTTGGGGAAGTCATTTGGGACAGGAGGCAGGAAGAATAGGCCTTGTGTGGAAGAGGTTAGCTACTTGTTATTCCAGTTCCTCTTGTAGAATTGAACTGATGTTAGAGCTCTGGGACGACTCCTTTAATGTTACTAACGTCAGCATTTTGCACACGGTAACAACATAAGTTGAGCTCCTCAGACAAAGTACCAACTTAACGTTAGCGTTAGCCCCTGATGGTTTGATTTTCTCAGACTAATATTGTCATGACCACAACATAACTGATGTTTTGGATTTGTTTTGGAACATGAGACTAATTGATGAGACAGTGGTGTGGACACTGAGCAGTAATGTCACTTTTGTAGCAGTCAGATTACATTCATTCTCTCTGTATCCTCACGCTAAAGTGGACTGGAAATCCACATTCTACATTTTAAAGCTGATGTTTCTAAAAATGTCTTCATTTATCCAAACAGACATTCAAAGATAAACAGCTGGTGAAATAAACAAAGTGACAATATACATTGATTGCTGTGGTTTATTTTTTCTGTTGTACAGACTACATCATGAATACATCGGTGACCCGTCCAAAGAAAGCCAAGGCTCTCGTTTACTCCAAAACTGTTGTTAGGCAGCGCTAGCATCCTCTCTGTGGAAAGACTGGAGATCACTGCTGAAGTGAGGAGAAGAAGACGGGGATGCAGAGCTGGATCTAAGCGACAGTACAAACCATACGTACCATCTATTAACATGGGGAATGTAAGATCTCTCCACAATGAGATGGAGGAGCTAATGGCACTAAGCAGGCTACAGAGGGAATATTGATAATGGAGCACCATGTTCCTCACAGAGACGGAGCTGAATGAACTCACTTCAGACTAGCTGGAAACTCTGGACGACTTTCAACTTGTGAGAGTGGACAGCTGAAGACAGACAGGAAAGCAGAGAGAGACACAGCAAAGGAAACGTCTGTGGACCACAGGACGCAGTCAGAACCGGGTCACTGCAGGAAGGACTCAGCCTTTTGAGATGTGGAGAGCCCACTGTACCAGCTGAGCCACCAGGACACCTCTATTTATTTATTGATTGATTTGTTCATTCATTTGAGTATTTTATTATCCAGCTTGTATTTTGTGAGCTGTTGTAACAAGTGAATTTCCCAGTGGGGAATAAATAAAGTCGATCTTATTTTCCTGCATTTATAGTAACAATCAGATGTTATGATGAAGGCCTGAGAGTCTGGTTTTGGTTTAGGTGTCTTGAAAGTCCTTGAAAAGTGCTTGAATTTTCGTCTTAAAAAGCTGTATGCTGCTAGAAGGACAAAATCCTGAGCTGATGTGTTCTTTTTAAAAATGTAATAAAGTGAAATTTCCTGTTGAAATCTACTGAAAGGTGTTAAACGTGTTCAAGTGCTGCTGGAAGTGTTTTCATTCAGAGCAGATTAGTATTGTGATGGAGGGATGGACTTTATTCCAGCAGCAGAACAAAGAGGACATTTTAATCTTTAGCTCAAATCTTTTCTTTACAATGTGTTGTTATATTCTACAAAATGTAAAAATGATATATGTTTGTTATTTTACTCTTTCATCTAGATTGTGTTAGTGTGTGTTTGTATCTGATCAGAATATGAATCCACATAATATGAAATAAATCCCTCAGTTCAGCATGTTTGTGACTCTGGCTGAGATGGAGATGAAATATGTGAACCTGGGCTGTGGTTTACTGCTCTCTTCCTGTCACAAACACTGTTTGACATCTGTTCATCTGTTGGTTTTTGTACAGGCTGCACGCATCATTTCTCACTGTGGAGATCATTCTTTGCTTTCTTTGCACAGTGGCAGTAGTAGGAGGCTGAATGAGAGAGTTTAACTTTGTGGATCTTCAACTCACTGACGTTCTGTTTTCTCTCAACTGTGAAATCATCTTTCTGAGGATGATTCTTATTTGAACCTATTTTACCATCATTCATGTTAATACCAAGAATCACACTGAATGTTTCTTTCTTCTGTGACCAGAATACATAACCAGTGTTGTCACACTGGTGTGTTTGTCCACAGCTGAAAGAGACTTCTTCACCAACTCTCCTGGTCAATGTTAAATCATCCTGAATCAGCTCTGCTGCCATGGCAACCAGCGCTGTAGAGAGGCAGACAGACAGATGAAGGTTAGTGTGATAGTGTTTGTTAAAGGTTGAGTTTGTTGGCTCCTGATTGGCTGGAAACACTCACCTGAACACAGACAGCACAGAGCAGCAGCTGGAAGGAAAAGCATTTTGTGCAGTGCTGTTTGCTCTGGTGAACCTGGGGAGAAGTGGCGCTCTGATGCAGCTGAGGCCAAACAAGGACGTGCTGCGAGATCAGACGAGGGCCACGTGCTTTCTAACAGGTCCTCACAGCTCCCATCAGCCCCTGCTTCTGATTGACAGCTCAGCTGAAGCTGTTGTGCGGTTTGCCATCGCTAAAAACACAATGTGGGTCAGGACGATGCAGGAATAGAAAAAAACCTTCATGTTAGCACAAACACATTCAGGTTGCTGCTGAATTTAGTAACACAGACTGTTATCTGTTGTTTAACAGCTGTGATGAAAATACAAAAGTACAAATCCACAAAACTCCTCAACTGTGATTTGAAGCCTGAAACATTTCTGTCATTTCATTTCATCATTTCATTTCTATGACACATCAAAGCTTTTCCACACACTGTATCACATCTTTATTTGGATTCTGTTGTTCAGTCTCTTCATTAAAGCTACATGATCTTTGACTGAGCAACATCTTCAAACACAAGACTCCATCAAATGGAAACATTTCTACATGTCTGCTGCATCATGTCAGACACATTTCCTTCAAATCCAGTCCAACAGATTTGGTATGTTCCTAAACTTTGATCACTAGAATGTCAAATAAAGTTCAGAGGGTTAGTTTGTAAAGACGAAGCCACCAGAGGCTTCAGAAGAGTTGAAATCCAGGTGTGCTCCTTACATCTGAAGCAGTGGTTATGGTGCTGTTCCCTGGAAGGAGCTCATGGCTCTGCTCTTTACTTCCTGCATGTAGAGCTCAGTCACAATGGGAGACACTGGTGAAGCCACCACAGCTGTGCTTCTGCCTGTAAAAACCCTCCTTGTGTTTGAAATAGGTGATATAATATCAAACTTTTAGAATAAAATGGATATAATATATTATAAATGATCTTTATGTTGTTGATAGCTTTTCTTCCCTTCAAGCTCTCACTTTAAACCTGTAGTTATCACCTCATGCTACAGTTTATATGGTGACACTTGTATCTGTTCTGTGCTGCTGTGAAGAATCAAACCTTCACACTGCTGCCCTCTAGTGTCTGCAACAACACACTGTTTCAAACTGCGCTGCTGCTTTTACGACTACAACTGTTCCTGCTACTACTAATAGTTCACTCTGATGTTGTTGTGTTCATCACTTGCATTTTGTTTTTCTCTTTTGAGTTCAGATTTTATATTTTGAAATCACACAGTCATTGAGAGTTACTGTTACTTGATCAAATCTTTGTGTGGAGAACAGAGCCCTGAGGTACTCCATATTTCACATCACAACATGTTCATGTTGTATTATTATAGGAAACACACTGCTAAGATCAGATTCAACTGTATTGATCCACAGAGGTGAAATTCAAGTGTTGCAGCAGCACAAGAGCAGAGATAAGTACAGATACACAGAGAAAGTCTAAACAAGAAATCATGAGTCTAATCATATTTGTCTGTATTCATGTAGAAATATGATGCTGTACAAAGCTGGCTGCTCACAGTGATTGCTATAGTCTCTGGTCTCCACTGCTGTTGTACAGTCTGATGGCAGTGGGCACAAATGATCTCCATTGTCTCCACTGAAGATGCTACAGCTCCTCTGCTTAACCTTCATTTGAAACATCTTGAAGAAAACTCCGGCCAAGCTGCTATTTGTGGATTTCTTGTCTGACACAATCCAAGCCCACATTTTGACAGACAAACTCATGAAGAACTTTGTTTCAGATTTGAATGTTTTGAGCTGGATCCTTGTGTTTTCTTACAAACTGAACTTAGAGAGTGAAGGTGAATGGATGCATGTTGGGGGAATTGTCATTATCCACAGGGTTCCCTCAGGGCTGCATCCTTTCACCTCTCCTCCATATTCTGTATAGTGACATCTGCCAGAGCCAACACCACAACAGTATCAAACTTTAGTGAAGTAATACTTTACCCATTGAGTGATTAATCAAGTCAAATCTTCTTCTATAAACCAGATATTTCTTCATCTTCTTTTCCAGCTACAGCAGCTGCAGAAGGAACTGAGACTAAATGGATTGTAGAAGACAAAACTGTTGTGAATCATATTAACTTATATTAGGAAACACAATCTGTCTCAGCACAGGACAAAGACGTACACAGACAATTTTTATGTAGCCTTTACTGCATATATACTGCTATGCATATATTCCTATATCCCTTCATGACCTTAGTGCATTGACATAAATGACAGGATGTCAATGATTTCATGAAGTGGATTGAACATTTTATCACATTATGTTGATGAAATGAAATGACTTTGTCCATCACAGTGTCTCACTATCTGTACATGTTCTCTTACAATCACATGTTCTCATGTGAGTGTGAGAAGTCCACCAGTATCCAGATGATTCATGGTTCTACAGATTGTTTATGTTATGAAATGTTATTAGGGTTATTTATTTGTATTTATTTTTATTTTCTTAGTTATTTGTGTTGTGGTTCAGTTTATTCAGCTGAGAATGAATAAGTTAATGTTGATGTTGTCTCTCAGGCTGCAGGATTCATTTAGACAGTAGTAACTTAGTAACATGATAGGATGCACTGCACGGTTTCGCCACCAGAGAGAGCAACTAATCTGGTTCTGGGATGTTGTGGTGGGTTGCTATGGTAATGGAAGCAAGTGACAGGATGGACTTTGGACAAGTGGTAGAAAATTGTAGATAGGCAGCCCTGACTATAAATTAAAACATTTTCACTGTGTTAAAATAAATTATTTTCAAGTGAACTACATCCCAGCATCCGTCTGTGTTTCTGGCTGCAACATGAGGAACCAACCTGGAACTGTTGATGAGAGAAGGCCTGGTCATGACCTTTGACCTCAGCCTTGTTCTGGATCACAGCTGTTCAGATTTTCAAAGACAGAAATAAACTTTCTTAATCAATGCACAGACAAACAAAACACCCCAAAATCAAACCAAATGTTCATTTCAACAAATAAACTCAGAAAGAAAATCTCAGTATCAAGTAAAAAATGTCAAAGTCAGTCAGAGCATTTCCACAGAGAGCCACTTTGCATCAGCAGCTCCATGCTCCAGTGCTCTGGGAGACTTTATAGTCCTGAGAGTTGAACACTGGATGACTGACAGCTGTCTTTCATGACAACAGAAGCCACAGAAATCCTCCTCATCAAAAACATGACTTTGATCTCCGTCCTCATCTGGACTCTCCTCTGCTGCTGCTTCACAGGTAAAGTCCAGAGAATCAAACTCCTCTCCTCTATGAACATCCGTCCCTCTGAAATGAAGCCCACAAAACCATGACGCTGCTTTATGTTTTTGTGTCTGTATCCTCAGAGTCCAGAGGCCAGTACACAGTGACTCAGCCTGGAGCAGTGAGCTCTGCTCTGGGAGGCTCCGTCACCATCAACTGTAGGACCAGTCAGAAGGTTCATGTTCATAACAATTACCACCGTTTAGCCTGGTACCAACAGAGAGATGGAGAAACTTCAACTGTTCATTAATAGTGCTACTTATCGACAACCAGGGATTCCAGATGGTTTTACAGGCAGTGGATCAAACTCTGACTTCACTCTGAACATCAGTGGAGCTCAGGAAAACATCAGAGCAAAATTCAAAGAAGAAAGGCAGAAAGGCTTCATTCTGCTCTTGTGGTGAAAAGTGTGACATTCATCCAGCTCTATCGGTCTACCTTACAGCAAGCCGTCTATACTGAGGCAGATATGGTCATTCACTCCTCGTGGATATGAGAGCGCTCTGCCAGGCTGTAGACTGCAGCAGCATAAAATAAAAATATGATCCATAATGTCACAAAACACTGCTCAATTTCTACTGAACATAAAAAGGAAAAAACATACTCATGTCACTAAAGGACAGGAGGTCAGAGGTCAGGTCTATGCTGTTTTTAGACATTTCCCTGTTGATGAGGATGCCAATCTGCCACGTGGTGCTCAGTCCTCTGAAACAGACGGAAATGCAGAGCGATGAGATGACAAAGTAAAAGACATATAACCACCAAATTAACAACCCACACAGAAAGAACCTATATGAGGATATATGCACATATATGAAACCTATATGCAGAATATCTGTGGATATATGCTGCATATACATCATATATGTGTATATATGATAATATATATGCTGTATGCCGTATATATGCCACATATATGCTGCCTATAGGCCAAAGTCAGGTGCATATACACCGTTCACAAAAAGTTAGGGATATTCAACTTTTGGGTAAAATTTATGGAACATACAGTGATATTATATCATGAAAGTAGGGCATTTAAAAAGAAGCATGCAATGGTAATTTCATCATCTCAAACTATTTACTGAAACAAAAGCGGTGGGTATACTTTTACTTTTTGTGTATGTGCATATACAGGGCATATAGGTCTCCTATAGTGCTTCTTTATATCCACATACAAGCCCTATATGTACATATAAGGCATGTCTCCTATATAAATGATGGTTATTGTAAAGTGTTACCTAGGTACTTATATAGGTGAACACATAGGTACAGCCATGGCTCAGTGGTAGAGCGGGTCGTCCAATAACACAAAGGTTTGTGGTTTGATTCCTGCTCTCACTGCTTGAAGATTGGAAAGGCCTTGTCACTTGAACAAGCTTTGAACCATATTATGAATTAATAACAACAAACATCAAAATCTGGTCTGCACATCTATAAAACAATCAGCATGCTACTATTACATTTACTTTCAGCCGTCATTAAATCATCTGAAAAGGCTCAAAGCATGAAGGTAGAGGATGAATGTTTTATCAGGAAAACAGGGGTACATGTTTAAAACAGAAAACTAATAAACATGTGAGTATGTTGGATATATGAAAGTCCATATTTTCATCTTTGAGCAGCTGAATACATACCCGTTCAGTCTCCTCCTTCAAGATGGTCAACGTGGAGGGTCACACACTGAAGCTGGTGTTTTGCTGGGGGTAAGCAGGGGTGATGATGGGCATCAAGTCCAATCGATCACTTCAGTTGACCTGGAAATGCAGAAGAACACAACATGTTCAGTTTGCTTGTGCTTTTATGTAAATTTATGTAATAATGAATTGACTGATAAAATTCTGTATGTGTGGCCTAGAATCCTAATCCAAATCCTGCAGAGGATTCCAAAACAGGAGTTTATAGCTGCAGTCCTGAACTTTCTTCAGAAGAATGGGGACTGGCCAGTCCCTGACACAAAACACAAGATTTTTAGATCGACTGATCCTCATTTGCAATTTTTACAAAGCATTCACAAGCAGCTACATTTTCACAACTGATATAAATGTACATTACACACCACAACTGGTGCTGACAACTCACCATCTGGCGTACACCCAGAAGAACTTCTTCACCAGGGTGGACGGGGCAGCATTTGGGTACAGCTGGCAGATCCTGGCCACCATTACGGTCCACGATACACTGTCCAAGAACCCCAGTGAGTTAGAAGAAATGTTACGTGCTGAAGGGAAATAAGAGAATGAGAGAAACAATTAAGATCTCCAGTTCATGATGTGAAAATAAACAACAGCCTGTCCTATATTGATTTAGCCCAATTAAATATCACATCTCTGAAATATAATATAAGTATAATATTGCTTATTTTACATTAAGATTAATACAAACATTCAAATCAATCATCCACCTGTTCACAGTCTCTTGAGTGACTAACAAGCATGACTACTTGTGTGTGTGTTCACTCACTTTTGGCCCACAGCTTGATGGCTCTCAAAACCATCTGAAAGTTCTCCACGTCGGGACCTTGACGGAGGATCTCCTCTGAAACTCTGTAGCCTACAAAAAACAGTCACGTTAAAAGGGTCAAACACAAACACAGACACTTCCACAGCTCACTGGAAAGGATCATGTCACGGATTCCTGGCATGTCCAGGCTGATACAGTCAGTCACCCCATAATGTTTGCAGGGTGCTGGGTCTGATGGAGCTTGGCTCTTAATTGGACTGATAAAAAGGACATTTGCATGTTAGTGAATTTGTCATGAAGACATAAATACACACACAGCCACATGAAGACACCTTGGTAGGAAGGAGAAAGTGTAAATATAAGGTGACTTAAGCTCCCACTGTGCTGAGAAATCTGAGTACATGACTTCCATCAGAAAGTCTCCATACTAGTAAAGATGTGAACACAGAGACAGTAAAGAGTGTTCATTACAGACAGTGATCAGACAGAAGAAACTTGAGACTCACGCAGACATGGTAGTGACGTTAGCGTTGGTTCTTTGTGGTTTGAAATCACTCCGAAATATTTTTCTTCTCTCTTCTATCACAAGGTGAGTCCTGTCCACTCTCTGAAGCTCTCACTGTGTGTGTGTCACTTATATCTCCTCCGTTTGGAACGAGCGCCACTATGACTTCTATTCTGGAGTCCGAACCGAACCAATGGGTTCGAGCCCACAGGCAAATGTCACGTGACGCGGCACCGTGCGGCTTTTATCGTTTCAGTCCAAACAGATGTGGTTTTGATTCGACTTGTGCTTTTAGTGAAAGACATGAACACTAAAACATCAGTCCGTGTGTTCGGCACTGCACCCATTATATTATTATTATATTCATATTTTGGAGTGTAATGATGAACTCTGACTAAACTAACAGGAGATCTGACCGTAAATGATCACGTTATAACGGCATCATTTGGGTTGTGTTCCAGGATGTTTCCACTGCCCCCAACCGGTCAACAAAGAGAGTGAAGTACAAGGCCGTGGAGTGTTTAGATTGCTGCTTTTAAGCTGAACAGCAGAGACAAGATGACGTTATAATATCAAACTGAAACCAGTCCAATGGAGCTGCATGTCATGTGTGATTTTAAGAGGAGTATCGATCCAAACCATAAAAATTCAATTCAATTATATGAAATCAACAGTGCTGGATAGTGACTCAGTAAATCTCCATATGTTTTACATATACATGTACAATTTCTGAAGGGCCAAACGGTGATGCTCTGTGGCCCACGAAATTGTGGATGTTGTAATGTTTTGGGTGGGTGTGGACACATGGAGAGATGATTTCTTCATCACAGATACCAATGCTTCTTTTCTAACAATTTTTGCAAGAGCTTGGTTTGTACAATTCATTTTACCGGTCTTTGGAAGAAGCAGGAATACACTGAAAACTCATGGATACACAAGGAGAACATGCAAACTCCACACAGACAGGCCCTGCTGGCTGGTGGGTTCAAACTAAGCCAGAGCACAATAAGTAAAATCACTAACTAAAGGTCTTCATTAAATCATTATGAATTTTAATTATGACCAATCTAACCATCTTAAAATATGTTGACAGTTTTTTAAATGTGTCATATAATGAATCTGAGTTTGAGTGTTTAATGTTAAATCTTCTGTCTAGATGTTCTGTTAATAATTACAAACCTGCACAGTCAATAAAAAATAAAATAATAAGATCAATGGTCAGTTTACACAACATAACCATATCAGTTAAGTTGTACAATGTAAAAACAGGTAAAGTCTACATGATTCAGATTAAGACATACAATACAGAACATAAATATAACAAAATGTGAATGAAATCATTCAAATCATAAAACTCATATTTTAATACACTTGTACTTCACTTCACTACATTACCGTAACACATGTTCAGTATATATAATATTGTAGTTTTAATTGGCTTAGCTGGCTAATGGTAGCTAACTTTAGCTTCCTTGCTGATGTGCATTAAATGCTAACTGTGAAAACACAAAGGCAGAATACAGAATTTGTAAAAGTCACGCTGTCATACTGAGCAGGGTCCACAAACAACCTTTCACAGACACATGAGAACTGTGCAAACAACAGTCAATAGCTGTCTGCTTTTTATTTCTATGCTTAAGTTTATATAGATGATTCTATCTGCTGTAAATGCTATGAAACAATTGGCTACAGCAATTCATTGATATTAGAATAGTTTTGAACCCTTCAGTACAAAGTTTGAATTGAGTAATTTAAGTGATATATGCACACACATATAAATCATAAGTAAAAACAGTGCTAAATCTGGCTGAATTATAAAAGCTATAAGTGGTAAAATGAAGAGCTGTTTGAGAGCTGAAAGAGCCGACTCTTCTTGGTGAGCTGAGGCAAATGATCTGGCTCACTAAAAAGAAGCAGAATTCCCATCACTACGCTGCACTGTAACAAACAGGAATACTGACTCAATGCTGAGGATGTTGTTGTGATGCATCAACAATTATTTACTCCTCCTTACTTCTTTCTGCTGTGAACTTCACTAACTGCTCCCAGGGCACCGCTCTGTGTGGCTGCTCATCACTCTGCACCATCTCTACACATTCTCTGAGCCCTTTGTGTGTCTGTGGGTGAATTACATGTAAAGAAATTGAGTGAAAAAAAAGAATTTCACCTCATCAATAAAGTTTCTATTCAATTCTTCAAAGCCAGTTCAACAAATCCAGACATGAACCACTGAGGCATCAGATCAGAAAACACTCATATGTATTGTTTTAGAGGACACTGACAAAGAAGTCTGTTGTCATTTTTGTATGAGGACTTGTTGGCTCTCATCAACACCCAGTGTAAACTGTAAAGTGAATGTTTGATCACTGAAATCCTCATAAAGAAACTCCATGCATGTGAAGTCCAGGTGGGTCGTAGTTGTTGGTCTCTGGGTTCAGTTCCACTTTGTGTTGGTGGAGGGCTCAATGTAAAAAAGGCC
Source organism: Nibea coibor (assembly GCA_023373845.1). Taxonomy (NCBI): domain Eukaryota; kingdom Metazoa; phylum Chordata; class Actinopteri; family Sciaenidae; genus Nibea; species Nibea coibor. The sequence goes on from CM041739.1 coordinate 23,143,004, forward strand.
TACAGACAGCAAGAGAAAAAAATAACTAGAGAGAGGAAGAGGAGTTGATGAGAGTGTACAGCTGCAGATATGAATCTGTTCTCAGTGGTTATTAGGACTCATAAACACTTCCTTTCCTGCTGCTGTGTGGGTTTCTGCTCTGCACCCTCCTCACCGTTAGCTGCACTTTTTCACATTAATAACACAATGACAGTTACAACCATCAAGTCTGGAAAAAGAATCATTCCAGGAACTTGAGTTTCATTTCAGTGCTCAGTACTCACTGTCTCAGCTTTATTCTGTGTTATTCATCTGTGAGAGAAACAGCTCAAATCCTGAACTCAGAGCTGAGAAGCTGAAATAACAGAAGATGTGTTCAACCTGCTGCAGTCTGCTCTGATCCCACTTTATTACCTCACACTCATTCTAACACACAAAGTTTGTTTTTAGAATTCATTTTGATTGATTCAGTAAAGGTGACAGTTTAATGACAGTTTCTCCAGCCTGACACCAACTTGGAACATAATACAACATAATAGGACGTGTGAAAGGATCAGAATGTGCAGACATTATTAACATCAGTACAAAGACAATTTCTAACTCATCTGTTCATTTTTCTAAATTAGTCTAAATTATAATCACTTATCACTTGAGTGAAGTGATTAATTTTTCACAATAACTTTTGTTTTTCTTAATGAAGCATTTTGTGATTCTGTTTTGAAATGTGTCACATAAGTATGAGTCTTGATTTAGCAATATTATAAAAAATTAACACATCATTTTGCCAGCGAAAGTCAGTCTGACTGATGGAGCTGCTGTGTCATCATTTTATAGCAGTTTTAGCTTCAAAGCAGCTCGCTCTGCTCTTTGTTCATGTATGTAAACAGTGTCATCAGCGTAGAGCTTTACATCCACACTGAAACAATAATAAAAGGGGGTCTGCAGAATTACTGTACAAGTCACAATTAAAAGTGGAATTAAAGTAGAGGATCACAATAAAAGTATAGCACAGAATTTAACTGCAAATATGTGAGTATATGTATTTATATTGTTAGGAGGACTTATCTAACCTGTGACATAAAAGATACATTTTACAACCAACAACAACACATCAAAATGGACATTTGTGACTGCTGATCAAAGCAATCAATGAGATGAGTTGATGAGAATTGATGTTGAGAAAAGGCGAGCAGAAGACAGTCAGTCAGCATGTGTGCAGTTGGTGGACGGTCCCTTGCTTCTGAGGATCATCAGCAGAGAGAGTCCACAGCAGTACACCAGACTCTTCACGATCAGCACTGTGTAGAGCAGACAGAACAGCTTCACCCTGCACTGAGACTGGAAGAACACTGAGACAGACAGATAAATAAACAGAAAGACAGACAGACAGACAGGTCAGTTTTCTGGTCACAGTTATGCTGTTGGACACTAACAGAATCAGAGTGTATGTTTAAATCATTCAATGATGAGCACAAAGTGAACAGACTGATATGCAGCCACAACTGCAGCAGAACATTGGAGTTATCCATGCAGAAAGGCAGCAGGTGATCTTACAGTCAGCTTGCTGCAGAGCTGGAAGGTCTGCTGGCTCTCTCTCTGGAGGACAGGAGGCTGCTGGAGCTGGAACCTCTGCAACAGAAAAGGAGGAAAAAAAAGTCAGTCCTCTGCTCCTCAGCTCTCTTTGACAGTGTCTCCACATGAAGTTGAATCACTGCTGAACACAGTCACCAAGCCTTCATTACCTTGTTCTATTTGGGCTTCCACTGTGCCCCCCTCGTGCTTGACGTAGCAGCGGTATTTATATGTGCTGTCCTCGTGCTGATGAATCAGCAAGATGGAGACGGTGTGTCCCGACTCTCTGAGCTCCAGCTGCTCTCCATCATCACGGTTCACCTTCAGAGAACCATCCTCCTTTTGTCTTTTCCAGAAGAACTGGACCAGAGGAGGAAACATGGCTGAGGCCACACACAGCAGGGAACTCTTCCCCTCCAGGTGGGCTCTGGATGCTGCTGGGTACACGCTCACCACGGGCTTCACTACCAGCTCATCTGAAGTTTGATGGCAGCAACAAGCAGCACAGACACACAGTGACACATTCAACAGCACATCAGTGCATTCAGTCTGATAATGGAAACTACATGGACTGTGATCACTAAACTACTCATCAATACTGTGCAGTATTTTTTTTGCGCCACGGACATGCATAAAGTGCATAAAAATACAACTCACCATTACACTGAATTAGTTTTATTTGAATGTTGTTCATTCACTATAATTTCAAATGCATCATTATTATGTAGGATATAATATAAAGATGAAATTTAACTTTTTTCTGTATGAGGGTTAATATACATATTATCATAAGTTCCATATTTACCTACACACAGAATGCAATAGTCATTTTAATGATTACAATATCCATAACATTTTATACATTTAGCAGCAGATACTTTACCCCAGCCACTAAAAAACAAATCAATACATCAATAATTTCATTAATATTTGATCTTTTATACACAATCACAATGACATGTTGGGATTAGTCAAATGGAATAAAGACTGCTGTATAATATAATATGATAAAGATCAGACTTTATTGATTCTTGACAGGAACTTCACATATAATTTAATATAACCTAATATAATATAATAATCTGAGTCTTGTTTGAATTCATGTGTGCAGTATCTGACACATAATATTTATCACTGTGGACTTTTTTTATTTACTGTTATAGATTTGAAATGACATTAAGCATCATATAATATTTATATTTAGTGTATTAAGATACAAATATATATGCATGTGTAACATTATCTGTGTCATTTATAGAAACCTTCATGTATAAATATATCTTCCACTAAAAGACATATGTACCATCACTAAAAGACATATGATCAAACACTGTATATTTCTAACACTGCCAATATCATACTTTTTCTCTATAAATCAGTTTTGTCTGCAGAAATAAAGAACTTCAGTTGTGCAGTGAGATTTAAACATCTTTTCATGCATGGCTGCAAGAAGTCTCTACAAATGATGAGAAACTAACATGTAAAGCTTGAAGCAGCAGAAACTCATTAAAAACACATTTTAACATGTTCAGTAAAACAACTGAAGGAAAATGAATGTTTATTCTTACCTGTTACATACAGTTTAGTTCCAGAGCCATAGATGGGGTAGGTACGTCCTTCCACATTGAAAAAGACTGATACAAAAACCTGTGTGCTGTTGAATGTGTCAGCTGAGGTGAACGAGTCCAAATGAACACAAAACAGTCCTTTCATGAAGTTAAAGCATGAACTGAATCAAGTCCAAATCACTCCACAATAAGTGACTCCAACACCTTTGCAGACACTCTGAGCACTTTCTAAACGCTTTGACATCCATAATGAGTCTGCTGTCTGTGAGGAGCTGCTGAGTGCCTTTCCCTTTCATCAACCTGCTCATCCCTCCTTCACACAGGAGGCAAGGCACCAGGGCCAGATGGCATCCCAGCAGAGGACAGTCACAGAGAATGAGTTGTGAAAAAAGCAGAGTGTCTCTGGGAGGTCAGTGACGATATGTCTAGCTTGTGACTGTTAACAGTCACAGTTAAGAGGGCATGAGAAGGCTGAATTGTTTGAGAGACAGACGTCAAAGATCACCAGGGCCGCACAATGATTTACTAGTTAAAAGAATTAAAAAGCACAGATCTCACAACCTGGGTCAGTTGTACCAGAAAAAAACTACAGGAACAAAGCTATAGTACAGTGAAGTGGGCAGACTAAAGCAACTCAAATCACAAAACACGTCCCACTACAAACCGAATCACCACGTGGCACAGCAAAATTAAGGGCTGTGAAATGGGGGCCTCCACCAGAGAAGTCTGCCACACACTGCACCAGCTCCTGTCCTGAAAAGAAACAGACAAAATTACACACTGACACACTCAAGGTTGGTGCTATACAGAAAAGTTAAAAAAGGTCCATGCTATGCACTCACACCCACCAACAGAAAGGAATACAAATAAATATTCTAATCCAAACGTTCAATGAAAATATACTTAAGTATTAGACATACCAACTCCACACCAAAATTCAACTGTGGGTGGAGGCCAGACCTGCTAATAGCCCCATCTATTAGGAACACCCCAATAACTAGATAAACTAATTGGGAAGAGAAAATTTACAACCAAATAACTAATAAAGAAATAAATAAAAATATATCATTAGCACCAAAGAAAAGAAACGTTTTAGACAGCTGGCCCACAAGGGAGCAAACCAAATGAGCAACAATATAATTCAAACAAAACAAAACAAAACAACTAAATAAGTAACAAATTGCATTTTAGCATAAGGCTACTACAGCCCACACAGTTTAATAAAAGAGCACGCTTACCCGAATGAAGAGCACTTAAACAGAGCGGACGCCGTACTCCACCTGCACGACACCGCACACAATCAGCGCGGCCAACGATACTGGAAGTGCAAAGTCACGGCAGTTGTCACACTATGATATGCCATAAGATTGCACAAAGTAGCAGCACCCATGCTTACCTTAAAAAAGGGCACAAACAAAGAGCTTCCAGGGGGAACACCGAGAGACAAAGCGCGCCTGAGGAGAGCGCAGTAATTAACAGGTGACACCAACGCGCAATCAAGCACCGGTGATGCTGATTGAGTGAGGGTGGGGCAACACTCGACCTGCCACATTCGGATTTATAGAAGGCTAGCTTTCACACTTTGGATGTAACATTAACATTATTTACATAAAGTCTAACTTTAGCTAGCCTCTTAAGCCTGAGAGACCCCTGTACAAGGGTCTGTACAGGAAATGCGTGCACAGTACAGATGACCAATGTCTGATAGGAAGCACCAATGCTAACATGTAGCACACCAAACTGACGAGAAACTTCAAGAAAACCACACAAACAAGGGGGATGGTCCTATAGTCAAAAACTTAGCTCCTAAGTCCTTTCCTAACCACCTTTCCTTGACCTTGATGGAAAACACAAGATCAAGGTGAATCAATTTGTTGTTGCTGCCGCAAGGAATTGTGGGACAGCATTAGCTCCTTTCCTTTCGTAAAGGATGGTCCAATGTATCCTATGCTAAAGGAGATAATGAAGGAATCACTGAAGCTCCTTTCTTTAACAGTTAGAGAATGGACCACAGCGTGTGAAAGCAGAGACTCTGCTGATTACAAAGATGTCCGTCTCATCACTGTGCGACCAAAACTCAGGGAGCTAGCAAACAAAGAGCAAAATGATAACGTCTGTCTTATCTTTGCTGTTTTCTGGTCAAAAGTTATATTCCAGCTCAGAAAACGCTGCTAATGTCTACTCCTGTGACTCTGATAGTTTGTAATGACTCATGAAGGTCCTGATTGTTTGCATACAGACAAAGAGGTTTACAGTGAAGTATGCAATCTTCAGATGATATACTATCATTGGGTTTACTTCTTTCTGGATCGCCATTGGTGTTTCAAAGGCCCCTCGATTCTCCTGACTCTGACTGGTCAATAGAAGTGTCAATCAAAATTGACCGATGGGTTTCTGAGATATTGATCCGCGCAATACCTCAGTGAGTTTAGCTTTTATGCTTGAATGTGCACAGCGTTCAGAGCTTAGGCCTTAAAAAATACTGTTTTTCACAACAAGAGTCAAAGTTTTCAATACTAATAATATTAATAATACTAATACTTTGTGAAGTTTAATACTAATAACAATAATGAGAAAGGTAAATGGCACATGTGGTGGTTCGCCTGGACACACCTGTGTTAAAACACCTGTAAAACTGCTCAGGTTTACTTTTTTAGCATCTCCTTTTGCACAGTTACTCATCAGATATCACTTTACTAATTCCTCATTTGTTTACAGCTACAGTGTTACAGTGTTCAAGGTGAATTTACTCTGACACAGTAACACATATCTTGATTCTTCATTTCTGCAGTAATCTCACATGTCTTAGCTTTCTTTAGAGACCAAGATTATACACACAGCCCTTGTAGTTGTGAAGATATACTCCATTTATTTTGGGGAAGTCATTTGGGACAGGAGGCAGGAAGAATAGGCCTTGTGTGGAAGAGGTTAGCTACTTGTTATTCCAGTTCCTCTTGTAGAATAGAATTTAAGTGATGTTAGAGCTCTTAGGACACCCCGATTTATTGATTGATTGATTTATTCATTCATTAGTATAGTATCAGTATATTAATGAGTATTTTATTATCCAGCTTGTATTTTGTGAGCTGTTGTAACAAGTGAATTTCCCGGTGGGGAATAAATAAAGTCGATCTTATTTTCCTGCATTTATAGTAACAATCAGATGTAATGATGAAGGCCTGAGAGTCTGGTTTTGGTTTAGGTGTCTTGAAAGTCCTTGAAAAGTGCTTGAATTTTCGTCTTAAAAAGCTGTATGCTGCTAGAAGGACAAAATCCTGAGCTGATGTGTTCTTTTTAAAAATGTAATAAAGTGAAATTTCCTGTTGAAATCTACTGAAAGGTGTTAAACGTGTTCAAGTGCTGCTGGAAGTGTTTTCATTCAGAGCAGATTAGTATTGTGATGGAGGGATGGACTTTATTCCAGCAGCAGAACAAAGAGGACATTTTAATCTTTAGCTCAAATCTTTTCTTTACAATTTGTTGTTATATTCTACAAAATGTAAAAATGATATATGTTTGTTATTTTACTCTTTCATCTAGATTGTGTTAGTGTGTGTTTGTATCTGATCAGAATATGAATCCACATAATATGAAATAAATCCCTCAGTTCAGCATGTTTGTGACTCTGGCTGAGATGGAGATGAAATATGTGAACCTGGGCTGTGGTTTACTGCTCTCTTCCTGTCACAAACACTGTTTGACATCTGTTCATCTGTTGGTTTTTGTACAGGCTGCACGCATCATTTCTCACTGTGGAGATCATTCTTTGCTTTCTTCGCACAGCTGCAGTAGTAGGAGGCTGAATGAGAGAGTTTAACTTTGTGGATCTTCAACTCACTGACGTTCTGTTTTCTCTCAACTGAGAAATCATCTATCTGAGGATGATTATAACCTGACTCTATTTTACCATCATTCATGTTAATATCAAGAATCAAACTGAATGTTTCTTTCTTCTGTGACCAGAATACATAACCACTGTTGTCACACAGGTGTGTTTGTCCACAGCTGAAAGAGACTTCTTCACCAACTCTCCTGGTCAATGTTAAATCATCCTGAATCAGCTCTGCTGCCATGGCAACCAGCGCTGTAGAGAGGCAGACAGACAGATGAAGGTTAGTGTGATAGTGTTTGTTAAAGGTTGAGTTTGTTGGCTCCTGATTGGCTGGAAACACTCACCTGAACACAGACAGCACAGAGCAGCAGCTGGAAGGAAAAGCATTTTGTGCAGTGCTGTTTGCTCTGGTGAACCTGGGGAGAAGTGGCGCTCTGATGCAGCTGAGGCCAAACAAGGACGTGCTGTGAGATCAGACGAGGGCCACGTGCTTTCTAACAGGTCCTCACAGCTCCCATCAGCCCCTGCTTCTGATTGACAGCTCAGCTGAAGCTGTTGTGCGGTTTGCCATCGCTAAAAACACAATGTGGGTCAGGACGATGCAGAAATAGAAAAAAACCTTCATGTTAGCACAAACACATTCAGGTTGCTGCTGAATTTAGTAACACAGACTGTTATCTGTTGTTTAACAGCTGTGATGAAAATACAAAAGTACAAATCCACAAAACTCCTCAACTGTGATTTGAAGCCTGAAACATTTCTGTCATTTCATTTCATCATTTCATTTCTATGACACATCAAAGCTTTTCCACACACTGTATCACATCTTTATTTGGATTCTGTTGTTCAGTCTCTTCATTAAAGCTACATGATCTTTGACTGAGCAACATCTTCAAACACAAGACTCCATCAAATGGAAACATTTCTACATGTCTGCTGCATCATGTCAGACACATTTCCTTCAAATCCAGTCCAACAGATTTGGTATGTTCCTAAACTTTGATCACTAGAATGTCAAATAAAGTTCAGAGGGTTAGTTTGTAAAGACGAAGCCACCAGAGGCTTCAGAAGAGTTGAAATCCAGGTGTGCTCCTTACATCTGAAGCAGTGGTTATGGTGCTGTTCCCTGGAAGGAGCTCATGGCTCTGCTCTTTACTTCCTGCATGTAGAGCTCAGTCACAATGGGAGACACTGGTGAAGCCACCACAGCTGTGCTTCTGCCTGTAAAAACCCTCCTTGTGTTTGAAATAGGTGATATAATATCAAACTTTTAGAATAAAATGGATATAATATATTATAAATGATCTTTATGTTGTTGATAGCTTTTCTTCCCTTCAAGCTCTCACTTTAAACCTGTAGTTATCACCTCATGCTACAGTTTATATGGTGACACTTGTATCTGTTCTGTGCTGCTGTGAAGAATAAAACCTTCACACTGCTGCCCTCTAGTGTCTGCAACAACACACTGTTTCAAACTGTGCTGCTGCTTTTACGACTACAACTGTTCCTACTACTACTAATAGTTCACTCTGATGTTGTTGTGTTCATCACTTGCATTTTGTTTTTCTCTTTTGAGTTCAGATTTTCTATTTTGAAATCACACAGTCATTGAGAGTTACTGTTACTTGATCAAATCTTTGTGTGGAGAACAGAGCCCTGAGGTACTCCATATTTCACATCACAACATGTTCATGTTGTATTATTATAGGAAACACACTGCTAAGATCAGATTCAGCTGTATTGATCCACAGAGGTGAAATTCAAGTGTTGCAGCAGCACAAGAGCAGAGATAAGTACAGATACACAGAGAAAGTCTAAACAAGAAATCATGAGTCTAATCATATTTGTCTGTATTCATGTAGAAATATGATGCTGTACAAAGCTGGCTGCTCACAGTGATTGGTATAGTCTCTGGTCTCCACTGCTGTTGTACAGTCTGATGGCAGTGGGCACAAATGATCTCCATTGTCTCCACTGAAGATGCTACAGCTCCTCTGCTTAACCTTAATTTGAAACATCTTGAAGAAAACTCCAGCCAAGCTGCTATTTGTGGATTTCTTGTCTGACACAATCCAAGCCCACATTTTGACAGACAAACTCATGAAGAACTTTGTTTCAGATTTGAATGTTTTGAGCTGGATCCTTGTGTTTTCTTACAAACTGAACTTAGAGAGTGAAGGTGAATGGATGCATGTTGGGGGAATTGTCATTATCCACAGGGTTCCCTCAGGGCTGCATCCTTTCACCTCTCCTCCATATTCTGTATAGTGACATCTGCCAGAGCCAACACCACAACAGTATCAAACTTTAGTGAAGTAATACTTTACCCATTGAGGGATTAATCAAGTCAAATCTTCTTCTATAAACCAGATATTTCTTCATCTTCTTTTCCAGCTACAGCAGCTGCAGAAGGAACTGAGACTAAATGGATTGTAGAAGACAAAACTGTTGTGAATCATATTAACTTATATTAGGAAACACAATCTGTCTCAGCACAGGACAAAGACGTACACAGACAATTTTTATGTAGCCTTTACTGCATATATACTGCTATGCATATATTCCTATATCCCTTCATAACCTTAGTGCATTGACATAAATGACAGGATGTCAATGATTTCATGAAGTGGATTGAACATTTTATCACATTATGTTGATGAAATGAAATGACTTTGTCCATCACAGTGTCTCACTATCTGTACATGTTCTCTTACAATCACATGTTCTCATGTGAGAAGTCCACCAGTATCCAGATGATTCATGGTTCCACAGATTGTTTATGTTATGAAATGTTATTAGGGTTATTTATTTGTATTTATTTGTATTTTCTTAGTTATTTGTGTTTGTGTTGTGGTTCAGTTTATTCAGCTGAGAATGAATAAGTTAATGTTGATGTTGTCTCTCAGGCTGCAGGATTCATTTAGACAGTAGTAACTTAGTAACATGATAGGATGCACTGCACGGTTTCGCCACCAGAGAGAGCAACTACTCTGGTTCTGGGATATTGTGGTGGGTTGCTATGGTAACGGAAGCAAGTGACAGGATGGACTTTGGACAAGTGGTAGAAAATTGTAGATAGGCAGCCCTGACTATAAATTAAAACATTTTCACTGTGTTAAAATAAATTATTTTCAAGTGAACTACATCCCAGCATCCATCTGTGTTTCTGGCTGCAACATGAGGAACCAACCTGGAACTGTTGATGAGAGAAGGCCTGGTCATGACCTTTGACCTCAGCCTTATTCTGGATCACAGCTGTTCAGATTTTCAAAGACAGAAATAAACTTTCTTAATGCAGGGACAAACAAAACCTGTACACCCCAAAATCAAACCAAATGTTCATTTCAACAAATAAACTCAGAAAGAAAATCTCAGTATCAAGTAAAAAATGTCAAAGTCAGTCAGAGCATTTCCACAGAGAGCCACTTTGCATCAGCAGCTCCATGCTCCAGTGCTCTGGGAGACTTTATAGTCCTGAGAGTTGAACACTGGATGACTGACAGCTGACAGCTTCACTCTGACCATCAGTGGAGTTCAGGAAAACGTCAGAGCAAAATTCAAAGAAGAAAGGCAGAAAGGCTTCATTCTGCTCTTGTGGTGAAAAGTGTGACATTCATCCAGCTCTATCGGTCTACCTTACAGCAAGCCGTCTATACTGAGGCAGATATGGTCATTCACTCCTCGTGGATATGAGAGCGCTCTGCCAGGCTGTAGACTGCAGCAGCACAAAATAAAAATATGATCCATAATGTCACAAAACACTGCTCAATTTCTACTGAACATAAAAAGGAAAAAACATACTCATGTCACTAAAGGACAGGAGGTCAGAGGTCAGGTCTATGCTGTTTTTAGACATTTCCCTGTTGATGAGGATGCCAATCTGCCACGTGGTGCTCAGTCCTCTGAAACAGACGGAAATACAGAGCGATGAGATGACAAAGTAAAAGACATCTAACCACCAAATTAACAACCCACACAGAAAGAACCTATATGAGGATATATGCACATATATGAAACCTATATGCAGAATATCTCTGGATATATGCTACATATACATCATATATGTGTATATATGATAATATATATGCTGTATGCCGTATATATGCCACATATATGCTGCATATAGGCCAAATTCAGGTGCATATACACCGTTCACAAAAAGTTAGGGATATTCAACTTTTGGGTAAAATTTATGGATGCATACAGTGATATTATATCATGAAAGTAGGGCATTTAAAAAGAAGCATGCAATGGTAATTTCATCATCTCAAACTATTTACTGAAACAAAAGTGGTGGGTATACCACCGAAAGCTGATATCCCTAACTTTTTGTGTATGTGCATATACAGGGCATATAGGTCTCCTATAGTGCTTCTTTATATCCACATACAAGCCCTACATGTACATATAAGGCATGTCTCCTATATAAATGATGGTTATTGTAAAGTGTTGTCTAGGTACTTATATGGGTGAACACATAGGGACAGCCATGGCTCAGTGGTAGAGCGGGTCGTGCAATAACACAAAGGTTTGTGGTTTGATTCCTGCTCTCACTGCTTGAAGATTGGAAAGGCCTTGTCACTTGAACAAACTTTGAACCATATTATGAATTAATAACAACAAACATCAAAATCTGGTCTGCACATCTATAAAACAATCAGCATGCTACTGTTACATTTAGTTTCAGCCGTCATTAAATCATCTGAAAAGGCTCAAAGCATGAAGGTAGAGGATGAAAGTTTTATCAGGAAAACAGAGGTACATGTTTAAAACAGAAAAATAATAAACATGTGAGTATGTTGGATATATGACAGTCCATATTTTCATCTTTGAGCAGCTGAATACATACTTGTACCTCCCAGCAAAGTCCACTGCTTCAAAGAGTTTGGACCAGGGAGCTTTCTTATCATGAATTTCTTCAGTGATATTAAGGCCTGTGAATGATGGAGGCAAAGCTTGTTGAAGTCCGAGTAAATCAAAATCCAAACTTTGTTTCCAGAATAAAATCCTTGTAGTGTTCTTGAAGTTATGAGTTTAACATGGTTTGAATAAATCTTGGCAGCAGCACAGTCACTGAAGCTGCACTGCCTGTTTCTGATTTTGCATCACAGCAAACATGAAAGTTGTGAGATTACATCAACTTTGTTACGCTGAAGTTAACTGGTCCATGATGCATTTAGCACTGTGAACATTGGGTGGATATCAGCTGAGTGACTGCATACCCCGTTCAGTCTCCTCCTTCATGATGGTCAGCGTGGAGGGTGTCACGCTGAAGCTGGTGTTTTGCTGGGGGTAAGCAGGGGTGATGATGGGCATCAAGTCCAATCGATCACTTCAGTTGAGCTGGAAATGCAGGAGAACACAACATGTTCATTTTGCTTGTGTTTTTATGTAAATTTATGTAATAATGAATTGACTGATAAAATTCTGTATGTGTGGCCTAAAATCTTAATCCAAATCTTGCAGAGGTCTTACCACGGGATCCCAAAACGGGAGTTTTGGTAGACCCAGAAGAACTTCTTCACCAGGGTGGACGGGGCAGCATTTGGGTACAGCTGGCAGGTCCTGGCCAACATTACGGCCCACGATACACCGCCCAAGAACCCCAGTGAGTTAGAAGAAATGTTACGTGCTGAAGGGAAATAAGAGAATGAGAGAAACAATTAAGATCTTCAGTTCATGATGTGAAAATAAACAACAGCCTGTCCTATATTGATTTAGCCCAATTAAATATCATGTCTCTGAAATATAATATAAGTATAATATTGCTTATTTTACATAAAGATTAATACAAACATTCAAATCAATCATCCACCTGTTTACAGTCTCTTGAGTGACCAACAAGCTTGACTAGTTGTGTGTGTGTTCACTCACTTTTGGCCCACAGCTTGATCTCAAAACCATCTGAAAGCTCTCCACTTCTGTGTTTGTGATTTGATGGAAGGGTCAAACACAAACACAGAATATGGTCCACTGTCACACATGACAGAAACATTCCTGTGAGTACAGCTGTCAGGTACTAATACTGCAGGATTTACCAGCAGGTGTGTTCTTGCATCTGATGCTTACCATTTAGACTTCTGGCACAGTGCTTATCAATGCCGTTAAAGCAGCTGTCATCCAGCAGGTTCAGGTGATCAGTGATGCTCCGCCGTTGCTCCTGGGCAAACACTGAGTCCATCTAGAAAATAACAGGACCACAAACACCGAGATTAAGACACGTGCAAACGAAGCTTTGATGGAGGCACACTGCAGACAGTAGAGTTGTGACTTAATCTCAAGCCCCAAGTCCTTTGACTTGTATGATGAGTATAGTATGATATATAATGAACCACTTCTGTGGCTTACGTGTTTGTCTTTGACCTCCTTCTGAGATTTCAGTTTCTTGAAGAAGGAGGTAAAGAAGTCGTCGCTCTGAATAAATCCGGGGCCAACACAAAGGGCATCAATATCAGCACCTGTCAAAACAGCACAGATTCATATGAGAGCAAAGTCGACATTTAAATGTGTCATGACGCTCTGAACCACTGTCCACCGTGTGCTTTCACAGGAGGTAACCCAGCACTGAAAGAACCTCTGCTGTGAGTCCCTTTGAATAAAAAGTGGCACTTTGAAATTTATGGCTCACAAATTTGGTTCCCTCCATGTGTGGTCTATAATCTGTAGCTTCATCAGTGAGGATGTTGTTGTTTAACGGACTGACCAACTGAAGTAAGAGGTCTCCATAGTTTTATCGTTTCAGTCCAAACAGATGTGGTTTTGATTCGACTTGTGCTTTTAGTGAAAGACATGAACACTAAAACATCAGTCCGTGTGTTCGGCACTGCACCCATTATATTATTATTAGATTTGTAGCGTCGGACCAGACGCGATGAATAACGAGGCGTTGTTCAACAAACCTGTCTTCACTGCTGAACGATTTGGTTACAGAGCTTGGATACTGTCGGCCATAACCACGGCAAAACAACAACAACAACAAAAACAGTCACGCTCCCACGCGTCAACCTTTCTGTCGTGTCGTGCTCCGTCCACTTCTCTCACAGACCGGCGTTCACTCTCTCACCTGCTCCCCCGCCCCCTTGCTCTCACACCCATTCAGACACATTCACAGACCATGGGAAATCACACAACTCTAACCCAAAACGTTATAACATTGTAAACATTACTGCAGGGTCGCTACACTGCCCCCGCTTACAAAGAGCCTCACCCCGAGAGGTCACGTAAAAAGTCCCTGAGGTGGTCCGGGGCTTTCTCTGTCTCCGAGGACGCCCTGATGTGAACAAAGGCAGCTGCACCTGCAGTACAACCTGTGGATGAACAGGGGCTGAGTCAAGGAATGGGGAAGAATGTGGGGAGTTGGTATGGGAGACAGTCATTGAATATTAAAAAAAGTTTTGAATCCTTCAGTACAAAGTATGAATTGGGTAATTTAAGTGATATATGCGCACACATATAAATCATAAGTAAAAACAGCGCTAAATTTGGCTGAATTATAAAAGCTATAACTGGTAAAGTTTCTATTCAATTCTTCACAGCCAGTTCAACAAATCCAGACATGAACCACTGAGGCATCAGATCAGAAAACACTCATATGTATTGTTTTAGAGGACACTGACAAAGAAGTCTGTTGTCATTTTTGTATGAGGACTTGTTGGCTCTCATCAACACCCAGTGTAAACTGTAAAGTGAATGTTTGATCACTGAAATCCTCATAAAGAAACTCCATGCATGTGAAGTCCAGGTGGGTCGTAGTTGTTGGTCTCTGGGTTCAGTTCCACTTTGTGTTGGTGGAGGGCTCAATGTAAAAAAGGCTACAGACAGCAAGAGAAAAAAATAACTAGAGAGAGGAAGAGGAGTTGATGAGAGTGTACAGCTGCAGATATGAATCTGTTCTCAGTGGTTATTAGGACTCATAAACACTTCCTTTCCTGCTGCTGTGTGGGTTTCTGCTCTGCACCCTCCTCACCGTTAGCTGCACTTTTTCACATTAATAACACAATGACAGTTACAACCATCAAGTCTGGTAAAAGAATCATTCCAGGAACTTGAGTTTCATTTCAGTGCTCAGTACTCACTGTCTCAGCTTTATTCTGTGTTATTCATCTGTGAGAGAAACAGCTCAAATCCTGAACTCAGAGCTGAGAAGCTGAAATAACAGAAGATGTGTTCAACCTGCTGCAGTCTGCTCTGATCCCACTTTATTACCTCACACTCATTCTAACAAACAAAGAATTCATTGATTGACATTGATTCAGTAAAGGTGACAGTTTAATGACAGTTTCTGCAGCCTGACACCAACTTGGAATATAATACAACATAATAGGACGTGTGAAAGGATCCAAATGTGCAGACACTATTAACATCAGTACAAAGACAATTTCTAACTCATATGTTCATTTTTCTAAATTAGTCTAAATTATAAGCACTTATTATCACTTGAGTGAAGTGATTAATTTTTCACAATAACTTTTGTTTTTCTTTACAAAGCATTTTGTGATTCTGTTTTGAAATGTTTCACATAAGTATGAGTCTTGATTTAGCAATATTATAAAAAATTAACACACATCATTTTGCCAGCGAAAGTCAGTCTGACTGATGGAGCTGCTGTGTCATCATTTTATAGCAGTTTTAGCTTCAAAGCAGCTCGCTCTGCTCTTTGTTCATGTGTGTAAACAACAGTGTCATCAGCGTAGAGCTTTACAGCCACACTGAAACAATAATAAAAGGGGGTCTGCAGAATTACTGTACAAGGCACAATTAAAAGTGGAATTAAAGTAGAGGATCACAATAAAAGTATAGCACAGAATTTAACTGCCAATATGTGAGTATATGTATTTATATTGTTAGGAGGACTTATCTAACCTGTGACATAAAAGATACATTTTACAACCAACAACAACACATCAAAATGGACATTTGTGACTGCTGATCAAAGCGATCAATGAGATGAGTTGATGAGAATTGATGTTGAGAAAAGGCGAGCAGAAAACAGTCAGTCAGCATGTGTGTAGTTGCTGGACGGTCCCTTGCTTCTGAGGATCATCAGCAGAGAGAGTCCACAGCAGTACACCAGACTCTTCACGATCAGCACTGTGTAGAGCAGACAGAACAGCTTCACCCTGCACTGAGACTGGAAGAACACTGAGACAGACAGATAAATAAACAGACAGACAGAAAGACAGACAGACAGGTCAGTCTTCTGGTCACAGTTATGCTGTTGGACACTAACAGAATCAGAGTGTATGTTTAAATCATTCAATGATGAGCACAAAGTGAACAGACTAATATGCAGCCACAACTGCAGCAGAACATTGGAGTTATCCATGCAGAAAGGCAGCACGTGATCTTACAGTCAGCTGGCTCTCTCTCTGGAGGACAGGAGGCTGCTGGAGCTGGAACCTCTGCAACAGAAAAGGAATAAAAAAAAAAAGTCAGTCCTCTGCTCCTCAGCTCTCTTTGACAGTGTCTCCACATGAAGTTGAATCACTGCTGAACACAGTCACCAAGCCTTCATTACCTTGTTCTATTTGGGCTTCCACTGTGCCCCCCTCGTGCTTGACGTAGCAGCGGTATTTATATGTGCTGTCCTCGTGCTGATGAATCAGCAAGATGGAGACGGTGTGTCCCGACTCTCTGAGCTCCAGCTGCTCTCCATCACCACGGTCCACCTTCACCAGAGAACCATCCTCCTTTTGTCTTTTCCAGAAGAACTGGGCCAGAGGAGGAAACATGGCTGAGGCCACACACAGCAGGGAACTCTTCCCCTCCAGGTGGGCTCTGGATGCTGCTGGGTACACGCTCACCACGGGCTTCACTACCTGCTCATCTGAAGTTTGATGGCAGCAACAAGCAGCACAGACACACAGTGACACATTCAACAGCACATCAGTGCATTCAGTCTGATCCTGGAAACTACATGGACTGTGATCACTAAACTACTCATTAATACAGCATAAAGTTCACTACATATACTGTATTCATCTTCATATCAAACACAGTTATCATGTCATGTCATCACATGTTGGAGAATGACAAAATTCAATTTGAGTCTTTATTTGAATAGTAATGCAATCATTTCATACGTTCCATATTTACCTACACACAGAATGCAATAGTCATTTTAATGATTACAATATCCATAACATTTTATACATTTAGCAGCAGATGCTTTACCCCAGCCACTAAAAAACAAATCAATACATCAATAATTTTATAAATATTTGATCTTTTATACACAATCACAATGACATGTTGGGATTAGTCAAGTTGAATAAAGACTGCTGTATAATATAATATGACAAAGATCAGACTTTATTGATGCTTGATGGGAACTTCATGTATAATTTAATATAACCTGATATAATAATCTGAGTCTTGTTTGAATTCAAATTTGTGCAGTATCTGACACATAATATTTATCACTGTGTACTTTACAAAATATATTTACTGTTATAGATTTGAAATGACATTAAGCATCATATAATATATATATTTTGTGTATTAAGATACAAATATACATGTATGTGTAACATTATATGCATCATTTATAGAAACCTGCATGTATAAATATATCTACCACTAAAAGACATATGTACCATCATATAAAATACAGTTGTCATGAGGTCAATGTGACCATGTCAAATTATTTATTAATTATCCTTCAACAAATTTAAAGTGACATACTTTGAAAAATACATTTACTGACATATATTAAATTAGATTTAATATCATATATTATCATGTTTTATAAAAAAACAGAGATGGTGCTGAATTACTGAGATGATCAAACACTGCATATTTCTAACACTGCCAATATCATATTTTTTCTCTATAAATCAGTTTTATGTCTGCAGAAATAAAGAAGAACTTCAGTTGTGCAGTGAGATTTAAATATCTTTTCATGAATTATGAACCTTTTTTATGGAACAAAAGCTGCATGGCTGCAAGAAGTCTCTACAAATGATGAGAAACTAACATGTAAAGCTTGAAGCAGCAGAAACTCATTAAAAACACATTTTAACAAACAAAATAAAATAACTGAAGGAAAATGAATGTTTATTCTTACCTGTTACATACAGTTTAGTTCCAGAGCCATACATGGGGTAGGCACGTCCTTCCACATTGAGAAAGACTGATACAAAAACCTGTGTGCTGTTGAATGTGTCAGCTGAGGTGAACGAGTCCAAATGAACACAAAACAGTCCTTTCATGAAGTTAAAGCATGAACTGAATCAAGTCCAAATCACTCCACAATAAGTGACTCCAACACCTTTGCAGACACTCTGAACACTTTCTAAACGCTTTGACATCCATAATGAGTCTGCTGTCTGTGAGGAGCTGCTGAGTGCCTTTCCCTTTCATCAACCTGCTCATCCCTCCTTCACACAGGAGGCAAGGCACCAGGGCCAGATGGCATCCCAGCAGAGGACAGTCACAGAGAATGAGTTGTGAAAAAAGCAGTGTCTCTGGGAGGTCAGTTTTTTTTCTAACTTTAGCCTGAGAGACCCCTGTACAGGGGGCTGCGTGAGATGCGTGCACAGTACAGACGATCACTCTGTCTGATAGGAAGCACCAATGCTAACATGTAGCACACCAAACTGACGACGAGAAACTCAGCTAAAAGCCTCTACCAAGCATTGTGATGTGTCAGTCATGAACGTTTCGTTCAATATGAGCAAATCTTTTATATGACTCCAGAGTAATGAGTCGTCTCAGTGAGCGATCCGTTCATTTTCATGCATTTCCTTTTTATTTAGTTTTTTTTTGTATTGTCATAATAATGGATCATGTGTAAAATGAGGCTGTTTGTAATGTATGATTTGTGCATGAGGGTGATTCATCACTATTTCACTTTAATAAAGATGGAGGCCTGCATGTGATTCTTGTCCTCATCATTGAAGCATGGAGGCGCTATGTCTTAAACACAGCTAGGTGTCAAGTAATGGAGTACAAATACTTTGTTACCTTACTTGAGTAGAATTTTTGGGTATCTATACTTCACTGGAGTAATTATTTTTCAGCCGACTTTTTACCTCTACTTTCTACTCCTTACATTTTTAATACAGCCTCGGTACTCATTCAGACTTGACAGAGGCGACTTATGAGATCAATGTAGATCGGAGGAGAACAAAAAAGTGTTGCTGATGGCTGTTTTTATTGTCACACTCTACAGCCAATGGTATCGTTTACAGCGTGTGCGCTCCTGACCAATGACAGTGTAGTGACCCACAGAGGGCGGGATCTAAACACGGAGCATCGGCACTAAGGTTTAGCTGATTAGCTAGCATGGACTCGTCGTGACTGCGTCACAGAGCTGAGACGTCATTTTGAGACTCAGTTTGTAAAGTCTAGTCAACACCTGAGAACTGTCATCATGTCTGAAAGAAAACATAGTCGCAAATTTCAGATTTACAAAGAAACTGAAGAAGACGAATGACTGAGCAGCAGCAAGACGTGAGTTCTTCGGCAGATGCTAGCTTGAGGACAACCAACACCACCGCTGCACCTGCGGGGACTGCTGCCAGTGAAAGCCCGCCAACAGCCGGGCCTGGGGTGGCCATACAGGACGAGCCGACAGAGGCTGGAGATGGGGTTAACGACAGCTCAGAGGCCGCTGGTGACGGTGACTCCACCTGCCTCTCTCTCCCGGCTAACTGGACCAGCCAGCAGAGAGAATGGAAGTCCCACAAAACCTGGCCGTTTGTTAAGGATGGAAACTCGGGATGCACAATTTGCAGAGCCACAAAACCTCTTCTGCTTTCTGAAAAGCTAATTGGCACGCACTCATCAGAAGAGTGGATTAATGGAGATGTAAGCAGTCACACACAAAAAGGGCTGTGTGTGTAAAAAAGTCTCTAAACATCGCGATAGCATAGCACACAAAAGGGCTGATGACGTCACAGAAACCAAGCAAAAGGAGATTCTGCCAAACAGAGTACTTGAGATAAATAAGTATCCAAGTAAATCCAAGTAACCCCCCCCCCCCCCCAAAAAAAGCTGCAGTATAGATGTTACGAGTTTCAAAAAAGTGAAGCTATATAACAAAAAGAATTTGGCTGGAGTTTGCGGTTCTCGGCTCTCTGGAAAACAAAATTATAAACACAGTGAGTCGGAGCGCAAACCACCATCTTCCTCACCAATGTTTGTCTGCTTTATTTACAAATTCACAATAATTCACAAACAAATAAACATGCCCTAGTGCAAATGTCTTGTTCTCAATCCTTTTGTTCTTTCAAAATTAGTTATATGACCACAGTTGTCATAGCATCTTCCACGCACTTTCACAAAAATCAACATAATATGGAAAATAATAAAATAATATTCTCTCTCTTTTTTAAATACAAACACAAAAATCCGCCGTTATATCCATTTAAATATGTAAATCACAAACCTCTTTGACTTAGAGCGAGTTTCAATGACTTTAGAGCCGAATTCATAAGACATAATACACATAGGGACAAACCAAGCACATAATGAAAAAGACTCGTTTAAGTTGTAAACAAACAATAAACGTTATAAACCTATCTTCCTTCAACATTAACTATCATTCACAACATGTCAGATACACCAAAAACTGAAATACAAAATACGCCGGGAGTGGGGGACCTAGCACACAGCGTCACTCACACACACACAGTCTACATACGCTAACTAGCCATTCGCGCCAAAAGTCCGCATCTTGCGCTTATAAATGCGCTCTTAAATCCTGTCGCACATATCAACAAACTCATAACATCTTTTAAATCATTAACACACACTTAAAGGGGATTTGGTCTGATTTTCGACCGGGTACTAACCTGGAAAACAAAATTATAAAAACAGTGAGTCGGAGCCCAAACCACCATCTTCCTCACCAAAGTTTGTCTGAGGGAAGAGGGCGGAGTCGCTCACCTTGGACCCCCGGTGAAACTCTACCTACACTTTGGTTCCGCTTTCTTTTCTTTTTTTCTTTCCCCCCCAGTAAGATTATCCTTTACAACAGTGTTAAAATTTGTGCTTAAATTTCACATTGAGTCAGTTAATACAACATACATTAAATACTTATGTAAACCTATGTAAATAGGGAAAAAAACAAAAAAAGTGAGTGTGCTTTAGTTACTGTGCTTTCCCATTAGGGTGTATCACATAGACAAACGCATACACACAGGGATGATTTGATTTTCTTATAAATTGTTCATTTTGTTAGTCAGATTTTCCCATAATTGTATTATTTGAATTGTTTGGTGTCCATTTAAAAGGAATTGTGTGTTTTCTTGCATCCTTGTCTGTCTGTTTGTGTGTCTGTGACCATCACCTGTAGAGCTCAACTCAGTGTGGTCTCTTGGAGGAAGCTCACAGCTAGCTGTCCGTGTATTATTTCTTTAGCTGACACTTTGGTTTTTAAAGGGTTAAATGAAATATATGTTTGTATTTGAAATCACGTCTGTCTAGTGTCATTTTTGAACCTGTGCATAAGACATCAGAGGCTCCTGAACACTTTCTTCTCTCCTGATGTTGTAATACTTTGTGAAGTTTAATACTAATAACAATAATGAGAAAGGTAAATGGCACATGTGGTGGTTCGCCTGGACACACCTGTGTTAAAACACCTGTAAAACTGCTCAGGTTTACTTTTTTAACATCTCCTTTTGCACAGTTACTCATCAGATATCACTTTACTAATTCCTCATTTGTTTACAGCTACAGTGTTACAGTGTTCAAGGTGAATTTACTCTGACACAGTAACACATATCTTGATTCTTCATTTCTGCAGTAATCTCACATGTCTTAGCTTTCTTTAGAGACCAAGATTATACACACAGCCCTTGTAGTTGTGAAGATATACTCCATTTATTTTGGGGAAGTCATTTGGGACAGGAGACAGGAAAAATAGGCCTTGTGTGGAAGAGGTTAGCTACTTGTTATTCCAGTTCCTCTTGTAGAATTGAACTGATGTTAGAGCTCTGGGACGACTCCTTTAATGTTACTAACGTCAGCATTTTGCACACGGTAACAACATAAGTTGAGCTCCTCAGACAAAGTACCAACTTAACGTTAGCGTTAGCCCCTGATGGTTTGATTTTCTCAGACTAATATTGTCATGACCACAACATAACTGATGTTTTGGATTTGTTTTGGAACATGAGACTAATTGATGAGACAGTGGTGTGGACACTGAGCAGTAATGTCACTTTTGTAGCAGTCAGATTACATTCATTCTCTCTGTATCCTCACGCTAAAGTGGACTGGAAATCCACATTCTACATTTTAAAGCTGATGTTTCTAAAAATGTCTTCATATATCCAAACAGACATTCAAAGATAAACAGCTGGTGAAATAAACAAAGTGACAATATACATTGATTGCTGTGGCTTATTTTTTCTGTTGTACAGACTACATCATGAATACATCGGTGACCCGTCCAAAGAAAGCCAAGGCTCTCGTTTACTCCAAAACTGTTGTTAGGCAGCGCTAGCATCCTCTCTGTGGAAAGACTGGAGATCACTGCTGAAGTGAGGAGAAGAAGACGGGGATGCAGAGCTGGATCTAAGTGACAGTACAAACCATACGTACCATCTATTAACATGGGGAATGTAAGATCTCTCCACAATGAGATGGAGGAGCTAATGGCACTAAGCAGGCTACAGAGGGAATATTGATAGTGGAGCACCATGTTCCTCACAGAGACGGAGCTGAATGAACTCACTTCAGACTAGCTGGAAACTCTGGACGACTTTCAACTTGTGAGAGTGGACAGCTGAAGACAGACAGGAAAGCAGAGAGAGACACAGCAAAGGAAACGTCTGTGGACCACAGGACGCAGTCAGAACCGGGTCACTGCAGGAAGGACTCAGACTTTTGAGATGTGGAGAGCCCACTGTACCAGCTGAGCCACCAGGACACCTCTATTTATTTATTGATTGATTTGTTCATTCATTTGAGTATTTTATTATCCAGCTTGTATTTTGTGAGCTGTTGTAACAAGTGAATTTCCCAGTGGGGAATAAATAAAGTCGATCTTATTTTCCT
This sequence comes from Nibea coibor, assembly GCA_023373845.1. NCBI lineage: Eukaryota > Metazoa > Chordata > Actinopteri > Sciaenidae > Nibea > Nibea coibor. The sequence goes on from CM041739.1 coordinate 23,165,963, forward strand.
GCATTTATAGTAACAAATCACATGTAATGATGAAGGCCTGTGAGTCTGGTTTTGGTTTAGGTGCCCTGAAAGTCCTTGAAAAGTGCTTGAATTTTCATCTTAAAAAGCTGTATGCTGCTAGAAGGACAAAATCCTGAGCTGATGTGTTCTTTTTAAAAATGTAATAAAGTGAAATTTCCTGTTGAAATCTACTGAAAGGTGTTAAACGTGTTCAAGTGCTGCTGGAAGTGTTTTCATTCAGAGCAGATTAGTATTGTGATGGAGGGATGGACTTTATTCCAGCAGCAGAACAAAGAGGACATTTTAATCTTCAGCTCAAATCTTTTCTTTACAATTTGTTGTTATATTCTACAAAATGTAAAAATGATATATGTTTGTTATTTTACTCTTTCATCTAGATTGTGTTAGTGTGTGTTTGTATCTGATCAGAATATGAATCCACATAATATGAAATAAATCCCTCAGTTCAGCATGTTTGTGACTCTGGCTGAGATGGAGATGAAATATGTGAACCTGGGCTGTGGTTTACTGCTCTCTTCCTGTCACAAACACTGTTTGACATCTGTTCATCTGTTGGTTTTTGTACAGGCTGCACGCATCATTTCTCACTGTGGAGATCATTCTTTGCTTTCTTCGCACAGCTGCAGTAGTAGGAGGCTGAATGAGAGAGTTTAACTTTGTGGATCTTCAACTCAATGACGTTCTGTTTTCTCTCAACTGAGAAATCATCTATCTGAGTATGATTATAACCTGAATCTATTTTACCATCATTCATGTTAATATCAAGAATCAAACTGAATGTTTCTTTCTTCTGTAACCAGGCTACCCAACCATTGGTGTCACACTGGTGTGTTTGTCCACAGCTGAAAGAGACTTCTTCACCAACTCTCCTGGTCAATGTTAAATCATCCTGAATCAGCTCTGCTGCCATGGCAACCAGCGCTGTAGAGAGGCAGACAGACAGATGAAGGTTAGTGTGATAGTGTTTGTTAAAGGTTGAGTTTGTTGGCTCCTGATTGGCTGGAAACACTCACCTGAACACAGACAGCACAGAGCAGCAGCTGGAAGGAAAAGCATTTTGTGCAGTGCTGTTTGCTCTGGTGAACCTGGGGAGAAGTGGCGCTCTGATGCAGCTGAGGCCAAACAAGGACGTGCTGTGAGATCAGACGAGGGCCACGTGCTTTCTAACAGGTCCTCACAGCTCCCATCAGCCCCTGCTTCTGATTGACAGCTCAGCTGAAGCTGTTGTGCGGTTTGCCATCGCTAAAAACACAATGTGGGTCAGGACGATGCAGAAATAGAAAAAAACCTTCATGTTAGCACAAACACATTCAGGTTGCTGCTGAATTTAGTAACACAGACTGTTCTCTGTTGTTTAACAGCTGTGATGAAAATACAAAAGTACAAATCCACAAAACTCCTCAACTGTGATTTGAAGCCTGAAACATTTCTGTCATTTCATTTCATCATTTCATTTCTATGACACATCAAAGCTTTTCCACACACTGTATCACATCTTTATTTGGATTCTGTTGTTCAGTCTCTTCATTAAAGCTACATGATCTTTGACTGAGCAACATATTCAAACACAAGACTCCATCAAATAGAAACATTTCTACATGTCTGCTGCATCATGTCAGACACATTTCCTTCAAATCCAGCCCAACAGATTTGGTATTTTCCTAAACTTTGATCACTAGAATGTCAAATAAAGTTCAGAGGGTTAGTTTGTAAAGACGAAGCCACCAGAGGCTTCAGAAGAGTTGAAATCCAGGTGTGCTCCTTACATCTGAAGCAGTGGTTATGGTGCTGTTCCCCTGGAAGGAGCTCATGGCTCTAATATCAAACTTTTAGAATAAAATGGATATAATATATTATAAATGATCTTTATGTTGTTGATAGCTTTTCTTCCCTTCAAGCTCTCACTTTAAACCTGTAGTTATCACCTCATGCTACAGTTTATATGGTGACACTTGTATCTGTTCTGTGCTGCTGTGAAGAATAAAACCTTCACACTGCTGCCCTCTAGTGTCTGCAACAACACACTGTTTCAAACTGTGCTGCTGCTTTTACGACTACAACTGTTCCTACTACCACTAATAGTTCACTCTGATGTTGTTGTGTTCATCACTTGCATTTTGTTTTTCTCTTTTGAGTTCAGATTTTCTATTTTGAAATCACACAGTCATTGAGAGTTACTGTTACTTGATCAAATCTTTGTGTGGAGAACAGAGCCCTGAGGTACTCCATATTTCACATCACAACATGTTCATGTTGTATTATTATAGGAAACACACTGCTAAGATCAGATTCAGCTGTATTGATCCACAGAGGTGAAATTCAAGTGTTGCAGCAGCACAAGAGCAGAGATAAGTACAGATACACAGAGAAAGTCTAAACAAGAAATCATGAGTCTAATCATATTTGTCTGTATTCATGTAGAAATATGATGCTGTACAAAGCTGGCTGCTCACAGTGATTGGTATAGTCTCTGGTCTCCACTGCTGTTGTACAGTCTGATGGCAGTGGGCACAAATGATCTCCATTGTCTCCACTGAAGATGCTACAGCTCCTCTGCTTAACCTTAATTTGAAACATCTTGAAGAAAACTCCAGCCAAGCTGCTATTTGTGGATTTCTTATCTGACACAATCCAAGCCCACATTTTGACAGACAAACTCATGAAGAACTTTGTTTCAGATTTGAATGTTTTGAGCTGGATCCTTGTGTTTTCTTACAAACTGAACTTAGAGAGTGAAGGTGAATGGATGCATGTTGGGGGAATTGTCATTATCCACAGGGTTCCCTCAGGGCTGCATCCTTTCACCTCTCCTCCATATTCTGTATAGTGACATCTGCCAGAGCCAACACCACAACAGTATCAAACTTTAGTGAAGTAATACTTTACCCATTGAGTGATTAATCAAGTCAAATCTTCTTCTATAAACCAGATATTTCTTCATCTTCTTTTCCAGCTACAGCAGCTGCAGAAGGAACTGAGACTAAATGGATTGTAGAAGACAAAACTGTTGTGAATCATATTAACTTATTAGGAAACACAATCTGTCTCAGCACAGGACAAAGACGTACACAGACAATTTTTATGTAGCCTTTACTGCATATATACTGCTATGCATATATTCCTATATCCCTTCATGACCTTAGTGCATTGACATAAATGACAGGATTTCAATGATTTCATGAAGTGGATTGAACATTTTATCACATTATGTTGATGAAATGAAATGACTTTGTCCATCACAGTGTCTCACTATCTGTACATGTTCTGTTACAATCACATGTTCTCGTGTGAGTGTGAGAAGTCCACCAGTATCCAGATGATTCATGGTTCCACAGATTGTTTATGTTATGAAATGTTATTAGGGTTATTTATTTGTATTTATTTGTATTTTCTTAGTTATTTGTGTTTGTGTTGTGGTTCAGTTTATTCAGCTGAGAATGAATAAGTTAATGTTGATGTTGTCTCTCAGGCTGCAGGATTCATTTAGACAGTAGTAACTTAGTAACATGATAGGATGCACTGCACGGTTTCGCCACCAGAGAGAGCAACTACTCTGGTTCTGGGATATTGTGGTGGGTTGCTATGGTAACGGAAGCAAGTGACAGGATGGACTTTGGACAAGTGGTAGAAAATTGTAGATAGGCAGCCCTGACTATAAATTAAAACATTTTCACTGTGTTAAAATAAATTATTTTCAAGTGAACTACATCCCAGCATCCGTCTGTGTTTCTGGCTGCAACATGAGGAACCAACCTGGAACTGTTGATGAGAGAAGGCCTGGTCATGACCTTTGACCTCAGCCTTATTCTGGATCACAGCTGTTCAGATTTTCAAAGACAGAAATAAACTTTCTTAATCAATGCAGAGACAAACAAAACCTGTACACCCCAAAATCAAACCAAATGTTCATTTCAACAAATAAACTCAGAAAGAAAATCTCAGTATCAAGTAAAAAATGTCAAAGTCAGTCAGAGCATTTCCACAGAGAGCCACTTTGCATCAGCAGCTCCATGCTCCAGTGCTCTGGGAGACTTTATAGTCCTGAGAGTTGAACACTGGATGACTGACAGCTGTCCTTCATGACAACAGAAGCCACAGAAATCCTCCTCATCAAAAACATGACTTTGATCTCCGTCCTCAACTGGACTCTCCTCTGCTGCTGCTTCACAGGTAAAGTCCAGAGAATCAAACTCCTCTCCTCTATGAACATCCGTCCCTCTGAAATGAAGCCCAGTACACAGTGACTCAGCCTGGAGCAGTGAGCTCTGCTCTGGGAGGCTCCGTCACCATCAACTGTAGGACCAGTCAGAAGGTTTATGTTCATAACAATTACCACCGTTTAGCCTGGTACCAACAGAGAGATGGAGAAACTTCAACTGTTCATTAATAGTGCTACTTATCGATAACCAGGGATTCCAGATGGTTTTACAGGCAGTGGATCAAACTCTGACTTCACTCTGACCATCAGTGGAGTTCAGGAAAACGTCAGAGCAAAATTCAAAGAAGAAAGGCAGAAAGGCTTCATTCTGCTCTTGTGGTGAAAAGTGTGACATTCATCCAGCTCTATCGGTCTACCTTACAGCAAGCCGTCTATACTGAGGCAGATATGGTCATTCACTCCTCGTGGATATGAGAGCGCTCTGCCAGGCTGTAGACTGCAGCAGCACAAAATAAAAATATGATCCATAATGTCACAAAACACTGCTCAATTTCTATTGAACATAAAAAGGAAAAAACATACTCATGTCACTAAAGGACAGGAGGTCAGAGGTCAGGTCTATGCTGTTTTTAGACATTTCCCTGTTGATGAGGATGCCAATCTGCCACGTGGTGCTCAGTCCTCTGAAACAGACGGAAATGCAGAGCGATGAGATGACAAAGTAAAAGACATATAACCACCAAATTAACAACCCACACAGAAAGAACCTATATGAGGATATATGCACATATATGAAACCTATATGCAGAATATCTCTGGATATATGCTACATATACATCATATATGTGTATATATGATAATATATATGCTGTATGCCGTATATATGCCACATATATGCTGCCTATAGGCCAAATTCAGGTGCATATACACCGTTCACAAAAAGTTAGGGATATTCAACTTTTGGGTAAAATTTATGGATGCATACAGTGATATTATATCATGAAAGTAGGGCATTTAAAAAGAAGCATGCAATGGTAATTTCATCATCTCAAACTATTTACTGAAACAAAAGCGGTGGGTATACCACCGAAAGCTGATATCCCTAACTTTTTGTGTATGTGCATATACAGGGCATATAGGTCTCCTATAGTGCTTCTTTATATCCACATACAAGCCCTACATGTACATATAAGGCATGTCTCCTATATAAATGATGGTTATTGTAATTGTATTGTATTGTATTGTTACCTAGGTACTTATATAGGTGAACACATAGGGACAGCCATGGCTCAGTGGTAGAGCGGGTCGTCCAGTAACACAAAGGTTTGTGGTTTGATTCCTGCTCTCACTGCTTGAAGATTGGAAAGGCCTTGTCACTTGAACAAGCTTTGAACCATATTATGAATTAATAACAACAAACATCAAAATCTGGTCTGCACTTCTATAAAACAATCAATCAAACCGTCATCAAATCATCTGAAAAGGCTCAAAGAATGAAGGTAGAGGATGAACGTTTTATCAGGAAAACAGAGGTACATGTTTAAAACAGAAAAATAATAAACATGTGAGTATGTTGGATATATGACAGTCCATATTTTCATCTTTGAGCAGCTGAATACATACTTGTACTTCCCAGCAAAGTCCACTGCTTCAAAGAGTTTGGACCAGGGAGCTTTCTTATCATGAAATTCTTCAGTGATATTAAGGCCTGTGAATGATGGAGGCAAAGCTTGTTGAAGTCTGAGTAAATCAAAATCCAAACTTTGTTTCCAGAATAAAATCCTTGTAGTGTTCTTGAAGTTATGAGTTTAACATGGTTTGAATAAATCTTGGCAGCAGCACAGTCACTGAAGCTGCACTGCCTGTTTCTGATTTTGCATCACAGCAAACATGAAAGTTGTGAGATTACATCAACTTTGTTATGCTGAAGTTAACTGGTCCACGATGCATTTAGCACTGTGAACATTGGGTGGATATCAGCTGAGTGACTGCATACCCCGTTCAGTCTCCTCCTTCATGATGGTCAGCGTGGAGGGTCACACATTGAAGCTGGTGTTCTGCTGGGGGTAAGCAGGGGTGATGATGGGCATCAAGTCCAATCGATCACTTCAGTTGAGCTGGAAATGCAGGAGAACACAACATGTTCAGTTTGCTTGTGCTTTTATGTAAATTTATGTAATAATGAACTGACTGATAAAATTCTGTATGTGTGGCCTAAAATCCTAATCCAAATCCTGCAGAGGTCTTACCACGGGATCCCAAAATGGGAATTTTGGTAGACCCAGAAGAACTTCTTCACCAGGGTGGACGTGGCAGATCCTGGCCACCATTACGGCCCACGATACACCGCCCAAGAACCCCAGTGAGTTAGAAGAAATGTTACGTGCTGAAGGGAAATAAGAGAATGAGAGAAACAATTAAGATCTTCAGTTCATGATGTGAATATAAACAACAGCCTGTCCTATATTGATTTAGCCCAATTAAATATCATGTCTCTGAAATATAATATAAGTATAATATTGCTTATTTTACATAAAGATTAATACAAACATTCAAATCAATCATCCACCTGTTCACAGTCTCTTGAGTGACTAACAAGCTTGACTAGTTGTGTGTGTGTTCACTCACTTTTGGCCCACAGCTTGATCTCAAAACCATCTGAAAGTTCTCCACTTCTGTGTTTGTGATTTGATGGAAGGGTCAAACACAAACACAGAATATGGTCCACTGTCACACATGACAGAAACATTCCTGTGAGTACAGCTGTCAGGTACTAATACTGCAGGATTTACCAGCAGGTGTGTTCTTGCATCTGATGCTTACCATTTAGACTTCTGGCACAGTGCTTATCAATGCCGTTAAAGCAGCTGTCATCCAGCAGGTTCAGGTGATCAGTGATGCTCCGCCGTTGCTCCTGGGCAAACACTGAGTCCATCTAGAAAATAACAGGACCACAAACACCGAGATTAAGACACGTGCAAACGAAGCTTTGATGGAGGCACACTGCAGACAGTAGAGTTGTGACTTAATCCCAAGCCAAATTACCTCAGTCCCATCAAAGGTCATTTTGATGACCGGGACAAACGCGTCTTTAACTGCCTAAAGACAACAACATGGTCAGTCACTGGCATTAGAGAGAAAAATGTCCTTTGACTTGTATGATGAGCATAGTATGATATATAATGAACCACTTCTGTGGCTTACGTGTTTGTCTTTGACCTCCTTCTGAGATTTCAATATCTTGAAGAAGGAGGTAAAGAAGTCGTCGCTCTGAATAAATCCGGGGCCAACACAAAGGGCATCAATATCAGCACCTGTCAAAACAGCACAGAATCATATGAGAGCAAAGTCGACATTTAAATGTGTCATGACGCTCTGAACCACTGTCCACCGTGTGCTTTCACAGGAGGTAACCCAGCACTGAAAGAACCTCTGCTGTGAGTCCCTTTGAATAAAAAGTGGCACTTTGAAATTTATGGCTCACAAATTTATCACACAGCAACTTCACAGATACTAACCTGCTGTGACTGAACAGAGTCTGATCACATGTTATGAAGCACATTAGTTCAAGTCATGAGTAACAGTGACATACAAGCTGCCACAGTCCTGACATGCTCTCACAGCTGAGGAAAGAAAAATGTACCTTTTGAGTGGACTCCCAAATGACAGGAGCCAAAGGGGAAGACCTTTCAATCAATGAAACATAAAGAGCATTTTCAAATATCATCATTTCACTGAAGCAAAGCATATGGTGGTCTATGATCTGTAGCTTCACTCAGTGAGGATGTTGTTGTTTAACTGACTAACCAACTGAAGTAAGAGGTCTCCATAGTGGCATAACATCCAAGTCACACAGTCACAAAAACACTACAAAATCTTTCTTCAGTCCAACCTCACCCAGCTGTGTTAATGACAACATGAAAATAATGAGATGGAAACAGATGTATCATACCTGTGAAGCAGTTCACAGTTGTTCTCAAACACTCCATTGACTATCAGACAGCTCAGAAAGTCTCCATACTAGTAAAGATGTGAACAAAGAGACAGTAAAGAGTGTTCATTACAGACAGTGATCAGACAGAAGAAACTTGACACTCACGCAGACATGGTAGTGACGTTAGCGTTGGTTCTTTGTGGTTTGAAATCACTCCGAAATATTTTTCTTCTCTCTTCTATCACAAGGTGAGTCCTGTCCACTCTCTGAAGCTCTCACTGTGTGTGTGTCACTTATATCTCCTCCGTTTGGAACGAGCGCCACTATGACTTCTATTCTGGAGTCCGAACCGAACCAATGGGTTCGAGCCCACAGGCAAATGTCACGTGACGCGGCACCGTGCGGGTTTTATCGTTTCAGTCCAAACAGATGTGGTTTTGATTCGACTTGTGCTTTTAGTGAAAGACATGAACACTAAAACATCAGTCCGTGTGTTCGGCACTGCACCCATTATATTATTATTAGATTTGTAGCGTCGGACCAGACGCGATGAATAACGAGGCGTTGTTCAACAAACCTGTCTTCATTGCTGAACGATTTGGTTACAGAGCTTGGATACTGTCGGCCATAACCACGGCAAAACAACAACAACAACAAAAACAGTCACGCTCCCACGCGTCAACCTTTCTGTCGTGTCGTGCTCCGTCCACTTCTCTCACAGACCGGCGTTCACTCTCTCACCTGCTCCCCCGCCCCCTTGCTCTCACACCCATTCAGACACATTCACAGACCATGGGAAATCACACAACTCTAACCCAAAACGTTATAACATTGTAAACATTACTGCAGCGTCGCTACACTGCCCCCGCTTACAAAGAGCCTCACCCCGAGGGGTCACGTAAAAAGTCCCTGAGGTGGTCCGGGGCCTTCTCTGTCTCCGAGGACGCCCTGATGTGAACAAAGGCAGCTGCACCTGCAGTACAACCTGTGGATGAACAGGGGCTGAGTCAAGGAATGGGGAAGAATGTGGGGAGTTGGTATGGGAGACACTGACAAAGAAGTCTGTTGTCACTTTTGTATGAGGACTTGTTGGCTCTCATCAACACCCAGTGTAAACTGTAAAGTGAATGTTTGATCACTGAAATCCTCATAAAGAAACTCCATGCATGTGAAGTCCAGCTGGGTCGTAGTTGTTGGTCTCTGGGTTCAGTTCCACTTTGTGTTGGTGGAGGGCTCAATGTAAAAAAGGCCTACAGACAGCAAGAGAACAAAATAACTAGAGAGAGGAAGAGGAGTTGATGAGAGTGTACAGCTGCAGATATGAATCTGTTCTCAGTGGTTATTAGGACTCATAAACACTTCCTTTCCTGCTGCTGTGTGGGTTTCTGCTCTGCACCCTCCTCACCGTTAGCTGCACTTTTTCACATTAATAACACAATGACAGTTACAACCATCAAGTCTGGAAAAAGAATCATTCCAGGAACTTGAGTTTCATTTCAGTGCTCAGTACTCACTGTCTCAGCTTTATTCTGTGTTATTCATCTGTGAGAGAAACAGCTCAAATCCTGAACTCAGAGCTGAGAAGCTGAAATAACAGGAGATGTGTTCAACCTGCTGCAGTCTGCTCTGATCCCACTTTATTACCTCACACTCATTCTAACAAACAAAGTTTGTTTTTAGAATTCATTGATTGACATTGATTCAGTAAAGGTGACAGTTTAATGACAGTTTCTCCAGCCTGACACCAACTTGGAACATAATACAACATGATAGGACGTGTGAAAGGATCAGACTGTGCAGACATTATTAACATCAGTACAAAGACAATTTCTAACTCATCTGTTCATTTTTAACAGAGTTCAAATCTGAGTAAAAATTATAGACACTTCTAACTTACTATGAAGCATTTTGTGATTCTGTTTTGAAATGTGTCACATATATATGAATCTTTATTTATCTATAATCATTTACTATTTTCATCTTGATAAACCCTTGATTTATTGCTTTATAAGACATAACACATCATGTTGCCAACATTCAAACTTCAGTCTGATTGATGGAGCTGCTCTGTCATCATTTTATAGCAGTTTTCGCTTCAAAGCAGCTCGCTCTGCTCTTTGTTCATGTGTGTAAACAACAGTGTCATCAGCGTAGAGCTTTACATCCACACTGAAACAATAATAAAAGGGGGTCTGCAGAATTACTGTACAAGGCACAATTAAAAGTGGAATTAAAGTAGAGGATCACAATAAAAGTATAGCACAGAATTTAACTGCAAATATCTGAGTATATGTATTTATATTGTTAGGAGGACTTATCTAACCTGTGACATAAAAGATACATTTTACAACCAACAACAACACATCAAAATGGACATTTGTGACTGCTGATCAAAGCGATCAATGAGATGAGTTGATGAGAATTGATGTTGAGAAAAGGCGAGCAGAAAACAGTCAGTCAGCATGTGTGCAGTTGCTGGACGGTCCCTTGCTTCTGAGGATCATCAGCAGAGAGAGTCCACAGCAGTACACCAGACTCTTCACGATCAGCACTGTGTAGAGCAGACAGAACAGCTTCACCCTGCACTGAGACTGGAAAGAAGATGCTGCTGGAGCTGGAACCTCTGCAACAGAAAAGGAGGAAAAAAGTGAGTCCTCTGCTCCTCAGCTCTCTTTGACAGTGTCTCCACATGAAGTTGAATCACTGCTGAACACAGTCACCAAGCCTTCATTACCTTGTTCTATTTGGGCTTCCACTGTGCCCCCCTCGTGCTTGACGTAGCAGCGGTATTTATATGTGCTGTCCTCGTGCTGATGAATCAGCAAGATGGAGACGGTGTGTCCCGACTCTCTGAGCTCCAGCTGCTCTCCATCACCACGCTGCACCTCCACCTGACGACCATCCTCCTTTTGTCTTTTCCAGAAGAACTGGACCAGAGGAGGAAACATGGCTGAGGCCACACACAACAGGGAACTCTTCCCCTCCAGGTGGGCTCTGGATGCTGCTGGGTACACGCTCACCACGGGCTTCACTACCTGCTCATCTGAAGTTTGATGGCAGCAACAAGCAGCACAGACACACAGTGACACATTCAACAGCACATCAGTGCATTCAGTCTGATCCTGGAAACTACATGGACTGTGATCACTAAACTACTCATCAATACTGTGCAGTATTTTTTTTGCGCCACAGACATGCATAAAGTGCATAAAAATACAACTCAGCATTACACTGAATTAGTTTTATTTGAATGTCGTTCATTCACTATAATTTCAAATGCATCATTATTATGTAGAATATAATATAAAGATGAAATTTAACTTTTTTCTGTATGAGGGTTAATATACATATTATCATAAGTTCCATATTTACCTACACACAGAATGCAATAGTCATTTTAATGATTACAATATCCATAACATTTTATACATTTAGCAGCAGATACTTTACCCCAGCCACTAAAAACAAATCAATACATCAATAATTTCATAAATATTTGAACTTTTATACACAATCACAATGACATGTTGGGATTAGTCAAATGGAATAAAGACTGCTGTATAATATAATATGACAAAGATCAGACTTTATTGATTCTTGACGGGAACTTCACGTATAATTTAATATAACCTAATATAATATAATAATCTGAGTCTTGTTTGAATTCAAATGTGTGCAGGATCTGACACATAATATTTATCACTGTGTACTTTACAAAATATATTTACTGTTATAGATTTGAAATGAAGCATCATATATTTAAATTTTCTGTATTAAGATACAAATATATATGTATGTGTAACATTATATGTATCATTTATATAAACATATAAATCAGTATGCATAAATTCTATTCATTGTAATATCATATTCAGTATGTGTTTGCCTTCATGTATAAATATATCTTCCACTAAAAGACATATGTACCATCATATGAAATTATATAAGATTATATAAATTATTTAATAATCCTTCAACATGTTTAAAGTGATACATTTTTAAAAATACATTTACTGACATATATTAAATTAGATTTAATATCATATATTATAATGTTTTATAAAAAACAGAGATGGTGCTGAATTACTGAGATGATCAAACACTGTATATTTCTAACACTGCCAATATCATACTTTTTCTCTATAAATCAGTTTTATGTCTGCAGAAATAAAGAAGAACTTCAGTTGTGCAGTGAGATTTAAACATCTTTTCATGAATTATGAACCTTTTTTATGGAACAAAAGCTGCATGGATGCAAGAAGTCTCTACAAATGATGAAATACTAACATGTAAAGCTTGAAGCAGCAGAAACTCATTAAAAACACATTTTAACATGTTCAATAAAACAACTGAAGGAAAATGAATGTTTATTCTTACCTGTTACATACAGTTTAGTTCCAGAGCCATAGATGTGGTAGAACTTATCTCCCACATTGAAAAAGACTGATACAAAAACCTGTGTGCTGTTGAATGTGTCAGCTGAGGTGAACGAGTCCAAATGAACACAAAACAGTCCTTTCATGAAGTTAAAGCATGAACTGAATCAAGTCCAAATCACTCCACAATAAGTGACTCCAACACCTTTGCAGACACTCTGAGCACTTTCTAAACGCTTTGACATCCATAATGAGTCTGCTGTCTGTGAGGAGCTGCTGAGTGCCTTTCCCTTTCATCAACCTGCTCATCCCTCCTTCACACAGGAGGCAAGGCACCAGGGCCAGATGGCATCCCAGCAGAGGACAGTCACAGAGAATGAGTTGTGAAAAAAGCAGAGTGTCTCTGGGAGGTCAGTTTTTGTCTAACTTTAGCCTGAGAGACCCCTGTACAGGGGGCTGCGTGAGATGCGTGCACAGTACAGACGATCAATCTGTCTGATAGGAAGCACCAATGCTAACATGTAGCACACCAAACTGACAACGAGAAACTCAGCTAAAAGCCTCTACCAAGCATTGTGATGTGTCAGTCATGAACGTTTCATTCAATATGAGCAAATCTTTAATATGACTCCAGAGTAATGAGTCGTCTCAGTGAGCGATCCGTTCATTTTCATGCATTTCCTTTTTGTTTAGTTTTTTTTGTATTGTCATAATAATGGATCATGTGTAAAATGAGGCTGTTTGTAATGTATGATTTGTGCATGAGGGTGATTCATCACTATTTCACTTTAATAAAGATGGCGGCCTGCATGTGATTCTTGTCCTCATCATTGAAGCATGGAGGCGCTATGTCTTAAACACAGCTAGGTGTCAAGTAACGGTGTACAAATACTTTGTTACCTTACTTAAGTAGAATTTTTGGGTATCTATACTTCACTGGAGTAATTATTTTTCAGCCGACTTTTTACCTCTACTCTCTGCTCCTTACATTTTTAATACAGCCTCGGTACTCATTCAGACTTGACAGAGGCGACTTATGAGATCAATGTAGATCGGAGGAGAACAAAAAAGTGTTGCTGATGGCTGTTTTTATTGTCACACTCTACAGCCAATGGTATCGTTTACAGCGTGTGCGCTCCTGACCAATGACAGTGTAGTGACCCACAGAGGGCGGGATCTAAACACGGAGCCTCGGCACTAAGGTTTAGCTGATTAGCTAGCATGGACTCTTCTGCTTTCTGAAAAGGTAATTGGCACGCACTCATCAGAAGAGTGGATTAATGAAGATGTAAGCAGTCACACACAAAAAGGGCTGTGTGTGTAAAAAAGTCTCTAAACATCGCGATAGCATAGCACACAAAAGGGCTGATGACGTCACAGAAACCAAGCAAAAGGAGATTCTGCCAAACAGAGTACTTGAGATAAATAAGTATCCAAGTAAATTCAAGTAACCCCCCCCCCCTCAAAAAAAAGCTGCAGTATAGACAAACGCATACACACAGGGATGATTTGATTTTCTTATAAATTGTTCATTTTGTTAGTCAGATTTTCCCATAATTGTATTATTTGAATTGTTTGGCGTCCATTTAAAAGGAATTGTGTGTTTTCTTGCATCCTTGTCTGTATTGTTTGTGTGTCTGTGACCATCACCTGTAGAGCTCAACTCAGTGTGGTCTCTTGGAGGAAGCTCACAGCTAGCTGTCCGTGTATTATTTCTTTAGCTGACACTTTGGTTTTTAAAGGGTTAAATGAAATATATGTTTGTATTTGAAATCACGTCTGTCTAGTGTCATTTTTGAACCTGTGACCTTTAGACTCAGTTTCTTTAGACTTTAGACTCAGTTCCTGGGGTTTAAGTCCCTGCAGGTGGAGCTGTCAGGATCTACTACTGCTGCCTTCTTAGGCATAATGGATAGCTTGCTGTTGACGTTCCAGCTGACATAAACAGACATCTGTGTCTCCAGACTAGAGTATGTTGACAATGACACCTTTCTTGGTAAAAACATTCTCGTTGTCTCATTTGTGGCATGTAGTATTTGTGGTGTTATCTTGAGGTTTAAAGTCTGTCCATCAGCACGAGTTGGACAGAATGTGAGACCGACTCAGGCACTTCTGATGTACTGAGAGTGTCTCTAATTCTCCTTGATCAAGCAATAATAAATAATACAGCATAAGACATCAGAGGCTCCTGAACACTTTCTTCTCTCCTGATGTCGTAATACTTTGTGAAGTTTAATGCTAATAACAATAATGAGAAAGGTAAATGGCACATGTGGTGGTTCGCCTGGACACACCTGTGTTAAAACACCTGTAAAACTGCTCAGGTTTACTTTTTTAGCATCTCCTTTTGCACAGTTACTCATCATATATCACTTTACTAATTCCTCATTTGTTTACATCTACAGTGTTACAGTGTTCAAGGTGTATTTACTCTGACACAGTAACACATATCTTGATTCTTCATTTCTGCAGTAATCTCACATGTCTTAGCTTTCTTTAGAGACCAAGATTATACACACAGCCCTTGTAGTTGTGAAGATATACTCCATTTATTTTGGGGAAGTCATTTGGGACAGGAGGCAGGAAAAATAGGCCTTGTGTGGAAGAGGTTAGCTACTTGTTATTCCAGTTCCACTTGTAGAATTGAACTGATGTTAGAGCTCTGGGACGACTCCTTTAATGTTACTAACGTCAGCATTTGGCACACGGTAACAACATAAGTTGAGCTCCTCAGACAAAGTACCAACTTAACGTTAGCGTTAGCCCCTGATGGTTTGATTTTCTCAGACTAATATTGTCATGACCACAACATAACTGATGTTTTGGATTTGGTTTGGAACATGAGACTAATTGATGAGACAGTGGTGTGGACACTGAGCAGTAATGTCACTTTTGTAGCAGTCAGATTACATTCATTCTCTCTGTATCCTCACGCTAAAGTGGACTGGAAATCCACATTCTACATTTCAAAGGATGCAGAGCTGGATCTAAGCGCCAGGAGCAGAAAAGACAGTACAAACCATACGTACCATCTATTAACATGGGGAATGTAAGATCTCTCCACAATGAGATGGAGGAGCTAATGGCACTAAGCAGGCTACAGAGGGAAGCAGAGAGAGACACAGCAAAGGAAACGTCTGTGGACCACAGGACGCAGTCAGAACCGGCTTACTGCAGGAAGGACTCAGACTTTTGAGATGTGGTGTCACACCGGTGTGTCAAGTTTGAGTTTTTGTCCTGTCTCCATGTTTGTATTGTGACTTCCTGTTTTATTTTGGGAATTAACTCTCCTCTCGTTTCAGGTCACTTACCCTTCCTCATGTGTCACCAGTCTGATTGTCTGCCCTGATTCCTGATTGTGTCCACCTGTTCCCCATTACCCCCATGTGTTCATATAGTCTGCGTTTCCCTTTGTCCTGTTCCAGTGTGTCATGTCTTGTCATGTCGTGTGTGGTCTTGCTGACCTGTCCTGATCTTTGTTGACCTTTTGTCATTTAATTTTTCATACCCTTAGTTTAGTTTAGACTTCTTCCCCTTTTCTGTTTTTTTCCCTCTTCGGAGGCGTTTTTTGTTCTCTTTGATTTGTAGTTCATCTTATGCTAGAAGATAGGTTTTCTGTTCATAATTTTCCTAGCTATCCCTCCTGTGCGAGGCGTTTTCTGTTTATGTAATCTGATTCTTTAAGTTCTAAATAAAGAATCATCGTCACCTCTGCATCCGAGTCCGATCTCTGTGTCCTGGTCCTTGTCAGTACACACTGGACAGCATGGACTCGGCAGAGCAGGACCAGCTGACTGCGGCGCTGCGCTCCCAGGCACGCCGTCTCACGCAGCAAGAGGAGCATGCGGCCGCACTCGGCCAAAGTATCAGAGGGCTCGCCCACAGTCAGGAGTTTAAAGTCTCTCTGACCGCCCAGGTGGGTCTCCTCAGCGCCCAGATGGAGCAACTCGTCGCTCTCCTGACGAAGGGCACAGCCACAGGATCCGACCAGGCCACCGCTTCACCGGATCCCCCCCCCCCACGCCTCCTGTAACTACACAGCGTGCCCCAGGTTGGCTTCCCCGGAGCGGTATTCCGGGGATCCTGGGCAGAGCAGGTCCTTCATCGTAGAGTGTGAGATCCACTTCGAGCACTCACCCCAGGATTTCCCCACCGAACGATCAAAGGTCGCCTTCATGATGTCTTATCTCACGGGGAGAGCCCGGGCGCGGGCCACCGCGGAGTGGATCAGAGACTCAAAAGTGTGTGGTTCGGTCAAGGAGTTCACCGGGGCTCTCAGGACAGTCTTCGACCCTGTATCAACCGATCGAGAGAAGGCTCGGGAGTTAAGCGGACTGAAGCAGGGCGGAGGCTCCGTTTGTGAATACGCCATTCGCTTCCGCACTCTGGCGACGGAGAGCGGGTGGAACTCTACGGCCCTGTTTGACATCTTCCTGAAAGGACTGTCAGATCCCATTCAGGATCTGTTGGTGCCGCTGGACCTCCCCCCAGACCTCGACTCCTTGATCGCCCTCGCCATTCGCACGGATAACCGTCTGCAGGAGCAGAGGCAGCGGCGCGGAACCAGGGCGGTCCCAGCCATCGCGCACGGTTCTTCCCCGGATCCCCGACGTGCAGTTCCTTACAGAAATCCTCTCGAGGATCGTCCCGGGCTCTCTTCCGAGCAGGAGGAGGAGCCCATGCAGCTGGGTAGGACCCGGCTCTCTCGGGAGGAGCGGATACGGCGCTCCCAGGAAGGGAGGTGTTTCTACTGCGGCGGGCAGGGGCACCTCGTCGCCGTCTGCCCCGTGAAAATGGACCCAACGGTGAGTCGTATCACAGCCGTCACCCCCACCTCACGCAAACTGACCACCGTTAAGATCATGCACCAAGGCAAAGACTATGAAGTCAATGCGTTAATTGATTCGGGGGCTGACAAGAGTCTTATTGACAGGGGGTTGGTTCGCAGATTGGGGCTCCAGGTTGTGCCCCTGAATAAGCCTATTACGTCGAGCGCCTTGAACGGGAGCGCGCTTTTTGACATCTCTCACATCTTCGAGCCGATAAACCTTCAAATAGCTGATCATTGGGAACACATTAGGCCATACGTGATAGACTCACCTCGGCACGCCCTCATCCTAGGATACCCATGGCTAGAGCACCACAACCCCAGCATTGATTGGCGCACCGGGTATATTACTGGGTGGGGGGAGGATTGTAAGAACTGCTGTCGAAAACCAGGGATCCAAGATGCATTAAAGACTGTCTCTGCCAATTCTGTCACAGACTCAGAGATCTCCGACCTGACCAAGGTTCCAAGCTGCTATCATCATTTAGCAGAGGTTTTCAGCAAGAGTAAGGCCACAGCCCTTCCTCCTCATCGCCCCTATGACTGCGCGATCGAGCTCTTGCCAGGCTCCACCATCCCCAAGGGTAGACTTTACTCGGTGTCTGGGCCTGAAAGACAGGCCATGAAAGATTATTTAGAAGCCTCCCTGAAGGCTGGTTTAATTCGGCCTTCCTCGTCCCCAGCTGGGGCGGGGTTCTTTTTTGTGGGGAAAAAAGATGGCACCCTGCATAGACTATAGCCCTCTCAATGAGATTACAGTTAAAAACAGATATCCCCTTCCCCTCATGAACTCAGTGTTTGACCAACTCCAACAAGCACAGATTTTCACCAAACTCGACCTGCGAAATGCCTACCACCTCATCCGCATCCGGGAAGGGGATGAGTGGAAAACGGGATTCAACACCCCAAGCGGCCATTACGAGTATCTAGTCATGCCATTTGGCCTCACGAATGCCCCAGCTGTGTTCCAAGGTATGATAAACAATGTGTTAAGAGACTTCTTGGATCACTTTGTCTATGTCTATCTAGATGACATTCTTATTTACTCTCCTGACCTTGAGACCCACCAGAGACATGTCAAGCTCGTGTTACAACATCTCCTAGAAAATATACTGTTTGTTAAGGCAGAAAAGAGTGAATTTCATGCCGAAACCATCTCCTTCCTAGGCTTTATCGTAGCCCCTGGAAGGGTTCAGATGGACCCGGCTAAAGTTAGCGCTGTAGCTGAGTGGCCAACACCAGATAGCCGCAGGAAGGTACAGCAATTCCTAGGATTTGCTAACTTCTGCAGGCGGTTTATCAGAGGCTTCAGTGCAATAGCAGCTCCGCTCCACGCTCTCACCTCTCCACAGGTGCCATTCCACTGGTCCACTGATGCAGCTGCAGCATTCAAAGAGCTCAAGCAACGCTTCACCACAGCGGCCATCCTCACGCTTCCCGATCCCTCTCGCCAATTCGTGGTGGAGGTCGATGCATCCGGTGAGGGGATCGGGGCAGTTCTGTCTCAGCGAGCAGAGGCAGATAACAAGCTTCACCCCTGTGCCTTCCTGTCTCGACGTCTGACGGCAGCAGAGCGCAATTACGATGTGGGAAATCGTGAGCTGCTGGCTGTGAAGGTCGCTCTTGAGGAGTGGCGGCACTGGCTCGAGGGGGCACAACAACCGTTCTTGGTTTGGACCGACCACAAGAACTTACAATACATAAAAGGGGCTAAACGGTTAAATTCTCGCCAAGCCCGCTGGTCATTGTTTTCACTTCACTTCACTACCGTTTTCACTTTTCTTTGTCCTACAGACCAGGGTCCAAGAACACTAAGCCCGATGCCCTGTCCCGTCTCTTCAGCCCCGAGCCCGTGGCCACGGAATCAGAGCCCATCCTTCCACTTAGCCGTGTGGTTGGAGCGGTTACCTGGCCCATAGAAGCCGAGGTGAAGCAGGCAAATGGTGAGACCCCGCCACCTAGTGGGTGCCCCGATAATCGTCTGTTTGTCCCCGTTAATCTGCGCCCACAGGTGATACACTGGGCTCACTCGTCCCTGCTCACCTGTCATCCGGGTGTACGTCGGACCATGTTCACCATCTCGCAGCGGTTCTGGTGGCCATCCATGGAGCCGGAGGTCCGTGAGTACGTCGAGGCGTGCCCAGTCTGTGCCCGAAATAAGAACTCCTCCAGAGCCCGCGCAGGCTTGCTGCAGCCTCTCCCCATTCCTTCCCGGCCGTGGGCGGAGATCTCCGTGGACTTTGTTACGGGCCTCCCGGTCTCCAGAGGTAACACTGCGGTTCTTACCGTGGTGGATAGGTTCTCTAAGATGACACATTTTATAGCCTTACCCAAATTGCCGTCAGCAAAAGAAACTGCTGAAATAATGATGAACAATGTATTCAGGATTCACGGATTCCCACGGGACATTGTGTCGGATCGGGGGCCCCAATTTATCTCGCGGTTCTGGAGGGAGTTTTGCAAGCTAATCGGAGCCACGGCAAGCCTCACGTCGGGTTACCACCCTGAGGCTAACGGCCAGACTGAGCGTCTCAATCAGCAGCGGGAGACCAGCCTCCGGTGCCTGGTGGCGCAGAACCCTGCATCATGGAGCAGCCATTTAACTTAGGTCGAATACGCACATAACTCCCTTCCCACCTCTGCCACTGGTATGTCCCCTTTTAATTGTGTTTTTGGTTACCAACCCCCACTCTTTTCTGAGTCCGAACCCGAGGTGTCTGTCCCCTCCGCCCATGCCCTAGTCCGTCGCTGCCGCCACATCTGGGCCGCTGCACGCCAGGTGCTGATACGTCAAGGGGACAGAGTTAAAAGGGCAGCAGACCGAAAGAGGAGACCGGCTCCTGTCTACCAGCCTGGTCAGCGAGTGTGGCTCGCAGCCAAAGAACTGCCTCTTCAGGTAGAGTCGCGGAAGCTGGCTCCGCGCTTCGTTGGTCCGTTCCCCATCACCAGAATCATCAACCCTGCAGCTGTGCGTCTCCGTCTGCCCCGGTCCCTCAGAGTACATCCTACCTTTCATGTCAGTAAGATCAAGCCAGCCAAGGACAGCGCCATGATACCAGCAACCAAGCCACCCCCGCCACCCCGAATGGTCGAAGGGGGGCCAGTCTATACAGTTAAGAAATTGTTAGCAGTGCACAACCGGGGCCGGGGCAGGCAGTTCCTCGTTGACTGGGAGGGGTACGGACCTGAAGAGCGTCAGTGGGTCCCAGCCCGCCACATCATGGATCCTGGACTCATTGAGGACTTTTATAGAGAACACCCAAATATTTCAGGGCCGTCTGGTATTCGGCCTTAGGGAGGGGGTAATGTCACACCGGTGTGTCAAGTTTGAATTTTTGTCCTGTCTCCATGTTTGTATTGTGACTTCCTGTTTTATTTTGGGAATTAACTCTCCTCTCGTTTCAGGTCTTACCCTTCCTCATGTGTCACCAGTCTGATTGTCTGCCCTGATTCCTGATTGTGTCCACCTGTTCCCCATTACCCCCATGTGTTCATATAGTCTGCGTTTCCCTTTTTTCCTGTTCCAGTGTGTCATGTCTTGTCATGTCGTGTGTGGTCTTGCTTCAGTCAAGTTATTACAAAGCCTCAGTCGCCGTTTCAGTTTTCGCCTCGCTAAGAGTTTTTTGTTGACCTTTTGTCATTTAATTTTTCATAGCATTAGTTTAGTTTAGACTTCTTCCCCTTTTCTGTTTTTTTTCCCTCTTCAGAGGCGTTTTTTGTTCTCTTTGATTTGTAGTTCATCTTATGCTAGAAGATAGGTTTTCTGTTCATAATTTTCCTAGCTATCCCTCCTGTGCGAGGCGTTTTCTGTTTACGTAATCTGATTCTTTAAGTTCTAAATAAAGAATCATCGTCAGGTCTGCATCCGAGTCCGATCTCTGTGTCCTGGTCCTTGTCATGTGGAGAGCCCACTGTACCAGCTGAGCCACCAGGACACCTCTATTTATTTATTTATTTGTTCATTCATTTGAGTATTTTATTATCCAGCTTGTATTTTGTGAGCTGTTGTAACAAGTGAATTTCCCGGTGGGGAATAAATAAAGTCGATCTTATTTCCCTGCATTTATAGTAACAAATCACATGTAATGATGAATGCCTGAGAGTCTGGGAGGTTTTGGTTCAGGTGCCTTGAAAGTGCTTGAAAAGTACTTGAATTTTCGTCTTAAAAAGCTGTATGCTGCTAGAAGGACAAAATCCTGAGCTGATGTGTTCTTTTTAAAAATGTAATAAAGTGAAATTTCCTGTTGAAATCTACTGGAAGGTGTTAAACGTGTTCAAGTGCTGCTGGAAGTGTTTTCATTCAGAGCAGATTAGTATTATGATGGAGGAATGGACTTTATTCCAGCAGCAGAACAAAGAGGACATTTTAATCTTTAGCTCAAATCTTTTCTTTACAATTTGTTGTTATATTCTACAAAATGTAAAAATGATATATGTTTGTTATTTTACTCTTTCATCTAGATTGTGTTAGTGTGTGTTTGTATCTGATCAGAATATGAATCCACATAATATGAAATAAATCCCTCAGTTCAGCATGTTTGTGACTCTGGCTGAGATGGAGATGAAATATGTGAACCTGGGCTGTGGTTTACTGCTCTCTTCCTGTCACAAACACTGTTTGACATCTGTTCATCTGTTGGTTTTTGTACAGGCTGCATGCATCATTTCTCACTGTGGAGATCATTCTTTGCTTTCTTCTCACAGCGGCAGTAGTAGGAGGCTGAATGAGAGAGTTTAACTTTGTGGATCTTCAACTCACTGACGTTCTGTTTTCTCTCAGCTGAGAAATCATCTATCTGAGGATGATTATAACCTGTAGATATTTCACCATCATTCATGTTAATAGCAAGAATCAAACTGAATGTTTCTTTCTTCTGGAACCAGGCTACCCAACCATTGTAGTCACACTGGTGTGTTTGTCCACAGCTGAAAGAGACTTCTTCACCAACTCTCCTGGTCAATGTTAAATCATCCTGAATCAGCTCTGCTGCCATGGCAACCAGCGCTGTAGAGAGGCAGACAGACAGATGAAGGTTAGTGTGATAGTGTTTGTTAAAGGTTGAGTTTGTTGGCTCCTGATTGGCTGGAAACACTCACCTGAACACAGACAGCACAGAGCAGCAGCTGGAAGGAAAAGCATTTTGTGCAGTGCTGTTTGCTCTGGTGAACCTGGGGAGAAGTGGCGCTCTGATGCAGCTGAGGCCAAACAAGGACGTGCTGTGAGATCAGACGAGGGCCACGTGCTTTCTAACAGGTCCTCACAGCTCCCATCAGCCCCTGCTTCTGATTGACAGCTCAGCTGAAGCTGCTGTGCGGTTTGCCATCGCTAAAAACACAATGTGGGTCAGGACGATGCAGAAATAGAAAAAAACCTTCATGTTAGCACAAACACATTCAGGTTGCTGCTGAATTTAGTAACACAGACTGTTATCTGTTGTTTAACAGCTGTGATGAAAATACAAAAGTACAAATCCACAAAACTCCTCAACTGTGATTTGAAGCCTGAAACATTTCTGTCATTTCATTTCATCATTTCATTTCTATGACACATCAAAGCTTTTCCACACACTGTATCACATCTTCATTTGGATTCTGTTGTTCAGTCTCTTCATTAAAGCTACATGATCTTTGACTGAGCAACATCTTCAAACACAAGACTCCATCAAATGGAAACATTTCTACATGTCTGCTGCATCATGTCAGACACATTTCCTTCAAATCCAGTCCAACAGATTTGGTATGTTCCTAAACTTTGATCACTAGAATGTCAAATAAAGTTCAGAGGGTTAGTTTGTAAAGACGAAGCCACCAGAGGCTTCAGAAGAGTTGAAATCCAGGTGTGCTCCTTACATCTGAAGCAGTGGTTATGGTGCTGTTCCCTGGAAGGAGCTCATGGCTCTGCTCTTTACTTCCTGCATGTAGAGCTCAGTCACAATGGGAGACACTGGTGAAGCCACCACAGCTGTGCTTCTGCCTGTAAAAACCCTCCTTGTGTTTGAAATAGGTGATATAATATCAAACTTTTAGAATAAAATGGATATAATATATTATAAATGATCTTTATGTTGTTGATAGCTTTTCTTCCCTTCAAGCTCTCACTTTAAACCTGTAGTTATCACCTCATGCTACAGTTTATATGGTGACACTTGTATCTGTTCTGTGCTGCTGTGAAGAATAAAACCTTCACACTGCTGCCCTCTAGTGTCTGCAACAACACACTGTTTCAAACTGTGCTGCTGCTTTTACGACTACAACTGTTCCTACTACCACTAATAGTTCACTCTGATGTTGTTGTGTTCATCACTTGCATTTTGTTTTTCTCTTTTGAGTTCAGATTTTCTATTTTGAAATCACACAGTCATTGAGAGTTACTGTTACTTGATCAAATCTTTGTGTGGAGAACAGAGCCCTGAGGTACTCCATATTTCACATCACAACATGTTCATGTTGTATTATTATAGGAAACACACTGCTAAGATCAGATTCAACTGTATTGATCCACAGAGGTGAAATTCAAGTGTTGCAGCAGCACAAGAGCAGAGATAAGTGCAGATACACAGAGAAAGTCTAAACAAGAAATCATGAGTCTAATCATATTTGTCTGTATTCATGCAGAAATATGATGCTGTACAAAGCTGGCTGCTCACAGTGATTGGTATAGTCTCTGGTCTCCACTGCTGTTGTACAGTCTGATGGCAGTGGGCACAAATGATCTCCATTGTCTCCACTGAAGATGCTACAGCTCCTCTGCTTAACCTTAATTTGAAACATCTTGAAGAAAACTCCGGCCAAGCTGCTATTTGTGGATTTCTTGTCTGACACAATCCAAGCCCACATTTTGACAGACAAACTCATGAAGAACTTTGTTTCAGATTTGAATGTTTTGAGCTGGATCCTTGTGTTTTCTTACAAACTGAACTTAGAGAGTGAAGGTGAATGGATGCATGTTGGGGGAATTGTCATTATCCACAGGGTTCCCTCAGGGCTGCATCCTTTCACCTCTCCTCCATATTCTGTATAGTGACATCTGCCAGAGCCAACACCACAACAGTATCAAACTTTAGTGAAGTAATACTTTACCCATTGAGTGATTAATCAAGTCAAATCTTCTTCTATAAACCAGATATTTCTTCATCTTCTTTTCCAGCTACAGCAGCTGCAGAAGGAAATGAGACTAAATGGATTGTAGAAGACAAAACTGTTGTGAATCATATTAACTTATGAATTAAACGTATACATTAATCTGCATCTTTCTGTTTCCGGCTGCGACATGAGGAACCAACCTGGAACTGTTGATGAGAGAAGGCCTGGTCATGACCTTTGACCTCAGCCTTATTCTGGATCACAGCTGTTCAGATTTTCAAAGACAGAAATAAACTTTCTTAATCAATGCAGAGACAAACAAAACCTGTACACCCCAAAATCAAACCAAATGTTCATTTCAACAAATAAACTCAGAAAGAAAATCTCAGTATCAAGTAAAAAATGTCAAAGTCAGTCAGAGCATTTCCACAGAGAGCCACTTTGCATCAGCAGCTCCATGCTCCAGTGCTCTGGGAGACTTTATAGTCCTGAGAGTTGAACACTGGATGACTGACAGCTGTCTTTCATGACAACAGAAGCCACAGAAATCCTCCTCATCAAAAACATGACTTTGATCTCCGTCCTCATCTGGACTCTCCTCTGCTGCTGCTTCACAGGTAAAGTCCAGAGAATCAAACTCCTCTCCTCTATGAACATCCGTCCCTCTGAAATGAAGCCCACAAAACCATGACGCTGCTTTATGTTTTTGTGTCTGTATCCTCAGAGTCCAGAGGCCAGTACACAGTGACTCAGCCTGGAGCAGTGAGCTCTGCTCTGGGAGGCTCCGTCACCATCAACTGTAGGACCAGTCAGAAGGTTTATGTTCATAACAATTACCACCGTTTAGCCTGGTACCAACAGAGAGATGGAGAAACTTCAACTGTTCATTAATAGTGCTACTTATCGACAATCAGGGATTCCAGATGGTTTTACAGGCAGTGGATCAAACTCTGACTTCACTCTGACCATCAGTGGAGTTCAGGAAAACGTCAGCGCAAAATTCAAAGAAGAAAGGCAGAAAGGCTTCATTCTGCTCTTGTGGTGAAAAGTGTGACATTCATCCAGCTCTATCGGTCTACCTTACAGCAAGCCGTCTATACTGAGGCAGATATGGTCATTCACTCCTCGTGGATATGAGAGCGCTCTGCCAGGCTGTAGACTGCAGCAGCACAAAATAAAAATATGATCCATAATGTCACAAAACACTGCTCAATTTCTACTGAACATAAAAAGGAAAAAACATACTCATGTCACTAAAGGACAGGAGGTCAGAGGTCAGGTCTATGCTGTTTTTAGACATTTCCCTGTTGATGAGGATGCCAATCTGCCACGTGGTGCTCAGTCCTCTGAAACAGACGGAAATACAGAGCGATGAGATGACAAAGTAAAAGACATATAACCACCAAATTAACAACCCACACAGAAAGAACCTATATGAGGATATATGCACATATATGAAACCTATATGCAGAATATCTCTGGATATATGCTACATATACATCATATATGCGTATATATGATAATATATATGCTGTATGCCGTATATATGCCACATATATGCTGCATATAGGCCAAAGTCAGGTGCATATACACCGTTCACAAAAAGTTAGGGATATTCAACTTTTGGGTAAAATTTATGGAACATACAGTGATATTATATCATGAAAGTAGGGCATTTAAAAAGAAGCATGCAATGGTAATTTCATCATCTCAAACTATTTACTGAAACAAAAGCGGTGGGTATACTTTTACTTTTTGTGTATGTGCATAAACAGGGCATATAGGTCTCCTATAGTGCTTCTTTATATCCACATACAAGCCCTATATGTACATATAAGGCATGTCTCCTTTATAAATGATGGTTATTGTAAAGTGTTGTCTAGGTACTTATATAGGGGAACACATAGGGACAGCCATGGCTCAGTGGTAGAGCGGGTCGTCCAATAACACAAAGGTTTGTGGTTTGATTCCTGCTCTCACTGCTTGAAGATTGGAAAGGCCTTGTCACTTGAACAAACTTTGAACCATATTATGAATTAATAACAACAAACATCAAAATCTGATCTGCACATCTATAAAACAATCAGCATGCTACTATTACATTTAGTTTCAGCCGTCATTAAATCATCTGAAAAGGCTCAAAGCATGAAGGTAGAGGATGAACGTTTTATCAGGAAAACAGAGGTACATGTTTAAAACAGAAAAATAATAAACATGTGAGTATGTTGGATATATGACAGTCCATATTTTCATCTTTGAGCAGCTGAATACATACCCGTTCAGTCTCCTCCTTCAAGATGGTCAACGTGGAGGGTCACACATTGAAGCTGGTGTTTTGCTGGGGTTAAGCAGGGGTGATGATGGGCATCAAGTCCAATCGATCACTTCAGTTGACCTGGAAATGCAGAAGAACACAGCATGTTCAGTTTGCTTGTGCTTTTATGTAAATTTATGTAATAATGAATTGACTGATAAAATTCTGTATGTGTGGCCTAGAATCCTAATCCAAATCCTGCAGAGGATTCCAAAACAGGAGTTTATAGCTGCAGTCCTGAACTTTCTTCAGAAGAATGGGGACTGACCAGTCCCTGACACAAAACACAAGATTTTTAGATCGACTGATCCTCATTTGCAATTTTTACAAAGCATTCACAAGCAGCTACATTTTCACAACTGATATAAATGTACATTACACACCACAACTGGTGCTGACAACTCACCATCTGGCGTAGACCCAGAAGAACTTCTTCACCAGGGTGGACGGGGCAGCATTTGGGTACAGCTGGCAGATCCTGGCCACCATTACGGCCCACGATACACCATCCAAGAACCCCAGTGAGTTAGAAGAAATGTTACGTGCTGAAGGGAAATAAGAGAATGAGAGAAACAATTAAGATCTCCAGTTCATGATGTGAAAATAAACAACAGCCTGTCCTATATTGATTTAGCCCAATTAAATATCACATCTCTGAAATATAATATAAGTATAATATTGCTTATTTTACATAAAGATTAATACAAACATTCAAATCAATCATCCACCTGTTCACAGTCTCTTGAGTGACTAACAAGCATGACTACTTGTGTGTGTGTTCACTCACTTTTGGCCCACAGCTTGATGGCTCTCAAAACCATCTGAAAGTTCTCCACGTCGGGAACTTGACGGAGGATCTCCTCTGAAACTCTGTAGCCTACAAAAAACAGTCACGTTAAAAGGGTCAAACACAAACACAGACACTTCCACAGCTCACTGGAAAGGATCATGTCACGGATTCCTGGCATGTCCAGGCTGATACAGTCAGTCACCCCATAATGTTTGCAGGGTGCTGGGTCTGATGGAGCTTGGCTCTTAATTGGACTGATAAAAAGGACATTTGCATGTTAGTGAATTTGTCATGAAGACATAAATACACACACAGCCACATGAAGACAGCTTGGTAGGAAGGAGAAAGTGTAAATATAAGGTGACTTAAGCTCCCACTGTGCTGAGAAATCTGAGTACATGACTTCCATCAGAAAGTCTCCATACTAGTAAAGATGTGAACAAAGAGACAGTAAAGAGTGTTCATTACAGACAGTGATCAGACAGAAGAAACTTGACACTCACGCAGACATGGTAGTGACGTTAGCGTTGGTTCATTGTGGTTTGAAATCACTCCGAAATATTTTCCTTCTCTCTTCTATCACAAGGTGAGTCCTGTCCACTCTCTGAAGCTCTCACTGTGTGTGTATCACTTATATCTCCTCCGTTTGGAACGAGCGCCACTATGACTTCTATTCTGGAGTCCGAACCGAACCAATGGGTTCGAGCCCACAGGCAAATGTCACGTGACGCGGCACCGTGCGGCTTTTATCGTTTCAGTCCAAACAGATGTGGTTTTGATTCGACTTGTGCTTTTAGTGAAAGACATGAACACTAAAACATCAGTCCGTGTGTTCGGCACTGCACCCATTATATTATTATTATATTCATATTTTGGAGTGTAATGATGAACTCTGACTAAACTAACAGGAGATCTGACCGTAAATGATCACGTTATAACGGCATCATTTGGGTTGTGTTCCAGGATGTTTCCACTGCCCCCAACCGGTCAACAAAGAGAGTGAAGTACAAGGCCGTGGAGTGTTTAGATTGCTGCTTTTAAGCTGAACAGCAGAGACAAGATGACGTTATAATATCAAACTGAAACCAGTCAACCACCAGGAGCTGCATGTCATGTGTGATTTTAAGAGGAGTATCGATCCAAACCATAAAAATTCAATTCAATTATATGAAATCAACAGTGCTGGATAGTGACTCAGTAAATCTCCATATGTTTTACATATACATGTACAATTTCTGAAGAGCCAAACGGTGATGCTCTGTGGCCCACGAAATTGTGGATGTTATAATGTTTTGGGTAGGTGTGGACACATGGAGAGATGATTTCTTCATCACAGATACCAATTCCCGTAAAGAACAAGGAAAAGCTTCTTTTCTAACAATTTTTGCAAGAGCTTGGTTTGTACAATTCATTTTACCGGTCTTTGGAAGAAGCAGGAATACACTGAAAACTCATGGATACACAAGGAGAACATGCAAACTCCACACAGACAGGCCCTGCTGGCTGGTGGGTTCAAACTAAGCCACAGCACAATAAGTAAAATCACTAACTAAAGGTCTTCATTAAATCATTATGAATTTTAATTATGACCAATCTAACCATCTTAAAATATGTTGACTGTTTTTTAAATGTGTCATATAATGAATCTGAGTTTGAGTGTTTAATGTTAAATCTTCTGTCTAGATGTTCTGTTAATAATTACAAACCTGCACAGTCAATAAAAAATAAAATAATAAGATCAATGGTCAGTTTACACAACATAACCATATCAGTTAAGTTGTACAATGTAAAAACAGGTAAAGTCTACATGATTCAGATTAAGACATACAATACAGAACATAAATATAACAAAATGTGAATTAAATCATTCAAATCATAAAACTCGTATTTTCATCTTTGAGCAGCTGAATACACTTGTACTTCACTTCACTACAGTAACACATGTTCAGTATATATAATATTGTAGTTTTAATTGGCTTAGCTGGCTAATGGTAGCTAACTTTAGCTTCCTTGCTGATGTGCATTAAATGCTAACTGTGAAAACACAAAGGCAGAATACAGAATTTGTAAAAGTCACGCTGTCATACTGAGCAGGGTCCACAAACAACCTTTCACAGACACATGAGAACTGTGCAAACAACAGTCAATAGCTGTCTGCTTTTTATTTCTATGCTTAAGTTTATATAGATGATTCTATCTGCTGTAAATGCTATGAAACAATTGGCTACAGCAATTCATTGATATTAGAATAGTTTTGAACCCTTCAGTACAAAGTATGAATTGAGTAATTTAAGTGATATATGCACACACATATAAATCATAAGTAAAAACAGTGCTAAATCTGGCTGAATAATAAAAGCTATACGTGGTAAAATGAAGAGCTGTTTGAGAGCTGAAAGAGCCGACTCTTCTTGGTGAGCTGAGGCAAATGATCTGGCTCACTAAAAAGAAGCAGAATTCCCATCACTACGCTGCACTGTAACAAACAGGAAAATTGACTCAATGCTGAGGATGTTGTTGTGATGCATCAACAATTATTTACTCCACCTTACTTCTTTCTGCTGTGAACTTCACTAACTGCTCCCAGGGCACCGCTCTGTGT
Organism: Nibea coibor; assembly: GCA_023373845.1. Classification (NCBI taxonomy): domain Eukaryota; kingdom Metazoa; phylum Chordata; class Actinopteri; family Sciaenidae; genus Nibea; species Nibea coibor. The sequence goes on from CM041739.1 coordinate 23,196,070, forward strand.
GGCTGCTCATCACTCTGCACCATCTCTACACATTCTCTGAGCCCTTTGTGTGTCTGTGGGTGAATTACATGTAAAGAAATTGGGTGAAAAAAAAGAATTTCACCTCATCAATAAAGTTTCTATTCAATTCTTCACAGCCAGTTCAACAAATCCAGACATGAACCACTGAGGCATCAGATCAGAAAACACTCATATGTATTGTTTTAGAGGACACTGACAAAGAAGTCTGTTGTCATTTTTGTATGAGGACTTGTTGGCTCTCATCAACACCCAGTGTAAACTGTAAAGTGAATGTTTGATCACTGAAATCCTCATAAAGAAACTCCATGCATGTGAAGTCCAGGTGGGTCGTAGTTATTGGTCTCTGGGTTCAGTTCCACTTTGTGTTGGTGGAGGGCTCAATGTAAAAAAGGCCTACAGACAGCAAGAGAAAAAAATAACTAGAGAGAGGAAGAGGAGTTGATGAGAGTGTACAGCTGCAGATATGAATCTGTTCTCAGTGGTTATTAGGACTCATAAACACTTCCTTTCCTGCTGCTGTGTGGGTTTCTGCTCTGCACCCTCCTCACCGTTAGCTGCACTTTTTCACATTAATAACACAATGACAGTTACAACCATCAAGTCTGGTAAAAGAATCATTCCAGGAACTTGAGTTTCATTTCAGTGCTCAGTACTCACTGTCTCAGCTTTATTCTGTGTTATTCATCTATGAGAGAAACAGCTCAAATCCTGAACTCAGAGCTGAGAAGCTGAAATAACAGAAGATGTGTTCAACCTGCTGCAGTCTGCTCTGATCCCACTTTATTACCTCACACTCATTCTAACACACAAAGTTTGTTTTTAGCATTCATTGATTGACATTGATTCAGTAAAGGTGACAGTTTAATGACAGTTTCTGCAGCCTGACACCAACTTGGAACATAATACAACATGATAGGACGTGTGAAAGGATCAGACTGTGCAGACATTATTAACATCAGTACAAAGACAATTTCTAACTCATATGTTCATTTTTAACAGAGTTCAAATCTGAGTAAAAATTATAGACACTTCTAACTTACTATGAAGCATTTTGTGATTCTTTTTTGAAATGTGTCACATATATATGAATCTTTATTCATCTATAATCAGTTACTATTTTCATCTTGATAAACCCTTGATTTATTGCTTTATAAGACATAACACATCATGTTGCCAACATTCAAACTTCAGTCTGACTGATGGAGCTGCTGTGTCATCATTTTATAGCAGTTTTGGCTTCAAAGCAGCTCGCTCTGCTCTTTGTTCATGTGTGTAAACAACAGGGTCATCAGCGTAGAGCTTTACATCCACACGGAAACAATAATAAAAGGGGGTCTGCAGAATTACTGTACAAGGCACAATTAAAAGTGGAATTAAAGTAGAGGATCACAATAAAAGTATAGCACAGAATTTAACTGCAAATATGTGAGTATATGTATTTATATTGTTAGGAGGACTTATCTAACCTGTGACATAAAAGATACATTTTACAACCAACAACAACACATCAAAATGGACATTTGTGACTGCTGATCAAAGCGATCAATGAGATGAGTTGATGAGAATTGATGTTGAGAAAAGGCGAGCAGAAAACAGTCAGTCAGCATGTGTGCAGTTGGTGGACGGTCCCTTGTTTCGGAGGATCATCAGCAGAGAGAGTCCACAGCAGTACACCAGACTCTTCACGATCAGCACTGTGTAGAGCAGACAGAACAGCTTCACCCTGCACTGAGACTGGAAGAACACTGACAGACAGACAGATAAATAAACAGACAGACAGACAGACAAGTCAGTCTTCTCTCCACACCGCAATCTCATCAATTTCATCACTATAACCTGGACTACTGGTTGGCTACTGTTACCAAAATTTTCACATCAGCATTCAAACCCAAAATGTAATACAGTGTCTGTAAAATTTATTAGTCAGACTGTGAAGTGGAAGCTCTCTCACTGGGATTAGTCGTGTTGTTCAAGAATCAGAGTGTATGTTTAAATCATTCAGTGATGAGCACAAAGTGAACAGACTGATATGCAGCCACAACTGCAGCAGAACATTGGAGTTATCCATGCAGAAAGGCAGCAGGTGATCTTACAGTCAGCTTGCTGCAGAGCTGGAAGGTCTGCTGGCTCTCTCTCTGGAGGACAGGAGGCTGCTGGAGCTGGAACCTCTGCAACAGAAAAGGAAGGAAAAAAAGTCAGTCCTCTGCTCCTCAGCTCTCTTTGACAGTGTCTCCACATGAAGTTGAATCACTGCTGAACACAGTCACCAAGCCTTCATTACCTTGTTCTATTTGGGCTTCCACTGTGCCCCCCTCGTGCTTGACGTAGCAGCGGTATTTATATGTGCTGTCCTCGTGCTGATGAATCAGCAAGATGGAGACGGTGTGTCCCGACTCTCTGAGCTCCAGCTGCTCTCCATCACCACGGTCCACCTTCACCAGAGAACCATCCTCCTTTTGTCTTTTCCAGAAGAACTGGACCAGAGGAGGAAACATGGCTGAGGCCACACACAGCAGGGAACTCTTCCCCTCCAGGTGGGCTCTGGATGCTGCTGGGTACAAGCTCACCACGGGCTTCACTACCTGCTCATCTGAAGTTTGATGGCAGCAACAAGCAGCACAGACACACAGTGACACATTCAACAGCACATCAGTGCATTCAGTCTGATCCTGGAAACTACATGGACTGTGATCACTAAACTACTCATCAATACTGTGCAGTATTTTTTTTGCGCCACGGACATGCATAAAGTGCATAAAAATACAACTCAGCATTACACTGAATTAGTTTTATTTGAATGTCGTTCATTCACTATAATTTCAAATGCATCATTATTATGTAGAATATAATATAAAGATGAAATTTCTGTATGAGGGTTAATATACATATTATCATAAGTTCCATATTTACCTACACACAGAATGCAATAGTCATTTTAATGATTACAATATCCATAACATTTTATACATTTAGCAGCAGATGCTTTACCCTAGTCACTAAAAAACAAATCAATACATCAATAATTTTATAAATATTTGATTTTTTATACACAATCACAATGACATGTTGGGATTAGTCAAATGGAATAAAGACTGCTGTATAATATAATATGACAAAGATCAGACTTTATTGATTCTTGACAGGAACTTCACGTATAATTTAATATAATCTAATATAATATAATAATCTGAGTCTTGTTTGAATTCAAATGTGTGCAGTATCTGACACATAATATTTATCACTGTGTACTAAAATATATTTACTATTATATATTTGAAATGACATTAAGCATCATATAATATTTATATTTAGTGTATTAAGATACAAATATATATGCATGTGTAACATTATCTGTGTCATTTATAGAAACCTTCATGTATAAATATATCTTCCACTAAAAGACATATGTACCATCACTAAAAGACATATGATCAAACACTGTATATTTCTAACACTGCCAATATCATACTTTTTCTCTATAAATCAGTTTTATGTCTGCAGAAATAAAGAAGAACTTCAGTTGTGCAGTGAGATTTAAAGATCTTTTCGTGAATTATGAACCTTTTTTATGGAACAAAAGCTGCATGGCTGCAAGAAGTCTCTACAAATGATGAGAAACTAACATGTAAAGCTTGAAGCAGCAGAAACTCATTAAAAACACATTTTAACATGTTCAATAAAACAACTGAAGGAAAATGAATGTTTATTCTTACCTGTTACATACAGTTTAGTTCCAGAGCCATAGATGGGGTAGTCTCCCACATTGAAAAAGACTGATACAAAAACCTGTGTGCTGTTGAATGTGTCAGCTGAGGTGAACGAGTCCAAATGAACACAAAACAAGTTAAAGCATGAACTGAATCAAATCCAAATCACTCCACAATAAGTGACTCCAACACCTTTGCAGACACTCTGAACACTTTCTAAACGCTTTGACATCCATAATGAGTCTGCTGTCTGTGAGGAGCTGCTGAGTGCCTTTCCCTTTCATCAACCTGCTCATCCCTCCTTCACACAGGAGGCAAGGCACCAGGGCCAGATGGCATCCCAGCAGAGGACAGTCACAGAGAATGAGTTGTGAAAAAAGCAGAGTGTCTCTGGGAGGTCAGTTTTTGTCTCACTTTAGCCTGAGAGACCCCTGTACAGGGGGCTGCGTGAGATGCGTGCACAGTACAGACGATCACTCTGTCTGATAGGAAGCACCAATGCTAACATGTAGCACACCAAACTGACGACGAGAAACTCAGCTAAAAGCCTCTACCAAGCATTGTGATGTGTCAGTCATGAACGTTTCGTTCAATATGAGCAAATCTTTTATATGACTCCAGAGTAATGAGTCGTCTCAGTGAGCGATCCGTTCATTTTCATGCATTTCCTTTTTATTTAGTTTTTTTTGTATTGTCATAATAATGGATCATGTGTAAAATGAGGCTGTTTGTAATGTATGATTTGTGCATGAGGGTGATTCATCACTATTTCACTTTAATAAAGATGGCGGCCTGCATGTGATTCTTGTCCTCATCATTGAAGCATGGAGGCGCTATGTCTTAAACACAGCTAGGTGTCAAGTAACGAAGTACAAATACTTTGTTACCTTACTTAAGTAGAATTTTTGGGTATCTATACTTCACTGGAGTAATTATTTTTCAGCCGACTTTTTACGTCTACTTTCTACTCCTTACATTTTTAATACAGCCTCGGTACTCATTCAGACTCGACAGAGGCGACTTATGAGATCAATGTAGATCGGAGGAGAACAAAAAAGTGTTGCTGATGGCTGTTTTTATTGTCACACTCTACAGCCAATGGTATCGTTTACAGCGTGTGCGCTCCTGACCAATGACAGTGTAGTGACCCACAGAGGGCGGGATCTAAACACGGAGCATCGGCACTAAGGTTTAGCTGATTAGCTAGCATGGACTCGTCGTGACTGCGTCACAGAGCTGTGACGTCATTTTGAGACTCAGTTTGTAAAGTCTAGTCAACACCTGAGAACTGTCATCATGTCTGAAAGAAAACATAGTCGCAAATTTCAGATTTACAAAGAAACTGAAGAAGACGAATGACTGAGCAGCAGCAAGACGTGAGTTCTTCGGCAGATGCTAGCTTGAGGACAACCAACACCACCGCTGCACCTGCGGGGACTGCTGCCAGTGAAAGCCCGCCAACAGCCGGGCCTGGGGTGACCATACAGGACGAGCCGACAGAGGCTGGAGATGGGGTTAACGACAGCTCAGAGGCCGCTGGTGACGGTGACTCCACCTGCCTCTCTCTCCCGGCTAACTGGACCAGCCAGCAGAGAGAATGGAAGTCCCACAAAACCTGGCCGTTTGTTAAGGATGGAAACTCGGGATGCACAATTTGCAGAGCCACAAAACCTCTTCTGCTTTCTGAAAAGCTAATTGGCACGCACTCATCAGAAGAGTGGATTAATGGAGATGTAAGCAGTCACACACAAAAAGGGCTGTGTGTGTAAAAAAGTCTCTAAACATCGCGATAGCATAGCACACAAAAGGACTGATGACGTCACAGAAACCAAGCAAAAGGAGATTCTGCCAAACAGAGTACTTGAGATAAATAAGTATCCAAGTAAATCCAAGTAACCCCCCCCCCCCCCCCCCCCAAAAAAAAAAGCTGCAGTATAGACAAACGCATACACACAGGGATGATTTGATTTTCTTATAAATTGTTCATTTGTTAGTTAGATTTTCCCATAATTGTATTATTTGAATTGTTTGGCGTCCATTTAAAAGGAATTGTGTGTTTTCTTGCATCCTTGTCTGTTTGTTTGTGTGTCTGTGACCATCACCTGTAGAGCTCAACTCAGTGTGGTCTCTTGGAGGAAGCTCACAGCTAGCTGTCCGTATATTATTACTTTAGCTGACACTTTGGTTTTTAAAGGGTTAAATGAAATATATGTTCGTATTTGAAATCACGTCTGTCACGTGTCATTTTTGAACCTGTGACCTTTAGACTCTCTAGGTGGAGTTCCTGGGGTTTAAGTCCCTGCAGGTGCAGCCATCTGTGTCTCCAGACTAGAGTATGTTGACAATGACACCTTTCTTGGTAAAAACATTCTCTTTGTCTCATTTGTGGCATGTAGTATTTGTGGTGTTATCTTGAAGTTTAAAGTCTATCCACCAGCACGAGTTGGACAGAATGTGAGACCGACTCAGGCACTTCTGATGTACTGAGAGTGTCTCTAATTCTCCTTGATCAAGCAACAATAAATAATACAGCATAAGACATCAGAGGCTCCTGAACACTTTCTTCTCTCCTGATGTCGTAATACTTTGTGAAGTTTAATGCTAATAACAATAATGAGAAAGGTAAATGGCACATGTGGTGGTTCGCCTGGACACACCTGTGTTAAAACACCTGTAAAACTGCTCAGGTTTACTTTTTTAGCATCTCCTTTTGCACAGTTACTCATCAGATATCACTTTACTAATTCCTCATTTGTTTACAGCTACAGTGTTACAGTGTTCAAGGTGAATTTACTCTGACACAGTAACACATATCTTGATTCTTCATTTCTGCAGTAATCTCACATGTCTTAGCTTTCTTTAGAGGCCAAGATTATACACACAGCCCTTGTAGTTGTGAAGATATACTCCATTTATTTTGGGGAAGTCATTTGGGACAGGAGGCAGGAAGAATAGGCCTTGTGTGGAAGAGGTTAGCTACTTGTTATTCCAGTTCCTCTTGTAGAATTGAACTGATGTCAGAGCTCTGGGACGACTCCTTTAATGTTACTAACGTCAGCATTTGGCACACGGTAACAACATAAGTTGAGCTCCTCAGACAAAGTACCAACTTAACTTTAGCGTTAGCCCCTGATGGTTTGATTTTCTCAGACTAATATTGTCATGACCACAACATAACTGATGTTTTGGATTTGTTTTGGAACATGAGACTAATTGATGAGACAGTGGTGTGGACACTGAGCAGTAATGTCACTTTTGTAGCAGTCAGATTACATTCATTCTCTCTGTATCCTCACGCTAAAGTGGACTGGAAATCCACATTCTACATTTTAAAGCTGATGTTTCTAAAAATGTCTTCATTTATCCAGACAGACATTCAAAGATAAACAGCTGGTGAAATAAACAAAGTGACAATATACATTGATTGCTGTGGTTTATTTTTTCTGTTGTACAGACTACATCATGAATACATCGGTGACCCGTCCAAAGAAAGCCAAGGCTCTCGTTTACTCCAAAACTGTTGTTAGGCAGCGCTAGCATCCTCTCTGTGAAAGACTGGAGATCACTGCTGAAGTGAGGAGAAGAAGACGGGGATGCAGAGCTGGATCTAAGCGACAGTACAAACCATACGTACCATCTATTAACATGGGGAATGTAAGATCTCTCCACAATGAGATGGAGGAGCTAATGGCACTAAGCAGGCTACAGAGGGAATATTGATAGTGGAGCACCATGTTCCTCACAGAGACGGAGCTGAATGAACTCACTTCAGACTAACTGGAAACTCTGGACGACTTTCAACTTGTGAGAGTGGACAGCTGAAGACAGACAGGAAAGCAGAGAGACACAGCAAAGGAAACGTCTGTGGACCACAGGATGCAGTCAGAACCGGGTCACTGTAGGAAGGACTTTTGAGATGTGGAGAGCCCACTGTACCAGCTGATCCACCAGGACACCTCTATTTATTTATTGATTTGTTCATTCATTTGAGTATTTTATTATCCAGCTTGTATTTTGTGAGCTGTTGTAACATGTGAATTTCCCAGTGGGGAATAAATAAAGTCGATCTTATTTTCCTGCATTTATAGTAACAATCAGATGTAATGATGAAGGCCTGAGAGTCTGGAAGGTTTTGGTTTAGGTGCCTTGAAAGTCCTTGAAAAGTGCTTGAATTTTCGTCTTAAAAAGCTGTATGCTGCTAGAAGGACAAAATCCTGAGCTGATGTGTTCTTTTTAAAAATGTAATAAAGTGAAATTTCCTGTTGAAATCTACTGAAATGTGTTAAACGTGTTCAAGTGCTGCTGGAAGTGTTTTCATTCAGAGCAGATTAGTATTGTGATGGAGGGATGGACTTTATTCCAGCAGCAGAACAAAGAGGACATTTTAATCTTCAGCTCAAATCTTTTCTTTACAATTTGTTGTTATATTCTACAAAATGTAAAAATGATATATGTTTGTTATTTTACTCTTTCATCTAGATTGTGTTAGTGTGTGTTTGTATCTGATCAGAATATGAATCCACATAATATGAAATAAATCCCTCAGTTCAGCATGTTTGTGACTCTGGCTGAGATGGAGATGAAATATGTGAACCTGGGCTGTGGTTTACTGCTCTCTTCCTGTCACAAACACTGTTTGACATCTGTTCATCTGTTGGTTTTTGTACAGGCTGCACGCATCATTTCTCACTGTGGAGATCATTCTTTGCTTTCTTATCACAGAAACAGTAGTAGGAGGCTGAATGAGAGAGTTTAACTTTGTGGATCTTCAACTCACTGACGTTCTGTTTTCTTTCCACTGAGAAATCATCTATCTGAGGATGATTGAAACCTGAATATATTTTACCATCATTCATGTTAATACCAAGAATCAAACTGAATGTTTTTTTCTTCTGTGACCAGTATACATAACCATCGTAGTCACACTGGTGTGTTTGTCCACAGCTGAAAGAGACTTCTTCACCAACTCTCCTGGTCAATGTTAAATCATCCTGAATCAGCTCTGCTGCCATGGCAATGAGAAAGGTAAATGGCACATGTGGTGGTTCGCCTGGACACACCTGTGTTAAAACACCTGTAAAACTGCTCAGGTTTACTTTTTTAGCATCTCCTTTTGCACAGTTACTCATCAGATATCACTTTACTAGTTCCTCATTTGTTTACAGCTACAGTGTTACAGTGTTCAAGGTGAATTTACTCTGACACAGTGACACATATCTTGATTCTTCATTTCTGCAGTAATCTCACATGTCTTAGCTTTCTTTAGAGACCAAGATTATACACACAGCCCTTGTAGTTGTGAAGATATACTCCATTTATTTTGGGGAAGTCATTTGGGACAGGAGGCAGGAAGAATAGGCCTTGTGTGGAAGAGGTTAGCTACTTGTTATTCCAGTTCCTCTTGTAGAATTGAACTGATGTTAGAGCTCTGGGACGACTCCTTTAATGTTACTAACGTCAGCATTTGGCACACGGTAACAACATAAGTTGAGCTCCTCAGACAAAGTACCAACTTAACGTTAGCGTTAGCCCCTGATGGTTTGATTTTCTCAGACTAATATTGTCATGACCACAACATAACTGATGTTTTGGATTTGTTTTGGAACATGAGACTAATTGATGAGACAGTGGTGTGGACACTGAGCAGTAATGTCACTTTTGTAGCAGTCAGATTACATTCATTCTCTCTGTATCCTCACGCTAAAGTGGACTGGAAATCCACATTCTACATTTTAAAGCTGATGTTTCTAAAATGTCTTCATTTATCCAAACAGACATTCAAAGATAAACAGCTGGTGAAATAAACAAAGTGACAATATAGATTGATTGCTGTGGTTTATTTTTTCTGTTGTACAGACTACATCATGAATACATCGGTGACCCGTCCAAAGAAAGCCAAGGCTCTCGTTTACTCCAAAGCTGTTGTTAGGCAGCGCTAGCATCCTCTCTGTGGAAAGACTGGAGATCACTGCTGAAGTGAGGAGAAGAAGACGGGGATGCAGAGCTGGATCTAAGCAACAGTACAAACCATACGTACCATCTATTAACATGGGGAATGTAAGATCTCTCCACAATGAGATGGAGGAGCTAATGGCACTAAGCAGGCTACAGAGGGAATATTGATAGTGGAGCACCATGTTCCTCACAGAGACGGAGCTGAATGAACTCACTTCAGACTAACTGGAAACTCTGGACGACTTTCAACTTGTGAGAGTGGACAGCTGAAGACAGACAGGAAAGCAGAGAGACACAGCAAAGGAAACGTCTGTGGACCACAGGATGCAGTCAGAACCGGGTCACTGTAGGAAGGACTTTTGAGATGTGGAGAGCCCACTGTACCAGCTGATCCACCAGGACACCTCTATTTATTTATTGATTTGTTCATTCATTTGAGTATTTTATTATCCAGCTTGTATTTTGTGAGCTGTTGTAACATGTGAATTTCCCAGTGGGGAATAAATAAAGTCGATCTTATTTTCCTGCATTTATAGTAACAATCAGATGTAATGATGAAGGCCTGAGAGTCTGGAAGGTTTTGGTTTAGGTGCCTTGAAAGTGCTTGAAAAGTGCTTGAATTTTCGTCTTAAAAAGCTGTATGCTGCTAGAAGGACAAAATCCTGAGCTGATGTGTTCTTTTTAAAAATGTAATAAAGTGAAATTTCCTGTTGAAATCTACTGAAAGGTGTTAAACGTGTTCAAGTGCTGCTGGAAGTGTTTTCATTCAGAGCAGATTAGTATTGTGATGGAGGGATGGACTTTATTCCAGCAGCAGAACAAAGAGGACATTTTAATCTTCAGCTCAAATCTTTTCTTTACAATTTGTTGTTATATTCTACAAAATGTAAAAATGATATATGTTTGTTATTTTACTCTTTCATCTAGATTGTGTTAGTGTGTGTTTGTATCTGATCAGAATATGAATCCACATAATATGAAATAAATCCCTCAGTTCAGCATGTTTGTGACTCTGGCTGAGATGGAGATGAAATATGTGAACCTGGGCTGTGGTTTACTGCTCTCTTCCTGTCACAAACACTGTTTGACATCTGTTCATCTGTTGGTTTTTGTACAGGCTGCACGCATCATTTCTCACTGTGGAGATCATTCTTTGCTTTCTTATCACAGAAACAGTAGTAGGAGGCTGAATGAGAGAGTTTAACTTTGTGGATCTTCAACTCACTGATGTTCTGTTTTCTTTCCACTGAGAAATCATCTATCTGAGGATGATTGAAACCTGAATATATTTTACCATCATTCATGTTAATACCAAGAATCAAACTGAATGTTTTTTTCTTCTGTGACCAGTATACATAACCATCGTAGTCACACTGGTGTGTTTGTCCACAGCTGAAAGAGACTTCTTCACCAACTCTCCTGGTCAATGTTAAATCATCCTGAATCAGCTCTGCTGCCATGGCAACCAGCGCTGTAGAGAGGCAGACAGACAGATGAAGGTTAGTGTGATAGTGTTTGTTAAAGGTTGAGTTTGTTGGCTCCTGATTGGCTGGAAACACTCACCTGAACACAGACAGCACAGAGCAGCAGCTGGAAGGAAAAGCATTTTGTGCAGTGCTGTTTGCTCTGGTGAACCTGGGGAGAAGTGGCGCTCTGATGCAGCTGAGGCCAAACAAGGACGTGCTGTGAGATCAGACGAGGGCCACGTGCTTTCTAACAGGTCCTCACAGCTCCCATCAGCCCCTGCTTCTGATTGACAGCTCAGCTGAAGCTGTTGTGCGGTTTGCCATCGCTAAAAACACAATGTGGGTCAGGACGATGCAGGAATAGAAAAAAACCTTCATGTTAGCACAAACACATTCAGGTTGCTGCTGAATTTAGTAACACAGACTGTTATCTGTTGTTTAACAGCTGTGATGAAAATACAAAAGTACAAATCCACAAAACTCCTCAACTGTGATTTGAAGCCTGAAACATTTCTGTCATTTCATTTCATCATTTCATTTCTATGACACATCAAAGCTTTTCCACACACTGTATCACATCTTTATTTGGATTCTGTTGTTCAGTCTCTTCATTAAAGCTACATGATCTTTGACTGAGCAACATCTTCAAACACAAGACTCCATCAAATGGAAACATTTCTACATGTCTGCTGCATCATGTCAGACACATTTCCTTCAAATCCAGTCCAACAGATTTGGTATGTTCCTAAACTTTGATCACTAGAATGTCAAATAAAGTTCAGAGGGTTAGTTTGTAAAGACGAAGCCACCAGAGGCTTCAGAAGAGTTGAAATCCAGGTGTGCTCCTTACATCTGAAGCAGTGGTTATGGTGCTGTTCCCCGGAAGGAGCTCATGGCTCTGCTCTTTACTTCCTGCATGTAGAGCTCAGTCACAATGGGAGACACTGGTGAAGCCACCACAGCTGTGCTTCTGCCTGTAAAAACCCTCCTTGTGTTTGAAATCGGTGATATAATATCAAACTTTTAGAATAAAATGGATATAATATATTATAAATGATCTTTATGTTGTTGATAGCTTTTCTTCCCTTCAAGCTCTCACTTTAAACCTGTAGTTATCACCTCATGCTACAGTTTATATGGTGACACTGGTATCTGTTCTGTGCTGCTGTGAAGAATAAAACCTTCACACTGCTGCCCTCTAGTGTCTGCAACAACACACTGTTTCAAACTGTGCTGCTGCTTTTACGACTACAACTGTTCCTACTACTACTAATAGTTCACTCTGATGTTGTTGTGTTCATCACTTGCATTTTGTTTTTCTCTTCTGAGTTCAGATTTTCTATTTGGAAATCACACAGTCATTGAGAGTTACTGTTACTTGATCAAATCTTTGTGTGGAGAACAGAGCCCTGAGGTACTCCATATTTCACATCACAACATGTTCATGTTGTATTATTATAGGAAACACACTGCTAAGATCAGATTCAACTGTATTGATCCACAGAGGTGAAATTCAAGTGTTGCAGCAGCACAAGAGCAGAGATAAGTACAGATACACAGAGAAAGTCTAAACAAGAAATCATGAGTCTAATCATATTTGTCTGTATTCATGTAGAAATATGATGCTGTACAAAGCTGGCTGCTCACAGTGATTGCTATAGTCTCTGGTCTCCACTGCTGTTGTACAGTCTGATGGCAGTGGGCACAAATGATCTCCATTGTCTCCACTGAAGATGCTACAGCTCCTCTGCTTAACCTTAATTTGAAACATCTTGAAGAAAACTCCGGCCAAGCTGCTATTTGTGGATTTCTTATCTGACGCAATCCAAGCCCACATTTTGACAGACAAACTCATGAAGAACTTTGTTTCAGATTTGAATGTTTTGAGCTGGATCCTTGTGTTTTCTTACAAACTGAACTTAGAGAGTGAAGGTGAATGGATGCATGTTGGGGGAATTGTCATTATCCACAGGGTTCCCTCAGGGCTGCATCCTTTCACCTCTCCTCCATATTCTGTATAGTGACATCTGCCAGAGCCAACACCACAACAGTATCAAACTTTAGTGAAGTAATACTTTACCCATTGAGTGATTAATCAAGTCAAATCTTCTATAAACCAGATATTTCTTCATCTTCTTTTCCAGCTACAGCAGCTGCAGAAGGAACTGAGACTAAATGGATTGTAGAAGACAAAACTGTTGTGATTCATATTAACTTATATCAGGAAACACAATCTGTCTCAGCACAGGACAAAGACGTACACAGACAATTTTTATGTAGCCTTTACTGCATATATACTGCTATGCATATATTCCTATATCCCTTCATGACCTTAGTGCATTGACATAAATGACAGGATGTCAATGATTTCATGAAGTGGATTGAACATTTTATCACATTATGTTGATGAAATGAAATGACTTTGTCCATCACAGTGTCTCACTATCTGTACATGTTCTGTTACAATCACATGTTCTCATGTGAGTGTGAGAAGTCCACCAGTATCCAGATGATTCATGGTTCCACAGATTGTTTATGTTATGAAATGTTATTAGGTTTATTTATTTGTATTTATTTGTATTTTCTTAGTTATTTGTGTTTGTGTTGTGGTTCAGTTTATTCAGCTGAGAATGAATAAGTTAATGTTGATGTTGTCTCTCAGGCTGCAGGATTCATTTAGACAGTAGTAACTTAGTAACATGATAGGATGCACTGCACGGTTTCGCCACCAGAGAGAGCAACTACTCTGGTTCTGGGATATTGTGGTGGGTTGCTATGGTAACGGAAGCAAGTGACAGGATGGACTTTGGACAAGTGGTAGAAAATTGTAGATAGGCAGCCCTGACTATAAATTAAAACATTTTCACTGTGTTAAAATAAATTATTTTCAAGTGAACTACATCCCAGCATCCGTCTGTGTTTCTGGCTGCAACATGAGGAACCAACCTGGAACTGTTGATGAGAGAAGGCCTGGTCATGACCTTTGACCTCAGCCTTATTCTGGATCACAGCTGTTCAGATTTTCAAAGACAGAAATAAACTTTCTTAATCAATGCAGAGACAAACAAAACCTGTACACCCCAAAATCAAACCAAATGTTCATTTCAACAAATAAACTCAGAAAGAAAATCTCAGTATCAAGTAAAAAATGTCAAAGTCAGTCAGAGCATTTCCACAGAGAGCCACTTTGCATCAGCAGCTCCATGCTCCAGTGCTCTGGGAGACTTTATAGTCCTGAGAGTTGAACACTGGATGACTGACAGCTGTCCTTCATGACAACAGAAGCCACAGAAATCCTCCTCATCAAAAACATGACTTTGATCTCCGTCCTCAACTGGACTCTCCTCTGCTGCTGCTTCACAGGTAAAGTCCAGAGAATCAAACTCCTCTCCTCTATGAACATCCGTCCCTCTGAAATGAAGCCCAGTACACAGTGACTCAGCCTGGAGCAGTGAGCTCTGCTCTGGGAGGCTCCGTCACCATCAACTGTAGGACCAGTCAGAAGGTTTATGTTCATAACAATTACCACCGTTTAGCCTGGTACCAACAGAGAGATGGAGAAACTTCAACTGTTCATTAATAGTGCTACTTATCGATAACCAGGGATTCCAGATGGTTTTACAGGCAGTGGATCAAACTCTGACTTCACTCTGACCATCAGTGGAGTTCAGGAAAACGTCAGAGCAAAATTCAAAGAAGAAAGGCAGAAAGGCTTCATTCTGCTCTTGTGGTGAAAAGTGTGACATTCATCCAGCTCTATCGGTCTACCTTACAGCAAGCCGTCTATACTGAGGCAGATATGGTCATTCACTCCTCGTGGATATGAGAGCGCTCTGCCAGGCTGTAGACTGCAGCAGCACAAAATAAAAATATGATCCATAATGTCACAAAACACTGCTCAATTTCTATTGAACATAAAAAGGAAAAAACATACTCATGTCACTAAAGGACAGGAGGTCAGAGGTCAGGTCTATGCTGTTTTTAGACATTTCCCTGTTGATGAGGATGCCAATCTGCCACGTGGTGCTCAGTCCTCTGAAACAGACGGAAATGCAGAGCGATGAGATGACAAAGTAAAAGACATATAACCACCAAATTAACAACCCACACAGAAAGAACCTATATGAGGATATATGCACATATATGAAACCTATATGCAGAATATCTCTGGATATATGCTACATATACATCATATATGTGTATATATGATAATATATATGCTGTATGCCGTATATATGCCACATATATGCTGCCTATAGGCCAAATTCAGGTGCATATACACCGTTCACAAAAAGTTAGGGATATTCAACTTTTGGGTAAAATTTATGGATGCATACAGTGATATTATATCATGAAAGTAGGGCATTTAAAAAGAAGCATGCAATGGTAATTTCATCATCTCAAACTATTTACTGAAACAAAAGCGGTGGGTATACTTTTACTTTTTGTGTATGTGCATATACAGGGCATATAGGTCTCCTATAGTGCTTCTTTATATCCACATACAAGCCCTACATGTACATATAAGGCATGTCTCCTATATAAATGATGGTTATTGTAATTGTATTGTATTGTATTGTTACCTAGGTACTTATATAGGTGAACACATAGGGACAGCCATGGCTCAGTGGTAGAGCGGGTCGTCCAGTAACACAAAGGTTTGTGTTTTGATTCCTGCTCTCACTGCTTGAAGATTGGAAAGGCCTTGTCACTTGAACAAGCTTTGAACCATATTATGAATTAATAACAACAAACATCAAAATCTGGTCTGCACTTCTATAAAACAATCAATCAAACCGTCATCAAATCATCTGAAAAGGCTCAAAGCATGAAGGTAGAGGATGAACGTTTTATCAGGAAAACAGAGGTACATGTTTAAAACAGAAAAATAATAAACATGTGAGTATGTTGGATATATGACAGTCCATATTTTCATCTTTGAGCAGCTGAATACATACTTGTACTTCCCAGCAAAGTCCACTGCTTCAAAGAGTTTGGACCAGGGAGCTTTCTTATCATGAAATTCTTCAGTGATATTAAGGCCTGTGAATGATGGAGGCAAAGCTTGTTGAAGTCTGAGTAAATCAAAATCCAGACTTTGTTTCCAGAATAAAATCCTTGTAGTGTTCTTGAAGTTATGAGTTTAACATGGTTTGAATAAATCTTGGCAGCAGCACAGTCACTGAAGCTGCACTGCCTGTTTCTGATTTTGCATCACAGCAAACATGAAAGTTGTGAGATTACATCAACTTTGTTATGCTGAAGTTAACTGGTCCACGATGCATTTAGCACTGTGAACATTGGGTGGATATCAGCTGAGTGACTGCATACCCCGTTCAGTCTCCTCCTTCATGATGGTCAGCGTGGAGGGTCACACATTGAAGCTGGTGTTCTGCTGGGGGTAAGCAGGGGTGATGATGGGCATCAAGTCCAATCGATCACTTCAGTTGAGCTGGAAATGCAGGAGAACACAACATGTTCAGTTTGCTTGTGCTTTTATGTAAATTTATGTAATAATGAACTGACTGATAAAATTCTGTATGTGTGGCCTAAAATCCTAATCCAAATCCTGCAGAGGTCTTACCACGGGATCCCAAAATGGGAATTTTGGTAGACCCAGAAGAACTTCTTCACCAGGGTGGACGTGGCAGATCCTGGCCACCATTACGGCCCACGATACACCGCCCAAGAACCCCAGTGAGTTAGAAGAAATGTTACGTGCTGAAGGGAAATAAGAGAATGAGAGAAACAATTAAGATCTTCAGTTCATGATGTGAATATAAACAACAGCCTGTCCTATATTGATTTAGCCCAATTAAATATCATGTCTCTGAAATATAATATAAGTATAATATTGCTTATTTTACATAAAGAATAATAGAAACATTCAAATCAATCATCCACCTGTTCACAGTCTCTTGAGTGACTAACAAGCTTGACTAGTTGTGTGTGTGTTCACTCACTTTTGGCCCACAGCTTGATCTCAAAACCATCTGAAAGTTCTCCACTTCTGTGTTTGTGATTTGATGGAAGGGTCAAACACAAACACAGAATATGGTCCACTGTCACACATGACAGAAACATTCCTGTGAGTACAGCTGTCAGGTACTAATACTGCAGGATTTACCAGCAGGTGTGTTCTTGCATCTGATGCTTACCATTTAGACTTCTGGCACAGTGCTTATCAATGCCGTTAAAGCAGCTGTCATCCAGCAGGTTCAGGTGATCAGTGATGCTCCGCCGTTGCTCCTGGGCAAACACTGAGTCCATCTAGAAAATAACAGGACCACAAACACCGAGATTAAGACACGTGCAAACGAAGCTTTGATGGAGGCACACTGCAGACAGTAGAGTTGTGACTTAATCCCAAGCCAAATTACCTCAGTCCCATCAAAGGTCATTTTGATGACCGGGACAAACGCGTCTTTAACTGCCTAAAGACAACAACATGGTCAGTCACTGGCATTAGAGAGAAAAATGTCCTTTGACTTGTATGATGAGCATAGTATGATATATAATGAACCACTTCTGTGGCTTACGTGTTTGTCTTTGACCTCCTTCTGAGATTTCAATATCTTGAAGAAGGAGGTAAAGAAGTCGTCGCTCTGAATAAATCCGGGGCCAACACAAAGGGCATCAATATCAGCACCTGTCAAAACAGCACAGATTCATATGAGAGCAAAGTCGACATTTAAATGTGTCATGACGCTCTGAACCACTGTCCACCGTGTGCTTTCACAGGAGGTAACCCAGCACTGAAAGAACCTCTGCTGTGAGTCCCTTTGAATAAAAAGTGGCACTTTGAAATTTATGGCTCACATATTTATCACACAGCAACTTCACAGATACTAACCTGCTGTGACTGAACAGAGTCTGATCACATGTTATGAAGCACATTAGTTCAAGTCATGAGTAACAGTGACATACAAGCTGCCACAGTCCTGACATGCTTTCACAGCTGAGGAAAGAAAAATGTACCTTTTGAGTGGACTCCCAAATGACAGGAGCCAAAGGGGAAGACCTTTCAATCAATGAAACATAAAGAGCATTTTCAAATATCATCATTTCACTGAAGCAAAGCATATGGTGGTCTATGATCTGTAGCTTCACTCAGTGAGGATGTTGTTGTTTAACTGACTAAGCAACTGAAGTAAGAGGTCTCCATAGTGGCATAACATCCAAGTCACACAGTCACAAAAACACTACAAAATCTTTCTTCAGTCCAACCTCACCCAGCTGTGTTAATGACAACATGAAAATAATGAGATGGAAACAGATGTATCATACCTGTGAAGCAGTTCACAGTTGTTCTCAAACACTCCATTGACTATCAGACAGCTCAGAAAGTCTCCATACTAGTAAAGATGTGAACAAAGAGACAGTAAAGAGTGTTCATTACAGACAGTGATCAGACAGAAGAAACTTGAGACTCACGCAGACATGGTAGTGACGTTAGCGTTGGTTCTTTGTGGTTTGAAATCACTCCGAAATATTTTTCTTCTCTCTTCTATCACAAGGTGAGTCCTGTCCACTCTCTGAAGCTCTCACTGTGTGTGTGTCACTTATATCTCCTCCGTTTGGAACGAGCGCCACTATGACTTCTATTCTGGAGTCCGAACCGAACCAATGGGTTCGAGCCCACAGGCAAATGTCACGTGACGCGGCACCGTGCGGGTTTTATCGTTTCAGTCCAAACAGATGTGGTTTTGATTCGACTTGTGCTTTTAGTGAAAGACATGAACACTAAAACATCAGTCCGTGTGTTCGGCACTGCACCCATTATATTATTATTATATTCATATTTTGGAGTGTAATGATGAACTCTGACTAAACTAACAGGAGATCTGACCGTAAATGATCACGTTATAACGGCATCATTTGGGTTGTGTTCCAGGATGTTTCCACTGCCCCCAACCGGTCAACAAAGAGAGTGAAGTACAAGGCCGTGGAGTGTTTAGATTGCTGCTTTTAAGCTGAACAGCAGAGACAAGATGACGTTATAATATCAAACTGAAACCAGTCAACCACCAGGAGCTGCATGTCATGTGTGATTTTAAGAGGAGTATCGATCCAAACCATAAAAATTCAATTCAATTATATGAAATCAACAGTGCTGGATAGTGACTCAGTAAATCTCCATATGTTTTACATATACATGTACAATTTCTGAAGGGCCAAACGGTGATGCTCTGTGGCCCACGAAATTGTGGATGTTGTAATGTTTTGGGTGGGTGTGGACACATGGAGAGATGATTTCTTCATCACAGATACCAATTCCCGTAAAGAGCAAGGAAAAGCTTCTTTTCTAACAATTTTTGCAAGAGCTTGGTTTGTACAATTCATTTTACCGGTCTTTGGAAGAAGCAGGAATACACTGAAAACTCATGGATACACAAGGAGAACATGCAAACTCCACATAGACAGGCCCTGCTGGCTGGTGGGTTCAAACTAAGCCACAGCACAATAAGTAAAATCACTAACTAAAGGTCTTCATTAAATCATTATGAACTTTAATTATGACCAATCTAACCATCTTAAAATATGTTGACTGTTTTTTAAATGTGTCATATAATGAATCTGAGTTTGAGTGTTTAATGTTAAATCTTCTGTCTAGATGTTCTGTTAATAATTACAAACCTGCACAGTCAATAAAAAATAAAATAATAAGATCAATGGTCAGTTTACACAACATAACCATATCAGTTAAGTTGTACAATGTAAAAACAGGTAAAGTCTACATGATTCAGATTAAGACATACAATACAGAACATAAATATAACAAAATGTGAATTAAATCATTCAAATCATAAAACTCGTATTTTCATCTTTGAGCAGCTGAATACACTTGTACTTCACTTCACTACAGTAACACATGTTCAGTATATATAATATTGTAGTTTTAATTGGCTTAGCTGGCTAATGGTAGCTAACTTTAGCTTCCTTGCTGATGTGCATTAAATGCTAACTGTGAAAACACAAAGGCAGAATACAGAATTTGTAAAAGTCACGCTGTCATACTGAGCAGGGTCCACAAACAACCTTTCACAGACACATGAGAACTGTGCAAACAACAGTCAATAGCTGTCTGCTTTTTATTTCTATGCTTAAGTTTATATAGATGATTCTATCTGCTGTAAATGCTATGAAACAATTGGCTACAGCAATTCATTGATATTAGAATAGTTTTGAACCCTTCAGTACAAAGTATGAATTGAGTAATTTAAGTGATATATGCACACACATATAAATCATAAGTAAAAACAGTGCTAAATCTGGCTGAATAATAAAAGCTATACGTGGTAAAATGAAGAGCTGTTTGAGAGCTGAAAGAGCCGACTCTTCTTGGTGAGCTGAGGCAAATGATCTGGCTCACTAAAAAGAAGCAGAATTCCCATCACTACGCTGCACTGTAACAAACAGGAAAATTGACTCAATGCTGAGGATGTTGTTGTGATGCATCAACAATTATTTACTCCACCTTACTTCTTTCTGCTGTGAACTTCACTAACTGCTCCCAGGGCACCGCTCTGTGTGGCTGCTCATCACTCTGCACCATCTCTACACATTCTCTGAGCCCTTTGTGTGTCTGTGGGTGAATTACATGTAAAGAAATTGGGTGAAAAAAAAGAATTTCACCTCATCAATAAAGTTTCTATTCAATTCTTCACAGCCAGTTCAACAAATCCAGACATGAACCACTGAGGCATCAGATCAGAAAACACTCATATGTATTGTTTTAGAGGACACTGACAAAGAAGTCTGTTGTCATTTTTGTATGAGGACTTGTTGGCTCTCATCAACACCCAGTGTAAACTGTAAAGTGAATGTTTGATCACTGAAATCCTCATAAAGAAACTCCATGCATGTGAAGTCCAGGTGGGTCGTAGTTATTGGTCTCTGGGTTCAGTTCCACTTTGTGTTGGTGGAGGGCTCAATGTAAAAAAGGCCTACAGACAGCAAGAGAAAAAAATAACTAGAGAGAGGAAGAGGAGTTGATGAGAGTGTACAGCTGCAGATATGAATCTGTTCTCAGTGGTTATTAGGACTCATAAACACTTCCTTTCCTGCTGCTGTGTGGGTTTCTGCTCTGCACCCTCCTCACCGTTAGCTGCACTTTTTCACATTAATAACACAATGACAGTTACAACCATCAAGTCTGGTAAAAGAATCATTCCAGGAACTTGAGTTTCATTTCAGTGCTCAGTACTCACTGTCTCAGCTTTATTCTGTGTTATTCATCTATGAGAGAAACAGCTCAAATCCTGAACTCAGAGCTGAGAAGCTGAAATAACAGAAGATGTGTTCAACCTGCTGCAGTCTGCTCTGATCCCACTTTATTACCTCACACTCATTCTAACACACAAAGTTTGTTTTTAGAATTCATTGATTGACATTGATTCAGTAAAGGTGACAGTTTAATGACAGTTTCTGCAGCCTGACACCAACTTGGAACATGATACAACATAATAGGACGTGTGAAAGGATCAGACTGTGCAGACATTATTAACATCAGTACAAAGACAATTTCTAACTCATCTGTTCATTTTTAACAGAGTTCAAATCTGAGTAAAAATTATAGACACTTCTAACTTACTATGAAGCATTTTGTGATTCTGTTTTGAAATGTGTCACATATATATGAATCTTTATTCATCTATAATCAGTTACTATTTTCATCTTGATAAACCCTTGATTTATTGCTTTATAAGACATAACACATCATGTTGCCAACATTCAAACTTCAGTCTGACTGATGGAGCTGCTGTGTCATCATTTTATAGCAGTTTTGGCTTCAAAGCAGCTCGCTCTGCTCTTTGTTCATGTGTGTAAACAACAGGGTCATCAGCGTAGAGCTTTACATCCACACGGAAACAATAATAAAAGGGGGTCTGCAGAATTACTGTACAAGGCACAATTAAAAGTGGAATTAAAGTAGAGGATCACAATAAAAGTATAGCACAGAATTTAACTGCAAATATGTGAGTATATGTATTTATATTGTTAGGAGGACTTATCTAACCTGTGACATAAAAGATACATTTTACAACCAACAACAACACATCAAAATGGACATTTGTGACTGCTGATCAAAGCGATCAATGAGATGAGTTGATGAGAATTGATGTTGAGAAAAGGCGAGCAGAAAACAGTCAGTCAGCATGTGTGCAGTTGGTGGACGGTCCCTTGTTTCGGAGGATCATCAGCAGAGAGAGTCCACAGCAGTACACCAGACTCTTCACGATCAGCACTGTGTAGAGCAGACAGAACAGCTTCACCCTGCACTGAGACTGGAAGAACACTGACAGACAGACAGATAAATAAACAGACAGACAGACAGACAAGTCAGTCTTCTCTCCACACCGCAATCTCATCAATTTCATCACTATAACCTGGACTACTGGTTGGCTACTGTTACCAAAATTTTCACATCAGCATTCAAACCCAAAATGTAATACAGTGTCTGTAAAATTTATTAGTCAGACTGTGAAGTGGAAGCTCTCTCACTGGGATTAGTCGTGTTGTTCAAGAATCAGAGTGTATGTTTAAATCATTCAGTGATGAGCACAAAGTGAACAGACTGATATGCAGCCACAACTGCAGCAGAACATTGGAGTTATCCATGCAGAAAGGCAGCAGGTGATCTTACAGTCAGCTTGCTGCAGAGCTGGAAGGTCTGCTGGCTCTCTCTCTGGAGGACAGGAGGCTGCTGGAGCTGGAACCTCTGCAACAGAAAAGGAAGGAAAAAAAGTCAGTCCTCTGCTCCTCAGCTCTCTTTGACAGTGTCTCCACATGAAGTTGAATCACTGCTGAACACAGTCACCAAGCCTTCATTACCTTGTTCTATTTGGGCTTCCACTGTGCCCCCCTCGTGCTTGACGTAGCAGCGGTATTTATATGTGCTGTCCTCGTGCTGATGAATCAGCAAGATGGAGACGGTGTGTCCCGACTCTCTGAGCTCCAGCTGCTCTCCATCACCACGGTCCACCTTCACCAGAGAACCATCCTCCTTTTGTCTTTTCCAGAAGAACTGGACCAGAGGAGGAAACATGGCTGAGGCCACACACAGCAGGGAACTCTTCCCCTCCAGGTGGGCTCTGGATGCTGCTGGGTACAAGCTCACCACGGGCTTCACTACCTGCTCATCTGAAGTTTGATGGCAGCAACAAGCAGCACAGACACACAGTGACACATTCAACAGCACATCAGTGCATTCAGTCTGATCCTGGAAACTACATGGACTGTGATCACTAAACTACTCATCAATACTGTGCAGTATTTTTTTTGCGCCACGGACATGCATAAAGTGCATAAAAATACAACTCAGCATTACACTGAATTAGTTTTATTTGAATGTCGTTCATTCACTATAATTTCAAATGCATCATTATTATGTAGAATATAATATAAAGATGAAATTTCTGTATGAGGGTTAATATACATATTATCATAAGTTCCATATTTACCTACACACAGAATGCAATAGTCATTTTAATGATTACAATATCCATAACATTTTATACATTTAGCAGCAGATGCTTTACCCTAGTCACTAAAAAACAAATCAATACATCAATAATTTTATAAATATTTGATTTTTTATACACAATCACAATGACATGTTGGGATTAGTCAAATGGAATAAAGACTGCTGTATAATATAATATGACAAAGATCAGACTTTATTGATTCTTGACAGGAACTTCACGTATAATTTAATATAATCTAATATAATATAATAATCTGAGTCTTGTTTGAATTCAAATGTGTGCAGTATCTGACACATAATATTTATCACTGTGTACTAAAATATATTTACTATTATATATTTGAAATGACATTAAGCATCATATAATATTTATATTTAGTGTATTAAGATACAAATATATATGCATGTGTAACATTATCTGTGTCATTTATAGAAACCTTCATGTATAAATATATCTTCCACTAAAAGACATATGTACCATCACTAAAAGACATATGATCAAACACTGTATATTTCTAACACTGCCAATATCATACTTTTTCTCTATAAATCAGTTTTATGTCTGCAGAAATAAAGAAGAACTTCAGTTGTGCAGTGAGATTTAAAGATCTTTTCGTGAATTATGAACCTTTTTTATGGAACAAAAGCTGCATGGCTGCAAGAAGTCTCTACAAATGATGAGAAACTAACATGTAAAGCTTGAAGCAGCAGAAACTCATTAAAAACACATTTTAACATGTTCAATAAAACAACTGAAGGAAAATGAATGTTTATTCTTACCTGTTACATACAGTTTAGTTCCAGAGCCATAGATGGGGTAGTCTCCCACATTGAAAAAGACTGATACAAAAACCTGTGTGCTGTTGAATGTGTCAGCTGAGGTGAACGAGTCCAAATGAACACAAAACAAGTTAAAGCATGAACTGAATCAAATCCAAATCACTCCACAATAAGTGACTCCAACACCTTTGCAGACACTCTGAACACTTTCTAAACGCTTTGACATCCATAATGAGTCTGCTGTCTGTGAGGAGCTGCTGAGTGCCTTTCCCTTTCATCAACCTGCTCATCCCTCCTTCACACAGGAGGCAAGGCACCAGGGCCAGATGGCATCCCAGCAGAGGACAGTCACAGAGAATGAGTTGTGAAAAAAGCAGAGTGTCTCTGGGAGGTCAGTTTTTGTCTCACTTTAGCCTGAGAGACCCCTGTACAGGGGGCTGCGTGAGATGCGTGCACAGTACAGACGATCACTCTGTCTGATAGGAAGCACCAATGCTAACATGTAGCACACCAAACTGACGACGAGAAACTCAGCTAAAAGCCTCTACCAAGCATTGTGATGTGTCAGTCATGAACGTTTCGTTCAATATGAGCAAATCTTTTATATGACTCCAGAGTAATGAGTCGTCTCAGTGAGCGATCCGTTCATTTTCATGCATTTCCTTTTTATTTAGTTTTTTTTGTATTGTCATAATAATGGATCATGTGTAAAATGAGGCTGTTTGTAATGTATGATTTGTGCATGAGGGTGATTCATCACTATTTCACTTTAATAAAGATGGCGGCCTGCATGTGATTCTTGTCCTCATCATTGAAGCATGGAGGCGCTATGTCTTAAACACAGCTAGGTGTCAAGTAACGAAGTACAAATACTTTGTTACCTTACTTAAGTAGAATTTTTGGGTATCTATACTTCACTGGAGTAATTATTTTTCAGCCGACTTTTTACGTCTACTTTCTACTCCTTACATTTTTAATACAGCCTCGGTACTCATTCAGACTTGACAGAGGCGACTTATGAGATCAATGTAGATCGGAGGAGAACAAAAAAGTGTTGCTGATGGCTGTTTTTATTGTCACACTCTACAGCCAATGGTATCGTTTACAGCGTGTGCGCTCCTGACCAATGACAGTGTAGTGACCCACAGAGGGCGGGATCTAAACACGGAGCATCGGCACTAAGGTTTAGCTGATTAGCTAGCATGGACTCGTCGTGACTGCGTCACAGAGCTGTGACGTCATTTTGAGACTCAGTTTGTAAAGTCTAGTCAACACCTGAGAACTGTCATCATGTCTGAAAGAAAACATAGTCGCAAATTTCAGATTTACAAAGAAACTGAAGAAGACGAATGACTGAGCAGCAGCAAGACGTGAGTTCTTCGGCAGATGCTAGCTTGAGGACAACCAACACCACCGCTGCACCTGCGGGGACTGCTGCCAGTGAAAGCCCGCCAACAGCCGGGCCTGGGGTGACCATACAGGACGAGCCGACAGAGGCTGGAGATGGGGTTAACGACAGCTCAGAGGCCGCTGGTGACGGTGACTCCACCTGCCTCTCTCTCCCGGCTAACTGGACCAGCCAGCAGAGAGAATGGAAGTCCCACAAAACCTGGCCGTTTGTTAAGGATGGAAACTCGGGATGCACAATTTGCAGAGCCACAAAACCTCTTCTGCTTTCTGAAAAGCTAATTGGCACGCACTCATCAGAAGAGTGGATTAATGGAGATGTAAGCAGTCACACACAAAAAGGGCTGTGTGTGTAAAAAAGTCTCTAAACATCGCGATAGCATAGCACACAAAAGGACTGATGACGTCACAGAAACCAAGCAAAAGGAGATTCTGCCAAACAGAGTACTTGAGATAAATAAGTATCCAAGTAAATCCAAGTAACCCCCCCCCCCCCCCCCCCCCCCCCAAAAAAAAAAAGCTGCAGTATAGACAAACGCATACACACAGGGATGATTTGATTTTCTTATAAATTGTTCATTTGTTAGTTAGATTTTCCCATAATTGTATTATTTGAATTGTTTGGCGTCCATTTAAAAGGAATTGTGTGTTTTCTTGCATCCTTGTCTGTTTGTTTGTGTGTCTGTGACCATCACCTGTAGAGCTCAACTCAGTGTGGTCTCTTGGAGGAAGCTCACAGCTAGCTGTCCGTATATTATTACTTTAGCTGACACTTTGGTTTTTAAAGGGTTAAATGAAATATATGTTCGTATTTGAAATCACGTCTGTCACGTGTCATTTTTGAACCTGTGACCTTTAGACTCTCTAGGTGGAGTTCCTGGGGTTTAAGTCCCTGCAGGTGGAGCTGTCAGGATCTACTACTGCTGCCTTCTTAGGCATAATGGATAGCTTGCTGTTGACGTTCCAGCTGACATAAACAGACATCTGTGTCTCCAGACTAGAGTATGTTGACAATGACACCTTTCTTGGTAAAAACATTCTCTTTGTCTCATTTGTGGCATGTAGTATTTGTGGTGTTATCTTGAAGTTTAAAGTCTATCCACCAGCACGAGTTGGACAGAATGTGAGACCGACTCAGGCACTTCTGATGTACTGAGAGTGTCTCTAATTCTCCTTGATCAAGCAACAATAAATAATACAGCATAAGACATCAGAGGCTCCTGAACACTTTCTTCTCTCCTGATGTCGTAATACTTTGTGAAGTTTAATGCTAATAACAATAATGAGAAAGGTAAATGGCACATGTGGTGGTTCGCCTGGACACACCTGTGTTAAAACACCTGTAAAACTGCTCAGGTTTACTTTTTTAGCATCTCCTTTTGCACAGTTACTCATCAGATATCACTTTACTAATTCCTCATTTGTTTACAGCTACAGTGTTACAGTGTTCAAGGTGAATTTACTCTGACACAGTAACACATATCTTGATTCTTCATTTCTGCAGTAATCTCACATGTCTTAGCTTTCTTTAGAGGCCAAGATTATACACACAGCCCTTGTAGTTGTGAAGATATACTCAATTTATTTTGGGGAAGTCATTTGGGACAGGAGGCAGGAAGAATAGGCCTTGTGTGGAAGAGGTTAGCTACTTGTTATTCCAGTTCCTCTTGTAGAATTGAACTGATGTTAGAGCTCTGGGACGACTCCTTTAATGTTACTAACGTCAGCATTTTGCACACGGTAACAACATAAGTTGAGCTCCTCAGACAAAGTACCAACTTAACGTTAGCGTTAGCCCCTGATGGTTTGATTTTCTCAGACTAATATTGTCATGACCACAACATAACTGATGTTTTGGATTTGTTTTGGAACATGAGACTAATTGATGAGACAGTGGTGTGGACACTGAGCAGTAATGTCACTTTTGTAGCAGTCAGATTACATTCATTCTCTCTGTATCCTCACGCTAAAGTGGACTGGAAATCCACATTCTACATTTTAAAGCTGATGTTTCTAAAATGTCTTCATTTATCCAAACAGACATTCAAAGATAAACAGCTGGTGAAATAAACAAAGTGACAATATACATTGATTGCTGTGGTTTATTTTTTCTGTTGTACAGACTACATCATGAATACATTGGTGACCCGTCCAAAGAAAGCCAAGGCTCTCGTTTACTCCAAAACTGTTGTTAGGCAGCGCTAGCATCCACTCTGTGGAAAGACTGGAGATCACTGCTGAAGTGAGGAGAAGAAGACGGGGATGCAGAGCTGGATCTAAGCGACAGTACAAACCATACGTACCATCTATTAACATGGGGAATGTAAGATCTCTCCACAATGAGATGGAGGAGCTAATGGCACTAAGCAGGCTACAGAGGGAATATTGATAGTGGAGCACCATGTTCCTCACAGAGACGGAGCTGAATGAACTCACTTCAGACTAGCTGGAAACTCTGGACGACTTTCAACTTGTGAGAGTGGACAGCTGAAGACAGACAGGAAAGCAGAGAGAGACACAGGAAAGGAAACGTCTGTGAAAAGTGCTTGAATTTTCGTCTTAAAAAGCTGTATGCTGCTAGAAGGACAAAATCCTGAGCTGATGTGTTCTTTTTAAAAATGTAATAAAGTGAAATTTCCTGTTGAAATCTACTGAAAGGTGTTAAACGTGTTCAAGTGCTGCTGGAAGTGTTTTCATTCAGAGCAGATTAGTATTGTGATGGAGGGATGGACTTTATTCCAGCAGCAGAACAAAGAGGACATTTTAATCTTTAGCTCAAATCTTTTCTTTACAATTTGTTGTTATATTCTACAAAATGTAAAAATGATATATGTTTGTTATTTTACTCTTTCATCTAGATTGTGTTAGTGTGTGTTTGTATCTGATCAGAATATGAATCCACATAATATGAAATAAATCCCTCAGTTCAGCATGTTTGTGACTCTGGCTGAGATGGAGATGAAATATGTGAACCTGGGCTGTGGTTTACTGCTCTCTTCCTGTCACAAACACTGTTTGACATCTGTTCATCTGTTGGTTTTTGTACAGGCTGCACGCATCATTTCTCACTGTGGAGATCATTCTTCACTTTCTTCAAACAGAAACAGTAGTAGGAGGCTGAATGAGAGAGTTTAACTTTGTGGATCTTCAACTCACTGACGTTCTGTTTTCTCTCCACTGAGAAATCATCTATCTGAGGATGATTATAACCTGACTCTATTTTACCATCATTCATGTTGATACGAAGAATCAAACTGAATGTTTCTTTCTTCTGTGACCAGTATACTTTACCAGTGTTGTCACACTGGTGTGTTTGTCCACAGCTGAAAGAGACTTCTTCACCAACTCTCCTGGTCAATGTTAAATCATCCTGAATCAGCTCTGCTGCCATGGCAACTAGAGAGGCAGACAGACAGATGAAGGTTAGTGTGATAGTGTTTGTTAAAGGTTGAGTTTGTTGGCTCCTGATTGGCTGGAAACACTCACCTGAACACAGACAGCACAGAGCAGCAGCTGGAAGGAAAAGCATTTTGTGCAGTGCTGTTTGCTCTGGTGAACCTGGGGAGAAGTGGCGCTCTGATGCAGCTGAGGCCAAACAAGGACGTGCTGTGAGATCAGACGAGGGCCACGTGCTTTCTAACAGGTCCTCACAGCTCCCATCAGCCCCTGCTTCTGATTGACAGCTCAGCTGAAGCTGTTGTGCGGTTTGCCATCGCTAAAAACACAATGTGGGTCAGGACGATGCAGAAATAGAAAAAAAACCTTCATGTTAGCACAAACACATTCAGGTTGCTGCTGAATTTAGTAACACAGACTGTTATCTGTTGTTTAACAGCTGTGATGAAAATACAAAAGTACAAATCCACAAAACTCCTCAACTGTGATTTGAAGCCTGAAACATTTCTGTCATTTCATTTCATCATTTCATTTCTATGACACATCAAAGCTTTTCCACACACTGTATCACATCTTTATTTGGATTCTGTTGTTCAGTCTCTTCATTAAAGCTACATGATCTTTGACTGAGCAACATCTTCAAACACAAGACTCCATCAAATGGAAACATTTCTACATGTCTGCTGCATCATGTCAGACACATTTCCTTCAAATCCAGCCCAACAGATTTGGTATTTTCCTAAACTTTGATCACTAGAATGTCAAATAAAGTTCAAAGGGTTAGTTTGTAAAGACGAAGCCACCAGAGGCTTCAGAAGAGTTGAAATCCAGGTGTGCTCCTTACATCTGAAGCAGTGGTTATGGTGCTGTTCCCTGGAAGGAGCTCATGGCTCTGCTCTTTACTTCCTGCATGTAGAGCTCAGTCACAATGGGAGACACTGGTGAAGCCACCACAGCTGTGCTTCTGCCTGTAAAAACCCTCCTTGTGTTTGAAATAGGTGATATATCAAACTTTTAGAATAAAATGGGTATAATATATTATAAATGATCTTTATGTTGTTGATAGCTTTTCTTCCCTTCAAGCTCTCACTTTAAACCTGTAGTTATCACCTCATGCTACAGTTTATATGGTGACACTTGTATCTGTTCTGTGCTGCTGTGAAGAATAAAACCTTCACACTGCTGCCCTCTAGTGTCTGCAACAACACACTGTTTCAAACTGTGCTGCTGCTTTTACGACTACAACTGTTCCTACTACTACTAATAGTTCACTCTGATGTTGTTGTGTTCATCACTTGCATTTTGTTTTTCTCTTCTGAGTTCAGATTTTCTATTTTGAAATCACACAGTCATTGAGAGTTACTGTTACTTGATCAAATCTTTGTGTGGAGAACAGAGCCCTGAGGTACTCCATATTTCACATCACATGTTCATGTTGTATTATTATAGGAAACACACTGCTAAGATCAGATTCAACTGTATTGATCCACAGAGGTGAAATTCAAGTGTTGCAGCAGCACAAGAGCAGAGATAAGTACAGATACACAGAGAAAGTCTAAACAAGAAATCATGAGTCTAATCATATTTGTCTGTATTCATGTAGAAATATGATGCTGTACAAAGCTGGCTGCTCACAGTGATTGGTATAGTCTCTGGTCTCCACTGCTGTTGTACAGTCTGATGGCAGTGGGCACAAATGATCTCCATTGTCTCCACTGAAGATGCTACAGCTCCTCTGCTTAACCTTAATTTGAAACATCTTGAAGAAAACTCCGGCCAAGCTGCTATTTGTGGATTTCTTGTCTGACACAATCCAAGCCCACATTTTGACAGACAAACTCATGAAGAACTTTGTTTCACATTTGAATGTTTTGAGCTGGATCCTTGTGTTTTCTTACAAACTGAACTTAGAGAGTGAAGGTGAATGGATGCATGTTGGGGGAATTGTCATTATCCACAGGGTTCCCTCAGGGCTGCATCCTTTCACCTCTCCTCCATATTCTGTATAGTGACATCTGCCAGAGCCAACACCACAACAGTATCAAACTTTAGTGAAGTAATACTTTACCCATTGAGGGATTAATCAAGTCAAATCTTCTTCTATAAACCAGATATTTCTTCATCTTCTTTTCCAGCTACAGCAGCTGCAGAAGGAACTGAGACTAAATGGATTGTAGAAGACAAAACTGTTGTGAATCATATTAATTTATATTAGGAAACACAATCTGTCTCAGCACAGGACAAAGAAGTACACAGACAATTTTTATGTAGCCTTTACTGCATATATACTGCTATGCATATATTCCTATATCCCTTCATAACCTTAGTGCATTGACATAAATGACAGGATGTCAATGATTTCATGAAGTGGATTGAACATTTTATCACATTATGTTGATGAAATGAAATGACTTTGTCCATCACAGTGTCTCACTATCTGTACATGTTCTGTTACAATCACATGTTCTCATCATGTTCTCTCCACAGATTGTTTATGTTATGAAATGTTATTAGGGTTATTTATTTGTATTTATTTGTATTTTCTTAGTTATTTGTGTTTGTGTTGTGGTTCAGTTTATTCAGCTGAGAATGAATAAGTTAATGTTGATGTTGTCTCTCAGGCTGCAGGATTCATTTAGACAGTAGTAACTTAGTAACATGATAGGATGCACTGCACGGTTTCGCCACCAGAGAGAGCAACTACTCTGGTTCTGGGATGTTGTGGTGGGTTGCTATGGTAACGGAAGCAAGTGACAGGATGGACTTTGGACAAGTGGTAGAAAATTGTAGATAGGCAGCCCTGACTATAAATTAAAACATTTTCACTGTGTTAAAATAAATTATTTTCAAGTGAACTACATCCCAGCATCCATCTGTGTTTCTGGCTGCAACATGAGGAACCAACCTGGAACTGTTGATGAGAGAAGGCCTGGTCATGAACTTTGACCTCAGCCTTATTCTGGATCACAGCTGTTCAGATTTTCAAAGACAGAAATAAACTTTCTTAATCAATGCAGAGACAAACAAAACCTGTACACCCCAAAATCAAACCAAATGTTCATTTCAACAAATAAACTCAGAAAGAAAATCTCAGTATCAAGTAAAAAATGTCAAAGTCAGTCAGAGCATTTCCACAGAGAGCCACTTTGCATCAGCAGCTCCATGCTCCAGTGCTCTGGGAGACTTTATAGTCCTGAGAGTTGAACACTGGATGACTGACAGCTGTCCTTCATGACAACAGAAGCCACAGAAATCCTCCTCATCAAAAACATGACTTTGATCTCCGTCCTCATCTGGACTCTCCTCTGCTGCTGCTTCACAGGTAAAGTCCAGAGAATCAAACTCCTCTCCTCTATGAACATCCGTCCCTCTGAAATGAAGCCCACAAAACCATGACGCTGCTTTATGTTTTTGTGTCTGTATCCTCAGAGTCCAGAGGCCAGTACACAGTGACACAGCCTGGAGCAGTGAGCTCTGCTCTGGGAGGCTCCGTCACCATCAACTGTAGGACCAGTCCGAAGGTTTATGTTCATAACAATTACCACCGTTTAGCCTGGTACCAACAGAGAGATGGAGAAACTTCAACTGTTCATTAATAGTGCTACTTATCGACAACCAGGGATTCCAGATGGTTTTACAGGCAGTGGATCAAACTCTGACTTCACTCTGACCATCAGTGGAGTTCAGGAAAACGTCAGAGCAAAATTCAAATAAGAAAGGCAGAAAGGCTTCATTCTGCTCTTGTGGTGAAAAGTGTGACATTCATCCAGCTCTATCGGTCTACTTTACAGCAAGCCGTCTATACTGAGGCAGATATGGTCATTCACTCCTCGTGGATATGAGAGCGCTCTGCCAGGCTGTAGACTGCAGCAGCACAAAATAAAAATATGATCCATAATGTCACAAAACACTGCTCAATTTCTACTGAACATAAAAAGGAAAAAAAAAAAATACTCATATCACTAAAGGACAGGAGGTCAGAGGTCAGGTCTATGCTGTTTTTAGACATTTCCCTGTTGATGAGGATGCCAATCTGCCACGTGGTGCTCAGTCCTCTGAAACAGACGGAAAGACAGAGCGATGAGATGACAAAGTAAAAGACATATAACCACCAAATTAACAACCCACACAGAAAGAACCTATATGAGGATATATGCACATATATGAAACCTATATGCAGAATATCTCTGGATATATGCTGCATATACATCATATATGTGTATATATGATAATATATATGCCGTATATATGCCACATATATGCTGCCTATAGGCCAAATTCAGGTTCATATACACCGTTCACAAAAAGTTAGGGATATTCAACTTTTGGGTAAAATTTATGGAACATACAGTGATATTATATCATGAAAGTAGGGCATTTAAAAAGAAGCATGCAATGGTAATTTCATCATCTCAAACTATTTACTGAAACAAAAGTGGTGGGTATACCACCGAAAGCTGATATCCCTAACTTTTTGTGTATGTGCATATACAGGGCATATAGGTCTCCTATAGTGCTTCTTTATATCCACATACAAGCCCTACATGTACATATAAGGCATGTCTCCTATATAAATGATGGTTATTGTAAAGTGTTGTCTAGGTACTTATATAGGGGAACACATAGGGACGGTCATGGCTCAGTGGTAGAGCGGGTCGTACAATAACACAAAGGTTTGTGGTTTGATTCCTGCTCTCACTGCTTGAAGATTGGAAAGGCCTTGTCACTTGAACAAGCTTTGAACCATATTATGAATTAATAACAACAAACATCAAAATCTGATCTGCACATCTATAAAACAATCAGCATGCTACTATTACATTTAGTTTCAGCCGTCATTAAATCATCTGAAAAGGCTCAAAGCATGAAGGTAGAGGATGAATGTTTTGTCAGGAAAACAGAGGTACATGTTTAAAACAGAAAAATAATAAACATGTGAGTATGTTGGATATATGACAGTCCATATTTTCATCTTTGAGCAGCTGAATACATACTTGTACTTC
Organism: Nibea coibor; assembly: GCA_023373845.1. Lineage (NCBI taxonomy): Eukaryota > Metazoa > Chordata > Actinopteri > Sciaenidae > Nibea > Nibea coibor. The sequence goes on from CM041739.1 coordinate 23,230,292, forward strand.
CCAGCAAAGTCCACTGCTTCAAAGAGTTTGGACCAGGGAGCTTTCTTATCATGAATTTCTTCAGTGATATTAAGGCCTGTGAATGATGGAGGCAAAGCTTGTTGAAGTCTGAGTAAATCAAAATCCAGACTTTGTTTCCAGAATAAAATCCTTGTAGTGTTCTCGAAGTTATGAGTTTAACATGGTGTGAATAAATCTTGGCAGCAGCACAGTCACTGAAGCTGCACTGCCTGTTTCTGATTTTGCATCACAGACAAACATGAAAGTTGTGAGATTACATCAACTTTGTTACGCTGAAGTTAACTGGCCCATGATGCATTTAGCACTGTGAACATTGGGTGGATATCAGCTGAGTGACTGCATACCCCGTTCAGTCTCCTCCTTCATGATGGTCAGCGTGGAGGGACGCACACTGAAGCTGGTGTTTTGCTGGGGGTAAGCAGGGGTGATGATGGGCATCAAGTCCAATCGATCACTTCAGTTGAGCTGGAAATGCAGGAGAACACAGCATGTTCAGTTTGCTTGTGTTTTTATGTAAATGTGATAATGAATTGACTGATAAAATTCCGTATGTGTGGCCTAGAATCCTAATCCAAATCCTGCAGAGGATTCCAAAACAGGAGTTCATAGCTGCAGTCCTGAACTTTCTTCAGAAGAATGGGGACTGGCCAGTCCCTGACACAAAACACAAGATTTTTAGATCGACTGATCCTCATTTGCAATTTTTACAAAGCATTCACAAGCAGCTACATTTTCACAACTGATATAAATGTACATTACACACCACAACTGGTGCTGACAACTCACCATCTGGCGTACACCCAGAAGAACTTCTTCACCAGGGTGGACGGGGCAGCATTTGGGTACAGCTGGCAGGTCCTGGCCACCATTACGGCCCACGATACACTGTCCAAGAACCCCAGTGAGTTAGAAGAAATGTTACGTGCTGAAGGGAAATAAGACAATGAGAGAAACAATTAAGATCTCCAGTTCATGACGTGAATATAAACAACAGCCTGTCCTATATTGATTTAGCCCAATTAAATATCACATCTCTGAAATATAATATAAGTATAATATTTCTTATTTTACATTAAGATTAATACAAACATTCAAATCAATCATCCACCTGTTCACAGTCCCTTGAGTGACTAACAAGCATGACTACTTGTGTGTGTGTTCACTCACTTTTGGCCCACAGCTTGATGGCTCTCAAAACCATCTGAAAGTTCTCCACGTCGGGACCTTGACGGAGGATCTCCTCTGAAACTCTGTAGCCTACAAAAAACAGTCACGTTAAAAGGGTCAAACACAAACAGACACTTTCACAGCTCACTGGAAAGGATCATGTCACGGATTCCTGGCATGTCCAGGCTGATACAGTCAGTCACCCCATAATGTTTGCAGGGTGCTGGGTCTGATGGAGCTTGGCTCTTAATTGGACTGATAAAAAGGACATTTGCATGTTAGTGAATTTGTCATGAAGACATAAATACACACACAGCCACATGAAGACACCTTGGTAGGAAGGAGAAAGTGTAAATATAAGGTGACTTAAGCTCCCACTGTGCTGAGAAATCTGAGTACATGACTTCCATCAGAAAGTCTCCATACTAGTAAAGATGTGAACAAAGAGACAGTAAAGAGTGTTCATTACAGACAGTGATCAGACAGAAGAAACTTGACACTCACGCAGACATGGTAGTGACGTTAGCGTTGGTTCTTTGTGGTTTGAAATCACTCCGAAATATTTTTCTTCTCTCTTCTATCACAAGGTGAGTCCTGTCCACTCTCTGAAGCTCTCACTGTGTGTGTGTCACTTATATCTCCTCCGTTTGGAACGAGCGCCACTATGACTTCTATTCTGGAGTCCGAACCGAACCAATGGGTTCGAGCCCACAGGCAAATGTCACGTGACGCGGCACCGTGCGGGTTTTATCGTTTCAGTCCAAACAGATGTGGTTTTGATTCGACTTGTGCTTTTAGTGAAAGACATGAACACTAAAACATCAGTCCGTGTGTTCGGCACTGCACCCATTATATTATTATTAGATTTGTAGCGTCGGACCAGACGCGATGAATAACGAGGCGTTGTTCAACAAACCTGTCTTCACTGCTGAACGATTTGGTTACAGAGCTTGGATACTGTCGGCCATAACCACGGCAAAACAACAACAACAACAAAAACAGTCACGCTCCCACGCGTCAACCTTTCTGTCGTGTCGTGCTCCGTCCACTTCTCTCACAGACCGGCGTTCACTCTCTCACCTGCTCCCCCGCCCCCTTGCTCTCACACCCATTCAGACACATTCACAGACCATGGGAAATCACACAACTCTAACCCAAAACGTTAAAACATTGTAAACATTACTGCAGGGTCGCTACACTGCCCCCGCTTACAAAGAGCCTCACCCCGAGGGGTCACGTAAAAAGTCCCTGAGGTGGTCCGGGGCCTTCTCCGTCTCCGAGGACGCCCTGATGTGAACAAAGGCAGCTGCACCTGCAGTACAACCTGTGGATGAACAGGGGCTGAGTCAAGGAATGGGGAAGAATGTGGGGAGTTGGTATGGGAGACAGTCTTTGAATATTAAAAAAAGTTTTGAATCCTTCAGTACAAAGTATGAATTGGGTAATTTAAGTGATATATGAGCACACATATAAATCATAAGTAAAAACAGCGCTAAATTTGGCTGAATTATAAAAGCTATAACTGGTGAAGTTTCTATTCAATTCTTCACAGCCAGTTCAACAAATCCAGACATGAACCACTGAGGCATCAGATCAGAAAACATTCAGGCATGTTGTTTTAGAGGACACTGACAAAGAAGTCTGTTGTCATTTTTGTATGAGGACTTGTTGGCTCTCATCAACACCCAGTGTAAACTGTAAAGTGAATGTTTGATCACTGAAATCCTCATAAAGAAACTCCATGCATGTGAAGTCCAGGTGGGTCGTAGTTGTTGGTCTCTGGGTTCAGTTCCACTTTGTGTTGGTGGAGGGCTCAATGTAAAAAAGGCCTACAGACAGCAAGAGAAAAAAATAACTAGAGAGAGGAAGAGGAGTTGATGAGAGTGTACAGCTGCAGATATGAATCTGTTCTCAGTGGTTATTAGGACTCATAAACACTTCCTTTCCTGCTGCTGTGTGGGTTTCTGCTCTGCACCCTCCTCACCGTTAGCTGCACTTTTTCACATTAATAACACAATGACAGTTACAACCATCAAGTCTGGAAAAAGAATCATTCCAGGAACTTGAGTTTCATTTCAGTGCTCAGTACTCACTGTCTCAGCTTTATTCTGTGTTATTCATCTGTGAGAGAAACAGCTCAAATCCTGAACTCAGAGCTGAGAAGCTGAAATAACAGAAGATGTGTTCAACCTGCTGCAGTCTGCTCTGATCCCACTTTATTACCTCACACTCATTCTAACAAACAAAGTTTGTTTTTAGAATTCATTGATTGACATTGATTCAGTAAAGGTGACAGTTTAATGACAGTTTCTGCAGCCTGACACCAACTTGGAACATAATACAACATAATAGGACGTGTGAAAGGATCAGAATGTGCAGACATTATTAACATCAGTACAAAGACAATTTCTAACTCATCTGTTCATTTTTCTAAATTAGTCTAAATTATAAACACTTATTATCACTTGAGTGAAGTGATTAATTTTTCACAATAACTTTTGTTTTTCTTTACGAAGCATTTTATGATTCTGTTTTGAAACGTGTCACATAAGCATAAGTCTTGATTTAGCTATATTATAAAAAATTAACACACATCATTTTGCCAGCGAAAGTCAGTCTGATTGATGGAGCTGCTGTGTCATCATTTTATAGCAGTTTTAGCTTCAAAGCAGCTCGCTCTGCTCTTTGTTCATGTGTGTAAACAACAGTGTCATCAGCGTAGAGCTTTACATCCACACTGAAACAATAATAAAAGGGGGTCTGCAGAATTACTGTACAAGGCACAATTAAAAGTGGAATTAAAGTAGAGGATCACAATAAAAGTATAGCACAGAATTTAACTGCAAATATGTGAGTATATGTATTTATATTGTTAGGAGGACTTATCTAACCTGTGACATAAAAGATACATTTTACAACCAACAACAACACATCAAAATGGACATTGTGACTGCTGATCAAAGCGATCAATGAGATGAATTGATGAGAATTGATGTTGAGAAAAGGTGAGCAGAAAACAGTCAGTCAGCATGTGTGCAGTTGGTGGACGGTCCCTTGCTTCTGAGGATCATCAGCAGAGAGAGTCCACAGCAGTACACCAGACTCTTCACGATCAGCACTGTGTAGAGCAGACAGAACAGCTTCACCCTGCACTGAGACTGGAAGAACACTGACAGACAGACAGATAAATAAACAGACAGAAAGAAAGACAGACAGACAGACAGACAGACAGGTCAGTCTTCTGGTCACAGTTATGCTGTTGGACACTAACAGAATTAGAGTGGATGTTTAAATCATTCAGTGATGAGCACAAAGTGAACAGACTGATATGCAGCCACAACTGCAGCAGAACATTGGAGTTATCCATGCAGAAAGGCAGCAGATGATCTTACAGTCAGCTTGCTGCAGAGCTGGAAGATCTGCTGGCTCTCTCTCTGGAGGACAGGAGGCTGCTGGAGCTGGAACCTCTGCAACAGAAAAGGAAGGAAAAAAAGTCAGTCCTCTGCTCCTCAGCTCTCTTTGACAGTGTCTCCACATGAAGTTCAATCACTGCTGAACACAGTCACCAAGCCTTCATTACCTTGTTCTATTTGGGCTTCCACTGTGCCCCCCTCGTGCTCGACGTAGCAGCGGTATTTATATGTGCTGTCCTCGTACTGATGAATCAGCAAGATGGAGACGGTGTTTCCCGACTCTCTGAGCTCCAGCTGCTCTCCATCATCACGGTGCACCTTCACCAGAGAACCATCCTCCTTTTGTCTTTTCCAGAAGAACTGGACCAGAGGAGGAAACATGGCTGAGGCCACACACAGCAGGGAACTCTTCCCCTCCAGGTGGGCTCTGGATGCTGCTGGGTACACGCTCACCACGGGCTTCACTACCTGCTCATCTGAAGTTTGATGGCAGCAACAAGCAGCACAGACACACAGTGACACATTCAACAGCACATCAGTGCATTCAGTCTGATCCTGGAAACTACATGGACTGTGATCACTAAACTACTCATCAATACTGTGCAGTATTTTTTTTGCGCCACGGACATGCATAAAGTGCATGAAAATACAACTCAGCATTACACTGAATTAGTTTTATTTGAATGTCGTTCATTCACTATAATTTCAAATGCATCATTATTATGTAGAATATAATATAAAGATGAAATTTAAATTTTTTCTGTATGAGGGTTAATATACATATTATCACAAGTTCCATATTTACCTACACACAGAATGCAATAGTCATTTTAATGATTACAATATCCATAACATTTTATACATTCAGCAGCAGATACTTTACCCCAGCCACTAAAAAACAAATCAATACATCAATAATTTCATTAATATTTGATCTTTTATACACAATCACAATGACATGTTGGGATTAGTCAAATTGAATAAAGACTGCTGTATAATATAATATGACAAAGATCAGACTTTATTGATTCTTGACGGGAACTTCACATATAATTTAATATAACCTAATATAATATAATAATCTGAGTCTTGTTTGAATTCAAATGCGTGCAGTATCTGACACATAATATTTATCACTGTGTACTAAAATATATTTACTATTATATATTTGAAATGACATTAAGCATCATATAATATTTATATTTAGTGTATTAAGATACAAATATATATGCATGTGTCACATTATCTGTGTCATTTATAGAAACCTTCATGTATAAATATATCTTCCACTAAAAGACATATGTACCATCACTAAAAGACATATGATCAAACACTGTATATTTCTAACACTGCCAATATCATACTTTTTCTCTATAAATCAGTTTTATGTCTGCAGAAATAAAGAAGAACTTCAGTTGTGCAGTGAGATTTAAACATCTTTTCATGAATTATGAACCTTTTTTATGGAACAAAAGCTGCATGGCTGCAAGAAGTCTCTACAAATGATGAAAAACTAACATGTAAAGCTTGAAGCAGCAGAAACTCATTAAAAACACATTTTAACATGTTCAATAAAACAACTGAAGGAAAATGAAAGTTTATTCTTACCTGTTACATACAGTTTAGTTCCAGAGCCATAGATGGGGTAGGTACGTCCTTCCACATTGAAAAAGACTGATACAAAAACCTGTGTGCTGTTGAATGTGTCAGCTGAGGTGAACGAGTCCAAATGAACACAAAACAGTCCTTTCATGAAGTTAAAGCATGAACTGAATCAAGTCCAAATCACTCCACAATAAGTGACTCCAACACCTTTGCAGACACTCTGAACACTTTCTAAACGCTTTGACATCCATAATGAGTCTGCTGTCTGTGAGGAGCTGCTGAGTGCCTTTCCCTTTCATCAACCTGCTCATCCCTCCTTCACACAGGAGGCAAGGCACCAGGGCCAGATGGCATCCCAGCAGAGGACAGTCACAGAAAATGAGTTGTGAAAAAAAGCAGAGTGTCTCTGGGAGGTCAGTTTTTGTCTAACTTTAGCCTGAGAGACCCCTGTACAGGGGGCTGCGTGAGATGCGTGCACAGTACAGACGATCACTCTGTCTGATAGGAAGCACCAATGCTAACATGTAGCACACCAAACTGACGACGAGAAACTCAGCTAAAAGCCTCTACCAAGCATTGTGATGTGTCAGTCATGAACGTTTCATTCAATATGAGCAAATCTTTTATATGACTCCAGAGTAATGAGTCGTCTCAGTGAGCGATCCGTTCATTTTCATGCATTTCCTTTTTATTTAGTTTTTTTTGTATTGTCATAATAATGGATCATGTGTAAAATGAGGCTGTTTGTAATGTATGATTTGTGCATGAGGGTGATTCATCACTATTTCACTTTAATAAAGATGGCGGCCTGCATGTGATTCTTGTCCTCATCATTGAAGCATGGAGGCGCTATGTCTTAAACACAGCTAGGTGTCAAGTAACGGAGTACAAATACTTTGTTACCTTACTTAAGTAGAATTTTTGGGTATCTATACTTCACTGGAGTAATTATTTTTCAGCCGACTTTTTACCTCTACTTTCTGCTCCTTACATTTTTAATACAGCCTCGGTACTCATTCAGACTTGACAGAGGCGACTTATGAGATCAATGTAGATCGGAGGAGAACAAAAAAGTGTTGCTGATGGCTGTTTTTATTGTCACACTCTACAGCCAATGGTATCGTTTACAGCGTGTGCGCTCCTGACCAATGACAGTGTAGTGACCCACAGAGGGCGGGATCTAAACACGGAGCATCGGCACTAAGGTTTAGCTGATTAGCTAGCATGGACTCGTCGTGACTGCGTCACAGAGCTGTGACGTCATTTTGAGACTCAGTTTGTAAAGTCTAGTCAACACCTGAGAACTGTCATCATGTCTGAAAGAAAACATAGTCGCAAATTTCAGATTTACAAAGAAACTGAAGAAGACGAATGACTGAGCAGCAGCAAGACGTGAGTTCTTCGGCAGATGCTAGCTTGAGGACAACCAACACCACCGCTGCACCTGCGGGGACTGCTGCCAGTGAAAGCCCGCCAACAGCCGGGCCTGGGGTGACCATACAGGACGAGCCGACAGAGGCTGGAGATGGGGTTAACGACAGCTCAGAGGCCGCTGGTGACGGTGACTCCACCTGCCTCCCTCTCCCGGCTAACTGGACCAGCCAGCAGAGAGAATGGAAGTCCCACAAAACCTGGCCGTTTGTTAAGGATGGAAACTCGGGATGCACAATTTGCAGAGCCACAAAACCTCTTCTGCTTTCTGAAAAGCTAATTGGCACGCACTCATCAGAAGAGTGGATGAATGGAGATGTAAGCAGTCACACACAAAAAGGGCTGTGTGTGTAAAAAAGTCTCTAAACATCGCGATAGCATAGCACACAAAAGGACTGATGACGTCACAGAAACCAAGCAAAAGGAGATTCTGCCAAACAGAGTACTTGAGATAAATAAGTATCCAAGTAAATCCAAGTAACCCCCCCCCCTCAAAAAAAAAGCTGCAGTATAGACAAACGCATACACACAGGGATGATTTGATTTTCTTATAAATTGTTCATTTGTTAGTTAGATTTTCCCATAATTGTATTATTTGAATTGTTTGGCGTTCATTTAAAAGGAATTGTGTGTTTTCTTGCATCCTTGTCTGTTTGTTTGTGCGTCTGTGACCATCACCTGTAGAGCTCAACTCAGTGTGGTCTCTTGGAGGAAGCTCACAGCTAGCTGTCAGTGTATTATTACTTTAGCTGACACTTTGGTTTTTAAAGGGTTAAATGAAATATATGTTTGTATTTGAAATCACGTCTGTCTAGTGTCATTTTTGAACCTGTGACCTTTAGACTCTCTAGGTGGAGTTCCTGGGGTTTAAGTCCCTGCAGGTGGAGCTGTCAGGATCTACTACTGCTGCCTTCTTAGGCATAATGGATAGCTTGCTGTTGACGTTCCAGCTGACATAAACAGACATCTGTGTCTCCAGACTAGAGTATGTTGACAATGACACCTTTCTTGGTAAAAACATAAGTTGAGCTCCTCAGACAAAGTACCAACTTAACGTTAGCGTTAGCCCCTGATGGTTTGATTTTCTCAGACTAATATTGTCATGACCACAACATAACTGATGTTTTGGATTTGTTTTGGAACATGAGACTAATTGATGAGACAGTGGTGTGGACACTGAGCAGTAATGTCACTTTTGTAGCAGTCAGATTACATTCATTCTCTCTGTATCCTCACGCTAAAGTGGACTGGAAATCCACATTCTACATTTTAAAGCTGATGTTTCTAAAAATGTCTTCATTTATCCAGACAGACATTCAAAGATAAACAGCTGGTGAAATAAACAAAGTGACAATATACATTGATTGCTGTGGTTTATTTTTTCTGTTGTACAGACTACATCATGAATACATCGGTGACCCGTCCAAAGAAAGCCAAGGCTCTCGTTTACTCCAAAACTGTTGTTATGCAGCGCTAGCATCCTCTCTGTGGAAAGACTGGAGATCACTGCTGAAGTGAGGAGAAGAAGACGGGGATGCAGAGCTGGATCTAAGCGACAGTACAAACCATACGTACCATCTATTAACATGGGGAATGTAAGAGCTCTCCACAATGAGATGGAGGAGCTAATGGCACTAAGCAGGCTACAGAGGGAATATTGATAGTGGAGCACCATGTTCCTCACAGAGACGGAGCTGAATGAACTCACTTCAGACTAGCTGGAAACTCTGGACGACTTTCAACTTGTGAGAGTGGACAGCTGAAGACAGACAGGAAAGCAGAGAGAGACACAGCAAAGGAAACGTCTGTGGACCACAGGACGCAGTCAGAACCGGGTCACTGCAGGAAGGACTCAGCCTTTTGAGATGTGGAGAGCCCACTGTAGCAGCTGAGCCACCAGGACACCTCTATTTATTTATTGATTGATTTGTTCATTCATTTGAGTATTTTATTATCCAGCTTGTATTTTGTGAGCTGTTGTAACAAGTGAATTTCCCAGTGGGGAATAAATAAAGTCGATCTTATTTTCCTGCATTTATAGTAACAATCAGATGTTATGATGAAGGCCTGAGAGTCCGGGAGGTTTTGGTTCAGGTACCTTGAAAGTCCTTGAATTTTCGTCTTAAAAAGCTGTATGCTGCTAGAAGGACAAAATCCTGAGCTGATGTGTTCTTTTTAAAAATGTAATAAAGTGAAATTTCCTGTTGAAATCTACTGAAAGGTGTTAAACGTGTTCAAGTGCTGCTGGAAGTGTTTTCATTCAGAGCAGATTAGTATTGTGATGGAGGGATGGACTTTATTCCAGCAGCAGAACAAAGAGGACATTTTAATCTTTAGCTCAAATCTTTTCTTTACAATTTGTTGTTATATTCGACAAAATGTAAAAATGATATATGTTTGTTATTTTACTCTTTCATCTAGATTGTGTTAGTGTGTGTTTGTATCTGATCAGAATATGAATCCACATAATATGAAATAAATCCCTCAGTTCAGCATGTTTGTGACTCTGGCTGAGATGGAGATGAATTATGTGAACCTGGGCTGTGGTTTACTGCTCTCTTCCTGTCACAAACACTGTTTGACATCTGTTCATCTGTTGGTTTTTGTACAGGCTGCACGCATCATTTCTCACTGTGGAGATCATTCTTTGCTTTCTTATCACAGATACAGTAGTAGGAGGCTGAATGAGAGAGTTTAACTTTGTGGATCTTCAACTCACTGACGTTCTGTTTTCTCTCAACTGAGAAATCATCTATCTGAGGATGATTAAATCCTGACTCTATTTTACCATCATTCATGTTAATAGCAAGAATCCAACTGAATGTTTCTTTCTTCTGTAACCAGACTACCCAACCATTGTAGTCACACTGGTGTGTTTGTCCACAGCTGAAAGAGACTTCTTCACCAACTCTCCTGGTCAATGTTAAATCATCCTGAATCAGCTCTGCTGCCATGGCAACCAGCACTGTAGAGAGGCAGACAGACAGATGAAGGTTAGTGTGATAGTGTTTGTTAAAGGTTGAGTTTGTTGGCTCCTGATTGGCTGGAAACACTCACCTGAACACAGACAGCACAGAGCAGCAGCTGGAAGGAAAAGCATTTTGTGCAGTGCTGTTTGCTCTGGTGAACCTGGGGAGAAGTGGCGCTCTGATGCAGCTGAGGCCAAACAAGGACGTGCTGTGAGATCAGACGAGGGCCACGTGCTTTCTAACAGGTCCTCACAGCTCCCATCAGCCCCTGCTTCTGATTGACAGCTCAGCTGAAGCTGTTGTGCGGTTTGCCATCGCTAAAAACACAATGTGGGTCAGGACGATGCAGGAATAGAAAAAAACCTTCATGTTAGCACAAACACATTCAGGTTGCTGCTGAATTTAGTAACACAGACTGTTATCTGTTGTTTAACAGCTGTGATGAAAATACAAAAGTACAAATCCACAAAACTCCTCAACTGTGATTTGAAGCCTGAAACATTTCTGTCATTTCATTTCATCATTTCATTTCTATGACACATCAAAGCTTTTCCACACACTGTATCACATCTTTATTTGGATTCTGTTGTTCAGTCTCTTCATTAAAGCTACATGATCTTTGACTGAGCAACATCTTCAAACACAAGACTCCATCAAATGGAAACATTTCTACATGTCTGCTGCATCATGTCAGACACATTTCCTTCAAATCCAGTCCAACAGATTTGGTATGTTCCTAAACTTTGATCACTAGAATGTCAAATAAAGTTCAGAGGGTTAGTTTGTAAAGACGAAGCCACCAGAGGCTTCAGAAGAGTTGAAATCCAGGTGTGCTCCTTACATCTGAAGCAGTGGTTATGGTGCTGTTCCCTGGAAGGAGCTCATGGCTCTGCTCTTTACTTCCTGCATGTAGAGCTCAGTCACAATGGGAGACACTGGTGAAGCCACCACAGCTGTGCTTCTGCCTGTAAAAACCCTCCTTGTGTTTGAAATAGGTGATATAATATCAAACTTTTAGAATAAAATGGATATAATATATTATAAATGATCTTTATGTTGTTGATAGCTTTTCTTCCCTTCAAGCTCTCACTTTAAACCTGTAGTTATCACCTCATGCTACAGTTTATATGGTGACACTTGTATCTGTTCTGTGCTGCTGTGAAGAATAAAACCTTCACACTGCTGCCCTCTAGTGTCTGCAACAACACACTGTTTCAAACTGTGCTGCTGCTTTTACGACTACAACTGTTCCTACTACTACTAATACTTCACTCTGATGTTGTTGTGTTCATCACTTGCATTTTGTTTTTCTCTTCTGAGTTCAGATTTTCTATTTTGAAATCACACAGTCATTGAGAGTTACTGTTACTTGATCAAATCTTTGTGTGGAGAACAGAGCCCTGAGGTACTCCATATTTCACATCACAACATGTTCATGTTGTATTATTATAGGAAACACACTGCTAAGATCAGATTCAACTGTATTGATCCACAGAGGTGAAATTCAAGTGTTGCAGCAGCACAAGAGCAGAGATAAGTACAGATACACAGAGAAAGTCTAAACAAGAAATCATGAGTCTAATCATATTTGTCTGTATTCATGTAGAAATATGATGCTGTACAAAGCTGGCTGCTCACAGTGATTGGTATAGTCTCTGGTCTCCACTGCTGTTGTACAGTCTGATGGCAGTGGGCACAAATGATCTCCATTGTCTCCACTGAAGATGCTACAGCTCCTCTGCTTAACCTTAATTTGAAACATCTTGAAGAAAACTCCGGCCAAGCTGCTATTTGTGGATTTCTTGTCTGACACAATCCAAGCCCACATTTTGACAGACAAACTCATGAAGAACTTTTTTTCAGATTTGAATGTTTTGAGCAGGATCCTTGTGTTTTCTTACAAACTGAACTTAGAGAGTGAAGGTGAATGGATGCATGTTGGGGGAATTGTCATTATCCACAGGGTTCCCTCAGGGCTGCATCCTTTCACCTCTCCTCCATATTCTGTATAGTGACATCTGCCAGAGCCAACACCACAACAGTATCAAACTTTAGTGAAGTAATACTTTACCCATTGAGGGATTAATCAAGTCAAATCTTCTTCTATAAACCAGATATTTCTTCATCTTCTTTTCCAGCTACAGCAGCTGCAGAAGGAACTGAGACTAAATGGATTGTAGAAGACAAAACTGTTGTGAATCATATTAACTTATATTAGGAAACACAATCTGTCTCAGCACAGGACAAAGACGTACACAGACAATTTTTATGTAGCCTTTACTGCATATATACTGCTATGCATATATTCCTATATCCCTTCATGACCTTAGTGCATTGACATAAATGACAGGATGTCAATGATTTCATGAAGTGGATTGAACATTTTATCACATTATGTTGATGAAATGAAATGACTTTGTCCATCACAGTGTCTCACTATCTGTACATGTTCTGTTACAATCACATGTTCTCATGTGAGTGTGAGAAGTCCACCAGTATCCAGATGATTCATGGTTCTACAGATTGTTTATGTTATGAAATGTTATTAGGGTTATTTATTTGTATTTATTTGTATTTTCTTAGTTATTTGTGTTTGTGTTGTGGTTCAGTTTATTCAGCTGAGAATGAATAAGTTAATGTTGATGTTGTCTCTCAGGCTGCAGGATTCATTTAGACAGTAGTAACTTAGTAACATGATAGGATGCACTGCACGGTTTCGCCACCAGAGAGAGCAACTAATCTGGTTCTGGGATGTTGTGGTGGGTTGCTATGGTAACGGAAGCAAGTGACAGGATGGACTTTGGACAAGTGGTAGAAAATTGTAGATAGGCAGCCCTGACTATAAATTAAAACATTTTCACTGTGTTAAAATAAATTATTTTCAAGTGAACTACATCCCAGCATCCGTCTGTGTTTCTGGCTGCAACATGAGGAACCAACCTGGAACTGTTGATGAGAGAAGGCCTGGTCATGACCTTTGACCTCAGCCTTATTCTGGATCACAGCTGTTCAGATTTTCAAAGACAGAAATAAACTTTCTTAATCAATGCAGAGACAAACAAAACCTGTACACCACAAAACCAAACCAAATGTTCATTTCAACAAATAAACTCAGAAAGAAAATCTCAGTATCAAGTAAAAAATGTCAAAGTCAGTCAGAGCATTTCCACAGAGAGCCACTTTGCATCAGCAGCTCCATGCTCCAGTGCTCTGGGAGACTTTATAGTCCTGAGAGTTGAACACTGGATGACTGACAGCTGACAGCTTCACTCTGACCATCAGTGGAGTTCAGGAAAACGTCAGAGCAAAATTCAAAGAAGAAAGGCAGAAAGGCTTCATTCTGCTCTTGTGGTGAAAAGTGTGACATTCATCCAGCTCTATCGGTCTACCTTACAGCAAGCCGTCTATACTGAGGCAGATATGGTCATTCACTCCTCGTGGATATGAGAGCGCTCTGCCAGGCTGTAGACTGCAGCAGCACAAAATAAAAATATGATCCATAATGTCACAAAACACTGCTCAATTTCTACTGAACATAAAAAGAAAAAACATACTCATGTCACTAAAGGACAGGAGGTCAGAGGTCAGGTCTATGCTGTTTTTAGACATTTCCCTGTTGATGAGGATGCCAATCTGCCACGTGGTGCTCAGTCCTCTGAAACAGACGGAAATACAGAGCGATGAGATGACAAAGTAAAAGACATCTAACCACCAAATTAACAACCCACACAGAAAGAACCTATATGAGGATATATGCACATAAATGAAACCTATATGCAGAATATCTGTGGATATATGCTGCATACATCATATATGCGTATATATGATAATATATGCTGTATATATGCTGCATATAGGCCAAATTCAGGTGCATATACACCGTTCACAAAAAGTTAGGGATATTCAACTTTTGGGTAAAATTTATGGATGCATACAGTGATATTATATCATGAAAGTAGGGCATTCAAAAAGAAGCATGCAATGGTAATTTCATCATCTCAAACTATTTACTGAAACAAAAGTGGTGGGTATACCACCGAAAGCTGATATCCCTAACTTTTTGTGTATGTGCATATACAGGGCATATAGGTCTCCTATAGTGCTTCTTTATATCCACATACAAGCCCTATATGTACATATAAGGCATGTCTCCTATATAAATGATGGTTATTGTAATTGTATTGTATTGTATTGTTACCTAGGTACTTATATAGGTGAACACATAGGGACAGCCATGGCTCAGTGGTAGAGCGGGTCGTCCAGTAACACAAAGGTTTGTGGTTTGATTCCTGCTCTCACTGCTTGAAGATTGGAAAGGCCTTGTCACTTGAACAAGCTTTGAACCATATTATGAATTAATAACAACAAACATCAAAATCTGGTCTGCACTTCTATAAAACAATCAATCAAACCGTCATCAAATCATCTGAAAAGGCTCAAAGCATGAAGGTAGAGGATGAAAGTTTTATCAGGAAAACAGAGGTACATGTTTAAAACAGAAAAATAATAAACATGTGAGTATGTTGGATATATGACAGTCCATATTTTCATCTTTGAGCAGCTGAATACATACTTGTACTTCCCAGCAAAGTCCACTGCTTCAAAGAGTTTGGACCAGGGAGCTTTCTTATCATGAAATTCTTCAGTGATATTAAGGCCTGTGAATGATGGAGGCAAAGCTTGTTGAAGTCTGAGTAAATCAAAATCCAAACTTTGTTTCCAGAATAAAATCCTTGTAGTGTTCTTGAAGTTATGAGTTTAACATGGTTTGAATAAATCTTGGCAGCAGCACAGTCACTGAAGCTGCACTGCCTGTTTCTGATTTTGCATCACAGCAAACATGAAAGTTGTGAGATTACATCAACTTTGTTACGCTGAAGTTAACTGGTCCATGATGCATTTAGCACTGTGAACATTGGGTGGATATCAGCTGAGTGACTGCATACCCCGTTCAGTCTCCTCCTTCATGATGGTCAGCGTGGAGGGTCACACATTGAAGCTGGTGTTCTGCTGGGGGTAAGCAGGGGTGATGATGGGCATCAAGTCCAATCGATCACTTCACTTGAGCTGGAAATGCAGGAGAACACAACATGTTCAGTTTGCTTGTGCTTTTATGTAAATTTATGTAATAATGAACTGACTGATAAAATTCTGTATGTGTGGCCTAAAATCCTAATCCAAATCCTGCAGAGGTCTTACCACGGGATCCCAAAATGGGAATTTTGGTAGACCCAGAAGAACTTCTTCACCAGGGTGGACGTGGCAGATCCTGGCCACCATTACGGCCCACGATACACCGCCCAAGAACCCCAGTGAGTTAGAAGAAATGTTACGTGCTGAAGGGAAATAAGAGAATGAGAGAAACAATTAAGATCTTCAGTTCATGATGTGAATATAAACAACAGCCTGTCCTATATTGATTTAGCCCAATTAAATATCATGTCTCTGAAATATAATATAAGTATAATATTTCTTATTTTACATAAAGAATAATAGAAACATTCAAATCAATCATCCACCTGTTCACAGTCTCTTGAGTGACTAACAAGCTTGACTAGTTGTGTGTGTGTTCACTCACTTTTGGCCCACAGCTTGATCTCAAAACCATCTGAAAGTTCTCCACTTCTGTGTTTGTGATTTGATGGAAGGGTCAAACACAAACACAGAATATGGTCCACTGTCACACATGACAGAAACATTCCTGTGAGTACAGCTGTCAGGTACTAATACTGCAGGATTTACCAGCAGGTGTGTTCTTGCATCTGATGCTTACCATTTAGACTTCTGGCACAGTGCTTATCAATGCCGTTAAAGCAGCTGTCATCCAGCAGGTTCAGGTGATCAGTGATGCTCCGCCGTTGCTCCTGGGCAAACACTGAGTCCATCTAGAAAATAACAGGACCACAAACACCGAGATTAAGACACGTGCAAACGAAGCTTTGATGGAGGCACACTGCAGACAGTAGAGTTGTGACTTAATCCCAAGCCAAATTACCTCAGTCCCATCAAAGGTCATTTTGATGACCGGGACAAACGCGTCTTTAACTGCCTAAAGACAACAACATGGTCAGTCACTGGCATTAGAGAGAAAAATGTCCTTTGACTTGTATGATGAGCATAGTATGATATATAATGAACCACTTCTGTGGCTTACGTGTTTGTCTTTGACCTCCTTCTGAGATTTCAATATCTTGAAGAAGGAGGTAAAGAAGTCGTCGCTCTGAATAAATCCGGGGCCAACACAAAGGGCATCAATATCAGCACCTGTCAAAACAGCACAGATTCATATGAGAGCAAAGTCGACATTTAAATGTGTCATGACGCTCTGAACCACTGTCCACCGTGTGCTTTCACAGGAGGTAACCCAGCACTGAAAGAACCTCTGCTGTGAGTTCCTTTGAATAAAAAGTGGCACTTTGAAATTTATGGCTCACAAATTTATCACACAGCAACTTCACAGATACTAACCTGCTGTGACTGAACAGAGTCTGATCACATGTTATGAAGCACATTAGTTCAAGTCATGAGTAACAGTGACATACAAGCTGCCACAGTCCTGACATGCTCTCACAGCTGAGGAAAGAAAAATGTACCTTTTGAGTGGACTCCCAAATGACAGGAGCCAAAGGGGAAGACCTTTCAATCAATGAAACATAAAGAGCATTTTCAAATATCATTTCACTGAAGCAAAGCATACGGTGGTTCCCTCCATGTGTGGTCTATGATCTGTAGCTTCACTCAGTGAGGATGTTGTTGTTTAACTGACTAAGCAACTGAAGTAAGAGGTCTCCATAGTGGCATAACATCCAAGTCACACAGTCACAAAAACACTACAAAATCTTTCTTCAGTCCAACCTCACCCAGCTGTGTTAATGACAACATGAAAATAATGAGATGGAAACAGATGTATCATACCTGTGAAGCAGTTCACAGTTGTTCTCAAACACTCCATTGACTATCAGACAGCTCAGAAAGTCTCCATACTAGTAAAGATGTGAACAAAGAGACAGTAAAGAGTGTTCATTACAGACAGTGATCAGACAGAAGAAACTTGAGACTCACGCAGACATGGTAGTGACGTTAGCGTTGGTTCTTTGTGGTTTGAAATCACTCCGAAATATTTTTCTTCTCTCTTCTATCACAAGGTGAGTCCTGTCCACTCTCTGAAGCTCTCACTGTGTGTGTGTCACTTATATCTCCTCCGTTTGGAACGAGCGCCACTATGACTTCTATTCTGGAGTCCGAACCGAACCAATGGGTTCGAGCCCACAGGCAAATGTCACGTGACGCGGCACCGTGCGGGTTTTATCGTTTCAGTCCAAACAGATGTGGTTTTGATTCGACTTGTGCTTTTAGTGAAAGACATGAACACTAAAACATCAGTCCGTGTGTTCGGCACTGCACCCATTATATTATTATTAGATTTGTAGCGTCGGACCAGACGCGATGAATAACGAGGCGTTGTTCAACAAACCTGTCTTCACTGCTGAACGATTTGGTTACAGAGCTTGGATACTGTCGGCCATAACCACGGCAAAACAACAACAACAACAAAAACAGTCACGCTCCCACGCGTCAACCTTTCTGTCGTGTCGTGCTCCGTCCACTTCTCTCACAGACCGGCGTTCACTCTCTCACCTGCTCCCCCGCCCCCTTGCTCTCACACCCATTCAGACACATTCACAGACCATGGGAAATCACACAACTCTAACCCAAAACGTTATAACATTGTAAACATTACTGCAGCGTCGCTACACTGCCCCCGCTTACAAAGAGCCTCACCCCGAGGGGTCACGTAAAAAGTCCCTGAGGTGGTCCGGGGCCTTCTCTGTCTCCGAGGACGCCCTAATGTGAACAAAGGCAGCTGCACCTGCAGTACAACCTGTGGATGAACAGGGGCTGAGTCAAGGAATGGGGAAGAATGTGGGGAGTTGGTATGGGAGACACTGACAAAGAAGTCTGTTGTCACTTTTGTATGAGGACTTGTTGGCTCTCATCAACACCCAGTGTAAACTGTAAAGTGAATGTTTGATCACTGAAATCCTCATAAAGAAACTCCATGCATGTGAAGTCCAGCTGGGTCGTAGTTGTTGGTCTCTGGGTTCAGTTCCACTTTGTGTTGGTGGAGGGCTCAATGTAAAAAAGGCCTACAGACAGCAAGAGAAAAAAATAACTAGAGAGAGGAAGAGGAGTTGATGAGAGTGTACAGCTGCAGATATGAATCTGTTCTCAGTGGTTATTAGGACTCATAAACACTTCCTTTCCTGCTGCTGTGTGGGTTTCTGCTCTGCACCCTCCTCACCGTTAGCTGCACTTTTTCACATTAATAACACAATGACAGTTACAACCATCAAGTCTGGTAAAAGAATCATTCCAGGAACTTGAGTTTCATTTCAGTGCTCAGTACTCACTGTCTCAGCTTTATTCTGTGTTATTCATCTGTGAGAGAAACAGCTCAAATCCTGAACTCAGAGCTGAGAAGCTGAAATAACAGAAGATGTGTTCAACCTCCTGCAGTCTGCTCTGATCCCACTTTATTACCTCACACTCATTCTAACAAACAAAGTTTGTTTTTAGAATTCATTGATTGATTCAGTAAAGGTGACAGTTTAATGACAGTTTCTCCAGCCTGACACCAACTTGGAACATAATACAACATGACAGGACGTGTGAAAGGATCAGAATGTGCAGACATTATTAACATAATCAATACAAAGACAATTTCTAACTCATCTGTTCATTTTTAACAGAGTTCAAATCTGAGTAAAAATTATAGACACTTCTAACTTACTATGAAGCATTTTGTGATTCTGTTTTGAAATGCGTCACATATATGTGAATCTTTATTTATCTATAATCAGTTACTATTTTCATCTTGATAAACCCTTTATACTTATTTTATTGCTTTATAAGACATAACACATACTTTTTCCAATATTCAAACTTCAGTCTGACTGATGGAGCTGCTGTGTCATCATTTTATAGCAGTTTTCGCTTCAAAGCAGCTCGCTCTGCTCTTTGTTCATGTGTGTAAACAACAGGGTCATCAGCGTAGAGCTTTACATCCACACTGAAACAATGAAAAAGGGGGTCTGCAAAACAACTGTACAAGTCACAAAAGTGGAATTAAAGTAGAGGATCACAATAAAAGTATAGCACAGAATTGCAAATATGTGAGTATATGTATTTATATTGTTAGGAGGACTTATCTAACCTGTGACATAAAAGACATTTTACAACCAACAACAACACGTCAAAATGGACATTTGTGACTGCTGATCAAAGCCATCAATGAGATGAGTTGATGAGAATTGATGTTGAGAAAAGACGAGCAGAAAACAGTCAGTCAGCATGTGTGCAGTTGGTGGACGGTCCCTTGTTTCGGAGGATCATCAGCAGAGAGAGTCCACAGCAGTACACCAGACTCTTCACGATCAGCACTGTGTAGAGCAGACAGAACAGCTTCACCCTGCACTGAGACTGGAAAGAAGATGCTGCTGGAGCTGGAACCTCTGCAACAGAAAAGGAGGAAAAAAAGTCAGTCCTCTGCTCCTCAGCTCTCTTTGACAGTGTCTCCACATGAAGTTGAATCACTGCTGAACACAGTCACCAAGCCTTCATTACCTTGTTCTATTTGGGCTTCCACTGTGCCCCCCTCGTGCTTGACGTAGCAGCGGTATTTATATGTGCTGTCCTCGTGCTGATGAATCAGCAAGATGGAGACGGTGTGTCCCGACTCTCTGAGCTCCAGCTGCTCTCCATCACCACGCTGCACCTCCACCTGACGACCATCCTCCTTTTGTCTTTTCCAGGAGAACTGGACCAGAGGAGGAAACATGGCTGAGGCCACACACAGCAGGGAACTCTTCCCCTCCAGGTGGGCTCTGGATGCTGCTGGGTACACGCTCACCACGGGCTTCACTACCTGCTCATCTGAAGTTTGATGGTCAGCAACAAGCAGCAAAGACACACAGTGACACATTCAACAGCACATCAGTGCATTCAGTCTGATCCTGGAAACTACATGGACTGTGATCACTAAACTACTCATCAATACTGTGCAGTATTTTTTGTTGCGCCACGGACATGCATAAAATGCATAAAAATACAACTCACCATTACACTGAATTAGTTTTATTTGAATGTCGTTCATTCACTATAATTTCAAATGCATCATTATTATGTAGAATATAATATAAAGATGAAATTTAACTTTTTTCTGTTTGAGGGTTAATATACATATTATCATAAGTTCCATATTTACCTACACACAGAATGCAATAGTCATTTTAATGATTACAATATCCATAACATTTTATACAGTTAGCAGCAGATACTTTACCCCAGCCACTAAAAAACAAATCAATACATCAATAATTTCATAAATATTTGAACTTTTATACACAATCACAATGACATGTTGGGATTAGTCAAATGGAATAAAGACTGCTGTATAATATAATATGACAAAGATCAGACTTTATTGATTCTTGACGGGAACTTCACGTATAATTTAATATAACCTAATATAATATAATAATCTGAGTCTTGTTTGAATTCAAATGTGTGCAGGATCTCACACATAATATTTATCACTGTGTACTTTACAAAATATATTTACTGTTATAGATTTGAAATGAAGCATCATATATTTAAATTTTCTGTATTAAGATACAAATATATATGTATGTGTAACATTATATGTATCATTTATATAAACATATAAATCAGTATGCATAAATTATATTTATTGTAATATCATATTCAGTATGTGTTTGCCTTCATGTATAAACATATCTTCCACTACAAGACGTATGTACCATCATATGAAATTATATAAGATTATATAAATTATTTAATAATCCTTCAACATGTTTAAAGTGATACATTTTTAAAAATACATTTACTGACATATATTAAATTAGATTTAATATCATATATTATCATGTTTTATAAAAAACAGAGATGGTGCTGAATTACTGAGATGATCAAACACTGTATTTCTAACACTGCCAATATCATACTTTTTCTCTATAAATCAGTTTTATGTCTGCAGAAATAAAGAAGAACTTCAGTTGTGCAGTGAGATTTAAACATCTTTTCATGAATTATGAACCTTTTTTATGGAACAAAAGCTGCATGGCTGCAAGAAGTCTCTACAAATGATGAAAAACTAACATGTAAAGCTTGAAGCAGCAGAAACTCATTAAAAACACATTTTAACATGTTCAATAAAACAGCTGAAGGAAAATGAATGTTTATTCTTACCTGTTACATACAGTTTAGTTCCAGAGCCAAAGAACTCGTAGTAATCATCTCCCACATTGAAAAAGACTGATACAAAAACCTGTGTGCTGTTGAATGTGTCAGCTGAGGTGAACGAGTCCAAATGAACACAAAACAGTCCTTTCATGAAGTTAAAGCATGAACTGAATCAAGTCCAAATCACTCCACAATAAGTGACTCCAACACCTTTGCAGACACTCTGAACACTTTCTAAACGCTTTGACATCCATAATGAGTCTGCTGTCTGTGAGGAGCTGCTGAGTGCCTTTCCCTTTCATCAACCTGCTCATCCCTCCTTCGCACAGGAGGCAAGGCACCAGGACCAGATGGCATCAGTCATCAGGCCAGCAGTCCCCCAGCTGTTTTGACTTGTGATTTGTATTTGGACACATATATCACTTGAATTTCAATAAATTGCTGTAGCCAATTACATTTACAGTTGTAAAATCCCTTATAACTCTCTGAAACCACCCAATGTTTGCACTAACTTGCTTGAAGAAGCACTCTGCTACACAACGGAAATAGAGACGCATATATAGACTTAAGCATAGAATTTTTAGAAAAGGACACCTATTGACATTTTACTTATTTTATTTAAAACACACACCTGACAAAACAAGTAAAGTACTGAAAAAGATAAATAACAGTACTCAAGTAAATGTGCTTTGCTAATGCACACCACTGACATCGGAACAAATAAAACCAAAATGTTTTTGGCATAGCGTAAAAATAATAAATCTTTGCACCTTTGCTCCTCTCTCTCTCCTTCAGCATGCTCCTCTCCCTCCTCTTGTCTCCTGTCACCGTCTCGGTGCTGCTACCCCTGCCCCTCCCTGCTTAGTGATACGAGCCAAAGAACTTCCTTCTCAATCCTCACATGATTGATTGCACAACTTGCATGTGACACCCACACCCAATGCCTGCAGCGCCCACAGGTACTTTTCCTAAAAAAAACGGCAGACAGGAGCCAGCTCCCATCGTTCACTTAAAAGAGCTGGATCTTTGAACCGGCTTGTTTGTGATCGACACATCACTAGTCAAATGGGCAACCGGCATTTCCTCATCCTCCTCCTCTCCCAATGGGCCACACTGGTTTTGTAAAACCTTTGTTTGAGCTTGTAGATTGATTCTTTTGAATAGTAAGAGTGGACTGCCAGTCCTGTTGATCTTATTCTCCTGTTTAAAGTAGTTGCTGTATGTGGCTACTTGGGACTTGAGAAAGGCGGGGCCTATTCTCGTTATGCCCTAGGCACTCCTAGACTGGGGCATAACACCCCAAGTGACTATATGGGCATGTAATGAAAACACTAAGACAGCTCATGTCCAGTTTAGGGATTTTGCTAATTTCACCTCTTCAAGCAAACCACACAAACAAGGGGTACAGTTGAAGAGTGAAAAAACTTTAGCTCCTAAGTCCTTTCCTAACCACTTTAAAACATTCAGGTTATTTTAGCCAGTTAGGAACCTTCCTAAGAAAATTGACTAGAATTGATGATTGCACCATGTGAAAGCAGAGTCTCACATGTCTTAGCTTTCTTTAGAGACCAAGATTATACACACAGCCCTTGTAGTTGTGAAGATATACTCCATTTATTTTGGGGAAGTCATTTGGGACAGGAGGCAGGAAGAATAGGCCTTGTGTGGAAGAGGTTAGCTACTTGTTATTCCAGTTCCTCTTGTAGAATTGAACTGATGTTAGAGCTCTGGGACGACTCCTTTAATGTTACTAACGTCAGCATTTTGCACACGGTAACAACATAAGTTGAGCTCCTCAGACAAAGTACCAACTTAACGTTAGCGTTAGCCCCTGATGGTTTGATTTTCTCAGACTAATATTGTCATGACCACAACATAACATAATAATGTTCTAGAACATGTGAGTGTTACGGCCTGCATAAGGGTATTAGGAAGTAACATGAGACTATGTGTAATGGTAGTGAACAAAGGTGTTTTATTAAATGAAAATTCAAATTGTTTTAACAGAAGGAGGTTAGGGGCTAAGGGAACAAAGGGCGAGCGAGTTCTGTTTAAAAGAACAACCAAATATAACAAAAAGAGAACTCTAACAGAGCCTATGCTATTCTTGAGTTAAACTAAATGAGACAGAAAAACCTCACTATCTAAGCTAATTCGACGAAACAAAACACATCAAAAACAACCACTGTTAACAGTCACACTGTCCAAATACGAGGCGAGCTCACAACCACAATGACAAAACAAGCCGCCAGGATTCTCTGGTGGCAGCAGTTTAAATAGTCGTGACGTATGCCATCGGGCCCCTTAGATTGGCGGTGCGCCGAGGATGCCGTACCAGTCCCGGTCCTCTCGGCTGCCTGTATCCAGCATTATCAGGGTCACACCTCCCCAACAGATAGCCCAGTCACTGGACGGCAACTGCACACCTGTATTTGCATACAAAACAGTACACACACGAGATGCCGAGGCGAAAAGGCGGCAGCTGTAACACCCCTCCCCGTAAGACAAAAAACATTTTTTTGTTAAACACCAAATTGCATTTTTTTCCATATAAAACGAGAAAGATTATAACATTTGCTATGGAGTCCGGTGAATTTTATTGCAAGCATGCACTGATCAACCCTCAGGTATAAGTGAGGGTGATTATAAACGAAACCAGACTCGTGATCTGAACAGATTTGTGCGTCACGTTGCAAGCAAGTGGGACCTCTCTCACCAAGCGGAAACCAACCCTGGCTAGTGCACTTGTCACAAACAGCGTAGCATACTCCAAGTTGACTAACCAATCTCCGGGGCTGCATAGTCTGAATAGGTTTAACATTAAAAGGTACACTGTTACATGTTGAATGAGCCTGTAGAGCCAAACCTTTTGCGCGGTGCGCACACATTTACCAGGGACCAGCAGAGGTACCTGGTGGGAGGACACGTCGTCTGGGCTGGGTGAGCGCACCAGCTCAGCATCACTTCCTCTGAGAGTCTCCTCCTCATTGTCAGCTTCCTCTGAAAAAGCTGACAAAAACACATGATCAGCCAACGGAGCATTATTTTCAAGTGTTTTGACACACACAACAGGAGATGTAACCAACTTAGAGTGGCTATGTGGGGCGTTATCTGAGTGCCAAGCTCTTTCGGCGCAGGAGTAAGCATAGCCCCAGCTATATCATTACCCAATAAATGTGCAAAACCTTTAACTGGCAACTCGCGGCAAACAGCGACTGGAAAGAAACCAGTTACCATCTTCGTCTGAACATGCACACGGTGTACAGGTCTGCGAGTGTGTCCCATTTCAATGCCACGTAAAACTGTTCTGAGAATTATCCAGATTATTGTGAAGCTCTAGAATCAGACCAAGTCATATTTAGGCAGAAATAAGATTTCATTAACTGCGTTTGGCCTTCAATCAATTTATGGCAGTTGAAAATGCCCATTTTCAGCAGGTGAAAATGCCCATTTTGTGTTGTAATGGTCCTTTACAAGAATTCCAAGCTGTCATGTGAGCTCAGATCCTTATATTATGAAGCTCTAGAATCAGACCAAGTCATATTTAGACAGAAATAAGATTTCATTAACTGCATTTGGCCTTCAATCAATTTATGTCAGGTGAAAATGCCTTCAATCAAATTTTGGCAGGTGAACATGTCTATTTTGTGTTGTAATGGTCCTTTACAAGAATTCCAAGCTGACCCATGAGCTCAGATCCTTCTATTATTAAGCTCTAGAATCAGACCAAGTCATATTTAGGCAAAAATCACCTTTCATTAACTGCATTTGGCCTTCAATCAATTTATGGCAGGCGAACATGCCCATTTTCAGCAGATGAAAATGCCCATTTTGTGTTGTAGTGGTCCTTTACAAGATTTCCAAGCTGTCCTGTGAGCTCAGATCTTTATATTATGAAGCCCTAGAATCAGATCAAATCCTTTTTAGGCAGAAATTACATTTCATTTACTGCGTTTGGCCTTCAATCAATTTATGGCAGGTGCAAATGTCATCAATCAATTTTTGGCAGGTGAAAATGCCCATTTTGTGTTGTAATGGTCCTTTACAAGAAATCCAAGCTGTCCAGTGAGAACATATCTTTATATAATGAAGCTCTAGAATCAGACCAAGTCATATTTAGGCAGAAATCACCTTTCATTAACTGCATTTGGCCTTCAATCAATTTATGGCAGGCGAACATGCCCATTTTGTGTTGTAATGGTCCTTTACAAGAATTCCAAGCTGTCCTGTGAGCTCAGATCTTTATATTATGAAGCCCTAGAATCAGATCAAGTCCTTTTTAGGCAGAAATCACCTTTCATTAACTGCATTTGGCCTTCAATCAATTTATGGCAGGTGAAAATGCCCATTTTCAGCAAGTGAAAATGCCCATTTTGTGTTGAAATGGTCCTTTACAAGGATTCCAAGCTGTCCCATGAGCTCAGATCCTTCTATTATGAAGCTCTAGAATCAGACCAAGTCATATTTAGGCAGAAATCACCTTTCATTAACTGTATTTGGCCTTCAATCAATTTATGGCAGGCGAAAATGCCTTCAATAAAATTTTGGCAGGTAAAAATTGTAGTGGTCCTTTACAAGAATTCCGAGCTGTCCTGTGAGCTCAGATCCAGAATCAGACTGTTCAGTAAATGGCAAAGCAGAAGCAAGGACCACCGATTGAGAGCTACCAGTGTCTCTCAGTATGCACACCGGGCGCTGGTCTGTGGGTTTTTTAATAATATGAGGCCATCAAATGTGAATGGTTTAAAACAGTCTTCGTCAATTCCATTACCACAAGCAGTGGCGGGGCACAGCTCTGTTGTAATCACACCTTGAGGCTGCGGCTCACATTGCGATTTCTGTTCTTTTGTTTTTAACGCTAAACAGTTAGCAATAATGTGGCCGGACTTGTGGCACGATCCTCTTTCTTCAGACTCAGCACCTTCATCACACCATGCTGAGTCAGAGAAGAACGAGGCTGTACAACAGGAACCGACGGAAAAAACGGTTCTGTGAGTCAGCACGTATTCATCTGCTAATACAGACATTACTTTTTGCTCATTTAGGTAGGTCACAATACGCTCGGGCAAACAATTCTTAAATTCTTCCATGAGAATTAGTTCCCGCAGTGAACTAAACTCACTGGCCTTACAAGCAGCCGTCCACTTATCAAATAGTGTGCTCTTTTTGCATGCACCTGTATTTGCATACAAAACAGTGCACACACCAGAGATGCCGGGCGAAAACGGTGGCAGCGGTAACAATGAGACTAATTCATGAGACAGTGGGGTGGATATTCAGCAGTAATGTCACTTTTGTAGCAGTAAGATTACATTCATTCTAATGTAACCACAAGGGGACACAAGCCAGTGTCTTGTTGTGCCGGCCCCAAGCCTGGATAAAAGGGCATCCAATGTAAAACTTTTGCCGAAGGGTTCAGGAGCAGGGTTCATGTTGTTCTATCAAGGTGTAGACAGGAAGAGAAATAGAGTAGGAGTTATCTTGGAGGAGGAGGTAAAAAGAGAGTCAGATAGGGTGATGAGTCTGAAGCTAGAAATCAAAGGTGTGATGTTCATTGCTAGTGGGCACAGGTAGGATGTGAGCTGGAGGAGAAAGAGAAATTCTGGTTGGACCTTGATGAAGTGATGCAGAGCATCCCTAGAAGTGAGAGAGTTGTTATTGGTGGTGGTGGAGGTGCAGTGTAGTGTATACGGAGAAAGAGGTTATCTAATAAGAAGTGGAACACTGAGAGTAGACAGGAGTACAGGGAGATGCAAGGGGCTTAAAAAGACTTATATGCCAGGTTGAACAGTAAAGAGGGACAGTTGGCAAGGCAGAGAGGCAGAGATGGGAAGGACATGCAGCAGGTTAGGGTGATTAAAGAGAGGGACGGAATTGTATTGACAGGTGCCAGTAGTGTTATGGGAAAATGGAAAGAGTACTTTGAGGAGACAGTGAGGTGTCCTGTAGGTGTGACAGAGGAGTTCAAGGTGGAGGTTTGACTGCACCAGGGATCAGCACTGAGCCCCTTCTTGTTCGCTATGGTAATGGACAGGCTGACAGACAAGGTTAAACAGGGATCTCCATGTACTATAATGTTTGCAGATAACATTGTGATCTTTAGTGACAGCAGGGAACAGGTGGAGGTTTGCCCTGGAAAGGAGAGGAATGAAGGTTAGCCGCAGTAAAATGGAGTACATGTGTGTGAATGAGAGGGACCCAAGTGGAAGAGTGAGGTTACAGGGAGAAGAGTTAAAGAAGATGGAGGATTTCAAGTATTTAGGGGTGTGACCAGGGTGGATAGGATCAGGAATGAATACATCGGATGGACAGCACATGTTGGAGGTTTTGCAGATAAAGTCAGAAAGGCCAGATTGAGATGGTTCGGACATGTCCAGAGAAATAGTGAATATATTGGTAGAAGGATGCTGAGTTTTGAACTGCCACACAGGAGATCTCGTGTAAGACCAAAGAGGCTTATGGATGCAGTGAAAGAGGACATGAAGGTAGGTGGTGTGAGAGAAGAGGATGCAGAAGACAGGGTTAGATGGAGGCAATTGATTCACTGTGGCGACCTCTGAAGGGAAAAGCTGAGAAGAAGATTACCTTCATTCTCTGTATCCTCATGCTAAAGTTGACTGGAAATCCATATTCTACATTTTAAAGCTGATTGGTTTATTTTTTCTGTTGTATAGACTACATCATGAATACATCGGTGACCCGTCCAAAGAAAGCCAAGGCTCTCGTTTACTCCAAAACTGTTGTTAAGCAGTGCTAGCATCCTCTCTGTGGAAAGACTGGAGATCACTGCTGAAGTGAGGAGAAGAAGACGGGGATGCAGAGCTGGATCTAAGCGACAGTACAAACCATACGTACCATCTATTAACATGGGGAATGTAAGATCTCTCCACAATGAGATGGAGGAGCTAATGGCACTAAGCAGGCTACAGAGGGAATATTGATAGTGGAGCACCATGTTCCTCATAGAGACATAGCTGAATGAACTCGCTTCAGACTAGCTGGAAACTCTGGAACTTAGGGAGGTAACAAATGAAATAATGACCAAAAAACAAAGGGATAAACCAAGGACCGACTGCAACCGCAGGGATTTATTCAACCAAACACTCAGGCAACACAAAGAAAAAAGCTTCTTCAAAGTTAACATGATGCCGGCCAGAAATGATCACAGCACACACGACCCACTGGCTGCAGGACCACACCACCAACTGCACCAATGCCACACAACACACAGGTGGGTGTTTTATACCCAGCGGGTGTTAATCAGGTAATCAGCTGGAGGAGAGAGCAGGGGCGGTACCTGAAAGTAGATAGAACAAAACACAAGCCAAACACACACCAAGGCCCATAACAACCACTTTCAGAGTGGACAGCTGAAGACAGACGGGTAAGCAGAGAGAGACACAGCAAAGGAAACGTCTGTGGACCACAGGACGCAGTCAGAACCGGGTCACTGCAGGAAGGACTCAGCCTTTTGAGATGTGGAGAGCCCACTCTACCAGCTGAGCCACCAGGACACCTCTATTTATTTATTGATTGATTTATTTGTTTGTGGATATTTTATTATCCACCTTGTATTCATGAGCTTAACAAGTCACTTCCCTCAGTGTGGGTATTTTTGGTTCAGGTACCTTGAAAGTGCTTGAAAAGTGCTTGAATTTTCGTCTTAAAAAGCTGTATGCTGCTAGAAGGACAAAATCCTGAGCTGATGTGTTCTTTTTAAAAATGTAATAAAGTGAAATTTCCTGTTGAAATCTACTGAAAGGTGTTAAACGTGTTCAAGTGCTGCTGGAAGTGTTTTCATTCAGAGCAGATTAGTATTGTGATGGAGGGATGGACTTTATTCCAGCAGCAGAACAAAGAGGACATTTTAATCTTTAGCTCAAATCTTTTCTTTACAATTTGTTGTTATATTCTACAAAATGTAAAAATGATATATGTTTGTTATTTTACTCTTTCATCTAGATTGTGTTAGTGTGTGTTTGTATCTGATCAGAATATGAATCCACATAATATGAAATAAATCCCTCAGTTCAGCATGTTTGTGACTCTGGCTGAGATGGAGATGAAATATGTGAACCTGGGCTGTGGTTTACTGCTCTCTTCCTGTCACAAACACTGTTTGACATCTGTTCATCTGTTGGTTTTTGTACAGGCTGCACGCATCATTTCTCACTGTGGAGATCATTCTTTGCTTTCTTACCACAGAGACAGTAGTAGGAGGCTGAATGAGAGAGTTTAACTTTGTGGATCTTCAACTCACTGACGTTCTGTTTTCTCTCAGCTGAGAAATCATCTATCTGAGGATGATTATAACCTGAATATATTTTACCATCATTCATGTTAATACGAAGAATGAAACTGAATGTTTCTTTCTTCTGTGACCAGTATACATTACCAGTGTTGTCACACTGGTGTGTTTGTCCACAGCTGAAAGAGACTTCTTCACCAACTCTCCTGGTCAATGTTAAATCATCCTGAATCAGCTCTGCTGCCATGGCAACCAGCGCTGTAGAGAGGCAGACAGACAGATGAAGGTTAGTGTGATAGTGTTTGTTAAAGGTTGAGTTTGTTGGCTCCTGATTGGCTGGAAACACTCACCTGAACACAGACAGCACAGAGCAGCAGCTGGAAGGAAAAGCATTTTGTGCAGTGCTGTTTGCTCTGGTGAACCTGGGGAGAAGTGGCGCTCTGATGCAGCTGAGGCCAAACAAGGACGTGCTGTGAGATCAGACGAGGGCCACGTGCTTTCTAACAGGTCCTCACAGCTCCCATCAGCCCCTGCTTCTGATTGACAGCTCAGCTGAAGCTGCTGTGCGGTTTGCCATCGCTAAAAACACAATGTGGGTCAGGACGATGCAGGAATAGAAAAAAACCTTCATGTTAGCACAAACACATTCAGGTTGCTGCTGAATTTAGTAACACAGACTGTTCTCTGTTGTTTAACAGCTGTGATGAAAATACAAAAGTACAAATCCACAAAACTCCTCAACTGTGATTTGAAGCCTGAAACATTTCTGTCATTTCATTTCATCATTTCATTTCTATGACACATCAAAGCTTTTCCACACACTGTATCACATCTTTATTTGGATTCTGTTGTTCAGTCTCTTCATTAAAGCTACATGATCTTTGACTGAGCAACATCTTCAAACACAAGACTCCATCAAATGGAAACATTTCTACATGTCTGCTGCATCATGTCAGACACATTTCCTTCAAATCCAGTCCAACAGATTTGGTATGTTCCTAAACTTTGATCACTAGAATGTCAAATAAAGTTCAGAGGGTTAGTTTGTAAAGACGAAGCCACCAGAGGCTTCAGAAGAGTTGAAATCCAGGTGTGCTCCTTACATCTGAAGCAGTGGTTATGGTGCTGTTCCCTGGAAGGAGCTCATGGCTCTGCTCTTTACTTCCTGCATGTAGAGCTCAGTCACAATGGGAGACACTGGTGAAGCCACCACAGCTGTGCTTCTGCCTGTAAAAACCCTCCTTGTGTTTGAAATAGGTGATATAATATCAAACTTTTAGAATAAAATGGATATAATATATTAGAAATGATCTTTATGTTGTTGATAGCTTTTCTTCCCTTCAAGCTCTCACTTTAAACCTGTAGTTATCACCTCATGCTACAGTTTATATGGTGACACTTGTATCTGTTCTGTGCTGCTGTGAAGAATAAAACCTTCACACTGCTGCCCTCTAGTGTCTGCAACAACACACTGTTTCAAACTGTGCTGCTGCTTTTACGACTACAACTGTTCCTACTACTACTAATAGTTCACTCTGATGTTGTTGTGTTCATCACTTGCATTTTGTTTTTCTCTTTTGAGTTCAGATTTTCTATTTTGAAATCACACAGTCATTGAGAGTTACTGTTACTTGATCAAATCTTTGTGTGGAGAACAGAGCCCTGAGGTACTCCATATTTCACATCACAACATGTTCATGTTGTATTATTATAGGAAACACACTGCTAAGATCAGATTCAACTGTATTGATCCACAGAGGTGAAATTCAAGTGTTGCAGCAGCACAAGAGCAGAGATAAGTACAGATACACAGAGAAAGTCTAAACAAGAAATCATGAGTCTAATCATATTTGTCTGTATTCATGTAGAAATATGATGCTGTACAAAGCTGGCTGCTCACAGTGATTGCTATAGTCTCTGGTCTCCACTGCTGTTGTACAGTCTGATGGCAGTGGGCACAAATGATCTCCATTGTCTCCACTGAAGATGCTACAGCTCCTCTGCTTAACCTTAATTTGAAACATCTTGAAGAAAACTCCGGCCAAGCTGCTATTTGTGGATTTCTTGTCTGACACAATCCAAGCCCACATTTTGACAGACAAACTCATGAAGAACTTTGTTTCAGATTTGAATGTTTTGAGCTGGATCCTTGTGTTTTCTTACAAACTGAACTTAGAGAGTGAAGGTGAATGGATGCATGTTGGGGGAATTGTCATTATCCACAGGGTTCCCTCAGGGCTGCATCCTTTCACCTCTCCTCCATATTCTGTATAGTGACATCTGCCAGAGCCAACACCACAACAGTATCAAACTTTAGTGAAGTAATACTTTACCCATTGAGGGATTAATCAAGTCAACTCTTCTTCTATAAACCAGATATTTCTTCATCTTCTTTTCCAGCTACAGCAGCTGCAGAAGGAACTGAGACTAAATGGATTGTAGAAGACAAAACTGTTGTGATTCATATTAACTTATATTAGGAAACACAATCTGTCTCAGCACAGGACAAAGACGTACACAGACAATTTTTATGTAGCCTTTACTGCATATATACTGCTATGCATATATTTCTATATCCCTTCATGACCTTAGTGTGTTGACATAAATGACAGGATGTCAATGATTTCATGAAGTGGATTGAACATTTTATCACATTATGTTGATGAAATGAAATGACTTTGTCCATCACAGTGTCTCACTATCTGTACATGTTCTGTTACAATCACATGTTCTCATGTGAGTGTGAGAAGTCCACCAGTATCCAGATGATTCATGGTTCCACAGATTGTTTATGTTATGAAATGTTATTAGGGTTATTTATTTGTATTTTCTTAGTTATTTGTGTTTGTGTTGTGGTTCAGTTTATTCAGCTGAGAATGAATAAGTTAATGTTGATGTTGTCTCTCAGGCTGCAGGATTCATTTAGACAGTAGTAACTTAGTAACATGATAGGATGCACTGCACGGTTTCGCCACCAGAGAGAGCAACTACTCTGGTTCTGGGATGTTGTGGTGGGTTGCTATGGTAACGGAAGCAAGCGACAGGATGGACTTTGGACAAGTGGTAGAAAATTGTAGATAGGCAGCCCTGACTATAAATTAAAACATTTTCACTGTGTTAAAATAAATTATTTTCAAGTGAACTACATCCCAGCATCCATCTGTGTTTCTGGCTGCAACATGAGGAACCAACCTGGAACTGTTGATGAGAGAAGGCCTGGTCATGACCTTTGACCTCAGCCTTATTCTGGATCACAGCTGTTCAGATTTTCAAAGACAGAAATAAACTTTCTTAATCAATGCAGAGACAAACAAAACCTGTACACCCCAAAATCAAACCAAATGTTCATTTCGACAAATAAACTCAGAAAGAAAATCTCAGTATCAAGTAAAAAATGTCAAAGTCAGTCAGAGCATTTCCACAGAGAGCCACTTTGCATCAGCAGCTCCATGCTCCAGTGCTCTGGGAGACTTTATAGTCCTGAGAGTTGAACACTGGATGACTGACAGCTGTCCTTCATGACAACAGAAGCCACAGAAATCCTCCTCATCAAAAACATGACTTTGATCTCCGTCCTCATCTGGACTCTCCTCTGCTGCTGCTTCACAGGTAAAGTCCAGAGAATCAAACTCCTCTCCTCTATGAACATACGTCCCTCTGAAATGAAGCCCAGTACACAGTGACTCAGCCTGGAGCAGTGAGCTCTGCTCTGGGAGGCTCCGTCACCATCAACTGTAGGACCAGTCCGAAGGTTTATGTTCATAACAATTACCACCGTTTAGCCTGGTACCAACAGAGAGATGGAGAAACTTCAACTGTTCATTAATAGTGCTACTTATCGACAATCAGGGATTCCAGATGGTTTTACAGGCAGTGGATCAAACTCTGACTTCACTCTGAACATCAGTGGAGTTCAGGAAAACGTCAGAGCAAAATTCAAATAAGAAAGGCTTCATTCTGCTCTTGTGGTGAAAAGTGTGACATTCATCCAGCTCTATCGGTCTACCTTACAGCAAGCCGTCTATACTGAGGCAGATATGGTCATTCACTCCTCGTGGATATGAGAGCGCTCTGCCAGGCTGTAGACTGCAGCAGCACAAAATAAAAATATGATCCATAATGTCACAAAACACTGCTCAATTTCTACTGAACATAAAAAGGAAAACACATACTCATGTCACTAAAGGACAGGAGGTCAGAGGTCAGGTCTATGCTGTTTTTAGACATTTCCCTGTTGATGAGGATGCCAATCTGCCACGTGGTGCTCAGTCCTCTGAAACAGACGGAAATACAGAGCGATGAGATGACAAAGTAAAAGACATATAACCACCAAATTAACAACCCACACAGAAAGAACCTATATGAGGATATATGCACATAAATGAAACCTATATGCAGAATATCTCTGGATATATGCTGCATATACATCATATATGTGTATATATGATAATATATATGCCGTATATATGCCACATATATGCTGCCTATAGGCCAAATTCAGGTTCATATACACCGTTCACAAAAAGTTAGGGATATTCAACTTTTGGGTAAAATTTATGGAACATACAGTGATATTATATCATGAAAGTAGGGCATTTAAAAAGAAGCATGCAATGGTAATTTCATCATCTCAAACTATTTACTGAAACAAAAGCGGGGGGTATACTTTTACTTTTTGTGTATGTGCATATACAGGGCATATAGGTCTCCTATAGTGCTTCTTTATATCCACATACAAGCCCTATATGTACATATAAGGCATGTCTCCTATATAAATGATGGTTATTGTAAAGTGTTGTCTAGGTACTTATATAGGTGAACACATAGGGACAGCCATGGCTCAGTGGTAGAGCGGGTCGTCCAATAACACAAAGGTTTGTGGTTTGATTCCTGCTCTCACTGCTTGAAGATTGGAAAGGCCTTGTCACTTGAACAATCTCTGAACCATATTATGAATTAATAACAACAAACATCAAAATCTGGTCTGCACATCTATAAAACAATCAGCATGCTACTATTACATTTAGTTTCAGCCGTCATTAAATCATCTGAAAAGGCTCAAAGCATGAAGGTAGAGGATGAATGTTTTGTCAGGAAAACAGAGGTACATGTTTAAAACAGAAAAATAATAAACATGTGAGTATGTTGGATATATGACCGTCCATATTTTCATCTTTGAGCAGCTGAATACATACTTGTACTTCCCAGCAAAGTCCACTGCTTCAAAGAGTTTGGACCAGGGAGCTTTCTTATCATGAATTTCTTCAGTGATATTAAGGCCTGTGAATGATGGAGGCAAAGCTTGTTGAAGTCTGAGTAAATCAAAATCCAGACTTTGTTTCCAGAATAAAATCCTTGTAGTGTTCTCGAAGTTATGAGTTTAACATGGTTTGAATAAATCTTGGCAGCAGCACAGTCACTGAAGCTGCACTGCCTGTTTCTGATTTTGCATCACAGCAAATATGAAAGTTGTGAGATTACATCAACTTTGTTACGCTGAAGTTAACTGGCCCATGATGCATTTAGCACTGTGAACATTGGGTGGATATCAGCTGAGTGACTGCATACCCCGTTCAGTCTCCTCCTTCATGATGGTCAGCGTGGAGGGACGCACACTGAAGCTGGTGTTTTGCTGGGGGTAAGCAGGGGTGATGATGGGCATCAAGTCCAATCGATCACTTCAGTTGAGCTGGAAATGCAGGAGAACACAACATGTTCAGTTTGCTTGTGTTTTTATGTAAATGTGATAATGAATTGACTGATAAAATTCCGTATGTGTGGCCTAGAATCCTAATCCAAATCCTGCAGAGGATTCCAAAACAGGAGTTTATAGCTGCAGTCCTGAACTTTCTTCAGAAGAATGGGGACTGGCCAGTCCCTGACACAAAACACAAGATTTTTAGATCGACTGATCCTCATTTGCAATTTTTACAAAGCATTCACAAGCAGCTACATTTTCACAACTGATATAAATGTACATTACACACCACAACTGGTGCTGACAACTCACCATCTGGCGTAGACCCAGAAGAACTTCTTCACCAGGGTGGACGGGGCAGCATTTGGGTACAGCTGGCAGATCCTGGCCACCATTACGGCCCACGATACACTGTCCAAGAACCCCAGTGAGTTAGAAGAAATGTTACGTGCTGAAGGGAAATAAGAGAATGAGAGAAACAATTAAGATCTCCAGTTCATGACGTGAAAATAAACAACAGCCTGTCCTATATTGATTTAGCCCAATTAAATATCATGTCTCTGAAATATAATATAAGTATAATATTGCTTATTTTACATAAAGATTAATACAAACATTCAAATCAATCATCCACCTGTTCACAGTCTCTTGAGTGACTAACAAGCATGACTACTTGTGTGTGTGTTCACTCACTTTTGGCCCACAGCTTGATGGCTCTCAAAACCATCTGAAAGTTCTCCACGTCGGGACCTTGACGGAGGATCTCCTCTGAAACTCTGTAGCCTACAAAAAACAGTCACGTTAAAAGGGTCAAACACAAACACAGACACTTCCACAGCTCACTGGAAAGGATCATGTCACGGATTCCTGGCATGTCCAGGCTGATACAGTCAGTCACCCCATAATGTTTGCAGGGTGCTGGGTCTGATGGAGCTTGGCTCTTAATTGGACTGATAAAAAGGACATTTGCATGTTAGTGAATTTGTCATGAAGACATAAATACACACACAGCCACATGAAGACAGCTTGGTAGGAAGGAGAAAGTGTAAATATAAGGTGACTTAAGCTCCCACTGTGCTGAGAAATCTGAGTACATGACTTCCATCAGAAAGTCTCCATACTAGTAAAGATGTGAACACAGAGACAGTAAAGAGTGTTCATTACAGACAGTGATCAGACAGAAGAAACTTGACACTCACGCAGACATGGTAGTGACGTTAGCGTTGGTTCTTTGTGGTTTGAAATCACTCCGAAATATTTTTCTTCTCTCTTCTATCACAAGGTGAGTCCTGTCCACTCTCTGAAGCTCTCACTGTGTGTGTGTCACTTATATCTCCTCCGTTTGGAACGAGCGCCACTATGACTTCTATTCTGGAGTCCGAACCGAACCAATGGGTTCGAGCCCACAGGCAAATGTCACGTGACGCGGCACCGTGCGGGTTTTATCGTTTCAGTCCAAACAGATGTGGTTTTGATTCGACTTGTGCTTTTAGTGAAAGACATGAACACTAAAACATCAGTCCGTGTGTTCGGCACTGCACCCATTATATTATTATTAGATTTGTAGCGTCGGACCAGACGCGATGAATAACGAGGCGTTGTTCAACAAACCTGTCTTCACTGCTGAACGATTTGGTTACAGAGCTTGGATACTGTCGGCCATAACCACGGCAAAACAACAACAACAACAAAAACAGTCACGCTCCCACGCGTCAACCTTTCTGTCGTGTCGTGCTCCGTCCACTTCTCTCACAGACCGGCGTTCACTCTCTCACCTGCTCCCCCGCCCCCTTGCTCTCACACCCATTCAGACACATTCACAGACCATGGGAAATCACACAACTCTAACCCAAAACGTTATAACATTGTAAACATTACTGCAGCGTCGCTACACTGCCCCCGCTTACAAAGAGCCTCACCCCGAGGGGTCACGTAAAAAGTCCCTGAGGTGGTCCGGGGCCTTCTCTGTCTCCGAGGACGCCCTGATGTGAACAAAGGCAGCTGCACCTGCAGTACAACAATAAGTAAAAACAGCGCTAAATTTGGCTGAATTATAAAAGCTATAACTGGTAAAGTTTCTATTCAATTCTTCACAGCCAGTTCAACAAATCCAGACATGAACCACTGAGGCATCATATCAGAAAACACTCATATGTATTGTTTTAGAGGACACTGACAAAGAAGTCTGTTGTCATTTTTGTATGAGGACTTGTTGGCTCTCATCAACACCCAGTGTAAACTGTAAAGTGAATGTCCAGGTGGGTCGTAGTTGTTGGTCTCTGGGTTCAGTTCCACTTTGTGTTGGTGGAGGGCTCAATGTAAAAAAGGCCTACAGACAGCAAGAGAAAAAATAACTAGAGAGAGGAAGAGGAGTTGATGAGAGTGTACAGCTGCAGATATGAATCTGTTCTCAGTGGTTATTAGGACTCATAAACACTTCCTTTCCTGCTGCTGTGTGGGTTTCTGCTCTGCACCCTCCTCACCGTTAGCTGCACTTTTTCACATTAATAACACAATGACAGTTACAACCATCAAGTCTGGAAAAAGAATCATTCCAGGAACTTGAGTTTCATTTCAGTGCTCAGTACTCACTGTCTCAGCTTTATTCTGTGTTATTCATCTGTGAGAGAAACAGCTCAAATCCTGAACTCAGAGCTGAGAAGCTGAAATAACAGAAGATGTGTTCAACCTCCTGCAGTCTGCTCTGATCCCACTTTATTACCTCACACTCATTCTAACACACAAAGTTTGTTTTTAGAATTCATTTTGATTGATTCAGTAAAGGTGAGTAAAGGTTAATGACAGTTTCTCCAGCCTGACACCAACTTGGAACATAATACAACATAATAGGACGTGTGTGAAAGGATCAGAATGTGCAGACATTATTACAACAGCAATACAAAGACAATTTCTAACTCATCTGTTCATTTTTAACAGATTTAACAGACACTTATAACTTAGTACAAAGCATTGTGTTTTGAAATATGTCACATATATATGAATCTTTATTGATCTATAATCAGTTACTATTTTCATCTTGATAAACCCTTGATTTATTGCTTTATAAGACATAACACATCATTTTCCCAGATTCAAACTTCAGTCTGACTGATGGAGCTGCTCTGTCATCATTTTATAGCAGTTTTAGCTTCAAAGCAGCTCACTCTGCTCTTTGTTCATGTGTGTAAACAACAGTGTCATCAGCGTAGAGCTTTACATCCACACTGAAACAATAATAAAAGGGGGTCTGCAGAATTACTGTACAAGGCACAATTAAAAGTGGAATTAAAGTAGAGGATCACAATAAAAGTATAGCAGAGAATTTAACTGCAAATATATGAGTATATGTATTTATATTGTTAGGAAGATTTATCTAACCAGTGACATAAAAGATACATTTTACAACCAACAACAACACGTCAAAATGGACATTTGTGACTCCTGATCAAAGCGATCAATGAGATGAGTTGATGAGAATTGATGTTGAGAAAAGACGAGCAGAAAACAGTCAGTCAGCATGTGTGCAGTTGGTGGACGGTCCCTTGCTTCTGAGAATCATCATCAGAGAGAGTCCACAGCAGTACACCAGACTCTTCACGATCAGCACTGTGTAGAGCAGACAGAACAGCTTCACCCTGCACTGAGACTGGAAAGAAGATGCTGCTGGAGCTGGAAGGTCTGCAACAGAAAAGGAGGGGAAAAAAGTCAGTCCTCTGCTCCTCAGCTCTCTTTGACAGTGTCTCCACATGAAGTTGAATCACTGATGAACACAGTCACCAAGCCTTCATTACCTTGTTCTATTTGGGCTTCCACTGTGCCCCCTTCGTGCTTGACGTAGCAGCAGTATTTATATGTGCTGTCCTCGTGCTGATGAATCAGCAAGATGGAGACGGTGTGTCCCGACTCTCTGAGCTCCAGCTGCTCTCCATCACCAGGGTGCACCTCCACCAGAGGACCATCCTCTTTTTGTCTTTTCCAGAAGAACTGGACCAGAGGAGGAAACATGGCTGAGGCCACACACAGCAGGGAACTCTTCCCCTCCAGGTGGGCTCTGGATGCTGCTGGGTACACGCTCACCATGGGCTTCACTACCTGCTCATCTGAAGTTTGATGGCAGCAACAAGCAGCACAGACACACAGTGACACATTCAACAGCACATCAGTGCATTCAGTCTGATCCTGGAAACTACATGGACTGTGATCACTAAACTACTCATCAATACTGTGCAGTATTTTTTTTTGCGCCACAGACATGCATAAAGTGCATAAAAATACAACTCACCATTACACTGAATTAGTTTTATTTGAATGTCGTTCATTCACTATAATTTCAAATGCATCATTATTATGTAGAATATAATATAAAGATGAAATTTAACTTCAACTAGTGGACCGTTGTTTTTCTGCATGAAGGTCAATATACATGTTATCATAAGTTACATATCATCAATTACATATAAATACATCAATAATTTAATAAATATTTGATCTTTTATACACAACCACAATGACATGTTGGGTTTCAAATGGAATAAAGACTGCTGTATAATATAATATGACAAAGATCAGACTTTATTGATTCTTGACGGGAACGTCACATATAATGTAATATAACCTAATATAATATAATAATCTGAGTCTTGTTTGAATTCAAATGTTTGCAGCATCTGACACATAATACTTATCACTGTGTACAAAATTAAGTTAGCCCTCAAGGGTTATACATACATACGTTTTATCTCAACTTAATTACCTTGTTCTCACAGAAAAACAGGTGGAATAAAATATATGTATGTATGACCCTTTAGGGCTTCCGTATAAAATATATTTACTGTTATATATTTAAAATTACATTAAGCATATATTTTATATAATATTTATACTTCAAAATTCTATAAATTCTATTTATTAATCTATTTATTGTAATATCATATTCAGTATGTGTTTGTCTTCATGTATAAATATATCTACCACTAAACGACATATGTACCATCATATAAAATACAGTTGTCATGAGGTCAATGTGACCATGTCAAATTATTTATTAATTATCCTTCAACAAATTTAAAGTGACATACTTTTAAAAATACATTTACTGACATATATTAAATTAGATTTAATGTCATATATTATCATGTTTTATAAAAAAAACAGAGATGGTGCTGAATTACTGAGATGATCAAACACTGTATATTTCTAACACTGCCAATATCATACTTTTTCTCTATAAATCAGTTTTATGTCTGCAGAAATAAAGAAGAACTTCAGTTGTGCAGTGAGATTTAAACATCTTTTCATGAATTATGAACCTTTTTTATGGAACAAAAGCTGCATGGCTGCAAGAAGTCTCTACAAATGATGAAAAACTAACATGTAAAGCTTGAAGCAGCAGAAACTCATTAAAAACACATTTTAACATGTTCAATAAAACAGCTGAAGGAAAATGAATGTTTATTCTTACCTGTTACATACAGTTTAGTTCCAGAGCCAAAGAACTCGTAGCAATCATATCCCACAGTGAAAAAGACTGATACAAAAACCTGTGTGCTGTTGAATGTGTCAGCTGAGGTGAATGAGTCCAAATGAACACAAAACAGTCCTTTCATGAAGTTAAAGCATGAACTGAATCAAGTCCAAATCATTCCACAATAAGTGACTCCAACACCTTTGCAGACACTCTGAACACTTTCTAAACGCTTTGACATCCATAATGAGTCTGCTGTCTGTGAGGAGCTGCTGAGTGCCTTTCCCTTTCATCAACCTGCTCATCCCTCATTCACATAGGAGGCAAGGCACCAGGGCCAGATGGCATCCCAGCAGAGGACAGTCACAGAGAATGAGTTGTGAAAAAAAGCAGAGTGTCTCTGGGAGGTCAGTTTTTGATTGGCTGTGTGTTTTAAGGTAAGAATCACTTCCAGTGGCATTATGATAACTTTATTTGTCTCATGTGACGATATGTCCAGCTTTTGACTGTTAACATTAACTAGCATGAGAAGGTTGAATTGTTTGGATTTAGAGAAGGCTAGCTTTCACACTTTGGAAGTAACATTAACATTATTTACATGAAGCCTAACTTCATGTAAATAATGTTAATGTTACTTCCAAAGTCCGTGCACAGTACAGACAATCAATCTGTCTGATAGGAAGCACCAATGCTAACATGTAGCACACCAAAATGGCGAGGAGAAACTCAGCTAAAAGCCTCTACCAAGAATTGTCTCCCAAACAAAACACAGTTCTAACGACATGTGATGATTGTGGTCATATTTTGGTCTTCTGTGTGTTTTGTGTTCCCTGTGTTTTTCTTGTCAATTTAATATGCATATAGGAATGTGCCATCACTGGGAGATGACTGGTGGAATGATTCCAGGCCTTGGCCCGTGATTGCAATCAGCTAAGAAACCACCTCGAAATATAAGGAGCCAAGATGGCGGCCATCGGATGTAGTGGGAATTCCGACTCTTATTCATCAGCCAGATCATTTGGCTCAGCTCACCAAGAAGAGCCGGCTCTTTCAGCTTTCTCAAACACCTCTTCATTTTACCACTCATAGATTTTTTTTCAGTTCTGTTTTGACTTGTGATTTGTATTTGGACACATATATCACTTGAATTTCAATAAATTGCTGTAGCCAATTACATTTACAGTTGTAAAATCCCTTATAACTCTCTGAAACCACCCAATGTTTGCACTAACTTGCTTGAAGAAGCACTCTGCTACACAAAGGAAATAGAGACGCATATATAGACTTAAGCATAGAATTTTTAGAAAAGGTCACCTATTGACATTTTAATTATTTTATTTAAAACACACACCTGACAAAACAAGTAAAGTACTGAAAAAGATAAATAACAGTACTCAAGTAAATGTGCTTTGCTAATGCACACCACTGGCATCGGAACAAATAAAACCAAAATGTTTTTGGCATAGAGTAAAAGTAATAAATCTTTGCACCTTCGCTCCTCTCTCTCTCCTTCAGCATGCCTCCCTCCTCTTGTCTCCTGTCACCGTCTCGGTGCTGCTACCCCTGCCCCTCCCTGCTTAGTGATATGAGCCAAAGAACTTCCTTCTCAATCCTCACATGATTGATTGCACAACTTGCATGTGACACCCGTACCCAATGCCTGCAGCGCCCACAGGTACTTTTCCTAAAAAAGAACGGCTTGTGGGCAGACAGGAGCCAGCTCCCATCGTTCACTTAAAAGAGCCGGCTCTTTGAACCGGCTCGTTCATTATCAACGCATCA
This sequence comes from Nibea coibor, assembly GCA_023373845.1. Taxonomy (NCBI): domain Eukaryota; kingdom Metazoa; phylum Chordata; class Actinopteri; family Sciaenidae; genus Nibea; species Nibea coibor. The sequence continues at coordinate 23,273,352 of CM041739.1, forward strand.
CTAGTCAAATGGGCAACCGGCATTTCCTCATCCTCCTCCTCTCCCAACGGGCCACACTTTGGTTTTGTAAAATCTTTGTTTGAGCTTGTAGAGTGATTCTTTTGAACAGTAAGAGTGGACTGCCAGTTCTGTTGATCTTATTCTCCTGTTTAAAGTAGTTGCTGTATGTGGCTACTTGGGACTTGAGGAAGATGGGACCTATTCTCGTTATGCCCTAGGCACTCCTAGACTGGGGCATAACAGCCCAAGTGACTATATGGGCATGTAATGAAAACACTAAGACAGCTCATGTCCAATTTAGGGATTTTGCTAATTTCACCTCTTCAAGCAAACCACACAAACAAGGGGTACAGTTGAAGAGTGAAAAAACTTTAGCTCCTAAGTCCTTTCCTAACCACTAGGAAAACATCCAGGTCATTTTAGCCAGTTAGGAACCTTCCTAAGAAAATTGACTAGAATTGATGATTGCACCATGTGAAAGCAGAGTCTCACATGTCCTAGCTTTCTTTAGAGACCAAGATTATACACACAGCCCTTGTAGTTGTGAAGATATACTCCATTTATTTTGGGGAGGTCATCTGGGACAGGAGGCAGGAAGAATAGGCCTTGTGTGGAAGAGGTTAGCTACTTGTTATTCCAGTTCCTCTTGGAGAATTGAACTGATGTTAGAGCTCTGGGACGACTCCTTTAACATTACTAACGTCAGCATTTTGCACACGGTAACAACATAAGTTGAGCTCCTCAGACAAAGTACCAACTTAAAGTTAGCGTTAGACCCTGATGGTTTGATTTTCTCAGACTAATATTGTCATGACCACAACATAACATAATGATGTTTTGGAACATGAGTGTTACGGCCTGCAGTAGGGGTATTAGGAAGTAACATGAGACCAGGTGTAATGGTAATGAACAAAGGTGTTTTATTAAATGAAAATTCTAATTGTTTTAACAGAAGGAGGTGAGGAGCTAAGGGAACAAAGGGCGAGCGAGTGCTGTTTAAAAGAACAACCAAATATAATAAAGAGAACTCTAACAGAGCCTATGCTATTCTTGAGTTAAACAAAATGAGAAAGAAAAACCTCACTATCTAAGCTAATTCGACAAATAACCACATCAAAAACAGCACCTCTAATCTAGTGAATCTAACATAAATCTTCTATGTGTGCAATCAGTATTATAAACTAATCCCTGCCCAGTCCCACGCAAGTATAATAAAGAAACCTCCTTAAACAAGTTAACCACTGTTAACAATCACACTGCGAATATGAGGCGAGCTCACATCCACAATGACAAAACAAGCCGCCTGGATTCTCTGGCGGCAGCAGTTTAAATAGTCGTGACGTATGCCATCGGGCCCCTTTGATTGGCGGTGCGTCGGGGATGCTGCACCAGTCCCGGTCCTCTCGGCTGCCCGTATCCAGCACTATCAGGGCCACACCTCCCCAGCAGATGGCCCAGTCACCGCACGGCAACTGCACACCTGTATTTGCATACAAAACAGTACACACGAGATGCCGGGGTGAAATGGCGGCAGCCGTAACACCCTTCCCCTTGAGACAAAAAACATTTTTTTGTTAAACACAAAAATCACATTTTTTTCCCATATAAAACGAGAAAGATTATAACATTTGCTATGGAGTCCGGTGAATTTTATTGCAAACATGCACTGATCAACCCTCAGGTATAAGTGAGGGTGATTATAAACGAAACCAGACTCGCGATCTGAACAGATTTGTGCATCACGTTGCAAGCAAGTGGGACCTCTCTCACCAAGCGGAAACCAACCATGGCTAGTGCACTTGTCACAAACAGCGTAGCATACTCCAAGTTGACTAACCAATCTCCGGGGCTGCATAGTCTGAATAGGTTTAACATCAAAAGGTACATTGTTACATGTCGAATGAGCCTGTAGAGCCAAACCTTTTGCACGGTGCGCACACGTTTACCAGGGACCAGTAGAGGTACCTGGTGGGAGGACATGTTGTCTGGGCTGGGTGAGCGCACCAGCTCAGCATCACTTCCTCTCACTCACTTCCTCTCAGAGTCTCCTCCTCATTGTCAGCTTCCTCTGAAAAAGCTGACACAAACACATGATCAGCCAACGGAGCATTATTTTCAAGTGTTTTGACACACACAACAGGAGATGGAACCAACTTAGAGTGGCTATGTGGGGCGTTATCTGAGTGCCAAGCTCTTCCGGCACAGGAGTAAGCATAGCCCCAGCTATATCATTACCCAATAAACGTGCAAAACCTTTAACTGGCAACTCGCGCCAAACAGCGACTGGAAAGAAACCAGTTACCAGCTTCGTCTGAACATGCACACGGTGTACAGGTCTGCGTGTGTGTCCCATTTCAATCTTACTAATATCAAAGAGGGATGAGCTAGTGGAGGGAGGAAACGTACCAGGTGTGGGACCGGCAGAGTCATGCAGCGTGTGCGTCTCCAGATCCAGCTGACGCAGCCTCACCACTTTATCAGCTTGGATTTCCATTTTTCAGATCTTTAGCTGATATTGCTGTTGTGCCTGTCTTTCCTGGGCCTCTAGTTGCAGACGGACAATATGGACTCCTACTCTGGCCTCGTCTCTAGACCCAGTACTGCCAAATGAAAGGGGATCGTAACGCGGCAGGGTGAACGGCATCTTCAGCACCTGCCGCTGCCTCCCCTCCACCAGCAGCCACAGCACCCTGAGGCTCACCCTCAGGCTTAAAATGGTCACCTGCAGGTGCGAGGCCAAAGTGGGGAGCTATCAGTGCCAAATCAATTTTTTTACATTTATCAATCTGCTCGTGGGTTGGGTTGCCCAAAAAAGCCTCCATTTCAAAGGTCGCATTTTCCTTTCAACAACAAAACAATTTGGACATTTCAAATAATAGCCACGTGCTTTCTTTGTTCTTGGGTTCTTTAAATAGATCCTGGATGAGCCCCCATTTATGTTACAACCTGCAGTAGGGGTATGAGGAAGTAACTATAAAACTGTACCATTCTAGAGTCAAACAAGACGAGAAAGACAAACCTCACTATCTAAGCTAATCCAACGAAACAAAACACATGAAAAACAGCACTAGATTCACAAAACTAGTGAATCTAACATAAATCTTCTATGTGTGCAATCAGTATTATAAACTAAACTAATCCCTGTCCAGTTCCATGAAGCAAACAAGTTAACTACTGTTAACAATCACACTCCGAATACGAGGCAAGCTCACAACTACAATGACAATCACAAGCCACGCTGGATTCTCTGGCGGCAGTGGTTTAAATAGTGATGTATGCAATTGGGCCTCTTTGATTGGTGGTGCGTCGGGGATGCTGCACCAATCCTCTCGGCTACCCCTATCCAGCATTATCAGGGCCACACCTCCCCAGCAGATGGCCCAGTCACCACACGGCAACTGCACACAAAACAGTACACACACCAGAGATGCCGGGCGAAACCGTGGCAACCAAGACTAATTCATGAGACAGTGGGGTGGACATTCAGCAGTAATGTCACTTTTGTAGCAGTAAGATTACATTCATACTAATGTAGCCACAAGGGGGCACAAGCCAGTGTCTTATTGTGCCGGCCCCAAGCCTGGATAAATACAGAGGTTTGTGTCAGGAAGGGCATCCAATGTAAAACTTTTGCCAAAGGGTTCAGGATGAAGTGTTCAGGAGCAGGGTTCAAGTTGTTCTATTAAGGTGTAGACAGGAAGAGAAATAGAGTAGGAGTTATCTTGGGAGGATTTTGTTAGGAGGTAAAAAGAGAGTCAGATAGAGTGATGAGTCTGAAGCTAGAAATTGAAGGTGTGATGTTCAGTGTTAGTGGGCACAGGTAGGATGTGAGCTGGAGGAGAAAGAGAAATTCTGGTTGGACCTTGATGCAGAGCATCCCTAGAAGTGAGAGAGTTGTTATTGGTGGTGGTGGAGGTGCAGAAGTGTATACGGAGAAAGAGGTTATCTAATAAGAAGTGGGACACTGAGAGTGTCAGGCTTTTAGTTTGTGGGTAGACTTCCTGTTTTATTTTGGTTTCCCTCACTTCCTTTTTGTGTTCATTCTTGGTGTTTTTACTCCCTGTGATTTCCTATTGTTTTCACCTGTGTCTCGTTTGCTCCTCCCCTCATGTGTATTTAAGCCTGCCTCTCCCAGTGTGTCCTTGTTAGATTGTCTTCACCCTTGTGAGTAACTCTCTGGCGTTTTCATCATTGTTTCCTCGTGTACCAACCCTGTTTGTTTCTTCGACCCGTTTTGCCTAGCGTCCTGTACTTCTGCCTGTCTGCTCCGTGTTCTGGATTCTTGACCCTTGCCTGTTCTTGGACTTTCCTCCTGCCTCGTGATTTTGTACTTCTGCCCCACTGACTGCCTTTTGTGTACCGTATCTGGACAATAAACTGCCTCACTACACCTGTCAGTCTCTGATCTGCTCTGTGGGTTCAGTTGTCTGTCTGAACCTGACAGAGAGTAGACAGGAGTACAGGGAGATGCAGCGTGAGGTGAAAGTAGAGGTGGCAAAGACCAAACAAGGGGCTTACAAAGACTTGTATGCCAGGTTGAACAATAAAGAGGGACAGTTGGCAAAGCAGAGAGACAGAGGTGGGAAGGACATGCAGCAGGTTAGGGTGATTAAAGATAGGGATTGTCAGGACGACCCGGGGAACAAACCCGGGTCTCTGGTGTAGCAGGCAGACTGTTAACCACAAGACCAAGGGATGGACTCAAATGCAGAGAGAGGCAGACGAGGCAAGTCAGTTTAGAGAACTTCACTGAGTCAAAAAACGAGGTTTCAACAAGGCAAAAATAGGCAGGCTCCGTTCACAGTTTGGAAGTGCAAAAGGTAGTCCAGCAACAAAAAAGGTTCAAAGTCCATAAACACAAAATCAAGGAGTCCAAAAGGTACTTGAGAAAACACAGGAGAGACTTACAAGACATGCACACTTCAGGTTGACAATTCCAAGACTGAGCACAGAACAAAAAACCGAGCAGGCATTTAAAAGGGAGTCAGAACGAGGTACAGGTGGCAGTAATCAACTCATCAACTCAAACAAAGCATGGCTCAGGTAAAGGTGACTCAGCACATAGAAATGGGCAAAATGAGGACATCCAGTGTGAGTTCAGAGAAATGTCCCAAAAGCCTCACAGGACCCCCCCCCCCCCCCCCACTAGGGACCGGACGATCAGGGTGAGCCCGATGTAAGTCCGCAATGAGGTCCGCGTCGAGAATGTTCCGAGTCGGCACCCAGGACCTCTCCTCCGGACCGTAGCCCTCCCAGTCGACCAGATATTGCAGGCCCCTCCCAACACGGCGAGAATCAAGCAGGCGACGAACTGTGTACGCCGGCCCCCCATCCACCATCCTTGGAGCTGGTGGGTCCTTTGCGGGGGGAGCCAGAGGGCTGGTGACGACCGGGCGCAGGTGGGACACATGGAAGGTGGGGTTGATCCGCATGGACTGGGGGAGCTGCAGGCGGTAGGCCACGGGGTTGACCCTCCGAATCACCTTGAAAGGCCCCACAAAGCGGAGCCAGCTTGCGGGACTCCACCCGTAGGGGAAGGTCACGTGAGGAGAGCCAGACTCGTTGCCCCGGGTGTAGGGATGGCGCAAGTTGGCGGTGGCGGTTGGCCTGGAGGCGGTATTGACGTGCAGATTTCTGTAGGGCTGATCGGACCCTTCGCCACACACGTCTGCATCGTCTGACGAACCTCTGGGCTGATGGGACGGCAACTTCTGGTTCCTGACACGGGAAGAGCAGGGGCTGTAACCCGAACTGAATTCAATAGGACTTAGACCTGTAGCAGAAGAGAAGAGGGTATTGTGAGCATACTCGGCCCAGATGACATACCTGCTCCAGGTAGAGGGATTGCTGGAAGCAAGGCAACGAAGGGTGGTCTCCAGGTCCTGGTTAACCCTTTAAGTCCTAAGCCTTTTTTGGCCGTTTTTTAATACTTTTGATTTTGTCTCTGTATAGCACATAGAAAAATGTTTTACATGCCCATGCTTGGTATCCTTTTTTTCTGCACAACTTCATCTATCTGAAGAGGTAGTTATTATTTCACTATAACCTACTGTATTAACATATTGAGCCAAAAAATACACAAAAATCCTAAAATTCGAATTGAAAAAAATTGTATTTATTACAATAAAAACCATAAACATACTCAACCAACTGTTTTGGAACTTGAAAAACTAAATATAGGTTGATATTATGAATATGTAAATGTAAAATTGAAATAAAGTGATACTATATACAAATATTTACAATAAAAAACATGGATATTCATAGGCGTTTTTTAGCTACAACTCTTCAAAACAAACAAATTGTAAAATAACAGAGCTTTGCATTGTCAAATAGTGCAAATGTAACAGTGAGAGACAACTGAGGCGTAATCAACCTATATACAAATATTTCACACTATATACAAAAGGGTCATAATTTTTTTTATTTACACATGCCACTCTGCAAAGCAGTTCCTGTCCACAATAACACACAGTGCCACATCGCAGGATTTACACTTCCATGGGGTGAGGTTCCTTTTTTTCTCTACTTGATGGCAGCGTTGACAAATCCTGCGTCCCTGTGTGGCTTTCTGGCTGGTGTCTGTTACCACCGCAATAGGAATAGGAATGTGGTCTGCGCCTTTCTTGGCTGGTCTGCCGCTCCTGTCCACCCCACACAGCTGGGCCACAAGCTCAGTCTGGAAGTCCTTGTGGGACATCGGCTTCACCTGGTTTGAAGTGGTGATGTCACAGTGGAGAAGATAGGCGTTGGTGGTGGCGATGTCCACAAGGTGCAAAAAGAGGGTGCGGTACCAGCGTGCAGTTTTGCGGTGGGTGGAGTAATACTGCAACAGCTGGTCCGACAGGTCAACACCACCCATGTGCTTATTGTAAGCAAGGACTGGGGTGGGGCAGGAGATCAATTTTGCTGACCAGCATCCATCTTTATCCTTCACCCTCCTCTTGACCACCTCCCCAGAAACTGCTGGGTGGATCGTGGAGCACACCGACACCTCCCGTGTGTCCATCCACTTTACAAATACCAGGGAGCCCTCCCTGATCCACCGTACTGCACCCCTTTCTGATTTTTTATTGAGAGCATTTTCTCTCTTCGTTGGGCACCCTCTCCTGTTGTCCCTGTATGTTCCACAGGCTCCAAACTTCATCTCGGCCAGCTTGAGGAACAACTCAGGGCTTGAATAAAAATTGTCCATGTAAACATGGTAGCCAGTTCCCAGATATGATGGCTGGATCAGGTCGATCACAGCATCATATGCAAGACCATGTACTGTGTGTGTGTGTTTTTTGCCAACATAAACATGGAAGTTGACAGTGTAGCCATTGGTGGAGTCGGCCAAAACAAACAGTTTGATCCCCCACTTTGTTGGTTTGTCCTTCATGTACTGCGTCATCCCAGTTTTTGCCTTCGTGGCCACCATCCGTTCATCCACAGCCAATTCCCTCCTCGGATCATAGTGAGCCTGGCAGGCAAGGAGGATGTCATCCATGAGGGGCTTCATCTTACACAATTTATCGTACGATGGAGTTCCCTTCCTCTCATCGTTTTTTTTGTCCACCTCCGGGTCACTGGGGTGGATGTTGGAGAACAGTGCCCTGAAGCGGTCCCTCGTCATGACACTAGCTGGAAACGGCACAGATGTTATTGGGTCCTGTTTCCAGTAGTCTCTAATGCTGGGCAGTGACACCAGAGATGTGTATATAAGGAGCCCAAGAAACTTGTAGAGCTCCTCATTATCAACATCAGCCCATCTGTACTTCTTCCCCATTTCTTTATTTAGTGCTGCTTGTTTGTTTGTGTTGGCACACAGTGTGTGCAGTGTGGTTGGGGAAAAGTACAGCTGGAAGAGGTCCAGCGGTGAATAGGCTGAATGATTGTCCACCTGGGCTCCTGGTGGTCTCTGTGGCATGAAGCGACTGATTTGTGGGGCAGTGTCAGGCTCATCTCCACTTCTCCAGGGCTCCAAGCGATAGTGTGGCTGAGCCTGTGGAGATCTGGACCTTGTCTGACTCCTCCTCCCACGCCCTCTCTGGGTAGGCCTCTGTGTAGAGGGTCCACTATCCTCATATCTGTATATAGATACACAAAAATAACATATGAAAAATTTTAGATTTTTCATATTATTGTTCATATGCACATGATGGATAGTGAATTCAAATGTGGGTGCTAAAATTCAATTCTGGCTACAACAATGTGAATAGTCAGTTTACAAAAGAAAACCTTACAAGTAATAATGAAAGAAACATATATATAGAAACAAGCATAAAGTATAACACAAAATAAAACCTAGGAAAATCCATATATCCATCTCTTTGAAATGAGTTTCCTAAACATACAGTAGCAGTTATTAGCAATACACATTAGCAATCTCTCTACTTATCATTTCAGCCCTGATCTTCTGTACAGGCAAACTTACGTAAATACACAAATTTATATCATATAAAACTGGTTTATAACATTTATAATACGTGAATAAACAAAACAAAAGCTGCAAATATATAGTTTGACTTACCGCTCATCACTGGCGACATCGTCACTGACAAATGATGGGTCCATAACCTCGTCATCTTCTTCGTCGCTCTCCTCCTCCTCGGACGATGAAGATGTAATAACATCGCCATCTTCCTCGCCGTAAAACAGCTCAAGGGCTTGCTGCACATTCAATGTTCTCCTCATTTTTGTCTCCAAACACTCCGATTACTCTAATTACAAATTAATTTCGTCTTTCGATGTTTCAAATACTCTCCGTCTTCGCGCCGCTAACTCCCGCCTCTCACTCCCGCTTTCGCGAGTACGCGCATTTATGCTCAGATAAAACATATTTTATACTATCAAATTAAAACAATCATATCTCCGGTTTTCCGTGGTCTATCAGCGCCAATAAAAAACTAGGAGAGAGTTTCAAATCCGCACTTTCCAATAAAGTTGACGGCAGCGCTCCATGTGTGACAGTTTTTTTATTACGGTGCTTTAAAGACGCCGCGTGATCCGATCGCGCCGGCGTGATCATCGGCCTTAGAGGGTTAATTCTTTCTGTCTGTCCATTTGACTCAGGGTGGAAACCAGAGGAGAGGCTGACTTTGGCGCCAACCAACTTGCAGAAGGCCCTCCAGAACTGAGAGGTGAACTGAGGACCACGATCTGAGACCACATCCAAGGGTAGGCCAAAGGTCCTGAAACATACTTGCAGACGATTTCTGCAGTTTCTGGGGCAGAGGGAAGCTTGGGCAGAGGAACAAAATGACAAGCCTTAGAAAACCTGTCAACGATGAATAAAATTACTGTGTTACCCTCTGATGGTGGGAGGCCAGAGATGAATACCATGGAGATATGTGACCAGGGACGGCTGGGAATGGGCAAGGGATGGAGGAGGCCTTGAGGAGCAGTGTGTGGATTCTTATTCTGTGAACAGACAAGGCAAGCAGCTACAAAAGACTTAACATCTGCATTCATTCGGGGCCACCAGAACCGCCTACTCAGGAATTCTAGAGTTCTGCGGCAGCCAGGGTGGTTGGTGAGACGAGAAGAATGTGCCCACTAAAGGACTTGGCCTCGCACAGCGGATGGCACATAGAGGCGATTGGGAGGCCCGTCTCCAGGGTCAGACTCCCTCTGCTGGGCGTCTTGCACCACTGTCTCAATTCCCCATCTTACTGGAGCCACGATCTTAGCAGGTGGGAGAATTGTGACAGGAGTTGGCTCTTCTGAAGACTTTTGGTGGAGTCTGGACAGAGCATCTGGTTTCTGTTTTTTTGAGCCTGGTCGATAAGACAGAATGAAATCAAAGCGGTTAAAGAAAAGGGCCCACCTTGCCTGCCGAGGGTTGAGGCGCTTTGCTCCTTGTATATACTGCAGGTTTTTGTGGTCTGTCCATACCACAAAAGGATTCTGGGCCCCCTCGAGCCAGTGGCGCCATTCCTCTAGGGCCTTCTTGATGGCCAGGAGCTCTCGATCCCCAACGTCATAATTCCTCTCGGCATCCGAGAGTAGTGATGAGAAGAAGGCGCATGGATGGAGTTTGCCATTATCTTGCCTTTGGGACAGTACAGCACCCACGGCCACATCTGAGGCATCTACTTCCACAACAAAAGGAAGACTGGGGTCAGGCAAGGTAAGTATTGGGGCAGAGGTGAACCTCACCTTCAGGTCCTTGAAAGCCTTCTCAGCCGCAGCTGTCCAGGTAAAGGCACCAGATGTTTTCTTGGTCAGGTTGTTCAGTGGGGCGGCCACAGTGCTGAAGTTCCTGATGAACTTGCGGTAGAAGTTGGAAAAACCGATGAAGCGTTGGACCTCCTTGACTGAGGTAGGTTGGGGCCACTCCTTCACTGCCTCAGACTTCCTGGGGTCCATATGGAGACTCCCATCTTCAAGGATGAAGCCCAGGAAGGATACCTTGGAGACGTGGAACTCACACTTCTCTGGCTTGACATAAATATTGTTGTTTAGGAGGCACTGGAGAACTGATCTAACATGTACATGTTCATGGAGGGATTTAGAGATGATCAAAATGTCATCTAAAACATAGCGATTCAACATGTCCCTGAGTACATCATTGATCAGCGCCTGGAAGACTGCTGGGGCATTGGTTAATCCAAAAGGCATAACAAGATATTCATAGTGCCCCGTAGGGGTGTTGAAGGCAGTCTTCCATTCATCGCCTTCTCGAATACGCACCAGGTGATGGGCATTTCGCAGATCCAGTTTGGTGTAGACTGTTGCCCCCTGAAGCAGCTCAAAAGCAGTGGACATCAAGGGCAATGGATAGCGATTCCTAATGGTTACCTTATTCAGACCCCGGCAGTCGATGCACGGTCTGAGCCCACCGTCCTTCTTCCCAACAAAAAAGAAGCCAGCACCGGCAGGCGAGGTTGAAGGTCTAATGAGACCAGCTTCCAGAGATTCCTTGATGTATGTCTCCATAGCCTGTGTCTCTGCTGGCGACAAGGAGAAGACCTCTTCTTGGAGGAGATGTTCCTGGCAAGAGATTAATGGCAAAATCATTAGGTCGGTGGGGAGGTAGTGACATGGCCCTGGTCTTGTTAAATACCTCACTCAGATCATGATACTCAGCTGGGACTTGGGATAACTCGAGAGGACTTGGAGGTGTAGAAACAGGGGACTGGGGTCTCGGGAGGAGGCATGAGGACTTGCAGCCAGGACCCCGTTCAACGATTTTTCCTGTTGACCAGTTGATATGGGGGCTATGGTGGGCAAGCCATGGAAAGCCTAGTACAACGGTAAACTCGGGAGAGGAGATGAGGTTAAACTGGATGTTTTCATGGTGACCGTCATTAGTAGACATTTTAACAGTAGGGGTTAAGTGGGTCACAGTACCTTTTCCGAGGGGTCTTCCATCTAGGGCTGTGACAGAGAGGGGGCACTCAAGATTGGTTAGAGGGAGGCAAAGGCTGCTGGCCAGGGAGGAATCCATGAAGTTACCAGCAGCACCAGAGTCCACCAAAGCCCGCAGAGAGTGATGGTTTTGCCCCCGGGAGATGGTAATAGGAAGTCGCATGCAGGGGGACGACGCGTGAGGAGTGATTGTTGCCCCAGTCACACTTCCTGGACGGGGCTCGGCTTTTCCCACAAGCTCTGGACATGTGGACCGGAAGTGGCCCTGGACCCCACAGTAGAGGCAACATCGTTCCCTCATTCGACGACCCCTCTCGGCTTGAGAAAGATGAGATCCTCCAAGCTGCATTGGTTCCTCAGCAGGGGGTGGCTGCGAGAGACCTTGGGTAGGAGCTTCAAGGCCAGTGGACGAATCCTTGGATGGCTGTCGCTCACTGCGTCTCTCCCTCAGACGGTTGTCAAGCCGAATGGATTGGTCGATCAGGGTTTCCAAGTCCTTAACTGGGTCTTTTGCAGCCAACTCATCCTTAATGCAGCCAGAGAGACCATGGCGGAAAGCTGCCATCAAGGCCTCCATATTCCACCCGCTCTCAGCTGCCAGGGTGCGGAAGAGGACGGTGTATTCAGCGACACTGGAGTTGCCTTGGCGTAGCTGGAACAGTTGGTTGGCTGCATCTCTGCCCCCTACAGGGTGGTCGAATACTCTGCGCATCTCCTCTGTGAATCTTGCATAGCTGGTGCATGCTCTGCCCTGCTGTTCCCAGATGGATGTAGCCCATGCACGGGCCTTGCCAGTGAGCAGGGTTATTATGTAGGCGATGCGGGAGCGATCAGAGGGGAAGGAGGTGGGCTGTAGCTCAAAGGTCAGGGAGCACTGGTTCAGGAAACCCCAGCAGTCTTTGGGACTCCCATCATACCTCTCTGGAGCCGGAAGCCTGGGCTCGGTGCGTGGGGTGCTGGCTGGGGCAGAACCAGTGGAAGGTGGAGAACGTGCCAGGAGAGCAGAGACGTTCTGCTGAAGTTCTTGCAAGAGCTGCTCATGGCGGCTGTAGGCTGCCTCCTGTCCACGTAGACGGTTCTCATGGTGAGAGACCGTTGCATCAAGGCTGACCAACGCAGCATACATCTGCTCTATACTAGTGGGTGACCGGGCATGAGCATCTCTCTCCGTTCAGGTTGCACTCATCTCTGCTGAGTCGTGTACCACGGCTCAGTCTTGCTGTCAGGGCGACCCGGGGAACGAACCATAACCAAGGGACAGCGCAGAGATACAAAAAGAGAGAAAGTAGGACCAATTGATTACGAGGTGGGACTTTTTCGAGGACATCGGTGTTGTGATGCAAATAAATCACTCTTTTGAACACATGCTGTTTTGAGAAGAAAAACTTTTTATTTAAGTGTCCCAGCAAACCTGCCGGACTACTTTCGTTGCTGACCAAACCTGGACAGAACTCGGCCCACAGGACACTGTTGGGGGTAAGTCGGTGTGGCTGTGCGACACTACTGACGGGGATGCCATACAGATTCATGTCAAAAATCCCGAACTATCCCTTTAAAGAAGATGGAGGATTTCAAGTATTTAGGGGTGTGACCAGGGTGGATAGATCAGGAATGAATACATCAGATGGACAGCACATGTTGGAGGTTTTGCAGATGAAGTCAGAAAGGCCAGATTGAGATGGTTAGGACATGTCCAGAGAGATAGTGAATATATTGGTAGAAGGATGCTGAGTTTTGAACTGCCAGACAGGAGATCTAGTGTAAGACCAAAGAGGCTTATGGATGCAGTGAAAGAGGACATGAAGGTAGGTGGTGTGAGAGAAGAGGATGCAGAAGACAAGGTTAGATGGAGGCAACTGATTCACTATGGCGACCTCTGAAGGGAAAAGCTGAAAGGAGAAGAAGATTACCTTCATTCTCTGTATCCTCATGCTAAAGTTGACTGAAAATCCATATTCTACATTTTAAAGCTGATTGGTTTATTTTTTCTGTTTTACAGACTACATCATGAATACTTAGGTGACCTGTCCAAAGAAAACCAAGGCTCTCGTTTACTCCAAAACTGTTGTTATGCAGCGCTAGCATCCTCTCTGTGGAAAGACTGGAGATCACTGCTGAAGTGAGGAGAAGAAGACGGGGATGCAGAGCTGGATCTAAGCGACAGTACAAACCATACGTACCATCTATTAACATGGGGAATGTAAGAGCTCTCCACAATGAGATGGAGGAGCTAATGGCACTAAGCAGGCTACAGAGGGAATATTGATAGTGGAGCACCATGTTCCTCACAGAGACGGAGCTGAATGAACTCACTTCAGACTAGCTGGAAACTCTGGAACTTAGGCAGGTAACAATTGAAATAATGACCAAAAAACAAAGGGATGAACCAAGGACCGACTGCAACCGCAGGGATTTATTCAACCAAACACTCAGGCAACACAAAGAAAAAAGCTTCTTCAAAGTTAACACAATGCCAGCCAGAAATGCACACAGCACACATGACCCACTGGCTGCAGGACCACACCACCAACTGCACCAATGCCACACCAACACACCGGTGGGTTTTTTATACCCAGCGAATGTTAATCAGGTAATCAGCTGGAGGAGAGAGCAGGGGCGGTACCTGAAAGTAGAGAGAACAAAACACAAGCCAAACACACACCAAGGCCCATAACAACCACTTTCAGAGTGGACAGCTGAAGACAGACAGGAAAGCAGAGAGAGACACAGCAAAGAAAACGTCTGTGGACCACAGGACGCAGTCAGAACCGGGTCACTGCAGGAAGGACTCAGCCTTTTGAGATGTGGAGAGCCCACTCTACCAGCTGAGCCACCAGGATGCCTCTATTTATTTATGATTGATTTATTTGTTTGTGGATATTTTATTATCCACCTTGTATTCATGAGCTTAACAAGTCACTTTCCTCAGTGTGGGCATTTTTGGTTCAGGTACCTTGAAAGTGCTTGAAAAGTGCTTGAATTTTCATCTTAAAAAGCTGTATGCTGCTAGAAGGACAAAATCCTGAGTTGATTTGTTCTTTTTAAAAATGTAATAAAGTGAAATTTCCTGTTGAAATCTACTGAAAGGTGTTAAACGTGTTCAAGTGCTGCTGGAAGTGTTTTCATTCAGAGCAGATTAGTATTGTGATGGAGGGATGGACTTTATTCCAGCAGCAGAACAAAGAGGACATTTTAATCTTTAGCTCAAATCTTTTCTTTACAATTTGTTGTTATATTCTACAAAATGTAAAAATGATATATGTTTGTTATTTTACTCTTTCATCTAGATTGTGTTAGTGTGTGTTTGTATCTGATCAGAATATGAATCCACATAATATGAAATAAATCCCTCAGTTCAGCATGTTTGTGACTCTGGCTGAGATGGAGATGAAATATGTGAACCTGGGCTGTGGTTTACTGCTCTCTTCCTGTCACAAACACTGTTTGACATCTGTTCATCTGTTGGTTTTTGTACAGGCTGCACGCATCATTTCTCACTGTGGAGATCATTTGTCACTTTCTTCGCACAAGTGCAGTAGTAGGAGGCTGAATGAGAGAGTTTAACTTTGTGGATCTTCAACTCACTGACGTTCTGTTTTCTCTCAACTGTGAAATCATCTTTCTGAGGATGATTGAAACCTGAATATATTTCACCATCATTCTTGTTAGCAAGAATCAAAGTGAATGTTTCTTTCTTCTGGAACCAGTGTACTGTACCACTGTGGTCACACTGGTGTGTTTGTCCACAGCTGAAAGAGACTTCTTCACCAACTCTCCTGGTCAATGTTAAATCATCCTGAATCAGCTCTGCTGCCATGGCAACTAGAGAGGCAGACAGACAGATGAAGGTTAGTGTGATAGTGTTTGTTAAAGGTTGAGTTTGTTTGCTCCTGATTGGCTGGAAACACTCACCTGAACACAGACAGCACAGAGCAGCAGCTGGAAGGAAAAGCATTTTGTGCAGTGCTGTTTGCTCTGGTGAACCTGGGGAGAAGTGGCGCTCTGATGCAGCTGAGGCCAAACAAGGACGTGCTGTGAGATCAGACGAGGGCCACGTGCTTTCTAACAGGTCCTCACAGCTCCCATCAGCCCCTGCTTCTGATTGACAGCTCAGCTGAAGCTGTTGTGCGGTTTGCCATCGCTAAAAACACAATGTGGGTCAGGACGATGCAGAAATAGAAAAAAACCTTCATGTTAGCACAAACACATTCAGGTTGCTGCTGAATTTAGTAACACAGACTGTTATCTGTTGTTTAACAGCTGTGATGAAAATACAAAAGTACAAATCCACAAAACTCCTCAACTGAGATTTGAAGCCTGAAACATTTCTGTCATTTCATTTCATCATTTCATTTCTATGACACATCAAAGCTTTTCCACACACTGTATCACATCTTTATTTGGATTCTGTTGTTCAGTCTCTTCATTAAAGCTACATGATCTTTGACTGAGCAACATCTTCAAACACAAGACTCCATCAAATGGAAACATTTCTACATGTCTGCTGCATCATGTTAGACACATTTCACAATATCATAAACGTCTTGAATAAAATGGATATAATATATTATACATTACATATATATGAAATATTATGATTATGTTCTGTGCTGCTGTGAAGAATAAAACCTTCACACTGCTGCCCTCTAGTGTCTGCAACAACAACACTGTTTCAAACTGTGCTGCTATATGGAGCTAGATCAGGGTCAAAAGTTTTGTATTTGAAAACATAAAATCCGAAAATGAAATTTCAAGTTTTGATCTTGAATTTTGAAAAATACACTGACTATCATCTTTTTAATAAATTATTTTCATTTTTCACTTTCATGTTTCTTTCAGTTGCAAGTTTTATCTTTTCAGATTCAGGTTTTATTTTGTCTGTTGGAGTGATCCGCGGGTCTCCTGAGTCTTTTGGTTCTTTTACTGCGGTCAAGTAGTCCATGATACGGAGCGAGCAAACCTATTTTGCCACTGTAAAATCCCTTTTATCCATCATTTCTGATGAAGGTTGATACACTTAAACTCAAGACCATCCTGACTGTTCACTCAGTATCAAGCATATTTACATTTTGGAGAAATTCAGCCTTAAAGTTCCTTCTTTTTTGGTTGAAAAAGGCATTATGCGCAATATTTACTCTACTGTAAAATCTCTTTGATCCATAATTTCTGACAAAGGCTGATACAGTTGTCCTCAGGATCATGATGACTGTTCACTCACTCAGAATCAAGCATATTTACTGTATCATTTTGGAGAAATTCAGTCTTAAAGTTCATTATTTTGAATTAACAGACAGCCTACAGAGCAAAGAGACAGACAGCAGACACAGACAGCAGAGAGACAGACAGACCTAGACAGCACATAGACAGCAGAGACAGACAGGATGCAGACAGCACACAGACAACAGAGAGACAGACAGCAGAGAGACAGACTTGCAGGACTGTGCAAAATTTCAGATGGTAGGAAAGCGTGGAATCTGAATCTATAGGTTACTGGAACATGAGAGCATATGAAAAGGGTTCATTATGTGAGTCAGAGTCATTGCAATAAAGTTTACGTTCTTTGATGGCCAAAGTTTCTACATGCAACACTTAACCTTCCTGAGAGGAGCATGCAGCTGATCTGATGAGTCCCCTGAAGAGGAAACTCAGTCCAATAGACTGAGTTCAGACAGATCTTACTGGAATAAGAATCTGTCCACTAATGGCAGAACAGGAAGCCATGACATGCTTAGGAGCTGCCCAGGACCTACACCTGGATCAACAGCTGTGTCACCGAAAGATGTCAGTGACATATTCATGAGTGACAACATCACTGAGGAGGTTCTGAAATGAGAAGAGGACGACAGACGAGGGGGCAATAAACAGGAGAGGCATTGATAAAGAAGAATGATTTATGGCCATCATGGTTTCTCTCTCCTTGCATGGGGCTCAGGAGACATGAAGACATCAATTGGTCATATGGCTTGATGACAAGAGGACCAGGACTTTGCAAGTGGAAACAGACCACATGGCGGCATTTAGCCACTCTTTCCTGGACAACTGAAGACAGTTCATCCCCAGTGACTGTATCGACTGACTTGTGCCATTCCGAGGCACATGCAAGTTCCTGCAATACATGCCCAGCAAGTCTGTGAAACATTATACAATAGATGTAACTGTCTATACAGGGAGACAACCAGGAGTGGAAGTTTAGAAGAACCTTGGAGAGAACGTCGTCCAGCAATTGTTGGACATACCACCTATCATGAAGCCATCCTAATCACGGGACAACCATAGCTCAGATTTTGGATTCAATGGAAGCATGTTGAGGTGAGCACCATGTATGATGACAAAGCAATGGATGACAGTGAAGAAACCTGAAGTGATCCAGTACTACAACAAAACAGGAGGAGGAGTGGACACGTGGATCAGGTGGTTAGCACCTAGTAACGCAAGCAGAGATCTTGGAGATGGCCCATGGTGCCCTTGTACAATAGGCTGGATGTTTCATCAAGAAGCCGGGCAAAAAGTTTGTCATGCCACATATGAAGAGGCACATGGAGGGCACATGTTATTGAGGCAGCAGGAAGATGTGGCTTAAACAAACAAAAATTAATAAATAAATAAAAGGCACAGCTACCACCCAGCCACAGAAGGACATGGAGGGCCAAGGGAAGAGGAAGAGATACGCCCAAGGTATGCCCAATTTTCCAAGTCAGAAAAGACAGCAGTTGTTGGTCCGAGTGCACCAGGCCTGTGTGCAAAGAGGAAAAACAAGCATGTTCATTTGTGAAGCATGGAAAAAATGATATGGCAATTTGTGCTCAGGTGATGCGATCAGCTGTATTTTATTTTATTTTAGGTTACATGTCATTGGGAAAAATTTTGCACACTAGACCAGAAAGCTCTTATCACCATCCACCCACTGTGCGGACTGCGGTGCTATGCATCGAGGAGGATGTGAAGGTGTTGGCGTGGAAGTTCCTGACAAATGGAAACATAAAACCCCTCTGTCAAAAAAACAAACAGAATCGCCATAATAACTGATGGCGAACACCTAGCGAAGATCACAATGTTTGAGGGGTTTGCTGAACACCTGGCAGAGGACACATATTTTATGAAGATATACACAAGTACCGTCCCTACTCAATTAATATCATAAAAAATACAACATTCTTTGAAACTACACTACTCCAACTGAACAAGAATACGAGGGACAGGGCAGAACTGCTGCTGCAGCCAACGTCATATGTGACACCCCTGGCCTTAAGGGAGGTTAAAGGGTTGCTCACTGTGGAGGGAGAGGTGCTGCAAGTCAAGGCAATTATTTTATTGGTGTGGCCATTTAATTAATTGCCTTAAGAAATAAAAAAAAATACAAATATTATTCATATTGTAGTATAAAAAGTATAATTAACTCCAACACATTATCTCTATTCAGGTATCTCATAAAAAAAAAAAAAAAAAATCCATGTTGGGAACACGGCACAGCCAGTGCGTGTACTGTCTGTCTACAGCAGGTAGGTTATACATGGCATTATCAGCTACTATGTTGGGCAGAGTATGTGTGTGTGTGTGTGTGTAAACTGTATTGAAGTAAACTACTGACTAAATGTAGCCGAGAGAAACAAACTAACCTGTATAGTGTGCAAAAACAAGGCAAGTCAGTAAACACAAGTGCCAAAGAAATAGAACAGGTTCTAGGCATGTACATGCATATGGGGTTAGTGCAGATGTCCAGTGTGAGAGCCTACTGGGAGATGGAGACAAAGCTCCCCACAGTTTGTGATGTGATGTCTCGAGATCGATTTCAGAAATTGCTGACACTGTTGCACTTTCAGGACAACTCCACTGTCTCTGACGAGGCAAAGAAAGATAAACTGTGGAAGCTCAGGCCATGGTTACAAAAACTGCGTGAAAATTTCTCTGTGTACCTCCTGAAGAGTGCCATGCAGTTGATGAAATTATGGTGCCATTCAAGGGAAAGTCTCATCTGCGTGTTTACATTCCTGCAAAACCTCACAAATGGGGTTTCAAGATGTGGGGACGTGCTGGACAAAGTGGCTTCCTTTATGACTTCGATGTCAAGGTGCAGAAAATCCACAAAGAGAAAAGTCTGAAGTTGGTGTTACAGGAGAAGTTGTGCTGAAAATGACATCAACACTTCCAGCAGGAAAAAATCACAAGGTCTTTGCAGACAACTACTTTTCATCAGTTCCCCTGGTGCAACGCCTAAAAGAGAGAGGAATCCGCTACATTGGTACTATCCGGATGAACAGGGTGAAAGACTGCACCATGATGGATGAAAAAGAACTGAAGAAAAGTGGAAGAGGGTCAGTGGACTTCAGAGTGAACCAGGACAACAACATCATTGTAAGATGGTACGACAACAAAGAAGTGAACCTGATTTCCTCTTTTGTTGGCATTGAACCTGTGGGGAATGTGAAACGCTGGGATCGCAAATCCAAAACTCACATAGTGGTTCCCAGGCCAGCCATTGTTGAAACTTATAACAAGTTCATGGGAGGTGTCGATTTCCTTGATATGCTGTCTGCACTTTACAAGTTCAGCTTCAGATCTCGAAGATGGTACATGTATATCTGGTGGCACACTGTCACAGTTACAGTCATCAATGCATGGAACCTCTACAGAAGAGACCAGAAGAAGCTTGAGCCCCAGAAGAAGCCCATGGCTCTGCGAAGGTTTCAGGCTTTGGTTGGTACGTCTCTTACAAGCGCAGGAAAGGCCAAGTGTGGCAGACCACTATCCTCCCCTGAGGCGACTCCAACTCCACCCCGTAAAAGGCCAAGCTGCACTGTGCCTCTTGATGTAAGAAAGGATGGCACTGACCATTTTCCTACATGGGAAACCCGACAGAGATGCAAGCACTGCACGGGCAATCACTTTTCATATGTCTACTGTGGGAAGTGTAAGGTGCATCTTTGCCTGAACAAGGACAGAAACTGTTTTTCCGCCTACCACAAAATGAAATAAAAAGGTGTTAAAAGGTGTTGAAAGTGTTATATGAGAAAGAAAAAAAGAGGAAAAAGTTCATGTTCATGTTCTATAATTTCAAAATGTTATTGAACTGCCTGTCACGTGACAAATGAACGATGCAGATGAACGAGGGCGAACCGTTCACCTGACTTCACTGCTGGTAACAGACCAGTGAATGTAAAACTCAGTTTGACAATTAAGTAAAACAAAAAGTAACAATTAATTAAACGTGATGATGATGATGACGATGATTATTATTATTATTAAAATTTGTAGTAGTAGTAATATTGTTGTTATTGTTATCACATTTGTTGTCATTATTATTATTAGTGCCGAGTGCCTTCGATACGAGGCAACTATTGTTCTTGGCAGTTTTATTTTTATTATTAGTGCCGAGTGCCTTCGATACGAGGCAACTACTCCCATAGCTAGCAAGCTATGGGAGTAGTTGCCGAAGGCCGAAGACCCCCAACAAGTAAATTAACAAAACGTGTGTTTTCATCGCGAATTGTGTGCTTCTCAAAAATCGAAAAAATTCGTGAATTTTTCGCGAATATTTCCCCAAAAAACTGAGGAAATTTTCCCATAAGAATGAATGGAAAACCCCGAAAAAAATAAAAATTAAACAGGCATTTTCAAAAATGAACTGCTCTGGCATACTTTCACCGAGAGACTTCATTTAAACTTTAAAATGGAGGTACTCTTGCCTTCTCTTCATGTATTCACTTCACTTATCGACACCTTTTACCGTTTTTAAACTATCGAGGCTCAAAGGTGAGAAGATTTTTGGTCAAATTTCGGGGTTTATAATGGGTGTGTATTGTGCGGAATGTTTTTGCCAGAGTGGATGACATCATCACCCAGAGTGTGGAGGAGGGAAAAAAATCGGTCAAAAAATAAAACGTAAACTGCTCCTGTGGCCACAAATTACACACTACAGACATGATTTATACATAAAAACGTAGGAAAATTTGTCAGCGTCGCATAGATACCACTGCTGAAGCTGTGAGTATTATAGTTTTGGCCTGACACACAGAGATTCCCCACCCACACCCATCCACACTCCCATAGCCTCCCATATTAAAAACGTGGGAAGTTTTCTGGAGGAAAGCAGAAGTAACCTTTCTTTGAATCGATTTTAATAGGTCATATTTCTTCATTTGACACACAAACTGCATATCCAGACGATCAGGAAAGTCTCTAGATGCCCAAACTTAAGTCGGTTCAATGATTGGAAATACGGTTTGGCCAGAAATCCTTCCTGTTCGAGGCATGGTCTCAGCATTTTCTCCCTCTCTCTCTGTCTTCCAACTGAAATTCAAACTGTTGCACTAACTGCCCGGCGGCGGCCATCTTAGCTGTTATTTTCAGTTAATTTGAATTTGTCTGTGTAAAATGACACAGACAGCAGAGCAGCTAGCACATTAGCACTAGCCACTAACTGACAGACATTAACACAGGCAACTCAAGCAAGACATTTTCTGTGGTGACCGTCAATCTGTGTTGTTTGTGTTTAAATCTGCTCTTGCTGTGCCTATGATGCGACATATATCAGCAGTTATTGTCAGTTAATCTGAATTTGTGTAAAATGACAGAGAGAGACAGCAGAGCAGCTAGCGTGTTAGTGGCTAGCGCTGACACGCTAACAATTAGCCACTAACAGGCCTGTGTGAAATCATAACATAATTTAATAGGTCATATTTCTTCATTTGACACACAAACTACATATCTAGACGATCAGGAAAGTCTCTAGATGCCCAAACTTAAGTCGGTTCAATGATTGGAAATACGGTTTGGCCAGATATCCTTCCTGTTCGAGGCATGGTCTCAGCATTTTCTCCTCCTCTCTCTGTCTTCCAACTGAAATTCAAACTGTTGCACTAACTGTCTGGTGGCAGCCATCTTAGCTGTTATTGTCAGTTAATTTGAATTTGTCTGTGTAAAATGACACAGACAGCAGAGCAGCGGCAGTAAGCGAGAGAGAGAGACACACCAGTTTTGATAATGAGTAGGATCGTTTCCTCCACAAATAATTATGTAATGTAATGTAATAATGTAATATTCTGTTTAACAGCTGTCCTAGGTTAACTATAAAAGTGCGTACGTATATAGATGTCTAATTTAACTTTTGGTAATTAATGTACAGTTTTCTCTTCATAAATTAGATTTATTTTAATATGTGGGGGTATATTTACTGGCTTTTACCTAGAGACTTCATCCAAACTTAAAATGTAAATGAAAGTCTACTCCAAACCCAGACCATATAAAGTAAAGCTGTTTAAGATGTGCCTGTAATGCTGCTAGCCTGTTGCTAACACAGACTCTATATAACAGTGAAATTCAATTTTATTCCAGGTTCTCTTTGGTCACGGTCAAAGGTTTTCAAAGCGGTCATTGACAGCACTCATCGACGGCACTCTCATCGACGGATCTCATCAACGGCATCTGCACACATCACTCCTATTCATCACTGACACATCACTATTCTGTTTTCTCCCACATATTATATATAATAAGACTAGATTACTTAAGGTTTATTTTAGTTAAATTTAGATTAGAATACATTCAGTTACACTAGATTAATTTAGGTTAGGTTAGGTTAGTTTAGGTTAGGTTAGGTTAGTTTAGGTTGTTTTAGATTTGCCTTTTGTCTGTTTTGTGTCCAGCAGGATGCCCAGGAAGGGAAGGCGTTCCGAGGCAGCGAAGCTGAGATGGAGGAGGCTCAACCAGGAGGAGCCCAGTCCATCCAGTCCCCCTGCGCAGGTACACAGAAGACACGGAACTGTCTGCATGGAAATGTTGAAATTTAGTGTGTTGCATTTAGTGTTTTACTTTTTAACTATGGTTTCATCTAACTGCTATGATTTTTATTTTTTTGGTGTTAATGTTTCATTAGGCGGTCCAGACGGTGTCCCCCCAGGCCGAGGAGTCCAGGAAGGAGCCCATCCCAGCAGCGAGACGGTCCAGGACCACGGACACCCCCCCCCCTGCCTCCCGATCTCCTGTCAGCAACGTATGTTCCTACCATAACTGACACACATACAAACTGATTTTAAACAACATGCTAGTGTTTATACTGAGACACACTGTCACTGTCGCTGTTTAATTTGTTAATTATCTGTCATCAGTTGGTTGGATGGTCGCTGCCAGCCAGACTGCTGTGGGGACCGGATGAGGCGCGTGACACCCTTTGTGCACGTGAGTATTTCCCTGTATTATCATTCAATGATAAATACACTTATTGATTAATTCATCCTTTGTATTTATTTTATTTATTAGTTTGGACTCCTTCATGATTTTTTACCTTGCTCTGTTTTGTCTTTTTCTAAACAGGCCGCGGTACCGGTTACCGCCACTCAGCCAGGACATGGCCAACTTCGTCGTTCACTGGGCGGCAGCACAAGTTGGTCGTGCCACCCGAGTCTCCTGACAAGAAGGTATTATTATTCTCCAGTTTATGAGGAAATTGTTGATCATGAGAGGGATTAATGATGAAGAAATGCTAAAGAAATTAACTTTGTTTTTGCAGTTTGTTCTGATTGTCGGAGACTCCCATCTACGTGCCCTTGTAGATGGTTTGGTTGACATGCCAGAGGGATGCCTTTCCTTTGGCTTCATGTCAACCCCGGGGGCCTCTGCCTCTGAGCTGCGGACCGAGGTGCAACATGCTGTGCTTCCTCGGATCCCTGAGGCAGTTTGTCTGCTGGCCCCCAGCAACAACCTGACCGCCAGCAGGACTGTCGATGAGGCTGCCATCGACTTTGCCAAGCTCCTCACTACGGTGAGGAACCGCTGGCCCAAGGTACGCTTTATTTCATGTCTTGCTTGCTCTTTGGTCATATTAGTATTTGCACTAGTAATAGTACATCGGCTACTCTAATGCGATTGAATGTATGAGCTTTTAATTAACAATGTATATTTATTATAAAACCCATGTGATTTTAAATGAAAATGAACATGTTTTGTTCTCTACAGGTGTTTGTTGTCGATTTCCCTCCCCGCCTGAACGTCGAGGTGTCCTACCAAGACCTTCTTCGTCAGGAGTTCCACCGCGTTGCCGCTCGTATGGGTATGTATAAAAATAAACTTTAATTAATATAATTATTTTTCATAGAGCTACATTTTAAACATGTTATATGTTCTTGGGACTGGAAAAATATACTCACATATGAACTGAGATGGAGTGATACAGGGGGGGAAAAGCATATAATTGTTTTTTTTTTTTTTTTTCAAGGTGTGAAGTACTCCTCTGTGGCGGAGCACTTCCCCCTTACCCAACTGGAGCTGTGGAGCAGAAAGGATGGTGTAAGTAGAGTGGTAGTGAAATTCTAAAGAAAAATGTAGTGAAAGACTAATTTGCACTTCTTTGTCGTTGATATGAAAATCTCAGTGAACAGCAGCTGCTTTCTGGGGGTAAACTATGAGTTCGTAATTTCTGCAGGTCCACCTGAGCGATCATGAGTGGATGGGGATCCTCGCCCAGTTGCTGTGGTCTGCCGCCATGCAGCAACTGGAAACACCACCACCAGCACCTCAGGTCTCTCCCTCGCAGCCAGTTAGGAAATTCTCTCCTAAGCTGGTTGTGATCGGAGATGTCCTTGCTCCACGGTCACCCGACCCTTTTCAGTGGAGGCTTGCCCGTCAGGGCAGCAAGGTAATTGTTACACAGTATAACGTGTGCATGAGACATGGTACAAATTGGATTCTCTTGACATGATTTACAAAAATAAAAAAGTAAAATGTAATGTATTTGTTTTAAACAATATGATGCTTTTTTTCCATTCCAGGTGAGCCAGCCTGGTGAACCTTCTCAGTCCGAGGGTGTCGCCCAGACCAGGATGGCTCAGCAGCAGGTTTGTTAGCATTTCTTTGTGTTGTGTTAATTTGTTATTTTATACCTTGTGTATTTGATGAGGCAACTCATCAGCTGTCTTTGTACTTTCTGTTTCACAGAAGGAAGAGTGCTCCTTCCCGCTGAACCCCGTCTGGTTCAGCAGCGCAACCTTGCGTGCTATGGAAGAGGTGTCTCCTTCGCACCTCTCCTGCCATGTGGACTGCCAGCCCTCTCCAAAGTCCAAGAGGGTAATCTGACTGACTGAGATTTCATTTTTTACTTTAGGCACTATAAAAAGTGTTACCTTATCCTCCACCTTACCTACTTGGCAGTCAGTATTGCTTATATATTTTTACAAAAAAGTACCGTTACTACTAATAGTAGTCTATTATTTAGGTTTAATTGGAAATATGTTTTGTATTTAATGGTGCAGGTGGCTTCTGCAGCAGCAGCCAAGCGCCCCAGGACCCCCCGCAGCAACCGGTCTCCAGTGATCAACGTATGTAACTTCTTTCGACAACTAACACACACTGATAATTTGTAGAATACACAGTGTCTTCAATGAGATCCATATTGTCCGTAGTTTAATACCTTTGATCATCTGTCAACAGCTGGTTGGATCACCCCCAGCCAGGTCGTCCTGGAGATCAGGTGATGCGGAAACCCCCTGCTCTCCACCAGTTGCAAAGGTAAATATCACTCTACCTGAATCGAGTGTTTCATTCAAGTCTTCATTTTGCTGTTGTGCGTTATCAGATGGTAATATGTTTTGTATTTAATGGTGCAGGTGGCTTCCGCATCAGCAGCTACGCGCCCCGGGACCCCCCACAGCAACCGGTCTCCAGTGAACAACGTACGCAACTACTTTCGCCAACTGACACACACTGATAATTTGTAGAATACACAGTGTCTTCAATGAGATCCACATTGTCTGTAGTTTAATACGCTTGTGATCCTCTGTCAACAGCTGGTTGGATCACCCCCAGCCAGGTCATCCTGGAGATCAGGTGATGCAGAAACCCCCTGCTCTTCACCAGTTGCAAAGGTAAATATCACTCTACCTGAATCAAGTGTTTGATTTAAATCTTCATTTTGCTGATTTTGCTGTTGTGTGTTCTCAGATGGCCAAGACTTCACCAGCCGGACCGTCTTGGACCATTTTGGATGCAGCCTGTGACTCTCCTTCCCCGCCTAAGGTATTTTCATCCCTCCACAATTGGAACGCATAGAATGTTTGTTTATAGTACAGTAAGCTACATTGAAACTGTGATTCATATAATTCATATATAATTCTGTATTTCACAAATGTCAGTGGCTAATAGAAATAGATTTGTATTTGTAACAATTTAGGGCAATATGTTGCTTCATGTCTAAAGATGAATTGGTATTATATTTTATCATAGACCGCCCGGACATCGACTCCCCCTGGAGGCAGTTGGCCCATGAGCTTCACCAGCGCACCTTCTACCTCTCTATCCCCAGCTAAAGAGGTAAGTTTGTCTCCTCCTCAGCAGACACACAGGACATTTACATTGGGTACATCAGGTGCTTATCAGAGTCTGTGTGTGTGTGGTTTATTTCAACTCAAATGCAAAAACAGTTAAACAATTTCATCAATGGTCAATTCTCAACAAGATAACCAAGTAGCTTGACATATTTTCACTAATTATTTTAAGATAAATATAATTTGTGGAATATTACTTTTCTGATTGTTTTCTGATGATTATTTTGTTAAATTCAGTCAATATTGTGAAGTTTCAGTACTACTACTAGTAATAGTAGTGATGCAAATGATGAAAAGATAGTAATGTTATTAAAGCAATCCTTTTATACCACAATTTCAGGGCACAGCGAGGGCGCGAACGGCAAGAGCCAGTCATAGTCAGAGTGACCGTAGGTACAAGCACTTCTCCAGAAACCACCAGTGCACCTGCATGTCCCTGACTTTTCTGGCTTACCAGAATGAGGGCTGGCAGTTCAACGGGGCTGTAAGATGTGGCTTACTGAAAGCCCAAGCATCCAGCCCTGGAGGACAGCAGGGGTGGGTGCCCCTCACCACACAGCTAGGGTCTCTGTCAACAGACGACAGCAGTGCTGTAATCATTGTAAGTCCAGAGTGCATTGCAGTTTTCCGTGACAAATCAGGCAGGTATGGAGTCTTTGATTCACACTCCAGAAATTCAGCAGGCTTCCCATCCCACTTCGGAACTGCAATCACAATGACCTTCCCCAAACTCAGTGATCTGGCTGACCACCTGCACAAACTGTTTGCAGATCGTGGAGATCATGCAAGCTATGAGTTTGTGCCTGTTTCATTTAATGCTGTTGGTTCCAGTGAAGATCTGCCACAATCAGCAGCCCAAACCCAAGAAAACCAATCTGAAACTGCCTTCTGCCCATTGCAAGCAGAGGTTGTGAGAGCTGAAGTCCTTGACAGAGATCTGAACGCCCATGATGTCTCTTCAGCAGTCCCCCAAGCAACAACAAATTTGGTCAAGCTGAGTAAACAACAGCGTCGAAAATTCATGCGGAGAGCACGTGACGGCAAAGGACAATGTGCACTAGTGTCTGAGGTAAGAGAACTAAAAAGGAAAAGAAAAATACATCACGAAAAAAACAGGTATGCCAGCTGTCCAGATTTTAGAGGGAAAAAAATTAAGGCGGTGATAACAAAATTTGACCAAGACAGTCATCACCACAAACAACAGCTCCTGTCATTTAAATCCTACTATGCAGATCCCAAAGTTCAGATTAAAAAGAAAGAAGAAATCAAAAGACGGTACACGACAGATCCTGCTTTCAGGAGCAGACAGAAAAAGTACCTGACCCAGAAGTACACGACAGATCCTGCTTTCAGGAGCAGACATAGAAAGTACCTGACCCAGAAGTACACGACAGATCCTGCTTTCAGGAGCAGACGGAAAAACTACCTGACCCAGAAGTACACGACAGATCCTGCTTTCAGGAGCAGACAGAAAAAGTACCTGGCTGAGAAGTACATGACAGATCCTGCTTTCAGGAGCAGACAAAAAAAGTACAAAACCAATCCTGAAGTTAGAGAAAAATTGAAAATATATAAGACAGCTAAATACGCATGCAACCAGACCTACAGGCATAAGCTAAATGAAAACTTCAACACTAAATATCACAATGATCCCGAATTCAGACTACGTTGTATACAACGTGTCAGCCAGCACAGAATAACCAAATTGGCCACAAATGCTGCCTTTCACATAAATTACAAGTTGAAGAGAGCACTGGGAATTAAAAGAAAGTACAGATTGATTGTAACCCACCGCCCGGAAACTCCCCAGCCCCTGATGAGTCCTGTGATGGAAGCAGCCATAGCATCATTCCGTGAAACTATTAGACACGGACCCACATATATTTGCACAGTCTGTAACAGAGCACTGTTTCCCAATCAGGTCAAGCTATGCAAGAGAGGAAAATATAGCAAAGACATCAAAGTGTCAGCAGCATGCTTGACAGGAAACTATGTTCATTTCTGTGACAGTGACTGCTCTTCCCCTTGCTCTGTTCCACCAGAGAGACTTGTAGAGTGGATCTGCCACACATGTGACAACCATTTGACCCGAGGCAAAATGCCAACCATTGCGGTAGCAAACAACCTGGAATTGGCACCAATCCCTCCAGAATTGGCTGCACTTAATGTGCTTGAAAGGCAGCTCATTGCTAAAATCCTCCCATTCGCCAAAATCATAGCGTTGCCAAAAGGACGACAGGGAGCCGTACATGGAGCAGTTGTGTGCGTTCCATCAGAGGTAGCAGCAACCGTTAACAGTCTTCCAAGGCCCAACACTGAAGCGCAGCTACTGCAAGTCAAATTGAAAAGACACATTAAATACAAAGGTTACCAGCACTTTTACACCGTCAACATGAAGAATGTGCTGGCTGGCCTAGCCAAACTCAAAGAAATACATTCAGAGTACAAAGATGTGTCTATTGATGAGAGTGCCACCTTTGAGAGTCTTCATCAAGATTCGGCTGATGGAGAAGACTCGCAGCTCATCAATGCAGAAGCTGCGCTACCAGAGCAAGTTGTAGAGTGTGAGATAGACCTGGAAGAGGTGTTCAAAAGCCAAAATGAACCAGAGCTGCCCAAGGAAGCAGACAAATAAAAGGAGGACCTTAGACCTGGTTTGGCTCTGGACACCTGCATGCAGCCACCAGACATTGCACAGGAAATCCTTTCGTATGGTGAAGGAATATTCAGCATTGCACCCGCTCAAGGCAACAAACCTGTAGGTTTCTTCACCATACCGAAACTAGAGGCTATGGCCTTTCCTGTGCAATTTCCAACAGGGGAAAACACACTGGATGAAACCAGAACTGTCCCAGTCTATCCTAGCAAGTACTTTAATTCTAAACTTTTTAGTGCAGATACACGGTTTGCCAGTGACCAAAGTTACCTTTTCTTTGCGCAGTTTGTCACAGAGACCCACTTAGCTACAAACAGCATGTCCATTCAAATGCGTAAAGGAAAATCCAAAACCAAAGATGGCCGTAAAGTAAACAGTTTCATGCTTCAAAACCAAGAAGAGGTGGAGAGGCTTATTCAAAACAAAGATGTAACTAGATTTATGCAACCCCTCAGAGGAACTCCAGCCTATTGGGAAAAAACACTAAAAGATCTCCACGCCATGGTTAGACAGATCGGCAAGCCAACATTCTTCCTAACATTCTCCGCTGCTGAGATGAGATGGCCTGAATTCATAAACACAATTAAAGCTCAGCAGGGTGAACTTGCTGACTTTTCAGATCTTGATTGGAATGCTAAGTGTGAAATTCTGCGCAGCAATCCTGTCACGGTGATGCGCATGTTTGAAAAGAGAGTAGATGCTCTCATGACCAACCTCATCCTCTCACCAGCACAACCCATTGGCGAAGTACAAGATTACTTTTATCGTGTTGAATTTCAGGCCAGAGGAAGCCCACACATCCACATGCTCGTCTGGATTAAAGATTCCCCTGTGTTTGAAGATAGTTTAGACAGTAAGGTCTACAATTTCATTGATAAATACATAATATGCAAGATGCCTGACCCAGAGAAAGACCCAGAGCTCAACAAAATTGTATCTGAGGTCCAGGTGCACAGCAGGAATCATTCAAAGTCATGTAAAAAAGGCAACGTTTCCTGCAGATTCGGCTTCCCTAAATTGCCCATGAAAGAAACTTTCATCCCCAGACCCCCCGCTATTGCCTGTAACAAGGTAAATTCCAATGATGGCCAGGATTTAGCCTCTGAATTAAAGCAGCAGAAACGGGAGCTTACAAGGATGCAAAGGGAAGCCAAGGAAAAGCTTAATCCATTGAGGAAATTGCTCATGGATCCAGATTCTTCATTCAGCAGCTTGTCAGACGTGCTCCAACAATGCAACCTCACACACGAGGAATACACAAAGTATGCTGCACGTCTGACAAGCAGCTACACAGTTATGCTGAAGCGTGATCCAAATGAATGTTGGATCAATGCATACAATCAAGACCTGCTGAGAGCCTGGAATGCCAACATGGACATCCAGTATGTAATTGACGATTATGGCTGCATCATGTATATGATGTCCTATATATCCAAGCCAGAGCACGAGATGACTGAATTCCTCAACTCAGTCATCAAAGATGTAAAAAAATCCAAAGTTAATGAACGCGATGAGATGAAGCAGATCATGCAGGCGTATGCTAAGCACAGAGAGGTCAGCGCTCAAGAAGCTGTGGCGCGTACTTGTAGCTTACCTCTCAAGAAATGCTCCCGTTCTGTTTTGTTCCTTCAGACCGATGAGGACGGTCTGAAAATGAGTCATCCCATTAGCAGACTCAAGGAGATGAATCCAGATTCAGAGGAGGTGTGGATGTCAGGGCTTCCTGAAAAGTACTTGCACAGACCGGTTGATTTTGAAGGTATGTGTATGGCTATGTTTGCATCAGAATACAGGGTAGTTTACGGCCAGCAATCTGAAGGGCAGACTGTCATTTCTCTCCAAAATGACATGGGATTTATTCAGAAGAGAACTGCAGGGAAACCAGCCATAATTAGATTTGCTCGCTTCTCAGAGGAGAAAACACCAGAGAAGTTTTATAGAAGGTTGCTTAAACTCTATTGGCCACACAGATCTGATGACGAGCTCCGAGATGAAAGATTCCCCACTTATGAGCAATTTTACAAGTGCGGTTCAAAGAGGGGTATGAACGTCCAATATATTGTAGACGGCAACAAAAACAGGTACGAAGGTCAGGGTAAAAAAATTGACAAGGCGCTCCAAGATTACCAGCAGTATGGTCCAGCCCTTAACGCTTGGAACACTTTCGCACCAGAGGTAGAAGTGGACCGGTTGGAGTGCCTTGCAGAGCGGGAACTGTTAGAGCCAGGGAATGAAAATGATGAAGACATCCCCGACTATCAAGTCAACAACGATAGGAGGGGTGTCTTGCCAAGAATAGATGCACCTGTGTTGAGTCCAGACTTTGTGAGAAAAATGTATCAAAGTCTGAATGAAACGCAGGCATCAATTTTCTACAGTGTGCGTGAGTGGTGCTTAAAATGCGTGTGGGGCCACAATCCAGAACCGTTTTATTATTTTCTGTCAGGAGGAGCTGGCTGTGGCAAATCTCACGTCATCAAGTGCATTCACCAGGAGGCAACAAGGATTCTGCGTGAGCTGCCCAGATTCCGGGACCAAGCTGATATGTCCCAGCCTGCAGTGCTGCTGAGTGCATTCACTGGCACAGCGGCCTTCAATATCTCAGGCAAAACGTTGCATTCCATGTTGAAGCTCCCAAGGTCCTTGAAGCCACCATATCAGGGACTTGGAAATGCACTGGATAAGGTCAGAGCATCACTGTCGTACGCTGAGATTCTCATCATTGATGAAATCTCAATGGTTTCCAAAGAGCTGTTTGCTTACATTCACTGGAGGTTTCAGCAGATAAAAGGAAACAGGAAACCATTTGGAGGGATCTCTGTCCTCGCTGTAGGTGATTTTTACCAACTGCCACCCCTCGGTAAAGCCAAGCCACTCTGCGTGTATGAGGAGAACGAGTTTGATCTGTGGAGGGATTACTTTGAAATGGTCAACCTGACAGAAATTATGCGTCAGAAAGACGACCTAGCTTTTGCTGAACTCCTGAACCGCCTTAGAGTGAAGCAAAAGCAAGATCCTCTGAGCGATGCAGACAGACAGTTGCTCACACAGGCAGTGGCAGGCATCCAGGATTGTCCAGCTGACAGGCTACACATCTACGCTACAAACAAAGAAGTCGAGCTTCACAATGCCCAAACTGTAGCCACCCTCCACAAAGATTTTGTAAACATTGACGCTCACAATTACAGAAAAGACCCCAGATCAGGCTGCATGATGATCATGCCCTAAAAAAATTCAAGGAAGCAAAAGAGACTTGCCTGACAATATAATGGCTGCTCAAGGAGTACGTGTTATGTTGATCAGGAATCTTGATGTGGAGGATGGGATTGTTAATGGCACATTTGGAACAATCTCACATATTGTGATGAGTGAAGGTGTACTTCCATACGCGAAGCTGATTGGACTGCAGCTGGACAATCCTACGGCAGGACAGAGATTCCGCAGAAAGCTCCTGGGTTCCTCAGATAACTTGGTCTACATTGAGAGATCTGAGGAGAACTTGAGCTGCAAGAAAGGAGTTGTGCGACGTCAGTTTCCCATCAAGTTGGCCTTTGCATGTACGGCCCACAAAGTGCAAGGCATGACCATGACGTCGGCGGTTGTGTGCCTCAAACGTGTTTTTGAACCAGGTATGGCGTATGTTGCTCTGAGCCGCACAACTTCACTTCAAGGTCTCACTATTACAGACTTTGAAGAGAAAAAGATATATGCTGACCCCGCAATCATGACAGCTCTGGAAAATATGAATCATGCATCCTTCCAGAGTGCCAGGCCTCTGTTAACTCTCTTTAAATCAGTAGACCTGCCTCCAGAGACTCTAACAGTCATCCACCACAACACACAAGGACTTCCATCTCACATTGTGGACTTGAAAGTTCATCATGAGCTTAGACATGCAGATGTGTTGTGCCTCACAGAGACACACCTGTCAGGGTCCTCTGTGTCCCCAACTTTCCATCTGGAGGGATACAACATGTTCACACGCAGCAGACAGCTGTCTTACAACACCTGTGTGGACATGGCAAGAAAAGATGGAGGTGGTGTTGCAGTGTATTGCAGAGGCAATGTTCAAGCAGAGCCTCGCCGGTATATGCAAAGTGTGACTGATTTAGAGTTTCTTGTTGTCAAAATCGAGGCTCCAGTCAAAGTACTAATAGCCACTGTGTACAAACCACCAAATTTCCCACTACAAAATTTTGTACCCAACATTAAAAGCCTCTTGGACGCATTGGACATATTAGATCACCATCCCATCATTGTTTGCGGAGACTTTAATGAGGATCTCCTGTCTAAAGGAAAGAAAACTATTAGTGATTTGTTTCGTTCCAGAGGTTACACTCAGTTAATCACAGAGTCCACAACTGAAAAGAACACTCTGATTGATCACATTTATATTTCACATCCTGATAAATGTGTGCAGTCAGGTGTTCTCCAAACGTATTACAGTTACCACAGTCCCGTTTATTGTATTTTGACTGGTTAATAGCCTCTCCAGCCAACATATGCTGATAATTTAGTCTGTTTGTCTGTCTTTATCTTTGTTTAGGTCTTTTTCATGTCTTGTATGTGTCTGTAAAGGTGATGTTGAGCCCTGTCAAAGACAAATATTCTATCCTATTCTATCTATGTGTTACGCGATTGTTGGCTGGAAAGAGTTTAGTCATAATGATGTTCTTTCAAATCAATTCTTTTTTTTTTTTTAATTTATTTGGGGTCAGCAGTATCCTAGACATAGAGAATGATGAGAAGGAAAGTGTCAGTGCCAGTGTACTAAAGACAGGAAGGAGACAGGAAGGAGACAGGCAGCTGCAGCAGCTGGAGAGTTGGAGAAGACCAGAGGATGCAGACCAGGTAGGGACAGCAGTGTCAGAGAGGAAGCTGAATCCCAAAGGGAGAGATCCAGGTAAATGCAAATACTAGAATAAGTTCAGGTTCTGGATTACCCTCAACTGTTGACATTCTTTATCATTTATTATGAAACATAGTCAATGTCAAGACTACATTCTCTCTTTTTCTTTAAAGGAAGGATGACTACAGGTCCAGGAAGAAGACCACCAGAGGACTACAGTGGATCTCTCCATCATTGAAAGTAAGGGAGGAGCATTTTATCATTTTAATTGAAAGATTGAAAGAACTTTTTTAAAAGTTGATGATCAAATGCTGTGAAACAATTGACTAGTATCTTTTATCATTATCTTTGAAATCTGGGAAAAGCTCCAATCTCCAGGATCCAGGCAGAAGAACTGACGTGGACCACAGCAGATTTCCAGAGGACTCTACTGAGGATGCAACAACCTGGTAGACAATGAGTAAACAGCACTTTCCAATATTTTTAATGACCGTTGTTTTGAAGTGTGTGTGATTAAAAATCAATAAAGATTTAATTTTGAAACTCAATGTTGTCCATAGCAATACAGAGGATGACTGCAGATCCCGGAAGAAGACCTCCACAAAACCAGAAGCTGAAGACAGCAACAACTGAGCAGAGGGCAAGTAAGGGACATTAACCTTGGCGTGGTTTTCAACGACTGTGCTGTATCTGGATGAGTTTAACTTGACACAATTCATGCTGCCATAAAGCTGTCTGTCTTAGAGATGTCTCTTTTTGTGTATTTGCAGACATCAAAGATCATCACTGCACTCCTGAGTGAGGGATTCTGCAAACCATGTCTTGTATTAAATGTTTAATTATTATATTTATAAAATTGTGTATTTAATGACTTTAAATTAACTGTTAAATAGTTATATTTATAAAAGTGTGTACTTAATGTGATATTAAATGAACTGTTAAATAGTTATATTTATAAAATTGTGTATTTGATGTGATTTTTAAATTAAATGTTAAGATGAGGTGAGCTTTAAGCAGGACTGCCTGATTTTGTGGATAAACCTGTTAGAAATGACTATTTGAGTTGAGCTTTTTTTTTTTTATATCTGCTGCTCATGGTAGTAAAGACATGCTAATTGCTAACATTTGCAACTAATGCTATAATTACAAAACCTTTTACAAACCTATTAAAGACATGTTAACGCCACACACACACCTAACAACTTCCACAAATTTTGTACTACAGAAATAAAAGTTATATCACTAGATTCAGCTCATTCAGGACATTACTACTATATTGACCTTATACAAACCTTCTGCACTTGAGCAGCTAGGGAGTTAGCGCTAGCTGCTCATTGTATTAAAGACATGATAAATTAGTGGCTAGCGCATCATGCTAATTGCTAACATTAGCGGCTTTTGTGGTAGCATTAGTGGTAGCAGTAGAATGTCAGGAGTTAGCATGTTAGCGTTAGCAATTAGCATTTACTTCATTTTTAGTGGCTAAAAAGACATGCTAATTGCTAATATTAACAGCTTATGCCTAAATTAGTGGCTAGCACGTTAGCGCTAGCTGGTCATCTGTGTAAATATTACTATTTCAGATGTGCTTTTTCACTACAGAACCCCGGCAACAGCCCACTCGGCACTTTCAAAATTTCCGCGGGAAGAAATTTTGAAAGTGCCGAGAGAACTGAATTTGATCAATCAATTAATCAATTTGAATTTCCAACCGAAATTCAAACTGCTGCACTAACTGCCCGGTGGCGGCCATTCTAGCTGTTATTTTCAGTTAATTTGAATTTGTCTGTGTAAAATGACAGAGAGACAGCAGAGCAGCTAGCGCGTTAGCGCTAGCCTCTAACTGACAGACAGTAACAGAGACAGACAAGACAAACACACCACACACACACACACACACACACACACCTAACAACTTCCACAAATGTTGTACTACAGAAATAAAAATTATATCAGTAGATTCAGCTCATTTAGCTTTAGGAGCATATGCTAAAATTAGTGGCTAGCGCATCATGTTACTTGCTAACATTAGTGGCTAATGCTAATTTTTAGTGGCTGAAAATTTGTGGTACCATTAGTGGTAGCAGTAGCATGTCAGGAGTTAGCATTAGCATGTTAGCATTATCATGTATTTAATAGCCACTATATCATTAATTTAATTGCCACTAACTGACAGACAGTAACACAGACACAGAGACTGGCCGACACAGACAAGCACAGAGACAGACAAGACAAACACACCACACACACACACACCTACACCTAATTCAGCTCATTTAGGACATTACTACTATATTGACCTTATACAAACCTCAGTTAGCATGTTAGCATTAGCATTTTAGCATTAACATGTATTTAATTTTTAGTGGCTAAAAAGTATGCTCATTGCTAACATTAGCAGCATATGCTAAAATTAGTGGCTAGTGCGTTAGCGCTAGCTAGTCATGTGTGTAAATATTACTATTTGGGTTGTGCTTTTTCAGTACAAAATCCCGGCAACAGCCCACTCGGCACTTTCAACATTTCCGCGGGAATTTTCTAGTTATTTCTTATTTTGTGGCAGTATAACACAAAATCAACACGTTGATATAATTTTTAAAAGTATTTATTTACAAACACACCTAACATTATATACACAATAATAACACTACATACAACACTACACATAACACTATAGACATCTAGAAGAACAGAAGGCCACTAATTAATTATGATTTTATTAATAAATAATGTCGGGTGTCACGTGACAAATGAATGCACGTCACAAAGAGGCATTATTCATTTCCTCGTTCGTTTCTCAGTCCACAGCTCTGTAGCTGAGCTACAGCTGTCACGTGACAAATGAACGAAAGAACGATCCGTATGAACGAGCCGTAGGTCTATGAACGAATTGTTATGCTTATTGCTCGCCACACTGCCTGAGCGGCCTGGCTGTCACGTGACAAATGAACGAGGACCACAGTTGAGTGAGTCGTGAACTGATCATTTCCGTTTCCTGTCCTGCTGACAGAGCTTATGCAGCTGCCTGTCATCATGTGGTGAGGGAAAGTACTGCATGAAAATGAATGAACGACTCACTGAGATGACTCATTACTCCCGAGTCATATAAAAGATTAGTTCGTATTGAACTAATTGTTCACGAACGACACGTCACTAGTTGCATCGCCACTTTTCAGCATCTCTGTGCTGAACAGCAGCCTTGGTGCCTTTACACACGGGGAAAGCTCTCATCTGCTCTTGTTTACAGT
This sequence comes from Nibea coibor, assembly GCA_023373845.1. NCBI lineage: Eukaryota > Metazoa > Chordata > Actinopteri > Sciaenidae > Nibea > Nibea coibor. The sequence continues at coordinate 23,310,771 of CM041739.1, forward strand.
GCCAACAACCAAGCTGTTTTTTTGGCCTGTAGTGCCTTGGCCAGTTCAAGGGATGTAAAAAAAAGTGTCTGTGGTGATATTCCTTCTCTTCCCCAGGTATGGCTCGCCCATTCTCAGCACCACACTGTCTCCAAGTCGCCGACCTGGCCTCCTCACATGGAGACTCCGGGGACGAATAACATATATAATGCAATATCAAAACACACAGTCCAGTGTTGCCACAGGACAATTTTTCGGACCCCTCTAACGACTTTTTTTTTTTTTTTTGAGTGACTAGTGAAAAATCTATACTTTTTCTGGTGCTATTGAAGACTAGAGTTGAGCCGGATACTAGACTGAAACGAGTATCCGATACAGATAAGCTCATTTGAGTATGAGTACGAGTAATACAATTCAATATCTGTGCTCGGATTGAACGAAAATCCTACTGAAGACGTTTGGGGACTGACGTAAACGCAGGTATCGTCTTCTCAGTGAGCAGTAGGTGTTGCCGTGGGCTGTCCCAAGGCACTCACAGGTGGCCACATCCTGGCACAGCAGCCCCTCCGAGCTGCAGTCAGAGCAGGAGACGCCCCTTTTACTCATTTTTGTCTCCCGCAACATTACTCCTCTCTCCTACAGTGTCTGTTACAACCTTCTTTGTTGTAATGGAAAATTGTCTCTCGTAACTTTCTTTACTGAGGAGCTGGCAACACTGACAGCATATTCAATTTATGATTTAATACAGTACAGTAAATATCTACATATTATACCTTTAAGTTAAATTAAAATTAGGAATGAATTAGATTAAAGTACTGACAGACTCCTAAGGAGTCCTCAAAGTGACCCACAAAAGAGACACACATTTATTTTAGTGCATTTAAATTTTGATGGTGGCTTCGATTGATGATTCATTTGCAGTCTGGACTAATGGTGTGTTCTTCGTGAAAGTTTTGTTCACTTTGAACTAATCTCTGCATAAGCTACATAAACTCTGTGAGGACAGGAAACTGAAGTGATTAGCAGGCAGCTAGTCCATGAGGGCTACAGCGCTGCACTCATTTAAAAAAAATGACCAAATGTCTTAAAAAAGATTTGTTCAACGGAGAGTCAGTGATCCGAGTCAGTAACAAGACTCGAAGGGGCAACCATCAATCTCATGGCACTGAATGCAGCGTGAGTTCTGGGCCACCTGTTAGCACTTTGGGATGGGGGAGGGGTCCACGGCAGCACAAGCTGCTCGTTGAGGAGAGTGACCCCGAAAACCCACCGGACTTGTCTCTGTCACGTCACGGATGCGATGCTGTTTTGGTCCGAGCTTTCCAAAAAAGCGTAGTATTTAGCCCGCCTTACTTGCTTACTCAAATTTGGCCATTTTCTGGTGCATGTTCTTCAAAATACATACTACATGTGTAAATATGCTACGTAGTTAATTCATTTTGCTTTTGTTTGTTACTACCGGCAGTTTGCAAAGGGTATTTTATTTTTAAAATCCACTGCATTCTCTGTGCTTTTTCTGTGTCTGGCTTCCACCCACTTAAGGTGCTCTGTGTAAACGCGTGACGCGGGCTGCTTGTGTCAAGCAACAAAAATAGAACAGACTTATGTATCGTAGCAAATTCAACGCAGAGCGGAGCAGAGAGACGCTTCTGAAATGGACCACGGCAGAGCCGGTAGTGTTGGGAAGTTCAAATCCTTTTACTGACTTGGATCTTTTAAACTCTCGGACAGTAAATTTAACAAAACTTTTTGAGTCATTTCGGTCATGTTGTTCATTTTTACAGCAGGTGGCGCTGTAGGCCTTTTGTGGACGTTGTAAAAAAGACCGCGGTTCTCAGACACTCAACACTGAAGGCAATATGGTTTCTTCAGCTGACAAAGCATAATAAAAAATGCGACGCCGATCCGAGAACGAATGTACTGCCACACATCACGCAGCCTCACCTGACAGTCATGTGACAAATGAACGATCCTGATGAACAAGAACGAACAAGAACAATCTGTTCACCTGCCTGTCACGGGACAAATGAATGATAGAACGATCCATATGAACGATCAGTAGGTCTATGAACAAACTGTTGTGCTTACTGCTCGTCACGTGCCAAATGAACGAGGACCTGAGGCACAGTCTCAGCGGCGTCTCTCCACTCCGCAGCGCTATCTTTCCGTAACACTATTTTTGACACAGAATCAGCGTAATAAACTTCTGCCCCCTTTCAAAATAAAACACAAAATGCAGTTCATGTCGCCTGTCACAGCTTCACGTCCACATTACGTTATGACCGGTGGCACCAGGTCAGCTATCAATCAACATGAATGATGAGAAAGTAATTGTTGAAGTGGAACAACACACAATTTATGACACAACAGATTCTTTTTTTTTTAGCAAAGTTGGCTGTTTGTTGTTGTTTCTTTTATACAAAGTTTATCACTTACGTTCGGGATTCTCGCGTGAATACGGCTGGCTCGCTATGTTGCCGTTACGCTGCCAGTATGCGCCCGGTGTGAGTTGACGCCTGGCAGAGGACGGAGAAAAACCGTGGTGCAGCCGTTCCACGGCGCTTACGTCCCCGGTGTGAGTCCCGTGTGAGTTGTGAACTTATCATTTCTGTTTCCTGTGCAGGTGACTGAGCTTACGCAGCTGCCATGTGGCAAGGGGAGGTACTGCATGAAAATGAACGAATCACTCACTGAGACAACTGTTTTGGATGTTAAAGAAAAAAATGGGGAAAAAAAATGTTAAAAAAAAAAAAAACATTGAAAATGGGAAATAGTGTATGTGGTTTGTTACCTGCTTCCAATCCTCTGTGCTTCTGGGCATGGGCGTAAAGAGGGAGCACACCTCTATAGGTACTCTTTTATGAAGACTAAAAGGGGGTGGGTATTCTGATTGGAAGATGGAAGGGGTGAAAAGATTTCAGTCAATTAAGTTAAATTGTTCATGTACATTTTGTTAATTAATTCTGAATGTACTGTATTTTTTGGTTTGTCTTGCAGAATTTAATGTGCATTGGTTGGGACAAACAATTCAAGGAATTATGTTTTTTTTGTTAATCATGTCCATTCTCCCTTCCACAGATCTACTCTGATAGGCTGATTTGAACTGGAGAGAAGGCCTATCAGAGTATATATAGGTGGAGTTTTTTTGTGATCCTGGTCCAGTCTCTAGTGTTCATTACAACAGCGGTTTGTTGTTTTTTTTTTTTTGTTTGTTTTTTTCCCAGACACAATAAACCTATGACCTATCAATGAAAACGATGAAACACTGGTCTGTGTAACACCCTGCTACCAGGTAACATAAAAGCAGAAATACACTCAGCAGTGTGGAGAGTTTGGAGTCATTTCTAAACGTGTTGAGAGATCAGTGCAGCACTCAGACTGTCCTGTCACTCCTCTGTCCTCATCTGCTGAAGCCTTTACAGCTGCAGTTCGACCTCAGCAAGCGAAGGAACAGAATGAGGGGGAGGTAGTCAGGAAAAGACAGGTGGACTTAGTTGAACTCAGTTTTACTGTTATACGTGTCCCAGTAACAGATACACAACAGCAGGACCTCCCTTGAGTGGAATGCAGCCACCATTGTGTTTTCTTGACAAGTTATGACAATTCTAAATATTTACTGTTGCTGCACACTCTCATGACTTAGTAAGACACCAAAAAAAAAAATTTAAAAAACTCTGCTGCTCATCTGCTCACCCTCACCCATATCTCCAGATCTCCACAACCTCCACTGGCTCCACTGGCTCCCAGTCCCACAACAGATCCAGTTCAAAATCCTCCTCACACAAAGCCCTCCACAGCCTGTCCTACCTCACATTATCTGCACCATCACCACCCCATCCTACAGCCTCCGCTCCTCTGATGCAAACCTCCTGACTCCCACCACACAAGACCAAACGCTGAATCTGGGGTGACAGGACCTTGGAACTCTCTCCCCAAACACGTTTGTGACTGACTGACCTAGCCACCTTCAAATCACTGTCATCCCTCCTTTTAGTATAGTAACATTCGCTTTAGTGTTCCTACAGTTTATATATATAAAAAAAACATAGTACAGTTTTCTCTATGTTTTTATTTTGTCATTTTCTTCTGAAACATTTTTAATATACTTCTGTTTGGGCCTCATGAAACCATGTGCTGGAGGCTGAGGAACTTTAAGCGTTTGAAATGTCTTAATCTGTACACTACATACTGCATGTTAAGCAAATCTAGTGATGTAGAAGTACAATCAAACAGTAAATGGAGGTGCAAGAACCTCAATATTATTCACGTACCTTGTGTGACCACAGAGTGGCAGTAGAGGTTTACTAATGCGTCCTGAACAGCAGGTACAGCTATAAAATAATCTCTAATAGAATTTTTGCAGCATTGCAGTCTAACCTCTCTCTCTCTCTCTCTCTCTCTCTCTCTCTCTCTCTCTCTCTCTCTCTCTCTCTCTCTATTCATTCATCCCCCCTCTCTTTCTGTTTGTTACTTAGTGTGTTCCTCCCTCTCTCATTCTTTTCCTGTCCATCTCTCCCTGTCACTCTGCCTTTATACTAACAGTACACCCCCTCACCCTGCAGCAGTTTGTCACACAGCACACAGCTGGCCACAAGTATGGATGTGGTAAAATATGGAGTGTATGTAGTGGGTCTGAGATGGTGTGTGTGTGTGTGTGTGTGTGTGTGTGTGTGTGTGTGTGTTGCTCAGTCTAGCTCTCTTCCTGCTGCAGTCTCCTGGTGTCATACATCATGTCCAGCCGGGCTCATTGCCACTTCCAGTCTCTATACTCTATTAAATAAACAGTCAGTGCAACACTTAGCAGCATACTGTACACACTGTGTGTGTGTGTGTGTGTAGCTTCACGCCTCCCCATCCTCTCCTCACTGTTTATACAGCAGATCCAGCTGTGTCTATAGTCATAGATTATGTCCGTCTCTTTACACTAAGCAACATAAGCAGCTGTACAACCTCAAGTCATGTGAAACCTTTCCTGCAACCATTCCATTCACTCTGCACCTCATTTACATTTGTAATGTCTATTTATCATCATGTAATGGCCCTATAGACACATTTCATGTTGTTATGTCACCTGCAGGGGCAGTAAAGGAGGTTGTGATTTTGTATGAAACATGTAATAAGACAGACAGAGGATACAAATATAATCATGCTACAATAAATACAGTTTGTAGCATTACACAACATAAAATAATATAAGTGGACTCAGGAGTGGATCTAACTGAATCCATAGAGATGAATAACATGGCCACTAGAAACACTATCATAATCATTACATGTCAAAGTAAATAGGGTTAATGGTACAATTTGTTATACAAAATTATTATATTTGTGGAATTTTTTCCATATCTCTTAACACACACTCACACATTACTTACTAACAAATTCCTTTTCTCAAGTCCAAGTTGTTGTGTATGTATTGACTTGTGATTATTTGTTTCAATCATAGACTGAATATAAAGATGGATGATGTGTCTCTCATTACTCCCACTGTAGAAAAATGAAGCCAAAGTATCCCAGATACAGGGCTGCTATCTCACACTGGTGGAGTGGAGTCTGTGTGGTACTAACACTGACTCATCTCATCTCAACATTGAGTTATGAATTGTCCACGTACAGCAATTATAAGATGGTCGTACAGCAGAGTTCCATTTCATTTTCCAAGACTTACTTAACAGTCATCATGAGGTCGCCTGACTAAGAGCAAGTGGTTCAAGACTGTAAGAAAACATGTCTCCTGATGGGTCACAGTATGTTTAGCAGTTAAATATTTAAAGTCAGCAAACACACTCACTACGTCACCTATGCAGCAATTCATGTACAGGTCAGCCGAAGTTAGCCATCATAAGCAACTGTTACATAAGACAAAGAAAGGCTGTAATAAACCCTGAGTGTACTGAACCGTTCGATGATGTTTAACTTCTCCTTTGTACGAGGACAATGTGTTATTGCTTTAAGCTGTGGTAATAAATATAGCAGGCACAGATGTGTCGCTTAATGAGACATTTAAATATGGATCACCTCACCTTTAATACATAATGTAAATAAAAACTAGGGGCATCCAATTTTTTTAAACCATAATTTGACTCATTTCTCAGTGAGCCACCACCATGGCAAAAGCAACATTTTTATCAGTGCAGTTATTATAAAAACTTGTTTCTCATCTGTGAGCGCAAAACAAACGAATGAGTAAAATAAGTTGTAGCCTAACTGATGATCAGTGCAAGCCACAAGTGTGATAACTTCCTTCAAAGTACACAACTGTAGTTGTACATCAGCCTGTAAATTAGCATATCTGTGACGCCACATAAACACGGGGGGGTAAAATGGATTTAGGTGGGTTTGCTTCTAACACTTCTAACACTCTGCCTGTGATACCTGTCATCAACAGTCACACTAAATTACAGCCAAGAGAAGACTGATAATTGTTTATTGAATACAAATGGCCATATAGAACACATTCATTTTCAGAAAGTATTTTATAAAGCGAGCAGTGTCATTTTTTTAGCTCTAATATTTATTCAAGTATTTATAATGGCAGTCATAGTCAATAGTGTTTATGTGACTACATGAAGTTTTTCTACAATGAACTGTATGTGTGTGTGTGCGCGCGTGTGTGTGTATTTGGGGGATAATGCTGTTAAATTTAAAATACGGTTGCGTTTAACGTTGAACAATATTACCAGTTAAGCTGTAGCTGATGTGATTGTGCAGGTGTTTGATGCTAATCACCACTAATCGCCATTCTGTGACGCTGCCAGCTTTTCAAGGACCATCAATACACACACACACACAATAGCCTATCTGTGCTGCAGTATATGCAGAACAGAGAATTGGATTCTGTTATGCTGACACATGATTCAATTACTGTAAAGTAGAGCGCAGCTATCAAATCATTTTCTGTTACAACAGGAGAATCATCCTGCTGGACAGCTAAAGGGCCAATAAGAACGACTTTTACTGTCAGTAATATCCAGTATCTGCACAGAGCTGAATTATTGATCAATATCGAGGACATTTCTTCCAGCAGCTTGGGGTTAAGAGTTCGTGCTTTTACATTTTACAAGAAGTTAGCTTGATAGAAGTCTTAACTGTTTTATTTAGTACTTTTAAGTACTAAGTACTTTTTTTTTTACTAGGTCATTCGAGACCTTTGGGAACTTCTGAACAAGAACACCTTGCAATTATGAGTGTACTGCAATATAGCATATGTTATTATATATTATGAAGGTCAATTCATCCATTTAAACCTGTGCTTTTAACGTTCACACAGTCATGGACCACTGAGAATCAACCACTCTCCATATGTTCATGGTTTTTTGGTTTCTTGTTTAGTGTTTCTTTTTTTCATTTTGTAAGTCTCCCCTCTCCTCCTATCTGTAACTTTACTTCCTACCTTTGTGTGTTTCCCGCCATTTTTGTTTGTTCTGCTCTGATTAGCTGCACCTGTTCCTGATTACTTTTCCCCTGTGTCTCGTTATCCTGCCCTCACTAGTGTACTTACTCTTTATGTTCCCTCGTCTCAGTTCAGAACTGAAACTCATTTCATGTTCAAGCGCTCAGCCGTTGATGTTTCTTTCAAAGACTGTGCCAGTTTCCTCACTATACTGTAAGTGGAGTACTCACAAAACTTTAAAAGTACGAAAATACCACATGTATAAAACCCAGCATAGACCAGGGCCTGCAGACCTACCCGTCTTGCCTTCCTCCATAAATCGCTGTGCAAATCACAACATACAACACTGCTGCAGATAAAGCGAAAAGGAAATGATCTTATATATATTGAGAATGAGGTGTTGTCTCTAATAATAATGCTAATAATGATAAATGCCATATCTTAGCAAGCCAGCAATACTGCATAGCCTCGGCTTGAAGTCTGTTCCCAACACTACAACTCTGCAGGATGAATGAATCATTAGTACAGGCAGGCCATCATGGCACAACATTTGTCAGACACATTTGTGCATCACAGATCATTTTCACATTGATGGAGTGAAAATGCTTTCTCTTGACATGAGCAGATTCATTGTCCGTTGGTGCCCTGATAGTGAATGGAGTGCCGCTGATTGCTCTGTTTGGAAATCGGCTTGTCGCAGCAAATTGCATTTTAATGTCGGCCTGCTCACCCACAGTGTAGGGGAATTTTATGCACCTGGTTGACATACAGATGACACCGTCCCATAAGGCTGGCATAGCGCAGCTCCGGGATGATTCGGAGATACCCGACAGTTCGCTCAGCCGGCACTCTTTGGAAAACCCCCATTGCAAGGAACCCAAGCTTGGTGAAGATATGTCTATCAAATCATTCTGATAAATTGGCATGTTCATTGAACACAGACTCCCTCCAAACTCTACCATTAGTGATGTCCTCCAGCAGTGCCAAACACAGGAACTTTTGAGTTGCTACGTCTGTATATTAGTGGTTTCAAACTTTCTTTGATAAATACAGCTGAAGACTGACAAGAATTCGGAAAGAGAGACAGAGAGATGGGGAATGACATGCGGGAAAAAGCCACAGGTTGGGGTCAGGGTCATTTGAAACCTGGGCTGCCGCAACAAGGACTGAAACTTCACACATAGGGCAACTACATAGGGTGACTGCTCTCCCAGCTGAGCTAAACACCACCCCCAAATGAAGAAGGAGAGGAAGAAGATGCAGGAGAATCTGATGAGACAGAGTTAGAGGCAGAGAGGGAGCAGCATAACAGATTCACACCTGTGCTGCCTGGGCTTCCTGCCTATCAAGATGACCCTAAAATCCGTGAACACTGGAATCCAATCCAGTACTTTTCACAGTACATAGATAACAGAATTTTTGAGGATCTGGCAGCTTTTACAAATCAAAGACAGCTGCAAACTACAGGAGTATCACTGAATACTACTGCCCAAGAAATCAAGATTTTCTTTGGCATATCAGTACACATGGCCTGCCTTGGCTATCCCAGAGTCAAAATGTTTTGGGATAAAAAGACTAAAGTGCCAGTTATTAGCAGGAAGATGACAAGGGATAGGTTCTACAAACTGAGGAGCTCATTGAAGATCATCAATGACCTGGATGTAGCTGAAGAGACAAAGGAGTCAGACATTCTTTGGAGAGTCAGACCACTGCTTGACCGTGTGAGGCAAGGTTGTCTATGCCTTCCAAGGAGTGAAAAGTTGTGTGTTGACGAGCAAATCATCCCATTCACAGGCCGTTGCCCAGTCAGGCAGTATGTGCCAGGAAAGCCAAACTCTACTGGCCTAAAGGTTTTTGTGCTTGCCTCGCCAAACGGTCTGGTCCTGGTTTTGAGGTCTGTCAGGACATAAATACATTCAGGGGCCAAAGACTGGGAGCTGGAGCTGCAGCGGTCTTGAGAATGGTCGAGTCAGTTCCTACAGGATTGATATTTCACAACGATCAATCTCATGGACACTTTGCTCTCAAATGGTCTTCCAGCAACTGGAACCATTCAGCAACTGGAACCATTCCAAAGCAATGCCAGCTGCCATGAGATATGCAGCTGAGACAAGAAGGGGGCTTCAGTGACGTTGGTCCGGAGGGGACCTGAGCTGGCAGTGACAAAATGGTTTGACAATAAACCAGTTTTGATGGCCTCCACAGTCTATGTGAAAGATCTAGAGGATATCTGAAGCAGATGGTCCAACAAAGACAAAGGTCATGTCTAGGTGAGACGGCCAGCAGTAATCAGGGAATATAATGACAGCATGGGTGGCGTAGACCTCTGTGACCGAATGCTGAGCTTCTACCGCATGTCAACCAGGACCAAGAAGTGGACGTCACGTGTGATGACACATTTCTTTGATGTTGCCATCACAAACGCCTGGATCCAGTACAAGTCTGACAGTAAAGCGCTGAATCGACCACCTAGGAACACCCAGCAGTACCTGGACATCAAATTGCACCTGGCTGAAGAGCTGCGGGATAGCCTTGCGTTTGATGACAGCAGTGAAGACAGTGAGTATCAGCCACCAACCAGAGCCATTTGTACGCAGGCTAGGAGCCAGACACATGCCAGAGATGATGGACATCAAACATGCAGAAAGATGCAGGAACAAGAGATGCAATGGCAAGACACACATCAGGTGCATGATGTTCCTCTGCAAACCAAAAAGAAATCCTGCTTCCAGGATTATCCATATCCTTCCACATTTCATGCGCTCTTAAGTTGGATCTTGTTGTTTCCATGGATCCCATAAGTGTTTATCATTATGCAATACCCAAATGGGTTTCGAGACAGCCAGTGCTGAATAATATGAACATGCTCTTTACCAACTTTCTTCGCCAGGACGATGAATCACAGCCAGGCAAACGGGAGAAGGCTATCAATGTTTCATTAGCTGTTTTCTTTATTTTAACTTGTAAATAAACATCAACTTGTTAATAGCATGTAACTGTTATGTTAGGTCTATGTTTCCTGGACAGTTTCAGATCCACCATTTCTCATTTTTCATGAATCCAGATAATGCACAAGTCCACTTCTCTTGTTCTTCTCCAGGTATTTGGAGTTTGGGCACAAACATTTGGGTTTGGGCACAAATGGAATTTTGGACAGGTTTTGTGTATAAATAGAAGATCAAGTTATTCTGTGTGTCCTGATTTGTAAAAGTGGACAGCAGTCTACTAACATGTCACTTTTGTTTTGTAATATTTCTGCCCCCTACTGGTCAAAAATAGCTTGCTGCACATATTCAGTGGTATATCTACTGACACACTGTTTACAGCAACTAGTTTCCAGTAGTTGTTTCAAATATAAAACATCCATCATGTATCATGTATCAGATGATATATGCTTTTGGGGAATATGGTACTTTAAGGAGAGAAATATATCCCTGAGCTGATTCATTATTTTTATCTGTGTCATGATGACCTTTACCTGGAGGTTATTGTCTCTTGTGGTGCAAATAAAAAAGGAAAGGACAACAGTGTCTCTCCTGTCAGTCCAGTTCTGTCCAGCCTGGGGTTTGGTAGTATGTGTGTGCATATAGTCTCCAAGAGATTCATGGTTGGGTTTGAGCCCGAATGATATAATACTCCAACAAAGAGAGGGTGGACTATAGGGAGCAACAGAGTGTATGTTCTATTTTCAGGTGTGGAAGGTACATGTATTCCAGTACTGTAAAAGTTTATACATAAAACACTCTACAGTGTTTACTTTTTTTTTCTTTCTGTTTTGTCACACGGGCCGTGATGCATTTCACAATCTGACTGCATGTGGAGCAAACAAAAAGATGAAAGTGTTTCATATTATGTGTTTGTGTATTACAAGGCCCAACAAGGAAAGGAAATTGCCTAAGCTTAGACCTGCGGTTCCCAAACTTTTTTAGCTGCGCACCCTTCTAAGTCCCAATCAGGTTGATGAACCCCAATCCCCCACACCTTAAAAAATAAATAAATAAAAAAGCTATAATATAAAATAAATAAATAAAAAATATATTAATGGCGGCATGTTTAATCATACTGAAATGAACAGAACACACATATAATAAAATAATCACGATCGCAACAATGCGCTCTGGCATTTGAATTAATCTGAAACACACAGTTTCAATATAGTGCAACAAAGAGACAGCAGAGATAGCATACAGCATATATATATATATATATATATATATATATATATATATATATATATATATATATATATATATTTATTTTTTTAACAAATTGATTAACTGTCTCTGAAGTGTGTGTGAGTGCTTTGCTGTAGTAAAGAATAAAATGCTCAGAGGCACCACACTGAGAAATGTCAAATTTCTGAAACCAACTACTTCCAAAGGATCACAGAAGAGGGACAGTAAAGATATTAAAGCCATACAGTCGGCCCAGATTTATCCTTGTGCAGCCATGCATGGACCAAGAGATGGATGTTTGTAAAACTGATACCACACACTTATATGTGTTAGACTGTTGGATCTGTTGCATTAATTCTGGTGCATTAATGGAGGAGACGTTCGAGATACTGCAAATAAGGGTCTGTGGCCACCTTCATGACCTCTTGACAACAGCTGTAGATGCCAGCAGCCTTCAAAAGAAAAAGAAATGACAAAAGAAAGCACAAATATAGACCATCTGTCATTAATTATATAATTATAAAAAAAATGCTCAATAAACTAAACTGAACTAAATAAGCCATGGCTCAATCAGAAAATAATGTGTATTGAGTAACAACAAAATAAATAATAAACAAATAATAAGGTATGTGTATGTTATACAACTAAAATCCTATCCAAACCTTTGTCCTACTACCATTAACACAGGCAAACTTATTGTGAAATTTTAATTGAAAAGTGCAAAAATATGTACAGAGAGCGTGTATGGGTTAAATTGGCCATGAAAAAGGTCTGTACATTTTCTGGTTCTAAATTTGTCGTAAATTCACCAGTCACGTTACACCCAGTAGTTTGCCTCCAGCTTGTGTTGTGCAGGATGGCACTATGTCATGCTGACATAAAGAAATGTTTGTTTCCAACTTTGTTTCAAGTTTAGTGTTAAGGAACTCGACTTCCCTGTAGAGTCCTTTCCCCAATCCTTTCCAAAACCTTTGGGATGAACAGAAACACCAACCGAGAGCCAGTTCTTATTACTCAACATCAGTGATGGCCCTTACTTACTATTGGCATCTCTAAAGGCTAAATTCCACTGTGCACGGACACAGTGTGTTTGTGCCGTGGCTGCTGGAGCTCAGTGTGTGTAACCCACCAGAAGCTCTGCAGTTCATTTCAGAAGCATCCCAGAAGCAGCTCTCTACTCAGCTCCGTCTTGAATTCACGGCTGTGCTACTTTTGATGGAATGGCAGCCGTGTCAATCTGCACAGAACAGATTAAGAGAAGATCTGACACATTGAGTTTTACAATAAAATATCTGGCACAAACTTCCAATCATAAAACAATAGGTAGAAGCACATAACTCACGTTTAAAATGACCAAATTGGAGCAATTTAAAAAAAAATCTGGAGGACCAAACACTTTCTGAAATGCTTCTGGTGACCAAATCAGTGTCACGACCATGGCCTGACAGGAAAATGCCCGCCAGGGTTCCATCATATGGAGTTTGCACAGTCAGTGCATAGAGGCCACATACTTATCCACATTTTTTTTTCCATACTCATATATAACATAAATGCTTGCTATCCTTGACATGTCACACGTCCAACTCAATGAATCCAAGGACTGATTGTGCCCAAAGCACATCAAGTGTATAACCGTGGCCTGTGTCAGGACGGATAGATTGGCAGTCTGATCACACCAGCCCCTCTCTGTAGCCATTCATTTAATATTCAAGGTCTTCAGCTCACCAACAGTCTCTTATGTACAGGGCTGTCCTGATGTATACATTTTGTTCAGTTTATTGTACCTGTGATGCACGTTTTCTTGATGCAGGGTCGGACATTGACCTGCTGATAGCCTTAATGGCTCCAAATGGACTCATGCCACTGAATCACAATTGATCGCTTTGTGTAACTCCAAAAAGCAAAATGAAACATTGCCATTACACCTGCCAGTAACATACAGCTACAGCTGTGCATAATATGATTTAGTTCACTGATCTGCAACCAAATGCCATCGAGAGTCAAGTTAATCAGTGAAATCAGTTGTGTTGTCTCAATAACAATTTCTTGTGCAAACCGTTGTTATGGTTGAATTATGTTCATAGCTTAAATTAAAATGTGACCCCAGTGTGCACTGAAATTGGATTTTCCATACCTTCACCCAAATAAAAATGACTCTTGACTGCTTGTTTTTTCCCTGGGATTCTTAATAATACTTAGTTGCTTTCTGGACACATTTATTGCAACAAGTACCATCCCGTTACCATCCAATCATTGAATCATCGGATCATCATTTTTGCAAGAATTAGGTTATTTCCTCTTAAGTGCAATCTGTGATGTCTTCTAGAAATGCAGATAAAGAGGGGAAAGGTAGCTGTGGGAAGTGCTGTAGATCATAAATAGTCGGCTGAGCAAGTGTTCAACCAGTAAAATGTTTTGTGACTAGAGTTTCATGAGTTTCTAGTAAATAATAAATGTTTGGTTGCACCGGTTTGACCTGTGGTTTCATAAAATAGGGTCTCTCCTTGCACTCCTTAGCCCCAGCTATAAATTACCCAATATAGGTAGCAGCCTAGATGTTTTTCTCTCTGTGCCCCATGACAGAAAGCAAGAGAGGAAGGAACACTGTACAGTGAACAGAAGAGAAATGTTGAGAAACTTTATCGGGAAACCTTTTCTTGTGTATGAACTTGTACTTTAACATAAGCACTTCTGGGTCAACAAAATGCCTGTCTTTGACACAGAAGACTCCTGTTCACTTTCCATTTCATAACAACAGTTAAAATTGACAAAATGTTTGAGTCTGGTCAAAGGGTTAGAACATTGCTCTCTACATTGAGTCCCACCGCTACAACTGAAGTCATGTGTGTTTCAGTATGACAGATATGATGATAGATATGATAAATAGAAATACTCAAAAATCTAAGTATCAGTTCTTTTGTCAGTATAAATATGGACATCATGTATGTGACATCACCCAGTTTCTGAAGAGCCATTGTGAAGCACAGTGTGGTAGCTCTGGTCAAGCCTCTGCTGCCTCCCAGCTTATGCAGTCGGCATAGGTGGAGGTAAGGTGGGCTGAATGACGCCTGGTTGCACAAACCAACCACCTATAAGAATAGCTACTTGTCAGTCAAAGCGTCCATGCTCTTAATTATGCATAAACTACAGCAAGCAGCTGTACCAAGCCAAAAGGTAGATTTTAAGAGGCTATTCAGTTGCATCATGGGAAACGTGGTGTTCAGTATTTTCTAGTTATTCATATGACATCATACTGAGATGCAACGAAATTCAATACCTGAACTGATTATTATGAACACTTGGATGCAAACAAAAGGAACCTTTTTTTCGTATTCTGACCGATGATTCTGACCACACACTCAGAGATGGAATAAGTAGTCATCACGCATAAGTAGCAGCAGCAACAGGTGGAGTAGTAGCACTGGCAGAAGCAGGCATGCTAGTCTGCCTTTTTCTTCCCAATGAACTGCTGGATGCACAGTTCTCATATGTCTGTGTACTGTAGGTTGTTGAAAAAATTCTGCATTGTGCCTTTATGCTTTCACAACTGTCAAAATACATCAAAATACCATTTCTTTTTCTGTTGTCACTCCTCTTTCCACCTTCGCTCCTCTCTCTCCTTCAGCGCGTCTCCCTCCTCTTGTCTCCTGTCACCGTCTCAGTGCTGCTACCCCTGCCCCTCCCTGCTTGGTGGTATGATCCCTCACATGTTTGATTGCACAGCATGCTTGTGACACCTGCAGCTATCGCCCGCAGCACCCACAGGTACTTTTTCTAAAGAGAAAAGAAAAAAAAAAAGAAAACGGCACGCGGACACAGAAGCCGGCTCCCATTGTTCACTTAAAAGAACTTGAACTGCCCCATGACTGACTGCTGCAGCTTGTTGTGTCTGATGAGTTTGTGTACCCCTTTAATTAATCGTGTAGCTACAAACCATCAAATCATTTAGCCTAATACTCCACACACTCTAACACTGTAATGGATTTAAAGTGTTTACCTTTAGTACAATATTTCCCTAATGTCTCGTAATGTCTGAGGAGAATTAAAAAGGGAAATCACTCATTTTGGCTTTATCACAATCATTCATGATCAATCATGAATATCTTCCATCTTTACGTAGCACGTAGTCTCTGTCCTGTGATAACCACGTATCTCCAATACATTGCCTTTTTGCCGAGGTAGCCAGGAGGTCAATTCAGAAGAAAACGCTTCTTCCCAGGTAGCATAGATAAGAGTGTGTATTGTAGTGTATCCACTGTAATCCACACTAGTTTTAGTTGAGAGCAGGGGACACACGTATAACTCTGCATACACAATAACAGCGCCAACACCAAAGCAAGGGTCTCCTTTTTGATGGAACAATTGACTTGATGCTTGTTCAACTTATGTGAAAAATAACACACTGGATGGTCAACCCCATCACCCACCCCACTGGCATCAACTTCAATCTTAAATGGTCTGGAGCGATCCGGGGAAGCGGCTCAGGAGAACTTTCACACTTTCCATGAAAGTGCATGCTGGCGGCAGCCAGCGGGAGTCCATACAAGATCTACTGTTGGAATGAGTGGACTGGTCAGTGGATGAAGAAGAAAAGTTTTAACAGAAACCCCTGTGATAACCAGCCATGCCAAGGAACCTGCAAAGGGCTCTACCTTTGGACATTAAGCTAAGCCTTTACCCGCCTGCCTCTCTAAGAAGTTGACAGTGGCTTTTCCAAATTCACCAAGGATATGAATCTGGAACTGTGCTTTGCGAAAGGCAGTTACATGTCACAGGTGTTTTTTGTTGTCTCGTTATTTTCTTTTCCCCTTTAGGCCTTAGGCGGATTTTTGTTGTAAGTTACATAGCCATCCCTCTTTTCGAGGCGCCTTCTGTTCTCAGGATTTTTACTTAATAAAGCCATCTTGATCTACTCTACTACTTCTCTGCATCCGAGTCCAATCTCTGGGTCCTGGGCCTGTCATTATAAAGAGATTTAACCACCAACAGATAGGGAGACTTGAACTGGGCGTGGCTAAACCATTTTGACATCTGTATTATCTAGGAGAATGGTGGTTCATACTACCATTCTTTTTTTTTTTACACAGAGTATGAACTTGTTACAATCTTCCAGTTTTTCAAAAAGGTTTATAGAGATACATGATGTGTATCTCATCAAACTGGACAGGGAGTTCAGGAAAAACTGGCAACTTTTCCACCAGTTTTAACAAAACCTGTTCTGTAGATACCAGTATTTTTAAACATATTTTCTTCTCGTAGCTTAAAAGGACATTTTGATGAAATCATTTCTATTACTTATGCATAATCTCCAGCTGTGATGATAATGAAAGGCTAGAACATCGTGTGCTTTCAGAATGATCCCCAGCATATGAATGAAAAGTATAATTTGACTATGAATCAATTCAGCAGATGCAAATTTCAAAATCTTTGACAGCTTGTACTCCAGTCATCTTCGTGTAAGCATGTGCCATGTCTTCGCCATGTACACCTTGTTATTCCAAATATTCAAAGCAGGAACTAATGGAAGGATAAAAAGCTCCATCATTTCCATGTAATCATTTGTGCAATCAAGTCTTAGAGTTACGCTTCAGGCTGGCACTGAAGTTATAAATCTAAATGATGATGTGTAATTTTGCTGATGAACATTGAAAAGTACTATATGCACATAAATGAGACAAGCCTTCTGCAATACATATGTAGTGCTAGCAGTTAGGAGTGGGACATTATTTTGAAAAAATCAACTCTAAGATGTGTTTTTTTTTTGTTGTCAGAGTTGTCAATCTCTTGCCTTTTGTATATTTTTAAGACAAAGTGGTTCAGGTTAGCAGCTGTTAGCTGGCTGGGCTTTGAAGTGGCAAAGCTCACTATTGAACATATTTGTTTAATCAGAAATGTAAAAATGATTAGATATATTTCCTATCTAAAAAATTCAAAATTGAATGAAAATTGAATTCAGTTCAGTTCATTTAATTCAGTTTTGTAAAAAATGTAATTTAAATTACAAGTCAGTGGGTTTGATTTGACAGTCATGCCATAAAATAGCCATGCAACAGATGCAAATAATGTATAGTTTGATAGTGTCCCAGAAAGATCACTTTTTGCTTCACCACATGAAATCACACCATGAACACGGAGCTAAATATGGATTGACTTGGCATTTACTATATATCTCCTATCCTTTATAGAGGGAAAAAACATGCTACCAATCTAATGACCCATTCGTGATGTAATATGGACCCGCTGAGAGTTGGGGTTGGGCTAAATTTCAGCGCATCCAATCAATCAAGAGAGAAAACATCCTGCGTATAATGGTCTAATACGTAAATTATTTTCCACAGCATTGCGATGACCAGAGGTCAAGTGCAACCAATTAAAGTTTGAGTCTTCCCAATAGGTGAGCCAATTAGACTGTCACTGCAAATGCAAATACGTATGCCGTGAAAATGTCTCTTGGCAGAAGAGGTCACGTCTGGCTAAGCAAAGTAGAGTACATCTTCTCAAATGTGTGCGTTATTGGTTGGAGATGGAAAAAACCCAGACATATGGCTTAAATTCAATGCAATGAGTAGCCACATTCAGACTTGAATCCCTTCATGCAGGGTAATGTGGGATGGACAACAACAACCTAAAATAAAACAATCAATCTAATCAACCTTTAAAAAAAGTTTTTATTGCAAGACTTCTTTTCCCAAATGTATTTTTCCTCTTGTGCCTTCCAACTCATAAACGGTGCCTGGTAATGACTCATCTGTGATGCCCTGTACAGCTATTGAAAACACTATCTCACTTCTCTTATGTGGTGGTTTTATAATGAAGTGAAACCTATGGCTTCCATTGTTGCCAATCCTGGTGGTAATTGTGTTGAATGATTTCTAAAAATAAAATCCTTATTTAATTCAAGGCCCCTCTTCTTATCATTATTGGACAATAACATTTTTTTCACTGGCTCAGTGGCTTGGAAGTATCCATGCTGGACAACAGGAACATATGGGGTGCCTAGGGATATCGTTCCTGTATCACATCCCTTAGATGATACTTTCTAACAGACCAGATGGACTGATTTCTCAAATGTTAATTAGCCTCCTACATTCATTTGGGAGAAAGACTTGAGACATGATTTATGGGGCATGTCAGACAAGAGAAGCGCCACCACTTTTTTTTTTCAGTTAGACAAATTTATTTGTATGTTTTGTAGTCATGCACACCTACATTACAGTATATTTTGCCAATAAGCTAACTCGCTTATTGGCAAAATATACTGACTGTTGATTGCATTACTTTGCATCAACTATAATCTAAGATGAATGAATGAATATCTCCAACATTATTTGCTGTTAGAAGTGTCAGTTTTCACATGCAGTCAAGTTAGCAACAATTAATACACAACATCTGGTTAGACTTTTAAATGGAGTTCCAGTTTCCCCATTAACACAGTTTTAGCATCTTAGCAGTTAGCTTGCATATTCTACTTAGCTCGCCAGCCACAATAGCGAGCCAACTACTCTCTAAGTAGGCACAATGTCACCAAGCTTCCAGAAACCACCAATGTAATGAATATATCCATGGATTATTCTGTGCCACTTGATGATCTGACTCTGCAAAGTTTATCCCTTTGCCTATATTTTGTGTTGCCTCATCCTCTCACATTCAAAAATTAAAGAGTATTGCTAGGCTTCTAATTAACTTAATGCTAACAATAGAACACAAAATAGCATTCAGTGCCTAAAATGTTACAAAAACATGCCAACGCCTTCATGAAATGATGACTTACTAATAAGGGATATGACACTGATTGACAGTGGCTGTTTGAATGATGTACCAACAGCCTGCCATTTTACGCCTCCAGTATTATGCTCTATATTTCGCTCATACTGCAGCACTTCCCATAAAAAATCACCCTTCAGTATCTTGCAACTATTATTCTAATTTGTGCAGAAAATGAACTAATAAAACAAGAACCTTGTGTTCAAAGTAGAAGACCCAATTCACCTACACAATCTCTCAGTCCATCCCACAAAATAACAATTTCTCCCCTGAAGAATCTCTTCAAGACGCCAGCCTGCTATATATTAAGGGATTTGGAATAACTGCAAGTTATGGTCTGTTAGTTTCTTTATCCCTAAAGGAAAATACTCCTTATACAAACATGCTTTTCATGCATCTCATCAATGTGAAACAGCTCAGTTCACAGGCCTCACATCCCATGTCACCAGTAATGGCCTGAAACGGCTTGTGTACCTCCACCGAATACCTGATAACTCTATTTTGAGTACTTTTACAAGAATAATGATTCTTTGAAACCCAAGACACAAGCTTGATGCTAGAAGTACTTGAAGTATTGAGAAAATATAGGCCAAGGTAAGAGAAAATAAGAATTGTGGTTGTCATTTCCTAACATAAAAGATGAAGCACTATTGTTGGCTCTTTCTAAAGTTCCTCTTGGCACAGACTTTAAAGTAACAGTATTTGTGTACCCTTTCCTTTTATTGCCACATTGTTAATCTGTGTCTTTTAATGTCATGGCATAGCTCCCAGGCCCTAATTCATTTTCCTTCTGCTTCTATAACAACTAGTTAAGTTTCAGTGAAACTCTCTGTTCTGCCCTCTTCTTTTATTCAAATGCTTTTCCCCCCATCCTTTTCTTTTTACTGTCTTTCATCACCCAGTCTTTTGTTCACATACATCCTCCTTCATGACATTTTCCTTTTTTTTTTCATTCAACAGTCTGGTGTTGGTGTCCTTGTGGTTTACTATACCAAGCAAATGTGACATTTTGGGTTACTTTGCTCTCTTCTTTCCATCCCATCCTCTTTGACATTAAAGTTTACACCATTAAACAACAGCACACAACATTAACTCAACTATTCAGCCATTGTTAATGCTTTTTTAGGATAAATCAAAATACATATAGTTAATATTGACTAATCTGTGTTGCTTTATACTTACAAACATTTACATAACATATCAGAGGGGAACTATGCACTTTCTATTCCACTACACTTATTTGACAGTTTAAAGCATTGCTAAGCCTCCAGGTTAATCTACCCAACCCTGACAGAAGCCATTCTGCCACGTTTTGCCAATAACAATGTAAATAAGTATATGTATGCTACAGCACTTGCTACTGGTGGTTGATAGCTTTTGTGTTAGTCAAACAATGATGCATAATATTAAAAATCCAGTCTCTCACAGGGCACAAAGTTTCTTTCTTTCCCTCACTTTGTGTTGCCTCCATCTTATCCTCTATCCTCTCACATTTAAAGATAAAAAAGAACATCAACATTGCCTCAGCCTCTCATTAAGTAGCATGCAGTGATTAAAATATTACAGAAAAATCACATTGCCCATGAAATGATGACTTACTAATAAGGGAAATGACACTGATTGACAGAGACTGGCTGTTTGAGTGATGCACTAATAGCCTGCCATAATACGCCTCTCATATTATGACAGGCTGCCAGCACTTCGGTCCGCTCTCTCCCATTAAAAAGAGCTACAGCTTGGGTAGAGTTACAGAGTTTCACAACTGAGAGCTTCTTGAAGCTAACTGAGGAAGCTTTTTGCCTCATATTCAAATTTACCTCATATATCTCACACCGATCATGCCTTTCAATGCTCTGTGCAGTGGCCTAGCTGGCCATTTAAAGTGCAGGTGTCTCATAGTCCGATTCCCCTGGTGGTGCACTCCTCGAAGCACTTGCTAACAACTGTACTTTCTTATCATTGTGCCTGATAAATGAGAGTAGCCGGCCTCTCTGAAACCTCTTGCTGTGGATGTTGTAGAGTACACAATGGGATGGACTTGTTTGTCTTTTATCATCTGTGAGAGAACCAGAACATCCGATAATTGGCTTCTGTCGCCCTTTATAACTCGCCTTAACAAATAAATAAAAAAACAAACCCGAACAATGACTCCCAGTACCGCCTGCTGTGTCAGGCCCTGTGTCACTGTGTCCCACTGGGATAGTTACTCACCAGCATGACCCATAACAGCATCATGGGTCAGCGGTCGAATGTTTATTGGAGATGGGAATCTGCAAACTGCATCTAGGTGGAATGAATGTGCTCTTGCCAGTGTCTGGGTGCAGACTTAGAACAGTCTATAGTGGCGACAGTAGTTGGTCACAACCCTGGAGGACCACAGATCAGCATCAGACAGTTGGGGACAATAGGGACAAATGACAACTGAAAATAACGAGGAAGGAATCAGCAGCCCCAGCATTTGCAGGCTGTTGATGTTGTAAGCTATCAAATGCACAATGAATGACTTACCTCCAGTGGAAGATTGTGTCTATTAGTGGAACAGTGACAATACATCAATGTCCATGTCCACTCATGTCGACTCATGTCCATTTGTTACCATGGAAAGAATGCCTGTGCATTGCAGCATCTCTTCCAGTGCAACTATGTTTTCTTTATAGTATTAACCTTCAACGACTCCCCAGTCTATAAGCCATGGTGATCAGTGTGTGACACAGTGTATCACATGGCAGGTACATCTGTGCATGAGATGAGCACAAGATGGGCGTATATTTACATTTCTATATATTGCAATTTCATCAAGACAGATATCTGAGTTTATATATCTTAGGTTGCAATATTGTCATAGCTCATGTAGCTCTTGTAAAATGACTCGTTATATCTGGAGGATTACTGCCCAAGTTACTCTGCCAACACTGAAGACAGGACTTGACTAAAGCCTGATTAATACTCCTGCTTTAAATCGGATCATATAAATGTGAGTATATGTCACAGTGCTGCAGACTACAGTTGTGAATGGTTGGTTGTTTGATTTGTATGTGCCTTTTTTGGCAACGATGGACACATTAAGGGAGAATAGAGGAGACTTTCAGTTACCGTCTAATATTTACACCAACACGCAACACGGTGGCATAGTAAGCCCACTGCAAAGAAAGCAGTAGGAAATGGCTGCATCACATTTAGGTGAGCCAATTGCATGGTACTAGTTTCACAGTCCTAGTACTACTACATGGTGTTAGTTTCATGGTACTAGTATGACAAGTCAAAATGTGGTTTCATCGATACATTTAGTAACTGTAGAGAAGATCATTGCACTGGATGACTGTTGATGGAATCGTGAAGTACAGTGCATATAAACACAACGCATACATAAACATTATGAGTATAATGCTCACATCAAAATCATTTAAAAATCCACATTCCACATCCCATTATATGTTGATTCCACCATGCCCATCTACACACAATGAATATGTTTATTTAATGCATTTATTCGTGTTTATATCATAGCTGCTGTTTTCACTTGAATGCAACAAAATCCATGTTTGAGGAAAAGTGAGCATTGCAGAACTTCAAACTTTAATGCTATCAACAACAACAACAACAAAATGCTTTTGTTGGAGGGGAGAAGAGGTTCATTCAAAGGTTTTGTCAATGCCTTTCACTGTCTAGAAACTCACAAAATGCTGTTCTTTGATCCTTATATAGGACAGCAGCACTCCCTGTTGCCACTGGGTTGTCTCTATATTTACTATTTCCCTTTATTTCATGTACTGAAAAGTTTCATGGAAGGCTCTGTGACAAGCGAGAACATGACAGGTGGAAATTTTCTCTGGAGAACTTCTGAATATTGTTGTGCTTTCTGGGTGGCTACATAAGGACATTGTATCTCAAGCCCATGAATGTGCTGGGATCAGGCATTTGAGTAAACAGAAGTTTAGGTGGATAATGCTGTGTTCTGCTGATGAGGTCCCAGAACTGAATCTTAGCTTTTCATGAATCAGTTTTTCTCAGTGCCTGAGACAATGGCCTGACAACCTCTACTGATGTTCTCATTCACAAAAGGCAGCTTGGTCAGTGACCCTGCAATGGTTACTACTTAATTTGGTTAAAAAAAGATAGTAATTTATGACATGACATAAGAATGACATATAAGGAAAATACTGTAGGTTAAAAAGAAGTCAGTGTTGACTTGCGTTTTTTGAAATTGATGACTTGGGAGTGAGGATGGCTGTTCTTAAGACAGTGTAAAACATTTCACCTACCTTGGCAGTGCACAGGAGGTGAAATGGCACCCCTCCAACTACCAGTCCACTTTCCATACTTTGGCCCATACTGGACTCGAACCCAAGCCAGGTCCCTACGGACTGAGCTACTGCAGCCATGGTTTTAATCATGCATAACTTTAAGCATTAATACAATTCAACCATGTGCATTAAATGGAATGTCAGACTCAGCCCAGTTCATTAATGGGGGGATTAGCCAAAACCTTTTTGTACCAGGCTGTAAACATGTTTATTTCTGCTGTGAAGTTGCATATTTGAACATGGTTATTTATGGAGACTGACTTGTTCTGTAGCCATCCTCAAGTGGCCATTCAAGGAACTACAGTTTTTGGCATTTCCACATTGGCTTCACTTCACAGCCATGGAGGCTGGCACTTGGCTGGCACAATTAAAGCATGACATAGTTCTATTTGATGTCAGACAAATGAACAAGTGATTGTGATTTGATTGCAGTTCAATTTTTACACATGACCAATAGGCTGAATACTAATCAGACTTAGAAATGGAGATTTAAACTGCGTCTATAGCAGGGGTGTCCAAACTGTTCCACAAAGGGCCTGTTTGGCTGCAGGTTTTTGTTCCAACCAACCAAGAGCACACAGTTTTGAGATCAGAGATCTGAGATCAGTTGATTAAATGAGTCAAGTCTGATGTGTTGCTGCCTGGTTGGAAGGAAAACCTGCAGCCACACCGGCCCTTTGTGGAACAGTTTAAACATGCCTGGTCTATAGTTTTAGTAAGTTCAAGCCATTATTTGCATGACTTTTGCACACTGTCAGGTTCTGTCTACATTCCTCAACTCAGATCTATTCCTCAACTGATTCTTTTCATTTCTATCTGCATATTTCCTTTTCCCTCCTCTCTCCCCCTTTCTCTCTCTTCCCTCCAGGAGCAGATCTTAGAGACCAAAAAAAATTAAACAGTTGGTTTTCCGCCCTCCATCTCTCCATCCTCCCTCTTTACTTTGGTCTCCCTCTTTCTCTCCTCATCTTGGATGTCAGAGGAAACTAATTTAAGCTGGAGGCCTGAGCCTTCAGCTCTTTCCAATCTGTCAAAACAGAAGAATTGTTCCAAGATGAAAGGGCAGATTCAGGCCTCAGGATAATGAAAAGGACAGAGGGAAGTTTTTTTTTTCTCTATATAGATATATAACTTATATAACTTATGTGTAACAGAGGGCTCAGACAGGATATGGTATCATCAGATGGCTTTCCATCCTCCCTAAAAATCAGATTTTAGCACATTGAGGAAAGATGGAGGCTTTAGAAAACCAAGGACTGTCATGCATTGAAAGAAAACATTACTTAAACAGAATACAATGAATTCACAAAAACATTACATTTGTTGATATTCTACATTGGTGTTGGTGTCGAAAAAAAGAAAAAAAATGTACATGATTGACAGCGATATATGAATGACAAGTGTCCTTTCAAGAATATTGCTGCATTTATGGAATGAATATGTTTTGATAAAACTTCATACAATTATGATAACATAATAGAGCTGAAGTGGTGTTCAGGGTGTTCACTTCATAGGATATGCTTATGATGTTTTTGCACTCTATAACTTTGTAAAATCTCCAGTGAGAAATGTGTAATACTTTACGGGACTAAACTGCACATCACCAACTATTTCTCTGATTTTAGTGAACCTGGATCAGATTTTATGGAGAAAATATTTTCTTTTTTTGTGACCTTTTGTGAGAGTACCATGGCAGTGTTAGTGTTTGTACCACAGGTGTTTTGGACCACTAGGAAGAGGAGGTTTTATAGGGTGCAGAGAGGAACGCTGACATGGAGTGGACCCCCGTGTCATGCCAGAACAGGAGCCGGGCGAGCAATGTAAGCTGGCTCATCAACCTCTACAGACATAGCTAATGATAAAGGGACCAAAGAGGATGAAGAGAAATGGAGCCCATGACCAATCAAGAAGCCACTATAGACTCTCAGACCTGTTTCTTTCTTTTTTTAATTTTTTTTTTTATTTATGACCATGTTTATCCCATTTTTATCTCAGAGGTTTTGGACTCAGACACGCAAAAAAAAAAAAAAGTCTACAGAGCTTTTTTTTTGTATATATATTGTTGTTGTTAGTCTTTGCACAGTTTATCTACACAAAAAGCAACATTGTGAATAAAGACCCAATGAATAATGTATACATAAGTAGAGGGTAAAAACACATTGAAATGATGAATCTATCCCCAGCCAGAGAACAGCAGCAACATCTAATTTTAAAAAGCATTATTAAAAAAGACAACTAAATTATAGGCTTCATATGGAAAAGATTTATTTTGCTTTAAGAACAAGCATATGGACATTTGCTTGTTCTTAAAGGACACCAATGAAAGAAATGTCCTCCAATTGTACTCTTAGTACAAGTACATAGTGGTACAATGTACAAATACCAGTTTTATTGCTATTGCAATTAGAACATTGTGTTACATCCATCTAGTGCTGATTATAAATCGATTTTTATTTGGTTTTGTAATGTTGAGTGGAGCCCAAGTAAGCAATCTCGTTACAAAGACAGATATCTGATGCTTTTTAAAATGGCTCTTACTGATGGATAATCTGGCTTCAAACTAAAAAGCCCCATCATTAATCGAACATTTGTCCCAGAACACAGTAGTAACAGTTACTGCACTTAGGCCTTAATGGCCAGCTAACGTACCTCACAAATGTGACTTTTTTACTGTAAGAGAATGTAGTGTAAAGCTAAAACCAGCAGTTGGAATGAAAAAAAAGAGATTGGCAAGATATCATGCTAATGTAACAGTGAAAAGTGGCTGTAGAGCTGCAATCAGCTTAATTTGCTCTAGCCAAGGCGAGAAAGTTGCAGACATTAACACTTCACAGAGACAGACAGAGAGAAAGGGCAGACAGGAAAAATGAAATAGGCAGGTAGAAAACCACGGCTGCTATGAAATAAGATGAGAAACCACCAGAGAGAGACACTGCAGAGACGCAGATACAGATAAAGCAGACAGAGGATGAACAGAAACCAGCAACAAGAAAACCAGACAAGACACTTACTGCCCTCACACCTTTATACAGCCCTAGAACTCCATCCGGACCAAGAAGCAGCAAAGTTAAATGTAATTGCAGAGTGTTTCAAATGATGTGTTACTGAGGCTTTATGCTGCACTGAATAAAATATCCCCTTTTCTGGAGAAAGCCTGGGGGCTCTGTGGAGCATTTCAGCTGTTCCTACAAGTGCACATACTTGAGATTTTGCTCCTACAACCTGTTAGAGCAAAGATGGTGATGCCCCCGGTTTTTCTGCAGCATAACTTTTTTTAGGATCTCAATAAATGTGAATGCTGTACAAAACTTTAGCCGTTTAATATTATAGATATAGCATCAGTGCAGTTATATTACTATAAAACACATATGAAAAATAGACATTTAAAACACGCTAGTAAAAAGCAAAGTCGTCTTGTGATCAGATGGGTGCACTCTTTTGCTCTCCGCACAGACTTTTGCAACCAAAGCCCGCAACAAACAGAAACCAGAACATTTCTGGTGCTGGATCAGGTATACTGCAGTAGTATTAATACTACTAGTCACAGACTCACAGCGCATTGCAACGTACTACAATAGCCATATTCCAGTTTACTGCGGGGCTATTCTTCACAATGCCTTGAAAAATAGCAGGCACATATTAAAGCTCCACCAGGCTTGTGCTTTTGGCTCCTCGTGCTGGTGAGATGTAACAGTTTGAACTCTGATGTGGAAAGTCAGTAATGTAAAATCAATACTGCACAAAGCTGCTGGTCTCTGATACATGAAGAAAACAAAGAGAAAACAAACAAGGGAGGCAAACAATGTCGAGCTGGAGATCACAGCTTCTCTGTTGGTCTGAAGTACGACCTTTTTGATGAAGCACTTTGCTGGTCTGATTTCCAGAGTGAGACTATTCTATAACCTGAGAGCTTGCACAACAGTCAGGACAAGTCTTGAACTTAGACTTTGTTTTAACTGTTAGACTGTTTTAATGACCTGAGAGACCTTGCAGACCTCAGAGATCAACGGCTGATATGTGATAATAATGCGTGGTGTAGAGCCCTGGTTGAAAGTTTTTTCTTCGACCGAGGCAACAAATATCAACTGCTGAAAATGCGAATTAAAAAACGAAATGTGAATAAAAAATAATATGAATTGGAAAAAGAAAAAATGAAT
This sequence comes from Nibea coibor, assembly GCA_023373845.1. Taxonomy (NCBI): domain Eukaryota; kingdom Metazoa; phylum Chordata; class Actinopteri; family Sciaenidae; genus Nibea; species Nibea coibor. Next base: position 23,338,543 of record CM041739.1, read on the forward strand.
TACTGTCAACATACTGTGAACCTTTGCACAAAACTGTACAGCTATTTTCAATAAAATGACATATTGTAAATATGTTTATAATATCTTTTGTCATATTTTATCATCGACTTCTTGATGTATTAGTGAGTGGATGTTGTGTGTTATCTTGCATGTGATTCTGATCAGAGAAAGTGGCCTCAATGGCTCCTTCAGTCCAGCTGAAGTGTCCTTTGGCAAGATAGTGAACCCCGGAGTGAGAGAACCCCCAGTGAGTGGTTAGTGGCAGTTATCACCTAATCAGAACCAGAACTTAAAAGCACGGAGAGGCCTGTGTTACAGAGTCAGTAGACCATGTGGCAGGTTAGTCTATTTGGCTGCTAGTGTAAAGTCTTATTCCCTCTAAAGGGTCCCACTAAAGGGACGGTCTCTATGTGTAATTTACTGACCTCCAATGTAGACACAAACTTACTCCATTTTGGGGGTGCTGAGTTTGTGTCTATATAGCATCTAAGTTAGTGTCGATTTTTTAGTGTTTTGTGGCTTCTGAGTATTTTACTTCTGACTTTTATTTGTTAATAAACCATGTTTGTGCATATTACTCTGTTTCCCTTGACTCTTTGACTCTGGATTTGATTTTATTGTTACTGCCCTCATCCCCAGGACTCTCTGGGGGAACCTAACACTTGTCAGCATTCCATTATTTATCAGACATTGTGTTAGACTGTCACACTATGATGGTGGTGGTAATAATAATAAAAATGACATTTATTTAGCATAGCACCTTTCACAGAGCAAGGTCACAAAGGGCTACAAGAGTAAATTCTTAAACAATAAAAAGAAGCAAACAATAAAACATGAGCAACAATAGAACATTAGACAGCACAAGGAAGACAAAGGCCATTTTGTACAAATGGGTCTTGAGTTGCTGAATAGAGACCACACAATGCATGGGGAAAATGTTCCACAGGGTCTGAGCCACACCTTTCATGATGGTGATGATCACCTGTGTTGTTTTCTCTCGTGCATCAGGGGCAACCAGTAAACCCTAGGTCACCTAAGACCTATAAGGTTGGAGCAAATGCCTGACTGCAGGGCTCTACATGGTTGAACCTTAACATGAATTCTGACCTTGATGGAAAGCCAATGTAAAGCAGGTAAAATGGATGTGATGTGAACAGTTCTTTTTCTGTGTAGAATTAACGAAACAGCATTGTCATATTATCTGCTATTAAAACAGTGTTCAGATCAGTAATAACAATTTAATATGGCATTCCAATTAAATTTTCATATTCATTACACAAATGTTAAATACCAATGTTTAGTCTCCTGCATTCAGACAGGAGCAGGTGCTGCGGTGTAGTAAAGACACATGTAGACACATTGTCTATACCATTACATAGTGTCTATTTGTGCTTAATGTAACAATCACTATCAAACAATCAGGAAATAACTTTTGATATATCACATTAATCAGCTTTATTGAGGCCGATGCTTTGCTCACTGTCATCGACTGTCTATGTCCCTCGACCAAAGTGCTTTCTCATTGGAAACAGACTTATTTAAAGAGACTTCTTCGTGTCTATTTTGCAGCATAAACTGTGAGTCAGACTCAGATTTAGAAGTTAGTGTAGCCCTGTGGCTATTATTTTCATTCATTCATATACAGATATTAAAATGTTTGTGTTGGTAATAAATAACCAACACAAACATTTTAAGTGTAAATATGTTTAAAAACAGTCATTTCATATAGAGTTAAAAGTCAGAGATAAAACGGTGGTGTTAGTTTTAAAATCCATGTGATTGTCGACACAGAAAATTAGGAGATCACGTTTGTTCGTGGGGTAGTGAAGCATCGCTCTAATCTCTCATCTTTGAATGTGTGTAGCTTTAGCCAATCCTGTCCTCACCTGGTTCAGGTAGGCGGGGCTTAGCATCACCTACATGCCGCCGCACATTAGCGACAGCAGAGGCTGCATTGTCGGCGTCCGAGTGGGATAGCCCTAGGCTATAAAATACTCTTAACTCCCAAGACGGACGGAGAGTCGTCCCGTGGTTTTTGTGTCAGAACTCTGAGAAGCTGCCAGAGGTAAATTCATGTGTTTAAATGTACTCTGTGCTGATATATAATTGTAATGTGTTAACAACGAACTAAATTGCTAATCGCTGCTAACCTAGGGTGACCAGATTTCCCGAGTCTGAAACCGGGACACTTTGCGCGTGACCATAATGCTTGTGCACGCACATGCGTTTTTTTTTATTTTTTTAAATAAACATAAACTTGGGCTCAGAGTGACTGCTGCTCATTTTGTAGAAGCTCACGTTTATCAGCATATCAGATAAAATAAACAAATAAATAGGTAGCGCATTTTCTTGTCATCTATAGGCTACTTCAATCACAAAAGTTATGGTCAGACAACAGAGATTTGTGGCAATTGGGCCAGGGCCAAGCCCAAATTTCAACTGATTTATTAAATGTGAGAACACCAAGAAAATGCATAGGCTATGCATAACATCAACATTTTATGCCTTATTAATTGAACTGAAAAAGTATATTGCCTAGGCTATCCCAACAGGAATGAGTGCATAACCAAAAATGCAAATCTGTGATGACCTAGGCTACATTAAAAAAAAAAAAAAAATTAAAAAAAGATCACAAAGATCACAAGCTCTGCGCTTCCAGCGCTAACTTTAGTGAAGTGGCCACACTGCTAGCCCCTGCCTCTACCCACCGCTTGTGCTTCGCCGATTTGAGGTGGTCTTTAACATCAGCGGCACCACCATGAGCAACAGACTTGCAGTGAGTGCAATAAGCTTCATGCTCATTACCCTGGACTTCTCGCAGAAAGGGGTAAGAGTCACGCAAATCTTTAGAAAAAGAACATTTCCTCTTCGGCATTGTCGCGTTGTTGTTTGCAGTTGTTAGCAGGAAAAAAAAAACATTCGTGCCAGTAGGCTTATATTGCAACATTGTATACTTACCAGTAAAGAGTAAGTAGATTATGGCGTGGCCCGTGGCGTAGCGGGTTAAGCGACCGCCGCATGTGTACAGGCTACAGTCCTCGCTGCAGCGGCTCCGGTTCGACTCCCGCATTGGACGCTGTTTTTGATAGTGATTATTGAAAACCGGGACATATTAGTGTCCCGAGGCATACTTACTGGGACATGGGACATGACAAGTCAAAACCGGGACTGTCCCGGTCAAACCGGGACGTCTGGTCACCCTATGCTAACCCTTAGCTTAGCCTGCTCATTGACTTCCCATGGTTAATTCTGCATCGCAGTTAGCAATTGCTAATTTGATTAAGACCTACTGTTGTTTTTTCACCATGAATAAGTCTGTAACTTAGTTACTGAAAGGAATTGACTGATTCAGGACTGGACATTTGCCGTAAGAGGGAGAGAGTGAGGACCGGGAGAGCCCTGGACCGTTGGAGAGAGACTGTAGCTGCTGTACTTGTACTCACCGTGCTGTGTTGCTGCACACTCCATTTTCTTGCTGCTGGAACTGCACCTCGCCTTTTGCCTGTCTTTCATCTTAAACTCTGATGGTTACTGGATTCGTGAGTACACCATTAACCCTTTGCACGTGCTTTTATTTCTGCTGGTTAAAACCCAGTGAAACGGCCTCCACGCTCACAAGCTTCGACCAGGCCTGCAACGTTTTTCTTTTACGTTTTTTTTTATAGCCCGGCATGAATGTGTGTGTGAGTGCGGGCTATGGACATTTGAGTTTACTTTATCTTGATCGCCATTCGCATTGGGTTCATCATTTGGGTACCGAACTTTTCAGAGCATTATGAGTTTTGAGTACCGTTATCACCGCATACTTTAAAGGTCAATGGTGAATTATTTGACTAATTTAAAAATACAATTCAGAACATTGTAATAAATAACTGTTGTGTTTCAACCAAATCCTTTGTGTTCTTACCCAAGTGGATAAATTTAAAATATGTTAAAGGGAACTTTACTTTAATTTAATTTTAAAGGGGAAGTAATCAATTTTGAGTTACTTCTTGAACATAAATGGAGGCACCACCAAATTATTTTAAATCACAGATTTAAAATATATCTGTTCTATTTATCTATAAAATATATCTATTTAATATATACACAAATTTATCACAGGTAGCGCCATCTCCAGACGAACTCAGGCCCCGTCCCACTGTACTACAACACCCCAACTATTTGACAATCATTTCTTAGCTACATGGGACTGGGGTTACACTAGATATATGAAATAAACAGAACACGCACAGGTAGAGCATCGGAGTCCATGAATCCACCTGGATAGTCTCAGTTTCAGAGACATTTCAAAAGTTGGATCTGGCTCAACTTCTCCGCTGCCTGCCGGAATGGTTTTTCGCTGACTCCCCTGCGACGCAGACCACCGAGACAGCATCCACTCAAATGAATGGAAGCTCAGTTTTCGCCACAGCACCAGATCTAGTCTGAATCCAACCTTAATCACTTGTATGAGACACAACAAGCTTACATCCACACCCGCAGCGACTGGGGTTGTCCCGTCTGAAACCAAAAGGCAACACTGACAAGTAATTCTGTTGCATAAATCTAACCAAACTGCAACCATTTCACGGCATTGATTACATTGTACAAGGTATATTTTAGCACCAAGGACAGTCATTAAGCAACATCAGTATTTGACAACCTACGATGAGGAGAATGTGTTGAATCTACATAACCCATAGAGAAAATTGACTGCACTAGTACATGCAATCAAGCCTCAAGCAGTGATGAGGAGTGAGCTACGGAGGTCTCCTCGATCTCCACACCCACAGATTATTATTTCTTTTCATTTACAAACTGAAGTGACATCACTTGAGGGCATTTATGAGACAGCTCCCTCTGAAGACACATGATATACGCAGTATCCCATGACCATGTGAGAGCCGTCGCTCGTAGTGATGACCCACACACAACCCACACAGAATTATCAACAAACCCAGCGGCTCTCTTCAGCTCTCTGGGCCATTGTGGCATATTTCAGTTCATAAAGTTGTGTTCTATAGCCCATAACCTTACTGATTTGGTTCACTCTAATTTTGGTCACAGCAGGCAGCTGTTTTCAGCAAACAGGTTCTACAAACGCATGCTCTACCTGCCCAGTACCAAACAGCAGACAGACACAGTTAGGGTCTAGCTACTGAACACAGAGGCACATTTAGCATCTAAAGAGCCAGATATTTCCCTCTGGAGGTGATAGAGACCAAAGACAGCTAAAAATGAGTGACTATCATACTTCCATCGATCTGGTTGCTACAAACATGACTCCAAAGGAATGATAATGTTGTTTCTTGAAGTCCAGATGATGTATCAATGTTTAATTTACTACCTTTTACCCAAACGCTCAAAAAATCTGTCTGATAATCTGAGAATTTGTGTTTCTTTTCCCATCTGACCTCTTTTGATCATTGCCGTGTTCCAAGATCTTAGAATTAAACTTAGTTATATCAGTGATCTGCTTAAATGAACAGAATTATTTGAACGGTTGAAGTTGAAGACACTTCACCACACTTCACAAGGAGTAACACAACATCTACACACACACACCAAAAAAGGAAATAAAAGACATGCTTAAAGAGATACAAATGAACGTTTCTTCCATCTTTTTCCAGTTCTTGTGCTCAAAGAGTTAATCCAGATTTTAATTTCAGTTGTGTCACATTTGAATTATGGCAATAAGAGCTTTACAATAAAGTCCTTGTGTCCTTGTTTCCTTCCAGTAATGAATGCAGAATCCTTCTTGCATAAAATGTTAAATGTCTACAGAGTAAGCGCTGATGTGACAGTCCCCTGTCAGAAAGTGTCCTTCAGCAGTGGTGGCAGTTTCTAGCAGTGCTGTCCAGTCACTGTTAAGTTCATATTGGAGAAAGATGAGTGTTTGATAAATGCTGCTTCTGACACTGCATCAGTTTAATTGTGTATTTATTTAACCTCTGGCTCTTCCAAAACTTAGAGCCACTCCAAACTTCATCACAATAACATTGTGTGTGCACTTATGTCTCAGTTATAATCTGTGTGGGTGACGTTGCTTGTCTGATTAAGTCAAACTTTGCGTGTGTGTGTGTGTGGCTGATTGGCCCTTATTCCTGATGATACGTCTTCTCTGTCCATTCGACACATTAGCGCTGTAGCTAGCAGGCTAGCTGCCCAAGTGCTACCATAACAACAAACAGCATAATTGAGCCACACATACACGCACACACATAAGCCTGAAGCAAACAGATCTGTTGCACTCCGTACATACACAAAGACACAGTCGCACACACTCATTGTGTTGAGTGACTAGAGACACGCACCAAACACACACACACACTTTGCCTGAAACCATTAGTGCAGACTCTAGAACTGCACAGAGACACACAAACAGCAAAACAATCTCATCTCTTTGATCTAAATGAGAGATGTTCCCATACATGGACTGAGGGAAAAGACTGAATGACACATTTTTTTTTTCTTAAATCACTCTATTAAGGAGCTTCTCTGTGTTCTGGGCCAGAAATAAAAAGATGAGATCTGAAGCAGCATTCCCGATGAACTCAGTGATGGACCAATTAGTCAGCAGGTTTTGAGTTGCATCAGTCACACCCTGAAACAACAGATGACAGTTTTAAAGAAGCTGCACAGATTTGCAAGTTTTCAAAACAACAAGATGACTGTCTCTAATCTGATTGGTTGAAATGAAGGCGCAAGTCCCTTGTCGACTAATTGAGACTCCTGACCTCAGTGTACAGGGTGTCTAGCTGAAGCTAATTTGCAACTGCCCATGCTCAGGCTTTTAAATGAAATAGACAGACACATCTGTGGCATTAATCAGCCCATAAAAACAGAATCACCATGACAACAGGACAGATAGTGCAGAACCAAATGCAAACCAACACGTCTATGTAAACTGACGCATACCGAAGGTCAAATGTTTTTAATTATTTTGAATGTTTTTTTTTTTTAGAATGTAGTGATTTTTTTCTAGCAGCCCCTGAACTACACACAGACTTACTGACTGGCAGCTTTTAGGCAGATGAGGGACAGGTGTGAGAGTTTAAAACTGTGGCAGAACGAGGAACCATGGAGCCCTGGAGGAACTTGCCTGGTAGAGCCTGCCACTGCTAAAGGAGTGTGTTTGGCATTATAAATCCTGAGAAGACTGAGAAGATGTATCATATTTTTACAGGGAGCCATGATTGAAAAATAGTTTGGTTTAAACCATTGTTCCACAATACTGCGGGCTGTGGAGATGCAGAGTAATGCACAGAGGTAGATGACCACATATTTTAGGCTACATATTGTACTCATATCCTCAGGTCAGTTTTGAATTCAGGACAAAAAATGTACGCGTTTCCCTTGTGCACTGAATCTAAAACTAAATTCATCAGTGAGTTCAGTACAATATGATATCTGCAATTCCTACTTTCTCTAAATGTTCCATTCCTGTAACAGTGTCTTTATTGTGAGTGTGACAACACCTAGTTGTTCAGGATAACATGAAGACATAATGACGGTGGAAACTTGAGTCACTGGAGTCGTGTTGGCAAGAGAAGAGACAGACTGGGGAAAAATGTAATGAGATTTCAAATCCTGCACCATGATGCAGCAAAACAGCTTAGACCCACAGAAGTTTCTCATCTACCCACCTTCCATTGAACCGCTCAGCTGTCATTCACTCCACAACGTCTGGGTAAAGACGATTTATCCATGAGGGCGACTCGGGCTGCAGCTGTCATTCAATAGCTCTGTTCAGTAACTTTTCTCTGTGTCTGTTTATCAAGCTAAAGAGACATTTTTATTCTGTGTGTTTGCTTAAATGAGTTTAAAAAAAAAGTTTATCCCTCTTTTTTGTCCCTTTTTATTTGTTTCTTTGCACAATTAAACCTGACCCTGAGAATATATATACTCATAATTTCTAGACTACTGAAAGACATTAACAAGCATGTATATGTGTTTGTTAATGTTGTGTTAAGTTGTGCATCCACACTTTCTCTGTTCTCTAATAGGGTTCCTACCTTACAGATGGTGTGTGTTTCCTTTGATATCATCTCTCACTCTCTCACACTGAGCTCCCTGAAACCAATTTCTGAAAAAACAAATGTATTAAATGTTTTCCCAGTGTTTTTTAAATGTCACTACTGTCACGGCTTCTGAATAATTTAGATTTCTAAATACTGAAAGCCTCGAGTGGCTGAGTAAACTAAACTCCCTAACAAGCACGCAGCCCTTTGAAACTGATGGCTGCAGCTTCTTTATATATATATAAAATGGAATTATTCAATCATTTCATTTAAGTCATTCAGTGTTTTCAGTTGTAAGCCATCAAACTACTTACCCTTGTCATTTCAAGTCCGAATAGATATGTGTGGATACTTTCATTTGAATTTAGCCACAGAGATGCCTGACGTCAGGCCTGGTCACATCTGACTCAGTTCAGCTTAGTTTTCTGCTCTTGAGGCATCCTGCTAAACTGTTCTTCTGCTATTTTCGACAGTTTAGTTACAACAATAGCAGTTTAGTTAGACTTAGCTACCAACAACAGCAACTGTCCATAACTCAAAATAAACACGAGTGAATTGTGTGCATAAGTTATGATTAGGGATGGGCCCCTAGACCCCAGTAGAATTATACTGCATTTTTTAAACACACACATGCTGTATTTATAGATTTTAAAATCAGGTTTGAGTCAACAGAATCAAGAAAACTGAATTTTGGTGAACTGTGCCTTAAAAACAGCTTCTATCTCCAGCAGTGAGGGCCCACAGTTTACTAATGGTGTTTGTGTGATGTGATGTGAGCAAAACTCACAATGCCTTAACTCTTTCCACTATGCACAGTGGGTCCCTCATGTTTGATATAAAGAAACATTTGATTACTCTCACATGGAGACCATTCAGTCATTGAATGAGATGTCATTCAACATTTTCGATTTGTCAGAAAATCGGTTACAGGTACCCCAACTTTGAGCAATTTTTTAAGTTTCCCACGGGAGTTGAATTTCAACATTTTAAGACATGATATTACACACCTCCTAAACACAATTGTGAAGAAATTTCTTGGTAAGGATTTAGTTCTCAGATTTTCATATGTTGCCCTCACTAAACATAGACTTCCTAGATAAACTAAACATGGGCACAAATGGAAGCGTATCATAGTATAGTCCACAAACTCTGCCTGGATAGTGGTTTCACTGACATTGCACGCAGAATGTGGAGCAGTTTGACTGATCTGATCACCATAACATTGTGTTGGCTTGGGTTTTTCTGAAAGTTGAATCTGTTTCAGCTTCTCTGCTGCAGGCTGCATTCGGCATCCCCTGTCGCAGCCCAAACCAACTACCGCCATTCAAGTGAACAGAAGAACCTGAATTTGTTGCAACTCTGCAAAGTGACACAGCTGTGAAGAAAAAAAAATCATTTGAGGATTAAAGTAATTTTCCTGACATATGGTGTTTACTGTACTTGGCACAATCCTCACACTTCAACTTTTCCTCTTTAAAGCTATTTTTAATGTTAAATTATGAAGTGCATCTTAAAAAAAAACCCAAACTGTCTATTACGTTCTGTAATATGGCACCAGTCATTAATTTACAGTGTCCTCTTAGAAGGCAGACAAGCAGCAACATCTCTGTCACGATAAATAACTTGGACAGCAGAAGGAAACAAACCTCTGGAGGGCTCTCAGTGTACTTTGGAGGCTCAGCGTTAAGTCAATTTAAATTTCTGGCAAGGCGAAGGGTGGAACTTTAGTTGTCGGGGGTTGATGTAAAGTCACGACTGGCTTCGGAGGAGTGGGAGGAGAACAGTTGCACTCGGTGACTTCAAAATGATCTATCATTTCATGTCAGTGTCTGTTAAAAGACCAGCCCTCTAAATATGCATGACGAGAAGTACACTGTAGGTGTGAGCAGCGCAAGATAGGCTGCCCATGTGGATGCATTAGAAAGTCAGGAACCATGTTTAATCATGTAACCTTTAAACTTTTCTTTAAAGTATCATCCAAACCTCCTCCTTCTCAGAAGTGATGAGGCAATACTGATTTCTCTGTGTGAACACGTCCTCTCCTCCTCACTGAGACTGTTGGATAATTAATCAAACTGCTGCACTGATTGGAAAATTGTTCCCACCTAATGTGACCTCCCATTCATGCAGAGAAACAGGAACTCTAAAGACAGACACAGAAGCAAAGAAGAGATTAAAATGGGGAGAAGAAAGATGAACTGAAAGAAGCAACAATAAAGGACAAGTTAAAATGAAAAAGGCAGGAAGATGAGAGAGCAATAGAAAAGAAAGAAGACATAAACAGGAAGGCAGGCTGTCTTAGAAAGAGGATAATTACATTAGAGGAGATCTAATCAGAAATCAACATTGCTTAACAGCAGGGTTTCATTTATGTTGGAGCTTTGTAAATCAAAGATTCAAACGCTCTGATTAGCTTGATTGTTTTAAATGATTTTAAAATTCCAATTAAAATTAATCATTTCAAGACTTGTGGTTATCGGTGCGTATTTCATACTCTCTTCACTTCCATGTTGTTGAAAAAGAAGAACATCCTGCCCATGAAATGTGTGGGATTTATTTCAGGAAAGGTGAAAAGAAGAATCAGTATTATTATAATTCTGTCTATTCTCGCTCCTCATTGTCACCAAGATGGTTATAGCCTTTCTACTACATTCACTTTATAAGTTGTTGCCGCATTTGTGTAATGGTGGAAATATGTTTTTCATCAGTGAGTCCTACCAATATCAATCAACTAATCAATCATTTATTGATATAGAACTTTCCATACAAACACAACGTAACACAAAATGCTTCACAACAAAGCCCAGCAGAGGATGGACTTCCTGCGGCAGCTGAAGAAATTCAACCTACCGAGGACAATGATGGTGCACTTCTACTCCTCCATCACTGAGTCTATCCTCACCTCCTCCATCACCATCTGGCACACTGCTGCCACCACCAAGGACAATGGCAGACTGCATAGTGTCATAAGATCAGTCAGTCAAAAGATTGCAGCCAATCACCTTCTCTGCAGTCTCTTCAGGACCTCTATGCCTCCAGGACTCTGAGGCATCCAGGAAAGATTGTGGCTGACCCCTTCCACCCAGAACACAAACTCTTTGAATCACTCCCCTCTGGCAGGAGGCTGGGGTCCATCTGATTTAGGGACATCTAGTGGTGTAGTTGTGAACTGCAACTTCCTCTACTCACCGTCCTGTTCCAAGTCAGAGGGAGAAACTATGGTGGCTGCAAAATTTGTGAAAGGCTTTATCCAGAGCCAGTGTTTACATGTTCTGGACTACTGTAGAAACATAGCAGTTCAACATTACAGACCTGTGGAAAATGATCTGTCTGGTCTGTACATAGTTCTGAATATTATTATATTCAATTGCTGCCATATTCTGTAACCAGATCTAAATCAGTCCAGAGAAAACAATGCTGTGCAGATTTCAGCATCAGGTACGGCTCCTTATACTCGCGTCGAGTGATGGATCACTGTTTGAAAGCTGTTGAACAAGTTTCTTGCAAGAAAAATTGTGTTTACCTCAGCTTGTATGCTGTAAATGCTCACAAAGGACATACAGAATGCTGATTTCAGAGAAGGTGCATTTGAATCATGCTTCATAATCCAAATACTTCCAGTCCTGTAATGAGCACTGGGGGTTTTCTCTTTGTGTTTGACGCTGCAGTGTTTGTTGTAAAACAAATGGATTTTTCTCCCTCTCCCCTCCCCACTACTATCTTCCTGTCCTCACCCTCCTGTTTCCTCATACAGTGTAATTCAGTCAATGCTTGTTTCCCTGCCCCCCACTCTCTCAATCTCTCCCCTTATGTTGCCATTTAAGGTGACTAGCATTTTCCTCGAGTAATGAAAGTTAAAGCATGCCTCGCTCTCCACTACTACACTTGTTATACACCATGTTATCTCTCCTCTGTGCCTGTGTGTGTGTGTGTGTGTGTGTGCAGAGGCTGACAAGTGATGTGAAGATCTGTATATCCCCTCAGCTACTTTTTAAATGATAGCGTGACTCGTAATCCTCATATACGCCCAGAATATGAATTACAGGAACATGTGTTATCTTAAGTCCTTCACAAGGGGGGAATTAGTTGTACTCACTGTGAATGAAAAGTGTGCTAATGCCTGAGGATTACAGCAGTTTTTTGCTCAAGGACATTTCTGTGATTTGGCCACTTGGACATCACAAGACAATTGTCTAGCCAAGCTTTAAGTGATCTCAATACAAAGGTAGTGAGGAAAAATATACTTGATTGAAGTGGTAAAGACATTTATATTCAGAACATACGTTTGATAAGTGAGAAATAAAACCGAAGAAGGTATTCCATTCAGCAGAGATTAACTGTGTGAATGAACAGACAAGCTAAGATTTTACAAATTATTAGTATAATGAATATTGCTGATTCTTGAAAGTCGGGACAAAATATGTCCCATATAGACAGGTCTTACTTATCTAAAATGATATAAAAATTAATAATGATTGACATACCCGCAAAGTTAGATCTAAAGGAATACTGATGCAATGTTTTAGCCTAGATAAATACTTTTTGGGGGGATATTTGTCTAAATCTATGACCAGTGGTTAGTCGGCCCACGTTATTTTTCTTGTCCTCAGTAAGAGGTCACAATATTCACCAGCCCCAAAAACCTTGTGAAAACACTGATATCAAATCAAAGATACAGGTTAGAAATGTATAAAACAGTGCATGCCATAAACATCTAAAGATATTTTCCATAGAAATCTGCCCATCGAAGTTGTGTTGACTGTCAGATTTAATTAGTTTTTTTTTCATGAACCTCATTAAATCAGGCAGTAGCATGGCAGCTATATCTCTGAGGATCCCTTTTCATTCTCCTGGCTGTGGTGCAGTACCACACATGGTCTGGTATGTTTGACATTTTTTGATATTTTAGTATGAACAATGTAACAACTTCTGGTCACACAATATGAACCCCTCCTTGAGGAAGGAAAAATATCTTGAATTTCAATTTTAATTTTTCAATTAGAAGTTTCTTTTCCGAGCTGTTCCGTATCGTTAAACAAAATAACAACAATACAGCTACTTACTCTCTTACGAAGTTTAATTTGCCATTAAACTGCCTACGGAGACATTTTGCCACAAATGTAAAGACATTAAACCTGCTGTACACATCTGGAAGGCTGGGTGCAGAGGAGACTGCCAGGCTCTCTCCAAGGGAAGGGGGAGAGATGGAAATGCCTGGGCAAGGCTCCGTACAGCATGGACTAAAACGCAGCATGGACAGTTCAAACTATTCAGAATGAGTTAAATGGAATTTTCAAACAGACCAAAGTAAAAAAAACAAACCTGAAGCTGAAGAAACCCTAAACGTTAACGGAAAAGACCCGTGAACCTGGATGACTGAGGGAGAGACAGAGCTGTTCTGTGTAAGTGAGCAGAGCGGGACACAGCAACACAATACATCTGTTTGTGTCTGCACTAGTCACAGCGCCACTCTTCTACGCACAGTCAGCTGCTGGTGAGGATTTTCATTCAGTACGAGCACAGATATTGACTAGCATTACTCGTATAATAGTCGTACTAAGTGCTTTATCCGTACCGGACACTTATTTCAGCCGAGTAGGAGCAGTAAGTGCATCCATGCAGGAGCAGCTACGGGGACCGGTGTACCAGGTGGCCCTCGAGGGAGGCACTGGCCACTTAGGGTAGGGGACTCCCTACGGAAGGGGAAGGAGGGTGCACGTTCCATCCGGCACTCCCGTAACCCGGGTCCCGAGTTGACTGGCAAGGACGCTGATGACGCCTCCCGTAACCGACTTCCATCTAGCCATCCAAGAGCCAAGAGTGGAAGTACTAACCTACAGCTACATGATGAGACAGAGCTAGCTACATTTGATAGATTCTTTTAAAATAAAGAAAAATGTCATTTTATGTGCCCTATGCCACATTAATGCTCTTTTTGACACACTTGAACTGATGGACTGTGCTACAGGTGGTTGTTTTGATGGTTGTTTTTTATCTTATGTGCTCTTATATATTTTTCCACCTTTTCCACCAGTGCGATCTGCAAAAGAGCTAGTATACACCCACTGCCAAAAAACAAAACTGCATTAAATCAAAACATGACCATAAAATGATTATATACACTCACCAGCCACGTCATTAGGCACACCTGTCCAACTGCTCGTTAACTCAATTTCTACTCATCCAATCACATGGCAGCAACTCAATGCATTTAAGCATGAAGCCATGGTCAAGACGTTCTGCTGCAGTTCAAACCGAGCATCAAAATGGGGAAGAAAGGTGATTTAACTGACTTTGAATGGGTTTGTTAGTGCCAGACGGGCTGGTCTGATCTGGAATATTTCAGAAACTGCTGATCTACTGGGATTTTCATGCACAACCGTCTCTAAGGTTTACAGAGAATGGTCTGAAAAAGAGAAAATATCCAGTGAGCGGCAGTTCTGTGGACGAAAATGTCTTATTGATGCCAGAGGTCAAAGGAGAATGGCCAGACTGGTTCGAGCTGATAGAAAAGCAACAGAAACTCAAATAACCACTCGTTACAACCAAGGTATGCAGAAGAGCGTCTCTGAATGCACAACATGTCCAACCCTGAGGTAGATGGGCTACAGCAGCAGAAGACCACACCAGGTGCCACTCCTGTCAGCTAAGAACAGGAAACTGAGGCTACAATTTGCACAGGCTCACCGGAATTGGACAACAGAAGATTGGAAAATCGTTTCCTGGTCTGATGAGTCTCAATTTCTGCTGTGACATTCAGATGGTAGGGTCAGAATTTGGCGTCGACAACATGAAAGCATGGATCCATCCTGTCTTGTATCAACAGTTTAGTCTGGTGGTGGTGGTGTAATGGTGTGGGAGATATTTTCTTGGCACACTTTGGCCCACTTAGTACCAACTGAGCATTGTTGAAAAGCCTACCTGAGTATTGTTGCTGACCATCTCCATCCCTTTATGACCACAGTGTACCCATCTTCTTCTGAGGACAACGCCCATATCATAAAGCCCGCATCATCTCAGACTGGTTTCTTGAACATGACAATGAGTTCACTGTACTCAAATGGCCTCCACAGTCACCATATCTCAATCCAATAGAACACCTTTGGGATGTGGTGGAACGAGAGATTCACATCATGCATGCGCAGCCGATAAATCTGCAGCAACTGTGTGATGCTATCAACCAAACTCTCTGAGGAATGTTTCCAGTACCTTGCTGAATCTATGCCACGAAGGATTAAGGCAGTTCTGAAGGCAAAAGGGTGTCCAGCCCAGTACTAGCAAGGTGTACCTAATAAAGTGGCCTGTGAGTGTATGTATAAAGGAATGGATTCAGTGTAAAATGAAATGACAACTGCTAGCCTCATAGGTACACCTCCTTAAATGACTAGGGGAAAAAAAGCTGTAATTGCTGAAGTAACATGGCACTAATTCAGAAACTTGGATTATCATAATTTGTGGGAATAAATTTGCTTGTTGTTTCTTTACCCTCTACACCCGCTGGCTCCATTCCAATCAAAATGCATGCACAAATTCTCAATTAATTTCCTTACTTTGCTTTGCATGTGTTGCAAATTATACAAATGATGAGAACTTGCCAATGTGAAGAGATTAAGTACTCTACTTCTGCAGTGTCGCTTCACTGCCATTCAAAGCTGGTAAACATAAATTCCCCCACCAGTGATTCCAACGTTTCTCGGGCAAATCACAAACAATGCACCATAAACCTTCAATAGAGTGTGAAACACTACACACAGACCTCTTCATACTTGCCACCCTCTGCTTCTCAACAAGCTGTCTGACAATAACCTCGGGAATCCAAACTTTATTTTTCTTTGTGGCCATCATTGTTAGACTACAATGCTAAAAACAGACAGATGCAGGATAGATTCATGATGCGACAAGTCATCAGAAATTAGTCTTGACACTCTAATGGTATTGGGGCAGAAAAGGAACTATAAAATTCTCATCCTAGCCCACTATGTAATAATTACAATGACTGTAATGGTGGCGTAAAGTGCACTGGTAATTGGGATAATGGTTGAGGGCAGAAGTGGCTGGATAACACCATCCATTATGTATTAGCAACAAATGCAAACGGTGAGGTGATTTGAGGCCATAACAATTTAGAAATAACTACCTTGAAATTTCCATTTTTTACTGCATGTCTCCCAGACTGATGCCAAACAATTCACACACACACACACACACACAACACGCCAGGTAATAATAACAGTGGAAGCAGGGATGATGTGCAATAGTACTGCATTATACTTTTCTCTGCACAACATTTACAATGC
Source organism: Nibea coibor (assembly GCA_023373845.1). Classification (NCBI taxonomy): domain Eukaryota; kingdom Metazoa; phylum Chordata; class Actinopteri; family Sciaenidae; genus Nibea; species Nibea coibor. Next base: position 23,354,843 of record CM041739.1, read on the forward strand.
ATCATTCCTATTTTCTTTTCATTACCAATGGTCACTTGGTGCCTAAAGACATTCTGCGTACAGGGGATGATGGGTCTCATTACACAGGCAATTGCACATGCAAAGATGAAGACACACACACACACAGAACCAAACTCTGCTCACAGTCAAAATATTTATTTACATAGTGTTCTGATACTAACCAATGCATGATTAATTGCCTTGTAAACTCTCATTAGAATAAAATTGCATGCATTGAATCATTAAGTTTTACGATGTGATTTATAAGTGGGCAATGTATTTTGAGTTTTTGTAACTATGCGAAGCTCATCTCTGTTTCCATATTCTAGGATGGTGGCATGAAATATGTCAGTGGTATTCAAATGATCAGTTGTTTTTATGAACATGCCTTACATGTGAACATGTATTTAACATTTTTGGTTTTTAGTATGCCAGGATCATTATTCATTTTTTTTCTGGACTGCACTTATTTGTACAACATTCCATAACAATCCTTCAGTAACTGATGAGCATCAAGATGAGCATCAAGAATTGTGTCACTACCTAATACCTAATTGTGTAACCTAATAGCCTAACCTGTTGATAGCTATGGAGACAATATACTTCTGTCATAATGCAGACAGAATGACTCATAGAAACTGCACTGTAAACCCAGAAAAGTTGAATTTACTTAAAAAAGACATTACAGATAGTTTTGAACATCAAATTTTACTTAAATGCTTAAAGAGAGTTTGTATTGTTATTTGAAGTTCAGTGCATTAATTTTCCAGCTGCATGTTGCGTATTATTGGCAATTATCCGGGCTGAGACAGGCCAAGTGAATTGTTTATTCAGACCTGACGGACATGACTGGGTAAAGGGAGAACTTATTACACTGAGATTGAATGTTCATAACTATGAGGGTTATTGTCTCCAAGTTGTCATTGCCATCTTTCATGATTTGAAAGATGATTGAAGATTTTAGTGTCTGGCTCAAAGGCAACTTTCAAGCAACCAAGAACTTTGCCTTACAATTCCAAGATTGATGTTTTTGTTCCTCCTCAACCCTTCAGATCTCTCTGAGCTTCCAGAGAGGCCAGCCATTAAAATCCTCTGTACCAATCAAACTGAAATATGTACACGAACAGTCTGTCAGACACTGAAATCTTGTCCATCTCCACTCTGAGTAGAAGTTTTCAGTGACTAGAGGCCGTGGCTTCATGTTCTTTTCGCAGCCTCTTGATACATGTGCAAAGCTTATTGGGCGCATGCATAAAGTAAAGAGTAAACAGTGCAGAGCCATCTCTTAAAATAAATCTCATTTGCTACAACTTAAGGTTTAACCTCCCCGAATTGCATCTTGCAGTATGTGTATATGGTCCATGTGGAACACTCAGCTGGTCCTACAACTGAACTTCTGGTCTTTCCATTGATCCAAGCCACAAAATGACCCTGATTCTTTAACACATAAGTGTGTTTGTACCATGGCTTTTATACATGTATACACTATCTCCATCAGTTTCTCAAGGCTACCTTGTTGTATATTGTAAGGTGAAGTTGTAGGTTGCTCGGAGATGGAAGCACTCTTCAAGTGTGTCAGGTCATGATCAAGAAATTTGATGGTAAAGACAACAATCCTCATAGTTAATGTCTGTTGCATAGACAGGGTGCTACTGTAATGCCTTGTACTCTGTCAGGTCTGTAATACACAGGAACAACTCAGCTGGAACGATGCCTTCCAACCTGTGACCATATGAAAGTGAAAGTGAGTCTTTGTCTTGGAACTGAAGGAATCCACAACTTGCCTCTTTCTGGCCAAGCTCACATTAGCTTTCACATTATCAGAGTTGTTTTTAAGATCCTCAAGGCTGGCTGCACTGTTATTTGCAAGTAATCAGATTGGATTTCCATGTCTAGATGTACTGCAGATGCCGGTAACTATGTACACCGGTGACATGGTTTTCCAACATGGAAGCAGCTTTGTCTGTACAGAAACTTAACTCCAAGGTGCCAACAGACAGACTGTTCTCTGTGTTGTGCTTCATATCGCTCTGCTAGTGGCAGATTTATTGTGTTTAGCCACTCTGATCCACTTCAGTCACTCTGGATTTGACATCATCATTGTATGTGACGTTCAAGTGACTCAAAAACACTTGTGAAATCAGATCCGTTGTATGTGAGTGGCAAGAGCATTTGTAATGAAATGAAATTGGAATTCGGATTGGAATTTTAGTTCATCTCCAAATGTAGTCTGGATCAGATTTCTTAAAGTAGCTGTTGTCCAGAATCTCTTATTTTGATATGTCCATAAAACACACTTGGGCTGGCTGAAGGCCTAAATAACCTGGAAAGTAGGATGTTGCCAGTTCACTTGGCCTCTATAATTTTAATTCATTGCAAATCCCTCAGGTATCGATTGGGTTGGGACATTTCTGCTGATGGTGATGATGCCACAGCAACAGCTGTGCTCTGTGTTAGCCTCACTCTGTGTGCCTGATGAACTGCCCCACGGTGGAACACAATTGTCAAGACTTTGTGGAGTTGCAGGTGGAGTTCATCCCAGTTCACCGCAGAGGAGAAAACAAGATGCTGATTATGCTGAAAGTCTTGAAGTAGTTTGGGAAGTCTTTCCAAGTCATCATTGTTTCTTTCAGACTTCAGAGGATCTCATTGTCTGCATGTGTGTTCGACAGAGACAGGTGTATGTGAGCGCATGCTGCTTTTTGTGGGGTCTAAATGGATAGGTGTGGATTTCTGCCTATTTTTCTGTTGTTCTCATGAAAGAAAGTACTGTTGGGGAAGATCAAAAGTGTCTTCAGAGCTACTGGAGGGAAACTTTTTTCATCACGGGTTTTGAAGTTATTCAGAGCTGTACATTGCAGTTTGTGGCAGAAGAGAATCTCTGTTCTTATGTTTTACCACATATGTTAGATCAATAACTGGAAACATTTCTTTTAGCAGTTTTTCTCTAAAACAAAGGTGATTGTTTTAAATCCTTCGAGCAAGCATCCACAGATGCTTTTTCTAAAGCACATAATGTATGCTTACTAACATCTACAATCCACTTTCTCTACTGGAGCAGTAGGAGAATAAAGTGGCTCGCTCAGGGACACCGTGACTTGTGATTTTTCAGGTAGTTCAAGGAATCAAACAAGGTACGTTTCCAAGCCCACTCCTTCAGACCTCGAAACCTTGTACGTGGGAGGTTAGCGGCCATCAGTCACTGTGATGTGACTGCTCTCTCACACTGACTGCATCTCCCTGTGTGAGTCATTGTCACCCTTAAGAGGAGAACAATAATTTCAGACTGCCAAGCTGTTGGTGCGTATGTACTTTCATGTCCTCCCCATCAGCTGCTCAGCTTTTGCAGTGTTAAGGCAGCTATTCTTAAAAACACCCACTCTCATACACAGTGTATATAAAAATACAAGCTGTGCTGTGAGGTACTTTTGGAACAACTTGTTTTCACAAAGTGAATCTATATACATTCTACCTGAATACTGTTGCCACTGGCGGAAGTATTCAGATTCTTTACAGGTTTGAATACCACACTGTAAAAAATACTGTTACAAGTACAATTTCTGCAGTGAAAAGTTTGAAAGTACTAACTGTCTTCAACATTCTACAGAAACATACAGCACACACACACACACACAATACACTGCAAATACACAATCAGCAATGGATATTGCATAGACCACTTCTCTCTACATAGTCGCAACAAACACCACAAACAAGTGTGTCCAAGACATTTTGAGTGTCCTCTGGAAACACTTGAAAAGTCTTAATTTGCTTGTTTTTTGTCTATTAGCATATGATTTCTTCAGATGCTCTGAAGCCCTGAGCACCTTAATGTAGCCTCATCATGATATATTCTAGTTACATTACCATATTTTATCATGCATTAATGCTGAATGCTTGTATACATTATTGTTTAACTAATTCTGTTGGAGTTTGTTGAGGTCACATTTAAAATATCAAAAGTCTAAACATGAACCATGAACTATTTTGCACTGTCTCTGAGAAATGACTTTTCTTTTTCAGTTGTGGCATTTAATATTTGAAGCTTGTTTTGTCTAATTTTGATTTATAAAGTGACTATAGTCAGTGAAAAGTACATTTTCCTTTAAATATAGTGGAATAGTTGAAGAAGTGTTGTGAGATGTAATGATTCAACTCACTACAGATACCTTTTTAAAGTTCTTGAGAAAAACTTAAAGTTCTTGAGAAAATGTCTTTAGTTACAATGCACCACAGGCTATACATCCAATGACAGTATAAAGAATGGACAGCATATGCATGATGTCACCCACAGTACTTCTGCTGAAAAGCTATTCTGGCTGCTGTGGCTGCCACCAGGTTGGTACTCCTGCTTCTTCTGCCTCCAAGATGTGGATCATCAGCTGACCTAAGGCGGGCCAAATGAAACTCGGGCATTCAGACTGTCAGACCTCGGTGAGGTCATTTCTTGTTTTGTGTTTTTGTCTCGTCATTTCCTGTTTTATTTTGAAAAGTAACTCTCCTCTCGTTTCAGGTTACTTGCCCTTCCTTGTGTGTCACCTGTCAGCTGATGCTCCCTTCCCTCCATGTGGTCTGCGTGTCCCTTGTTTTGTAACAGTGTGTTTGTCTTTATCATCACGTAAGCCAATACCCTTGTTCATTGCCACAGCTACAGCTTTGCCTTGCTCCGCCGCTTTGAGTTTTCTCCTTGTGAGAGTGTTTTTTCTTTGTAACTTTATACCTTCGATCTAGTATTCTGTTTGATAGTTTAGATATTGTTTTGTTTTCCTCTATTTGGAGCAATTTTGTGTTTATTCAGATTTAATCCTTCTTCCGTATTCCGCATTCTGTATTCCATATTCCAAAATCCGTATTTCTTAGTTATTGGTGTTTTCCAAACCAGCTTTGGTTCCTCCCTTTGGGAGCACCTTTTGTTTGTTAGAGTTATAATTTGTTATTTTTCCTTGTTAGGTTAAGCGACTCTTAGATTAGGACAGATTATTTAGTTAGAGTAGTCAGACTCATAGTGTTTTTCCTCCTTTTGGGGCGATTTTTCTTTGGCACTGCGTTTTTTTGTGGCACTTTTATTGTCACTCTGTTAAGAGGATTACTCTTAAAGTTCACTTTAATTACGTCTGTTCTGCGTCCTGCCTTGAGCCCGCTCTGACACAGATAAGCCATCTGTACTGGAACTTACCTGTCAATCTAAGTGACAACAGGTGAGTTCCCTAAAATTCAACTTCAATACAGTTGTTATGAATGGGCAAGAGACTTGGGGCTCGTCCATACATGTACATTTTTGTACATCCACACCGCATCGTTTCGGCCTCATGTCATTTTTTGAGAATGGGTCCCAGAGTGGGAAAATCCTGAAATGCTGAATAGCCCTGAGTCATCCGGACGGTGAATGTGGAATTTTTCTGAATCTATGACATATAAGCCCTGCCTCTCTAACGTTTAACCTCAGCCACCACCGCTAGACGTGTCATAACAGCAACAGTGGCGGACTACAGGCTTGTGCCCGTACAGAAACTACTCGGTCTATTACGGCTGCTACAACAAAACCTTCTGCTTCTATATTACTGCGAGGAGCAACAAAATAACATGTCCGGAAACAGTGCATGACCTTGATACGCATGCTCTGTGGCTTCTCTTCTGGTTTTAGGGCATTGGTGTGGCGGCATCACATCGCCACATACAGGCCCGGCGTATGCTTGTCTTGTTTTCTAGCCACCCTCAAGTGTCTGGTCAAGGTATTGCAGTTTTTGGCTTCATTTCCCAGTCATGGAGGTTGGCACTTTTTGAGGTCCAATGGAAAACCTACTTGAACAAGACCTGCATACATTATCAGAACAGACAAAATGAGATGTGGTTCTGTCTTTTTCCTTTTTTTCCTCCTCATCCTGCCTCAGAAAAACCTGCCGCCATGTATTTTGCTCTCCAACCATATGTCCTTTGCTCTTGAGCATATCTGTAATTTTGCAGCATGTAGCAGCACTTTCCTCCAGGGATTTCCTCCTTTTGAATGCACTCCCTCTCCTTTCACCTACACTGCTGTGTTCGCTTTGATTTGCCCATTTCATTTAACATTTTTAACCCGGGACACTGCTCTCAATAGAGAGTCCCAGCCTGGTTTTGCACAATATTTTATATTGTGTCTCATATGGTATTCAGGATGAGACGTCAGAATGAGGATATGTTGTGATGTGTAGATCTGTTGTGTCTCTGGAAAGGACAGCATCTCTTCAACTAAATATTGCATGCAGTTTTCAAGGATGAGTGACACTTGTGGTTCACCTCTAAAATGTTGAACTAAGCGCAAAATAATATTATGTATTTTGCTTACTGACTAAATAAACCATGACTGGAGGTGAGCATGCACCTTATTTTTTTATTTCCTTTGTTTGGCACCCAAAGTCTACACCTAAAAGGAACATCCCAAGAACAAGATAAGTGATTTTACTTAAGAACAACAACTTTTTGGACAAAAACTGAAGAGGAGGCTATACGAAAGATTTAAAGAAATCAAATATTATTGTCTATATAAATATAGACATCTTATTGCAGTGATGTTCTGAAAGATTATTCGTCTCTAATAAGCTTTCCAGATGAAGCACAGGGCAAAATCTGCACTTATCACGGTTGCATGCACACCCCACAGGACACAACGCGGTAGTGATAAAACATTTGGGGTTTTGATGATGAAGCAATATGTTGCGGCCATAGAACAGTACAGTTCTACAGAACAGTTGTTTAACAGTTTGTTTATGAAGACAGCATATATATATGTGTATATATATATATATATATATATATATATATATATATATATATATATATATATATATATATATATATATAAGTAAATATATGTTTTTTTTCACTCACTCTTTGTGCAGAAATTAAACAAAAAGGAGACTGTTTGAATGAAAGCAAGCAAGTTGAAGTACCTAATAGTGCTGCATATGTGTGCCTATCAGTTATCCTTTATGATGTGTCAGCATAGCTGTGATCAATCCAAACTGTCATTTTTTTCAAAAGTTTAAAAATTTCTTTAAAAAGGTAATTTTACAAATACCATATTGTAGTGGCCTCTTTGGATCTTTATCATTAGCATTATTGCAATAAAATGGGTATAATAGGTTCATACCACTGTAATAAGCAAGATATTTACTCAAGCGAGCCGTACAAGATGAAACTTTGCTTCACACCATAATAAGGTAATTGCTATAGTCAGGATTTAATGTAGGGATTCATGGTTTTGGCCAGTTAAACACAGGCTGTGTCAAAATTCATCACATAGTGCCATGACTGCCAAATGCCAATTTATCTGCTATCTACCATCCATTGCATGTCAGTGTTGTACATATCAACAGTAAAGATAACGGTGAAGTTGTTGGACTTTCCACATCCTAATAGCTTCCTGTCTTCCTGTCCTATTTAATTCTGTGCACTCTCTGCAGCTGCTCTCTATACCAATCATTAGTGTTAATCGTTACACGTAATTGTCTTAATTGCTATCTCATTTGTCTCAATCGTTTTCTTTGTGAAGAGAGTTTAGAGTACTCAGATTGAAAAAATCTATTTGCTGTTAAAGTCCGCTGCAGGACATCTACATGTTCAATAGATTGTGAAGACACTATTGGACATGTGTAGTCTTGTTCTGAGCTTATCGTTATTGTCTGGATTGTAGCATTTCAATGCAGCAGACAAAAGACACAAGTAAACAGTATTAAGTGATTGTTGGTACTAATTAGTGCTGATTGTTAGAAAGCGACAACTATTAAAAGTTTAGGAATGTCACCTGAAGTAACTGGGGTCTGCTTTGTTTCCACTCTGACGGTAAATGCTAATGATTACATCACATTTTCTGGCTTTTTAAATCGTAGACTGACACCAAATGCCTCTGGCTATTAACTTCTTGCTCCCATTTAAAATCCCAGCAGGGCACCAACAATAAAGCAAACAAAGAGAGATGGATTCTGTAACATCTCAAACTAAACCTGCAGACAAAGAGCTTTGTATGAACCTGACCTGCCCAAATTATTTTTTACATATATGAACTAACATATATGTGCTCTGAGCACCAATACTATGAATTTCCGATTGGCCACTCGCGATATTGCATTGAAAATTCCACTGCGGCCTAAAAAACATTATCCACAGACCACCATTAGAAAAGAGAGCTCTGTAAACAAGGTCAATTTTTGTAACACTTCCATCAAGCTGGGAAAAGTGATATAAAAATGTGACCTTATCATAATGTAAAGTTTATGGGACAGGCGGGAACGCACAGGCAGGCCCAGCAGGAGAAATCTATTCAGCGAGCTGCACGAAGTAAACCTGGAAGCTAAAAAACTCTTGGTGAGTGCACTAAATGAGCATTTCTCTCTGGATTGAACAGGTAAATGGAGTGCACTCACTTACACAGATGAGTGGATGAACAACTCTACCTCCAGTGCCACAGCCACCGTCTTGAAACCTGGTATCAAGTTAATAATAATACATCTCTGCAGTGTACACACTGACTACCTTGTTCAAATTTAACTTACTGTGCCTGTCCTAATGGCGTGCACATACAACTTTTCTGTGCAATGAGAAAGTGCTGTTACAGGTGGAGTGCACCACTTTCAGTCTTAAATGTGTGTTGGAAAGGAATTATGAGGAGGCAATTAGCCTCCACCGAAAGAAGAGAAATGTGCTTCCAGATAACTCTTATTATCGTGTTTCCTCTTAGAAGGTTTGGTAATGTCATCTGCTGGACAGCTTCCTTTAGAAATCAGCTGTTCATGATCAGAGTTGAAGGGCGTGTGAACCCCATAACTTCACTATGAGTTCAGGACTTAAAGAGGAGAGCTGCATGACATCACCCAGGCTTAGCTAGTAAAAAGGAGTAAAACTCTCCAAACTGTAGGCTGGCTGCTCGTTAAACTGTAATGCCTCATTTTATGTGTTGCATTATAATTCAAAATCAGATCATAAAACAAGGAGGAAAGAGCATAGATCAAAGTGATGAGGTTCCATTGCAGTTAAAGAGGATCAGTAAGACTGTCGGACATCAGCTACTTTGCTCTGTATCTCCACCACAAATAATGGCTGTGTTAGTGTTTGGTGATTAGCCGCAATAGAGATCCACTCAGTGGTCTTCATTCCGAACAGGTACATATGTATTAAAATATTGTCAAAATTCAAAGAGGTTGTCCAAAAACAGCTGGTGTGTGCCAAAAACAGCGTTGATATTGACTTCCTTATTTCAGCCTTTTTGCGACATGGACTTACTTCCATCAGAGGCTCACTCTGTCGTCGTGTGTGTTTTGAAGCACATGCTTTTAGAAGCAAGTTCAAGACTGAAGATTTAATATTGCCACTTTAACATGATTGGTAGCCTTTTGTTCTGATGAGCTTACATAAAACACAAAATAAATCTCAGGACATAGCACCACCACACTGAAGACATAAAACAACCATTTTAAAAACCGTGTCCATAAAAACATATAAAACCTGCTTTCCTCAGGGAATGCTAGGAGCGAAGCAGCTCTGATGCATACCTTTTACTACTGCTTGTGGGCGAGAATAACGATGCTGCTTGTGTTTAGAATTAAGCAGGCAAATAGCCTCTGGACAAATGCTGTTACACAACCTGACTGGCCTAGTTTTTTTTTTTATATTTTTGTATATATATAAAAAAGAAAAATATGTTTTGCAAGGTGAGGTTTGTCTCTCTGTCTAGTGGTATATCTTTCTGCAATGGAGGATAGCTCAGGGCTTTGTGTCACAGTTCACACCACTTTGTCCAGGTGGTTCATGTTTCGATCCGAGGTGTCGCCCTGACGCGGTTATTGCAAAGGTGAGGATGCTCTCAATACCAGCCCGATGATATTGCACAATTACCCGCTGAGATGTGGAAAACTTTTTCAGTGCACTTCAAAAAGAAAAGTCTTGTTCAAAAGAAATACTGTTATTTTTTTGACTTGACACTTGATAGAAGAGGAGATTCAAGTTACACACCAGTCCATCAAACGGAGGAAAAGGACCACTTTAACATTGTCCAAAATCAAACTACCAATTTGGCATTGTGCAAAACTTAAACATTATTGGTGTCAAGTAAGAACAGGAGTTCACAACACCTGTATGGCCAGAGGTGGGGAGAAAATCCTGACGCCCTGCTTTGTTTTCTGACGAGAGATGTTTAAACTCTGCATTGGAGAAACATTTTATGTAGTCCGGACAGCTGGATGCTAGCTCCATTTAGGAATACATCCACAAACCTACAGTACACCTTTGGATATAAAAGTGCATAATGACAGAAGAGTTATTCCAAGTCACAGACTTCAAAATCCAACCCCATGAAGACACAGCAGCAGGACTGTGGCATAAATTGTTTTTATGACAGAATTTCAATACAAAGTACTGTTTTGACACATTTCATGAATTTCACCTCAAGCGGTAGGTGAACGTTTAAAACATTGTGCTTTTCTGTTTTTCTCTAATTTACCACTTTTATAATCTAATAATAAAGTAATAATGTGTACTGAAACCGTAGATCACATAAAGTTGCATGACAATATTCTGCTCATATTTTCAAATGTTTAATTTCAAAGAGAACTTATTAGAATTAGAATTAGAACTGTTGTACTCCCCATGCTCTTTCATTCGTTTCCAGCTGGGACGTGATTGTTTTTTTGTTTTGTTTTTTTTCGGCTGTGTGCTCTCTCTCATACTTCCACAAGTGAAAGCCTTAGAGGATAAGTAGAATGTAAGTGACCGTACCTCTAGATTCTATAGTATAGGTGCAGCTCTCCATCTGAGCTGTGAGTCCTACGGCTTCCTTTAACTAGCTGAAGAAAAAGACAGCTTATAAGTGAGACAAAAGTGGGGCCTATATAGTACTGTAGTACTTCAGTCCTGTGAGAGTGAGAGAAGAACTTCAACGTAGTGATAGCCTTAGAAGACAGTGGGCGTGTTAATAAAATCTGGCTGGGACTGTGAAGTTTGTTGGAGGAAGCCGGAACCCATGCAGACACAGGGGAAACATATTCCAACAGACATGATTGATTGGTGACCCCTAATTGCCCAAATATAGCCTTGTGATGGCCATAGCTGGATAGGCTCTAGTCACCTGTGACCCTGATAAGAAATAGTGACTTTGAATAAATGAATGACACACAACAAACGCAATATCAACTTAATACAAAATAATGTTCTATCATGAGGTATTTCTTTAGTTTCTGCCTCTGGAAAAGTCCCCAAGATGTTCACGTGATCTCATTTTGATAACTCATATCAGATTTTTACTTTATTTACTGAGCCTCTGTTGGAACTGTTGGAGGTGCTCCTGAGGAGGCCCTCTTCCCACTGTAAAAAAGCTGTGGTGTAACTCTTAATAACCCACCCTGTCACTAAGTCACAGAATTCAGTCAAACTTAACATTAATGTAATAGAATAATTAAAGAAGTAAGTTTGTGATATATTACTGAATCAGCCAGCTTTGCCTCCGTTGTTGAGCTGCTGTAAGTCAAGCATCTGGCTGTTACTAAAAATAAAAGCTCTGAAATCAGTGCAGCTCCTGACTGTCATCCTCTACATGTTCATTAGTATTTAATTACAAATTGTGGCCTCAAGGGAATGAAGAAAGTGCTATATACTGTAGCACTGCTAAATTAATTACATTTTAGACAGCTATTACATTAATGTCATGTGAAAACTTTTCCCTTGGAAAAATGTGGTAAAAGATACTAAAGAACCTACTGTACTTCTAATTTGAATAATCCAGGTGAGTCTGCTGACACTATGGCAGAAACTGCTTTTTTCAGTGCACAGGAGCAGATGTGTACTCCTATAAAAGCCATCAGCCGTTTGATTTAAACGTTTTAAATTCATTCTGATGATTCATTTTGTCATTTTATTTTTTTTCCCTCACCACCGGGTGGCACTATGAGTTTGAGAAATGAGAGGCCAAGCAGGAGGAGAACGAGGGCAGCAGAAATTGATGCAACACGGCGTGCGCCATCACTGCAACAATGCAGAAAGCTGAAAGTAAAAGAATGAAAAGAAGAAACAACACAAGAAGAAAGTGATGGCACAAAAGCAAAGGAAACAAGGAAACAAGATGCTTTGTCAGGAGCTACACGTGCGCTGCTGCAAATCTGAGGAGACAGAGGTGTGAGGGTGAAGGAGGAAGTGGGGAGGGGTGGGGGTTGGACAAAAAGAAAGAACCCACAGTTCAGTGCTTCTTTTTTTTCAATTTAAAGTGCTCGGAGTTGAGAGGCCGCCAAACACACACAGAGGATTCTGCGCTGGCAGACTGATTGTTGACATTGAGAACACACTCATCTACAGGACACCCCTGATTCCACTTGAAGTACTGCCTTCTTCTTCTACTGTCGCCGCCTAATCCCAGCAGTCTATTCAAAGCCCCGTCAACTGAAGCCTAAAGGGAGAAATGAAGCCACTCCTGCTCTCCATCTCTCACTCCACTCAGTGCTCCTCTGGGACAGGATGGAAGGAAAAGCTTTGGCTTCATGAAATGTACATGAACTCTGTCACCTCTTCTCATTATTTTCAATGCACCCTTTATTCCACGCGACAAGTCATATTTGGGGTTCACATGTCATGTAGCCTGCGTCACATGTCATCGCCTGTGGATCTTCACCTGCAGACATAAAAGTAATGTAATTCAATAATTAACAGCATTTCTAGGAAAATTAAACATACTTTCGCAGCTAGTAAGGTCTTTCCTGGAAAAACGATTGATTTTCAGGTATGTGACTCAAAATCTAGAACATATGGTTTGATAAAACCTCCAGGACCATGAAGTAATAAGACAGAACAAAGAAAGGTGTTCACACAAGAGGTAAATTATTATTTCACAACAGGCAAAAGCTATTGTAATGAAGCACACTGCATAGTAATGGCATTCTGAGTAACGTTAGTCTCACAGTACCAGATGATCAGTCTCAGTGTGAAGTAGATGCTTGAATAGTGGCAAATAAATGTTTAATTCAGGGAACAGAAACAGGTGATAGTTTAGTTACTGTAGAAAAAAAGTGAACCTGAATGCAAAGCGATAGATGGAGTGAATAATAGGTAAGTTTAATGACTTACTATACAGGCAAGTTAACACAAAATAACAAAACAAGACTGCAAAGGAGAAGGAGTCATATAAAAACAATCCAATAAACAGCAGTCCAACAACAAAAAACACAGAGCTGAGATACACAAGACGTTGGAGCAGGACTAGAGTCCAAACACAGATGACCTGACAAGTCAGGTCAACGTGGACTAACTAATAATAAATAACTAATTCATTAATTAAACACAGGTGACAGAGCAGGTGGAAACAAGACGAAGACAGGAAAGTAACACAGTAACAGTAAAGAAAGCCTCTTCAACATAAAACAGGAAATGCCAAACCAGAAACCATGACTCCTCCTGTTCTCCATCCATTCCATTCAGAGACAAACAACCAACATTACATTTACATTCACACCTACGGCCAAATTAGAGTCACCAAGCTGCCTATGGTAGGAAGCCCAGAGACGCTGCGCAGAAAGGCCCTGAACAAGGTTCAAGCATCTTCTTGCTGGGAGGCGACAGTGTTAACTACTCCACCACTTTGACACCCTCTGGTCTCCTCCACAGTGAAATAAACTGGAGATATAGTCTATCACTTTGAAGCACAGAGACAGCTTTTTAAAACATTGAAAGCGGATGTCCTGAGCAACAGTATATGATACAACATGGTTTACATGTGAAAACTTTGGATCTGAAATGCCAATAACTTTCTCTTTCCATCTAGTTTAGCAATGAAAGCAAGATCCCCAAGGTCCTCTGCTGAACTAAGCATTTAGAGACTTGTGAGCATAGAATAACATCAGTGAAGATTCTCAGTCATCCAAGTCAGCTTTCTTGAGAAGGGCTGAATCTGGGGCAACTGGACTTCGTCGTAGATCTGTGAAGACGTTTCACCTCTCATCCGAGAGGGTTCTGTCCAGATTCAATCTTTCTCAAACAGTCCAGATCCATGCTACTCCTTCACTCAAACAAGTAACTACAGCATCCATGCTAGCTGGCACGCATAATGATCTATTTCCACTTCAAGTTATTTATGAACGGGACAGACTTTGTCAGTTACCTGATAACTTTTGGTAAACACTGAAATAATGAATTGTCAGAATTGACAAAAAAGTTCCATAGGCAGCTTTTAAATATTTTTCTTCATAATAGAAACCAGGTAAAATATTTTATCAATATTAAAAACTGAAACCTCTAAATAGAATGCAACCATTTTCTGACACTGAATGATTATTCACACCTGTGCTTTTCTTATTATGTCATACCAAAATGTCAAATGGTGTGAAAAAGGTCTTTCCTCAGGGTTAAATGTTAATAAATGTCATGGGTTAAAACTAGGTCAAAACTCTGCAGGTTGCCTCTAATTGCTGAAAATATTTGGAGTTAATGTTACAGAACTTCCTCTTCTGAATTCCTGAGCAGCCCTTGCAGAAACTTGAGCACACCCCCTGCTAAGATTTAGTTCAGAGCTTTGCATGCTAAGATGTCTGGCAGTGTTCTAATGGAGGCAAAATATTAAACTCTGAGAGGAGCGGCTCAAGGCGACCCAAAGCAGCTGCGTTCAAAACACTAAAGGGGTTAAACAAAGTTGCATATGCTGAGATGAGATGCAACAAGTCAGACACTTAGCATAAAAATATCAAGTTTAACTTTCCCATTGGATATTGCAGTGAGCAAGTTAAATAAGTACTCAGTGAGCAGCATTACTATCCTTTGATTTCTCAGGGTTAGCAAGTGCAAAACACATCACACAATGAATGTTAAACACAAGTTCACACATTTATTCAGCAAATACATGGCAGAGCTATATCTATATATCTTAGTGGGTTTTTTGTGTTGGTAATTATCAATTGAACCTTACATTTTACCTCGACTTCTTTCACCTTGCACAAAATCACTCCACAAAACATTTGCTGTCAGTTGTTGCACATCAAAAAAAAAAAAAAAACTTTTATTTATGCAACAACATTCTGAGGTTTGGAAAAAAATATGGATGGATGGATGGATGGATGGATGGATGGATGGATGGATGGATAGATAGATAGATAGATAGATAGATAGATAGATAGATAGATAGATAGATAGATAGATAGATAGAGGTAAACATGGTGACACTATGAATAGAATTGAATAAAACTCTGAGGAGGAAGAACATATGGTTCTGCCTCTAAAACATCTACATAAGAAAAATATACCTATGGACTCATGTACAATAACTTGTGCAAATGTGCATCCCTTATTATGTCCATCAGCTCAGCTGCTCAACTCTCTCTGCACAGGGGGAGTCATTGTACAAAGATATAACAGTTGGTAGGCATGACCTCCTGTAGCGTTTTTTTTTTTTTTTTCACAGTGGAGCTGCAGGAGTCTCTGACTGAAACTGCTCTGTTGTTTGAGCAGGAGGTCATGTAGTGGATGGAAGTCATTGTCCATAATACTGAGCAGTTTGTGGAGCATCCTTTTTTCCACAACCAACTACAGAGACTCCAGAGCAGGTCCCAGCACAGAGCCAGCCTTCTTGATCAGATTGTTCAGTTTTTTGTGTCACTGGCTCTGATGCTGCTGCCCCAGCAGATGGTTACAAAACTACAAAAATGGAATACCATCTAGTTGCACACCTTACCTTTGTGCAGTTACCTGACTACCTGAAATAAAAGAGACTGTGACACGGATGCTTTAAAGGGGTAGTAGTGCAGTGTGTACTTTAAAGCAATTTTAATTTTTGACTTGGAACAGGAGTACAATAATAATCCCCATTTAACACCAAGAATGATAACCAACACAGCTCTGTCTCGTAGAGGTAAAAATGACTTGCAGCAACGTTTTAAGGTGATGTTTAGGCACCCACAGTGCTACATATTTCTTACTGGTCCAACAGTAAGAAGTCCAAACTTTTACTTCACAAAGTTCTTGCCAATGCCTAAAAGTCAGACCCAGATTTACTCCTGTCCTGCAGCCTCTTGGTCGTCACTTTCTTTTTCTTTTTCCTCTGCCATCCTCTTCGGTCTCTTGGCCTCTGCAGTGCTCTTTCGGTGCAGGGCCTTGTTACATCACCCACTCAGACAGTTCTAGTTCTGGTTCCCTTTCCTGGCATTGTCCCCATCTGCATGGCACTCCCTGGGCACCCCGGCTAAGTAACTGAGCTAACATTAGCTAACAGCATTTACAGTTCACAGCAGCAGTTCCATCAGGAAAATGTAGAGAAGTAGGAGAGTTGAGGCAGAGCACAAAACCAGATGATTGGTTTAACCAAAATCAGTTGGTTTTACGTATGTGGCAGCATTCACCTGATCACAAGTCAGTGTATCTGTTATTGTTAGAATACTTTTCTGTCTTAATATAGAATGCAGCCTTTAGGTGAACCATGTAACCTGTGAACCTTAGAACACGTTAACGGTCAAGCCACCCCATGTCTGGACAGGTGAATCTGATCGAACCGTCTAACTGGAACTGCCTTAAGTTCCAAGGAGAGAGGTAACCCAGTATAGTGTCCAGATGACATGGTATAAGCTCATGATATAAGGTAGTCAGGAACATAAGCTCATATTAAAGTGCTTTGAACTTCAGATCTTAGACTCCTCTTCCTAAACCATTAATACAGTTCCATAAAAGTGTGTATAAGTATAATGTTGGTTATAATAAGTTACCAAAGAAACTGTAGATTAAGGGAGCATGGAAACATCTGTCAAACAATGACTGGACCAAAAGGTAGATGACAACAGATGCATTTTCTTGTTAGTCATTCTATATTTGATTCTAGCCCTGCTCTGTGAGCATGTGGTATAATTGTGTGGAAGGTCTTTACCCACATTAGTCAGCAACATCATCATAGGGTACAGGATGGTTGAATGTGGCCTTACTTAGTTATGACACAAAATAACATTTACATTATTGATTCATATTTCTGTTCAATCAGTGTAGTGATGTCACAGAAGTCACGATTAGACCCAATCCATAATTATTTGCAATTACTATCTCATCCTCTCATTAAATTAAAGTGAACCTCTGTTCTTGCTTTTCAGCGACAACAAATCATAATTACTGCATGTAATCCAATAATAACTCTGCTTTAAACCAGCTACATTGTTCTTTATTTTCCGGCATTACATCTTTTATGATTTTGAAAGCTCATATACCACACAATCACAGCAAGCCTCACAGTCCCACTCAAATTAACAAAGTAGAAAATCGTGTAAAAAATAATTATGACTTAGTACATTTAAAGTTTATCTGTTTTATCCTGGAGCGGTGTGTCCCGAAACAACTTAAGTGCAGACATATATTTAGAAATGCATCTGTGGATAGGAGGTGAGACTCTTTTAGTGCTAAAATATAAAATACATTTTATAAATATGCGACAGGCAAGTGCTGTCCACACATTAACACATTTAGAGTGCCAAATGAGGCCCTTTTAAGAAATGTTAAGGCTATATGAAGGACAAGCCGACTGGATGGACAATGGTGGGTAATGGTTTAGATGAGGGCTCAGACTGGCTGATTTCCGGCCTGACAGATGGCTGTGTATAAGAAATCAGCATGAGGTATTTGGCAAGTTGTGAGCAAGTTGCAATAAAGTAAGTTGTGGGTGAATATGTTTTTAGACCTGCCACATGACCATCCCTCCAGCTTTGGGTGTTGATAGATGCATGAATGCCAGCACCATTTGTGATTATTGGCAAGAAGGACTCAAAATGTAGAAAATTTTGCTACTCAGCCATAATCGTCTGAGGTCCACTTCTTCCATGACAGGTTCCAGATGGTTCACACATGTCAGTCGATTGGAGGCAATTGGCAAAACTGGGGTAGAAAATGACCTAAAGGCTGAAGGCGAGAGTGTCTAGCCATGAAGGAACTATGTGGAACGCAGAAAGGGAAACATTCCCAGATGGTTGCATAGAAAAGCTCAGCCTGTGCTCCACTCTTTAGTGGCGTCTAGCGGTGTGGTTGATAATCATAATCCACTTGTTTCACCGTCTCCTTCTTAGCGTGAAGGAGAAACTATGCTGGCTGTGAAAAGCACAAAGAAATTCTCTTTTCCAAGGTTCTATGAAGAGTGTTTAGTTTATTGCTTTCATAGTGGCTTCACATAGAGGAATTTAGGTATAAAAGCCTCAGTCTAAGAAAAACTGATAACTCGCTCTCTTTTTACAAGAGAAAATACTTCAAGGACAAAGACTAACTGGTTGGCTTAGCAAATGTAAGCCTAGCTAACTTCCCTACCTCAGCAGCAGACACTTCTTTCTGTCCATGTGGTTTCCATTGGAAACATCAGTCTGCCAATGCATGGCAACATGTGTCAAGATAACTGTGCACAGGCTCTGATATAAAGTGCACAGTAAGACTGATTGTCAACAGATTGTTAGGTTGGCTAGTTAATCTTTGGTTTCTTGCTTTTTATGTTATCACTAGCAGGATAGTATCTGAGTGGATGTGTATTAAGACAAACTGTTGATTTCAGCCAGGTAATAAACAATTACTAACTAACCAAGAGTCATGGAAACCAGGGTCCAACTAGCTACCTGTAATCAAAGCTTAGCCACAGTTAGCCAGCTGGCTTTGGCCGGCAGTGTGGTGTGGGTCTGGCATTGGTTGCCTCATGATGTTGACTGAAGGTGGTTTGCAAACAGGAAGTGTCATGAAACCAATGGTCCAAGAAAAAAACTGGAATGTTGAAAATATTAATGTCATTCTCGATGATCTGAATTCAGCTTTCTTGCTCCTACGAAGTGCAAGTGCGAGCAACAGGAAGCTGACTGCTGTTCACTTAACTACGCAATGTGTCCTGATTAAAAAGGTTTTTATCTGAAGGTTAGGACTTTCTGTTTACACACTTTTACATGCATTGATTGAATCCACAAATATGTAAAACTGACTGCTATTAAAACAGTTACTCATGGTGCAACTTAACATGTTATGATGGACAAGGACATCATTTGCTTTGCTTTCATTTGCTTCCCTTGTTTTTAACAATCCTGTTTGTGTTTTGTCATTTAAACAGGTTCATTCAGTTTACACAATAAATCACTTTGAAGTCTTTTCTCTTTTTTTACTGCCTAGATGTCATAATCCAGATAACTCATCACATGACTCTGAAAATGATGATTTGATCTAGGCTCATAAATCATCATTCAGGGCACGGAAACAATTGTAGTCTCATAACCTTTACGAGCAGCAAATGATTCATTTATTTATTTTTCGTTTTGCCCTGGGTTTCACCTCTCTGGCTTCACACAGGCTGTTCTGGTATCTGATTGTTGAATCTTATTTGCACTTTATGCAGTCTGATTGCCTCTTCCTTTTCCACTGGGGGGAAAAAAAGATTGTGATTTACAGGTGACAATGTGTAGTGGATAGTATTCTCATAAAAAGACCTTAGAATTGAACATCAATCAGTGATTAGGCAATAAAGCACAGTGTTTATTTCAAACAAAGAGACATATTTTCTGTTATTATCAGGTCTGATATAGCTTACACGCCAGGTCTTATTGTGCTTTACTTTATTATGGATAGCTAGGAAGTAAACTAACAATATAAAAAAAATACATTTCATAGCATTCAATTTCACTTATAAATCAAGGCTCTTTTGCTGTAATTTTTCAAACTGACAGTTCCTCAAACCACTGAACAACAGTGAAACAGTTGCCAGTGGTAGGTACCAGTTCTAAACTGGGAGCATCTGTGTTACGAACTGAAGGAGGGTTATGAGGAAGTAACATAAGACCATGTGTAATGGTAGTGAACAAAGGTGTTTTATTAAATGAAAATTGTTTTAACAGAAGGAGGTGAGGAGCTAAGGGAACAAAGGGCGAGCGAGTGCTGCTTAAAAGAACAAGCAAATATAGCAAAAAGAGAACTCTAACAGAGCCTATGCTATTCTTGAGTTAAACTAAATGAGAAAGAAAAACCTCACTATCTAAGCTAATTCGACAAATAACAAAACACTTCAAAAACAGCACCCCTAAACTAGTGAATCTAACACAAATACAAATACATTTAAATAGTCGTGACATACGCAATTGGGCCCCTTTGATTGGCGGTGCGTCGAGGATGTCGCACCAGTCCTGGTCCTCTCGGCTGCCCGTATCCAGCATTATCAGGGCCACACCTCCCCAGCAGATAGCCCAGTCACTGGACGGCAACTGCACACCTGTATTTGCATACAAAATAGTTAACACACACACACAAGATGCTGGGGCGAAACAGCGGCGGCCATAACAATCGTTATAGAAGTTATAGAAGGTTATGTGTGATTTTATACTGAATCCCATCTTTTGTTCCTCGTGGATCTCTGGTAGACTTTGTTTGACTATTATTCTACAAATTGTTCCTGAAAAGAAATGTAAATCCATCTGTCCATTCTTATCCGGGGTCAAGTCAAGGTGGTAGCAGGTTTAGTAGGGCTTTCCAAATGTCCGTCTCCCAGCATCACATTCCAGCTCCTCCTGGGGGACCCTGAGGCCTTCCTAAGCCAGATGGGCTATATATTCCCTCCAGAGAGTTCTGGGTCTGCCCTGGGGTCTCCTTGCCTGTTGGACGTGCTTGGAACACTCAAAGAACACTCTAATCAGATGCTGGAACCACCTCAGGTGGCTACTTTCAATGCGAAGGAGCAGCGGCTCTACTCTAGGCTCTCACCGGATGTTCAAGCTCCTCTGCCTCTCTCTAAGGCTGAGCCCAAGCACTCTATGGCGGAAATTCATTTCGGCCGCCGATATCTGTGATCTCATTCACATAGGGAAAATGTTGCAGGTATCTCTTGCACAAGTACTTTGAAATTGTACTTAAGTACAGCCCTTGAGTAAACAGACTTGGTTGCTTTCCACTACTGGGGACAAACTGGATTGTTTTATATTGTTTCTGTGCACCATGGACAGCATAACAATACAAATACAGTTCTTTTCTGTATGTATGCTTCTCACTCTTTTGATTTGAATTCTACTGTGCACATTTTCACTCGTGTCCTTCTGCAGATAAATGCCTGCTGATATTTAATAACGGCTGCATGATTAAAACCCATCCAAATCATATTTCATGACATTCTCCATTGGAAGCAATATATCAGGATTGCCATTTCAAAAATCATATCCTGGTGGGTAATGGACAAATCATAAACCTCTAATGTTATAGGTTCAGTTCCAGCTCATCCATCTTTCCTGTCACACTTTTTTGTATACTTATTTAGCCTGAAATATTCAAAGGATAGATCAAGTGGGAATGAGAATATACAGATGTGGTGAGTTCTTTCTTTGAGGGTGATTAAAATGAATGCTGACTTTTTAAAAACTTTTCTTTACATGTTTTCATTGTTGTTGTCATAGAAGCCGGTGGCGAAACTCGTGCATGAGTCAATTCTCTCTCTGTGTATTTCTTCATGCTGTCAAGATCTGGACTCTACTTTGCCACGGCTGCACTCTAATTGGAATGAAGGCTGTCCCTGCAGTAATTTTAGAAGCTTGCTGCTGGGAAAGAGTCAATATTTGGATTGAACATCATCCCTGTAATAAATTTTATATTACATGGAAGGGATCAATATTTAGAAATGATTCCCTGCACGTATTCTTAGAACCACTTGACTGAGTGTGTTCCTGGTAAATCCAACATGACAGCATGACAACAACCATAGAAACAAGTAGTGTGTGCGTGTGTGTGTGTAAGGAAGGCAATATATTACCTGCACATAGTTTGTGTGCACGCAGGTGTTTGTGTTAGTTTGTGTGTGTGTGTGTCACTGTAGGTACAGTACATCTCAGTGTGTTTATTTGTGATGAAATATTACTTCACACATATACTGTAATTCCATGTGGTACCAATCAAGCCACCATGTGACACCTGCTAAAGGGCGTTAAAAGCATATTGTTGTCTTTAATAACACGTCGGTTATGGTTCATTGTTCAGTGTTAAAATGGTGAAATGCACAGGTAGTTTTCTTTGAGCTCTAACCACAGCATTGCATGATTAACAAACGTGGTGACGTCTCCACATCAAGGTTAGACCACTTTAACAACACAGGTTTATGAAGAGCCACTGTGCAGGACTGAGTGACTGAAGCCTAGTTGATCAACTAAGCCGTGTGTGATGGCAGCCAAAGTCAACCAAAGTGGCCACTGTGCATAATTTTAAGCATTGACAGAATTTGAACAGGTGAGTTCTATAAAAATTCACCCTCAGTACAGTTGTCATGAACGGGGAAATTAGCTATAGAGACCAAAGCATTAACAGATGCAGCCAATAAAATGGCCTCATGGAGGCTATTCCAGAGCTTCAAACAAAGCACAACCAACATACTGCAATGGGAGGGATGTGAGGCATCTGGTGGTGCTGTAAAGAGCGAGAAGTTCTGAGACATATACGGATGCAAGGCAGCGGGGTGATTTATAGACAGTTGAAAGGACTTTGAACGTGATCCTGAAGTGAGCTGGGTGCCAGTGTAAGGATGAAGGGCTCATGTGTTCTCATTTCTTAGATCTTGTTAGTACCTGAGCTGCAACAATTTGAACTAGTTGCAAACAGCTGCTGCTGCTGATATGAGGTGCCTAATTTTGGAGATGGTTCAGATTTGGTTGAATTTACCTATATTGCTTTGATCTGTGTTAAATGTAACATCTAATGAGATCGATGAGGATCGATGTTCGGACAATGGTAAATACAGAAACAGAAAGTGTTAGCTGATAACCTGAAGCCTAAAGCTAATGCTGTTTTGGATTTGAAATTTAATATTATCTTTTCCTGACAATATTCTATGAGTGATTAATAACAGTTTTGCAAACTCCTGATTTGAAGCTTGACTAACATAATGTCAGGGCTTTGGCAAATACCAAATCTCCTTTCCATTGTTCCTTATGGATCAGTTTTATGCTGCTGGTACTGTAATGCGTCATTCACTCAGCTTGATGACCTGTAGGGGGCCCTTTTCACGGGAGCACGCACAGAACCTGATCAAGAGAACCCGAGTTGATAATCATGGTATCTATTCTTGTTGAATTTATTTTAAAACTAATGACGGCAAAAAAAAATCTGTCATTATCTACACAGATTTGATTTTGATCCTCAGTGAATTAAATAAATATATATAACACATCTACAAATGAAGCCATTTTAGTCATGTTAGACAGCCATTTAAAGCTACACTTAAGGATATTTTAGTAAGCAGTCAGCTGTATAATAAACAATATAAACGTTACATATATATGACATATAACACTGACATATTATACCATGGTGAACTAACACAAACAGCTGACCTACTGCTGAGACATTATGAGCAACCTCTTTCACAACCACACTAATCGGTTGATCAATTTTTGGTAATGCAAGTATTGATTTCTGCAGATTTAAAAGGTTGCATGTTTCAGTGTGTAAATATTTATTCCACCTGAGCTCATAAAATAGCATCCAATTCTACATCATTCTCGCACTTGTTAGCACATTCCAACATAATTAGTGGGATAAATGGCAGTGTTGTACATGCATCTCGTGTGAGGAAATGTTACCATATGTGAAAGTATATGTTTTTTCTCATAAGGTCAGTGTGTGAAACCAAGCTGATGAGTAACTGAGTAAGCGATTAGTGATGGCCGTCGGAAAAAAAGACAAAATAAAAGACAAAAAAAAGACAAAATAAAAACTGAAAGAGAGAAGAAGTGAAACTGTGGATTGAGAGGTTGATGGTGAAGCAGAGAGGGAGATCAGAAAGTGAGAGCAGTTCACGAGATGCCATCACATTCAGCAATTAAGACAAACAATGGCAACCAGTCTTGATGAGGCTGACCCTGACACCACTTACAGCACTGATCAAAACTAATTTGTCTCACATTCTGAAAACCACATTATATTAATGACGCGTCCAGCCAATCAAGGCAGGTAACGCAAATCCTCGATCAGCGTAATTACTGTTTTGAAATGAAAAAGATTGATTATGGAATTGATTCAGATTAAATTGCTATTTGAAACGACAGCATCTGTCATGGAGAGACACATTAGGTCATCACGCCAAAGTGTGATTGATAGTTTTAAGTAACACTGCCATTACTTTTGCTCATGGATGAACATCTTACATAATCATGCCATTTACTATATAAAAAAAACCTTTTGGTAAATTACTATACTCATACGAAATTACTGTATATGCAGTATGTCACCACTACAGTAAACACTTTTTTATTGGCATGCTTAAAAAAATGATAATGTATTGTCGAGTTTCAGTTTAGACTAATCATGACTGTAGTGGGAAATCACAGCAATAACTGAGTGCAAGTTCTCTGTGAGGCTGGAAACTAACTAGCATGCTAACCACATCCATAATACTATTTAAATTCACAATACCAACACTTTTATATCATTAACTATAAATCATACATCGCAACCATACATAAACAGATTACTAATCAACATAAATCCCTGCTAACTCATTTACCTCCCTCCACATACTTGGATATCACCTGGTGGTGCAGCAAATGATAGTGAGTAAGCAGCAAAAGAAAGGTTACCAACAAATCACTAAATTGAACAATTATACTTATTTAACAGTTATACATCAGCAATTCTGGTAAGTAAGTAAGTGAAATATAACCAGATATAATGCAAAAGAAACCCATAATTGTCTCTGCATGTTACTAAACAATAATGGAACTATTGCTAAAAACATATAGTGGTTAAATAGACACAATGTGGTCTTGATTGCAGAACTGGGGACAATAGCGTGTTGTCATCCAAAAAAAATCCATTTAGAAAATCTTCAGAAATGAACATGCCTGTCCCCTGAAGGCCTGACAAAATAAGGGTTAATACGAGTTGCAATTTCTACCCTGATACAGAACTATTAAAAGCAAACATACTGAAATCAAATGATTCAAATGTAATACATACATTTCATGTCATATTTGGGGTCCTCATTAGTCCACTGGTAGAATTTTGAGAACAATGCAATAGACAAATAAAGAACTTTAGCTAAATTACTTGTGCTTTTAGAAATTGTTTGCTTAATGAATTTATAATTACTGAAAGTCGAAGTATCAGAGAAAACCAAACCTCCATAGGAACTGGCCACTTTTGCTTTTCTTGTTGCAAGCTGGTCAGTGTCTCACCAGTGGCTTCTGCTGTCAAGGTTGTTTTCAGAAGTCTGTGGTTTCATTTCACTAATAGTTGGTGCAGCTACTTGTTTTTTACACTCTCATCATTAGGATGTTGGACTGATTGATTATTTATGAGGGGATTCCACAGGGTGGAACAGCTTTAGGTGGTCTGTGGTCTATTCAGACCAGTTTATTGATTGAAGGTATTTAGCATTTTTGTGTTTTTACAGTGTCTGCGTGGGTATATATATATATATATATATATATATATATATATATATATATATATATATATATATATATATATATATATATTGTTGTTGTTGTTTTTATTTTTTATTTATTTCTGTCATTCTTGTTATGGACCGGTGACCTGTGCACAGTGTACCAATGCATGCCGGGATCAGCCCTAGTGTGTTATGACCATTTAAAAAAGGTAAAGCAGAGTAAAGACATGGTTTGGAACTTTTATCTTTACCATGCGCGGTGTTGAGTAATAATCCAAAACTGTTGGAAATCAACATCATGGAATAAACATAAATTTACCACTCCACCTAACAGGAATATGAAGTGTTCTAAGGACATTCCAACATTTAGATTATTAAATAAAATATTGGATGAAATGTTCCTACATCACACTATCTAAATGAATTCTGACAAACCATCACTGTCTATCAGTTCTCTATCAGGCAAATTGAAGCCAATAACCTAACCTTTATTATTCACAGGAAAAGCTACACAAATTTTATCACACCAGTATATAACCGATGTAAATCCACAATAGGTACTCTACCACATTCTTTCTGGACATGTAGTAAACTTCATTCATATTAGAAGTGTATTTTTCTGTGTTTTTCTGAGGCTTTTGGTAAGAATCTGGTACCCAGCCCTCTGGTGGCGATCCTGGGGGCCACAAGTGTCCTTTCTTCCGTCAGTAAATCTGAAAGAACAGCTATTCAGTCAGGGATGATGCAAAAAAGCTGATTTCACATGTGTGGAAAATGGACTCTGTGCCTACCTGTAATTTGTGATTGGGAGAAACACTTTACATCTGGAGAGACTGAGATTCTCTAATGAAGATAGAGGAGATAAGTTTGATAAAATATGGGACCTGGTACAGAATCAAAAATGTGAGCTCATAGACACTGTCTATTGCATAGAACCTCACAGTGCAAACATGTATGTGATTTTGTCAAATTCATTTATTTTTTCTACTTCTAGATGTTTTTGTTTATAGTACCCATTTTAACTATGACCATGGAATGTTATTGTAATCCAAAATGTGCTGTGTTCTGTATGTTATGTAATCTTTGTTGGGTGTTCTTTCTCTTCTTCTCCTTCTCCTTTGTTATCTTTCTCTTAAAAATTGATACACATGTTTCTAAAAGGAAAAAAAAAGACCACTAAAGTCAAGGATGAACTTATTTGAAGCAATAGATAGACAGATAGGCAGATAACTTTATTCATCCCTGAAGGGAAATCATTATGATCTTTACCAAACCTAACTAACTGTGACCATTTCACAATGCACAGATGTGCCAAAGTCCTGTTTATTTGTCACCGGAAATCTGCACCAATCATATGTTTGGAATGGTCATGTTTTAGGAGTCATTGGCACAAGTCTTATTGTTTTGAAGATACTGTAGCAGATTGACGCTAAGCTCAAAAGTCCATGCAGAAATACACACACTCTGACTCACACATACACTACAGTTTCCTCCGGGAGATGGTTTGGGCTATTCTGTGGATGAGAGCCTGCTATCAACTCTTTGGCTCTGTCCTCTAGTTTATTCCCGCCATATTATCTATCCCTCTCTGCTTTTCCGACGTTCTATCTGTCATGGAAACTGATCCTATCACATTCTCTCATGCACCAGAGAAGGGCTCATGTCAGTGTTGATGTCTTTCTGAGTGAATAACAAAGAACAAAACATCAACCATCAATAGAGCCCTTTCTTCAGTGCAGATTAAATATCTGAGTTAACGCAGCAGAGCTCGGCTATTTTAACACCAAAGGCTGAAATGACTTGTCTACAAGAGGTGCCACTGCGTGTCAGGGAGAACTTTACAAGAGGTATTTTTGTAACCCTGGAATCAAAACATCCACTCCGCTTTATTCATATAATTCAGCAGACTCATTTTGATGTCTGAGACACGCTGAAGGAGGGGATCATCTCTGCCTTTTTACTCTGTTATAATATTGTGATACAGGTCACAGATTTGTCTCCACCCAGCTGACAAGAAAATATTAGATGATGTCACAAAAAAGAGAAATGTGAATAGATACATGTTCATTATCTGTGTTCAAATGAATACATCTTTTTTTTAGCATGACTACAGACCAGGAATATGCATGTAGCACAGTGTCAAGAATGTAACAACACCCTCTATGGGTGGGCTGTACAGTTCGGGGGGGGGGGGTTAATAAGACACAGCCTCATAGCTTTGAGCTAGCTCAAAGCTCACAGTCCATCCATCCATCCATCTTCTTCCGCTTATCCAAGGGCGGGTCGCAGGGGCAGCAACTTCAGCAGGGAGGCCCAGACTTCCCTCTCCCCGGCCACCACTTCATCCAGCTCTTCCAGGGGACCCCAAGGTGTTTCCAGGCCAGCCAAGAGACATAGTCCCTCCAGCGTGTCCTGGGTCTTCCCCAGGGCTGCCTACCAGAGGGACATGCCCGGAACACCTCACCAGGGAGGCATCCAGGAGAGCCCAGCCACTCTGCGAAGGAAGCTCATTTCGGCTGCTTGTATTTGCGATCTCATTCTTTCAGTCACTACCCAAAGCTTGTGACCGTAGGTGAGGGTAGGAACGTAGATTGACTGGTAAATTGAGAGTTTCGCCTTACGGCTCAGCCCCCTCTTCACCATGACGGACCGGTGCAGAGTCAATCTCTGCTCCAACCTTCCCCCACTCGTGAACAAGAGATACTTGAACTCCTGCACTTGAGACAGGATCTTGACCCGAACCTGGAGGCTGCACTCCACCCTTTTCTGGCTGAGAACCATGGCCTCAGATTTAGAGGTGCTGATTCTCATCCCAGCTGCTTCACACTCGGCTGCGAACCGCTCGAGAGAGAGCTGAAGGTCACGCTCCGATGAGGCCAACAAGACCAGGTCATCCGCAAAAAGCAGTGACCCAATCCTGAGGCCATCGAACCGTAGCCCCTCAACGCCCTGACTGCGCCTAGAAATTCTACCCATAAAGGTTATGAACATAATTGGTGACGAAGAGCAGCCCCAGCGGAGTCCAACTTACTGCCGGCAATATGGACCAAGCTCTGGCAACCTTCTTCAGCTTGACAGCATCCCTCACCGCTGGTGTCCACCAGCAGATTTGGGGGTTGCCGCCGCGACAGGCACCAACCACCTTGGGGCCACAGCTCCTGTCAGCTGCCTTGACAATGGAGGCATGGAACAAGGTCCACTCGGATTAAATGTCCGATGCCTCCCCCAGGATGTGACTGAAACTCTCCCGGAGGTGCGAGTTGAAGTTCTTTCTGACAGGAGATTCAGCCAGACATTCCCAGCAAACCTGCACAGAACGTTTGGGCCTGCCAGGTCTGACCGCCATCCTCCCCCACCATCGGAGCTAAGTCACCATCAGGTGGTGATGAGTTGACAGCTCCGCCCCTTTCTTCACCTGAGTGTCCAAAACACAAGTCCGACAACACAACCACAAAGTCGATCATCGAACTGCATCCGTGGGCGTCCTGGTGCCAGGGGCACATATGGACACCCTTATTGTGGTGTTCGTTATGGACAATCCATGGCGAGCACAGAAGTCCAATAACAGAACACCACTTGGGTTCAGTTCACGGGGTGTTTTCCTCCCAATCACACCGCTCCAGGTCTCACTGTCGCTGTTCATGTGAGCATTGAGGTCCCCCAGGAGGACGAGAGAGTCCCCAGAGGGAGCACCCTCCAGCACCCCCTCCAAGGACTCTAAAAAGGGTGGGTATTCTGCACTGCCGTTCGGTGCATAGACACAGACGACAGTCAGGACCCGTCCCTGTACCCGAAGGCGAAGGGAAGCTACCCTCTCGTCCACTGGGGTGAACCCCCATGTACAGGCGCCGAGCCGGGGGGAATCAAGCATTCCAGCACCCTCTCTGCGCCTCTCACAAAGGGGAACTCCAGAGTGGTAGAGCATCCAACCTCTCTCGAGGAAACTGGTTTCAGAGCCCAAGCTGTGTATCGAAGTGAGCCCGACTATATCTAGCCGGTACCGCTCAACCTCGCGCACCAGTTCAGGCTCCTTCCGCGACACAGAGGTGACGTTCCACAGTGACAATGTGAATATGCAGAACTTTCACAGGTAAATCTACCATTGACTCAGTCTTCCAATGGATGTGGCTGTTTTGTGTTCTGATGTGATGTTATGTGAAAATGTTGTGTAGATGTAGGCTGTTTGTGTTTCAGTCTTTTGCATCACAGTGTCTGTTTGTATGCGTGTGAAGTGAATGACATTGTGGGCAGTGTCCACAACACAATGTTGAGGTAGCAGAAGGATAAACAGATTAATATGGATAACATATGAATATGGGACAATATTTACCGTGTGCTGGAACATCTCAAACACTGTTCTGTTATTTGATATTTTGATATTTAGTCACTAAGCAGCTAAAGGATTATGACTCTTGCCTCAAACAAACAAACAAACATGTTGAAATAACAGTGTGCAATGTGTACAGTATTATTGGATAAATTGCCTTACATCTTCAAAGAAATGCTATATTTTGGTTTGGTTTTTAGATGCTCTTAGTTTTTAGTGTTTTAAGGTTTTGTTACATAACCAAATATAATGTTATAACAGCACTACTTAAACTTTAACTGCATGCCTCTCCCACTCTTCATCCCTTTCTCACACTGAGCCCATGTGATTCTGCATTACATCACCAAGTCATGACTGTGTTTCCTGGCAGCATGCTTCCAATTTAAATCATGGGGCTTGCGTCCTTGACCCAGTGTGAAGTGGCATGCTGCCCCACAACCGACTGTTCTCAAATGGCACAAAAGGCCATAAAACTTAATTATACAATTCATTAGAATGAACTTCTGGCTGGGGAGACGGGGGGGGCTTAAGAATGGGAACGCATGTACTGAGGGTTGAGCTAAGAAACCAGAGTGTTAACATTATTCGTTATATCATAACTCTGTCTTGAGGTATCTTGAGATGATATAATATATGTAGGAATTCTTTTTATTCTTCTTTATTTTCTTTTTTTGCTGTTGTTATTTTATGACTTCCATTGTATATTAAGACAGAAGACATCAAAACTATGAAACAACACATACGGAATTATGTGGAAAACTGTGTAAACATAGCAAAATGTTCTACATTTCAGATAGTACACACATTTTCTTTGATGACAGCTCGTACACTTCTGGCATCCTCTCCATCAGATTCATGAGTTTGTTTTAGTTCTTGAAACCAGGTCTGCCTTCTCGAAAGTTAATTAGTGGAATTTCTTGCCATCTGAACATGTTTGAGACCATCAGTTGTGTCATTCAAAGGTAGTGTTTGCATACAGTAAATAATCTATCTATCTAATCTGTCTTTAAGTGTCAGATGGCTTATGTGATTTCGACCACAAAGTGAAGTGAAAAAGTAGCCTGCGTGGCACGTCAGCATCCAAGTGTGTCTCATCCATTACATTTTAATCACGTGCAGTGTTTATCTGCCTTGAGTTGTGGCCAGTAAACCAAATAAGTTGCCTGTTGTCTTTAATCTATGCTTTTTAGATTCTTGGCTGACTTAGTGTGCAGCCAAAAGCAGCTGGTTAAAGATAAATAGAGGTTTTATTGTTTTTTTTAAAATTCAGTTCACATTGCTAGTTTTTCTTTTTTTTTTCAAAGATGAATTTTAACCAGGGACAGAATGGCTTATGGACACCTGAGTAGTGAGCAGAAAAAGCCTTCATTGGAGTAAAAGGGCAATAGTGTACGTGCAGTAAAAGTTTGGAATTGAACAGTGGCTTCATTAATATTTAACTCTATGCCTTGGAACATGAGCATTGTTAAGAATTTGTCATGAGCACCGGGAGCTGGTGAGAGGAGCACAGCCATGAGAGAAAAACTCACTATCACTCAAGTGCTTAATAGATGGAGGTGGAGAGAGGAGAGAGACGGTGAAAGAGTCGAACAATAGGGAGACAGAAGAGGGTAATGCTTTCCACAAACCTAATGAGAGCTGCAGTCGAGAGCCAGTAAAGATTGAGACTGTGTGCGTGTGCATGAATGTGTGTGTATTTCCATACTAGTTAGAATCAGTCGAGGTTACACCTTGAGAGTTTGCTCTTCACTTCTACATCAGGCTAATTCAGGATTAATACTTAGACAGAGGGAAAAAAATACAGTTATGTTCCTTGTGAAATATATTTTCCTCCAGCTTAGCTGCTGGTCCAGTGGTTGATGTATTGGCTTTTTTGGGTGTGTTTACCTCTCAACTGGTTGGTTTCTAAACCTTGCACACACTTGCACAACTGAAAAAGCTGATACATTTGACTACTACCTACTTACCACTGTTTTCCCAAATGATTCTGCCTTGCATGTTTACACCATGCTGTATGCCGTGGAATATTTGAACACTTCTTATTGTCTGCTTAGCTACAGCTTCTCCACCTCACCCTACTGCAAGCCCTTTGTAAAACCAAGAAATAGTGCTGCAGTAAGGATTCTCTATTATTAATTATTTTTGGACTTTAAGTAAATGTGAATGAAACTGTGATTATAATGTGCAAGGTAGAAAACTTCCAAGTAGAATGGAAAGGAACTTAGTTGAGACTGTGATGGATGAATGATAAATGATAACTCCTTGCCCTGAACTGGTAGTTAGTTCACTTCTATGTCTATTTGTTAATCTAAATGAACTCAAACCAACACAGAGCTCAGTGCACAGCTGGTAATGCAAGAGGATGCTGAACCCAGCACCTACCACCCTGGGTAGTACTGTTGCCTCACAACAAGAAGGTTTGAATCCCTACAAGGCCTTTCTGTGTGGAAGGTTGTTGTTTTTGTTTGCATGGGTTTCCTCCAGGTTCGGAACATACATGTTAGATTAATTCTCCTGTTATTGGCTTTGACCAAGACATAAATAAAACACAATAAAACTCCTTTAGAAATGGAGTTGGTCTCCAGACTCCACAGTCACTTCCCACTGCTCCAATTACTTAGGATAGGTCTTATGCCTGGATCCTTCCTGCGTGTAACACAGTAGCACTCAAGATCCCAGGACAGCAGGTTGGAGTAGGTTTAGCCAACAAGGATTTCACTAGCACGGACCACACCATCACCAAGATATGTTAAAACAAATCAAATTTTATTTGTATAGCCCGAAGTCACGAAACACATTTAGCCTCGGAGGGCTTTTGCCAGGGAGTGACACCCTCTGTCCTTAAACCCTCGATTCGAGTGAGGAAAAACTTGCCCACAAAACCCTTTAACAGGGAAAAAATGTGGAAGAAACCTCAGGAAGAACCACAGAGGAGGGATCCCTCTTCCAGGACGGACAGACGTGCAATGGATGTTATGTGTACAGAAGAATCAAAATGACAAATGAGTGATTGCAAATGAAGTATGATCTCATGAAGTTCTTGGATCTGATGCTGCGGTGTAGGAGAAGCGTCGGTAGGGAATCCACTGTAGCAACCGGGCATGACGGACCCCCAAAACCGCTTCCAGCTACTTGGAATGAGACAATATGGATCTGAACACTTGAGTACCGATCAAATTCAGTGATGATCAGGGATGGGTTGAGACAAGGACAGAATTCGAATGAGTTAAGAAACCAAATAATTCTGACCGTGTTGGAGCAACTTGGAGTGTGTAGAACAGGTGATATATAGTGGGTCTGTGGCAAGGATTTTGACTAGCTTTTGAATAAAACGCTCTCTAGGAAGTGAAGTTAACAGAGAGTGAAGAGAAGTTAATGCTGCTAAGTTAACTAAACTGTGTGCGAGATGGCCAGGGTTAGAGACCAAGTAATGGAAGGGTTATGTTGAACTGAAAATGGCAGGTGTTGATGATGACGAAGAGTATGGGTAAGGTTTTATGGTTTGGACCTGAGAAGAACAGTAAGAACTACAGTGATGGAATGATCGAGACATAATATGTGCTGATCAAATTGGTGTGTAACGTGCGTGATTGCGCGTGGACGTGTGCGAGGGGCTTGTAGCAAACCTCTTGGCAGAAAGTGATTTGAAACGATGGGAACGCCGAACAATGACAATTGTGTTACATTACTATGTAATGACATTACGCATGAGCGTGCGTTACTGCGTACGTGAGGGCTGAGAGGTGGTGACAGCAAATGTGAGGCGACGTCACCCGGAACATGAATTGTTCACGGAACTGAGACCATGGCACACTGAGCATTAAGTTTTAATTTGTCCCCTTGTAGTAAACAATATCTGCAGCGAATGATTTCTAAAAATACTTATCTCCTAGACATGGCGATGGGCCTGAGTTGTCTCCGGAGGCGGTGAGTTGGAGAACTGGAACGATGGACTGACGTCGGATGTCTCGTCTCTCGTTCTTAAGATGGAGGTGAACTGGGAGGCACAATGAATTCAACAGGTGGATTAAAGTTGTCTTGCATGTTGCCGAGAGATGAATCGGGCTGGATACGGCCCGTGAAACAGAATGAGTGGAGGCTCGCTGGACTGACTCGCTTCTTGATCGGCTTTTGGATTACGGGAAGAGGCGCCTTGTGGACAGAGGCCAAGGAGAAGTTTTCAGCTTCTGTTGCTGGATCTGCTGACGCGCGTTGATGGAAACTTTAGATGCGGTCATCCTGGTTTCGTCTGATTATTCTGCGATGGAAACTGAGGTGAAGTACATGTTCACAGTAAGGTGAGTGAACGAATGAAAGTTACTCATAGACGAGTGGTAGCGTGCGTTTCTGAGTGTGCTTGAGGTGGCGTGTTTCCGAGTCATGTGCGGAATACGAGCATGAAGAGAACCACGGGGTTAGGAGGGTAATTATAGGACTGGCGCTGTTGAGGTGTGGCCTGGCTCCTGAAACTCTGCTTTAAGCTCCAAGAGATTGTACTGTTATTATGGTCTAAAAATATATCCAGGTTTGGGCCATTTTTCCATTTTTTTTAAATTTTTTTAAATTGTGATCGTTCTACACCGCAGACCAACCAAACGTTACCAACCCTGAACCATATGATGTGCTATATTGGCACTGAAGTCCTACTGGGGCAACACATCAGAAAACACAGGAAATCCCAAATGACTTTTTTTTAAATAGGTGAAGTTGGATGACTTATTAGCTCTGGGAAATCACCATCATTTCATCTTCATGAAATCCTCTCTCCTCGCTTCTCTCAAAGCCTTTCCACCTTTCAGACTGAATCACATCAAGACCGACTAGCATTCACCTGGGAGGTGGTGATTGCCGTCTGCGATCAATCCGACCATTTCTGCTTACACTGTCATTTCATTCCTGCACGATGGCTATAATTCAGGGCGCCTCTGTAATCAGCCTGAAGATTAGTACATAGCTGCTCACTTTTCGTGCACTTTGGCTAAAAAAAAGAAATCGATTCACTTCTCTTGATTGCCCGATGTATCAGCACGAGCACAGCACAGCAACAAGCTCCTGTTCAAATCAGTCACATTGTGACATGCATCATTTGGCACAAGTACTGATTAGTCTCAGCGTGTGGCACAAAGCTGTGAGCGCTGCACCGGGATCACACATGGATCCCAGTGCTTGTCCAACACCATCACGCTGTCTTCTGCTCTTCATTTTCCAAGTGTAAATATTAACCACGTTGTTTTCTGGACGACAGACTCTCTCCTCTTTAAAATGTTGAAAGACCTCACACATACCAGCCACCTAGGTGTGTTTGTGTGTGAAGGATGGAGACAGCTGAGCTCATCCCGCAGCAATGGGATTTCTATTCAATAAGTGTTATTGCTGCCTCTCCTCCACTCTGCCGTTTATTATGCTGTGGAAAATGAAGCTTTCCCTTCGGGAGGGTTGGGAAATGGTGTATAAATTGCACTTTCCTTTGGGATGGGTTAGAGCAGTGTGTGTACAAGACAGCTGTCAGCTTTCTCTTACAAATCTCTCTGCATCTACCCCACTCTCCCTCTTTCTCCCTTTCTTGATTCTGTTCTTTTTTCTCTCCTTTCAGTCTCACCCACTGTCTCTCTGAACGTCTCACTGTGTCTCATGGGCTGCGACGTGCTTGTCAGTTCTTACAGCAGCATCTGGCTGCACCACAGTAACTCACACACACACATACACACACAGTTAGGCCATCAGAGCGAGACAAAACACCAGACCGTTGTGTGTTTGAGGTGTGTGTATACATCTCCCAGTCTTTGGAGGTAGTTTAAATGACCCGGGACTCATGTTGACTGATACCATGCATCATTGGCTGGTTGTGTGCCAGTGATCCCGCTCAGTATCTTTCCTTTGTGGTTGAGGTAGTCCTTTCTTGCTGACGTGGTACACACTCATGTGTGTCTGGCTCGAGTCTGTGCAAAAAAAAAAAAAAAAAAAAAAGTGAGTGTTTTCTTTGACAGAAGCCAGATAGAGTAGCAGAGCGTTGTTGCTGAACAATCTTGCTTTGTTGCGTCTGGTATAAAAGACTTGAGAAGAATGGTGACACATCTCTGAAATGGCAACATCAGCAGCATCAACTCCGGCAGCTTCGGGCTGCAATTCTGATACTTTCTAAACAAATAAACAACCAAAAAAAAAGAAGCAGGAATATAGAATGTGCGTCCGTGTGTGTGTGTCATGGGTACTTGGTAGACGTTTACATAGCACATCATTTTTCAAATGTTAGCACATCATGCTGTTATATAAGTTACTCTCCTTAACAAACAGCACTGAAGCCACTTTTGCAAGCTGATGTGCTACTCCGTTGCTGCAATCGTATTCCACTCCATTACAAGGGTTATAGCCTCCAGACAAGACTTTGTTTAAATAAATTATTGTTTGAATCGCAAGCAGTTCCTTTTGAAGCATTGATTTCTCTCACCGAGACAAAGAATTAATTGGATTCCTTCAGAAAGATTGCTTTGTGCACACCGAGGTGAGCTACGGCATGGTTCCACCTGAAATATGGGAGCAATGCAGCAAATGTCACACAGCTCAGGAAAACACTTGTTTACCTCGTGTTGATGTGTTCCTCACAAGCACTGAATGAGCAGATTCTATTTACTACAGAGCATTTTTTTCTCAAAATGCTATGGATTTTTGAGTGTTGCTTCACAAATGCATGCTCATTCCTTAGATTAAAAATGCACTTGGTGAAATGTCAAATCTTTAATACAGCGTAGATTATTTGAATTCATCAAAAAGCTGTGAATAAGATGGCTTGTCTTGATACAATAAATCTGACCTAGTCTTGTCATAACTCTGAATTATGGTTCAGGATAACAACAGGCTCTCACAAAAGGCAAACAAAACCATAAGGTCAGACAGACAGACCTGAAAAAAAAAAGTTAAAAATTAGCAATAGGTGGTCTTACAAAAGATTGCAGCTATGGGCCGTCAAGCCAGTATTTTAAAAATAACATCCCATAGTTAAATGATTAAAAATGGCTGGGAACCACAGTTCTGCTCACAGGATGGGTTAAGTTAAACTTGCCAAAGGCACAAATGGGTACAGCAAACACCATCCTGACAGCGCTGACCTTTGAGCAGCTGAGGAGACTGAAACAGAAAGCAGATATTGCAGCTTATTAGCTGTGTTGCACCATCCACTTTTATGTGCCTCTGCTCTGCCCGTGTACAAACTGCTCCATAAAAAGGAGGCACGGTTTTCAGATCTGTCCAATGGTAAAAACGTTTCTCTTCAATATATGTGTTATGTTCTTATCCTCTCAGGGATTGTTGACACGCTTGGAAAACCAACTGTTGTTACTGATCTTCTTACCAGCTGGCTAGCCTGTTAGCATTTAGATGACATATTTCCGTCCCATATTGTGGGATTGGGGGTTTTGTGCAAACCTTTCGGCGTGAGCCGGCTTTTACTGGGCAGGTATACTACGGAGGGAACAGCATAATGTGCAGGTGCACAGGCAGGTAAAGGATCAAGTAAACACTGTGAATGTATGTATATATAAAGACAACAGAGAATAGACAGAATGATGAATCAGGTAAAGATGATTGTGGGACCATGACAAAAACATGAACCTATAGATGCTTGCATACAAAAGAACACACTCTATGAATACAAGGACAAAACAACCTTTTTTTTAGCTTAGTTTTTGAAGGTGTTGACCAGAGATAAGACAACAAAACAGGAGTAGTTGGTATATAGTTGGCATGATAGACTTTATAAGAGCCTCAGTCCATGGATCCTATAAAACTCTACTACAGTGATATGAAAGATATGCTGTGGCCCTACAGCAAAAAAAAAAAAAAAATCTTTTTCTAACAGTGAGACTCATCTGCTGTTGTGTTTATTTATACATCTATCCATCGGTTGAGCTAAGCATTCAAATGTCAATCAATGAGTCCCCCTAGTCAATCTTCCAGACAGCCAATCAGGTAACCAGCCGCTGCTTCAGTCAGACAGAAACAAGGTCAATCTAAAAACTCAGTCATGCCAGTCAGTCAGTCAGGCAGGAGGCAGGCTGGTCACCCCGTCATACCATTTACCTTGTACAGTTTTGGTATATTACCCTGTCAACAGCTTGGATACATTACCACTTATAATAATCTCATACTAATTCATACGAGGCTGAATAGAAAATGGGAAATGGAACAGAAATTAAAATGAATAAAATGTATTAATTTGTCCCAAGAAGAAGGTCTATTTTCATGCTGTGTGGTGCTCTGCTCTGCAATTTGTTCAACGCAAGCATTCAGTCAGCCAGTAACCCAGTCATCTGGCCAATTTATTTAACCAGTCATCCATTCAAGCACACAGCCAATCAGTGTCATTCACTCATATCAGGTCTCAAAGATGGATTTGAAATTCAGGGAAAAAGAGCGAGTGCATGCATTTGTCAGGTTCTGCTAAGTGGTCACATTTCAACATGAATCTAAAGTTTTTACAAGCATTCTTCTCTAGATTCCTTGCTAACGTTTCACTGCATGAAAACTCTGGTCACATTAGTGTACTTGTGTGTTTGTTTGCAGAGCAACTGTTGTGTTGCTTCATTGCTGTTTAAAAATTGATCCCACATTCTTGATGCTAAACATTCTGATTAATGTGCCAAAATAACACTGCTGAAATGTCTCCCCACTAAATGTATTTTCTCCTGTTTAAGTAAAGTTTGCTAAAAACCTACAATATCCAGGGGAACTTATTTGTACTAATGTTCAATTCATAAAGGATACAGAGCATAAAAACCTTGCTCTTCATAATTTACGTACAATTAAAATTGATGGCACCTGTCTTTCCTCATTTGCCACAAATGAGGGTTTATTCAGGAATAGCCATAGAGACACATGTGATAGATGGTGAATGAACTGTCTAATGAGTCTATGTGTTTAAATACATCTGATCCACCAATCAGCACTAATTTTATTGAGAAATCTTAATTTTTAGAATAGCTATAGTGGAGTGGTTGAGGCCACAAAGCATGAAGTTTCTTCATAATATAGGAATATGTGATATATATTTTATTACATTCATGTGGGTTGGGAGTTAGTTACTGCCCCAAGCCAAGGAGTTCAAGTATCTCCAGGTCTTGTTCATGAGTCATGGGAAAATGGAGCGTGAGATAGACTGGCGGGTTAGTGTGGTGTCTGCAGTGCCTTGGACGCTGTACCAGACCATTATGGGGAAGAGGGAGCTTCGGCTTCCGGCTCATCTCTAAAGTTTCCAGTCCATCTATATTCCATTCTTCACGTATGGTCATGAGCCTTGGATAGTGTCTGAAAGAATGAGATTGTGAGCTCTGACATCTGGAGAGAGCTTGGAGTAGAACCGCTGTTTCTTCTCGCCAAAAGAGCTGGATGAGGTGGTCATCTAATTAGGATGCCCCCTGGAAGCCTTCATTTGGAGGCATGTCCAACTTGAAGGAGACTCCAGGGCAGACCCAGAACCTGCTGGAGGGACTACATAGCCAGTCTAGCCTGGCAACGTGTAGATGTTGTAGATAGATAGATAGATGACACCATGACATCACGGGGTCATGTGCTATACTGAGTGCTCTACATGCAATGGCTGTATTGTTGAGGTCTGAGAGGTGGGGGGTGGGAATGCCAATGATTCTGGATGCGTGCTGTGTGATGCGTGTCAGTATGTTCCTATTTGAGGGAGTTAGCATGTTGCAGAAACAGACTGAACATAGAGGATGACAGGTTGGACTATGCTTCAGTTCAGTTTGTTAGCAGCATCTGTGGATGTCAGTGATGTGATGATCGAAGTTCAGTTTCCACAATCTCCCCACAATGATCATCATTGATCATCATCATTGTCTTATTAAACCCAATGTGACATATATGTAAGAACATAGATCTTTGGGAATAAAAAGTGAAAAAAAAAACTTCAATGTGGTCCACTTGGTCTGTGGTATAACCCACATAATTTTCCTTTAAGGATAAATGGGTCTGGGTTCTTATGGGTTAACATATAAAATAACAACAAATAAAATATAGATTTACTTCTGAGCTTGTTTATAGGATTTACATCTATATGGTGGAAAGGACTTGGAGCTTTAATGAAATGTAAGTTTTCTTGTGATTTTTTTTTTTAATCAATAAAAAAAACAAAAACCAAATACATAAATATTTCCTACCCTAGCATTCTCTTTGGTTCAACTTCTCTGTGTTAATATTTGATAGGACTTTGTAATGCGATTTTGTGGTCTTCATCAGCAGATGGAGTTTACCGGAGCAGCTGACATCTCTGAGGTGTGAAATTCACATACATGTATTTTACATAGAAATACCTGTTGCTGTGTGTGTGTGTGTGTGTGTTTGTAGAGAAAGAGTGAGCAGGAGAAAGTGAGGGAAAGAGGGAGATGGCCTGTTCCACCTCATTTGAGTCTCCACCTGCTCTCTGTGATCAGCGTCACTGTGTTTTAATGACTGACTGCAGAGTTCGCTCCTCACTGACATATTTTCTGTTTCTGTTGTTGACAACTGAACGGATATGAAATTTGATTGCAGCTCATAAATACTGCATTGACCAGCGGCCATTACCGGGCTGCTGAGCTGCAGATAAAATCATTATGTTATGATCATGACATCGTCACACAAAATATACAAAGATACAGGTTAATGACAGCAGCTGTGCTGTGAGATTGACTTCACCCACATTTAAAGTGAGGGTTGGGAACAGAAGCTTGTCATATTCAAGTGCAGCCACGAAGCATCTGTTAGCAGCTGCAAGCTCTGTCAGCACTGAAACTCTACGTATCAAATTACATTAGTAAAAGATGTAATTATTGGAAGCACAGTCTACAAAATGCTCAGTGTTCTACTGAGGTAGGTTTTGGTTTTGTGATATATAATCCTTCATACTGTGGAACAGTTTCACTTATGGATTCAAAGTGCATTCAGAGTCTGTGTTGCAGTTGAAACTGCAAGTGCTGCATCACTACGAGAGCGCCCTGGAAAGCTTTAGAAAACAATAAGCACAGCCACGAGCTGTGAAAAGAATATTATTGACTGGAACTCAGGGGCTGCAGCACGAAGCACTTAAGCAATAATTGCTATTAGAACCCCTCACATAACAGTCCCAGCACCAGCTTGTCAGGAAAACACACTTCATTAACATGCAGAGAGTTTCAGGTTGGCAAGAGAAGTGAAATTCAAAAACAATTTTACTGCCCAGAAAAATACATAGTTTGAGAGGAACTTTGCATAATCAGAAATTTTCACTGTGACATGTGACAGTAATGCCAACTGGTTATAATATGCCTGCGGGATCATTTGTTTTCATTCACGTGAGTAACTATGAACAGAATTTTGCTGATTTGATGCTGAAACAAATACATCACGATGGTTCGTCAGATCTAATATTAGTAAATCTTTCAGTAACTATAATCCTGCTCATATCGTACACATCGTACAATAGGTGTTTCCAACATATAGCATTTTATAAAGGGGCACCACGTGACAAGCTGCTATTCATTTTCTTCCAAAATCATTATATATGATTATTAGAGAATACAGATCAGGTAACTAATTTCTGATATGCCACCACTGTGTTTAGGACTTGGTTGGGCTTAAACACATCATGCTCTTGGTTATGATAAGGCAAGTTAAAATGAAGAAACTAAATTTATTGACAGTGACTTGGCAGGTATAGACTTAACATTGTAACATTTGTTGTCTTATCTCTGGTCAACACCTTCAAACACTATCGTACATAAGAACAGGAGGGAAGTGTCATTGTGTGTTAGAGTACACAAAGTGTTAGCACACAAAGTGCGTATGCACTGCATGTACCATGCGTATATACAATATGATTTAACTGAAAAAGGAATTCAAACATGATCCAACTCCCAGGTCCACCTGCACATTTCCCCTCATTCCCTCCAGATCATAGCGTGCCTTACCTGCCATCGCCTTTTAGCATGTTTCCCCAGCCTGCTCATATACCTGTGCCTCTCCTTGATTAGTAACTGACTTTTGCCTGCCTGGCTTGAATTTTCATCATACTGCTCCGCTTGTGTGTCGTGCTTTTAGGTCCGAGCCTTGTTTACTGAGCTGTTACACTCAGGGGAAAGGTATATTCCAGT
Organism: Nibea coibor; assembly: GCA_023373845.1. Classification (NCBI taxonomy): domain Eukaryota; kingdom Metazoa; phylum Chordata; class Actinopteri; family Sciaenidae; genus Nibea; species Nibea coibor. Next base: position 23,396,637 of record CM041739.1, read on the forward strand.
TTCAGTACACCTCAACGTTCTTTTTGACATTCAGCTATGGCCTGAAAGAGCTGAATGATCAAGTAAACAGTTATTTTATGCAGCACATTTCTGTAGAGTTCGTATTATATTTTTGTTCTTTATAAGACAAAAGAATGGCTGCGTCACAACACTAATGTCTTTTCCTGCATAATCTTAATGGTATGAGAACACCTTTGAGGATTTTAACTGCTCGAGCTGATGGAGCAACTTCAAATTAAAAAGAGTTAAAATGTTCTGTAAATTACTCTCAGACCAAACCTAAAGGGTCCTTAAAGCTTCCATAAATGTGTCTTGAAAAGTACAAATTCATATATGATATGAAGTTCGGTGTCTCATTAAGCAGCCACAAAAGTCTGAGTGAAAATAAATGTTCAGAAATATTAGAGAAAACAACATTTTTTTTCCAGACTATTCCTCAGGTCTGTGTGAGCAGATCATGCCATGATTGATAACTCTTCTCATGAGCACCAGCAGAAGCTAAATAATGTACTGCTGGATGGGAAGCAGCAAAACAAGTTTATTTATTGTACTGAATGTAGATTTTGTTTTGTGACATGGATTTTTTGGTTTGGTTTACAGAGCATACTAAACGTCTGAGCATAACCAAAAACAGTATTTAAAATCTGACTATTATGTACGCAAGACCCTAAATTACACCGTCAGAAGGCTGTTGTGGATTTGGGTTTCTTTCGACCTGGGCCAGTTAAGAGAGACTCAGAATATTTTGTGAGCACGGCCCTAGGTCAATATTCTGTCTCTATGCATAACAGTAAACCTCTTTCAGTGTTATTCAAGAAGCATCAAAAGCTTCTGATCTGTATGCATACTAGCTTTGGCATGTCAATGTGCCAGCGGGATGAAAAATCATTTACTAATTAGGAATAAAAGTTGGAAAAAGAAAAAAAAAATCCATAATTCAGAATGAAAAAAAAATCTTCAGAAGAGAGAAATTCTAAGTATGCATATTTCTGTTTTTGTGTGTCTGAATGAAATGTTTCATGCCGGGTCATGAAGGTGGAACAAAGACAGAAAAAGAAAATTAAGGAGATTCCAGAGAGGGCTGAATTTCTTCGCCTGTCCTCCAGAGTGAGGCAAACTTTACCACATCTGTCACATCTTCTGCTACATGCTGCTTTGTTCTCATCATGCTTTGATTTCCAGTTTCTGAAATGCACTGCAACCTTAGTCTCTTAAAGGGGTTAACTACTTGTTTTTCTTTGGCACACTCGCTCCTGGCATCCTGCTCCTTCCGGGCCCATCGAGTTTCACTGTTACATTGAGGTATTGTAGTTTGTCTTACAGCCATCAGCACCATGCTCCTGGTCATTACAGTTTAAATCCCCGCAGGAGCTTTACAACATTTAGAGAGAAACATTTATTGTTTGATGAGCCACTATCCAGATGGCTGTGATCCTGATAAAAGGTCCCACATGTCATTGGAGAGGAGAGGAAACAAATCTGGCAGATAAACAACACACGCACACACACACACACACACACACACACACACACACACACACACACACAGATAATCTGGTGATCTGATCACCTGAAATACTAATGAGACAAAACAGAAAGGCCTTTTATTGGACTCTGAGCGAAAACATGGCACGCCATATTGAACAAGATGAGTTCTTCTTGTCTGTGTGTGGTGCATCATTTTATTGATTTATTTATTTATTAGGAAGAATAATTGACAAAGGAGAGACTTCATGTGGTTAGGTCAGCCAACAGGTGATTCGTGTCATTTGAAGGGAATGAGTGTGTGTGTGTACTGCCAGGTCGGGCTTGACATGTTGAGGGGATGATCCTTGTAATCTTGTGCTTACATGATTTCTTCTTTTCTTTACTCTTTCTGGAGTCCTGTTAAACCAGCCCGTCACTTCCAACCATCAAATATGGCACCTGTAGGTGCTGTGAGTGGACCAAGCGCCAAACTCCTTGGCTGTGAAGTGAAGCCAGCTGGAAAGAAAAACTGCAGTTCCTCAAACAGCCACATGAGGCTGGCTACAGGTCGAGTCAGTCTCCATAAGTTCCCATGTTAAAATGTCCAACTTCACGGCAGAAATAAACATGTTTACAGCCTGGTACAAATAATGTAGGCATAATAATAATTTAATGTATGGAAATAATAATTTCCCTGTACTGAGGCTGATATTTATAGAAAAAAAAATCAAGGCTTAAAGTTATGCACAATTAACAGTGTGGCAGCTTTGATTGATTCATTCAGCCTGTTTTTACCCATTTTTAGATTAGCCAGGAGGCAGCACAGGCACAGGCTGCATAGATGGTTGCGTCCAGAGCCACCACACTCTGATCTTTACAACAGTTCTTGAGAAACCTGTGTGACATCACGGATACAATGTCTGTGTTTTATACTGTCTATAGGGTGGATGTCTCTATGCATGCAAACGTACAATCTTTTTCTGAACATAAGAACGTTGTTTTTGTGGATAAAGCTAGCCAAACTGGAACTGTTGCACAATTTTAACTATGCAAGCTTTATTTGAAAGTCAGACCTGATGTTGGTTTCTGCCTGTGGCAAGGAGAAACTTCCTCTCATGGGGGGAACTGTTGAGTCTCTGCAAATAATCTAGATAGTCTAGACCTGCTCTATATGGGAAACGTCATGAGATAACTTTTGTTATGATCTGGTGTGATATAAAAAATGATTTGCATATTTATTCTGACTCACTTGACTGCAGAGCTTGGTGTGTCCTGAAATTACTAAAACATCATGTTTTGAATCAGCTGCAGCTTTAACCAAAGTTCCAGAGTTTACATTCACTTGTGCGGGAAGTGAATCTTTATACTATGGCTGTGCTGGGATGGTAATTAATTCTGCAGCTGTTTCTCTTTTCAAACAGACTTTTTATTTTTATCGTATGATAAAGTATAGACAGTGCAGTGAGATGCTGTATATATATATAGATTTTTTTTTAAATATATATTTTTGGAAGACAAAAAATGTATAAAGGAAACCAAACTTGTTTTTTGTGTGTGTGATGAAGCAGCAGCAACAATAGGTTTGCACACATCCAGCCATTTGTAGTTGTTGCAGAGCTACAGTTGCAAAAAGAGTATTGTAAGTGACCTGGTTTCTAATCTGAAAAACAGTGTCTGCTCAAACAGCTCAGTATCTCGTCCACCAGGTTTCTACTTCAGCAACTGCTGCACCTGGAAAGCAATTTTAAGAGGCCAGAAAGAGGCTGAAATGCATATGAACGAGGAGAGGAGCACACAGATATGATCACAGATGAGGAGCCCTGGACACCCCAGCACCTCTATGTTGTTGGGACCCTCTCACAAAACAAACACTCTGATCATAAAAAAAACAAATTGGAAAAATAAGAACTAAAAAGTAAGTCTGTGGTTTGAACATCACAAGTTCATAAAGGTTGGAGGTGTGTGGATACAACAGCAAGTGTCACAACTGAACTATGGACCAGAACCCAAATGCACAACTCTCAGATGAAAGTTTCAAAATAAAGTTTTTTATTAACAAAACACAAACCACTCAACAGAGGAAAAAAACTCTTCACTAATTTCAGAAACTAAAACTCACTCAACTAAAGTTAGACTAAGAAAAAACAAACGGAAAATCACTCTTGAGGCTACGCTAGGACTAAGAAAACAAACAGAAAGTTACTCTTACGCAAACAAAGGTACAAAACAGCAAGACCTGACAACAGAATGGATAACGCACTGGTTCTCTGACACACGGGACAAGACAAACTGGCACAGAGGGAGACACAGAATATATATACACACACACACAAGGTAAGGGCACAGTTGGAAGCAATCAGGCCAGAGACAGGTAATCCCAAGAGCGGGAAAACAGACAAAAACGGAAAAAGTAAAACTAGCGACAATAGACACAGACAGGAAGTGGAACCTAAATAAAACAGGAAATCACAAGACAACATAGACAAAACTCCTGGCCATGACAGCAAGTATATTACTGCAAACCACATCAACATCAGATTGTTTCAACGATCATATTAAAGTCATAGTTGAATAGTCTATACGAAAATAAGCCAACAGGCAATCTTTGAGATAGCCCTCAAAGATCTTTGGGATCTTTGTACTTAGTCAGGTTAGCAGCATGGCTCTAGAGATGCCAACGTTGATTTGTCACTCCACAAAGAGAATTTCTTCAAAAGAGAAGAATACTAAAGTCCATATTTCTTTCTTTGTGCTTCAAAGGATGTATCTTTTTCAATTTGCGTTTGAAGGAGGAACAAAGATGAAAAAAAGAAAATTAAAGAAAATCCAAAGACAGCTGAATTTCCTTAAAAGAGGAGGTTTCAATTATAATAACTTCACCACATCTGTTGGTAAAGGTCTGTTCACTGGTTTGTTCTTATCATGCTTTGACTTCCAGTTTCTGAAAAACATTGCAAACTTATTGGTCTCTAAAAGAGGTTAACAACTTAATTTTCTTTGGCATTCTGGCATCCTGCTCCTGTCAAAACCAGTTTCAGTATTGAATTCCAGTACTGAAGTTTCTTAATTTGCCATCTGCAATATGCTCTCAGTCATTACATCTTAAATATTACACAGTTATTTAATGGATCTGCATTTCCTCCATTGAGAAATATCTTGACAACTTCTGAATGGATTGCCATGACATTTGGCACACACATTCATCTTTGGAGAAAAAAAAAAAGTATTGTCGGGAATTGGTATGAGAAACCATCAGAGAGTGCAAATATGATAACATAATGAAATGGATGAAGGCTGTGCATGGTCACAACACAGATTTTATCCTGTGGCTGAAACTTAAACCTAAAATATGATTTAGAATGACTCCCAATGGCCACAAGCTTAAATAGGAAATTAGGCAGTCGATATGCCTGGCTTAGTCTATCAATCATTATTTAACCTATTTAACCTATTCATCATTCATTTGGAGTTATCAGAACATTTCCTCACAATGTGCCTAAAGCAACAACCTTTCTGACAGATTATGCTTCACACATTCACTATGATAGATGACAGGGGATGTTGAGCGGAATCACCTCTGAGGGAGCTTTATGAGATTAAATGTTAAATGAAATGAGTCAAATATCCCACTAGTCCCTAAATTTATTGCTGTTCATATTTGCATTATTTTTGGTGGATAGGTTGAGGCAGATGTGACAAAAGGGGATTGCAAGTACGTAGCCCTGAAGAACTTGAAAAAAACTCTTAGATGTCCTTGAAGAAATCTGCACTCTCCAATGGCTTGTTAAGCAATCGCCACCCTCCCTGTGAATTGGGACAAGAATCGTTTTGCACAGAGACCAATAGTCTTATTTAATTTAACCCACAATCTCAAGTACCACTTAATTGCTGTGTAGATAAGAGGTCGGAATCATCAGCCCCAACTTACAGTGTCCTTAAATCAGGCTTAAGATAAAACTCCTATTGAAGGCACCAGACTGACTGATCCTACTGGAGCCCGAAGGTCAAATAACTCCAAGCTGAATTAGAGTTTTTGAGAAATTTTAAGCTTTAAGCTTGAGCTGTTATTGCAAAGAATAAAAACAATAAAGTGGCTGTACTAACAGCTGTACACAATGTTCAATGTACCCAATACAATGCTGGTGGATGGTAGAGCATCCACTCCATATACGGAGGCTAAGCAGTGGCCCAGGGTTCGAATCTGACCTGTGGCCCTTTGCTACATGTCATTCCCCATCTCTCTCTCCCCACATTCCTGTCACTCCTCAGCTGTCTCTATGAAAAACAATTGGATCACATTAGCTTGTGCAAGTGAATGTAGAGTGTAGAGAAAGTCCTTGCACCATTTGCTAATTCAAATTACAAGAAACCAGAAACAAGAAAATAACTCAAATAATTACACATGCTTCTGTGAAATTGTTGGGCAAATTGTGAATGAATGAATCATACCGTTTCTCACTTACTACAATCATGCATCTTCTATGTAGAGCGACGTTTGAACAGCTGCTGTCTATTCCAGAATAAAAACATAGAGCTCCTTGATTATGCAGCAAAATCTCTAACCCTGATTGTTCTTCTGCTGCTGCTTATTATAAATCAAACTGCTCCATAATTTTATGTTTCACAGCTACACTTTCTGAAGCATGCTCCAGGCTTTCCTCTAATTGCTCTTCCAGGCTTGCAAAGCGTCCTTAATAGACACCATATGGCTGCCAATATGTTGTAGTTTAACCTATTTCAACACACTTGTTTCTTCAGCAAATGCTGAAGATGAACAGCCTTCACATTCCATGATGCCTACAATGATGAATGGAGTTAATGTGCTAACATACCAGCCATCTTTTTTTGTTTGATTTGCTTCTTTATCAAGAACTTAACCTCACCTGTGTTAACTGGGGTTAAAGAGTCTTCCCGATATTTTTCCTATAGAGAAGCGCTTGAGGTGACATAAAAAAGCTCCCTGGTGGTCATTCCTGATGTCTTCAGCTCCTGGCTAACAGTGGCATTGAATAGCTGATTGTGATTAATATGCATAAATATCAGCAAAATCTAGCTGATTCTAACATTTCTGAATACAGTGGCATGGATGAATTTAGGACAGGTATGATCTCTTTGTTGTCGTTCTGTCATATTCAATGCTGGAGTTCCAATCAGAACAACATTTGACACTGTCTGTAGTGTCACACCTTACAAAGGATGCATGCATCAAAACTGTATGGCACAAACCCTGTTCATCACTGAAGGTGAATCAGTTTTAGAGAAAATATTTCACACAGGGATTTTCATACAACCCAAACACAAGCCTAGATTTTGTTCTACAAAAGGCTGGAGGGTGTGGTTAGAAAACTAAACTAATAACTAAAGGTTAGAAAAAACTTTGTGTTAAGTAATAAATGAGCACACATTAATACAGCTTCATGGAGGGTCTGTCACATTGACATTAGACATGCTAAACACCACATCCACGAGCCTAACTTCCCGACTTGTACGTTTTTGGAAAATACAGACCTGCAATACCTGCATTGACACTGAATGTTGCTCTCAGCTTTAAACTTCAGGAAGTCAGGAATCATCAAATATGAACTGAATCCAAAAGGTTACTGAGCAGACATAGAGCAGTTTCCAGTTAAATTTGTTTTTTTTTTTCAAATCCAATCCTCTGTTCTGCTTTTATTGAAACCCATATTGCATGCTTAAGCTAAACTTACAACAAGTGTGTATGTGAGTGTCATTGGAGACAAATTATATAGGCCAGATAATCACATGAACCACGTGTCTGAGGCTGAACTTCAAGCAATCAGATCAAGAGACTGTATAATGTGGTCAAACTCTTATTGAAGTCACTCAGAAAATGCTTTCCATTGAGAAAAGCCTTCAGTTCTGTTTTTTGAAATATGTACTCTCCAGATCTGATAACCAAGAGCTGTCAGTAGTTTGCTCATAGGATGTTGGTTGGTACAAACCACTGTGGTTCAGGGCCTGGCAGGATAGTTAGATGTGATGTTGCAAGTTCAGCTGCTTCACAAGGTGTGCATCCTCTCTGTACCTGCTGTTTCACTGAGTTGGGCCTATGACGCTAAGACAAGTTGTCCTGGTGTCTCAGAAACAAGTCCCTTTTTACCTACACCCACACAGTCTACACGGCCTCCTCAGCAAGTTATTTTTACTTCTGCCTCTAACATCACCAGCCACCATCATCACGTAACAGTATGCTCACTAACAACAACCAGCTAACAACCCATCAAGCAACAAACCAAACAATAATTCTCACCTGCTGTACCTCACACTCTCACACAATAAAGCATGCACCCCTCTCTAAAATCACCAGCTAACAATATGACAGCCAGCTACTAGCTAACAAGCATGCTAACTACATACTACGCTAATACATCAATCAGTATCTAATTCTATGTAATATGTAAGGTAATATGTGTGCTATAACACCTCTACATTTCTCTGGATGTCATTGCATGAATGTCAATCATGCAGTATGTTACAACTTAATTGACAGACTCACCCCGTATCTCTCACACATACGTACAATACTAATTGCCACTCTCACATCACAGCATCACGTGGTTCAGCACTCAGTGTCTTCAGATAAAAGCGAGGGGGTGGAAGGAGGGCAACGAGGGAAAGAAGAGGATCAGAGGTGTTCAGTGTGGTGCTGTGGAGTTCTAAATCTCCGCACAGTTGGAAGGTATATAACCTTTTAATCTGTTTCTTCCTTTATCTCTCCCCGAGTTATTTCAAGCTTTTCATGGCAGCAATATGATTAAAGGAAATGTCAGAGATGTCAATTCTGTGGCTGTATGGAGAAGTCTGTATAACTGTAACCACAACTGATTGATCAGAGAGAACTGGAGTGATAAAACCTTAAATTCGTGGGAGGAATTCTGTGATAGTTGCAGTGTTCCGCAGTATGTTGTCCTCTTCTGGATTTTACAAAACTTGAGCTGTAAAATGTTCTTCAAATGAAATATTACATGGTCTGGTCTGAAGATCTACACAAAATCAATAGGTTGTCAATGTGCCTTTGCTGCTTGCCTCAGAGTTATTTCACTTCAACATTGTCTCTGTACAGCTGTAACGGTAGATGGGTTGACTGTGGTGAAAGTTACAGTTTTCCACAGTAATGAAGGTGAGGTGTTATTTTGCTGGAAATACAGAAGAAAAGGGGGTTTGGAGGATTACAAATTGTACAAATTGTGTTGAAGGTTCGATGTGAACTTCACATTTTTCTTCTCATACTGTAGTTCCTTGTTAAGCACTTGTTTTACCCTCAAGATCAATGAATGCAACACTTAAGTTAAGGTGTCCTAAGAATAGATCTTCATCTGCTATGCAACATAATTGTGATTGGCCCTTGTACCCCCCACCTGCCCAAACACAACCTCAAACAGGCTGTTTTGCTAAGAGAAGTTGACTAAGAACATGACTCTGACAATGCTTCCTCACTTCTTCAGCTCAGAAAGATGATATCAACCTCTATCAAGGTTGATATAAAAAAATATAAAAACTGCAGTGGGTCCAAGAAGTTACAGTTAGCAGGGCTTCAGTGAAGCAGGACCATCCTCTCAAAGGTTGAGAGCAATGGGACATTCTTCGTTTCTAGATTGATGCAGGAGGTGTTCCATAAATTAGGGTCCTCATGAAAAGATTGAAGATATAGTGGAACACTCCTGCAAGCTGTCCAGCATGCATTTTGAGTGGACCTTGGACTGATGACAGGCTCACTAACTTTATTGCTTATTGAGAGTCTGGAGAGCACCCTGAAACCTGGCTGAGTGCAGTGCAGTAGCAGTGACATGAAGAGGGGGTGCACGTTGCAATGCAATACCATCCAATGTCATGTAGGTACTGGATAGGTGAGAGCTGGGTAGGGTGAGGGGGGCTTGCTGCCCTCTGAAGTCACAGGTTTACTGACAGAATGAGAGCTAACCGTGTTCTTGGTGTCTTCCACTGAGAGAAGGAGCACAGCAGAGGTTATAATGCTGCCGATGGAGGTGACGGCTGGATATCCTGAACACTGAGCACACAGGGTGGTGGTTGTGTCAAACATATTGAAAAATTGGTTCAGCTCATTAGCAAAGTCTTCTGTGCTACTGCAGCATATCATCCATATCATCCCATTTCACACCTCCTGTACGGTTCTGTCCGATTTTGACCTCAATCGTCTCCCTGTGAGTGTTCTTGACCTCTTTCATTTCTTAGCAAACCTGGAAATGTATTGTGAGAAATGTATCCAACATCACATAGAGATTTGTTTGTCCTCTTACATCTTACCAACATTTTAGTCCCTCTTCTGAATCCCTGCACATGATATATTAAAGTTATTAAATTAGTGCAAGTGTAATCATTGTAAGACAAACATAACCGTTTATAATTGTATTTTTATAGTTTGGCATGCCAACCATGACCCTTCTACCTGTGACCCTGAAGAGATCCGTGTGCATTCAGTTACACGTGTATGTCTGTGTGTGTCTGCAAGGCTGCGTGCCTCTTACAGAAAAGTGTGTGTCAGTTTTAGGTATCATATCAGGACACTGGTGTATCAGAGGGAAGTAGAGGATCAGAACAGGAGTTGTTCACATGGGTGTCTTTTCTGCTGGGAAAGCATTCAAAGAGCGAGTGTACTGCACAATGACACACACACACACACACACACATACAAGCTTACTGAAGATCAAAAGCGTGGTACCCCCATAACATAAAAAGTCTGCAGGCTTTACATCTTCTGCTTGACAATACCACACTCAAAACTCTCCTGGACTTGAATATATAAATGGATATAGGAAAATACATTAAAATTGGCTGAAACTGGGGCGGCCCGTGGAGTAGCGGGTTAAGCGACCGCCCCATGTATAGAGGCTACAGTCCTCGCTGCGCCATTTACCATTTACATCTACGCCATTTACAAATGCCCATTTACAGCGCGTCACTCCCCCTCTCTCTGCCCCCTGTTTCCTGTCCATCTTCAGCTGCACTATCATTAAAGGCATAAAACGGCCAAAAAAAAAAAAATCTAAAATTGGCTGAAACTAACAGTGCCTGACACAATAACATGATGTGAAAGGTGTATGATCTTATTATAGAACATTCTTATTATTATTAATGACCAAATAAACTGACTCTACAGCCACCCGACATTAATAAAACACAGACGCCTCCAGATATGGAGCTGCAAAGGCAGGATGAGTTTCAAACTTTAAATGACTTGAATTAATTGCTGGCAATCAGGCCTTTTCCATTTTTCAATATCCTGCTGTTTACTGTTTGTTATCACAATTAATTAGCTGAGTGATTGAGACTATTAATCTCTAACAGGGAAATTATAAGCACTGCTAGCACTGCATCCTCTGTCTGACATGCTCAACAGTCACACATTGTAAAACATTCATGCATTGTTTTATTAAACGCCCCACATTAAATGTCATTGTGTTGAACTGCAGGGACTTTTTTTTATGCCATTAAAATGACAGTTCAGTTCAGCCCCAAATCCAACTACATGTTTTTCTTGTTACCAGCAGTGCTCTTCATCTAAATTTAGATTGAGTTGGTGTGAGTTTTGGAGATCAGCCGTAGAGATGTCTGCCTTCTCGAGAATGAAATGAAACTACAACTACAAATTACAGCCAGTTGAAAGTTGCACTCCATTCAGACAGAAACCGATTTCAGAGGAATTGTTGCAGACTACTGGTGTTTCACTAGACCTAAATGTTGGTTGTTTGTGTTTGTAGTTTTTGCAGTAAAACAGTGATCTTGGTGCAAGAAGAAATGAATTTAACTTTGCCTTTAAAAAAAATTCTAACAATATTTAAATTTTTGAGAATTGAATTGAATTTTGTATTTAATACTCTTTCACTTTCGACTATTTCAGAACATTGTCCATGTCTCATTAATACCTGGCTCAAGTTGTCATCAGTTTTACCTGATACATTTTCCATCATGACAATTAGTGATCTGAAAGTATAAGAAGACACCCCCATAAAACACCCACTTTTGACAGCAGCAGTCAGAAATCATTTAATTGTCTTGTCTACTTCTCTTTCTCTCTGACCCACTTCTCTTCAGAGATATTTAGCTCTTGTCAAGACATCCCATTTCAGTCTCACAAATAAACCTTTTTTTCATCTTGTTTATGACTAAAGGTTGCACTAAAAATGAACACTTTAAGAGCAGACAACCACCTTAAAATAATTATTTTGTGTCCGGGAATCAGAAATACTTATCACCTGTCAAAAACAATTTGCCTCTCTCTCCGGCTGCTGCTGCTTTGCTTCAGCCTAAAATACCTCTTTTTGCTACTCTTTTTCTCAATCCATCCTCCCGCCGGTCCCTAATTAGAGCTTACCTTCACCTCATTTAGCCTAGCCAGCAGACACGCACAAACCTACACACACTCTCTCTCTCACACACGAGAGTAACATTTTATATTATATTAAAATCAAAGACAGGAATAACATGAAATTTCAAAACAAGTACAAAAAACAATGTGCATTGCATTACACTTTTTTATGTTGTGTTTGCTTTCATTTAGACATTAATATTCCATATTATATTCCTATACCATAGAATTAGAATAGAATTACACACTTGTGCTTCATTACTCACACTCATGCTGCCTTTCTGGATGTTTCAGTTTGTATTGTTATTGCTTTCTTTTTTTTTTAAAGGAATTTATCTTTGACAGATTATAATTAATCTCCAGCTGCTGTGACAGCCTCAAAGGAACAACAGTACTGGTACAGTTGCAGTAAAAAAATAAAAATAAAAAAAAACCTTAAAAAACAGTGATATCAAAATAGAAAACAATACGAGGCTTCAGGGAAAACTCACCATAATGAAGATTTCTCCCTCCTGTTTGCCAGTTGTCACAGAATCTACTTTCCCAGTCAAAAGTTTGGACACACCTTCTCGTTCAGTGTTTTTTTCTTTATTTTTATTATTTCTAGATGAACAGTCTTGAAGGAGTTCCCAGAGGTGCTGATCACCACCAGTGTCATCAAGCAGAGCACCCCCCACACCATCACACCCTCTCTTCCTTGCTTCACTGTGGGAACCACGTATGTAGAAACCATCTACAAATTGCAGATTTCCTCTGGTCTATTGTCCATTCTTGTGTTTCATGAAAACAGTTCTCTTCCTCTTCTTCTTCTTCTTGCCCTTCCTCAGTAGTGTCTTTTTTCCAGCAGTTCAACCATGACGTTCTGATTCACACAGTCTCCTATGAACAGCTGATGTTGAGATGTGTCTGCTACTTGAACTCATTTATGTAGGCTCTAATCTGAGGTGCTGTTAATCTCCAACCTTCTCTCTGCAGCAGATGTAACTCTTGTTTTTTCCTGGGTGGTCCTCATGAGAGCCACATTCATCACAATGCTTAAATGTATCCTCAAGTGCAGTTGTGAAAACTATCAAAGTGCTTAAATTTTCTGGATTGATTGACCTTCATGTCTTAAAGTAACGACTGTTTCTCTTTAGTTAGTTATTTAGTTCTTGCCATATTATGGATTAGAACGGAAACTGAATTGATCTATTTACTGTATAACTGTGCACAAACCATACAAAGCACAACTGACTGTCTCAAACATTAAAAATACAGCACATTCCACGAACTTTGGCAGGCACACCTGGTAACTGAAAACCATTCCAGGTGACGACCCCATCAAATTAACTGAGAGAATGCCAAGAGTGAGCAAAGCTGTCATCACAACAAAAGGTGGCTACTTTCAAGAATCTAAAATATAAAACATATTCTGGTTTGTTAACACTTTTTGTTTACCACATAGTTCCACATGTGTCATTTCATAGTTTCAGTACCTTCAGTGTTGTTATAAAGTAAAGAAAATAAAGGTAAACCCTTAAAACCCTTAACCCCTTTACAGGAAATGGTGCATGGAATACTGAATGGGCCAAGTGAGTACAGGTTCTGGGTCCATAAAGCATGTTGCATGGGACTGAGCTGTAACACTGAACAGGTTCAGTGTTCAGTGTCAGAAGCCATCATGTCACAGCTATGAACTATGTTTCTGGGTTTTAATTGTGAAACAGCCATAGAAAATGCAATATATGTTAGTGCTGACCACATTCTTTCATCAAAAGTGTGACTATAAAACAAGATGGCAGTCATTTCCTGCAGTGGTAGATCCATTTAAAATAGTTTAAGAGCAACAGAACAGTCACAAGAAGCTGCAGTGAGCTGTAAGATCAGGAGCTGGTAGAATTCTGGGACCTGTAGTATTAAACTGTACTTGACGTTACCATCAATCAAGCAGTACTAAATTATTCAGGATTCTAACTTTAATAATATTTCCAATTACAATATGATGGCGTTCATATTACTTTTATGTAGCCAGGCTCATCCCAGTTTAGAAAGCAGCATCAAACACACATTACGGCATCCAAGCTGCAGGTTTTTACTCTGATCCAAAGACGTTTCCTCCGTGTGTATTTAAAGATATGCACGCGCATAGATGATTAAAAAGCAGACATCAGTGTTTCCTTATGAGGAATGGGACTTCATCTCAGTCTGCTTTGCACATTACAATGATGAGTCAGAGAACTGCAGGAGAATAAGTTGAAGCAATTCCAGCGCTAACCAAGCAATTTGTCACAGATGACTGAGTAGATGGGTTAAACCTAATTAATATTTTAATGGGAAATTTACCTTTTGTATGCACCTCTTTCAAGATGGATGACTTCTGCAGCCTCATGGTTCAGCTGAGGTGGGAATCTGAACTGCGAAAATATTTGAGCTTTTTTTTCATTTTCATCACTTTTAAAGAGAGAAAAAAGAAACATTAATTAGTAAGAACAACTCATGTTAATTATGATTAAGATAGCATCTTCCTGGGTCTGGGCCATAATTATTTGTCCTTGGTTCATTCTGTTTAAAACTCTCATTCCTAATTAATACCAGTTTATTAAAGGGATGGTTATCTAATTATGTATTATTTATTTTTGATCCATCATTTACATGGCCTCTGGAATGGTTGGAGTTCGCAGACTGTTACAGTACAAACAATCCAAGAGGAGTAAACATGAAGTGTTGTGTTGTCTACATGATTAATGCTACTCTACCTGGAGCCTACAGCACTTTAATCTGTTTATCTGCTCTGGAGTCACAAATGAAAAAAATAATATTGATAATAAATTATGAATAATTCCACTTCTGGGTAGTGGACAAGCTACATACCTGTTTCACTCGTTTTGTAATATTTCTTATTCTTGTATATTCTGTCCTTGAGAAAAGACAATCTGGCTAAACACTGACCACTTTGATTAGAACCAGTTTCACCTTTTCAAGTTGTCCCGAGCCCGGCTGTGTGGTCCAAAGCGTTTGATATACAGTGTTTGATAAATGCAAATAAATGTAACATTTCTAACTGCCCTAACTTTATGTTTTATGTTTCAGTATATTGTGTCCCACGGGGGTTGTGTGTGTATGTGTATGTGTGTAGGGCAACAGATTTATGGACACCTGATTCTATTAAAAGGTCCAGTGTGTAGCCAATATTGACACTGGGGATGACACCAGCTTGTGTCATCAAAAATGGGGCTTGTGGGCTACTGTTTAGACATGGTTCACTCATCGTTAGGTCATTAAAACACAATGATTCTTATTAGCATGAACATACTTCTGAAAATTATAACCCATTTCTGCCAATAGATAAATATTTCTGTAACATTACAAGTACGACTGAACTGTAAGTTCAGTCAATATTCTGAGCAGATATCATGTTTTCTAATCATCATATTGAAAAAAAAAATGTTTCCTTGATGAGACATCGTTCAATCAAATCACAGAGTACAGACGCATCAGTGCTGTGCATGTTAAGGACACTTCTCAATTTAAAGTCTTCACATGTTGTCTCAGCCTCACCAAACGTGATGAACCTTGCTTCTTTTACATGAATGTAGTCTTTGAAGAGCATTAATTGGAAACTGCTTTGTACACTTCTCAGAACCTCATTTCAAAGTCTCCGCCTTGGCGAAATGCAAACAGAGATGCTGTGAAGGCATCATTTGTGTCAGGAGCTCGCTGGAGAGCAAACAAACTGATTTCACCCCAACAAATGACAGTTACAAAGTACCCAATAAAACACAGCAGATGCACAAAGATGCAACAACTGTATCAAGCCATTCATTTACCTCCTTTAGGACAGTTTACTATCTGAAATGTGCACTTTAGATGCATATTGGAGACTTGCTGATTTCAGTCACATTTCGTTTTTGACAGATTGGTCTGTCATAAAAGGCAGATTTGACTTCAGAGTCACAGCGACTCAGGTGGTGTGTGTTGGGACAAATTGAAGTTGGACCAACAGTAGCAGAGAGTCATTTGTCACGCATGGCTGAGTAAACAGGGTAGTCCTAATGAATATTTTAATTGAAGCATTACCTTTTTGAACTTCTGGCTTCTGACTTTCTCCCGGCTGTCTCCATTGGTTTCAGCATCATTCCTAATTAATAGGATGGTCATTTGTGAAGCTGACAAACAGTCTGTTGTGTACACACTCACACAGAGACACGCAAGCAGATGCATAAGTACCGTGCACTCATACACACACAGAGCATCCTCATCTGAATATCACTGCCAGACACACATTCATATTTCATACTTAAATGAAGAGAGTGAGTTCATTGCATGTCAAACAGCAAATCAAGCCTTTTTGAAAAATGTTGGAACAATCACACACACGTGCACAGAGGCAGAGATGTGTGTGCACGTCATAAACAAGCATGCACACATGATCATGCAGACAAAACAGATCCGCAGCTCACAAATCTGTGGTAAAAATAATAAAAGCTTCTGAAAGTTTCATCAGTCATGCTGCAATCACCATATTTCCGTCTCTTCTTTAAAGTACAAGGAAGAGTTAGGTTTATTTCACTGAAATTAGTAGGCACATTGCAATGTCAGCAAAAAACAAATGGTGTCATCATAAATAGCATCCCAGATTATGTGCTGTACACTGTCATTTCTTTCCCACTTATTAAATCTCACAATTTCCTGTTGGACTGGTGGGTTAAGCAGCACAGAGGGAATGATGAGTCACCGCTAGTCGGTGTGGTCTCGGTTTGTTTCCTCCACTTCAGAATCATAATTTGCAGGTTTTCACTGGAATTGGCCAAAAAACACAGAATGAGAAAAATATGAATAGGGATGAAAGAATGTACTGCAGTCACAAAGCATGGACGGACGATGTGAAATAAACATATCATAAAGATGATAAAAATAGAGAGAATGTACTATATGACTGTACACCTCTGCAGGAAAGGGAAAGGTTCTGCATTTGAGCCATACACTTGTTTTCCTTCATCGCTGTCAGTTAGAGGAGACATTAGTGGAAGCTTCACATACTGAAAGCAGGGGAGACAGCTAGCTTGGACTATTTCTAGTCTCTAAAACTACAATTAAAAAGATTTTAATGGATTCAGTCGTTTAACTTAGTGAAGCTAAGCTAACCATATCATGTGCTCAACATCTGTCTGTAAAATGTGTACACAAGTACGAAAGCACTTGCAGACATGTAGCGTTAGAAGCATCGAGTGGCAGATTTAAGATTTAACATTTCTTTATTGTCAAACATACAATGAGATTCAGGTGCACCTAAGAGCTGGGCTCACGATAAAATAAGATCAATAATAAATTAAGTAAGAAATAGATAATAAATACTCTCCCCGCATTCACTCATCCTTCCATTACACATCACACATACGTTGTATGTTCCACTCATTCATGTAAACATATACAGTTAAAGAGATATTTATGGTAATAATTACAATTTATCGTGTTGTGATGTGTTCCAGTACAGAGTTCATTAGATGATGGCTTTGGCATAAAACTGTTCATGAATCTTGTACAGTGAAGATATATCGTTTCATGGAGGGTAACAGTTCCAACAGGTGATGGGCAGGGTGGAATGAGTCATTTCACGATGCTTGTCTATGATTATAGAATGTAAAAACATGATAATCATCTAGCTGATAATGACATGCAAGTACACTAGAGCACTTGAGTACATGCAGAGAAGAGGTGTCAGGTGGAAACTCAAATGGTGGAAACTCATCTGATGGAGGTACGGGTGATGATCCATAGAAGGACTGAACGTCAGTCTCCATCTGGATGTGGGAATAGATGAAACTCTTTGTATGTTTGTTCATGCTGGCAGAAAAGCCAAGGAAGTCCATAAAAAGAAGGGCCAAATGAACTTTTTTTCGCTCTCTCTCTCTGTCTCTCCATTCTCTCTTGAACGTTTGATTGGCAGAGCATCACTTAGTATGAACACACACACTCTGTGCCTTCTGTCTATCCCACCCCCCACCCCCTGTTATCTCCGAGGTACCGGCTGTATTTCCATATTTGGACCAGTGAATAATAATATGACTTCGGGCCTTTGGGAGAAGGATGGGCTTATTATTGTGTCAAGCCTCCTGAGTCTGAACTGACAGGGTTATGGCAATGCACACACACACACACACACCCCTATGTTCCTCTGTTTTTATCCTCTGGCTGTAGCACAGATCAACACCAGTGGGATTCACTATTTTATTGTTATATTTTTTATTATTTATTACCAACAGCCTAGCTAGCACCCATAAACAAAGTTTATATCAGAGCGTGTGTTTGTGTGTGTGCAGACAGGGATTTAGCTGTGTGTTTTCCTGATTTGTGTGCATGAACGTATGTATTCTGTGTATGTGTGTGTTCACTTTTAGTTTGTGTATTTGTGAGTTTAGAAATGCTAAAAAAGTTTGAAGACTGTGTTTGTGCTGTTGGGATTTGCATACATTTTCTAATAGTTTGTGTGCATATAAGTTGTGTTCATGTATCTGTGTTTATCTAGTTGCTTGTGTGTGTATGCGTGTGTGTAGATGTACGTGTGTGTGTTTGCCTCTTGAAATAACAGAGAACTTAATCTAAAGATATCGCGCTCATCGGAGATGACCTGGATAAAAGTGATGAGAAAATCCCCGAAAAGTCAAAGCAGTAACTGCAGTGTGTTTGAGAGAGAAATGAGACGGACAGGGAAAAGCTCCAGTGACAGTCAATGTATCCCTCCCTACAAACACACTGTATGGCTCAGTGGTCATAGAGCAGTGAAATGGACTGTGTTACATTTGGTGACCAGAGTTTTGGCAATGAATGTTCAGTTTTGGCTCCTAAAGTGATTTAAAAGTAAAGATGGACAAGAAATCTTGCTGGGTTATCCATCCATCCATCCGTTTTCTGTAACTGCTTATACTCATTAGGATTGAATGGGGCTGGAACCTATCCCAGCTAACTTTGGGCAAGAGGCAGCAGTCACCAGTCACCAGTTTATGACAGTTATGATAAACAAAGAGAAAAACAACCATTGACGCTCAGACCTTCATGTCTTTGGACTGTGGGAGGAAGCCAGAATACAAATACATACCAACTTCTGAATGGAAGTTGGGTATGAGTCCTTTAGAGCAGTGATTCCCAACCTGGGGGTTTGGACCCAAGACCACCTTATAAACCTGTTTTATTTACTTTATAACTTGTTATTGAACTTGTTAACTACAATCAGCAGCCTAATTGTACATATCGGGAGAGAATCAGGCCTTCCTTACGTGCATGTTGAGCTAGCAAATTGTTAAAAAGTTTGACTAGATGATTTACCTACCAGGTGACCTCACTGGAATATGGGACAGAAGGATGTGTAGATGCCTCTCAAGGAGTCAACAACCCCACAGAGGTAAATAACTGGGAATGCACACCGGTCAGTTAGGACTGAAGAAGCTACAGTATAAGTTATCCAGTTATGATAACCTAACCTAACAAACATATGACTTTGATAGCTGAGTATCATCACAAACATTTTCATGGATCTTCCATCCAGCAGAAGTGAACAGCTGACTGAGCTACCATGCTGGTCATGGAGATATGACCAGCATGGTAGCTTAGTCCATATCTGTTGGGGCAGCTGAAGGTTCATAAATACTAGATGAAGCAGCAGTCACTAAGGAGCTGCTAATCTGCAGATAAACTCATTATTTCATGATCAGGACAGTGTCAGACAAAGTAAACACAAATGCAAGTTAATGACAGCTACTGCTGTGAGTTCGGCTTTATTGACATTTTAAATGAGCGATGGCAGAGAAGATTTGAAACAGCCAAAGTCTGTCATGTTCAAGTACAGCCAAAAAGCATCCTCTGCCAAATGAGATGCAGTGTTGCCAGTTTGGACTGACAAAAAGTTGTCCAATCAGAGCCTGCAACAATCAGTCATCGTAAACCATTCCAAACATATACTACAACACACATCGTAAGACAACTCAAATAAAAATCATCACAATGTGTGAATGATGAAAGTTCACTATATCCAACAGAAGCCAACACTCTTGCTTTGTGCACATACAGAGCCGTTTACACAAAACGGCTCAGGCAATGTAACAAGTAGGGAGTCTATGTGAGAATAACAGTAAGGGTAATTTATTATAACTAAAGTCAACAAACCTCAAAAGACAAACCAATAAGAATGAACAGGACAATGCCTGGTGGGTGTAAGCTGTAGGCTGTACCAGTCTTCCCTGTCAGCCAGCTGCATGCTGAGGTTGGCCAAGACAGCCTCCAAGACAGAGAGAGGTAGCTCGCAAGAAGAACAAGAGTCTCTTATTGCTGCCAGTCTTTTGTTTTATCACTATGATAAAACACACTACATGTAACAAGTTTTCACACACAACAGTTTTTTTTAATCCCAGAGCTATGAAAGAATAATAATTAAAATAGACCATATGGAAGGACACATAGAAGAACACAAAGTCATTGCATGCTGAGCTGAAATATTGTATAGTGATTTATTGAAATATGTTGGTGGAAACCTACCACTGGGACAAAAAGTTGCCAAAATACAGGTTTTTAAATAAAAAATAAAATAAAAAAAATAATGGGGTGGAAAACCTGACATTGACACCATGGCTGAAATGTGACTGAGTCTTAGCCAGAATGTGATGCAGCCAGATTTTCCTTGAGACTTACTTGTGTGAAGCTGGACTTAGTGATCTAGTCCACATTAAATACCAGTTCAGGTTAGACCTGACTTTAATTTTGGGTTGCAGAAATAACAATAAAATGTGGTTTCTGAATGATGCACAGATGTTTGGATAGTGAATGAGAGAAAATCAGATGATGCTCATCAAGCATTTAACGTCATTTAAAAGCAAAATATTATAAAGCCCGCAAGCTTGTTGCAAATTCATAGCAATCTTTAATAGGAAAACCGGATCTCAGTATAGCCAATTCTCTTCAAATCCTGCTGTTTATAGTATCCACACTGCTACAGTATATACTTTATTAACTGAAGTAATTTATTCATTTTCCAGCTGCTGCTGCACTAAACTTGACAATATGCTGTGTGACTCTGGATGTCTTTTCATTGACAAATCTGTCAGAAGCTCTCAGTATTCTGTTTTATACAGACACGAGGAAAGAGGAAGGCAGACAAATCAATGTAACACCAGAACTCCCTGCAAATGAACACCAAACCTGTCAGAAAATGGTGAATGCACTAAGTGTATAGAGTCTTTTCAGTGAGATGACTCCTCTGACTGCGCTGTCACATTAAAGTACAAAAAATCCACTGACTTTGGAAAATGTTGGATTATTTGTCTGAGGGCAGCACAGCATTTTACACAGCAGAGCAATGCAAGGTGTCTTCACCTGTGAATGACAAACATATTGCCAGACAAGAAAGCTGACACTGAAGGTTCAGTTTTACTATGGTCGCCTTGATGGTCAAAACTTCATACATTTTTATTTACATTTTCATTTCATTTTATGCTGATTCCTGGTTCGAACCCCAGCTGGGGTCTTTTTGCTTGGAGTTCTCCATTCATCTGTGTGGCTTCTCTGTAGTCAGGCATCCTCCCACAGTCCAGATGCACACAGGTTAATTGTTGACTCTAAATTGCCCCTAGGTGTGAATGTGAGCGTTAATGCTTATGTGTCAGATCTGTTATGAACTTGTGACCTGTCCAGGGTGTAACCTGCCTCTCACCCCAATGCCTATCAGCTTCAGACCTCCGCATCCCTCAGTTATGGAAAATGGATGGATGGGCAATAACAGTGAAAAAAAAAACAACATTTTGATAACTGAAGACAACACAACATCTGGCAATGTTTCATGGCTGCAGCTTGACAGTCATGAAGCTGTGAAAGAATATGGTAATGAAGTATGAAGCACCTTTCTCATGTTCAGTCAAGGTGCTTTCACAGCCATTTACACACACAGTCGTTCACTGATGGCATTTCAACATGGAGTCTGGAGGAGATCGAACTGCAGTCATCAGATTAGCGGATGACCTGCTGTACCTCCTCCTCCATCTCCAGCTGACAAACATGAAGTTCCTGACCTCAGTCAAATCTCTGATTTGTTGATTGAAAAGGTACAAGCCATTCCAACTTGAGAAGAAGACAAAGATAGACAATAGACATTGGTATGAATGGTGTAGGGCCCCTTAATGGATTTACATAGTTATCCCCAGCTGCATCATCACCGAATCTGTTGGAGCAGACGAGTCAGTCAAACACAGAGTCAGACTGTCAATCATCATGAGGCAATAAAGAGCAATGAAACATCCAGACGTTGAAATGAACGTCAAGTGTCAGTGTGCATGCTAACAATCACCTCCAAACCTCTGCTCTCATTGTGTATTAATGCCAACACTCGATGTTTGTCTCTATCCTACATGTTGTGTTACGCATCATGTTGCAACATTTTCGCTGTTAGCATCATTTTGTCTGTCAGTTTACCCCTGACGACGGAAAAGCTCTCTGGATTGTTGATCTCAGCCTCTTTCTGATTACCATTCAGCTTGGCAAAGAGCCTGTTTGCAGGGCACCGCTGTACTTACACTTGTCGTGTCAATCAACCACATGCTCTGATAGGCAGCAGGCAAATCCCTGCCTGACCGACGAGCCTTAAACACTGCCTCCTTTGAGTGTTTGAGTTTTGCTGCAATATTATCAGCAAACTTTTATGTAATTTTTAAAGGCGGTGTCTAATTAAGACAACTATAAGGTCTAATAAAATGTCACACACTTAATTGCATCTGATAGCATGTTTATATGTTGTAAATACAGTGAGAGATCTGCCTTTTTATCTTTTGCACTAGTGAGTCAATTAGGAGCTTCTTCTGAGTGCATGCAACCACCTACGAATGCGACACACCCCAGAGGCCATCCTTTATAGCCCAAGCACTGGCCTGAACTCTATTCTCCTCTGTTTCCTCCTTCCTTTCCTCCTCTGCTCCTCTGATCCACAGACGGATTGAAAAAAATGAGGAGGAGGAGGAAGAAGAGGGAGATCAAACACATGGCAATCTAAAAAGAGAGAAAGAAATCCAATTAAGGACAGAAGAAGAAGGAAATGTATGCAATCGGATGATTTCCCCACCAAAGGCAACTGTATAACAGGCTCTAAGACTCGTTGTTTATGCATCACAGGAAAGAAATAAAAGTCAGCGGAGAGAGACACAGACTGCAGCACTTCTCCATGGATAATTGGGTTATAAAGCAAGGGAACGTCATTTCCAGTTTAGAGTAATAAAGCAGATTGTTTTGCTCATTTAGATTAATGTGCTCCTTCCCTATATCAAAGAAAGTAAACAGAGAGATAATGTTGTGTAAGTGAACTCGAAAATAATGTTTTCAACAAGATATGACAGAGGCGTAATAGAGAGATTATTTCAGAGTAATTGTGCATTAATTTATCCAAACTTCATTAACAAAAAGCTCCTCAGAGCAAAGCCAGAATATCTCAGTCACACCCTCCAGCTCCGCTTGACACAGACAGGCAAACTAAGCATTGGCCTGAAACTAAAAATTCAAACTATAGGTCAACAATTTTCGCAAACGTGGTTTGGTCATGGTCTCGTCACGAGTTCAAATGTTTCAAGCCTTCATTTTCTTTTAATGATTTTAAAGGGGTGTGTGGCTTGGCATTAGACTTAGTTTACATTTTTACTTGTGTTTAACTATTAGTATTGATCAACCTGCAGCTCAGTGTTATTACAAAGGGATCTTTGGATTTTTGTTTGGTGCGTGTGTCACACTGTGTCTCAATTCATGCACTGACATACTTAAGTACGTAAGTTAAGTACATAAATGTCAGTTATGTCAAATAAGGTGTACTTTGAGTACCCGGATGGTGCACTCATATCAGTCAAGAAGGTGTAGAATACTGCACATTGTTGGTCACCAGTGCTTACCATATTGGCTACGAAATGGATGCAAAGGAAACTGCTGAAGCTGAAGTGGTTGTGGTGTATGCTGCAATATAGCAATGATGTTATATTGCAATGGCTGTACTCGGACAGTACCCTGCTAAAATCGAGAAGTCACTCAACTCCCAAAACCTGTCATCAAAGCCCAAAACCAAAAAAGGAAGCAATAGTTTTCATTTTGTCCTTTATCGTAAGAGGTGGGTGGCAGTGGTGACTTTATACAGGCTACTCTTTGGTACCAAAAACAGGTAACGTAACGTTAAAAATGCACCCTTAGCCTATGGATATTTTCCATTTTGCATAAAGAATAAGGCTTAAACTGTATAAGTGAGATGAGGACGTGTGATCTCCAGCTTGTTTGTTCCATTTCTGAGTGAGAAAATAGCTGAGAGCAACAGTGTGTTAATACAAAGAGGGAATGAATAGACAGGAAGGAAGGCAGAATCCCAGGAGGGGGGATTGCACTGCCCCTCAGTGTCTCTCATCTACTAGCCTTTCAGTGCATCCACCCTGGAGACTTGTACAGAGGATTTCGTGTGTGTGTGTGTGTGTGTGTGTGTGTGTGTGTGTGTGAATCTCTTTGTGATAAAGCCAGACCACATATATATTTCATCAAAGTGATTCTTTGGGCATCTACGTGGCATGGTGGTGCATTCGCCAAGGTATTGTTATCTGTCATCACGTATTTATTCCTTCGTTTCCACACAGTCACATACTGAGCTTTGCTGCGATCAACCACCATCAGAGAGTGCAATGTCTGCACAACATGTAATTCTGTACAGCAGAGTACCAAGGCGTTGTTTACCTTGATGAAGTGTTGGAGTTATTGGATCACGCTCTGTGGAGGCCACCTGTTGTCTGTAGTACTGAATCAAACCAGCTCTCTGTGGCTGTTTCGTCTTTTGGAATTCCTCTTGATCTGCTTTCAAAAATGCTGTCAATGTCTCGTTGTGTGTGTCAGATTTATTAATCTTTTTGGCAAGGACCATAGCATTTCCTGTTGATGCTTCAGCATACAGTCTTTCTGTGGTCATTTCCAGTAAATACTAAAGCCAAACATCAAGCAAGTGTAAGAATGCAAGACATAGCAGCCAACTGATGGTACTTATTAATCCAACAGCAAGAATCCCAGCCTTCTGTCTTTCAGCCTTTTATTCCATGAAGCTCTGTCCAATGACTAAAAGTCAGCCCCAGACTTACTCTTGTCCGGCAGGTTCTTGTTCTCTGCAACTCTGACATTATGTCCATAGAAACTGATGAGCGTGGTTAAAATTGTCCAGCTCCAGTTCTGGCATGACACCGGCTCCACACGGCATAAGAATTCCCCCAAGCCCTGGGCCTGAAGCCAGATGTCAAAGGACATCAAAGGGAAAACCAGAAAATATTTTCTCCATAACATATGAGCCAGATTCACTAGAATCAATGAAATAGTTGGTGGTGTGTGACTTGGTTTTGTAAAACATTGGGCAATTCTTTATGTGAAATGTTTGAACAAATATTCATAAGGATGCCATTACATTTGACGTCAATACTCAAGCTTATGTACGTATTCAAGCCATTCCATCCATCATTTCCTGTACAGGAAGGGGTTAAAATGACTGAGTTCAGGTTAGTGAAATCTGGAACATTAAACATATACACACATTAGCATTAGTATGGTTATATAAGCATTCGTGTACAAAGTAGAAAGAGGCTGTGATCAAACTGTGGAGTTAATGAAGGTCGACGCAACAGCTCGACCGTCATATTAGAGGACTACAGAGAGAGAGAGAGAGAGTTCCAAAGAACTACGGTGAATAGTCAGTGGCACTCCACCATCAAGACGCCATGGGAATACATTAAAACACGGCTGTTAAGAGCTTTAATGACAGCCATCAAATGATGAAATAGGCAAAAATAAAGCATGCAAAGTGATGAAAAGGTTTCTCCCCAAATGGATTTAGGTTGGCCTCCTGTCTACTGGGGATTAACTACTTGAGCTTCAGTGACAGATGTTCCATGATGAAAGGATTTTTTTTTTTTTTAATACAAAAAGTTTGTAATGAGTGGGAAATAAGAACATGATGAAAAGATTCAGAAATGTTTGGAGAAGCCAAAGTTAAAATAATAATTGCTTTAGGCAGGTGTTATAATCAGTGTCTGCAGCAGTTAGAGCAGTAGGGTTATGAGTTAAAGGGCGTTCATTTATTTCAAAGACAATTCAGGAAAGCAAATGGGAAATTGTTTCTATTCTTTGAGCATTTTTTATCAAATTTATATGGCCAAAAATGATAGACATCAGAACATCGTAGCCATATGTTATCGCTCAACATGTCCTTCCAAAAATCTGCTGCCACAAAAGCCTCCACTGCTCCCCACATAACACTGTAATATCCACGCTGAGGTGATACATCAGTTACATCAATTATTAGAACAGAGAATGTAAAAATGTTCACAGTATTAAGTCAATTGGAAAAGTAGAAAATAAAGATTGCAGGTTTTGGTCGTAATGGCCCTGAGCATCCTACTTTCTAGGGTGGGGGGGTGGTCGGTCATGATCTTACCCACACACCTCAGGGTCCTGGAGGCATAGCGATCCTGTAGAGATGGCAGATTGCAGCCAATCACCTTCTTGGCGGAGCGAATGATACGCTGCAGTCTGCCCTTGTCCTTGGCAGTGGCAGCAATGTACCAGATGGTGATGGAGGAGGTGAGCATGGACTCAGTGATGGAGGTGTCGAAGTGAACCCTCGACCATCTTCTTCAGCTGCTGCAGGAGGTACAGCCTGTGCTGGGCTTTGTTGATGATAGAGCTGATGTTCAGCTTCCAGTTGAGTTCCTAGGTGATGATGGGACCCAAGAAGTGGAGAGGACTCCATAATCTTAACTGGGGAGTCACAGGGGGAGATGGAGGCACATGGGGGTGGGTCATTTCAGTATATTTCTGTGCTATAACCAATTTCAGCCTGGAGCTTTGAGGAAAAAATAACTTCCATATTGCCTTCATCTGTTGTAGAGAATATCTGCTGCCAGTGATTAACCCAACCATCAGTGCTTCCACTGTCAATGTAAATGTTTATGTGCTCAGCGCTCTTCAATGCCACACACATGTCATTAAAGTTTTGAACTAGGCGAGAAAAGGCAAAAGAAAGTTCTGGCACACTGATCTTTCTGTCAGGGCATTGCCAGGCACCCCAGATGCTGCGTTGGTTGTGATAAAATGAGCAGCTGTTGTGCCATTATCAGGCTGATACTTTGTACACTGATCCTGGCATCGATAATCCCATAACATGAAACGTCCCAAGACCAAAACAAGCTTCTGAAACTACTGAGCAACCCTATGACCCATCGGGGATTATATGAGCTGAATAGTCGATCACTGGAGAGGAATTTGGAAAAAGTGCAAGGGAAGAAAAAGAACACCGATAATCATGTTTTCATTGGACTAAAAGTAACCAAACCATAGTAATCCTATAGTCCAGAAGCACATAAAGTATCAAAGGTGTACATACTCAGTCTTCAGAATGATAATTAAAATAAGCAAAAGCAGCTTTGAGGAGTTCAACAATGAACCATGAAATGTTTTTTTCACTTTGACATGAAAATTGACATAAACCATTCAGGAAGAAGTTGAATTTATGAAAACATCAACATTTTACAAGCTTATTCATGACAACCGTACAACCGTCCATGTTATACCATCTATGCTACTAACAAGTTAGTGAAGTAAAGTACTGTGTGAAGAAAACACTAGAGTAAAGGACAAGTACCTTAAAACTGTACCTATGTACAGTACATGATACACTTAGTTACACTGCACCACTGATTCTAGATAACACAGGTTTGCAGTGACAGATGTCAGTGAGATGAAAAGATTCACAGTCACAGCCATGAAAGACCAATGCAACATAAGACTTGATGAAACACGCAGGCTCAGAGATGGCAAACTGACAGAGAAAAGATTGAAATGAAGTATAAGGAGTACTTATGTCAGTGGATTGGAGTTCCTTAGAGTCAGACCAGTAGCATGCTCTTTTATGGCTGCATTACTTTGACTTAAAGAGCAAGACTATCTCCTGATAATGAGGAATTTTCACACTCGACCCTTTTTTTTTTTTTTTACCTTTTCAGTTGCAGGTATGATTAAAAGAATGATCTTGAACATTTTCCTTCTGCTTCTGTATATTCCTTTTTTATTTTTCACTCCACTTTCTGCCGAGCTTCTATTCTTTAAGCTTAACGTACTAGTGGTGCTAACAACCGTTCAGGTATCATTTTATACATTTAGTGTGCCACCAAACTCATCTGTGTTTGTACACAGTACAGGTCACTAACTGTCAAATCGTCTCTGCAACTCTCATTATAACACGCACACAAATATTAGCACACACACTCTCAGAGGTCGCTCTGAGAGTGTGTGTGTGTTCACATGCACACGCACACATGCCAAGGTGCCATCCATTAGAGGCAGACAGGTGACAGCAGGCAGCGGTGGCAAACTGTGACAAGAATGACACCTTCTTTAATCACAGGACACACACACACACACACACACACACACCTATACTTGCTGATAAATGAAGTGCATAGAAAGAGGTGGAGGAGGAGGGAGGCCAGAGGAGGGCAGTACTTGGAGAGAGAAGACAACATATTATAGTGAGAGGAAAGCACTCAGTGGAGCCGAGAGGCAAATGAGAAGACGTGGTACCAAACAAAAGAAGACAAGGGAATTTCCTGCTGGAGAAGGGAGGGTGAGACAAGAGAAGATGAGTGGATGCAGGGTGGGGAAGAAGACGGGAGTATGATTCACCTCTCCCCCAATGAAATGTACCAGATGTTCAGCTGTCAGGTGTTATGAACCTGTCTGCTCCGACGGCGTCCTCTGTCATCTGCTGCCGCTGAGAAAGACAGCGGATGCCTCTCAAGTTTTCTGCTGTCTCTCCTTCTTTACCATCCTCTCTTCTTTATGTTTTCATCATCTTTCCATTTTCTCTTCTCTGCTGGACTGCTGCCCTCCTTTCCTTCTCTTCTCTTCACTCTTGCACTGCTTACAAAATCAAAAATTTGTTGGACTTTTGTTCATAAAGTCTTCACTTAAGGACAAACTTCTCACTAAAGCCTTTTTGTCATTGTAAATTAGGTAACACTTCTAATAACCATCATTAATATATGCTAACTTAATAGTTAAGTAAATAAGTGATCTTACTGTAAACAATATAATAATAATAATGACAATAGATAGTGATAGATATTATTATTATTATTATAGAAATAATAACATATTGCTATTTTACTGTAAACAATCAATGAAATGACATTGTGTTTACAAATTATTATAGTTATACTATAATTTATGTTATTTGACCAATTCCAAACCAAACACATGACAGTTTAATCTAAGATAAACATATAAATCTGAACAGTTTCTTGAAGTTTGATGATCAGACCTATAGGATGTCTGATACAATAAATACATCTTAAACAAAGTCAACATTTCATTCCCAGCGTGTTACTGTAACATCAGTTGCAACAACACTCATTCAAATATTTTACTTAATTTTTACTTTTACAAAGGAGTTATTTCCATACTATTATAAGCATCAGTTGTAACTTAAGGCCCATCCAAATAATGTTTATGAACACTTTGATAGATGTTTTACAAATAAGCATGAAGATTATGTGCCACGGCCATTCTGTTCCTCACTGCAATGCAAAACCTGGACATCAGCACACAGCTGCACCTCCCTTTTTTGTTTTTTGTAGCAGCTGACTAAGCAGTTCCAAAAAAAACCCCATCTTTAACAGAGTCGTGAATTCCAGTTGTATGTTTCATCAATGTTTTTCTTATATTTGAATTATGTTCAGGTCTGCCTCAGAGAAAAAAAATGGCCTGAAGCCAAACTTATTTGCCAACATCTGCTCTATTGGGTGTCAGTAGTGTGAGGATTTGAATGCATCTTTTGAGGTGGGCATCCTCAAAATTAAAACTGGATGTTTCTTTATGCTGTGGGCATTTTATTTTTAAAATAATTTGTTATTGGAGGGTAAATGCTACATTCGCATATATATATATATCTTATGTTTGGTCAATGATTAAAAAAATCGTTAATAGAATAACAGCTCAAGTGTCTCAAAAAATTGGACAAACATTTAATAAAGAAGAAATAAAGAAATAAAGAAATTGAAATTTTAAAGAACAGCCGTTGCCAAGATTTATACCAACATGGATACCTATGGATACTCCCACCACTATAGCAGATTAAAGGTGAGTACCACAATGAAAAAAAAAAGACTTTATGACTTTTATCTTCCTCTTCCTTCCATCCTCCATATTTTCTTTTTGTCTTGGAATACTCTTGTACAGTACAGGTATTTATTGTGTTGGATTGTTGATACCATGACTAGCACCTGGACTGGCGCTTTTATTAATAATATATTAACAGTTCACGATGAAAACATGTCTTGGATCGTGTACATTTCTGTAGTTGTGTGTGACCTCCCTCTTGTCACCATGTCTAATAAGTTTAAGTGCAGTTACTGACCAGCAGCTGCTTCCTGCTATTGTTCAGCAATAAGTCTGTGCCTCTAGGCAAGACAGCCACAACAAATCAGGACAGTATTGTTTCAATCAGTAGAGACAAGTGAATGCAGTAAAGATAATGTTCATTATATAACCGATGATATATGATGAGTCTTGACACAAAGTCTTTGGCGCTTGGACTCTAGAGGGAGATTTGTGATGGAGGGGGCGTCTGCCCTGAGCTGCTGTAGATGCTGCCGATGAGGCTGATGAAATGATGAAATCTGCAAACACTGGGCAGGGATGAGGAGGTGGACGTTGTGTGCACAGAGCAGCATGAGCTTCCAGTGAATTGCTGTAATGTTCTTGGGGGTGATGTGAATGTGAGTGAAACCAAAACTTTTACACTGTAGAAATCCACACACACACATACATCCCTACAGTACCAAATTAAAAATTAATCAACAAAAATATTATGGGTATTTTGCCATAATATTTTTGCAGGTGTGCTATCTTTTATTTCATTTCAAGTGGGGACATAACAATTTATAGAGGGACACACACCCAACAATTCCTGGTGGGGGAGGGAGGTACTGAGTTTGTCTTTTGTCAAGAATATTAATTGCTATTAATTTGATGTGGATTCCAGGTCTAATCAGTTTTCTCTCTCTCAGTCCTCTTCCCCTCCGAATCCCCTTTCCCCTTGGTTCTCTTCATTAAGTCAACAGTCACTAATGTCTTTCAAGCATCACATTCAAATACCAAAGAGACAGAGCGCTATCAGGAGTCCGCCAACCACCTCACCAGCTTAATGACATACACTGAAAAAAAAAACATCCCAGCAAATCCTTTAAGATGTTTTATGGAGACAAAGTGAGGGCCACAGAGGACTGCATCTCCTCTGCAGAATGTGGGGCATGGGGCTGAAAACATTGGGATCCTGCATGATGTGGGTTATGTTTGCAGAGAGTTTATAGATTTAGGCTAATGTTGTTGTATAATGTGTTTAGGTTCATATCTAGTTAATTCATAGGTTGTTTTCAAATAGAGTGGTGTGAAAATGGGTTGAAACTTGCAGGCTACTTAGGTCTGTAAATTCAAATTCTTTTCATGAGGAGTTCTAAAAGTAAACCTAAAGTCTGCAGAATCGTGGGCTGTTAATCTTCTAAAGACTGTCACAGATGACAAAGTGACTTCACCCTCACTTTATTTAAGTAGATGTTCAGCATGTTACATTCAGTTTGTGGCACACTCAAGCATTTACTTTACAAACCAACCCTAATCCTTGCAAGAGCCATTTTTTTATTTGACTGTTCTCTGCTGGCTGTCTCACCCTTCCTGGGTTGTTCTCATCAACTCTTGGTCTTCTCCTTTGGTATTAAGATAACGCAGACAAATAAGCTTTGTTGTCTCCTCTCCTATGCTTTGTATTTTAGTTTTAGTTTGTGTTTTCTGTTATTTTCAGTCTCCAGATCAGAGAATAAAAAGAACAAAAATCTGTCCTTAACTTCTGTTTTTGTTGCCCTGCTACTTCCTCAACTTTCTTTATTCTGACACCACTTCACTTCCTTTTTTTCTTTTCTTGTTCCTCTTTCCTGTATCCTCTTGTCTTCACTTTATCTTACCTCTGTCATTCAGTTCTGGTTTGGCCCTGTCTGTTTTGATCTTTCTCCAAAGCTTGTCTTTGTCTTTATAAAACCTTAGAAAAACAATACAATTCATCCACATCTTTGAAAAGTGCTAGAAAAGGTTATTGTTTCTTTTGGTTTGACTAACGGTGACTGTGACATGTGCAAGGACATGATGTGTGAGCGAACTTAAGTCTAATCTTTTTTTTTTTTTTGGTGTGTGTTCCATAATTGTGTTGGCCAGATGGAAACCCATCGTCAAAATTGTTAAAGCAGGATGCAGGATGTTGTCTCCTTTGCTCCTAGTATTGTGTCATCTGGTGCAAATACGAAACACAGCAACCTGTTCTCACCTCCTGTGCTCCTTTCTACATCCTTTTCTCACCTGATGGGACAATAAGAGCAGCCTGTCATCGCTTTGCCACCCTCCAAATAACCTTCACCTGACCTTGCCTGACACACTCTCTCCGGTCGCGTCTTCTCACTTCTTCTCCCCCTCGCTCATTCATTGGTTTTCTCCATGAAGTGCACACACACTATCATCACTTGACGTATTATCACATTTTAGGTACGTGGCAACATTATCAAGTCCATGTTGTCCAATATGTGCTAACCATTTAGCAAAGTAGCACATCTTTTCTCTTCACAGCACCACTTTACACCTAGCTGTAGTACACAGATTGCTCCCACACACTTTTCACACCATTGTTGTTGTTCTTTTTGATCCATAAAAGCTCCATAAAATCCAGAGTATTAAATACATTTAAAATTCAGATGTATATTAAAGAATTACATGATGTGACAGTGTAATATATTTAGTGCTGAGTCAGGTGTGCCGTTTTTGTTGGTTTGATGGTGCTGAAGTGAAGATTTATTGTGCTGTTGTTTCCGGTAATGAAACACTCCTCACGACCCTCACACCAGAGGACTGTTGCCATACAAGCACACACAAGTCTGAGGGTTACAGGAGCAACAAGAAGAGTCAATGGACTGTTTTCTCCGGGTTACGGTCCGCTCTCTCACCCTCCAGTCAGAGCAGAGGAAGAAAACAGTTGTAAGATAAACTTTGTAATGCGCAGGGACAAAGTCTGCCAGATGTTCTACACCAGCTGATGAAATGTATCAGCTGGGATATGAAGCCACATCGAGAACAGACTGAAACATCAGCACGTACGCAACGTCACAGAGCCATGCCTGGTTGAATTTAGCAGTCAGAGGAAGAAAATACATATTGAGCTGTGTTGTGTATTGAGCAGTTGTTCTGCACTAAGCTATATACCAGCAAGCACTGTGCAGAAAATGCTTGAAATATGAACATGTCGTCTGTTTTCCTGAATCATATCAATCACATCAGATCCAGGAGTTTACAGCACCACCCTAGTTCCAACCCTCTTTTGAAGAAATTGAGTCGACATGTGATGATTTATTTTACTTGAGGTGCTCTGGTTCAGCAGGAGAAACCTGAAGAGATTTCCTGAGTAAAGAGCAAAGGTTAAGACATTAAAGATGATTGAGTGGATGTTCTTGAATTTGATAATCGATCATGGACCTTGCATTCCTAGTGGACATAACACAGGAGCTGAACATCCTTAACCTGAAGGTCTAGGGGCCCGGGTCAACTCATCACAGTATAAAAACTGTAAAACTCTTCTGTACAAAACTGTGGAAAACTTTGCTTTCTGCAAACACACTCCAGTCGTTTCACAGCATACAGATGTCTTGGAAGGAAGACACGGCATTTGAACATCATCAGACAAATCAGGAATTTGACCAGCGTTTTCTGAGCCATGACACTTTCCCTTGGACAGTAATTAAGTGTAATTAAGTAAGTGGGTTGTAGTGACTGGATAGTTTCAGAGAGAATTACCTCCATTCTTGCCAGAAGTGTCCAAAGTGTTCAGCCAGGCAATGTGCCTTTTTTGAAAGCACGAATCTTTGTGAGGAACTTTTCTCAACTATGAGCTTTAATGCAAGTGCAGGTCCAGGCTTAGT
Source organism: Nibea coibor (assembly GCA_023373845.1). Taxonomy (NCBI): domain Eukaryota; kingdom Metazoa; phylum Chordata; class Actinopteri; family Sciaenidae; genus Nibea; species Nibea coibor. The sequence goes on from CM041739.1 coordinate 23,430,477, forward strand.
GATGCCCATCTTGAAGCTGCGCTCAGGGCTTCAACTGTGACCTCCATCTGGGCAAAAGTAGCTTAGCTGTGTGGGCAGAATTCTTGCCAGGTGTCTGGCAAGAAATAGAATAAAGTACAAGTTAAGCTTCAGTAAGAGTTTAGTCAGGAAGGCTATTCTTTTGCATACTTAGGCCTGTCATCAGTTTCTCTTTCCACCCTTCACTTCTCTCACACATGCTCACACCTTGTGTCATTACCTGGGGCTGTCAATCAGGATATCAGCTGTTCTGATCAGCTGGTCACATCTATTCATCTGTTCAGCTATCTGCCTCTTTTTAGATATGATCCTCTCTCTGCCTTCAGTAACTTCATGCTGCTTTGCCTCCAAGTCGCGGATTCATCAGCTTCATCAGTCTCAGCACCACCAGTGTCTGGACTCCATGCAGGTATTCATCTTGCTGATACCACTTACATCTTTGTCATGACTTATTCATCACATGACATCTGTGATTAGAAACAGTCATCTTTGCCTCATTCAACTTGTCCCTCCAGATTGAAATATATTCATGGATTGCACTTAGTTAGTTGCAAGGTCTCAACATGATTTAGGCTAAAATAGTAAGTTATGAGATATGCACATTTAAAAACTAAAGTATACATTTTTTTTTTGGTTACATACGAAGAAAATATGTTAAGAATTAACATAAATGACTGTAGCACAGCACAATTGAGAAGAGTTCTCACATTCAAGACGCTCTCACACAAATTTTTGTCTGTGAGCCTCTGTAAAGCTGATCTGATAGTCTCAAATATTGCTGTGCTTGGTTCTTGGTGCTTGATGCTTAAATTTGATGGAACTGTTGCTTACTGTTTTATGCATCTTACGATTACTGAAGCTAAATCTGAGCTAAGCTTGAAAAGTGTCTCTTAAATTGAGGAAAAGCTGGACCTCAGCAGAGGATGGTTTCAATCCATTGACCTCTGGGTTATGGGCTCAGCACCCTTCCACTGAACCACTCTGCTGTCTCATATTTGTTTATATTACAGGTGTTTTCAAGTATGAAAACATGACGTGTATGAATAGAGGTCATATTCAAAAGGTTTTGGTCCATAAATATCTGTCCTATAAGCCTACAAAGTTGTTTGCTTGTTTGAAAGTGGGTTTGAAAGAGGGTTCATTAACATGGTTTAACCATACGGCATGTGGGGTCACTGAATGTTTTGATGAATATAATTTACATGAACAATATAAAAAACAAACATAGGGCTCTAAAGTCCTTTAGATGGGGAATGACATGCAGCAAAGGGCCGCAGGTCGGACCCAAACTCTGGGCCGCTGCGGCAAGGCTTTGCACATGGAGCGGATGCTCCACCAACCGAGCCGACCAACACCACAAATATGATGTTTAAGAAAAGTGCAATAAGTAAAAGATATAGTTAGCTTACATTAGATTGTAGGGTAGTCCTAAAAATGTGTCCACCCTTTTGCATAAGCAAAAGACAGCAAAACAGCCAAAGAATTAAATCAACTCACACTGACACGCCATCAACAAAATGACAGACCCTCTGCAGGACTACTGTGATGGATTTCAGTATAATGTTAGGCTCTCCATTATGATAGCCATGTTAGCCATGTCACTTCACTGCTTACTGAAGCAGGCTTGCACGGGGTTATCATCCAACACTTTGAGCTTTTTGTCACTGACCAAAAGACTGGCTGCTTTTGCCAGTTAAAATGAAAGACGCTGCAACTGTTTTGATATCTGCTTTCAGTAATCACTGATCATTCTGTTAGTAACTTGATGACATCAACATTAAACCTCTCTCTGTGGGGTTTGTTTGGACTCTGGAAATGTACATCAACGTGTGTGTGACATCTGCTTCAGCAGAGGATGTTTTTGATCATCCAGTAAGGCTCAAACACTCTTTAGCTGCACCGCTCTAGATTGGACAGTAACAGTTGTCTTAAGGGCCCATTTTATTAGCCATTAGCTTGCTACTGTATGCTCCTTATCATTATCCAAGCTCGATCTGAGCTATTATTAACAAGCCTCTGCAATGCACACCCTTTAGCAGAGGATGGTTTCAGTCTATTGACCTCTGGGTTATGTACTCAGCACACTTCTGCTGCATCACTCTGCTTATAGCATCAGCAACAGTATTTAGGGTGATTTTGGTCCATAGATATCTGGGTATGGGCCCCAGACCCCCCACTTGGTTTGACAGGTTCTGATGGGGACTCCCGAATGTTTTGATAAATATGAAAATAACGGAAATCATATGCTACAGCCTTCACAGTTGCCCCATCTCAACCCACCTTTTGGAGATTTTGGACCAGCCTGTTGGTGCTCTGCCATCATCAAAACAACATAAATGACAATATCTTTTGGGGGAGATGTTTAGCTCAGTCGATAGAGCAGACGCCCTGTATGCGAAGTCTTGCTGCGGGGGCCCAGGTACCTGTGTGGCCCTTTCCTGCATGTCACTGTCACTCTTCAGCTGTCTCTATGCAATAACGCAAAAAACGGCAAAAAATATTTTTAAAAAAAGAATATATTTTGGAGGTACGGTGTTAAGGCTAATCATATCAGTTGTTTCGTGTACTGTGGTCCTTGTTCGCTGTATATTGGCGACTGGTGTTAAGGAAAAAAGGGCTGCATCCACCTTGCAAGTCTTTAGAGGCGTCCTCTCCTCCATTTTCCTCCTTGCTGTGCTGAAAAATGTGTATCTGACTGACCTCCCAGAGACAGTTTGCTTTTTTTTCTTTGACCACTCGGACAATGGTTTATAAAAGAAAAAAAAAAAAGGCTGGATCGACTGTGTCAGGGCACATAATGGTGTCCTATCCCTCCCGTAGAGTTTTGCGGACTCTTAAGAATCAATACCAAGGTGCACCGAGGGTGTTCTCACTCAGACACTAACACCTCACCAAGACACTTCTCATTTTGCCTTTAATTTTTCTTGCCTGTACTTACAGTAGATTGAAAGGATCTTGTAAATCAAGGAAATCCACGTGCATTAACAGAAGATGGTTTCGATCCCTTGACATATGTGTTATGGACCCAGATTGTATCCACTGCGGCACTCCGCTGTTCATCGTCTCCATTAGGCCACTGAAGCAGCCAATGGAGGCCAACTTTGTAGTTCAACAATTCAACTCCATTAAGATGCCATATACACTGATGACATAACTGTGCTGGCACCGAAAGCGCACACAGTACATAGGACGGCCACCCACAAACACTGAACACAGTGCAGAGGTTGTACAGCAGTGTGCAATCATACCAGCATACATAGGCTCATGTGTGCGCACACATCTGTTCACAGCAGGACACCACTTTATACTCCACTGGATGCTGAATTTGAGAGATTTCACGCATAGCACACATACACACACACACAGTGAGTGTTGGTGTAGGTACAGTACATGTATACAGTTCTCACAGCAGTTGGCCACTTTATGTTTTTTGTTCCCCTGTGCTCATTTCGTTCTTGTAGTCACACACACACACACACACACACACAAACAAATAAGCCCACTTTTGCTGGATGCATGCTTTCAAAGATAGGAGGCTTTGATTTATTAATGCCTTTCCAAGATAAATAATGTACATTTGGTTTCCATATGGTGCTGGATACAACTCTCATCGCGTTCCTGACACAGCTGTGTTATCTAAATGCAAAATAACACAAACCGTATGAAAAGCATCCAGAAACAATGCTGATTTAAATCTATTTTCTTTGTATTTATTTTCTTTTCATATCATATAAAACATACAAAATGTCTGGAATGTACACTCTGCTTCATTTATTTTTCAATTAGGAATTTCAAATGAAAATATAATGATTCAGTGAGTCAGTATCGATTTCCTGTTTAAGCCAGGCGCACATAATATATTTGATGGATATGTGTTATGTAACCATATTCATGCGTCATTCTGGCATCACCGTGTGTGAGTGCATCATGTCTAAAATTAAGCTTTGGCTTGCTGGCAGGGCTTAGTGAACTCCAGGAATCGACTTGTTAAGAACAGTTTTTGTTTGCCAAAATTTTCACTATAAATATTTCATGCAAGTTTGTCCTTCTTGCAGATTCCAGGGCTTTTGTGTGTGTGTGTGTGTGTGTGTGTGTGTGTACAGTAAGGTACTGAGTGTTCTTGTGAGGTTGGTTCTAGTTAACTGTCTTCCAGATGGCAGAGAAATAAATTTAGTGTAGATCAGAAGCAATAGGGAGCCAATCTTCTTTGATCGTTTTTATCTCCATGTGAGTTTTGCTAATGGTCAGAGAGCTCGCACAGAGGACTGCAGGGACAGACCAAAGACTGTTCATCAGTCAAAAGCTGAAACTGTATGTGTGTGTAAATTAGATAGAGGTCGGTGTTTCAGCACACAAATTAAGCATACGTCCATAGATGCACACCTTTGATCCAGTTTTTTCGGCCACTGCTCATCACTGACTCTGAACTTGCTTCTACGACTACATTCTGGTTTCTGTCACCCCTCTCCTCTCATTTACAGCTGCTGTCACTTTCCTTTTCCTGCCGTCCTTCCGAGGCCAATTGCAGATTCAGAGAGCAGGACTGAACTACGTAGTGAGAGAGACAGGTGAGAAATAATTTTTACTTTTCCTTTTCCTTTAAACTGTCCTTTTTCTTCTCTTGTCTTTATTCGTCTACCTCCTCCTTCTTCTGTATGTATGTTCTATCTGTGTCTTCAAATCAGATCTCATCAGCTTTGTCTACCCGCAAAGTCCCAAGTCCCTTTGGGGTCTGAGCCCATTTTGGCCGTTTTTGAATACTTTCGATTTTACCTTTACACACCAATACATAATACATACATACAATACATACAATACCAATACTATTTATTACAATAAAAAACATGCAACAATGAACTGTTTTGGAACTTGAAAAAGTAACATAGGTTGCATGCTTTTTATGGGAAATATTTGTATAGGCGTTTTTTTTACCTTGTCACCCGCAAGTCTTCAAAACAAAGTAAGTGCAAAATTATACAGAGAGTGTGCCACACACAGTGCCACATCACAGGATTGGCACTTCCAAGGAGTGAGGTTTCTTTTTTTTTTGTCCACCTGGTGGCAGCGTAGGCAACTCCTGTGGTCTTGTGTGGCTCTCAGGCTGGCATCTGTTACCATGGCAATGGGAACAGGGATGTGGTCCGCACTTCTCTTGGTGGACACGCGCATCCTGTCCACCCCACACAGCAGGGGCACCATGTAATGGTGTTCTGTTTCCAGTAATTGGTGATGCTTGACAGTGGCACCAGAGATGTATAAGTAAGGAGCCCAATAAACTTGTAGAGCTCTTCAACCTCAACATCAGCCCAATTGTACTTCTTCCTCATTTCTTTGCTCTTTGCTGCACGCTTGATGGTGTTGGTGCAGAGTGTTCACACTGTGGTTGTGGAGAAGTACAGCTGAAACAGGTCCAGAGGTCTATATACTGCTTGAGTGTCCGCCTGGGCTCCTGGTGTTCTCTGTGGCATGAAGTGGCTGATTTGTGGAGCAGTGTCAGGGGTGCTTCCAGATCTTCAGGGCTAGGAGATTTCGAATCCTTTGACTGAATGACATTTTGGTTGTACAATGCAGGAAGATATAAAAGAAGATATCAAGTCAAGGATTGTGACACCAGCTTACCAGGTTTATGTCTAGACTTCAGCCACCGATTAGGTTTCAGCAACAAAAGCATGTTTGGTTTGTGAAGATTGTGATTTCAATTAAATGTTCTGATATTATGTCTGAATTCATTGCTGACTTTCTAATGATGATGATGATGATGATCTTTCTCTAACCATAATCAAGAGGTGCCAATTCCTAAACATAACCATGGCAATAATGAAATATTCATGTTGTATTCAGTAAGTAAGTGGATAGTGTATTCAAAGATCTATTTTTGATGGAAAATAAATTAAATACATTTTCCTCTTATACAATACTAAAGAACATTTCCTTATTATGTTCATAGAAAACATCATTCAGTCAATATTTTCTCTCAGAACCAATTTCCTGTTGCAACTTAGCCACATCTGTTGCTTTATTGTGTATATTTCATTGAGTGAGTGTTACTGTAGTTACTACCTATCCAGCACATAGACAGCTGCAGTAATCTCATTCCTGTGGTGAAGATGGTTGTGCTGGATTTGTCAGGCTGTCATGAACCCTCATAACTGCCATTAGGAATGCCCCATTGGCTGGGAGTGGCAGACACTGGAAATCCTCAGGGTGCTTTCAGTGATCTGCACAGCTTCTCAGTCTCCACCTACACAATCAAGTGATGACAGACATGGTTTTAGAGCACATTCTAGGAAGTGCAGTATCCCTGATCATGATCAGGGAGGGAGTTCTGAGATTCTGGCTGCTAGAAAATAGCACACTAAGCCAGCTCCTGCCACAGAAGAACAACAAACAGACACCCAGCAACAGATATCAACTCGCCTTTTTATCAGGAGAAACTTGGACCAAAAGATGTCCTGTCATTATATGTAAATGAATCCGTTTTGGGGAGACATGCAGGAGAGGAAAAGAGACTCAAATCTTAACTGTGTGAGACAGAATTGGCCCAAAGTAGAAGAAGAAGATGCTGCTACAGATATCATCTCAACAATTTAAAGCCAGCAGTGTGCCAGCAGGGCCTCCAGCTAGAAGGAGTCTGAGTTGACATTTCTCGGTTGTAACCATCTCTTACAGCTCCTGCAGCGGCACATTATTTGCAGATGTTGATGAAAGCATGAAGCAGCCCTTCCAGGCTCCACAGTTAAATGCTGGTTATGATCTTAATATAGAATTATTAGAAAAATATAGAAAGATTAGAGATTAAAAGATAAATGGCAACACAGACATTGTTGGCCCTGTGTGGTGGCTAATCCAAACTGTCCAGCCAGAGAATCTAAGAAAACAGACTGCCGACCCTGACAACACCAGGACATCGGGAAGTAGCTAATTATGACAATAACTAAGATCTAGGAAACTAAGTGATGATCGTCACCATTTCTTGTTGCCTGGATAGAGCTAAGGCATTCCAGGTATGAGGAAGAGTCATGTTTACCTGATGTATTTGTACTTACCAAGTGGAACAGGTGAGGTTAATGTTGCCCACTTAATCAGAATGGAGAAGAGGTTGATAACAACATACCCTCTTTTGTCACAAGTTACAAACTCATACAATCCTTAAGGGCACAGGGCATCTGCACAAAAGTGACAAAGTGGATATCATACAATCCCAAACACAATTATCATTCTTCTGATTTCGGATGAGACCAATGAGGTAAAGGGGAAAAGGCACGTACACCTAGATGTGTTTATAGACGGTAAGCCAAGCCTCCTGAGGTCAGTCATACATTATAGGAGGACAGGACAGAAAGACCTTGTTCAGAGTAGTCATTCAATTTAATACTTATAGTCATAACTTAGTTCTGCATTAAGTGTGTTACCTTAAGGCCTAAAAACAGAGCTGTAGTAGGTTTGCCAGAGTAAGACTGACCTAAAGATTGGCTTTAGTGGCTAAGGAGATACAAAATGGCAACCATGTCTCTTAGAAACATTATAACTTACTAGGAAGTAGGAAATGTTACTTCATACATTTAATACGTTTTAATAAGAAAATCAAAGAAATGGTACAATGATGAATCATTCTGCAAAACAGCCACAGAAAATATTTTGTCATTAGTTTTTACTATAATATCTGACCTTGTATCATTGTATCAGCTCAACTGAATGATTATTCATGGTGTTATGGGTATGTGGTTAATAGGTTGTTATCTTCTTGCCCATCAGGTGCATCAGAACATTTAAATGTTTTCATGTTTCTTCAATCCTTTGGTATAAAATATTGGATCAGTGCAGTTTGTTTACAAGAGACATTGTGAAATGAATGATCTTCACTTGGCCTTCTGCAAAACCCATTTCACTGCAGTCCACTTTGTATTTCTAAGAAAATGGATATGCTTCATTCTGTGTTGGCCTTGAATACTAGCATTTTATGAATGGCAGCCCTTGACTAAATAATATTTTCTTAGCTTTAAGCATCATGTTCATGGAAACTTCTGGAAACAATAAAGGCTCTTGAATATAAAAATGGTTCTTTGAATGAAAGGTCCCAAGTCTCACATGAGAACTGGATGTCACATGCTTCTCCATTCACTGTACGTATCAAAGATCAAATGCTCAAAGATGAAGGATTGCAGAGTGGTGCAGTGGAACCTGTGTTCATAATTCATAGGATGATGGATAAAGTCATCCTTTTCTAATCAGGGACATCTGCCATTGTTTCTCTATATTGAATATGAGAAAAGTAAGGTCTGATTCTGATGACTCTTGCCTTTATTTCAAGTAATCTAAACAGACGTTTGCTAGTACTGTAGGTTTAAGAATGGGAACATCATCTTCCTACATAGCTGCTCAAGGTACAGTTAGCTTTAATTACTTTGTTAGGTAGTGAGGTAGTTTGGTCCAGTGTTTTCCAACAAGGTTCAGATCAATTCATGAGGTATTGTAAGAGGAAAAAAACACAATTCTGCTACCAAGTGGCAACCTCTGTGAAGTCAACACGGAAGTGCGAAGAGGAACTTTTTGCATCCAAGGTTTGGCTGTGTTTTACACTGAAAATGATATTTCAAAAAGTATATTTATTATTTGAAATTTACTTTATGTCAATTACACTATGAAGTAGGGTTTGGGTAAGTCTTTTAAGAATCTTTTCTTGGCTGTGGTGTTCTATTCAACTAAAAAGAGAAACCAAACAAAACACACTCAAAACCATCCAGTATTCAGAAATGGGAAAAAGGCAGTTTTTTTCTCTCTAAATAACACAGGCCAGATCAATAATACATCTGAAGGCCTCTTTGAGATGTGTGTTTCTGGGTTAACAGATCCAAAATATTTATAGAACATATGCCGCTGTTAGACACAGATTGTACCAGATGAACTAGATGATTTTCACATCACCTCAAAATTAAATTAACATTCATGTTTAAACGAGCTAACAAACATGAGTCGACCCTATTCCCTGCAACTACACCGATCACTTGAGATGTGCACCCTAAGTTGTCTCCATTTATGCAGCCCCATACACAACAAATTGTGATGCACTGTGTGTTTTCACACGTTTCTACGCAGCGCCCATGAGAAAAAAAATGACGAGAAAAAAAAGTGACAGTTTCTTTTTCTTCAGGGGCTCCGTACTTTTCTATCAGAACCAGTACCAGCAGTAACTTTTTCAGCATTATAGCTCGTCCGGTGGGTCAGACCACACAGACTAGCCTTGGTTCCCTGTGTGCATTACTGAGCAGTGGATGCCCATGGGCTTGTTGCTAGTTTACCACTTTTCCTTCCTCTGACCACTTTTCATAGGTACTAACCACTGCAAACCAAGAACACTCCACAAAGAGCTGCAATTTTGTATAAGCTCTGATCCAGTCGTCTAGCCATCACAATTTGGACCCTTGACCAAAGTCCTCTCCTGCTTCTAGAACATCAAAATGTCCTTGCTGCCTATTATAGTCCGCCCATTCCTACCTGTCGGTGCTCATAATGTTATGGCGAATTAGGGGATATAAGTCTCTCAGTTTGTCAAATTGCTGTATTTGAATCTGCTGAAGTTGTGTAGTAGTGCCTGAAAAACTGTGCATATGCCTGTAGTTTACCCAGAAAGGAGCCAGTGGTAATCCCAAAACTGAACAAAGACTCGGGGTCATGGGGGCTTAGGGAGTGACTTGACCTCAGAAGCCACCCTCAAGTGGACTTTCAAGAACCGCAGTTTTGGCACTTCTGCATTGATTTAACTACTTCCTTTCCATGCTGCAGTTTTCAAACACTGTTGTCCCACTGGCATTTATCAAACTAGTTGCATTTCACTCTGACATATGTCCAGCACAAAGTCACAGAACACGGCCCACACAAACAGATCCACTGCAAGCAGCGCTTTGACTGACGTTACTGTCATTTACTGACATCAGACATCAGGCGCGAGAACACAACTTTACCTGATTGCTGTTCCCATCTCATATATGACCATATGGCCCCACCCACCCAACCAATGAAGGCAACAAGTATTAGCCAATCAGAGACAGAGTAGTCAGGTAATGTTTTGCCATCCCTTGCAGTACACTACTGAATGTTAGCCAGGGGAAATAAATATAATGAGTATGACGTGATTCCTAATAAAAATCTCTCTACGGTGTCATCTCACTGAGAGGGTAAAACTGTGGGGACAAGAATATTTTGAATTATTCTGAACAGTGTACAATGGCTTGAACACAAGGGTTGTTTTCTAAGCCAATTCAGGATAGGATAACTGTGTGTTCTCTGTGAAACACGTAAGTGGGTATCATTTATGAACAGCTGAAGGGGGTCCCTGAATGTAAGGCATCCTCTGAAAAATCTGAGGGGCATTCAGTAAGTATTCGATTCTCTGTAAACGTGGTGCTCTGACTGCACGGGTAATTTATCTGTAAGCTTAGGCCCCTGTCTCAGATGCTGCGCTGTTAGAAACGAGAGTAAATAAGCATGAAATGATGCTCCTCAGTTTTAATTTGAACTGATTTAATGTAGAGTAGGCCTGATGGATCCACAACAAGATGATCTGTACAGTAGTCTCCATGGGACACTGCAAAAAGTGGACAAAGACTGGCATGATTTTATTACATTAACATCGGCGAGCCCACTTATCAAAGGCTTTACGTTGAAATGATCCTAAATGTGCTGAAAACAATAAAAACAAAACGATTTACAGCCGTCTGCCTAATTTTAACATGCCTGTTTCTAAAAGCCTCAAATTAATTCAGTTTGTTTAGTTTTTACTGTGTGCTTCTGGCTCCGAGCCCTGCAACCAGAGATACTTACATTAGACACAACGCTGCCCAGGTCTATTAATTTATATAGCATTATCCCCTAGATACATTAGGAGGCAATGGAGGGATGAAAAAAGAGGCATGCATGAATGGAGAGGGAGAGAGAGAGAGGGGGGGGGTTAGAAGAATAGAGGGGTGATGAACATTGGAACACGAGGAAAGAATGAGGGAGCGTGAAACAAGAGGCAAAGTTCTGCTTTAGATTAATGGCTCATCTTCCCGACGTGAGTGAGACACTTTTTGGCTCCAGGTCTAAACGAGGCTGCCTCGTTAATCACCGTGGCAACATATGAGACAATGGGCATCGATATGACATTGAGCTTTAGAACATTTGGAGCCAATCCTCATTCCAATGCGTTGGACAGTGGCCAAGTGCCACACAGAAACACTGCAATAGTTTAACAGTGAGTACATCCACGAGGTACAGGGGGTGGTTCCCTACTGAGGGGGTGTGTGTTTGCTCAGGAATTTCTATAACTATGAGGACCAAAGATGTAAAGCAAGGCCATTTCGATGTACCATACTCCCTCTACTCTTTGCTTGTAGCCCGTGAGAATATGTGCATTTATTCTCTTTTTGGAGAGTGAAAAAAAAGATTAATCTGGATTGGCAGGACATGATTAGCCTAGCTAAAGAGTAAAAGCAGGGGGAAATGGTTAGTGTTGCTCTGTCAAAAACAAAGCTTCCATGAAGCGAGCAGAGGCTTTGGTTTTGTTCTTTCTAAATGTTTTTACCTCCTATTAAAAACCTACAACCTACTGTGTGTGTGTGTTTTTACATCAAAAATTAAATCTGATGCACCACTAGAGACCCAGAGAGTTCTACTGGAAAGAAAGCAAATAAAATGTAGAAAATGGTAGATGAAATGAATGAATTGAAAAGTAACGATTTCACATCTTATCAATCATGTAATGAACTAATTTAGCTTGTGATTGATTGTGGAAAAAAAACATCTTATGCCTAAAAAGAAAGTGTTAAGAAGTGTGAACATGTCTTCTAATCTATGCAATGAAAATCTTCGACTCTAATATATCAACAAAATTAAACAAGCAATTGATATCAATATCAATTTGATAATGAATTTTCATCAACAGTGATGGTAATACCTATTACACTTGTTTGTATTAAAGCTAGAATGATTTTCTTATTACATTTAGACAACACTGAGGTAATGGTTAAAGTCTGTGATAGGAAGGGAAAATAAATGACGAGGTAATGAATGTTATCAATAGAGGTTCTCACAAAGACAGTTATATAAGTGTTGTGTTGGTGTTTGACGAGGGTGAAACCATATTCCAGATCATTTGAGGGGCGTGACATTTAGGACAGCGTGCATTCGGGTCCCAGAGGAGAGGGATGGCAAAGTGACCCATGCTAAGTGACTGATGGGGAGCCAGGCTCAGGTGACTTAACGTGACATCACAAAATGGCCGCCAAGGGAAGGCTTGACACTGAAAGCAATGAATGCGGACAATACCTGGCTGCACCAGCACAACGGAGCGGTCATTATCATCATTCTAACTCTCTCTTTTTTACTCTAACAGCCTTACAAAGACAAGTATAATCACATTTAGAAAAGAAAGAAAAAAAGGTTAGCTGACTTTGATGTTTTATTGAAAGCAACCACAGCAAAAAAAGCAAAGCAAGCATGTCAAAGGCTTGATGGTGTGTTGTCATGTTAAGGCTGTAATGCTCTACAGGGCCGCTCCATCTTAAGTTTTTTTATGTTAAACCTACATCTTCTAGAGGAAAGAGGGCTGGCTGTACAGTCAGGATACATTTATTATTAATCTGCCTGGTTTCCTTTGATATACAGTTATTAGATTTGAACCTGCAGGCACACCTCAAACACATTTGAGATATGCAGCAGACGTGGTGCACACACAAACACACACAATATATTGATTTCACACTCCCTTATGTATACACAAACAAATCCATCTGATTAGAGTGTTATCATTAAAGCCAGTGGCTAAGTATAAATCCTCAAAAACTCTACATGTGGCAGCATTGAGGTTTCATAAATCTGTCTTTTTAACTCCCGTTAAATTGGATAAATCTGCCTCTCAGTGTAACTAAGAGCCTGTCAACCCAATATTCACTCTGATGAAACAGGACATACCTGTGGCTTTAGCTTGAATTTCCTTCTTTTAACTCAGAACATCATTACAAACTCACTGAGCATTATTTTGTTGAAAGATTTACAATAAATCCTGCTTCAGTAACATGGTAAACATTTAACTAATTACCCCAGAGCATTAATTTAACATAATCCGCTCTGCAGAGTATTTACATAAAGATCATTTCTCACCGCATGGGCTCATGGGGAAATAATTTGTGCAGAAAAGCTGCATTAGAAGACAAATAGTCTGTTTGTGAGTGAAACCAACAAACCATAGTACAGCGTAAAGCTGTGTGCCTCACACTGGTACATATTGTTGGGGTGCAGAGCACTCAACAAAGATGCAGCATTCTTATTGCAAGGTGAAACAGTTTTATTGCAGCTACTGCACGTATGAAGCCTGAAATCACAAAGTCACAGCCACATTTATTAAAAGGTTTTGGCATAGCTAATTTCCCCGATCATGACAACTGAAATGAGGGTTTTATACTTTTTTTATTATATTATTTTTATACAACGCACCTGTTCAAAATATATTAAGACTTAAAGCCATGCAGAATTAACACCGACACTGCTTTGATTGACAGGTGGGTGACATTACGGATGACTTGTTTGAGCAACCAGACATCACTCTGCCAATGATCCTTGTTTTTACTGATTTTTAGGTTAGTCATGAGGCGGAAGAGGCAGGAATACCAATATGGCAGCGGCCAGCGGCACATATTTTGAGCTTCAAAATGGCTCTTCAGAAACCTGTGGGTGATGTCACACATGTACACATGTGCTGTCCATTCAATATACTGTAAGTGCAGTGTTCAGTAGCCAAGAAAAACATGCAAGGTCCTATCTAAAGTCAGTGTTTAGTTTGTCGATTTTGGGCATATGGTGATTCAAAATGGTGGATAAAGAAAAAGATAAGATAAAAAAGCTCATTACAAAAGTTAACAAAAACATAATTCATACATAGTAGTTATTTTCAGGTGATATACACTAATGAAATCAGTCAAAATAACTACCTAAGCAACACACACAAACAAATAACCAAACTACCAACAAGCAGTGGAAGTGAAGTTACGGTATAGACTGTTAAATTTAATCCAGACTTTTGGTTGTTAATGTTGTGATTAGGATGTGTTGCAGTGGCCATACAGAACGTCAGTGTGTTAAACTGCATCATTCAGCTGCTGTCACAAAATGAAGCAACATGACACGTTTGGTTTCACTGTATGAAACAGTGATCAAAACCCAGTGGAGAACGTGTGACACTAATAAAGTTAGACAGAGTTATGGACAGAGGTTAAGTTCAGCAACTTCAGTGGAAATAACTCTTCTCAAAACATAAATTCACCACACGGTATGATTTCCTCGTGGGTACTCATATCGCCCGGGGCCTGCACAACTCCAAAGCTTCCACAAAATCTGAGCCTATGTACATTTTTTATCAAACAGAGGAAACTGAGGTGATTTTATTGTGACACATTGGCTACAATGTGGCTGCGGCTGCCTTAGGCAACAGTGAAATTGAAAGTAAAGCCTCAAACATTCAAAATAGATGAAGAGTTAAGAATTTGGAGCAAAGCTTCTGTACTTTAACTAAACACTGTGTTTGCTTTTCTGAAATCTGACGGCTTCACACATCATCATCATCTTTTATATTAGACACCCATGATGTGCTGAAGCCCTGACAGGAATGAGTACTTGTTTAGTTCAGCATGAGATAGATGTGATGTATACAAGACTTGTTCAAACTGTACTGACAGCTGGTTAGCATGTATTAATGATAATGTATAGCAACGCAGATCCTGAGTTTTCTATCTTTGACTGTATTGGATTGTAGGGTTGTTTATATGAAGCAAGCGGGATGGCTGTTTGCAGTATTACTCAAGGCTAACACTCTGGCTACTGGTGGTAACTTATGCTTTAATCTGCTGGACCAAGGTCTAAAACAGCCTTGTACTCAGCACAGTCCAACTTGAGGGATTTATTTTTTTGTTAAATATAAATTTAAAATGGCTGAAAAGCCAAAACATGGATAAACACATTGATTTTCGAAGTTAGAGTTCCAGAGAAGCTAGCACTAACTTTATTCCTCAAGCTGCTTCTGTTACGTCTCTCATCATGACAAGAGATGGTTGAATAAGAACCTACTGGAACAATAAATCCCATGATGTGCTACAGTGCTTCAACAGGTGGTACCAACATACCTCTATGCAAGCTGAACATATGCGCCCATGTTTAGCAAATCCCCTGTTTCTATTCAGCTCTCTCTGTAAGGAGCTGACTATATGTTTCAAAAATGAGTATGTAACATTCTTCATCTTGTACAAGAGCTTTATTCGATTAGATTTACAAACAATTCAGCCTCATACATAATATATAAATTCAGCATTCAAGCATTACATTTCCTAATATACACAATCTGGTATATTGGTATATTCACCTACTCCATCAAAGACAAAGGCAAAACCACATATAAAAACTCAGTATCTCGACACCTGATCAACTGCAACAAAATCCCATACTGAAACTAATATAAAGATAATATAACTGTTTGAGATATAAGAGAGATATGGAGATGTACTATAATCCATATCTGTTTTATCCTTAAGCAACTGAAACTTCACAAAATATCAAATATCCCCAAATATCTCTGATAACAAATGAATCCATACTTAAGACAGTTCCCTAATATACATATCCTCATGCTACATTGGCTTGTAATCAGGTGAATGGTGTTTCTGTCAATCCAACTCTGCACCCTATATGTCTGTGGCTGCACTATGCAACTTTGGTAGATGTGAAGCAGAGCCAGTGTCATAACAGAATCTGAGCTTGGTCATTGGGAACTGTAACCAGGCGTATCAGCTTCTATGGAGAAACCAAAAGGTGATGATACTGAAGAAGATATTTATTATGTCCCACGACTGTTAGACCATGGGTAACACTAGCCATGTATAAACGCCTGGTGGCTTTTGAGGGCACAGCCACTAAATTTGAACTGTAATCAGCCAGCCAGTAAGCAAGAGGGCAGATCACACTAATCAAACTATATGAAGAACATACTTATAGTTATTATACTCATAGTTTGACTTTTTTTTTTTCCTTTACATTGAGATAGCATATTTCCTTTCAGAGCTGTTGACTTTGATCTTTAGACTTGGAGTCCCAGAAGTGAGGACTTGTGACTTTACTCTCTGTGAGACTAGACTTACATGAGACTTGAAGGCAGATAGCTGGGAGGGTTTTATTTGGTGATATTTAAATATTGAGGAGATGCTGTGGTGGGCTCAGTTTTACCTCTTGGAGCTCTGCCAAACTGTCATCAATAATTTATAACATAACCAGGATGTGCACAACATCTCCATAACTTTATTTCCACATGGAGTTACAGCAGCTGGCACTAGAATGACATTGTTAAAAAAGACTCATTTTGATCAGATTAGATAAATGAGCCCTTTAGCATAAATTAATTAGCCCACACATAAATGAATAGCTTAATATATGCTGTGATTCACTACTTGGAACTGGATTTTAATGCACCTTTTCTATTAAAAACATAATTCATAGACAAGATGAAAGTATTGTTTGACTTCTCAGTTATGTCTCAAAGATTTGACACTTGACTTGGAGCTGTTGCAACTTTAAAAACAGCGTCTTTACAACGGTAATTAAGAGATTGTGTGATTAATGATAAGTAATATAAGGTAAGTTGATGCCTTGACTGTACTTTTGAGAAGATGACATGAAACATATTGCTGCTTCACATGTCTGAATGTGTTGAAATTCTCACCATCGCTGTCATGAAGAAACCTAAAGATGGGTATACATACGCACATTGTCCATGGTGCAGCATGGATGCTGTTTTATTGCTGCAGCATTTTTTGTCAGTCTGTTCCCTTCAGGAAGCTCAGCTTCAAAGGAGCTCAGTGATGTACTCCGGTAACTTTACGTGAAGCATCAGCGTCCCTTCACGCGGACTGAATGAGCATATGCCTCATCTCACTGTAATCAGGATGGAGATGAAAATACAAATGCCAGGCCCTTAATTTATTTATGAATGTCCCCACCCTGGTGACTAAACAGATGCTTTGCTCAGGTACAAAACAAAATGTGTACGTGTGTTTGTGCCTCAGTACATATTTGTAATTGGGTTCACAGTTAGTGTAGCGTAGTGTGTGTGTGTGTCTGCATATGCAGTGTGCTTGAATTGTAGAATAAACAGATACTATATTTTGGGCACGTGTTAAGATGTGTAGATCAGCAACAGTGTGTGGTTGGGTTTCTGTACTTGTGCGCAGCGTGTGCCTGCATCAGTATGCTCTTTACTGCAGTTTGTGCATGTGTTAGAGAATCTGATCATAACTGTGTGTGCCTGTCTGTATTATGTGTGTTCAAGCATGGTTAGTGTGTGAGAGAGTGTGCATGTGTGCGCCACCAGTGTTTTAATCTCACAGGAGTCCCTCCTTCAAAGAAAAGGCAGGTAACAGAGGGATGATGGTGCTCCCTTTTCATATGCCACTCAAAACCAGCCCAGAGGCTCTGCTGCACCCCAGACATGCTGCGGTAACATACTGTACACAAAACACACACACACACACGCACTTTAGTGTTTACTGTAAGTGGAATACAGCTCATTCTGTCAGTGGGAGGGGGGAGAGATATACAACGTGTGTCATGTTTTTGCTGTTCATACAAAAGGTACAGCACACGAATGTTTGTAAAACAAGAACTGATATTGGGGATGTGTGCCAGTGGAACAAATATGTATTATACAATGAAACTAATAATAAATAGATTCATTGCCATATGCAAAAAAAAACAAAAAAAAAAAACAGTTTACACAGCAATGAATTCCTACTTTGCCTGACAGTGCAATAATGAGAAAAAAAAACACAACAATAGAAAAATAAAGTTAGAATATAAAATTTTAAATATGAACAAATAAATAAATATGGCTGAAAGTGCAGCCAGTGAAAAGTTAAACCTTGAGATTGATTGACTGTGGGGGAGGGTGGTGAGAGCTCATGAGCGTGCTGGCCTGTGGTTAAAAAATGGCTTTTTTTTTTTTTGTCCTTGATTTCACACTCCTGTAGCACCTCCCCGATGGCAGAGGTGTGAACAGACTTTGTTGTGGGTGTGTATTGTCTTTTATGATGTTATGGGCCCTCCCGGTGACCCTGGTGGTGTAAGTGTCCTGTAGTGATGGGAAGGCTGCTCCAGAGATGAATTGTGCAGTTTTTATCACATGCTGCATGGCCTTCCTGTCCTGCCACACTGTAACTGAGCTGGTGATGATGATCTCAACTGTACATCTGTAGAAGTTGCTGAAGATTTCGGTATGACACGCCAAAGTCCATCAGTCAAGTGCAGTCTCTGCTGGGCTTTCATCAGGAGATGCTGGGTGTGGTGAGACCAGGAGAGATCCTTACTGATGTAGGTTCTGAGGAATTTAAAGGTTTCCACCCTCTCTGCTCGTATCTCATCAATATACATTGGGGTGTGCTGCTCCCTGCTCTCCCTCCTAGGATCAGTAATCATCTGCTTGGTCCTATTTGTGTTTAGGGAGAGATTATTTTCCTGGCACTAACCAACCAGGCCTTGCTGTCTCTTCCCCACTACTGATTGGTCCAAAGTAGTGTAGTGTCAAACTAAATAATGCAGGTGTTGGTCTGGGAGGCCACGCAGTCGTGGTTGAAGAGGGTGTAGAGCAACAGAATTAGCACGTGGCCCTATGCTCACAGTTCTGATGCTTGATGTCTGATGTCCAACTCTGACTGACAGAAGTTCAGCACCCAGTTACAGAGGGAGGGTGTCAGTCCAATGGTCCACAAGACATACTGTTAACAATTACTTTTAAAGGTCCAGTGTGTAGGTTTTAGTAGCATATTGTGTTGAGTTTGCAGTTAGCAACTACCTGAATACCCCTCACCTCACTCATATGGAGACCAGAGTCAGATGAGACAGGCCTACAAGGGAAAGTGAGCGCAGGATGAGTACCACAGAACGTAAAATAGAAATAAGAGGAATGTGCAATAACAACACTAACTGCATTGACTACAATCTTGCACTGGATGGGTGCAGAACAGGGGGGATTACTGCTGAGTGGCAATGATCCGATTGCAGACAGGTGCACAGATCTTAGGTGTATTGCACAAAACCAAGATAGGCGATTAAGTCAGGATATGTTGGTAATCCTGGCTGTATTTAGCCTCAAGTTGGTTGCATGAAAGCAGCTCAAACTTAACCCGGCCAAGTTCCTATGGTGATTTATTCTCTGCAGCTAGCTCCAGACCAGGCTAACAGCCAGGCTAAGATTAATCCTAGTGTTTCACCTGTATTTCCACCGTCAATTCTGTGAGGAATTAATGTGTTTTACAGCATGTCCATGGTTTTTCTAAGTATGTTGCATCATTTTAATTATCCTGTTTTAAAATATGACATATAGTCATTACTCATCTCGTTTAAATCTGTTTGCAACAATTGCAACAGTCTTATAATATATTTATTTGATTGTCTTCCATGTGCAGTAGAACTGCAATATGTATGTTGTATGAAGAGGACAGTTTCTGTGGCGGGGACAGAGTCAGTTACTGCCCCTCCCTGGATCCCCTCCATCACTGGCTTCCCATTATTTAAAGAGAGTGCCAGTACACTCTTACCAGCGCTTAAAGTCACTTACCAGCCTGCAAAATGTTCTTATATGTAATTTTAACTTGCTGACAGGTCCTTTTATGGCCAAACAGGTTTGTTCTTTATGAAGGACAGAAAGATAAAATAGATAAAAATGTAACATGAGAAAAATAGATTAAATGACACATTGTGGATAATTGTTTGCACCTAATCATCGCTATTGTCTGCCAGGCTTTCTCGCGTTTTTTAATTGTAGCGTTGTTATTGCACCTTACCTCTTCACACAACTTCATCAGGAGCTGTTGTTCAGCGGCCATGAAGTGCGAAGCGTGACTTTTATCCATGTTCCCTTCGGTGATTCTGTGAGCTATCGCGAGGTCTGTTTGAGTAAGCTGTGAACACGCACTTATCCCAGCTATCTTCCCCTGGCTTAACATAGCTGCGCCTTTTCATCCTGGCTCAGCATATGTGCAACCAATTAAGCCAGGATGCGCCGAGCAGACTAGTTCAAGCTGGGCTTGCTTAATTATCCTGGATTTCTTTATTCTAGTTTTGTGCTGTACCCCTCTGGTAACCAGGAGGGAAGCTACACCCACAATATATATATATATATATATATATATATATATATATATATATATATATATATATATATATATATATATATATATATATGTGTGTGTGTGTGTGTGTATGAAGCTTATTTTAATGTTTATATTTGATAAATACACTAATGGAAACATATTTGTGAATTGATGTAACGTAAAATTGTACACACTGGTCCTGTAATTAGCCATCACCAAAATCCTAAAATGACATATTCACTTTAGCCTCTTGTCTGGTCCAAAAACTCCAATACATTTAACTTATCACAGAGAAAATGTACAGGAGCAAGTCCTTTGAGGAGCAGAAAAAACATTTTTGTGTATCTTGTGTACATACATAGTGTCTTATCTCAGACTGTAAATAAACAATGTATTAAATCGAGCAAAGCTGCTAGCAACAGTGTTGTTAGGATTGAGAATAGTTATGAAATATAAAACTGTTGTACCAATACAAAACAGCCAACAGGCAAAATAGGATTTCACAGGAATTCTAAAGAGGCTTCAAATTCATAGCACGTCCACACAACAGTCTTCCACATGTATGAGCCTATCCTGCAGCCTTATTCTGATGGTGTGTCCAACCTCCACCCTGACCTTCACCTGATAAGAGAGTCCATAGTAGTGCTTACAGGTGAACATGAAACTGATTAGGATGGGGAGAAGATTGTATAGACTGATACCTGGCTTTTTATCCTTGGGTTTAGGCTATTGATGTTCAAGACTCAGTGCAAGTCAGTATAAGACTGTTGTCCACTGGATAATAAACAAGGTCACCCAGGCTAGCTTCAGCTTTGGATGAGGACTGTTCAGTTTCCTTAAACAGATTGGACTGAGGATGTGGGAACTGGCTTTGCCTGGTTAGCAGGCTCTCCAGCATATCGTGTGGCAGTAAATGCCATTAAAACCTGCCCCATGGATGCATGCTAGCTGTTAATTTAATTGGATGCTATCCACATCCATCCACCTTAAGCCACAGTACGACATTGCAGCAGGTCCATACAGTAGACGTGTATAGTGGTTTTCCTAAGTCTGTCCAAGATGCCTGTCTATGCCCATCAGCTCTACCTCAGAGGGACTCTATGGCGTTTCACCTCCTTCAAGTCCCTAGAAGTTAGCCACACCTCTGCACCTGTTGTCCTTACCAAATGCATTATCCTTCCCAACCTCTGCCCAAACAATGGAGACATTGTTGAATCCAAACAGGAAGATGTTGAGAAAAGGAATGACAGCAATGATGACTCAGAACCTACAAGTTAACTATTTAAAGAACTATTTGAGGGCGTCAGTCATCTCCTGGCTGCAGCAGTGTCCCTATTGACTGTTGACCAGTTCTCCAAGATCATGATTTACCAAAACCAAGCTTATTATTTATTTTGTACAACGCCATTTTCCCCAACTTACCATCACTGTTAACCTCTAACTTCATGACATGACACTTGTGTCACTTGCAAGAAGCCCATGGGTCTGGGGTGATTGCTGTGCTGGAAAGAATACTAGAATCTTGCCATTTAATGGGAATGTCCAAACAATCAAAGAGGAGACACAGGTGTACAGATGCCTGGACAAGTAAAAGTCAGAACCTTTTAAGTATTTAATACTAGAATAAAATATGTAAGAATAGATTAGTTGATTATTGGCAACTTTATTAAAGCAAACACAAATACATTGACTACAATAATAAAAGAATAATAATAAGCTTTTCATCTTGTGACCCAGCAATGGCAAAAAACAGTTTTCGTACCAGGCCCTCCTCTTCCGTTCTCTTTATTAATGGTGCCCATTCATCCTAAATGACTTAATCAGCAACAGGGTTAGCTGAGACAACAGCAGTCTTCTGGATTGACGAAGAGATAAGCATGGTGAGGTGATGGATGGCTTACGGCTCAATGCTGCATCCATCACCCCATACCATTTGCAGGAAGCTGCTGTTTCCTCTCCATTCTTTGTGCTGACCACTGGTCTAGGACACTTCAGATCCTGCAAATAAGATAACAAAAAAAGTTCATGTTACTAAAGAATATTAAATGGCTGATCAAAAGGCTACACAAAACTCCTGTAACTGACCTTGAATTCCCATTTCACTTTACCAGTCAACTTCCTAAAGACACAGGGAACCTGACAATTTGCTAACATTCTCAGCAATGACAAATGCTCTGTTTTATTTATGGATAGACTCAAGTGTTGAGTGTTCCACTGGCCTCAAAACCTTCAACAGCAGCATTCCTCTTTCCTGTTAAGAGGTCTTGCTTCTCAGTACTCTACCTTAACAAGTTTCAAGTTTGTATATCAGACCCTAACATGAAAATGAAAGTTCTCCAGAAGGGCATGAAGGCAACCTGAATAAACTATATCATAAAATACATTTACACTGAGGTGAAGATAAGGTAGTTAGCTAGAACATTAAAATAGACTGAGGTAGTTTTCTTTCAAATATATGCTGTCATTTGCACTCATTTGTTCTTCGCAGCTTCTGTCATTTATTAATGAGATGCAAAGGATTGTGGGTCTTAACGGCCCTCAAAGCATGCTAGCGTGCATGCTGCAACATGTGACTGGATGCAGTAGTATATCCTTGTATGTTTGGCTTACTGCATTTGACATTCTACTGTGTGTATTATGACGTACCTTTTCCTCTGTGGCATGGGTATTAAGACAAAAAATATAGCTGAGGCTGATGGATATCTCACTAGTTTTGCAGATATTTGGTGCTGAAATTGAGATTATGCATGGTACTGATTGAGCTCAGGGAGGACAAAAACTTTCCTGTGCATGTTCAGGGTTGATGGAAAATCACATCGTTGCATGTAAACAAAACTAAAATCCACCAAACAGCAACATTAAAAGCATGCACCTACACCTGGAAGCTGACCAGTGGAAGCCAAGAGAAGCATATGAATTGTGCGTGATGTGACAGATGGATTTAGGGGGCACAATGTCACATGACAATTTTTTCACCTATTATGAACGCAGCCAGCAGCTACTCAAGAGGAAGATCGCCCTGGTTGGGACAGTTAGAAAGAAAAAGCCTGAGATCCTACCTGCACTCCTCAGAGATGTCTGCTTAAGTTTGCCTCCCCTCTCACCAGAACTCTTGTTTCTTACCTCACAAGTATGTGATATGACATGAATGTGGTCCTCCTGAGCACACTGCACAAAGAAGCTGAGATTTGTGATCGTGAGGACA
Source organism: Nibea coibor (assembly GCA_023373845.1). Taxonomy (NCBI): domain Eukaryota; kingdom Metazoa; phylum Chordata; class Actinopteri; family Sciaenidae; genus Nibea; species Nibea coibor. Next base: position 23,453,865 of record CM041739.1, read on the forward strand.
GGAAACCAGGGGACGTGGACAATCTGAACAAGGTGATAGGACACTTACAGCTGCAGGAGGAACTTTCTGCTGGCCCCTGGTCACCTTCCATAACATCTCCGATGTGTCCTCATACAAGGCCTTTGTGATATGAAGCAAGATTGACCCCCACTGGATGCCTGGCAAGCGGTTAAAGAGGAGAATGTTCCTAGAGCAGCTGGGAAAGGTCACTTCATACATTGAAAAAAGGGAGTGCACAAAGACCTCTGCAGAACTTGTGAAAGCTGTTCAGGGAGCTGAATATTGTCTTGATCCACCTGAGGTTGCAGCTGCGGAGGCAAGGAGGAGGAGATGCCAATTCTGCCCTCCAAAGAAGGACTGTAAAACATGTATGACATGCTGCACATGTAAGAAATACATGTTCATGCACACAACCTTGCCTGCTGTACCACACATATTATACTTATTACTTAATTGATTTACTATCTCCTCACATCTTATTCGTTGGTCTTTAATTTTTGTTGTGAGATAAGAGCTCCCTATTATAAAATTCATTCAAAACTACTTTTTGCACATTTCTTGTACTTTCTTTCACAATTGATACATCTTTATTTATCTCTCTGTGTTTGCACATATGAAGTATAGCAAAAATAAAATATTAACCAGTACTTTAGTAAAGAAAACAATTATGACAAGTGTGGTGTAATAAAAATGAGTGAAGTCTTTCTGTACTGTGAAAAGGAAAAACCTTGATATGTTTGTGGTGAATGACAAGTTGTTTCTTCTTCCACAATAGATTTGGTGTTTAAAATGCAATAAAGTGGTGTGTTCAGAAAGTTCAGACAATGCAAGAGTTAAAAAAAGGTATGTATTTGTGACCAAGACTTATTATCTTCATTTAAAACAGTTCAAAATAGTTGAGTGTTAAAAACAAATCTGTAAATACTGAACATAGATGGTCTGGGTTTTCCTGGGGATTTGGTGACAGGCAAAGAAATATGGAACATCACCAGAACAGCAGATCAAACTAAGATCCACACTTTTAAGACAATATACTGTAGGAGGAAGAAGCAGGAAAAAATGATCACCTGAAGGGATAAGTCAAGGTGGCAAAGTCCAAAAAAGGAAAAAGGTTTCAAACAGATTCCAGTAATTTCAGGGAAAAGGACAGAATGCTACAGAAGCAATGGCACAATAGACAATCTAGCAGAACTGATGAGGGAATGAGGAACTGGTGAACAGGTGGGTATGGGCATCAGGTGATGGGGAACAGCAGGAAAGGCAGAGGTTATTGCAGGGCAGGCAGGACCAGGAATGAGAGGGGTTAATGAAGGGGAAAAAGGCAGGCATGGAGAATATGAACATACTGTGGCAGCTCTATGGTGATGATTCTCTCTCTTCTAAAATGCTGTCGAGTTAAACATTCTATTGTGCTGTTACTGAGACAAAGCCTTAGAAAGAAAACGGATATCACAGGCCTGAGAACCTGAGCTTCAGAGCTCTGTTATTTTAAATGTAACACTGCAGTGTGGAGGCTAAATCATCTGCTTGATTCTATTGGAGGATTGTTAGATGTAAGGCATGCACAGCAGGATACTAAATACCAACACTGCACACATTTCATGGAATATTTTACTACTTGATTTGAGAGAGAAAAGACTGAAGAAGAAATTATATGTTCCATGGCACCGATTGTGTGCTCCCTACAACATGTGCTCAGCATCTCTGCCCTGGTAATGATTTTAAATACCCACAATGAGTCCAGCCACGCATGCGGCGCAAACATCCCAGTCACATCAGTTTGGTCCTTTCTGTTCCGCTGCCCTTAATTACATCCTCCTCCACCAGGTGGTGTGGAATCTCCACTGGATACACACGGAGGATTTCCTGCCTGCCATTAGAAAGTCATTCAGATAAAAAGCAAGATGTCTTCAACTTCAAAACACTCCGGCAGTGGATTGTTTCATTTTGCCTTTGACATGAGTGACAAGGATGACTCAATGCAAAGAAATCACACTGTCCCCTGAGATGAGAGACATGTCCTCGATGATGTGTGACCTTTTGTTTTCACTCAGCATAAGCTACTGTATATATTCTGCAAGACGCTCATTTAAAAGGGCCTTTTAAAGGAAGCACATTAAGCTATGCTGGGTGTGTTGCAGTGGTTCAGTAGCAGCTCAGAGCTGCCCTGCTGGCTGCTGAGCAGTTTCATGGGAGGGTTAGTGCTGTGATCAAGGACTCTTCAGCAGTGGCTGTTGAGGAGAGTGAGAGAGCATCATTCAATTTCTCTCCTGTTTCCCAGCAGGACAGAGGCTGATCTCTTGCTTACCTCTTTAGCTACAAAGGCAGTGGCTCCAGGCACATGTGGCCAGGTGACAACACCATTTCAACTAGGGCAGCAGTGATAAAACACCAGTTTGTCCATGACGGCGTGAAGCTTTTACTTGTTTTGTGACATGGATACAATATATGTAATATGCCTTATTTCAGGAGGCACTTACAGTTTGCTGCGATGGCTGCCCAACTTCCAGATTGTGCACACATTCCCGCTTTTGCTTACAGTAATCACATATCCACACTTATTTTGAGCCTAATATTTAGAAGTCTTTTCTAGTTTTTCTAAAGTGTCTTAGTCCCAGCTTTAAAGGATTTGTCATATACAGTAAGTATAGCTGAGTTATTTCTTGCGTTTTGAATTCTGCTGGTGGGACCACCCTTTTATTAACATTTATATTACAGATTGTGCCATTTACTAGAACAAGATTGAATCTCCATACAACTTTGAGTTAGAGCTTTGTCTTTCTATTGCCTGACTCCACGGCTGCAGTTTCTATCTCTCTTTTATGTCTTTAACTGTCTTTAACTGTCTAAATCCAGTTTCTTTATCTGTGTTTCTTGGTCTCAAATTCTATTCAATTCAAATGAATTCAATTGAGTTCAATTTTATTTACAAAGCACCAATTCATAACAAAAGTTATCTCATGACACGTTCCATACAGAGCAGGTCTAGACCGTGCTCTGCATCCTGTTTCTTTTACTCCTCATGCCATTTGAAAAATGAGTACATGAAGCAGTACATAGACATATTAGTCTCAGCAAATATGGATTGTCAACGTAATGTCGTGCAAGAATATGTGCTTTGTATGTTATGGTTAAACTAACATAAACTGCCAAGCTGTATTAAAGCTGCAACAAGCTTTCAACACTAACATAAAAAGCTTAAAGTCTGTTTAAGAATAAATAGGTGTTTCCGAATATGTCAGACCAAAGAAGAAAGTATAATTTAAACCACCCAACCAAATTTGAAAAATAAAAAAAATATAATACAAGTTCATGAAATTAGAGAACAGCTCCAGGACTGCGGGGGAGTGTCCGCTGAATGCGCTGAAGTTCCACACACTCATGGGAGAAGTCAAGCAGCAATTCTGAAGTGACTAATATGGGTCAGATGTACGGAAGAAGATGAAAAGGTCTGACTTTATTCTCAGAATTCTGACTTTCTGAAATAATAGAATATATATCTATTAGAGTTCTAAAAAATCTTTTATTATTTCTTTAGAAAAATACATTTTCCTTTAGAAAAAAAATCACGTGGCCCTAATCCTCTTACATAGACCACTTTAGAAAATGACTTCCAAATTCTGCCCTGAAAACTGGTGAAAAGCTGTTTTAACCTCTACCTCCAGAAAACACAACTTGAGTACTCATAATTACCATCTTGGTCTTTGATTCATAATATTACTTGTTGTTTCAGATGTCATATGCCAGCCTGCTCAGTTTGTTTTTTTCTCTTTCTTTTCTTTTTCTCCCACATAGAATCACCTCCACACACTGTTTATGCTAGCTCCAACACGGAAGGTATATTTGTCTCAGCTCCCATGAAGGAAGTTGTAGGTCAGTGGTGTCATTCCACATTCCCATAATGCAAAATGAGGTATCAAATGGTAGCAAAGGAACACCCAGAGAGGGTTGCATAAGTGCTACTTAAGAGTTTGAGATGTAGTTAAATGTGTTTACCATCCACTGTGAGTCACATCAAATGTGACAAAGGGGTGAAAAAAGTTTAACTTTGCTATAGCTAATTAGAGCTTGTATGGACAAGTGTAACTTTATGTACATAACTGCTTTAATTTCCCTAGATGGAAATACAAATGTAGGCTATAATTATATAATGTAATTAGGCAGCAGTGGCACAGGAAATTAGACTAGTATCTTCAAATCTTGAGGGCAATGATAAAATGTATCACCTCATAAATGATAACCTTCAGTAGAATCTGTAAAGCCATACTGTATTTCCTCAGTGGTGAGGCACAATTCTTGATTGTATTTACAATCTGTTATATATCGTTTGTATCATCTGTGGAACGATCTGCCTCCATATAGTTTTATATTTGTCTTAAATGTCCCCAAATGTAATGACCTCACATTTCTATCAGCATGTACAAACAACAGAAAATAACAAAGGTCAAATCAAAATGTGAAGGTTTTTTTTTCTGTTAATAAGTTAAACTGAGTAATGACACAGACATTAGAGAACGCACTGTTTTCGGAAGCTGAGAAACAGATTGAATGTGCCATGGTCCACCTTCAAAGACCGACTGGTATTTCAGGGATAGAGGTACCAGACTCACAGCTCTCCTGTCTGCCTTCTCATTGACAGCAGATCAGCGTGGCTCAGAGAGGATCAGCAGCCTGGAAATGTCAAAAGTGTCACAGTGAATCAATTCAAATCATCAGGTCCTGACTTCATAAAGACCATGCTTAGGGCTTCTAAGGGAGAAAGAGATGAGGTACACCTCAAGGGTGGAAATAAGTATTTTTATTGAAAGACTGAACTATAAGGTTAAATTCCTAACTGAAAATGATTAAGCATTATAAGAAAATGAGCTTAATTTGAAGTGTTTCTGTTGCTGGGAATTTTCATTTACCCAAAACAAGATCAGATTAGTCCTTGTAAAGTTGCAGTTTGCAAAGTTGCTGCATGCCAGTTAAAAGTGGTAAAAATCATTCGCTGCCAGAGTTAATTGTGGCTTTCACATGTGTTTGGGCCAGTTAAAATGAATCCTGGTGTGTCCCAAAGAACAGGACTGAGATTTCCAGTAAAGGGTGGTAGCATGTTTCATTACCATACCAATTAAATATTTCTTCCTAAAGAAGCAATACACATTAGAAGCATTCAAGAGTTGCCAATCACTAGAATTTGATTTTCCCACATGGGTTCTGATGATGCAGGATTTGAGCCTTTGAGCTGCATCCCCCATTTCTAACTGAGATGGTCAGGTGGGATATTTGTCTGCTTTCTTTAGGCTCTAGCGTTCCCGACCATCACAGGATAATGATTCTCCCAAATCGCAACAGAGATGAACATTACACAGAATCACTGAGACCACACTTGTGCAATAACTCTGTAGCTCATTTTAATGGATGAAAGTCGATGCAACTGGAATGAAATATCTATTGTTTGAATAATTACCTACAGTGTAGTACCTGGTTATTTCAGCCTGAATAGTGAATGTTTCACATTATCAAAATATATTACCTGCTCTGGTGCCTCAGTGACCTATGTTCACCATGTGCTTGGGGCATCATGCTACTCATTCTGTAGTTTTAACTTTTCCCTTTACACCACTATGAATTTATAAGGGAAAAAAGACACATGATTTTGAAAATAATAAAAAGTTGCGAATATCATTTTTCTTCACAGAAGTCAGATGAGTCAGTAAATGGCCCATTACAAGGTCCTGTCTTAAAGTACACTAACATTTGTGGAAATGCCAAGAGGGATTTATGTCCCAGAGAGCAACATTGATTCTTTCTGTGGGTCCTGACATCATTAAAAACTAAAGGATAAAGCTTTTCCCAGGACCCTTCAGGATGATGGACAACCATTAATAGCTCACTAATGGCTCATTTTGATTTCTCCACGGCGACAGCTGTTGAAAGAGGAACAGCTTTCAGGGACTCTGACAATGTGAACAGAAAAGAACACTGTGTACACAAGAGAATCTGGACCGGCGAAAGTGTGTTTAAGTGTCATTTTTGGAAATGGTCCTTGGTATACAGAGCATCATGCTGTAGATGTGGCCTCAGTAAGTGTTGTTAGTGCATACACAATATAATAGATTCCAAAACTCTCAAAATGTCAACTTCCCCTAAAGGGTAGATTAATACATTTACATAGAAATAGGTTCAGCCGTGTTTACTGATTTATTTATACTTCATGGAGCTGGGTCTAATGTTAAAATATAAGGTTATGTCAATACCTTATAACTCTCATAACTATAACTTATTGGCATGTTGACAATAATGAAAAAAAATCTACAGTTCAAAATGACTGCATTAGCAAAAGTCTCAAGTCATTTTCCATCTTTAGTCTGCCTCCACTGATTTTCATGGGGGAGGGATATTTGATGTTCCCCGATCAATCACTACACACCAAAGTATCTGCCTGAAGCTAACGTAATTCTAAGTCTACAATGATGTAGTGCAATGGCGACATACTGGTTTTGACAGGGTGGAGCAGGGCAAAGTAAAGACAACCATGATGTAGGATGATATTGACAAACTTTACCACGTGGGAAAGGTTCCACCAAAGCAATAGTCAGGTAAGATATATTTTTATGTGTCTTCTTTAATTCCTATTCAGCAGCTTCTTATTTCTTTTCTTATCTTCTTTGTGGACAATAAGAATTTGGAAAGGAAAATCTGTATTATCCTTTTTATGGCACAAGTCCGTCTCAGGCTTTGCTAGGCCAAAATCAAAAGAGACAAGCCTCAATGAAGTCTAAAGCCATCAGATTTATGATTTTAGTGTTTGGGTCTCCACATTATAGCGTTTGGTATTAGTGTTATAAAATTTAGTGGAGAGAAAGTTAATTGAGCTAACTTGCAAGCTGCTTTTTGTAAATGTAAAGGTTTCAAGGTCAGTATTTTCATGTAGACATGAAAATGAAGCGTGAAATCAATAGATGAATAGTAGAGGCAACAGTAAAGGCATTTTGCCAAGAAAAGACCATTTGTCTACTGTTCATGGCCAGTCTTTGGACTATATCCAGGCCTTAAATGTAGAATTCAATTCACTTCAAGCTCATACAAATATATAGTTCAAGGTATTTTTGTCTGTTTGTATTTTGACCTACCCTTGTAGGAAGACTTTTTTTCTGCTTCTAAACACCTCTGGCTAATTTGATAATGAGTCTACACCGAAAGTCATAATTACGTTCTATCCCATGTGGCCTGACAACATATGTTACACTTTATTCTTGCTGAGCTGTCATCGTCAAGGGACTTCCACCCAGAAATAGAACGTACAGTCAGGTTACCTAATATTTAGTTGAGTCCCATTTGGGACTCTAACCTATATGCCTTTATTTACCAAAGATGCAGTAACTGAGCACCTGAGCTCTTACTCAACACACCATCCTCTTAACTCTGATGCATCTGCACGATGGCTTATTCTATAAACAGTATGTACACTATAATGCAGTGACAGACTAAGGTTAAGTTGAGAACCTTATGGGGAACTGGGCAAAGACCCACAACGGCACTCCTTTCCTGCCTGAACCTCTGCTGAATCATTTGACACGAACGCTTGATGAGAGCTGATTATTAAGTCCATTAATAGGTCTCATTGCAACAAGGATCAAAACATATGACTCCCTTCTGCATGCTTGAACAAACGCCCCAGAAGCACCAAGTAATTTCAGCAGATGACTCTTTGGCAAATGAGCTCTTTGATCAAGTTACTGTTGGCCGAAAAGAATTACAGCCATGACATCTCAGGCGGCTCGTGATTCACTGTACATCTGTGGTTTTGAGTTGATGCAAGAACTCACTTGTAACATAATGTGATGTGCTATGGAATGAAACAGCTACCCATCTTGCTATTTAACAGCAGTAATTTATCAAGGAGCCAATAAAGCAAGATATCACTGTAAGAACTACTCACAAGATTCACATTTTTCTCCATGTCCATACAAAGTAGTTTACAGTAATGGAACTGTGTTGATAATGTATGAATACTATTTTTTCAAACCATTTCTGTATTAACTGATTTGATGCGACAGTTTAACAATAAGAATTTGTTCTCATTCTCGTTTGTTTGTTTTTTCGGGCACCTTGGCAGTTGTGTAATTTGATCACTCATTCTGCACCTGTATTCTAATCCTGCTTCTTTTGGAGATCGGGAGGGGGGCCTTCAAACGGAAGTGCTAGTGTTACACCCAAATAGTAGGTGTCTCAAGCAGTGACATATTTTTAAAATAAATTACTATATAAACAAACAATGAAAAACTCTATTATGAGTCAGCTCCTAATATATAGAATTACAGTATTTCAAAATTCAGTAACAGCCATACATATACTTTAAACATCCCAGTTAAAATCAACAGACTAACAACAGACATTTATTGATTTAATTTGGAAAAGCCCCCTTTGAGGTGAAAAATTGCTTTTTCTGCTTGCTGCTGCCTGTCTTTGCCAGGGCAAAAAATGTCCCACACCAGTTTGCAAGATTCAAACTGCATGCTACCAACCCAGAAAGACTGTGGGTGGACAATGTTACTCAGTAACTGTCTGATTGGTAGTGACTCAACACCAGGGCATGTTGGCAGGCTCTGCTAAGTTGTGTTACAGTGTGATGCAGATGTAAAAGTTAGTCAGTTACCAGATTTACTCAAGGTCATGAACAGCAGTGAAATATAATGCAGCAATAACCATAGTATGTTTGTTTTGTCATTGAGAATATTTCAGTTGGTGTATTCAGTGAAGAACTTTTTGAGTCTTGTAGTGGCTTGCATTAAACTATATCTGTGATGGGAACTTAAGGGTAGCAGGTGGTACATGCTGCCCATTCCCTGCTATCTTGCATCTCAAACACATGCTGATTTATTAACCTCTCAGGAGGTTTTCTATTCACCTTGTACTCTCATTCTATTCATATTCTTCTCTTGAGAACAATGTTGATTTTTATGTCATGCTGCAGGGCAGAGTTTGTTGCCCCACAAGGACAACAACATGTTTGACAGTGAAACACTGAAGGGAATTCACCTCAGGTACAACGCATTAAGTGACATTTCCAAATCAAGAAACACAAGAAGACTCACAGAGCCTAGAGATCCAGTTAGTCAGTGGATTGGTATAAGGGTTTCGCAGATAAGTCTTGTAATAAGTCTGGTGATCTGGCTGTATTTTTCAGTCGTGTCTAGATGTCATCCCAGATTTGTGAAACTGTAGTAAGATTTGTACCCATTTAAATGCTGGGAGAAGTTTGCTTTCTGTTAGAAAGCTTCTGGTCATGTGAAATTATGACTTTATTTTAACCCAAACCGCCATCTTTGCCAAACTCCAAACATGTAGTTTGTTGCTTAGATGAAGGCTTGTTTTTTGTCCTTTTTCATTGGCAATATTAGACAAAATATGGCAGCCTCACCCTTTCAATTGGAAATATTTGTGACTTAGTGTATATTTTAAAAGATGATTGATGAATGATGTAAGTGAAAATTGTTTGTGTTTCTTCTCATGTTCATGATCACAGCACTCCTGGAAAACAACAGAATCTATACCCTACAGCAGAGGAGGCAAAGCCTGAACTAATCATATCGTGTTTGTTCCAGAGAGTTCAGTTTCAGATGGTCTGACCCTTTCGTTTTACCCACTGCTGACCTTTTCATAAAACTCCCAATTAAGGTCCTTCATTTGGACACAGCACAAGTCTCAGTGGATGTTCACCTTGCCCAACACTATATAAACCTTAAGTCAAGAGGTCCAAACTCTATAATCTCCAACGGCAGCCTATGTAGGTCTGTAGTCATTCAAGAAAGGAAATTCACTTTTTGCATGAATGTACTGTTTGCTTTGAAAACTTGTCTAAACTATGAGAATGAAGTCAAATGACCCATCCATCATTAACAGACCGTTAACAGCAGTGCTTTCACTTCCTTGCAGGCTTTATTGTGAGGAGCTGGGGGAGAAGGTGTGTCTTTGAGGAACAGCAGCCAGTGCATCAAAAGAGGCAGTGAACAGACATTGCAGAAGGGATGCACAAGGGTCTTATATGACCAACTAGTGAGTGCTATCAAGCCCATGGCAGCTTATTGATGTGGCAGCTTAAAGGCATCCGGCCTACCTCTCAAAACATGAGAGAAGTTTCAGATTATGCGGTTACAACATGGGAAAGGTTCCACCTCTGCTTTGATGGCCAATGTCTCTACACACAACACTTAACTTGCCTGAGAGGAGCACACAGCCGTACATGCTGAGCCATTGGGTTGACCTACAGTATAGCTAACATCGTTAGCAGTGGTGGGATCATGCTTGTCCCGCAATGCTTGTAGCTATACCATGGCACTGAAGACACAACTGCGCAGACTAGCATCTCTGAGAACATAACAGCATCTGGATAGAAACAGCACTGCACCTTGCTTTGCTGATGAAGAGCACTTAGAAATAGCAGAGGATGGTTTCTGTTATGGAATTTTATCCTTTGGTTGCATGGGCTCATATGTGGGCCTTGAGGCCCTTGGAAGTAGTAGTAGTCGCAGCAGGTGCCAGTCTATCTCAACGTTGTGGTGACCAGGGTCGAAGGAACTGAATGTTGCCTTTCTAGACATAATAGATAGCTATCCGTTGATGTTCCAACAGTGTCTCCAGACTAGAATGTGCTGACATGGGTAAATACATTTAGTTTAACCTTTACCCTCAGTTTAAAGTCCGACCGCCGTGCCTCTAATTCTCCTTGGCCAAGATTCTATAAATGCTACAGCATAAGACATCTGAGGCTCCTGAACACTTTCTTCCCTTCTGATCTCACAGTTGACCTTTGACTTCAGCAGTTTCTCCAGAACAGTTGTTGGGCCAATATATATATATATATATATACACACACACACACACACACACACTATTAGGTTATACAGATAATACCATATACCATATTTTGAGCATTTGGATGCTATTCAAAATGATAGGCTACGGAGATGCTGAGGTCATATTTCAGGACTTGGCTCGGTCACATGTCTTGAGGAGCCACAAAGACGTACACAAAGTACACTACTGCAGTCTTTAGGGGAAAGATGAATGAAAGAGAGAAAGAAAAGAGAAGAAGAGGGAGGGAGATCATCCTGAGCCAAACTAAGAGTCACCCTGAGGTAAAGAAAGTGAGAGACACAAATAGAGAAAGAAGTAAGAAGACAGCAAGATGAAAGAGAGAAGCAGGCATGTGGAGAGATTGAGAGCCACACACACACACACACACACACACACACACACACACACACACAAAGAGAGAGGGAGTAAGCTTTTGAAGGCTGGATGGATTGCTTTGAGGTGAGGATTGAAGAGACGATGGCTTTTAGCTGTGAGAGAGACAGCCCAAGAGGTCTGCCCCAGAATCAGCCTGTCTGAACCCAACTGTCAGCCAGTGAGGGATTACAGAAGGCCAGGTCAAAGAGAGCACACACTCTCAACACAAACAAGGTGTCACTTAAAGCTAGGTAATAATAATGATGGCGATAATAATAATCATGGAGGCATCACATCATATTTTGGCATTCATTTTTAAAGATTACCCCACGTGTTTCTACATCAGGTTACTGTCTAAAAATCTCTGCCATGATGGTCTGACCAACCTTTCTATTTTTATAATACCAATACATTTGTCTGCACTGATGTCTTTGATGTTTTCTGAAGATTAGAAGGTTCTAAAATGAAACAGAAAAGATTTCCAAGCGTTTATAACTCTGACAATCGCCACAGTCATGGACACAGTCACCACATATCTATATCAACACAGAGTGGAGCGCAGTGTAACTGCACAGTGAAGGGAATGCAACAGACTTGGAGAACTGGGATCACACTCATGATGGGTTGTGCCCACCGGGTTGATTTAGGCCATTAACATGTTAATACTATAATAATAATAATAATAATAATAATAATAATAATAATTTTCTCTACCAGCAGCATGTTCGATGACAGAGCATAGTGATTCTTCATCTGTGTAAACCCCCGTTTTTTTTTCTCTATTCTGTCATATAGAGTATATAATATATCAGATCTCTGTATATTTTTGGATACTGAAGTCTGAAATGAAGGCTCAGGAGTATTGCATGCAAAGTTTGAGGTAAAATGCAAATGCCTTGTCACTCACATGTAAAGCACTTTAAACAGATCTAACCTCTATGGCAGCTGCTTTATAATTAAAATCTGAATGACTGACTGATTAAACTGGGCCGCTGATGGACAGCCATTCAGGACTTGCACTATCTGTTCTGAGTTTTTTTAGTTGTTGGACGCACTGTGTGAAAACAGTTGGTGGTATTTATTTCATTACTTCACAAAGTACACTTAGGCAAGTGAAAGACACAAATCTCCAGAGCCTGACTGTGCTTCAGACTGCAGATTTAAAGAATCTTTCATTAGTCCATTTAAGACATTATGGCCTCGATGCAATTACAACAATATGTAACTCTTTGATAAAAACACACCTTTTTAAAATTGCTTTTAATGTTTAGCTCAGTCTATTGTGTTTTTAGCCTACTATCTTTTATTGTTTTCTAACCCTTTTTATGTACAGTGTCTTTGAGTACCTTGAAAAGCGCTTTTAAATAAAATGTATTATTATTATTATTATTAATTATTTTACAGTCAGGCTGAAGGAACAGTTCCACATTACATTTGCAGTCTCCTGTTTACTTTGTGCACCATGCAGTCTGTCTATTCACATTCCTGTTCAACTGCAGCATTTGAATTTTAATGCAGCACATGTTGTCATGTTTGACATCTGGTAAAGAACAAACAGGCACTCACAGACAAACATTTTCTTGTTTATGATGGCTTTATTAACACGTTTCAGTGTGTGTCAGCCAATAGGACGAAATGTTGTCTCAGGTCTTCATCAGGATGACGTGATTTTATAGCTGAAACAAAATAAACAAACAAAATATTTGTCTGTCAATGCCAGGATCTGGTTTGTTTTGTTCTTCGTCACAACATTTAAGCTTTGGAGCTCTTGCTGAAACCCTTCACCATATCTGACATCAGGCATACCGTGAGCAAAACAAAAGAGACGGAGTGGATCAGACATAAAAACACATTTCAGTTTAATAGTATGTTATGGTGTGGTATCGTGTGCTGGGCATGAGGAAAATGTGATGTTATAGGACTGTAGGACTTTACCTTTTCTCTTATTTGGTGAGTGTGTCAGAGCAATCCACAGCATCATGTACAGATGCACATGCAGCTATGTAAAATTGTCAGCTGGTTCATGACAGGCCCTCGTTCACATAATTTAAATGATTGGCTCATGGAAGCAATTCTGATTGGCCGGTTTTCTATTTTCTCCGCTATATTTGAAGGGCAGTGCTATGGAAGAATTATCCTATTCAAGAGCGTAGGTTTTCATTTTGAGAGCATGATTTCTCCTTCTCGTGCTCAGATTTATTCTCCTCGCGCTCACATTTTGTGCTCGCACTCAGATTTCTGCTGCTTTCTTTCAAAATGTGTGCTTGGACTCAAACATCACATGCTCGTGCTCACATTTCTTCTTCTTGGACACAAACATTTCGCTCGCACTCCAAACATGGCCTGTGCGCTCTCAAACTTTTTGTGCTCACACTCGGAACAACACGTCCTCTCAGGTCGAGGTGTGTGCTCAGACTGAAGGATGCCCCTCCCTGCGCTAATATCAGTGTGTTTCACCAGCCAATAGGGAGACAGCTAGAGTGTGGCCCAAACTTGGGTGCGTTCCTTCGCCGTTTTAGCTGCATGTCATATTATGATTTTAAATTTACATTCATAAATGACTGTTACAGTAGTGGAATCCATGTAACCAGCTGATTCTCTTATTGAAACGTTTAACAAGAGATGGTGGCTGAATAGGCTAGGCTACGTGATTAAAAAGGTATCATGAAAAATATGCTATGATGATTTGAGGATAACATTGGTGCATTAGTTAGCTTGTGTATCGGTTAGGCTTTCACAAGAGGAAGACTTTTCGGAGTGGGAGTGGGAGACGAGATGGATGGAAGTTCATTTCTTAATGCTGCTACAGCTCAGAGCACACAGTTCATATAGTTTCATTATGCAACTTGTTTGTATGCTGGCAAGGATGTTGAGGTGACCAGATTTCCTGAATCTAAAACCGGGACACTCGTGTGCGTGACCGTAATGCTCGTGTGTTTTTACGTGAACACGCGGCTTGCCTACAGTAATCATTGTGACTCTCGTACTTATCATGCTCTGAGTTGTAGCAACATTAAGAAATGAATTTACTTGAGGTCTTTGACCATCCATCTCGTGTCCCACTCAGCAGGCTGCCGCGCTCCGAATCCCGCTCAAAGTCTTCTTGTGAAAGCCTAACACGGGACTCAAGCGCTGCAGAACAGCTGCACCACGGTTTTGTTCCGTCCTCTGCCCGGCATCAACTCACACCAGGCACGTACTGGCAGCGTAGCGAACTAGCCATATTCACGCGAGATCACGTGAGAATCCTGAACGTACACAAGTAGGTTTGAGTAGGTTTCTCTGTAGGTATCTCAACTCAGAATAAGCCTTTACATTAACGTTGCCATAACATCATACACCACCTGCCTGTTCCCATTTTACTTCATTTGGATGAAACCCAACAGTAAGTATTTATTTATTTATTTTTTTAACTTCGAACAGTCACCGAAAACCTCAAGCAGAGGGTCTGCTGTGTAAAATCGGCTGATCCTACGGGCAACCTTTGAACGGAAGCATCCCAGGGTGTCGCACAACGGCAAAACAACAACACTGTGCTTTAACACGGGTGATCAGAGAGTGCTCCGAGTCCTAACTCTGCATTTCCTCTCCTGCCTCTCACTGAGCTGTCTGCAGTGATTGATGAAGTCACTTTGACCCTCCTTTGGTTTCTCAAAGCCCCACTTCCCCTCTAGCTGTGGGGAACTTCCCGTCTGCCTTTCTCGCTCTCTCTCTCTCTCTCTCTCTCGCTCTCTCTTGGCTACTTTCTTTGAGTCCCCGCTTTCTTCCTTTGGCTGTGGGGTTACATTTTCTCTGTGTGTCACTTCAGTTTTCTCTCTCGTTCTGGCTGGGGGCAATGCCTCACTCCTTCTCTTCCCTCTAATCTCCTTTCTCCTTTCAGTGAAGGGTGACATCTCCCTCTCCCTTCCCTTTATTTCTCCCACTCTCATCTGACTGCACTGGATGTCCTTTTGTTAATTTAACGTCCCTAAGACAATACTGCTGCATGCTCAGTCAACACTTAGTCATGTCTGATGGCAGTCTTCGAGATGAAAGGGGACATTAATGTCACCGGGACATGCAAAGGTCTTTTAAACAATGTGCATTAATTCACATATTGCACATGAATAAGAGATTTCAGTCACGTTTCTTCACACCAAAGCGCTGATTGCATGACATGCTCACTACCATTTCAGATGCCTCCAGTTTAGGGTTAGTTATACTGCTAACTTTAGTAACATATATGTTATATGCAGACAGATTCCCCAGTACTGAAATGCTCTGCTCTCTCCAGAAAAACAGTACCACTGGTTGTAAGCAGAAATTGCCCTAAATTTCCCTGACATGAGTAATGATTGTTGTCCCTCAGCGGCAACAAAGACAGACATGACGTGATTAACGTGCCACCAAACCTCATAAGGGACGAGACAAAGGCGGAATAGAGTGTCTGAGTTGGACAGCAGGGACCACTGTTCTGCACTGATTTTTTTTTTATAACCAGGACTAAATTGAACAGGCTTTAACCTCAGAGAACCATAAACCAGAGCAAATCAGAAAAATATCACACGAATAACAACTGTTGGTTCATCTGAAATAGTTTTGAAAGGCATTTACCAATTCTGTTCACTAATAGGAGCTTTAGATCGGAAATTACCAAACATCTTGATTCATTAACTGTGTCTGTGTCAGAGCCTGACACTTTGAACACTGACGGTACTGACAATGTCATTGTTTAAAGTTGCTTAAAAATGAATATGCAATCTCCTTCTGCAGGAAAGGACCAAGTAAGTCAATGTTGATTACTTTTGCATCACCCGACTTTGATGGCACATCAATACCCCCAGAAATTAGGCTATAGGGTAACTACAGTGTCATAGTTTAAAGGGTAGCGCCACTGACCTAGCTGCCATATTGGAAGCATAGACGGCGTAAAACATGAAGAGTGTATCCGTGATATCACCCACAAGCTTCTGAAGCTCAATGTTGTGGGACTGACCAACACTTTTGTTTATGCCTTTATTGTACTTCAAAGGTTTAAAAGGTGGTGTTGTCATGGCGTTTTCTATCTTTAGGTTACACAGGGTCACGTGTGGACCCATTGACATTCCAATCTGCATAAACAGACGTCTGTGTCTCAGGACTAGAATATGCTGACAATGACACCTGCATGGGTAAATACATTCTCTAATTCTGGGCGTATAGTATTTGTGGTGTTATCTTGGGGTTTAAAGTCTATCCACCAGCATGAGTTGGACAGAATGTGAGACCGACTCAGGCACCTCTCCTTGAAGCATCAATATAATAAATAAATAATACAGCAAAAGACACCAGAGGCTCCTGAACACTTTCTTCCCTCCTGACCTCACCATTGACCTTTGACTTCAGTAATTTCTCTACAAAAATGGGTGTGCTGATTTAAGTTTTATGCAGAACGCTGCAGTTTGCATCTGTTCATAGATCCGCTTTTAATGTTTGCATTCCCTAATTTTAACAAAGTGTTTAACTTACCAAACCTTAACCATAAGCAATCAATAATGATTTATCTGTCTCTTCAAATCAATTTTTTGACAGGAGAAAGGGCTTGGGCATCGATCGATTGAGAGAAAGTTGTCAATATAAGAGTTATTTATCTAAGTCTGTGCACCGACCTGTCTAGTTGTTTCAGTGTCATTCAACCTTGATGTCCAACACTGTGGGCGGGGTTGTCGAGGCTGCAGTGATGCAATGTTTGAATCATTTGTTGTAGCAGACTGATCACACTTCTTTGAACTTCTTTTTTTCACAATCCAATGAACGCCCTGACATTTGCTGCGAGTGTGTGTGCTGGCTGGAATGCCACAAACACAGAAGTTTGAGTCAGCTCTAAGGAGCTTTAAGTTGAGCTTCACTGCACACCACTTAACCTTGATGGGGTCATTGTCCTGTAGTTCTGTTAACCTTCACAACGAGTAGATTCTCTAACTTGTCAAGTGTTGATGCCAAAGCTTAATGTCACTCACAGCCAACGAGAGCGCACAAGAGCTTTTGTGCCAGCAATAGCTCCCGGCTTAGTGATGCCACCACCTTCATGTGCCTTTGCTTAGGGCCATTAACAGACCGTAGTGTTTAAACCCATTTACAACAAATTATGCATACATTTCTGTCAGCTATTTTCCAAAGCACACCACAGGTTTTAGTTTGAAGAATGTGATTTTTGTACCCTGAAGGCAGCCATTGGTTTCAGTTTGTATTGGAAAAGTTACAAAGAAACTTTCTCCACATGAACACAGTCAAAGTTGAATCACAGCAGCAGCAAGATTGTTGGTATTTTTATTTGCTTTATGGTCTGACTGCTGAGCTGGAGCCAGCAGTCAGTTAGCTTAGCAAGACTGGAAACAGGAGGAACAATGATTGAAGTGTCAATCCTTATTTGTTTAATCACACATACACACACACACACACACACACACACACAAACAACGTTTTAACACTAGAACCCCCATTTTTACCCCCTGCTGCAACAGTGTCATCACTCATAAAAATGTAGCAGTTAAGTTGTTATTTTGAATACATATTTTAAATCTGTTTAAAATTCAGTTTGTGGTTAATTAATTTTACAGTTGCTTTAATTCATCACAGATCGAACAGTTCAAATATGGTTTAAAATCCAACAAACAAAATAAATAATGAACACTTTTAAATGATTTAATTACTGTAGAAGGAAAACATTGAGCACAAGTTCAAAATGACCTTTGGATAATAGAGTTGTTATATTTGTGATGCTGGAAATAAAGAAACAGGGCGCTCTTTCTCTTGCTATCACATGTGCGCAATGCATGCTGCTAGGAATTCTTTTTGTTTTATATTTATTTATTTATTTTTTTTTTGTGGGGTCCACTTTCCACTGTCATGGCTTGTGAACTGTCACATTTCAATCTGCATCATGATGCTGTCTCTGACACCGCACTCAGGGTTTCTTCTCCCCCATGCTCTGATCTTTAACACACCCTCTATGTGTCATAATAAGAGCCATGCTGTGGGACTCTTTTATCCTCCATTTAGCTAAAGATGGCCCTTCTCTGTGTGATATCTGTTATTCTCTTCATTATGGCTCTCACTCTGCCATCCGATGAGGGCCATGTCCCTTTTTGCTCTCCGCTATGAGATTAACAAGGGCATTTAAAGCATATTTCATTAGTGCAATCAAGCATTGGCTAACCCCCTTCTCCCCACTGTCTTTTTGTTCAATTGAAACGTAATTGTCACCAATAAGAATATTCAGTCTCTTGCTATCACTTCTGATTCTCCTCCAGTGGCTCTGTCAACACAGCAGGGTAAGCTGTTATTAACCCAAATGTAGTGCATTATTCATATAGGATAATTCAGGCAATTGATTAGAATGACAATACACTATGAAAGCTAGCATTTATTATTTAACAGCTTTAGATGGAGAATGTTCATTGAATTTATCATTCAGAAAGTAACTCTGATAGCACTGTGGAGAGACTGCAGCAAAATAAATTCATCACTGTGTCAGTGTCTTACGTGCTTCCTTCTGTGAATATCTACTATAGATCTACTCCCTATAGAGAGCATGGAGACTATAAGCAGTGGTATAAAACTATTTCATGATGTGGAAATAGGTTGGAGGGAAGTTAAGGTTCACTCTAACAACATAAACAACAAAATAAAACAAGAAAAAAACAGCATTTTAGTTTAGTTTTCCTGAGATGGAGAACAGACAATCATTATCAATCTCATGATATGTTACAGATCTGAAGTCAGGTTAGCTTAGCTTAGCATAAAGACTGGAATCAGATCCAGAGAAACTGGCTCTGTCTCTGAATAAATAAATAATAATAAAAAAAAACATTCATAAAACAGAAATTGAGATTGAAATGGTTTTAAGGCGAGTAATATGCTGGGACTATTTCTTGGCAAACTTTTTTTTTTGTCATAGTGAGTTTGTAGGCTTTGTTTCCCTACAGAGACCTAGACCAAATCTGTTCTAATCCTTTTGGACCTGAAAGCAGAACACAGAGCTCAAAAGTGGATTTATTCACAACATCAGAGATCCGAGTTAGAAATCTTGGTCAGAGTTTCATTGTGGAGCAAAGCAGCCAGAGTGAGCTGAGCAGGCAGCGTGCTGGGAAAACAGACGAGACAGTGGACGGAGTCAGCAAGAGTCAGACAAACACACGGCAAAAAGCCTTGGCAGCAATGTACCACTGCGTTGGTAAACTGAATGGTTTGACTGACTGTAGTGAAGACTGGGGTGGTTATGGTGCAGTAGCTTGATGAGTGGAAGAGCTGTAGGCATGCAGGCAGGTTGATTGCAGGGGAGAGATAGAGCGCCACGGCTAGACAAAACACACACAGACAGGAAGGACAAATGACCAACGAGAGACACAAGGGTGAGAGGAACAGCTGAAAACACTGAGGGACTAAAACATGGCAACCTGGAACTACTGAACAAAAGTGTTGTGTAGATACATAACCTGAAAAAAAAGGTAAAAGTGCAAAATGCCATTTTTAAATCTGGTTTTGAATCCAAATCCAAAACTTTATGCGTTGTTATATTTTTATTTAACTATGCTCACCTAGCTCTGACTCAAGCTCTCTCTTTGCACTTGAAACATGAGACAAGAAATTGATGTCATCTTTCATTCTTGAGCTGACTTTTTGAGACAATATTAAATAGATCAATGCACATGGAGTCACATACTGTAGCAGACATAGGTTCAAATACAGTCACAGATGCAGGTATCTACTGTCAAAACAACTGAATTCAAATCTGGTTTCTTGGGTTTATACAGGATGTCATACATGTTTTCTATCATGTCATACATGGGCCATTTTTCGCATTTAGTAGCAGAGACATTTAGTTGAAGTTGGTAGGTCATTTTCTTTTCCAAACTATAAATTTCTCTTACAATTCCGAGCCATTGGGGTTCAGTCCTGTACCATTTTTTTGTGATTGACTCAAATTAGTATCTGCATTATATATGTATCATTTCAAGTGACACATTCAGTTAACATTTTCTACCTAGGAACTGAATCTGTTACTGGAAATGACAGATGGTGATTTTACATTCATTTGGTATTTCACATCCCAGAATAATTGTGGCATTGGCAATGTCGCAGTTGAGGCCATGACTAAAAGATATGTGAATGGTATGGTTGACTTCTTTGCTCTCACATGTCTGCTAACATTGCTGTCGTGAGCCACTTTGCTTGCTCTTTATTTTAGGTCAGATGAATAAGCACATCATTTTTTTTACACCTAAATTTCCAAATTGCCATGCCAATGTTCAAACCTTCTCCCATTTATCCTTAATGCATATAGTAGAGGTGCCCCTAGATTTTTTCAGGTTTTGGTATAACACAGATATCACCTTAATTCTTGCATGTTATAATCTCAATTTTTGAACTCCATATTTCGTTTATGAAATAGCATTTTCTAGTCCACACATGCAATATGGTCTCAGTGAAGAGTTTGTATTCCTAAATGTTGTGTCGCATACGTATTGTATATTCTGTGTGGATAGGGAACAACATTTCCATCACACACTACGCAACGACGGAAACTTATTTAGCACTGACCTTCTGCCTTGCTGTTGCTTCTTCTGGAAATTTCATCACTTCATGTGCTAGGACATTTCTCCTGATAAAGTCGTACCACATGCTGCATGTTTAGAAAAAAACAATGTTTGCAATAGCAGTCTGGAGAAAAAAGAAAATGTGAAAATGTCATGGCTTAATCCTTTAAAAAAAATGTTCAGTCAACACGGCTTTAAAGCAGACAGACGTGCATTTTAAATCTCTGGAGGTGTTTGTCCCAGTTATCAGATTGGGTGTGTGTGCCGGCAGCAGTGTCACTGTCATGGCCTTCAGGTCTGTAGTGTGCTGTGTCTTTTTCTTTGATCTGGTGTTTAAAGTCTTTGCTCTTTCTGTCTCTGTTTCACTGTCCCCAGCTGTGCAGCATGTAGTCAGGTAGTTTTGCAACACAAGAGCCTTTGAAATGTAAATCACACCGGTGTATATATGTGTGGGTGTGTGTGGGTGTGTGTGCGAGAGAATTTTAGAAGCTTTGGATGAAAATGTAGTTGGCAAACGGGCCGATCCAGGAGTAAAAATCCACAGAGGCCAACTTTTGTGAGTCTCTTTGTATAATTTCAATAAACGTGATTAATATTCATTCAATACCAGTACAGCTTATCCTGTTTACTCTCACAGCATGAAGATGTTATTTTTTTTGCTCATATGGAAGATAATAATTTGGTCTGAGAAGAGACATTAGACATGCTTGCATGTAGTACATGCTTACATGTACTACATGAATTTCAGGCCTGGCGTTATACCTATGAATTACACTGTAAGCGCAGATTATCTGAATTTAGACATAGATCCACCTGATTCCTGATCTACCCACATGCCTTTATATTGGGATTACCTGCATCAGAATGTACACCAATCAGCCATAACATGACTACTGCCTGATGTTGTGTAGGTCACTTTTGTCACCAAACAGCTCTGATCCACTCCACTAGGCCCCTGAAGGCGTGCTGTGGTATCATGCACCAAGACATTAGCAGCAGGTTCATTAAGATCTGGAAGTTGTGAGTTGGGGTCTTCTTCCCATGGTGCATCCGGGTGCCATGTGTTCCTCAGCACAAGCTGGCTTTCCCTCCCGACGTTCATCAGTGAACCTTGGCTGCCAATGACCTTGTCGCCAGTTCAGTGCTTTTCCTTCCTTGGATTACTTGTGATAGGTACTTACCACAGCAGCCCAGGCCAGTCATTTAGCCATCACAATTTGGTCAATGTCAAAGTTACTCAAATCTGTATGCTAGCCCATTTTTCCAGCTTCTAACTGGCTGACTGGTACTGGTATTTCAAACATACTGGGCCCTGTGCAAAGATTAGCTTATAGCAAAAGCTAAAGGTGGACTGTTGTCGGATGCAAACCAAAGATGGGATTTTCCGTTCACTGTTTGGCTAAAAATCGTGTGCTAAGAAAGATATTTCTGAAGTCTGACACCCCAAACAGCAAGTGGGTGTCAGTACGTAAAATATGTACTTAAGTTGGCAAGCAAGAAGCAAGCAGACATCATTAACCAGCACAAGTTTTAAGAGTGCTTCACAGTCTGAAGAAATAGAGAACACAGAGACAGCAGCGGTTCTCTTTCTCAGCGTAACACATTGTCCAGGTGCCTTAATCTGAGTTTCAGCATTCATCAACTGGCTGGTGAAAATGAACATTGTGTATTTCTATAATTCACCTGTATAAAACAATGTTCTCATATTGTTAGGGTGGGAAAGAACAGGAGTGTCAGTAACTTCTTTGTGTTATTTGACATCTGGATCAAAGACCCATTTGAACCCAACAGAAACACTGTTTGAACAGTCACACACCTACTTGTCAGAGTAATATTTCAGTTCTCACTGTGCAGCGAACAAAACATGGTGATCGATTAACTTTGTTAAACGTGCAGTGAATGTTTTTTGGCCACTTGGTGGCAGCAGAGATCGGTTGAAAACACGACGACATCATCGTCTCTTAAGTTTAATAAAGTCAGCTAGCAAATAGTAAATAGGTTATAAATAAAAATAAATCAATAAAATAAAATAAGGCTCACCCATTGAACAAATGTTCACAGGGAATTATATGCATGCACACATTCCTGGTGGTGCATTGCTGTTTACATCCTGTTCATAGTGAGAAAAGATTAAATAATTATAGTCACTGTAACTGTTTGGAAAACAACTGGAAGTCTTCTGAAGTCAGAGGGCCTTTCAGATTTCCAGATTTAATTCTCAAACTGGACTTCCCTCGGCTGATCTCCATAAACCCTCACCAAGAATTGTCTGTCTGTCTAACCTTGGCCTAACATCATTCTGACTATTTCACCAATGTAAATTAGTTGGAGACCTCAATTTACAAGCGGTATCATCAACAAGCGGCGGTTATTACCTCTGAACTCAATTAGATAGACCTACCGCTAATCAGGCAATGAAACATGCAGTAGTGCTAATTACAACTAAACAGTATAATAAAATGTGTTTCTGAAGACATTTGAACATTTGAGGTGAAGCAGCACTGACTTGACATGAGGTGTGAGAGCATGCTACGTAGTGTTAGAGCGGTGCAATAACCAGTCAGAGGAGCAAAAGGTGTCAAGTGTGACTGAGCCAATCAAATACCTGACCAGATACAGGGTTGGTAGAATTCTGTTTGTATAGAATTGAAGCGGTGACAGCTGTATGTGTGCGGTTAGTTGACTGCGAGCTGTCCAGGTTGCAACCTTGTAGAATATGAGCAAGTTTGTTTTTAGAGAAAACATGTTTCAACCACAACTGGATAACAGCAACATCAACAACAGCATAATATTGATGATTTTGCTGTAGCGCTAACCAAAGCAATCACCAACTTTATCCTCAGAGGCAAAGGTAACAGAATAAAAAAGTTCTTGCTTTCCCAGGCCATTCATCACATATGGTCAGTGCTGCTGCTGCTGCTTCTGGCAGAGACTACCCAGGAAATGTAGAGCTGACTTCTCCTGTGCTGTGATTTTGTTTAAATCGATGGAAACCAAATTGTTTGCAGGTGAATGGTGGCGAATGGTCTTCTTGAATGTGACGACAGTGAATTACTAGCTACGTACCTGCTAGTGACTTAATATTGATTGTTTTTTATTTTTTATTTTATTTTCTCTGTCTCTTTAATCTCGCTCTCTCTTTTTTTTTTTTTGTCACTGGGGGCACTGCTGGCCAAAAAACTGGACAGCTCAATGCAAATGGCACCGGGACAAAAATGACTCCTCTACATCAAGCTCATAAAGACTAAGCTATTGGCAGGCATATGCGGAGTCACCGCTCTATAAAATATCTGGTTGTATTTTCCTGTCATATTAGAGCCAAGAGAAGGCAACAGTCACACTGGGGAAGTAATCATAAGCATGGCGATGATGTTCATTGTTTTACCTCTCTAAATGAGGCTATTTACTCTTTTGGACAGCATTATATTCCTGGACTTGTTTGTGAGTTGTGGTAATTTTCTTCTTTCTTCAAGATAAATGCTGCAACAATTCAATAGCTATGCTTCATGCTTCTGCTTTTGGTATATAAATGAGTGATCACAGACATGCTATAAGACATTTTTATTTAAAGGGGTTTTCAATGAACAAGCCCGAGCTCTGGTTTTCATGCAAACACTGCACTTTTCAAACCAGAGAGTAGAATTTAGGGTGACATTTTATTCAAACGTTGGCAGTGTTTCATGTGGGCAAAGGAAAGCATTTTGTTTGTTGTTAATTTAAGGGTAAAGCATGACACTGACACTGCAAAGATATGTTCATGGTTGAGTCATGCGCGGCCACCCATACTCAAAAGCTAGTCTCATAATGCCATTTAATGAATGGGTATTTTTAACACACACTGTTGCTGATGTTATTTTCCAGCATTTTATTTTGTTACATAACACTGAAAACACTGACACACATACACATACACAAGTTCACTTTTTACCAAATTGGGTAGTAATAAGGAAGGAAGTGAGGGAGATAAGAAGAGCTTTAGAAAGGTGGGCAGTGAACATGAGGAGCCAGCACACAGACAGACCTGTTAGTATCAATAAAACTAATTGTTAAACTAATGATTTTTCTCTGCAAATGCACTTCAAAGTGTTTGCTGCTGATCCAGGAGGTTGGCAGGTGAGATAAGGAGTAATGAGCTAAGATTTAGGTTATCTATCCATGCTGAATTGTGAGGAAGTGGTAATTATTGTTTGTCTGTGATTTATTGTTTGTGGGGTGCTGATGTTACCTGACCTGTGAGGGTTGGGAATTTGGAGACTTTATGGTGAGAGTCTTGGGATTTGTACTTTATTCAGGCTATCCTAACTTTAACAGCGTTTCAGAGCTTCAAGGGTTCAGGATACTTCAAGCTAAGTAGTCTGTCACATATAGGTGCTCTTCCAGGCTAAAAAATACGATGATGTGAATCGTGTGTAATCATAAATGTGCCTTTATTTATTTAGTGATTCAGAAAGTGGCTTTAGAGGTTTTGTGATCAGTGTTTGACAGCTATTAGACACATTGATTCCACTTGTACAGTATGAACCATTTTCTGACTGTATTTGGAAACCATTTAGATATAACTGTATAACTGTAAATATCAGGTCAGCCAACAGGAATTAGTTCTTCTGGTGAAGTTTAATCAAAACCCTGAAGCCCTCTGTGTACAGGTCCAAAGGTTTTCTTTCAAAGTTGTGTGTGTAGAACAATCGGCTATAGGAGAGAGAAAAAAGGATCTCTACAAGATGCAGAGAAGTTTTGTCATACAGATGCAGAATAGACCTTTGATGAATCTGATGTCTTTGGCCAAAACAACACCTTTGTACAGCACAAAGTACAAGGAGGTAGACATCAGCATGCCGCAGCTGTGTCTCTTTACAAGGGGAACAGTCAAATCAATGGAATAAATCAGCGTGTGTGGATGGTTAGGTCTTCCTGTTTATTTTTCTCAGGGCATGTTGGGACATGACGCAGCAAAATGCAAAGTAGTTGTAGAAATTTAGAAGGCTCCAAACTTGTAACTGCTGCCAGGAGGTGTAGAAAATTGCTTATGAAGGGTTTGTGATTTCACTGAAGGTGAGAAGTCAAGATGAGTGATGTTTCTTCACTTAAGCAGATCTGAAAGAAAAGCAAACCAAGTAAAATTAAGATGTCTGCAAAGGTCTACATGACAGTGGTTCTCAAAAAGTATACACATGGACCGGGGCTCTAAATTAGCACCCGCAACCTGCCAAATGCGGGTGAAAATTCATTTTAGTGTATATTAAGAAAAACTCACTTTCCAGCTTGGCTGGTGATAAATGAAGCACCTTTTCACTATTTAGCAAGATGCTTGAGCACAGTTTCTATTGAACCCGTACAGTGCGAGCTCTCACTGGTCAAACAGGCTTCCTCTCTGGTGTGATGAAAGCTCTGTTTTTACTGTACATACATAGTGTGATATGACAACCTAAAATCAAACAATGAATTGTATGACATAATCAGTCATAATTAGTCTATCTATACATAATTTTGCGTGTAATTTTGTGCATTATCTGCACTAAAACATGTTTAGAAAGTTGTAGAATATTTAAATTTTTGTACATTCTGGGTCACATTAAGATAAATTGTCAAATTTCTATCTAAAAAGAAAAGTTTTAATGTTTTTATTTTATTTTTATCTACAAAAAGTGGAACCCTGATTAGTATGTAAGGGTTAATGAGTAATGAAATTATCATTTTCGTATGTACTTGCACTTGCACTAAGTTTCATTTTATTGTAAATATTTTAATTGGATATACATTCCAAACTTCATTAATTTAAAGCTTTAGTTAACAAAATTATCAATTGAATTCACTGGCTCTCGTAATCTTTTTTTTGCAGCAAAAGATATGGCTAGTGGAAATTCTGATGACTGGCAACTTAAGAAACTTACCAGCCACGTTGGATGGTGATCAAAAAAGTTAATTTAGAGCCCTGACATGGACACTCAAACTCATATATATGTTTTTGTTGTCAAGTGCAGTATTCTCACAGCTAAAAATACACCTATATTGAATGTTTGGTTATTACTATAGCTCAATAACAGCAGGTATACATTTTCACAGAGGATGTTAAAATAGACTAGCCACCCAAGCCACAGCCTTTTCCCCTGCTGCTGTGTGACAAGCGATACAGAAGTACCAGCAGCCTACAGGTCAGCGTCTTACCTCAGGCTAGGAATCACTTAGACATGAGACTAGTATCTTGAATGATGCACTCTAAAACATTTTTGGCCATAAGACATGTCTGCTCAGTATAAGCGAAAAGTTTTTACTTAACTACAAATACAGAACATAATTTCAGGAGGAATTACATTGTGACAACAACAAACATTTTTGCACTTTTTTGGGAATTTTATTTTTTTGTGGTTGGGTGGGAATTAAGTTTTTCCACACTCGTACTGAGGGTCTAAGGACAGAGGGTGGTCACTCCCTGTACAGATTGTAAAGCCCTCTGAGGCTAAATGTGTTTTGTGACTTTGGGCTATACAAATAAAATTTATTTGACTATGATTTGATGGTTTGATGGTTCTTTCTCCTTACACGATAAACTACCTGCATTTGGATTTCTGTCCAGGATTATATGAACCACAGGTAGATTTTATTTTAGGATATCATTTCCCTTCTGAGTACTTCAATGCTGTGAATTACTTTTTAATGAATACTTCTGGCCTTCATTTCCATAAAGAACGGATGGTTTCTGGTATTGTTGTTTTCAGATATCCTCTTTTTTGAATAGTTTTCCCTAAAGGGCATTTCAGGGGACTCTGAGTCTGTGGCTCCCTGCAGAGTTTCAGTTTAGGAAAGCTACTCCCCCCCACTATTGGCCGTAGCAGGGGATGAAACTCTTCCAATGTGCCGTAAGAATGATAATGGGCTTTTTCACTTTTTTCTTGATGGGCTGTATCACTTTCGAGACTATTTGGGAACAGTATGAGTTTTGACATAGCCTGGTGATTCTGAATTCATGAATGTGTCCCAAGAAACCTTTTTCTTCATAAAGGACATTCAAAGTATGGATGGAGGTTAAAGAAATTATATTATTTTTATTATATGTTGATTAAGTTTTTGTTCGCTTTTCCTTTTGCCATCACTCAGCCTCCTTTTGGCTCTTTGAAATGTCTGTGAATCTCTATCTGTCTGCTCTTTTAAATACAATTATATATGAATATTTCCATTCACTCAACCTGAATGAGATCTAAATCAGACCTAATCCTGAATCCCTTTATCAAAGGACTCACTGATGTCTGTGAGCATCAAATCCTTTAAGGGACTGCAGTTGGCCCCTGATGGACCTGCAGCTTGCCTACTAGGAAAACAGGTCAGTCGATGATGCAGTCAGCACGGGACTGCACTACCTCCTACGACACCCTGACTCCCCAGAGCCATCCGCAAGAAAAGGACAAACGCAAGCATCCTATTTGTGGACTTCAGCTCTGCATCAACTGTACGACACCATCAACCACACTGCCAGTGAATCACAATAAATGCTGCGTGAGAAAAGGGGTGACAGACAATCAACATGTTACTGTCATGATTTCCTATATGGAAGAACCATCTCAGACTGGAAGTAAGCCTTCACAGTAGGGACGCACTGGTTGCGAAATTCTGGGCCGATAAAGATTCTCAAAGCGTCCCAGAAACACCTCTATGCCCTGAATATGCGTCTCTACTGTTTTTGACGCTAGCAGCACACGTCAATCTACACAGAGCACCTCAAGCGGGTGGAAGCCAGACACCGAATTCCCTGTGGTAATCGGTGCCTCCTAAGGTAAAGAAAATGCACATTTACCAACCAAAACTTGGTTGGTAAACTTATTTTAAATGTGCCAACTTATTTTAAGTTGGTAATTTTGGTAAATGTGCCAACTTATTTTAAAACTTATTTTAGTACTTTAACAGACCAAGATCAACCTACCACAGGGGCACTATATGGTATAAGTGGTTATTAATTATAGATGTAGACAAAAGGAAAACGTGTCTAGACAGACAAATTACTGACTCTGAAGGGTTTTAACTGCATGGTTGTATAAAGTGGTGTGTAGCACTACACACTGTTCTGACATCCAATACGACTTCATAGACTTCTTCAGGCCACACCAATGGAGCCATTGGCTGAACATGTGCTAATCCTGCAGGATAACTTTTTCAGAAACATGTATCAGGGCATATTATAGCAACGTCACAATCACATATTTAGGTTTTCTTGACAACGTACAGTTTCCCAGTTGTATTACACCCCATATGCTCTTGCTAGTAGCACTCCCAATGTAGTTCCTCTGAGACAGAACCAAATGTATTTTTGACTGACTTTGAGTTATTTGACTACTTTACTTTATCCCCCTAAGGGCTCTGTTATCTACCATTTCTGATTAATATGCAATGCACAGGCAAATAATTTAATAGATATCAACTTTGTATCAGCTCTCTGGGCTATCAGTGTGTGCATATAGCAGTATAGGAAGTGAGTAATGCTGCGGTCACAGTTTGCGCTGACATTAAAGTGTAATTTGATGCCAACTTTGCTGTAGCTCACTTACTTACTTTAGTGTGAAGTGGACGGTATGTCAGTTTAAAGCCTCGCCTCCGCTGTGTCTGATCAGTTTCATGTCAGCACATTTGAGCCACAAGAGCCTTGTACAGAACTCTGCTTGGAGCAACACAAACATCAAGGATTATGTCTGATCTAGAAGTTTGCACACACTGTTACACAGCCACCACAGCACCAGGAGTCCTCCACTAATGACTGGCAGAAGAACTCGATTTATGGACAATGACCTTTACAAGACCAAAGGTTAGAACCATTAGTGGATCTAACACCAGTAGAGAAAAATGGGCCATAAATAGCTTGAAAAAAAGGGCTCATCTTTTAAAAGCCTATTCCCATTTTGTGGCTATGTGGCACAGCTGTAGGGAACGATGAAGGAAAGGAGTAAAAAGTACAATAGGAGAAGAGGTGATGGATAAAGAGATCACATGGGAGTGAGGGAGGGTTTTAGCAGAGACGGAAGGAGGATGAAGGGCAAACTTTCCTTTTCCACATAACACTGTAATCTGTGGTTAGAGGGGGAAGAGACATAGGCAGAGGAGAGAGATCAAACACCATTACATTCCTTTCCTGTTGTCCCATCCATCCAGACTCTGAAGCTGAGGTACTACAGCAGCTGTACAGGACACTTGGGTTCACCTAATCCTAGACAGAAATGACAGCAAAGGAAGGTGGAAGAAAGAAGGTGGGAAAACTTTGGAAGTGGAAAAGAAGAAGAGGAAAGGATGTAGGACACAAACGAGGTAATTGCATGAGGAGTGGTGAAGACATCTTGGACAATCCTGCAGATTTCCCAGAAAAGAGCTGCAGAGACAGCGACGGCAGGCTAATCTGTTTTGTTTGTCGATCAGAGCTGCTAATGCACTCACATCATCTTTCTCCTCCTATCAAATGTTCTCCTCTGCTGTCTTAATCCGCTCAGCACTGCCAAGAAGCCTACATACTTGCAATCCTATATAAAGTGACAATCCCTGCCTTAAGGAGGTCAAAACAGTTTAGAGGAAGCTTTATGTTTCTCCTCCAGAACGTTTTACGACACACACACACACACACACACACACACACACACACACACACACACACATCTTGCCAAGATCCTATATTCTAATCCTCAAATGGCTGCCTTCTGGAAACTAGAGTTTAGGGATGAGGTTGTGATTGTTTTTTTCTTCATTTTTAAGATTTGTTTTCTGCCTGTATGCAAGCATCTTGAAAACTACAGTACATACACACAAGCCCCTTTTTATTTAGCTTTAATAGTGAAGTGGGATGAATGGATAAAAACATTAAGAGATTATATGTGTCACTTGGCTTTGCCGTGCCGATCTATTCTACGAAAAGACAAACTGTTTTGACCATCGTATCCCTTCAAGGGCTTGCTGCAGTGTCTACCAATTTTCTTGGTGTTAATTAGAGTTGTTTCCATTCTGATACCAGTATTGGAAATTGCTCTAATACTGCCGAAAATGCTGGCATTGGTATCAGTGACTACTACAGTCCAGGCACCTATCCGATACCACGTAATTTATAAATTACTAATCTATTTACTGAGGTAGGTTGCTGTGGGCGTATCTATACCTGCTGAACGTAAACAGGAAATAACTTTTTATTTCACTGATTAATGACAGCTTTATTGAGGCTCTCTCTCTGTTATTATTACCAAAGCACCCTATCTCTGTCTTTCTCTCTCTCTAATCATCAGACACAAATCAAATTAAACTTCTTTGTGTCATTACTTTGTGGAGTAAATTGTAAATTTGTGGAGTCGGACTCGGATTTTGAAGCTGGTATATGAAATAAAAAAATAGTCTGTGAATACCACTTGGATAGTCTGCTAAAACACTGCAACATGCAACATATGCAAAGATGGCTGCACTTATTATTATTATTTTTTAAAATAATTATTCATAGATTTATTTAGTCAAATTGCACTAGCACTACTGTTTTTATACTATTCTATTTAAAAAATAAATGTCTTGAATTTGCTACATTTATTCATGATTTACATTTACATGTGCCTTACCACGATGATAATCACATGACAGTCATGTAGGCATAATATGATTTTTTTTTTTTTTTTTTTTTTTTATAACATACTGGTATCAGATCGGTACCCGGTATCAGCCGATACCCACAGCAGCAACAACTATCAGAATCGGTATCATGAGGGAAAAAATGGTATCGAAACATCTCTAGTCTAAATGACCTAATAAAATCTCTCTGAGGTGGCTTGCTTATCAGCAGCAAAGAAGGTTTGTGAAACAGATGTTTGCCTGGGTGGACTATAGTATATAGTATATAGACAACAGACAAATTCAAGCTGTTCAAACACAATCATCAATTATGGTGAAGCTGAAAAAAGCCATTGTATTTGTTGTATTGTATTCAATTGTATTTGTATCTGTAAAGGCATTATTGTTTAATATAGATAAAGAATATTATTATTTTCACCAAAGAACTTGATCATTTATTTAGGCCCATAACATCCATCCATCCATTTCCTTACACTTATCCAGGGTCAGGTTGTGGCAGCAGATTTAGCAGGGCATTCCAGACGTTTCTCGTCCAAACAACACATTCCAGCTCCTGCTGGAGTATCCTAATTCACGCAAGGTGCTACAGTGCCTAGCAGTCTGATTTATAAGGATTTTGCTAATCATATTTAGTCTAATCACTTTCTTGGGACCAATTTGCTTTGAGGGACCCTAGAATGGGCTATTGGCCTGGACAGCACAGCTCCCAGGATTACAGAGATGCAAAACCCCTCCTCCATTTTGAAGTAGTTATTCTTTGGGGGGTGATCAGAGTACAGCCACTGCTCCTTCACATCGAATGGAGGCAGCTGAGGTGTTGTGGGTGTCTGATTTTAATGCTTCCTCAGAGCCTTCCTTTGGAGAGGTTCTGGGCATGACCATCTGGCCTGGGAACGAATTAGGGAAACCTCTTCCTGAACCCAACAAGCACACAGAGTCTGAAGACTCCTGGGAAGGCTTGCTCATTTCTCTGACAGTGGTCGTCAGGGTAGTCAAGAAGCTCTGTAGCAAGGTGCCAGATGTGGATGAGAACCACCCTGAGCTGCTGAAGGCTTTGGACGTTGTTGGACTGACTTAGCTGACACAGATGAAGAAGATGAGCTGTTGGACTCCCATCACTGGAAGATGGTCACTTCTGAGCATTCAATGGGCTCCTTCATCACTTGCAGGATTGTCTTGTGATTTAATCTCATAATCACCCTCTCTTTAGGCAGCAGTCAATTCTTGAACACTAGAAGATGACTCTTTGCTGGTGGTGTTCAGAAATGTAAAAAAATATATAGGAAAAAAAGTGATATATGAAACGTTCTGTATGACAGGTCATTATAGGATAGAGGTGTACAGATGTTAGTTTATACCAATAATGATGTCTCCATTTCATCTAAGTGTCCCAGTAAGCTGTGATACCGATTCAGCACGCACAGTAACGGGAAGTGAACCTGCAGCCATTAATGTTAAGAGCGGAGACCCGGACCCTCTTTAAGGGCTCAAAAACATACCTAATGTCAATTTTTTGTTTTATTTAATAATTAAAAAAAAATCTTATGAACACAATGTTGAAGTAATGATATACTTAAACAGTCCACGACAGAACATGATGCATTATTTCTGTGCAATCATGGCCTCACTATGCTCTGTCTTTGTGATGTTGATGGTGCTTGCTCATGATAGGTTTAGTCTCCAGGATAACACACTGTATACCTCTTTGCCTGTCAATCAATACACATCAGTAAATCAATTCATGTGACTCCAAACAACAAATTCTCAATTGATCTTCCATGAATATGAAAGCATATGAAAGTCAAAACTGTCTGTTTTTCATGCATTTTTATTTTACTCAACTATGTAATGTTCAATTAAATTTTTATGTTTTTTTTTATTATTTTTTCGTTGCTTTTATTGTTTATTGTGTTTTTCAATGCTTTTATTCTGTTGCTTTTAATATCAGTGCTGTCGACAATTGCGTGCCTTTTCTGTCCTCCAGATTAATATTAGAATTTCTAGCTAATGGCCATATTTTCATGAATGATGTCAATCTGCACTGTCCCTGTCAAATAAAGTAAAAGTATAAAAAAAATACAATCAAAAAACAAAATGAAATAAATGAAATTTTCACACAACCATAATTCAGATTCACACAATACTGTTAGTATCAGCACATACTGTACAAGCTTGAGTTGTTCCTCTGGTGCTTAATTTAACATTATATATGAAAAATATCAACTCTCCTGGTTTACTCAGCTCTCAGTAAAGTGACCCCAACCTCGCTGGCACTGATCGCACTTTAATATAGTCGTATAATTTGCCTGTTCAGCCGATCTGTACAACATGTGAGTAATGCAACTGGCTGCAGAGTCTGGAACATTGTTAATGCAGGATGAATGCAGCCGAGGCGTTCTGTGATGGATGCCACTGTATGCTGTATGCTGCATGAAAATGGCAACAGGAGCACAGTTCAGGGGGTGAAGGTTACCTGTGGGGGAATTTTAATAAGGCTGCATTTTTAGAATGCTAATTCCCGTTGAAGGCATGTGGCAGCCATTAGTTGCTGTGATATTTTAAGGATATTGTATATTATAAAATGGCTGATGTTGCTCTTTTTTTCCCGGTGTGCGATTACAGAATCAGTATTGTGTTCTATCAAATCGAATAGGCTGGAATAGACTATGGACTTTTGTGGTAAATGAGTAGAAGACACTTCAGCTAAAAGAATCATTCACCTTGAGTATCCAGTTAAAGAAGAAAGTTAGCATGGCTGAGACTTCCCAACTCTCTCGGCTCTTTACCAGATGTGGAATCTAGATTAATAACCTCACTTTATAATCAGGCCAGGTGTGGTCACCTCTATTTCAGGGTCTTTTAATTAGGTGTCTAGGTGGAATAGAGGAAGTAAGGGACGGTGGCTCTTATCAGCAGATCCAAAGATAACTTATCTTTCTTTCCTTCAGTCTTTTACTTATTCTCTTTTTCCTCCCCCACTCTTTTTGTCTGTAGTTTTTCCTCCTCAAAGATATTATTCTCCAAAGGCTCTGCCACCAGAACCTTTTAATAATCCCAAAGCACTTTACAGGGACTTTAGCTCAACTCATCTCCAGGTGCAGCTCCTCACAGGCCCAATAACAATAGCAGTAAACCCATTAGTCCCTTAACTCCAAGTATTGATTTTAAGGTAAGGCTAATAGGGGCGAGAAGGTCATCTCTGCCCTATATTTTGGGACACTTTTGTGCACTGTATGTAATTAAGTGGACCCCGATCAATTAAAGTGACACGCTGCAATGGTGATACATTAAAACAAAGGAACCAAAAAAGGAAAGGGCATTTAAGTTGAAAGAGTTTGTTCATTCATGCACGTTATGTGTGTACACGTGCAATTAATCATAGCCAATCAGTTAATCCAGACACACCAATAAAGATTAATTCCTCTTCATTATCAACTGGCTAAAACTAGTTCCCAAAAAACTGTTAACTTTCCTAACTGTTTTTTGTGTATTCTATCAATGTACAATTGGTGTTAATTGATTTTATTTCCCCTCAAACTTTCTGCTGCCCAAACAAAACTGGAGCTCATTCTTAAAGAGAGAGACAAATGGTTTTAATCTTTTCAACGTGGGGCGTTTTATTGCTCGTGTTTAAAAGGGCAGGGATCGGTTTTGATGGGAATTATGACCCTCTCATTCATCTGCATGTCCCTTCAAGTCATTGACGTTAATGTCACTGTAATGGTCGTAAGATCAACTAAAGATTTTAACTGTCAGTCACGACCTTCAAACTCTGACTTTTACATCACATGTAAAATTCCTCCCTAAAGTGCTGTTGTCACATTGTCATTGTCTTAAATCTATCAAAATGTGTGTGTGTGTGTGAATGTGTGTGAATGGGTGAATGACATATATAGTGTAAAAGCGCTTTGAGTGGTTAAAAGACTAGAAAGGTGCTATAGAAGTACAGTCCATTAACCAATATACATGTATTACTTAAACATATGTATCACATGCACCTAAGGCTGAGAACTCTCATAGCAAGCTACACCCATGGTACATTTGCCAATGGTGCTGATTCTCCTAAGGACACAGGCTCTCCCTTCAGACTGAAGGCAGCACTGTGTTAATGAAACACACGGGAATACATGGGGGCAAGTATAGCCTCAGGTACTGCTGAGCTGATGATATACAGTCCAGGATTTGACAACCCTGGAAGAATATTATTTCATCCTCTAGCTCAATGACCGGCAGATAAATAGTTAAACCTGTTCAAACCTGTTGTTTATAACTTCTCAGGAATTTGTGCTTGCCAAGCAGCAACCTGTGTGGGTGTGAAGCCAATGAAGAATTGCCAAAAACAGCAGTTTCTCAAAATGGCCAGTTGAGGCTGCCTCCAGAATCTCCATAAGGCTCCATGTTCAAATTTCACAGCAGAAATAAACATGTTTACAGCCTGGTCTCTTTAGCTAATTTCCCCGTTCATGACAACTGTACTGAGGGTGAATTTATATGCAACTCACATGTTCAGATTATATTAAGGCTTGAAGTTATGCAGAATTAACAGTGTAACCTGTTTGACTGACAGGTGAATTCCATGACATTCCATGATATTTTTTGACTTGTTTGAGCAACCAGACTTGCTCCTTGTCAGCATGGCGTACCTCTTTGCCCATTTTTGGATTAGATGGAAGCCAGCAGGGACAGGGCTGCCAAGATGGTGCTGAGCAGAGACAAAATGCTGTGAGCACACTGAGCCCTGACTGATTTCTTCAGAAAACTGTGGGTGATGTCCTGGATCTCTCTTCTCCTCTCACGTATTTGTTCGGCCCCACAGTCTGTTGCCGGATGCAATGGCTGGTTAAATATTTGACATCCAGGTAGACC
Organism: Nibea coibor; assembly: GCA_023373845.1. Lineage (NCBI taxonomy): Eukaryota > Metazoa > Chordata > Actinopteri > Sciaenidae > Nibea > Nibea coibor. The sequence goes on from CM041739.1 coordinate 23,490,086, forward strand.
TTCAAAATAAAACTGGAATGGGTGAAATTGTGAAACAGTCGCACTTTGGCCATGCACATAAGTTACATTGCTTACCTGACACATTGGTAACTTAAATATATTACAGAAGTTATACATAACTTACATAACCTGCATACTGATTTCTCACACACAAACAGAGGTCCTGGGTGAAAGTCCTATGTGTAACTGACTTCTGATCTTCTCTGTTCTCTTTTTTTTATGTTATCAAACTGCCAGCCATTTAAATGGAAGCATTCTAACTTTAAACTTTAAACAGCAAACTCACTCAGCACTGTGTTACTAGGTTCAGCTTTTAGCAGAACACTGATGCATGTTTTTCACCTCAAGGCTTTCAATATCTGTACATTTTTGCTGCTGAGATTGTCCAGCTAACCTGAATACTAGACCTGACTCTGATAGCAGCTGTCTCACATGCCTGCTGGCCTCAACACTTCTTGTACATATCGAGCTGCTGTTCATACGACTAAGAATACCAAATATGCTTGGGGGCTTTGGGTTTTGCTAGAAACATTCATGTACCAGAGTCAGCTATTAGCCTGTGGATACTATTTCTGCTGCCTGTGGAATTTGGATAGACCCACAGCTGCAGTTTGGTTGATAGTTTGCCAACTTTTATTGGCAGTTTTTATTTTAATGTGAATGCTTTCCTCATTTTCAGGTTGTATTTGTACTTTTGCTCCTGCCATGCATACAACAAGCAATGATCACAGTAAAGTAAAATGTTATCAGCTTTGCATCCCATATTCGTATTATCAGATAGTGAAGTATTACTTAACATACTCAATGCATTTTGAAGTCCAGAATCAGGTACACTGAGTAAACACAGGCAACAATCGAACCTCCCAGCTCTGTTCTTCAGTCCTCTGTGTTTAATCCTCGTTGCCTGATTATTGATTACTCGACACATCTTAGCATCCAGAGTTTCTGTATCTCTGCACTCAGGTTGTCCTCATCTATGGTTAGCCATCCACAGCCATCCATCATTTTGAAAAACTGTAACCTACCCATAACCTTTTCAACTTCACAGCCCCAGTGGTGCTTCTTGTCAGTACTCATGGTTTGCAGCCAAATGCTGTTCAAATCCACTGACCTTTATTTTAAAGTTCTATGGGAAGATCCAAAGTGTCAAAAATATGTCTGAATGTTTGGGAAATGTGCATGAAAAGATAGACAAGATGCCTAGAATATTTCTGTCTTATTGAAATACCGAATAGGAAGTCTAAGAAAAGTACATTGGGTTTGATACAGAACATCTATGTCAGATGGAATAAGGATTTTTTTACTCCCTGCTTTAGGGAAGATATACAGTGCTGGATATGAATACCAATTAAAACAATTTAAAACATGTTTTGGTTTCTTTTGTTTTTTTATGATATGTTTTTTTTGTTTGTTTGTTTGTTTGTTTGTTTTCTGGTCAATCCTTTCTCTTCTCTCTTCAATTCAAATGTTTACTTCCCTTCCTGTCATATTGGGAAAATCCAACCAGCCATAACCAACAAATCATACCAAACTTAAAAATCACCCCGAAGTTGAGTAGCAACAAAAGTACTGTAGAAGAACAGGGCCTGACTGTCCTCCTACCTCCCAACTGACTTTCATCATCAGCGCTGTCACATACAGTGTCATCAATATGGAAATGAAAGTGTACAGTGTCCATGCCAGAGTGCAGTGTTTGACTGAATATCGCTGCACTGATTTTACTGTAAGGCGCTTTGGCTAACGGAGCCAATGAAGCATATTAATGATTATCTCTTTGATAGTGGGTGCAGATCATTTTTTATTATAACCATGAGAAAGTCAGTCTGAGAGCTCCAAGTTACGACTCCAGCCAATCAATTAAATTGCTCTCATCGTCAAAAGTTCATTTGGCAAAAGCCATGTCTCAGCTGTCAGATATGTCTATGATAGAGCCAGAAAGTGTGTTGGCAGTGGATTCGGGTCCTCCTCTGGACATCTGGACACGATGCTCTTTTTTACTTTCATGCTTATAACAGAGAAGTGACACAGTGACAAAGACAATAAAAAGTAAAATTGAGGTGTAGGAACAGTTAAGGAATAATGAGAAAACAAACAAAAAGGGAATGAAAGAAAAAAAAAAAGCCATGTATAATTATTTTAGTACAGATACAGCAGGTACACAGTGAAAAGGCCAACTGTATGAACGCTAACTATAGCTTGCCAATATAGCTTACTATATTGGCAAATAAAGAGGATTGGTAGTCATAAAGAGTGCATGAAAAAAGTTATGCCCTGGTACAGTATTATATTAATGATGACTTGACGTGTTTTCTATCAGATACACACATCAAACACATTCTTATTCATCATTAGGTTTAAGCCTCTTATATTGTGTTTTTCCATTTAGGGTTTATCTTAACTTAACAGCACTAACCTAAAGCAGTGAGTATTTAACACTGGTGAAACAAAACAATGTGTTTTGTCTTTGATAATCTGTTTCTCTGGAGATTGTTTCGGTGGTGATTGACCTTGTCTGTTTATTTGTTATCTCTTAAAAATTCATTGGCCTTTGCTTGAAATGTTGTGGATTATATAAAATTAGTTAGGTATTAGTTGTTGGATTTTGTTGTGTAAAAGTCTGACGCTTTTCTTGCCAGTGAAAATATTACAGCCTCACAGGCGCATGGGTATACATTGCCAAACAATGCCACAAATATGCAGATATGTTCACCCTGAGTGGACATTTTATCTAACTCTGTAGAGGGATGTTATGTACTTATCTGGTCTGTCTATCCTTTGACCACACTACTAATCAAAATGGCTCCTGCTTTCTAAACACAGATATTACAGGTGCTCTGTTTCTAAAATTGAAAAAGTCCATGTCTCCATAACAATCTAAGATTTAACACTGAGATGCAACTGCTTCTGCTTGCCTTAGTGTGCTGATTTTGACAGACGGCTGTTCATGAATTGAATACTTTTAAATGTTTAATCAGTAAAGTGACACTGCTGTTAATCAGTATCCTGGCTGTTCACGCCAAAAAGTTGCTCATCGTACTAACCTCACAAATTTTGAAAAAATAAAGTTAGAAAGGTTGTCGCATTGTGTGATGATCTGCAGGGATGGGCTTCTGTCCTGCCTGTATGTGTGTGTGTCTGACCTCATAGGTTCTCTATGATTAGTACCAATTGGTACAGTACAAGGTCACAGTATCCCTTCAGACTAAAGTCTGAACAGGGCCACCTAGTTTAGTTATAGAAGTAACACAGGTGTAAACATTACTGATAGAAGACTTCAGACACAATCAGTGATAGCATTCCATCTTACTCTAAACACAAGTGGGGCAGGCAGAGCTACTGATACACAGACAGGTCATTAAGTGCGTCTCAACATCCAGTTAGGGCCAGTGCATCTCTGTCCAGTGATAAACTTCAGAGCTGCAGGTCTAAGTGTAAAAACTGGTAAAATACTTGTTGTTTACATTGTGTTCTATCCAATCCATCTATCCATTTTCCATAATCGCTTATCCTTATCAGAGTCACAGAGACAATCCAAACGGGGAACACATTGCATCTGATTTGTCTTTTTTATGTCTGTTGGACAGCAAGAAAGGTGCCGATTTCTTAATTTTTTTTTCAATTCACAGGCAATTTTATGTGACGTTAATTAAAAAAAATATATACTAGAATTTTTCCTCTCATCGTAAGTAACAATACTTTTAAACAATTACACATCTTTAATATGAACCAGACCTCGAAACGACAATCATTGTTAAGACCCCTAAATTGTTTTCAACAGTGATTCACAGACTTTGACCAAATTTAGATAATGATCATTTGTGTCACTGTTGACTGGCAACTTTTTTCTCTTTTTTTTTTCCATTAACACTAACACCTAGCGTTGGCCTTGTGCTAAAACCAAGACGGAAGGAGTGCTGTAAAGAATACCAAAACAAGAAACCAGCAGAAAGGAGAACGAAGCATCAGCGGCTTCACACGCTGATGATACTGAATCTGAAGGAGGAGCAGGTGCAGACAGCAACGCAGCAAAGCTTTGAATGTAAATATGACTGTAGTCAAGTATGACTAGTACAGCAGTTTCAATATTCTTGCATATCTTGTGTTGAAGGATTTTGGTATGAAGACACAAATCTTGCCCCAGATGTAATGCTTACATAATCTCAGTGTCACTGAAGGTTGACCTATACATGAACTGAACCCAGCCACCTCAGAACCACCAAAAGCTGCTTTAAACAATTCAGAAGTGGCTTGTCTCTTGGAAACATATTAGATTTCTATTTCTGAGCTGTGACCGTGTGAATTCTTTTACAGACTGTCACTTTAGCTCATGCATGTTTCTTCTTATTTCCTTGCCCCGGTTGCAGTACAGATGAAAAGGGGTGGCAGCAGAATGCCCAGAGCCAAAGCATCCAGAGTGATGAGTGTATGTGGAGTCACCGGGCCTTGGTTTAGGATGCATATCTCTCTCTCTCTCTCTCTCTCTCTCTGTCTCTCTCTCTCTCTGTCTCTCTCTCTCTCTCTCACACACACATAAAATCAGCCCATCTCTGAGTGTGACTTGATCGTGACCCCATGGCTTCTTTGATTTAAGCCAAAAACTACAAAATATGAGTTTAAAGTTGGCAACACAGCAGTACTGCGATGAGATCAAATATAAACTAGCCTATTGGTTGTTTCTGTTGTTGTGGACTGTCCCTCTGAATAGACTGATTTAAGCTACCCTGCTAATATCAAGCATGTTTGCTATTTATGACACACATCTGGACACTCAGCTCTCCAGCTGGTAATGAGAGCACAGTTTACAATTAGGGATTTCATGCTGCGATGTGTCTGACATTTCAGGAGGGATCAAACATGGATGTACTGCATGACATCCAGTGTTGTGGGTAACGTGTCACAAAGTAACACGTACTTTAATTACTTTTTTGTGTAGCATAACGTGTTAGTTTTGTGTGTTAAGCAATCAGTAACCTTGTTATTTTTTTTCTTAAAAAGTAATCTGTTATTATTCTACTATTTCTACATTACCTCTGTGTGTGTGTTATCGAACTGCTGGCAAGATGGCAGAGAGGACAGTTTTTGAATCGTGGAAATACACACATTATTTTCAATTCACCAGTGAAAAGGACAAGAACAACATAACGGTGAAATGCACACTGCGTTGAAAAGCTTCTGTTGATCCACTTCCAATTTAAAAAAAAAAAACATCTTGTATCCAAGGTGACTGTCTTTCCTGTTATTGTTGTCCTGCAGAGTTAATGTGGTTGGATGACTGACGTTATTCATCTGACTCGGTGCATTTAAAGGAGACTGTGTGTCTGTGTCAGTTATGTTGCAGCATGTGCGAGGCGCTGCAAACGGCTTTTAAATTACGTATGAGTACTCTAATGCGTTACTTTTATTCACAGGTGAGACTGTAACGTAACAGATTACTTTTAATTGAAATTAAATGTTGTAAGCTAATTAACTACTTTCCAAAGTAACTATACTCAACGCTGATGACATCACCCTCAGGTTTCTCATAAGCCATTGTGAAACTCAGTGTGATGGCTCTGGCTGCTGCCATCTTTGTAGTGCTGCCTCTTCAGCATCTCGGTTAATCTAAATATAGATAAAGGCGAGGATTATCAGTGGAACTGAGGTGGGCTGAATGAAACCTGGGTGCTAATAAGTCATCTGTAACGACACCCAGCTGTCAATCAAAGCAGCCACGCTGTTAATTCAGCACAACTTTAAGCCCTAATATAATCTGAACAGGTGGATTCTATAGAAATTCACCCTCAGTACAGTTGTCATGAATGAGGAACTTAGCTATAGAGATTTGTACCAGGCTGTGTTTAAGTGTTTAACATGTGGGACACTTCATGAAGCAGCTTTAATTCTCAGCCACAGAGGCTGACATTTATTGGCCACATATTTGAAAAATGGATGAAGGATGGATGATGAAGGGTTAAACATTCTACCAAAGAAGTAGCAGTACACAGCAGTTTGCACGCCCAGATTAAACACGGACCTAACATGCAAACATACAGTATGCCATAAATACCTTAAACAGTTTATGGGAACCAGAGGAGATAGTGCAATTCTTAGGAGCCGAATGACAGTGAGTGACAGTGAGCGGTTCCAGAACGGTGCACGGCTGGTCATGGCAAAAAAGTCCAGGAGCAGGTGCTGAGACGAGACTGAGCTGGACGTTGCAGGAGGATGACTGGCACAGTGAGAGAGCAAGGTTAGACAGGACTCACAAAGAATTACTTTAGAAGAAACTTGTTCAAGAAGTTGTTGTGTTGTGTTGTAGTGTGGGAGACTGAATGATCTGGCAGAGTTGAACTGATATATTTTATGAAGCTGGGGCTGATCAGATGATGAGAATCAGGTGAGTCGGGTGAGAAGGAGACACGGGGGAGAGGAAACAACCAGAAACACGAGGAGGACGGAGGCAAAATCCTCCGTCATAACACAAAACATTAGAGAATAATTTGGGGATACAGACCCTGTATGATTTTTTTTCTTCTGAAAGTTCTTTCAGTTCAACTCAATATTATTTGAGTTATTATATTCCTCTCAGTTAAATTTTTGGCACTGGCATTGCAAAGCACACCAGATGACATCAGGTCATGAAAGTTCAATGACAAAAAGGGGAAAACAAAAAAAAACTCTGCACTTTGTCGAACAGTTGGATCTGAAAGAAAAGCTTGACACACAGCAATCTTCCATAAATTGCATCTTATCACACATTTCTTCACCTTGATTTATTTAACACCATTTTGGCACATGGCCTAGCAGTGCCAACCAAATGTAAAGAAACCACTAGCCCACCTCTGATGTTGATGCTTATGGTGAATGCTTCATATGGATACACACACACCGGCGTTAATCAAGATATGCACCCACTCTCAAATGAACGTCCTCATATCTTTTTGTTTCCCTTCTATTCATATAAAGAATCATTTACAGCAGGCTAGTCCTTAGAATGTGTGTTAGTGTATAACTAATATACTGTATAACTCTGTTTGCATGTGGACGAGAAGCCGAAATGTAGACAATACAGGTTAGCAAATATATGGTTATATGTGTAAACAAGACCACAGTCAACCATGACGGTGTGCCAGCAAGACCCTGGAACCAGCTCACCAATATAGAATACAGTTGTTGCTAATGTTATCACTCTTTACAGTGGTGTCTCAAATCTAAACATATTTCTGGGACATAAACAGATGAAGACATAGTATCATAGTATATATACACTATATCATAGTGTAGGAATAAAGTGAATTGTGCATGTACCATTAGCACTTTAAACTGAAATAAGCCTGTTTAGTTTACTCAGTCCTTGTAGACAGAGCAGGTATAGCATCAGCATTTAGTGTAGCTCTCAGCAATGACTCAGCAGTGAGGTCAGCCAAGACTCATCCAAGAAACCGAAAGTAATCACAGTGTGTAAGGACATTTTACTTCACAGAAACAAATGTGATTTGAACATACAAAAAACAGACTTTATGTTGTTGTGCAATGCATTTTCTGAATGTTTGTACTCTGCAGTCCTCTGCAGTGTCCCCTGCATAGAGGTGATAATAGATGACTTCTCCCTCCATGTGTCTCTGGCCGACTCTGATGGCTCCTTTATTGATTGACGAGGTTTTTTTTTTTCTTTTTTTCCTCTCTCTTCCACTTTTTTTCAAGGGCCCTCTGAGTTGAATGATGGCTGCTGCTGCTTCTCTCATCGACCTGACAGAGTTTCAAGGTTTTCCCACAAATCCCTCAATGTGCGCTCCAACAGTCTCCACACCATCTACCCTGATGGCCAAAGCCCTAGAAAGTTGATTTATAGGAGCAATATTGTCTTCAGCAGGGGACAGGGACTGACGTGACCAGATCAATGTGGATCAAAAGTAGTGTGAATAACAATGTGCTCCACGGACAAAACAAGTATGACATAAAGGCCGTCAATGGTCAAATTACCGAATGCTGGTTTAATGCCAACTATATTTGCTCTTTAGACAAGTCAGACGATTCCAGACTTTCTTTCTCTCAGTTAGTATGTAAACATTCTTGTCAATGTGACTAACTTCACATTTACACCACAGGTTCCTCTACAGAGCGGGTGATTTGATTGGAATCCCCCTGCTGCATTCATTTCAATATTAATGAGCAAAAACTCATTAGCCCATGTAACTTAAAGACACACAGTTCATACTCATGCAGCTCTGTCTAGCGACAGGGATGTTGGTCCAGAATGTTTGTACAGAAATATTAAGTCAGTGTGCTTGATTGGCTTCATTTATGATCATTATCATTATTAACTCACCTTAAAAACAATTCCTTTGGTGTCAAAAAAAGTTCATGACAAAATACTGCCAACAGAATATTATATATTAACATGAGTTTACACTTTCACCAAGTTAAATCTTTTAACAAACGTCGGCCCTAATCATAACTTCATTTGCAGAATGTTATAGAGTCTTTAATGCAATGGAGGGTAATTTGTTTTGGTTACAGTCAGGGACATGTCAATAAGCAGCAACAACATTGGATTTTTATCACATTAATCCTCATCAGAAAGAAAAAAAAATGTCCCCATTTAAATAGTGTAAAACTGTAATTTTGCATGAAAGCATGCATTTAGTGCATAATAGGCATTCAATCTAAAGCCATGCCTCCAGAATTGTAGTGTTCAGCCTTGTGTTTGCACTGTAGGACAAATACATAATATATTTTCCTGGTTTCCACTATAATTTCTGTCTCTAGCTGTACTCACATGTACATGCACCAACACTAATCTCTCTGCACACTACTCATGGCATAATTTTTGAAGCATATTGTATATTACCTGCAGTGCTCCATAAATATTAAGAAATGCCCCTAGTGGAAACTAGAAACAAAACTCATCTAAAAACCATATGCATTACTACAGCCAATGTGTTCACAAAGGTACAGTAAGCAAGTGTTCCTCATGAAGGTTAAAACGATCTGGGTGGGCTAGCGCCTCCAAAGCCATGCTGTCAAATCGGTTTCAGCTTCTGTAAGTGGAAGGAGTGTGTGCATGGGAGCGACGGTCTTAAATAAATATACAATTCTGGCAGTACATGCATGTTGGTTTGTGTTTGCTTGTGTGTGAGGTCACTGTAACTGAACAGCTATAGCAGGGTCATTCACTCAGTTTAGGTTATCAGTATAACGCCATCATCCCCAGTAATACAAACCCACATATATGGGCATGTTTGTGCTTGTTTGTTCTGAAAGTAACAATGTAACAAAGATTTCGGTTCTGGTTGCTTCGACATGCCTTGATCAGCCACTCTGCGAGAAATGCAACTGAAGAAAAGTAACTTGTGTTTTGTGCATGCTGGGTCACTGCCGTGGTTGACTGGGACACTTGACGCGGCTGAACCGCTCAGTATGTTTACATGCAGCAAGAAATTCGAATTTCTGATGGTATCAGATAATAACATGCATAAGATCACTTGTCTGAGTATACATGCTGTTCAGCAAATCGGATAAACGGCTGGAGCATGGCTGACTCCATTACGCTAGGTGGCGCTGTAGCCCACCCTTTTCCTTTTTCTTCCCCTACCAAAGAAAGCACATAGCTTCAACATGTGGAGAGGGTGTGTGGTTGCTAAGCTAAGACTTATGTTTGAGTGAACGGCTATTTACAGAATGCAAATAAACTGAATTGGTATTGATGAAAAATAGCAGCAATAAATTATATCAAAGACGGAGCTTTACAGTACTCAGAACTACCACCCACAGCCAGCTACCATTCATTCCTGTGATAAAGCAGCCAGCAATTCAAGGCAGCAGCATCTGTACATAATGAAAATATGGTTATTATTATTATTATGGTTTAGAATTTGAGCTGCTATTAATGCTGTCTAACACCCACAACACAACTGTGACAAAATGTAGCCTGATTCAGATGTTCTAAATGTTCATCCTTTCTTACTTCTTCTTTCTTTTCTATTCATTGCAGCAAGCTGCTCAGTGATGTAAAATAAACCTGAACAGGGTGATGCAGGTCTTCAGTCATCCTGAAGGGGTTTATTTTACTGCACATCATCCCACCTGATGGATTTAAAAATGATTGTCTTGTGATCGTCCAGAATGATGATGAGTGATGATGATACTTTGCTCAGAGCAATGGTCTGTTAGTGTGATATTCATTAATTCCAGACCACAGAAAGCTGTAATTCACCAATCAGGACTAAGTATTACAGAAAACCACGTAATCATAACACTGACAGACTTAAAATATATGTCTGCAGCTTTTACAGTCTGCACATCATGACTGTGATTATCTGTGAACTTCATGATTGTGAAAGACATTTTCAGTTCAGAGCTAACTGCTTTAAGGGGCGGGAGCTCGTAATTCGTCGCTCTCTGATTTAATTTCTGCCACAAATGGAAAAATTGCTATAGATTGCATTTCATTTTTCATACCTCTATTACACACATATGAAATGGAAGTGGAAGATAAAAGAAAGTATATGGCAAGTATTAATTACAGCTGAAGTGATCAATAACTAATTAACTCTAATAATAAACTAAGTGTCTATACCACAATACAGCAAGTGAATTGTACTGTAAATTTAGCTTTGTAAGAGTTCCCAGCTTAGGGGATCTTTTTTTTCCAGAGGACTTTTTTTTCCGTCTTCTTTTCTTGTATGTCTGTTTGTTCACCCTGTTTCTCTTTTTCTCTCCCACATGGAGATGGTAGTCTGTGTCTGTCTGGTTTTCGATGTCAATTCTTCTCAGTCTGAGTTTCAGCCTCCTTTGTGGAATTCCAGCGTCTCTGTTGGGACCCTCTCCTCATTGTGGGTGTTAGTGTGTTTTTCATACTTTATAAAAATAAAGACATCAGATGACTGAGCTTGATAGAAGCTTCCCTTAAGGGCCACCAGTTCTGCTGGAAACTGAAGAATGGATTGCTAACTTTAAAATGACTTCTGAAAAAAAACATCCCCTTAAGTTCCATGACTCATATCTGGATGCTGGCTACATTTCATATTATACATATTCAATTGTTATCCATGGAGGCTTCTTTCAGCCACATATTTCATCAAACAGGATCATTTAAGTATTTATAGCCATCGTTGTGGAGACTGACTAAATTAAATTGGAGATTCAATAGAACATTAGGCCTCATTACCGCACTGGCTTGAATCCCTTGAGATCAACGTCTTAAATAAAAGGGTTTTAAGTAGTGAATGTTAAGTTAACACAGTTAATGTTCAGTTAGGGTTGGGCTGATGCAGGTACTTTATTTTTGTAATGATCCACTGAAAAATGCAGACAATGCATCTTCACAGTGCTGCAAAAGTATTTCCTGTTCTTAAACTTTGGAATTGTCAAAGAGAAGTCTTAATACGTTACTTTCCCAACACCCCATAAGAGTCTGTGCAGTCAAGTGGATGATGACAGAATAAAGTGATTCCTTTTGAAGGGCGTTAAGTACAACTTTCTACACAGTTGAACATTTTTGCTTGGTTGACTGCAACACTTATTACTTCGGCCAAGAAGTTTTACTTTTTTTCTTGCTTGCTTGTCTGCTCAGTGTTATTATTTCTTAGGGTATCACAATACCTGCAACAAATTACATTTAAATTTAGTTGGAAACATTTTTTGAAGCATATAGAGCATTGTAAGAGGTGAAAAGACCAAAGGTGATGTTGACAGGGGAAGTTAAGAAGAGAAAAGGTGAGAGTGACTGAATAAGAAGCTGCCAGACAAGAGTAAATCTGGGACCGACTTTTTGTTATTGGTGAGAGCTTGGTGAAATAAAAGGCTTGAACTAACTAGCTGTTGGCTAATATTAGCTGGCTGCTATGTGTTGTGTCATTGCAGTTGCTTGATGCTTGGCTTTTAGCAAGGATTTTGATTATACGTACGGAGCAGAAACATTTATGACAGTGGCATTGCAACCAGTGTTGCTTTAAAATACAATGAAGGCCAAATGTACTGCAATCTTACCGACAGTAGAGAGTTAGCTGCTGTTGAGAGATGCTAAGATGCTGTTAAGACGCAGCACAGGTAACATAAAAACCGGATGGTATAGTTGAAACAAAGGTATTTATTAAATGTAATTTCAGACTGGATTAAACAAACAAATATGGCACATGGATGCTGTTCAACTCTCTGAAACAGAGCCTATATTACATACATGAAAAGAAAATGAGAAAGAAAAAGATCACTATCTAAGCTATCATTAATAACCAAAAGCACATCAGAAACAGCACCCTTAAAATGAGTAAATCTTTGAAATATCCTTTCAAATGTGTGTGCAGAAAATCAGCCCAAACACAAAAATACAAGCCACCCTGATGGTTTGGCGCTTCAAGTCTAAATAAAGGAGCGTTGCCAGATTGGCTCCTTCGGATTGGTGGATCAGCGACGGTGCTGCTCCAATCATGGACCTCTCCAGGCCTTGAGGAATCTGTGACATCTGGGCCACACCTCCTCAGCTGGGGGCCAATCAGGGAATGACAACCGCACCCCTGGATTAACATAAACAAGACCCTACACACAGCAATATGCCGGGCAAGATGGCTGCGACTGTGCCAGATGCCCATCCAAACTACCAAAGCACTGCTACAATGACTCCCTGTGCAATTCACTGCCAAGTTATCTTTGAAAAGCTCTGTCATTAAAATCCTCATACACTCATCTGTATGTGACAGCAAGGTCTGATACCATGCACTTTTTATGGGGCTGGGTTCTTTAATTTGGTGAAATCAAAGGAAGGTAGGAGGGAGACAGAAGAAAGACAAAGCCAGAGAGAAAAAGAATGAACTGCGCAGTACAACACAGTGAGTGAAGCAGTTGTTAAATTATTCTCTTTTGATTTTCAATCAGAAGATCATTTGATCAGTGGAATATGTCCCCGTTTTCTCCCCCTACGGGTACTGAACAACCAAATATCTCCCACTTGTGTGAGTACCAAGGATGAGAGCTCAGGCGAGGGTGGACAGAATTAAGAATTAAACAATATTTGCACCAAAGTTAGCACTGCTCAGCCCTGGAGAATGAAGTGGGAAAATCTTTGTATCTACAAGAATGTGTGTCTGTTCTCCAGAGCCACCTGGGTGAGATTAAAACACATTTTTTCTGTATGTCTTTCAAAAACAAACTTGTTTAAGTCCATAGCAATAGATGATGAGATCATTTATCTTTAAATCCACAGCTCAAACACCTCCCTATTTTCAAGGAGCATGCTGATTTTACTTAAAAGCTACAGTTTAAACCAAGTACCAGAGAAACGCTCATCTGAATCTGAACATTGTGTGATTTCTAAATGTTGTCCTAAATATGAGTTATGAGTTATGGCATATGGTGCAACACTGACTGCTGCTCAAACAAAGACAGAGGGGAGCAGGGTCATGCACAGACATTTTGAGGGCTGTTAACCTGAAATAGGGCTCATCTCATTGGAAATTCAGTTACTAGACAAAAGGACATTCCATTCAAAACTGCTTGAGGCGCGAAAAGTACTACCAAACACAGAATACCTGACTATGTTCAATAATTCTAATCATTTCAGTTCTGAATGTAACCCTTCACCTCTACCTGCAAACTAAAATGTACTAACACAGATCATTAATCTAATTCAGGCCAAATCTGGTGCTGGTGCAGTTTTCCCATTCATCTGAATGGGTGTACTACATTTTGGCATGATGGTGCAGGCTTGATGCAACCTAAAAATTAGATGGGAGTAGACTACATCTAGTTTTGTAAGTATGAACGAGAATGAGAGGTTTTATGGCGAGACACGTGTTAAATATGAAACTCATTCACAACATGATCTAATTGACTGTGTATTAGCCTTCCACATAAAAAGAGAATGCTTCAATATGTTGGCCATCAATTATGTGGGATGTGGTTGCTTGCTATTTGTATCATAATGTTGCAACAGCGAAAAATCTGAATAATTAATGTAATGGTCATGCATTGCATTGCATGTAGCATGCTGCCTATGTGTTAGGTTCATGTGATGTGTAATATAGGGCAATACTGTGCAAAATTTATTGGATATACCATTCATCTTTATCGTGTCTGCAACTTCACAAAACTTCACCTGGAAGAGCATCATACAACAGCAACAACATACATAGGGGCCTCAGGCATTTGAGCATTGAGCTTTATGTTTGTCTGTTTTTTTTTTTTTTTTTTTTTTTTTGTTTCCGTCTCAATTTTGGCATTTCAGCAATATTAGCTACTCGTATTCATGCAGCCACAACTGTCACAGTTGTCAAGCAGGGTAACAGGGAACACAAGGGACTTGGCTCAGAACACAGACAACGAGAGGCAGAGTTGAAGTAGTCCAATGATTTATTAATGCCAAACTCAAAAGACTTGCAGGCTTGTGAGGCAAGCAAAGGTCAAAAACTGAGAAGGCAGTCCAACCAAGAGAAGAAACCCGATTGGGAGCAGGCAGAAAATCAAAAGTCCAAATGGCAGGCAATGTTCAGGAAAACAGTCAAATATCTAAAAACACAAGCATAACAGAAACAGAAGGAATATCTAAGCACTTGAAGCCATTATAAAGATGAACTGACAGTGAAACAAGAAAACACAGGACAGGACAACCAGACATAGGCGAAACGAAGGAGTTCCGTCAACTAGACATGACTTACTTAAATCAGCATGACATCACACTCATCAAAAATTTTACTCTTCCATTTCCGTAACATTATAACTGCCGGAGTCTGGTTACAATAAACAAATAAATCTGAATTTGGTTTTGTTCTTTGTTTTAAAGGTAAAAATAAGATGTTATTATATCTTATAAATCTGCAAATGATCCCAGAATTGCTCATGAAAATATAATACACATTGTTACACATGTAACCAGCATGGAATCAGGTCACTAACCCAGTATTTGTCATTTAGACAGTTTAGACATTTAGACAGTTCCAGGAAACCGCAGTAGGTGGCAGTAGTCCCCTGTTAGTGATATATTATCCCTGAACTTGGCTCAGGTACTGCGTGAAGCCACCTGACGCCATTTTCTCTCAGACATGAGCCAGGCGGCAGCAGACCAGACAAGTGAGTCGGTAGCAAAAAGTGAACAAAAAGAGCAAAGCAAACACGAAGAAAAGAGTTATAAATTGCTGCGGACAAAGTCAGAGCAGTCCGCTGAAAGAGCCGGTAGCCATGGGCAAACCCAGGTTCACTCCAGTAAGCCGTGAGCAGAACCCTCATGGAACTAAATGCAGAGACTCTGGTGAGTTAGCATAGAGTTAGCCTGTAGCATGGTAGCCATTTAGATGGAAAAGATGCATTAATTGTGTTATCAGCTTATTTTAAGTTAGTCGGTATTGCTTAAAAATGACTTTTGTGCACTTTTTACCGTAGTTTATTGTTTGGAAAAGAAATTGTCAGCTAATGCTAATAGAGACCTCAACATGCTAGCTCCTAGTCTGTCTATGTTAATTGTTAAGCCAAAGCTCATTTCCATGCGGTCTGCAATTGTTTGTATTGTTGCAGGTATTGTGATACCCTACTGCTTATTGTGTTGTTCGTGTTGTTGATGAAGGAATTGTGTATAGCACTTGTGTATAAAAAGAGTTAAATAATTAAAAGGTGAATTAAAATCGTTAATAACTGATGATATAGGATAAATAGAGGTTAAAAAGAGATGCATAAATAATGTCTGTTAAAATACTATTGTTGAAATTAAATTAAAACTAAATTAAAATTAAAACTATTGTTTGCATTTAAGGTTAAAGCAAATAGTTTTAATTCATAATAATTCATTTATTGTGTGTTAATGTATTTCCTATGTATTTCCTCCTACCTTCCTTCCATTTTTAGTGATATAGTTCATGATGAACAGAAAAGATGAGGTCTAATAGAACATGACAATCAGATTTAGTTCTTACACCTATTCATTTTCTGTATAGGTAGTTTTTTTTTTTTCGTTTTATTCTTCTGCTAGTCTGAACTACTGTCCGAGAAACGGAGATGATTAAGATGGCGAGCCCAGCCCAACGATTCTGAAAGAGAGAAAGAGTTTGAGAAGCAGTGTGGCCAGCTGCAGAACTTACCTTGATGACTCCAGACCCTCTGTTTCTCACGCATTCGCCTACCTGGGCACCAGTGGTAGTAGCGAGTATAGTAGTAAGAAAAATAAATTGAGGACAAGGAAACTGAATTGACTGACTCATTGACAAAACACACATTGGATCCATCCTGAACTGAACTTGCCGAGTACTGAGCAGGATAGATCAGTCCCAGGATTCTTCATTCTTTTGGTTTTGTTTGTCATTTTACGACGTCTTATTAGTTTTCTTATTCATTTGGAAAAAGTGTGCAGCTACGCTGTCAATGTTTATTATCTTGTTATTTCTAGTGATATTAAAATATCATCTGTTCGTATACCAACCCTCCTTTGTGAAAGTCATTTCCAAACTCCTGCTGAACCTAGAGATGCGGGTATTCCTTCATTATCAAAGTAAGGACTAAAGGTGCTACAGACACACACTGTCAATGAGGTGTTTTTGAAATTAATTTTCATTCATGAAAATAAATCATGAAGAGTGCGCCTACAAAGAGTATGACCTCTTGTAATGATAATTAAATCAGCTCCTTTTAATTTTATGGTGCTGTTAGACAGCCTTGTTAAAAGACGTGCTGCCTCGTTTCCGTGCAGCATGTTCCAGAGCAAACAGCTTAGTGACCGCAGAGAACATTTTTGAAAAACTAATGGGCTGAATAGACGTAATCATTTCCAGAATTTGCAACATGATTTTATTTATTTGTTATCAATGCATTTTAACCTTTGGACGGATGTGCTTGTGAGTGGCTGACACAGCACTATCATAGTTTTCTATTTGTATAGTTAATAGCATTAACTTCTTCACGCAGTTATGTATTAATTTTCTATGTTTAATTCAAATGTTTAATTTCTCTGCATATCTATCTATCTATCTATCTATCTATCTATCTACAAAATACAATTTCCTCAAAATATGAATACATTTTGATTATATATTTTAATTGTTGTATAATGACAACATTACATTTGAGGGTGAAAAATATATTTCAGAAGTGTAGAATCTTTGGAACAGCTCACTAGTGCATAGTTTAGTTAATTACCATTTAATCTTGGTGTTGTGTAAAGATTTAAATAAAGAATTGTATGCTTGGAGGCAGAAACAACACATGTATATATTCCATTAAAACATAGACAGTGTTTTTGGTTCTGCAATTTGCACATATGACTGTTGAGAGTAATTATATTTCAATCTTTTATCTATTTCCAGAGGCTGTTCCTTGACCCTGCAGTACCCTGGCACCCTGCAGCTGTGTAATCTCATGTCATGCATTGGAGTCAGGTCTGGAAACGATTCAATGATAATTTTGTGTAAAATGGTTTTAATTTGATTACATTTTATTGATATATACTATTTAAAATATATTTGTCCCAACAATGACCACCATGAACAACCACTTGGCAACAGTGCCAATGACGAACTGAGGCAGAAAGAAGAAACCTCGAGCATAATCCACCTAATGGTCTGCCGCAACCGATAGATAAGTATACATTTAAATAGAGAAATAACTAGTAGCAGTAATGATAATAATAATAATAGTAGTATTTGTAGTGAACATCAGGCAGACCATCATCACTGGCGGTCATTTGTAGTCAAGTATAACTGTCCACCTTCTTAGGCCCAGGATTGAACTCTACACCCATCTGATGACTGATTAACTAGTGCAGTGTGGGTGGTTGAAAGTGGTGGTGGTGGGTTTGAGTTAGGCCTGTTTGATGGATGTGCTCTCCTTTCTGACTCTGCTGGTATTCTACATCGTGGTGGAGGTCATCATGTCGCCCTATTTTCTGACATGTCCTCTTAAGTCTTAACGTCTGTGTGGAATATAGAGTATATACCTTTGGTCTTAGCTAGATGAAAATACACTTTGTTATCTCAGGACTAGCTTGTGATGTCGGGAGAATCATGTTCCAAGAAAAGTTTCAGTTCTAATGTGGACAAAAATCTGAAGTGCTTGATTTTCGGTTCTGATGAGTACCGGGCTCGTTCAATAACCCATTTGGCCATCACAGTTGTGAATGGACTGCCACAGTGAATAGTGAATAGTGAAATTATGATGATAGGAGTTACTCTTTATGTTTAAAGTTGAAATAATCGTTTGTAAAGAATATTTAACTGCACTGGTATCAGTGCTGATCTGTATTCATGATTGTATGGATGTGATTATAAGTTCAGGCCTCTGAACTTCCTCACTTAACCTAGACCCTAGACCTAGATCTCACTTAGTTCTAGACCCAAAGCACCAAGAAACTGACAATCAGAAGTTTGATTGAACAAACTGAAAAGTACTCTAGGCAAAACTAAACTTTAGTTTAGTTTAACTCTAAACTGAAACTGTTGTAAATAGTAATGATAAAACTTATTTTAGTTTATTTCTAATTTTATTAGAAATAAACTAAATCTTATTTTATTTCTACAAGACAGGAAAGTAACTGTATAACAGTTTGATCCATAACACTTCTCTCCATTTGATTCTGGAGTCAACACAACAACAATTTGGTAGTAGGTAGCCAGTAACGTGCAGTGAAGTCCATGACTGGGTAGGCAGGATCAAAAATATATATTATGTAGAACTCAGTATTAAAACCTCTGCAAAGTCAGTCAGAATGCCGCTGTCAAAAATGTAGAATGGTTATTGACATCAGCGTGCACAGTTACTGCCAATTCATTTTCAGAGACATACATTCACCTGCATTTCTACAGGATTTACAGCTGAGCATAGGAGCACCCAAAGACAGGAGCACAACAAGAAATCACCTGTATCTCCACACAGTGCTTACAGCTCCGGCACATCTATAAGACCAACATTATAAACACATAGCATTAAACCTCTAAGCGAAAATAAGTCTGAAAGCCTAAAATAGCTACTGTATGACATCGCTCACATAAGAGCACAGCATAGGAAGACATTATAACCAGAGAGAGGCACTGCCTACCCTGCCTCACCTGACTGCACACCACTGTAGGTAGCTTAATTGGAAAACTTGCCATGATCCTACTGACTCTTTGACGTACTTCCCCTAGGAAAACAGTGTCCATTTCTGGCAGTGAAAGCAGGTTCTGCTGTTTACTGATGGTGATTATGTGATGTGTTTGAGGAAGAAACTCACAATGACTTTGTACTTTTCCACAGTGGCGTTGTAGGTAGTGTCTTTGGCAACTTTATTATCACAAAAAAAAAAAAAAAAAATCAAGGAACTTATGGAGTAAAGTAACCATGACCTGGCTGACTGCTTGGTGCACTCACCCCTGAAATCAGTTTCGACCTCCAGCTGTAAGAGCTGGATCAGTCATATATGGTATTGATTTTGAGCAAAAAAAAAAACAAAAAACTTTTACCTTGTTTTTGTCACTTTTCACTTGTCAGGTCAGGATCAAGACAATCTTATAGAATCCATAAAATTATAAAGACAGTGATGCTTTGATAGTCCTATGATTTACAATACAAACAGAAAATTATATTACACATTAAATATGAATATTTCCAGCTCTGCTTACTGATGACAAATAATCTAAAATACAAAGTTCAGATCTTTATATTCTATGTTTTCATACATCATTTTAAAAAGAAAATGGTTCTGGAGGGTTATGTCCTACATTTGGAAAGAACACTATCATATTATCACATCATTTATATGAAGAATATTTTGATTTCAACATTTCTTAAGCAGCAACTCAGGATTCATGTTACCACAGTGCCTTTACAAAGTAAAGATTCTGGTCTCCATATAAACTCAACTAGATTTCTCCCCCCGCTGCATGGTCAGTTTTATTGGAGGCATCAGAAAAGTCTCAAGTACAAAAACAGGTCATTGACTAAGAAAAGGAAGAGAGGAAGCTGGCCCCTTATTCAGAGAGAGAAAGTGAGGGAGCTGGGGAGAAGGCGAGCAACGGGCCCTATAAAAAAGGTAGCGCTGAATGAACGAGCAGCAGTGAAGAAAGCAGGAGAGAAAGAAAATGGGAAAAGAGAGAAAGAGGAGAAAGAGAGAAAGGAGAGACTTTCTTTAATAGAGCCCTGTGAAAAGCTTTGTGAATGTCCTGTGTCTGTCTTTCCCACACAGGTCATCACAGAAAAAAGTCCTCTCCACTTGAAAAGGAGCTGGTGCTGAATAGACCCAAGGTCCACTTCAGTCTGAAGAGGAAACATTCTTCCTTTTATTGAAGAAGGGCCGGAGACTTGATTTCAAGAGTAACAAAGTGAAGAAAGAGGGAAAAAAATCGACGTGAGGGTGCAAAAATAAGAGGGATAAACTGAGATTATAGGAAATATGAAGACAGACACACGAAGGAACGTGGAAAACAAGGGTCCGGAAATGAGAAGAATCATGGAAAACATGAAGAAAAGACATGAAAGCACTCTAATTCCATTTCTTCAACAAGGCGCTTTTTTTTTTTTTTTTTTTGTGACTGCAGCTGGCCTAAGCCTGTTACGGGAAAGAGATTCAATAGTAAAGTCCTAAACTTTATAGTGTAGCTGCAGTTGGAAGATAGCAGAATGGTTGAGTGGTTACACAGACCAAAGAGCAGCACTTTGAATATGAATGTGGCTGCATAAATCAGCACCCAGTCAAATAAAATTGGTCTTTAAAGTACAACACACACACACACACACACACGCACACACACACACACACGTCCTCTCACACATTTGAGTATTTCATACAGCACATTCTTCAGATCATGCAAACACACATGCATGCATTGGCAAACATGCACATTTATCCACATGCAGTTCAACAGTACACAGAAACTCCGATATAAAAAGCTTTTTAAAGTCAACGCAGGCTTGCTTTGCAGACGATCGAATGTAAAGACTCAGAATGAATCACTGCTAAACATAAAAAGGTCGTCTTGTTCTTTAAAAGTGGTCTTAGACAACACATAATGATTGGGAACATCCAGTTTTCGACATCTAGGGACACATTTAAAGGACATAAAAGAGCATCCTGGCTAAAAGCAGCATGTGAAAGCTGCCTTGTGTGTTTGACCTGATGGAGAATCCTTTGTATCTTATTAATGATGGGAAATGGTGGCAGCATGGTGTGCAAGGCTTTCTGTGACCTCTTTCTCCTCTGACTTTTTAGTGGTGGGTGACATGTCAAGAGGATCTGACAAAGATCCTTTCACATTTAAATATTTTACCCCTGACTCCTCTTTACCTTTTCCATGACATGAATGGTGGTGGCTTTTTATTAAAAAAAAAAAAAAAAAATCTCATTATTTGGGCTTTTCATCTTGGTGCACAGAAAGTTCTGTTGAGTTCTCTTTAGCCCTCAAAGCATGCACAAAAGAGAGAAAGAAGGGTATGGGTATGAAATGAACACAACGTAAATAGACAGTGGAAAAGAAAAGCTGTGATTTGGCTGGAAACGTTTTCCCTTTTTCCTGTCATCAGTGGCTTTTAGCTCTGGAAATGGCAATAACAGTTGACCCTGTGAGAGTATTCAGCTTTTTTTCTGGACAAAGGGTGAAATGTGCATGTGCTAACCAAGGTCCTGATAAAATGACACCCACTGACAGACCTCAAGTGAAGTGCACTTCATCAAAATCGGTGACACAAAAAGTCCTTTGTGCAGGAAGAGAAAGGCTCAGGGTCTGTCACATCCTTAGGATGAATGTTTTTTTCAATCAATTTATTTCATATGTAAAATGTGTGTTTGTTCACAGGTTATGGGTCTGAACTATTCCTTTCCTATCACTTAGGTCTCAACTCTCTTAATATATAAAGTGCATTGCCACAAGGTGTAACATAAGCAAGTAATCGGTATAATTTTTGTTTAGCACCCCATGGTCTGATTAAATATGCTGCAGAGATATGACATGATATTGTAAAAAGTTCTGAAGAAACAAAAAGAGAGTAAAATCAAGTAAAACGTGTTTTGAATGTTTCAACATCAAACTGTTAGCTACAGTATGTGAAAGGTTTGTCTTTACATAAAGTCTTGTATTGACATAATATGCTCTCTGGCGCGCATCTATATTGCAGTGGATCTCTAAATGCTTAGGACAGAGCATAGATCTCCTCTAAGTATGTGGCTAAACACATCCGTTACAGAGATATTACTGAAGGTTTGAAGGGAGCGCTTTTGCAGTCATGAGCAATTGATAGGACCCAACAAGAGTTTTGGCAACAGAAGACTGCATCGCAATCATTTTCTACCTTGGAGTTCTTTATAACACTCCATTTGAAATGTGTTGCAAACAGCTAATTCATCACAGTGAACACTGAATCACATGCCTGTCAGAGTTATTATTGTCTGGTTTTATAAATTCTTACCGTTACTGCTCTACCACCTGAGGTCCTTTCCTTCTCCATTCCACCAAAACATCTAACACGGCTTTTCAGTTCATGAAACAGTGCAGAATCCACGTTATAATTGCAATAGTTGCTTGTTATTGCTCTTATGATTTACATTTTCTGACAACACGGCTCATTAAAAGGAAAGATTCACATTATTTCTGGTCTGCCTTAAAAGAATAATGACATGCATGTACACCTGTTTTCTAAAGTGTCTTTGTATTGTAAAATCCATCTGTTTCCCTACACAGTGTTCTCCCTGCTGAGCTGTGGTGGATAGATTGTCACACAAAGAGAGAATTTATCGCTAAAATGTTTTAGACTTAAGACGCAAGATATCCACAGGATTTCAGCTGTATTCTGACTTCAGATACACTTTGGAACATATTTTTTGCACTGAACAAGGATGGTTCTCATCACTTACACTTGGGAGCACCAAACAATCAAGCAAATTCGTATGATACTTATGGTACAACTTATGATAGAAACTGTAATTCTTGTTTCCATTCAGATGAGAGAGCTGATCACTTTCAAAATGTAGGTAACATGACATAGAGTCTGTGATTTTTGATAGATGTTGAAGAATTCTGTGTAGTGAAGCATGACCAAAATATAAAATCTACACATACGTGACATACAGTGTGTCTTTGTGACAACATTGTAAATGCCTGTAAGGCTTGTAAGCCAGTAAACAGCAGCACCAAGAGCAGACAGACTTTCACCTCAGTACAGTTTACTCATTTGTCCCCATCAAACATTTTGCACTGCACCCTTTTTTTTTTTTTTTTTTTTTACAATTTAGAAGAAAAGCTGCATCTCTGAGAAGTTACATTCCAAAAGTAGTTCACAAAACTTGCAATATTTTTGTGTCCATATTGAGTCTAACGCAATAAGGTTGTAACAATATTACACCCCATCTAGGGTTATAATATTGCAACATAAAAAAAAAAAATAAAAAAAAATCTCCCAAAGTCCCAAACAGCCACGGACTGCCTGGCATGTTTATTTACAATGTGTTTTAAATTGAATGGGGTGAAGCATTGACTTCAGCGAGGTAAAAGCCAAAAGGAAAAGGTATAACAAAATCAAAGAAACCAAGATGCCTTCCTAAATAAAATAAACTGCAGAAATTAAGCTCAACAGATGCAGCAGGATCTTCAAAAGTCTACTGATTACAAGTGGGACTCACTCACTCCCAGAGTGGCATCCAGAAAGAACCAGTTATCTGGGTGTACTATCACCTCCGTGGACTGGTTCACATTCGTTTGCAGACATTAGCGTCAATGTTATCCAATGGTATAATTTGTTCACACAATAACCCACAAAATGAACTTTGTTATTAATGGTGTTGGATGCAGGTGGGTGAAAAAAATCATACCCTTGAATAACCATTATTGACAAACAAATGAAATATGAACATTTTAATCTTTATTTCACCACGTCGTTTCTGGATCCTCTTATCAAAGTCAGTGGATTCCAGTCCTGATGTCATCGGTTGACAGCAACTTTCAACTGCTCCAGAGTCACCACACAGTCCAGGATAACTATTTCTTAATTGAGAAAGTTCATCCAGGCACTATACAGTTCTGTTTTACACCGAAGAGGTCAGTATATGGCTTCTCATCTTTTCCAGACTTGTAGTCACTTTACCTCTTGGAAGCTCAAAGCAGGTTATCCGTGTCCTCTGTGCAAATGATCTTTCCAGAACAAAAAAACAAGAGCTCTGTTCATTCTCTCCTGCAGTAAGGAGCTCAACTCCAACCTCTTCTTTTGCAGAAGCTGACCCATACTGGGATCCAAGTCTCTATTTAATAGTTCTCATGTTAGTAATGGGAGGTGTGCTGCTGACATATTTGTGCTTTATCACTTACCACTACAGATTCTAAAATAACGTTTTTTGGTGTCCCACTGCTGCCAAAAGCTCAAAGCTCTGACAGGGTGCTTTCTTGTAGGGTGTTCTGTGGAAAAAACAACCAGTCTTAAACCTTTCGCAGGGCAACACAATGACTTGGTGGACACAAAGTCAATGCTGACAAAGTGGTGGTCAACAAACTGGACTCATGATGCACATTAATCTGGAGCTGAGACTTTGTCTAGCTGACCTCCTTCCATGTGTACTGTCTGTACTGTATGCTTGACCCTCCATGTGTCTAAGAGGTGTATATTTCTCCTACGATTAATGTTCAAAGAGCCTACTTTGAGACTACACTTAGAAACAGACAAGATGAAACAGGCAAGGACAGTAAAAAATAGGAAAGCACCTTGTGGTACACGATCGTATTACTTTCTAGTCTTTTTATTTTGTTGCTTTTCAAAGAGTTGTGATGTTCTTTTTCAGGCAGTAGTGTTCTTTTTCATCTAAGAGGTAAAAACTGACCAATCTGTTTTATTCACCAACAGATCTGGTGAACTTGTCAGTGTCTCTGGAGTAGTCATTTACTCTGAAAGACCTTGAAATCGCTGTATTTCCTCAAAAGAATAGAGATCTGAGTTTTTAGTTGAAGTTTCAACAAGAGATACCGTGTCTGATTTATAGCCAAAGGCAAAGTCAAAGGTCTGTTTGTGTCTGGCTATTGAACACACCCTGTCAGTCATTGGTGATCACAATGAGTGTTCTGCCTGCATCACTTGTAGAAGTTGTTTTCATAACATCTTGATGATCCTGATGATACTTGGGTCTGTATCCAACAGCCCTATGTCCAGGTCTTTCTACAACAGCAGCTTGATTATGGGCAAAGATTACATGTTTTGCATGCGTCTTGAATTTCTGGGATACCAACACAACTTCAGGCTTGTATTTATGGAACTTTCCAGACAAATTGCAAATTTGGCAGTTTGACAGTGATTGAATTGTGGGTGCCTTCATCTGATTAGCAGCAGAATATGGCAATGAAGAACACTGCCTTCTGATGACCTATATGCTGCTTTTTAATTGGACAGTCTCTGGAGGGTTCTTTTCTAAGACTTGCTGACTTTGTCTTTTGCTGTGCTAGAGGTAGCTGAGGAAATCTTGCAAGACTGTCAGTGAGTGAAAGAGAAATGCTGGATTCATATGAGGTATCATCATCGCTGGCAGGAATATACTCTGCACATTTAGACTCATCAGTTGACTTGCTCTGGCCATGTTTCTTTTCTGGGAAAAGACTGTGTGAGCAATACGGAAGTGGGGTTATAGCCAACATGACACAGTGTAATTTAATACACAGAAAATCATTGTCTCTGTATTGTTGCAAATATGGATACTCACCATTTTGCAAAGCACTGCTTCTGTGGTTGTTAATGAAATGATTTTTCCATCATTCATTCAATCTTAACAGATAGAACAGTTAGAACTAAAAGCTAACAAGACCGTGGTTTAACAAGGATACTAAACAGTTACACAAAATAACAAAAAGGCAAAAAAAACTTAGAGTCCAGACAAAACCAAGTCCAAAAATCCAAAATTAAAAATCAAAAATTAAAAGTCCAAACAAATAAATATCCAGAACTGAGAAACACTCGAAACAGGAACACAGTTTCTGGCACTATATGTGTGCCATGCATCTATTAACCCCATATAAATACATATAACAAATGATTAGTTCTTTATACAAATGTGAAGCAGATTAAATCAGGAGATTACTTCTAATTTGAGGGATGTGTGTAAACATATATCTTAAAATCTGCATTTTTCCTGGTTTACATGAGCCCGAATGGATCCAGTAGGGATTTTTGGGGATTTGATACTCAAAGTTCTGGGTTAATAATGTGTGTGTGTATAGCGCGGAACATTTATGCTAGAGTGGATCTGTGAAAAATTAAAACGTATTCGACTACCGTGGCCTCAAACGCCCCACTACAGACATGATTTATACATAGAAATGTAGGAAATTTTGTCTCACTCAGATTCGTCTGCTAAAGCTGTGAGTATTATAGTTTTGGCCTCAGACACAGAGATTTGCCAACAACACCCATCCTCAGCCTCACAGACTGCCATGTTAAAAAGGTGGGAAAATGTATGGTTTACATGAGCTGAATGGATTCACTAGGGATTTTTGGGGATGTTGGATTGTATGATGAAATTCAACTTAAATTAAATTTGACATTAATTGGCCCATTACAGTGTGGACTATCTTATACAAGGTGATGTGCAGTGTAATGATTTATATCTAGGTGTTGAACACTGGCCTCCTCTTGTTACATCTCACATCTTTGATGAATCTGCATTAGGCCTGAGGAGTGAATATGTAATATGTAATTATTATTATTATTATTACTATTATTATTAGTTTCAAGTTTTTGTGGGAAAAGTGCATAAAAGACATATAGCTGAATAAACTCAATTTGGATTCCAAAAAAGGAAAGGAAAGGACTCAGCCTCTCATATGTTGCCCACTCTACCAGTTGAGCCACAGGGTGCCCCAGTTCAGAGTATTTTGTTAACCACTTCATATTTTGTATTTTGTGAGACACAATAATTGAATTTCCCTGATGTGGGATGTGCATAGCTTTGCTAAATCAGGACAACTGCACTGAGTTTGAATCTTTATAGAACGCACTTGTTTAAATGATATCAAAGCTCAAAGTTAAGCATAAGTAATAGTCATAATAGTCATAGCCACTTTGACACATGGGTGCCGTTACAGGTAGCTTGTTTGAGCATCCAGGCTTCTTTCAGCCCACTTGAAGTGCCACGCTCCAGCTCTTTGTCCATTTTAGATTAGCCAGGAGGTGGCAGAGGAGGAACTACCAAGATGGTGGTGGCCAGAGCCATAATGGTATTTCAGGAACCTTGGATACAACGGCCATGCTTTAAACAGTTTATGTGACTGGTGTTTATTTCTGGGTTATCCCCAAAATCAAGTCAACACACACACACACACACACACACACACACACACACACACACACACACTATCAGTGTAAAGTGGAACAACAGGTTTCTTCATAACAAACAGAATATCTCTGTGATGAATATCAATTCAAAATGGCTTTAATTTAGTGCAGTCACCACTTGTCCAGAAGGACTTCTCTACAGTTCAACACTATTCCACACACACACATTTGCAATAACCCCAGAAATCTAATCTTGCCATAGCCTGTTATATTAAATACTTCATTAACCCTTCGTAACCTGTAATAGATTATTTGTGCTTACATAATTTCTCTTTCTCTCTTTCACACACACAAGGACAACCACATGCGCATGAAAATACATAATACACTCTTGTGTGACCTTGTTGGGTGGTTTGGACAGAAATTAAATGACTGTTGATTACTGGAGTCATGCAGTATTATTCATTAAATGGGGCGTTCCAAATGAAGTGAGAGAGAGGGTAAACAGGGCTGCAGATCTGGGTCAGAAAGGCATCTCGCTAACCACAATGGTGTGTGCTGGAAAGCTGCTTGGTGGCAATCTTTTTTTATTTTTTTATTTTTCAACTGCTCAATACAATATGTATTACATATATGTATTGCATATGTAATACATATATGTTTCATTAATACGGCATTATTTCACTATTTAAGTTGATGAATGAATCCAGAGGCTTTGTTGAACTATGTTCAATACTGCTTGAATGTACTTATACACTGACTGTTGCACTCCTCCAATGAACCATGCCTAGTTCTGCCCTCTGTGCAATCCAAACTTTTTTCATCTGTTGACCTCCTGTCCAACACTATCAACAACTGGACATGCTAAATCTATCTGGTCTACTACTGTCACTTGATTCAATGTGTGTAGTTCTTATTGCTGCACTAACACGTCCCTGTTATACTGTCCCTTTCAATAAACACGTCAGCTAAATGACTAAATGTATATGTAATATGCATTTTGTTGCTTTGAACAGCTTCCACTCGCTTTTTGTTTAGTTACCTCACCTCTCTTTCTTATATTTTAATTCTATATTTAATCCACATTCCAACTCTTCTTCACCAAACACAGCTGGTTTCATGTTTCTTCCTTTCCCCTCATGTGCTGGGACACAACAGTGACAGTGAGGGTACAGTGTGAGTGTTTAAAGATTGAAAGATCGAAGACTGAATATCATGTGCAAAGGTGAAACCCCATTCATTCTAATGGAAGTTGCCTGTGGGTGTTAAAATAATTCCTTACAGTTGTTACAGTTATGGCTGGTACAAATATAACAAAGATAATAAATACATATATAGTCTTCTTCTCAAAAATGCTTTTTTTTTTTTTTTATCTTTATTTGACCTCATTGTTGAAAGAGTGATAATACAAAGGGTTGCGTCTAGGGATGTACAGCGCAGCGCAGCACTGTTCCTGTGAGTACAATTTAGCTTAAATGACAGGGCAAATATATCTTTTACTTGTAACAAAGCAAATTTATTTTACCTGCAGCTTTACTGTGGACATCCAAAATAAAACCAAAGAGAGAAAATGTAATCCCATAAGCTTATGAATGTGTGGATGCACATGTGTTTGCGTGTGTATTTAGATTTGTATGCATACGTGCACACCTGAAAAGCCTTTTGGATGAGCTTTGTGTGTTGTTCTCTTTTGTTTCCAAATCGGTGTGTGTGTGTATGTGTGCTGAGCTGTGCCAGCATCAGGCTTTCCAGCAGGATCCAACAGAACCAGGTCAAAGCGGAAAAGTAAGAGAGATAGAGACTGAGAAAGAGAGAATGGGAGGGAGAGGGAAAAAGGAAGGTTCAAAGGGCTGTCGTACCCCCCACAGCAAAAAGAAAGAGGAGTCAGGAAGCTTACCTGAGGAGGGAGGATGGATAGAGGGAGGGAGGTGTAAGCGATGGAACAGAGGCACAGAAAAAGAAGAGATGGTTGGTGAGGGAGAAGAAAGATAAATGAGAAGGAAGAAAATTGAAAAAAAAAAAAAAACCCGAAAGAGAGGGTGAATGATATGAGAAAGAAGTGAGAAGTAAATATGGGGGGAAGGAGGATGGAGGAAAAGTAAAGTGAAAAAGTGACTGTAAAGCTCTGAGGCAGATGGCTGTGGTGATTCTCTGAGTATTCAGCATAATGCAGCTCCACAGCACACATCCAGAGCTAAAAACTGTCTGCAGGTGTGGTGTCTAGTTCCCGTAGCCTAGTTTAAACCCTTTACAGCTGTTAGAAAGATCCATTGCAATGACAGGTTGGAGCTTACAGATGAGGTCTACCTGGCCACCCATCCCGCCTCTGTCTGATGCTAAACACTCTCAGGTAGGATTGATATAAGAATTCTACTTTGTCTCAAGTGTTCAGTTTTTTTGACAGCTCAATTCAAAATGGATCCACAGTGAGGCGTCTTTCAGACTGAACGCAAAGCCAATTTTATAGGCTACACAAATGCCAATAAAGTCAATGACATTGAGGCGAAGGCCAACCCTAATAGCATCAGGATGGTTTGTTGCACAGAACCCTCTAGGAAGTTCTTTTCATTTTCCATGAAAAACACTTTGGTGTCATTCTTTATTCTTCATCCAGTGAAGAAATACAGTTGTGATGCTAACAACATCTACACTAACCTTTTTAGCAGATGTTACATCACACACACGATCAACAATGAAAAAATGTGGTTCAAATTGTATTCATTAGTGCCGAGTGCCCACGACACGAGGCACCTACTCCCATATCTAGCAAGTTATAGGAATGAATGGAAAACCCTAAAAAAAATATATATTTTTTTCAACAATTAACTGCTCTGTCATACTTTCACTGACAGACTTCATTTAAACTTTAAAATGTGGGTACTCTTGCCTTCGCTTCAGTGTTTCACTTCACTTATCGACAGTTTGAAAAATAAAACGTATTTGACTACCGTAGCCTCAAACGCCCCACTACAGACATGATTTATACATAGAAATGTAGGAAAATGTGTCTTCTCACTCAGATTCATCTGCTAAAGCTGTCAGTGTTATAGTTTTGGTGTCAGACACAAAGATTTGCCACCAACACCCACCCAGAGCCCCATAGACTGCCATGTTAAAAAGGCGTGAAAATTTCTGGAGGAAAGCAGAAGTAACGTTTCTTTGAATCACTTTTAACAGGTCACATTTCTTCATTTTACACATAAAATGCATATGTAGATATTCAGAAAAACGTTAAGTAAAGCCGGTTTAAAAAATCCTAAAAATCCTTCCTGGTCAAGGGGTGGTGTCAGCATTTTCTCTCTCTCTCTCTGTCAGCATTTCCAACTGACATTCTAACAGGTGCAGTAACTGTTCTGCTGATTAGGGCCGGTAGGCAGAAGCTAGCAGGCAGGCAGGCAGGCAGGCAGAAGCCTGGCGGCGGCCATTTTAGCAGTTATTGGCACTTAATTTGAACTTGTCTGTCTAAAATGACAGAGAGAGACAGCAGAGTAGCTAGCGTGTCAGTACTAGCAACTAACTGACAGTAACGCAGGCAATACAGTGCCTAATACAGTAGCATGTTTATTAAATGCTAAAATGGCCACTTGCTGGCATTGTTCTCATTGAAACCCTCTGAATAACCAGAAACCTGAAAAAGGTGTCAGGTGTTTTTTTTTTTTTTTTTTTTTTTTGTTTTGACTAATGATACACAAACTGATGGAAGAGGTGTTGAAGACAGCAGAAGACAATGAGGTTAGTTATTCGGGGAAGACGGCCAAAACCAGTGATCTCATTTACACCTAGATTATGCCTTGCGATATGTTGATTCAGCTTGCATTATGTTTGTATCTCAACATGCAATTTAGTTTGGTGGATCTGGCAGACCTGTCATCCAACATTGCGCATAGCAGATCAAGCAAATGATGAAGGATACTCATGAGGGACTGGACATGCAGTGGCAATGATGACAACTGAAGACATCCATGTACTACTCTATGGTGGCATTGCTTACTAGACTTGTCCTGCATGTCATGGCAGTCCCTAGCAAGTCTCCTGCAGAGATGCAACTGTGTGGGCTGAACTTTTCTTTAACTTTTGCTGAGGAAAGCTCATATTTTGGATGTTCAGTTTGAGACAGGAGGAAGACGTAGTTACTTACCTGTTGGTCATGTTAGGTATATTTGTTTCTTAAAAATGGCACCAAGCAGAACAGATGTCCACCTCCAAACATGGTCATATTCTGAGCCCAGTGCATGATGTGCACATTTGTGTTTCCTTGTCCAAATACGTTTTCCAGGTACAGACTGAAGTGCTTTGCAGTTTTAAGTTATTATTTTGCTTGAAGATAGCAGCACTGGTTACTTAATATGTGAGGGTGTTAGTATACTCACGTTCAACTAGTATGGTGGCAAATACAAGCATGTAGAAGTTTGGTATATAGCTTGAGTGGTCACAACAAAGTGGCCCAGTGACAGTCTTTCGCTCAACCTCACAAAATAGGTGAAGGTGGAAGTTTGGTGTTGTAGTGACTGCTTTTGTGTGTCATGATGCAACACAGCTAAGATGATGGATTTCTCCCTTAGAGGTCAGTGCTGTAAAAACGGTCAATGGCCTGAATTCTCACTTCACCAAAGCTATCGAGTTCACCAAAATTTTACTCTAAGCAGCCACTCATTGACAACTGAATGGATGTGAAGGGCTGATATGACGAAGCCCTTTCACACAGAGTGTGATTGTGATTTCCACAAAGTGTGAGCACAATAGGTCATTATGTCCTATGCTGAGGACTCTGAGCAGCCACCATGTCCCAATTTTCGAAATAATTGTCAGGGTAGTTTTATAATAATAGCTTTCCTTTGCACTTCAATACCGTTGATGGAATGATTATATGAAATATTGAGACATTGTGCAACAATGGTGGATCCATTATTGGTCACTCCAGATTTCTTAAATTATTATCACATGTTTAGCATGAAGCCACGATTTCACCATTTGCCCTTCCCTACTAGAAGCATTTTACAGATTACAGATATTAAACGTTTTTACATGATAGCACATTATGTCTGACCAGTCCAAGAATACTAAAGTTGCAGGAATTAAACATAAGAGCATGATCAATGCTTAATAATTTTTTTCATATTCCTCTTTATAATTTACGCCACCTAATTTTTCACCAAAAAATGTTACCAGATTTTAATATTGTAAAACCTTTTATAACCTGTTACCATTTATCATTTTGTGCTCTCAGGATGTGCCCAAATCTTCTGTCTCTGTACTGACAGCACTGCAAGGTCAAAGGTGACGTAGGGCCTACACGATGCCGGAAATTTGAAATTCACAGGAAATTGTTGTTTTAGTGCGCTACACAAAACTATTGGTAACTGCTGCAGAGGTGGATGACACATGTGGACCTTTTTGGGAGTCCTAAATATCTGAAAGACCTTTCCACAACTCATAAAAAAAAGTCTGAAGTTTCGAAACCAGCCATCAGTCAAGGCTTTCTTTGTGGGGAAAAGAAGTGATCTGTCTTTTTGTATTTTACTTTTGTACAGGAAAGAATATCCACAGAGAAGTGCACACATCTGTATCATGTAGGGAAAATGAAATGTTCACTCTCTTTGAAACTGAAACTGATGTGTACCTTTACATAATCGCATCACGCTGCCAGCTAAACTCAGCTCAGTGCTGCATGGATGAGAAATGGGAGGAAATACATTTTATGCCACATTTTGCAGCATAACAGCCATATATACTGAAAGAGCACAGCTACAGTACAACAGGCTGTTTTAGCAGGTCAGTAGCTTTACTTTGTAGTTCCAAATGGATGACTGGAGGCTATGGCGGAACATTTAAAAATGAATGGCATGGCTGCGGATGTCTAATATTATTCCAAGCTGGTGTGTTGTCGCTCAGCAGCAGATCAAACAGTGTCTTTGCCAAATGCTTGCTGTATTTCTTTAAGAAGCACAGAGGAATGGGGTGAAAAAATGAGTTAGATGGAATAGGCCCAGCGGTCAGTATATGACCTTGTTCTGGTCCAAATGGATAGCTCTGTCATCTGCTGTGTGTGTGTGTGTGTGTGTGTGTGTTTGCTCACGTGTTTGAGTGTGTATAGAAGTAGCATTATCCAGTGTCCTCACAGCACCTCTGTCACACCACCCTGCGCTCTTTCTTCCCTCCTTCCTCTCTCTTCCTCTCTCTAGCGAGCCTTCTATTCAAGTGTTTTATTCAAAATTGAAAAGAGTCGGACAAAGTGAAAGCCAATACAGTTTGCTCAATATCACAAAGTAGTTTCCGTGCCTGTTTGAGGCAGAAAAGGTTTCCGCTGATGGAGAATTGGTGTAATAAATGGCAGTAGAAATGCTTTTGTCGAACACCTAATGACACAGGCTACATATGATCAGCCCAGTGAAGTGTGGAGTCTCATTGGAAAACAGCTGAAAGTTTCCTTCCATCCTCACAGGACTGATATTCTACTGCAGCCGCATGGCAGCGACATAGACATCTTTCCTTTCTGTTTTGTGATCTTTATTCAATAAATTTAAAAGTGCATATCTTAATGTCTGCTTTTATTTTAAGTTTTATATTGTCTTGTTTTTATTTTCATATCTATTTATGTCATACCATTTATGACAATGAATGATATTGCTGTTTAAGGCGTTGTATGAATAAACGGCATGAGCTATGGCCAGTAAATATGTCCAAATTGATTTCCTGTTTCGTCTAGTGAATGGCTCCGATTCTCCCTGTGTTTTCAGATACATCCTCTCAGTGTGTAATTAAGCAATATTGCATGAGAGGGTGTTAGGACTGAAGCTCTTGCACCGATGTAACTAAGCATCACAGCATCAGTGCCAATAAAAAATATAATAATAAGCTCACCCTCAAATGTAATATTGTGACTATACAACAATGAGCAACCTAAATAAAATATATAATCAAGTATTTCATGTTTTAAAGCATTTTGCTCTCTCTCTATATGTATCTATCTTTTGTTGTTGTTTCTGTTCAGATATCTATTTCCATGGAGATACATGGGGTCTTGCCAAACAAAATGAATACTGCAGATAAAAACACTAAAGTCTTGTGGTGACTAGGATATCTAGTGAAAAATATATTTTTCCATTGGCTCCTAAGTCCATGAACTTTTTATTATTTTTTTTAAATAAATGTAAATAAATAGGATGTGACAATGTGGAGATGGCAGAGTGTTATTTTTAGTGACGAGTCAGGTGAGCTGTTATGCTGACTTGAGCATACTCAAATGTCTAGTTGAGTCTGAACTCCTTGTAGTATAGTATAACATAATGTAACCAAACAAATTTGCCTAATGTTTATTGACAAGCCATCTTAAAACACACATACATGCTATAAACAGTCTATGTTTTAGGACTTCTGGTATAGCCAGCAGACATGTGGATACCAGATATCAATAACAAGACTTTCTCTGCAGTCAGATAAGCAACTTTACACAAGATTGATTAAACAGACACATTTGTGTTCATCTGAGCATATGAATGCAGATCTAAACTAATATCTAATGCAAAGATGGACAATTGCATTTTGGCTAATTCTGTTCCTCTACATATTAGCTGAAAATATGCCCACTCGAACATGATTGGATGGGACTACTCCATCAGAAAATAGAATGCTTCCAGTACCAAAACCTTGGTCCCTTGCGTACAGATGCATTCATGTCTGCATATCTGCATTCATAAGCAGATATCTTAGAGATGAGGTACTTGATGGATACTTACGTGTAATGAATACATTTATTATTACATATCGCTAAAAAAATAAATACAGTACATTGTTACACATTACTCAATAATAAACCTGTGTTTTTCAGCCAAGCTCCATCAATATTTCTATTGCACCCACAAGTTGCAAGTTCTGTATTTAACAGTGAATAAATTATAGGAAAGGAAAGGAACATAAGAGGACTTGTAGCCTTCAAAAACAGGTTATTACATGACTGTCAATCAAAAAAATGTCACTGCTGTTGTGCAGCAAGTTATGCAAAACAGCAGAAAGAAATCCTAGAAATGTACATGTGGAGACTTACACACATTATGAAAAACATGAATCCATCTGCAACTCATATATTTAAGTTTTGCTGTATCTCAGTAAAAATTGATGGGGAAATGATGGGGATGCTGAAATAGGGAAAAAAGACGCATTTGGAAAACCACCATCAGAGGTTCCATTGTAAGATTTCCTGGTTAAAAATAGATGACAAAAAATAATCAGGAAAAGAAAAAAAAGAAAGAAAAAAGGCATTTAGAAGGAGCGTGACACAGACTCTTGGGATTACTCAAATCAGAGCGGAAAAGGCTCAATTTGGTTTCTACTTAAATCCAAGTCTCTTCTTAAATGTGTTCAGTTCGGAGCCATGATTGAAATGGATGACACAGAAGCTGAGAACCACATGGTGTGAAAGGTGCAACAGCTGAATGGGAGCAGTGTGCTTCACAAGGCTGTGCCAGACGTTAAAAAAACAAAAAAACAAAAAAAAAAAACATGTCACTACAATCTCACTACACTTAAAATTTTAATGTTACCTATAAGAACAGAGAAAACCTCTGCACTTTGCTTCATGGTATTATCTCAGCCCCCGGTCTTTAACAGACAGTTTGCGACCCTGAAGGAATCATCAGAGTTACTGCAAAGGGGCCAGATTATTGTTTGATCAGTTTTTGAATGTTTAAACTGGAACTCTAACTGAACCCCACCCCCCAAATATCAAACATGTTCGAAATCGAATCAGCTCACTCTCCCACTAAGAAGCTGTTTATTTTATTTGATTGGTTACACCAGGGATTTTCAAAGTCAAACAAGATCGATCCAACTACCTTACACCCCCATTGAGAGCTTTGGGGGATGTAAACAGGATTTGTAATGTTACTGTGGAGTCAGAGAGATTCAGGCCCCATATTTGTTTTTCACTTTGGCAAATTGCCACCGTTCAAAATATGCTGAATTAGCTATTAGCAGCTCCTGTTGGCAGTGCACTCACAAATGTAAGGGCAAGTACGACTGCATGACTTTACTGAAGAAAAGTTAAAAATGTGGAAATTCTCGCTCAAGTTCTTGTCATGAGTCATGAGGAGCATTTTTAAAATTGAGCTTCAAAGCAGACCAAGATAAGATAATGCTACTGACTGTTTGTAACTTGGTTGACCAGAGGGCCAAATCAGCAGCCAGATAATAATAACCAAACATTCTGTTCTTTTCAAGACACTATCACGGATCTGTCCCTTTGAGCTAATGCAGTATATCTACCTTCCAAACTCGGTTAAGGTTTAATACTGATAAATAATTTAGAACTGAGAGGAAACTAAAGGTTAATCTACACTCTGCGAGCCAGTCAGACTTGACAAGTTTCAGCAGTGTGAATTGAAAGGGAACCCAAAAGGAAATTAAAAAGTTTTAAACCTCCATTACAGTTCACAGACTAGCTTAACTTTTACCTGTCCTTAGAATAGTTAGATATTCAAAATTTCATTGAAAAATTCCTAAGATGTTAGCTTGTTGGCAACCTGGCCAATGGTGTGAAGTCTTGTGTTTCTTGCCCTGTCTGACATTATTCATTCACAGTACAGTATAACTATAACTGATAAACATAGACAAAAACACAAAGTAATGCAATAAGACTGAAGATAATAAACTGGAATTATCCTTAAAAGAGAAATGTTTGTTCATTTATTAAAGTTTTTCTATTTGTTTGCACTCCACTGCTGTCACTTCATCCATCCATTTTTCCTTCAACGTTTATCCTTGTCATGGTCACAACTGGCATTGGACCAGTTGTTTTGGGGTTCACCCTGAACAAATCACCAGTTACAGACACTGAAAGGCTCCATCAACCATGAACCGTCTTGCTGTGACAACCACTACACCAACAATTCCCACCATTAGCAAGCACTTGGTGACAGTGGCAAGGAAAAACTTCCTTTAAGAAGCAGAATACCTGGAGCAAAATCTGGCTCATGGCAGATGGCTGAGTTTAGATAGGGAGATCCACAAAGATGCGGTAGCATAGAAATAACAATAATGTATAATGTATATATAACTATAACTGGGATTCTATTGAATATATATCGTCAGTAGCATCTTTAACCCTTGTTGGAATGATCATTTGCTGGTTCATTGAATCAGCATGTGTCAAAAATCCAAACAATACGAGCATTAAGCTTCTGTAAGCAGTGCTGTATCTGCTGCTGCTTCTATTGATGAATCACATTTCTGCTTCAATACATCAGCCTCTGTGTGGCCGCCATGTCAGAAATCACACACTGAATAGCATTGCGTTGTGGAGCCTGTCTCGCCCCTGTACCACATTCAACCCGTGGCATCATTACAGCTATCGCATATGTTCTGTGATAAAGCCATCAGGGCTTAAGTACTGCAGTCGGTGCTAATGTCGGATTCATATATATCACAGCCAGCTGTCAAAGGCTTCTCCAAGCGTTTCTGTTCATCTTGTATATCAAGCTTCCCCGACTTGTAATGTGTTCAACCCCCCACTGTTGTGTTTATGCAGCGCCTGCCTTCACGGTGATTTCAGATTGCTGCTTTCTGGGCGTCTATCATAGTCGACAAAGCACAAATAAACCGGATTGTTACTCTCCGCCTCAGTTTTCCCCTGACGTTATCATCCCGGCACTACCACTGCTCTTGTCTCCTTCTCTCCCTCTCCCTTGGTTTCATTTCCTCTCCTCCTCTACCTCATCCCTCTGACATTTCTCTTTTCCTTTGCCTTTTCATGTCCTGACCTCTCAAAATTCCCAGCATGCTTGCCTGCTGCCATTGCGCCAAGGGGATTTGGAGGGATGATCAAGTGAAGATGATGTGCTTTGCTGCTTTTTTTTTCTCCCCCCCTTCACCCACTGCGGCTGTATAATACCATATCCGCAACAGTTTAGACGCGCTGACGCTCACTGGCGCCAACTCCTTACGATACAAAGCTTGTTACGCTGTCGACTAAGCATAAAAAAAGAGGCACTAACACCGTGCCGGCATACTGGAAAGTCAAAGAAGAAATACTTGTGTAGCTGTTGAAAGGGATGTCAGTGGAGAGAAACGGGTGTGTGGGAGAGGAGGGGTAGAGGCCTCTGAGGTAAAATATAAGTTTTCAAATACTTGATTCAAGGTGGAAAAAACAAAACAAAGCAGAAAAAAGGAAGGAAACAAAAAAAGTAGGAAATGCAGAAGAAGGAGGAGGCTTTTCTGGGTGAAGTATAGACTGGAGGCAAAAGCTGTGATCCTCTCTCCTCTCTTTCCCTCCATGACACACTTCATGAGTTGCCAAATTAGATGTGGAAGTTATGAAAAAGCACTTGAACAGGCAATTATTTTTCCCCCTCGTGAAATCCCTGTGTTAGTGTCGGCTTATTAGGAGATGAATGCGCCTGGCATTTAGCTGGTTGTTTGTTGCACAAATGAATGAAGAGAAAGCAAAGCATCAGAGGAGACTTTATTAGTCTCTGAAACAGACACAAACACAGACACTACTCCAGAAATCAAAGGGTGTACTGGATGCTGTAAACTCATGAACACCTCAGCATGTGCAAAGACCAAAACTGTCTCCTGCAAAATACGACTAATTTGCTTTGCAAATTTATTTTGAAGGGAATGTAATTGCTGCCCAGATTAGTGGGAAACCCCACCGGACATGTCTCCATCAAGTTATGGCCGCAACACTGTTTCCCTTTGGGCTGTAACAATAGATTTAGCAAAGCTTGCATGGGGTGTTTTATGTTGAAAATTGACCAGATTCTCTTTGCTATTTCTGTGTCTGACTGTCAGCCAGCTCGAGCTGACCTGTGCAGTATTCTCTCTGGAGCAGAGCAGAGACGCACTTCTGAAACTGTGGTGCTTCTAGTGGGGTTTGAAGCATTATCTCGAACGACGGCGAATAACAACGCGGAGAACACAGCGCAAATTCATTGCATCGCATAGATGCCCGGGGGAATTTACCCTTTAGGACTTTGACACGGAGACTGAAGATTGTGTTGTCAATGCATTGCATTGCTGTCCATTGTTTTTTTTTTCACAACCCTTGTTTTCAGTTTTTGTTACCTGAGACCTCTTCCATGGATTCCACCATGTCGAAAAAGTCTTGTTTCTACAGTAACCCGAAATGGACAAACCAAACACAGTAAATAGGGACTTTTATGTCTGTGTGTATTTTTGTGATGTAAAAATGCTTCTTTGTATATTATGCAAATCCTTTAAACATCCTTCAGACACAGAGCAACAGCATGAGTGTTCATTTATAGTTATTTTTCCGGCCACATGGTGAATTTAAGTCTGATCTTTTAGTCTCCACCACCCCCAGAAATATCTTTACAGATCTCTAAATGCTCCACTTTTATCACCAGATATCCTCTAAGTGTGACCGTTTACTGCCTGGTGTTGAGGAGGTTATGTACAAGGGGGAATTTTCCAGCTTTTTTTTTTACCTGTGACACTATGAGGGCCGTAGGAGTGAAAGGAATCAGGAAAGTTTCAGCCAAATAGATGGACAATGACTAGAAATTGACTAAACACCTCCATAAAGCTGAGAAGCGCTGACCCCTTTGACAATGTAAAAACATTTTCACATTTTCATTTGATACATTATTATTTACACTGATGTCTCCATCTGTCACTTGCACATACAAAAACAGTGCTTATTACTGAGTCACTGCTGGCCCTGGACTGAAGTAACAGGCTCGTTGAGAAGGTCAGGCAGAGGGAAATGTGGATTAGAGATCAGAATTTGTTCAGTCTGGATAAACAGGGACCAAATGTTCTAACACTTTAGTGTTTAATGACATGACACACATTGAGATGTTAAACTTTAGAGCTCAGTATTCAAACGATAAAGGTGTCTTTCCTGCCTGCTCAACCTTCATCTTGTTGTCACACTCTGAAATTGTCACACTATTGTTGACTGGAGACTTTGTGCAAAATCCATGAAGTGAAACATGCTATTTTACAGCAAAGCATGCAGAAAACCTTGTCAGGAAAATGATTTATTCTCTAAACGATGGTTCTCTGTAGGCTTGCGCTTTCAAAAGGAGAATTATTACAAAGATGTGATGTCAAAGAGACTGCTGGATCCCAGCCAGAAAAATCAAACATCTGTGTATCCCATTTGCCGCAAGTCCCATTTCTAATCATTTTGTTCAGGAGAGCTTTAGCTGATTAATTTCATACGATGTAAACTAAGTGTGTCAGAGAATGTGAACCGAAGAACCAAATTAAGAAATCAACAGGGGTCTAAAAATACACTGCAAAGAGAATGTTGTGCTATAATACTGGTAGAAAAATAAATGGGAACTGCGTAATCATAAAATTCAAGATAACATGAAATAAGTGTTCGAGGTGGAAGCTTGTACTCAAAAATCTCATCTGGGGAACGCTGTAGCATTAAGCAAGGTTACTTCCCAGATGGAATCTGTTTCATAATTCGCAAATATCACTCAGGAAATTAGATTAGTTGCTCAGGTAGGACTGAATGGTCTCTGCTGTGTTTGATAATTGTTTCTTCTTAATATGTACAATTTCAATACGCCTTTAATTCAATCCACTGGTTTCATATCTTGAGAACATTCATCATCTGTACTCAGTATGCTGAACGTTTGTTGATTTCTTTTGGGAGCAAACAGAAGAAGGAGTTGATCAGACATAACATTTTTCATTACTGTGAACAAGCCAACGCATTCTCAGTCCAAACTCATCAAATGCAGTAGCTTGGTCAGTGGCCCCACACTTGAAAATATGAACAGAAAACATATGTACAACTTGTATATTGTGGAATTCTCTGCTGCTTCTTCCACTCCAGTAGTTTCCTCAGGCACCATTTTTGCAATGATAGTGATCCCTGCTCATCCTCTGCATATCCACAATGATGGCCACTGAGGGCAAGAAGTGTCCAGTTTCACACAACGTTTAACAGTTGTAAGCATACTATCAGAACACTGCATTTTGACATAATTGACACTAATAATTCAGTTGGTATAACTACACTGTATATCTATGCTTGTAAAAAGCAAGCATAATGCTGATTATGCGTTTTACATGCATTTGTTTCACCGTGGAATGACAACTGTCTTCTTGACATCAGAAAGAGTATGTGTGTACAGCACACATACCAAGGGCAGTACACCTAATGTAAGTAATGTTAAATACTGAGTTAGAAAGTTCAAAAGTCAACTTTTACTTTTAGTTTCACACAGCAGAAGTCCTGTGTTTGTTCCATCCATCCATCCAACCCAAACCTCGCCCACATGCATT
Source organism: Nibea coibor (assembly GCA_023373845.1). Taxonomy (NCBI): domain Eukaryota; kingdom Metazoa; phylum Chordata; class Actinopteri; family Sciaenidae; genus Nibea; species Nibea coibor. Next base: position 23,531,513 of record CM041739.1, read on the forward strand.
TTCTCTATTCATACATATGTCACCTTCGACAGCACATCAACGACAGAAATGGCACTTAAGGGAACCAACAGGCCCCTATTTTGAATCGTAGGGCCACTGACCAAACTGCAGTATTTGCTGAGTTAGGAGTGAGGACAGGCTGTATATACATATACATTTCATTCTGATTGCATGAACTAATATTTATGCAGCACTGCACAATAGTCTCATCTGGACTGGCTCTGTTTGTTTATTGTGAGTGAGTGTGGTGACAATTTCCATCCCTCATTGAGTTTTACAGTTTTTCTCTGTCGTTTCGATCCACTCCTGTCAACTGTGTTCGAAGACTGCAAATGCAGCGATCACAACTTACACAAATATCTTCAGTTACTCCTATTGATTTCTGTTTTTTTTTTTTCCAATTCACACACTATCACAGATTTCAAATGAAGTCTTGAAAAAGTCACAGTCAAACAACTCTGCCCACAATACTTTCAATCTTGTTCTGAATGAAGAGGCACACAACTTTTACCTCTATCACTCTGAAGACACTTAAGACGACACAACAAGTTTGTCTCTCGGTGATTGTTAAGGAAATGAGAGCAGGAAATGCTTGGTTGTGTGAATGAAAGGCGAGTACATCTCTTTTTACAGAGAGTGTGATTGGAACAGTGTTCCATCAGACTGCAGTTTTTTTGTTGCTGCAGCTTTTCTTCAAGACTCCGGGATATGATTTTGAATATTGTACTGGGAGTTTTGGGAACACATTTTTGGTGCGTACATTTCTTGATTTACAGATGGAAACACGTATTTGATATGATGTGATATGCATTCTAACACCGCACCTGTATTTTTTGGTCCTTTTTCCCAAAATCTTAGATCAGTTTTAAGTCAGTGTTTATTCGCTGATCATTTGAGCTTCGGCCCTACTACTTACTACTCAAAGAATCAGGAACTTTGTAGTATTGTGATGGTATTACAGTTATTGTTGGGGTAGTTTCCCAGTATAAACACCCATAGTTCCCAGACTGTTGGTATTCAAACTACTCTAATGACCCCTCCTCTCACTACACCATGACACCATGCATGCCTTTTTCGTGCTGAAATCAAATGACTGTATTGATCATCAGCCATCAGATTAACTTTCAGTTTTTCCACTGTTTTGAAATATGACCAACTGCCTACAAAACTACCTCAGGTGTACTTTGTGTTTATTGCTAATTAGCAAAGTTGGCATGCCTTGGAGGACCTGTTAAACCTCACCATGTCAGCATGCTGATGCTAGCACATTTAACTCAAAAATGTACATTAGTACATGGCATTCTTCTTATCTCCTGCAGTTTTTTACATGATTACATTGCATTATTAGTTTCTACCACCGACAGATAAAGATAATTGTTTACCCATGAAAAGATGAAAGTGATGACAGTTTGACAGTTGGTACAGAGAAACACTTCAGCTCTTAATGTTAAGTTTTAGTGACACCAAAGAATGACTAGTAATACCAGTGGACCATTTCCAGGAATGGATGTCTGTTCTGGGATTTTGTCCAGTTGACTCTCCAGGAAAAAGCTGTGGCTCTTTGAATTTAATGAAAGGGTTTAAACAAAGATTATGAACCAATTAAGCCATGTTAGTGCCGCAGGACCCAAAAAAACATGGCAATTAAAGAGAGACGACTAACTGCTGCGACATACTAACAGATGTAAAACAGAAAAAAAGTAGGTCTGGACACAATGTTCATATCAGTACCAGCAATAACACGCTGGGGGAGCTTAATGCTTCAGTTTGTAAAAGCAACACTTTTAGACAAAGATCCATTTTTTCACACTAACATTTAGCAAAACAGTACTGTAGAAAAACATGCTGGTGAAGATAAATAACAGTGGGAGAAACAGAAGCATCCTTTTAAAGTGTGTTCTCATGCATATTCATACACCAGTAATTTCAACTAAGCATAAGGGAATTATTCAAAATGTACAAAATGCATGCTCCACAGTTTAATACAGTGCTTATGCAGAGTTGACACAATGGGGATATAATTCAAATCATAGTAAAACACACCTCTCTATAAAATTATTGAACAAAAATCCTGAAAAAGCATTAAAAAAACAATTAATTAATCCAATATTTATTTAATCAAATGGTCTCATTGAGATAAAAATCTCTTTTCCAAGAGTCCAGAGAACAAGAAAGATTCATCAAACAACTCAGGCACAAACATGATAGCATGTTATTAATAAAAACAGCTCCAAGAATCACAAAGAAAGCCTCAGATGAATGGTCAAGGGGAGTGGAAGACTCAAGTTTGAAGGCACACGAGGAACGTCTAAGGCTGTAGACCAGCCTTAAACAAAGTTTTCTTTACACTCAGTTGCATGACTGTGTGTGGGCCACAAGGGTGTCTGCCAAAAACCTGCTTTTTGGAAAAAGCAGCCCGATGTTACACTACGACCACCAAACAGACGATCAGACCTGTCAAAGCTTCACAGTCAGCCTAAAACGTCTCTGACTATCCAGTGTTTCCTGGTGGATTCATGGACTTTGAGTGTTGACCCTGTTGTGTTCTGGCTTTGTTCTAAATCTTTACAGTACAAAACAGTGATATGAAGAACTTTCCTTCGAGAGAGAGAGATATCATTGGTCTAAACCAGACCTGGACAAACTGTTCCACAAAGGGCCGGTGTGGCTGCAGGTTTTCCTTCCAACCAGGCAGCAGCACACCAGACTTGACTCATTTAATCAACTGATCTCAGTCTTCAGAGAGTTGATTGGTCAAACTGTGTGCTCTTGGTTAGTTGGAACAAAAATCTGCAGCCACACCGGCCCTTTGTGGAACAGTTTGCCCAGGTCTGGTCTAAAGACATAGACAGTCAATGAGGTACAGTGAAATAAAAAAAAGGTATTGATTGTTTCACAGTGATTACGTTCAGCACAAATAGACACGCCCCCAATAATCTCCCCTCAAGCCTCCCACCCTCCCCATCGCACAACCCTTTACCACATCCTAATCTGAAGTCAATTCAATCATGACTTCCATCCAAGTAAACTGTTAATTAAAATCACAATGTTGCATGAAAGATATTCATATTTTTAATACATACCATGCTATGACCTGTTCTCACTGGCACAGTAAGATGCCACGCTTATCTCCAAGTGGTCCTTTTTGTTTCCAAGGCACACACACACACGCACACACACACACACACATACCCATCCACAAACACTGCACATTACAGTATTTGTCTCATATGTCCTTGGTGAATAAACTGATATACCAGACAGCTAAGCTGCCGGATGATATGTCGCACAGTGTTTTTTTGACACACACACATAAACACACACTGCAAGCTACATCTTTACTCTCTCCATATGTCCTTGGTGAGGAGGCTCAGCTGTTAGACCTAGATCACAGGGCCAGAGGATAACATGACACACAAAGCCTTTAAGCCCATAAATGTTCATAGGGTGTCTGACAGAGGAGAGGCGATGTGTGTCCATGTGGGAGGTGTGTGTATTTACTGTACATGCATAACTGTGAATGATAGTACATGTGGTGTGTGTGTGTGTGAGGAGAATGGGCATGTCGCCCTTGTCTGAGTCAACGTGAGCGAGCTTTGGTGCTGACATAGCTCCGATTTTTCTTTTTTTGTGTGTGTGTGTGTTGGGTCTGACTTCAAAGCAGATCTCTGGCTCAGTCCCAGTTTAATATTAAGCAGTGGGAGCCACTGGAGCCAGCAGTGTGTGTCAACAGAACAGGGTGATTTGAAACAGTGTAAGTGGGTTGTGAGCGTACACACACACGCATGAAAACACACACTAAAATGCACGCCTGAGCGCGTGTGTGTACAAGAGCGAGCCTGCACATTAGTCTCCGCGAGTGTTCGACAGAGAAAGAGAGAATATGTGAGTGTGCGTGTTGGTCTTCCCATGCTTACAGCGAACAGCAGCACTTACTCAGTCAGCCTGATAAAGAGAGCATTATGGAAGCAATCCATTTGCCTGAAGAAGGCTTGCAGATAAAATAGAATAGTCAGGCTGCTGGGGGAAAGAGAATACGATTTGATGCATTACTCAACATGTCAAAAAGTATTTTTTCCAATTTATTCCGCGTAACTTTAGGAGAGTTAGAGGGGCATTTGTTTTGAGAGCAGCCAGCGGTGCTGAGGGATGGAGGGAAGAAGAGAGAAAGAAAAAGAAGGGAGAGGAGGGTGAGGAAAACTGGCAGCGACATTATGCTTTTAAAGTTGCACTAGGAAAGGTTTTATGCTTAAAGAAAAAAAAAAAAAAACAATAGCACCCATTTTAGCCTTAAACACAAAGTGGGGCAGAGAAGAAGAAAATAGCTTCACTCTCTACTTATGAAAACAGATCGACCCCATTTAAAGAAATTAACGAACAGCTTACATAACGTTGAACCTTACCCCCTCGCATTTCTGGGCTTTGTTTTCACCGCCTTTGATAACGACTACATTATCAGTTGCAGGGTGGTCCGATGAATTCAGATGATGGGTATGGCTTCCCTGAGCAAAAGCCGTAATGAATCAAAAGTGCAGTAATATATGAAACTGTGAAACAGTGAGTAAGCAGTTTTGTCTCTACAAAGCTGGAGAAAAAAATGGCTGAACTTCACTGTGACAACCTACATCTTTTAGGTCCCATAGTGTGGAGTCCACTGATATCATTTATAATACTGCTGGGTAATGCATTTAAAGGGCTACTCCAGCAGTTTCATAAAAAGTTGGGTGACTTACAACAAAGAGATTTTAAGAAAGGAAAGGTTAGCTATTCTGGAATTTAGTCCCTAATTTGGGTCAAGCTCCAAAAACACAGACCCGTTTTAATAAATGACACTATCAAGTTATCTCCCAAACATTTTGACATTCTGTCAAAATGTTCTCAATCTAAATCCCAAACAGAGACAGCCCTGGAGGCATCCTCAGACATCAGAAAGGCTGAGTGACACTCAGTCATTCTCAGGCATGTGTAAAATCAGGGAATTGCTCCTTTAAACTCAATTAAGGCCCCAAAAAGCAAAGTCTTTGATTCTACATTTGAAAACTCAGTTTATATAAAGACATCATACTAAATGCTACGTGACACTGCTATTTTTTGCTCTAATGTGCATGGCCAGGGCGCTTTATATTTAATAGTTATGAATAAGAATTTACAACAACTATAGAGCATTTTACACTACAACAGATCTGAACACCACCACACTGTGTGTGAAAGCAGCCACAACAACCACAGAGGAAGGTGCGTGGGTGAACCGGTTGGTAAACTTAAAAAACGTCCTGTAAACAAACACAATAGAAGAGCTTCATATACTAATATATAAAATAATTACCTGATATAAAATGAAGCAAGTTATCCACTGTCCCATACACACAGCCTGTGCCCTTGTGAGAAAGGGGAAACCATATGTTCACCCTTTTGGTCAAACCTTTTATGACAACTATGTTGATGATACATTATAAATGTATGTAACCTCTGTGCTTATAACATCGTATGACTATATTTAGGACTCAATATGTAGAATGTTTTACATTTAATTGCTACAATCCATTACATTTTATTATGTACATTAAAAAAATGCATTCTGCTTTATTTATAGCTATGTATATTCATATGAGCACATACATATTCAGCATGCTTTGCAACAATAATCTCAACACATAAAGCATTTTATAATAACTTATCACATTTCATAGAGATCACATTACCGTGCAATTCTCAGGTGTAATCACTTATATGCATTATAAGATGTGTCATATTGTGCTACTTTAACTTTTTAGATGAACACAAATGCCTTTTCACAGTGTCACAGAGGAAAGTGCTTCTTCAATGCAGGGAACATGCAAGGGCAGATGCAGAGACCCGCTTACCCTCTGCAGGCTCACATGGGATCTTATTCAAGGAGCCAGTAAACAAGAGGCGACACACACCCTGGATCCCCACGAGGCTAGCACATTTATAGATAGACAAATACATTTGGACGAAGAGTGTCCAGTTCACCTAACCTATATGTCTTTGGAATGTAGGAAGAAAATGTGTACAGGCGGCACATGACCATCCCACACAGAAAGGTCCCAGAATGCCGTGAGACATTTATTTTTGTTTCAACCTCTGTTAGGGAGTGTCCACAATCCACACCATCTCTCTAGAGTCTCGGGATGACTTCAAACTTTAAGTTTTCAAGGATTTATGGCATCGTTGAACTGCTACTAGGTACTGAGATGTAAGAGTTCAGTTGAGTGATGCACGGTAAATTAATCTAGATAAATATAATCATGTTATGTAGATTTTTTTTAGTGTTCCAGTGGCAGAAGAGCAGGTGGTAAAAGGTTAAATGGTTTAAAACTATATTGTTTTTTATATTGACAGCAATGAAATAACTATATGGTGAATAGTGTAGCTTGTACTAACAGTTTCTGTAAAGCTGAAACTGCAAAGTTGGAGATAAAACTATTTGGCATCTTAATTGTCTTTTTGGTATTATGGAACACACACATTACTGTCCTAACTACAGCACATATAAAGACATTATTACACTCAAGTGCACCATAGGGGCTTTAACTCGGGTCCATCAGAAGGACTATTGACTGTGTCCTGTATACTTGTTGTTGGTAGAACAATGGATAATCACACAGAATAGCACATTACACAATGCAGTTTGCAGGTGCACTTTAAAAAAAACAAAAAAAAAACAGAAACTAAAATTTAACTTTCCTTGTTCGCTGTGGTTACTCTCAGCATGCAGACTCAGAGCTGTTACATCCCAAATATCAAGGACATTTAATGGTGACATATCTCCCTCCAGACATGACTGCTGCACTTGGGAACAGTGGGACGTTGACCTTCTCCCAGCAAGGTGTCAATGAGGCGCCGCTGACGTGTATGTGAATCAATGTTTCCATCAATCAACCCTAACCCTAAACGAAGTGACAGAATTATATATCAAATCAAACCCTTATAGGCCAGTCTTTGCTCATAGACACCTTGCACTTTAAGTCTGATGCACTGTATTAGTCTTTTCTTTGTGGAAATTCACCGACCGTCAAGCAGTAACAATGATCTTTGTGGTCCTCTCGCTTCTTGAAAGTAGAAAAAGAAACTGTTGGTCCAGCTGACCCTGAGAAGGTGCGAGAGAGGTGATGTGAGTTTCACCTGCTGATGACAGAGCTGCACTTCTGCTCCTGCCCTCCACTGGAGGTACTTCCTCGGCTGTCGCATGTCTCTGCAATGCTACCTCAAGAGGGTGAGCTGTCCTCCCTCTCTGTCTGTGTGCTATCCTCATCCTACGTTTCTTTTAACGAACACCAAAAAAAAAAAAAAGCAGAAAATCGAACTTGTGAACGTGATTGACACATTGTGAAGTTGTGGTGTGCAAAGGCCCTCACTCTGATGCATAACGGCATTTCATTGCTGATTCCTGCCTAAGATGAAGGAATCTGCCTTCTCTGGGCATCCTATTAAAATTTTATCAGCTGCTATGTGGAGTGGAGGCCTCTAACCAGTTGTGGAATGGTAATAAAGAGATTCTGGAGAAATCCCATCGGGCCAGTACTGTTCTAGGCCAATGTGAGTTAACTCTGCTGTGGACTGCTGAGCTTACAGAGATCAGCACTCACAGTCTGACTGTCATACAAACTCACAATTTGTTAAATGAAAAACCAGAACATTTCCTACAGCCTACAGAGTGAATCAACATTCCTTCCTAAAAAGGTCCAGTTGGGGTGGGTGGGGGAGGGGTGTGTGGGGGGGACTGGTAAACTGGTTGCACGTTCCACCAACGGGGAACAACAGACAAGAAAACTTCAGATTGCCCTGAGTGGCAGAGCAAAGCGTCGTTCATTGGAGGGAGGTAGCATACGCCTGAATAAGGGAATTCAGGCAGTCTTGAACCATCTCTTGTCAAGATTGTCTTGAGTTTGCAGACTGAGTGACCTCAACTCATTTAGTCATTTGCAAGTATTTTTTTTTCTTGTTGTCAATTAAATATAATTGTTGTTGGATAGGTTTGTTAGTTTGGAGTGATGTCAAAGGGTGTCACGGGGTGGCTTTGGGCATTTGTACCCTGCCTCTCACCCATTGTCGGCAGGGATTGACCCCAGACCCCTGCGCACCTGATAATGATACCTTACAGATAAAGATAATGGATGCAACACCATGCAGTGTTTACCACGACTATTTCAATCAGCCTCTTCTCTTTTTTGATACGCAAAGCTTGATTGTGACATCAGCTATGTCATTATTACATAATCCACTTGTGTTTACATGACATTTGAAATGCACATATAAACACATGCAGTGCAGAGGCTGCTGGCTTACATGGGGAACACCTCAATTTTTTTCTCAGCTGCTCTAAATATTGCCACTTACCATGTTGTTGTTGCTATTGCTCTTACCACCCACACATAAAACTCTTATCTGCAAGGCATCCTGGGAATCTCTGGTAATCACAGACAGAAGTCAACCAGGTAGGAACAGATAATATGATGGAGATACAGAGAAAATATAAAAATATATCTGGTTATTTTCTTTGTAATCACAGTACATCGTGTGGTAGATGATGTACTCTCTCTCTCTCTCACACACATACACACCCACACACACACACACACATTTCCTCTCCTGTTCTCTCTCTTTCACACTTGCTCAGACACAGTACACTCAATTACGCAGCACTTGATCATCAAGGCTTCGCAACTAACACCCTCTCATCGCCTTGACACTCGTTCTCCATCACACGTACACACTGGCACAACTTAATCATCACATACCGCACACACACACACTTATCAGCCTCTTATCATTTAGAGTGGTGTACTGCGGGCTGGAGTTTTGATATTAGTCTCATTGAAGCAGCCACTAATTACTGAGGCCTGAGAGACAACAGAGGAAATAATAATAAGAGGAAGTCTGGATGTGAACTCCACTGAGATTCCGCTGCTGCTTTCTGCGCTGGAGTGGCAGCTGGTGAAGAGGCTCTCATTACACACACACACACACACACACACACACACACACACACACACACACACACACATGCACAGGTGTATGGTAGCTTACAAAATGTGTGTGTGTGTGTGTACATATCTAAAACACACATGACCACACACGTACATATTCATGCACTCACAAGATGCATGGTAACACACAAATACACACAAACATGTACAGAGGTGTGGCAGCTTACACACATCCACACTCATGGCATCCATGATAAACACACCCACACGGGTATGCACACACATGGAGGTACGAGATACACGCACACACGTATATGAATGTGTGTAATGCTCATCACCTACGTACGCTCACACACATTAATGCATCCACATACCCTAATACAAACAACATGCACGCGCACACACGTAGGTATGGACACACCCCCACGCACATCTTATATGCACAGCAGTAAAAACCTTAACACATACACACACACACACACATCTCATCATTACACACAGATATGCACACACATTGTTCTTCTCTTATTTTCCCTGCATAGAGGTGGCATATTATTGAAGGAGCTTTATCAGACACACACACACACACACACTCTGTACAGCGTCTGCTAATTATGAATAATAAAGCGGAGGTTTAAATAATTGCCATGGTGGTCCTTTGGTGCCTCTCCAGCAGCTAAGTGGGTCACACTTGATGAAGCGTTTCCTTCCGATTCCGTCCAGCATTAAAACCCCTAATAATAGTGAGGAGGTCTGGGAATTCAGTGGCATGACGTCCTGCGGAAATTATCCAATATAGGCAGGGAGTATTTTTGGCAGGATGCAAAAGGTCCTCAAGCATGAGAATTCTCCGTTTGACATTTCCTATTGTGTGTGTATGCGGTGGAAAAAAAATCTGATTCCATTACATCTGAGGGTGCACATCATCGTGGGAAAACTGTCATTCCAATGAGATTAAGGGAATCAGTGGAATGCAATGTTTTCTATCAATGGACCCCCAACTGAACCAAAATAACATTAGTGGGAATGTTGGGAATTCTTAGAGATCCGATGTACGCCCCTATTATGCAACTGATCTTGGTTAAAGTTCCCAATTAGATCACGGAATTCTGGGAATTCTTCAGTAAATTGTCTAGTCTAACATGTACGTATTTCCATGCCATAAAGCCTGAGATGCATAATAATTACAGTAAATTTCCATAAAATACATATTTGGAATTATCCATTACCTTTTTCTGGAGTCACACTGGCAAAGCTCACATTTCCCCATAGAGTGCTTCAACCTGCAAGACATCCATATGTATGGAGTTAATTTGGAGTTAAACTCTCCATAGTAGATTTCCTTCATCATATTCCCCTGCTGAAGATAGGAATTATTTATAGAATTAAATTTAAGCCTTCATTTCTTGGCAGTTGAATACCAGATAATGAGCCAATTCTCTGTAGTCATATGGTATAATGTGCCACCATATACATGGGGGATTAACGCACACTGAAGTTCCTGTTCCTTCCCAAGACAATATCAATTATTCTGTTAGTGGTAAAAAGACATACTGGACTAATCCATATATTTATATATATGCAGCTCTCTGGATGCTGCTCCTGTAATTTATGAAGAATTGTTTCATGCATAATCATCATTTTTGAAATACCTCATGTTTTAATTTCATGTTGTTGGATTTTCTCCATGCTTAATGCTGAAGAAGTTATTCATGTTCCTAAAGGCGCTAGTTAAAAGATAAAAAACAGAGGTTTGTATGAATTAGCAATTTCATTGAATTCATCTGAAACACAATGCATATATTTGAAGGCTGGCAATTATGAATGAAGTCTTTATTATTTGTTTTAGATCTGGAAAAATGTGAAAGGGTTGTGATTTTTAAAGAGGCACTCCAGAATTTTACACATGAATGAGTATGAATCAGTCTATTTGTCATGAGGAGCGCTGTTCAGTCTGTAGAAACTGTTGTATAACATCTTTTATAATGTCCTTTGTTGTACTCTTGTCTTCTGTGGCTATAGAGGAAGCTTTGTAAAGTCTGAAAAAACAACCATATTGATGTCATCAGGTCATCTCGGGGCGCAAACGGTGCGAATGGACTATGAAGCACAATCAAATTTCATTACAGAAGTGTAGGACCCAGTGTTCTGAAGCCTGACCCATACACATGACTTTAAGTCAGGATATTTCAGCTTTTGCTGCTTTGATCCTAACCTTTGCTCAAGTGAGTCAAGCACACAAGAACAAAACAATGTTACATTTCTGGAGTATCCCTCAAATACTGTCATATCATAATCATGGATCGTGGCTGCTGCTGTGGTCCTGCATGACGTCCACTACATATATTATTACTGTCATTATTGTTACCATATCTCCTTTACAGTTTATAGTTAGTTAATGATTTACTGCTGCTGTGCATCTGTGTCTCTCTATCTCTATCACAGGTTCCACTGCTACTGTAATCATTCTACCATTTATTGTAATTGTATAATATGTTTGTGTTGATTGTTCTGTACATGTGACATCCATTGCACGTCTGTCCGTCCTGGAAGAGGGATCCCTCCTCTGTGGCTCTTCCTGAGGTTTCTTCCACATTTTTTCCCTGTTAAAGTTTTTTTTGTGGGCAAGTTTTTCCTCACTGGAACCGAGGATCTAAGGACAGAGGGTGTCACTCCCTGTACAGATTGTAAAGCCCTCTGAGGCTAAATGTGTTTTGTGTTTTGGGGTATACAAATCAAATCTGATTTGATTTGATTTAAAACTGGATATCTTTGAATATATTTTAATATCTATAGTCAGAGTACTCCAAGGGTTGTTCAAGTTACTTTTTTGTTCTATCACCATAATGCCAACTTTATGGTCATACTGGAAAAAAAATGTAAAGGCTATAGATATGAGATGATGGATTTTAGCCCCTAAACAAATAAATAATTAGGTCCACAAATGAAAACATGATATTCAGGTTCAGTTTAATATGCAATTGTTTGGTAAGGTTTGTGTGTATATATTCTTGTAAGATAAAATGAACAAGACACACATTTGAGATGTTAAAAGCCCTTTCCACAACCTCACAGTCTTTAGAGTTCCACTTGCTTGGCGGCAACCTCTTCATCCAGATTCTTGAGTTCAGCCAGCTTTTCCTTGTGGCTCTTTCAGAAAGCATCAGACTCATGAGCACTGCCATCTTGCTGCCAACTGGCTTGCCAGACGTTCAAAGTCATTGCCTGGAAAAGGCTTAGCAATTAACATATATATTCACTAGATAGTGTGGAAATAAAGACATGACCCCTTATAAAATTAGCAAAAAAATAAAGAGTGGTAAAAAAAAGGGGGGGGTATCAATCAAAAGCATCACCACGAAAACACTCATAAGTAAGATTGATGATGCCATTAAAGGGTTCCAAAAAATTACCCAGAGTAACTAGAGCGTCAAGCTTAGAAGAGCGTAGAAACTTGCCACCATTACAATTCAATGTAACCACTTTTTTCAACATCTGCTTACCAACCTGAAATTTAAGATCGAAAAGACTGGGATTTCTTTGGATGGAAACAGAGGTTGCATTGCAATATAACTTCCATTTCATCTGCTGTATACCTTTAATGTACCTCTTTTTTTTTTTTTTTTTTAAAGTGATCTAAGCTATAATTTATTTAGCTTGATGGGCAGTGACTGATGTATGAAAGGGAGATCAGGCATTCTATTGGAAAAAAAACAAAAAAAACAGCTTGTTTAAGTAGATTCGAAAAATCAAACCTGCAGATTTTTTGGGACTGTAAACTTTGTTCAGGACTTTGAACAATAAACATAAACTAGAACATTTTGATTAGTGTAAACTCAAGTTTAAGCTAGCCCTTCTAAGTGTGAACTGGTATAACACTAGCTGTTCAAAGAAGGGGACAGTTTTTGCCACCACCGCTGGCTTCATTTCACAGCCACAGAGCTTGCTGCTTGGTCTTTACAATGTTAATTCAGTCTCATCAGGCTAATGAAGGTGATATTGACTCGATACTTGTCCTTCTTATGCAAAGTCTCAGAATGTGTTTTTTTTTTTTTAACTGATTTTTAGTCAAACCCATTTAAATGGTAAATGGACTGTACTTATATAGCGTCTTTCTAGTGTTCCCCTTTTCTTTGCTTTGACACAATATGAAGTATATATCAAAGTATATAATATATAGTAGTATATAGATTCTGTTCTGTTCTGCTATTTTCTAGCAGGAGACTGAAGAGCAAGTGATTCGATTTTGTCATATGATCATTTTTATAATATCTCTCTAGTCTATGTGATGGTGATACAGGATGGACAGATAAATGAGGTATGCACAGGGCGTAATCAGAAACGGACAAAGGAATGAAGATAAAGGGATGGGGAAGGCACTGTGAAGCTGTGAATGGAGACGTTGAATCATGAAAGACCTATGAGCGACTGAAAGACAAGAAGAAAAGTGTCCCCGTCTTGATTAGAGCTGTGGTCTCGGCCCCTGACAGCCAATAAAGGTCAGGAAGCCACGGGGAAGCTTAGCTGCTAATGTCAGCCATTCACCTGGGAGTCGAGATTACATTTCACCACATGTACAAGTGTGTGTGCACAATGGCATAAGTATACATGTGGATGTGTGTTTCCACTATCTCCCATGTTCCTGAATAGGCAGTGTAGTCTGCACGCAGTAATAGGGATGAAGATAATAATATGCTGACAGGGATGGAAAAGGTCCATATCCATGTGGCCTGAGAGACGGCAAAGGCTGTCAAACGTGTCATTGGGCATCACGTGTGTGTCAGTGCACTAAAGAAGGTCCACATCCTTGCTCTCTGCAGATTGTAAAAATATGTCTACATTCAAGTGCTATGTCTGTGCTTATCAGCTGTGTCATTATCATCATAAATGTCCGGCGTGCATGTTCATGAGTGTGGAAAGGTCCATATTCACTCTCTCCACAGGTTGTCATATGATTTCAATGGCACCATTTGGCAAGTAAGAGGCCCGTGACAGATCTGCCTCACAGAAGCCCTTTTATTCACAATCTCCCTGACATTTAGAAAGGCTTACATACAGGTTATTATATTTGGAAATATAATGAAGGGAGAGACATAAAAAAGATTGCATTTTTCTGAGTGCTGTCTGAATGTGCAGCAGATGTATATAGCACTTTCTTCCTGACAAAGGGAGCACTAGTTTGCAGGTGAGAGAACCAAGGTTCTGTGTTACAGGTGGGAGTGGTACAATGTGCCATAGTAAGAAAAATAAAGATGGAAAACCTTTTGGGTTGTATAAGATCAAATCATTTCCCTCAGCTGTTCTCATCAGCCAGAACACAGGAACTCGCACTATGAACTTCTCAGAAGAAACTGTACAAGCTCACATACTGAATAGATAAGTCAGTTGCTGTAAGTAATGAAAAGCAACACCTGAAAGTAAGAAAGCAAAAAATAACAAGTAACCTCACAATATAATTCATTTTTTGATTGGTGCACTGGTGTAGTTTGATTATAGTCACAGACTACATGCAGTTTTTCATGTCATTCCATTTAGTGGAACCAACTCATCTTTTCTCATTTACTTAAAGTATAATTAAGTCAATTCAACATCAAATCAAATTTCATTACAACTTCACCAACATGAGTTTAAAGACACTTTCATTTCTTCTGACTAGATGTTTTTCTGACTTGAAATGATACACTGAATGAATGTGCTTCCCAGCATGCATTGTTTTAGAAGTTTAAACTCTGTGTTGTGTTGAGGTGTTTTATCCCATGAGTTTGGGAGGTAGTAAGGATCTCTTGTGCATTAATTATTTTAGATAATGTATAAAATAATCATTGTTTCCAAACTCTAAATGTTGAAGAAACCAAACCCCATGGGCACATCTGTGGTGTGTTGCATGTGCACCATGTCATTGCGAGTAATATGCGGCCATTCTAGACATCAAACCCCACTGGCTCCGCTGTGGTCCATTTCAGAAGCGTCTCTCTGCTCGGCTCTGTGTTGAATATGCGTCCCAACCCAGCAAATAAAGCTCTGATACTGATTCCAATCAGTCACCAAGCATGCCATATGCTGTATGCAAAAACAGTTTTATTTAAACATTAACTGACTTTCAGCACACTGATTCTTTATCATCAGGAACTACCTGCAGGCCAGGACAATGATAACATTTTAACATTTAAAATCCAGTGTTTACACATCATCATCACGGACAGAAGTTCCATCTGTTTAACACAGTGAGACTGAGGCTGTGTCTTTTGTTCTCTTTATTGTCTCTTTAATGTTTGTAAAATATATTTTTGGCTGTGTTCTCTGTGTCCTCGTGTGGTTGTGTTGCTTGTTAACAAAGTGTCTCCATAGAGACCAATCAATCATTACTCTGACACAGTTTTAAGCTTCAAGTAAGTGTTAATTACAGTATGGGGCTTTTTGAAGGTAGCATTGCCACAAGTTTCCACCCATCAGCCTTGAAGATACAACTAATTCAATTTTAGTGATGATTCTACACTGGAAAGTTGTTTGTTGCTAATTAAAGTCTAATTAATGTAGTGCAAATGTGATTTTGCCTGTTTGTTATCTTAACATATTATCCTGTGTTAGTAGGATAAATGGTACTGAGGTTGTTATAATAACATGAAATTTTTAGTTAAAAATGTCTTAAATACAAAATAAATGCTAGAGAAATGTATGCGGTGAGCTGCGCTGCACACACACACTGTTCTCGCTATATGTTATACGTAAACGGCAAGTCAAACTCAATTGTCACGAGTCAGGAAGCGAGCGCCTTGCTCCTTTATTTTCCAGTCATGACAGGTGAAACACTCTGAGTAAAACTGCAAACAAAAGAGAGAAAATATCTCTTATTAGCACACTAACACAATCAGAACAATATGCTAAAATGCTTCCCGATTAGCATTAATGCTAACAAAAACAAACTTTTCTTCTAAACAGAAAATACATGTAAGACAATCAAACTTGTGCTTTAAGGTGCTGAATGACCAAAACTTACAGCCATTGCTTACGAGGGTGTCAAGACTGTTAAAGTATGGAAGAATTATCCTATCTTTATTCAAGAGCGTAGGTTTTCAGTTTGAGAGCATGATTTCTCCTTCTCATGCTCAGATTTTTGCGCTCACATTTTGTGCTCGCACTCAGATTTCTGCTGCTTTCTTTCAAAATGTGTGCTTGGACTCAAACATCACATGCTCGTGCTCACATTTCTTCTTCTTGGACACAAACATTTTGCTCGCACTCAAATCTGTCCTGTGCACGCTCAACGTCTGCATGCTCAAACCTAAAGCTTAAAGCCTAACTCACACCGGGAATGTCAGCGGCGCGTTACGGCTGCGTCGCGTCAGCCGTTGCTGATCGCTGCCATTATAATCAATGAGACCACTCACATTGGGCGCGCCGCGGAACATCTCAGCAGCGTCCCAGAAGCGTCTCTCCACTCCGCAGCGCTATCTTTCCGTAGCACTTCTATTTCTGATGCGAGCCGTTGCTAAACCGCGTCAATTTCAACAGAGCAGATTGCACCAGACAGGAAATCTGACTCAGAATCAGCGTAATAAACTTCCGCCCCCTTTCAAAATAAAACACAAAATGCAGTTCATGTCGCCTGTCACAGCTTCACGTCCACATTACGTCATGACCGGTGGCACCAGGTCAGCTGTCAATCAATCAGCAAACAATAATTTATGACACAACAGATCCTTTTTATAATCTCTCCCATGCCGGAGAAGCAAAGTTAGCTGTTTGTTGTTGTTTCTTTTATACACAGTTTATTGCGTGGACTCGCGTATGTTCGGGATTCTTGCGTGAGCTCGTGTGAATACGGTTAGTTCGCTATGCTGCCGTAACGCTGCCGTTACGCACCCGGTGTGAGTTGACGCCGGGCAGAGGACGGAGCTGAACCGTGGCGCTGCCGTGACGCTGCCATTACGCGCCCGGTGTGAGTCCCGTGTTACTCACACCGGGGACGTCAGCGCCTTGTTAAAATAAAACACAAAATGCAGTTCATGTCGCCTATCACGGCATCACACCCACATTACGTCATGACCGGTGGCACCAGGTCAGCTGTCAATCAATCAAAGAGTCTCAACATGAACGAGAGACTAATTGTTGAAGTGGAACAGCACACAATAATTTATGACACAACAGATCCTTTTTATAATCTCTCCCATGCCGAAGAAGCAAAGTTAGCTGTTTGTTGTTATTGTACAATATACAGACAACAAATTATTAATTGAGATGTTTATGTCAGTGCATTAATACTAGTGGTTCTTAATCTGGGTGTCAGAATATCACGGGCTGTTGTGAGGGGAATACAGGAGATCATAGAAAGGGTGCTCAAACAAGTAATATGAAATTCAAGCTCAGAAATATTGTTTAAAACCAAACAGGAAACATGAAAGAAAAAAAAAAGGGCTTAGGATTGTAATACCATTCATAACTGAGTTTTTCTATAATCTTTTTTCCATAGTTATACATGATGACAACGGTGGCTTTCTTCTGCCCTTTGTTTCTTCGTTTTTTTGTTATTTTTAATGTTGAATGAAGTGGACTTGTAAACTTTGTACTTTTCATTTCATCATTTCATCATCATTTCAGACGCTCCCAGTCCCTCCTGCTCAGCATTGCTTGCTGATTTCATTCACCTGAGCTGCCCCGCCTCCACACTCACCCGCTCCTCATCAGCTAATCAGTTCCTCAGTATATATACCAGTCCATTTCCCTCCGTTCTCTGACAGATTGTCTAGTAGTCTTGGGAAATTCGACTCTTTACTCTCGAACAGTAAATTGAACAAATCTTTTTTTGAGTCATTTTGTTCATTTCTACAGCAGGTGGTGCTGTTAGCCCTCTTGTGGGCCGCTGACACTGACACGGGACTCACACCGGGCGCGTAACGGCAGCGTAGCGAACTAGCCGTATTCACGCGAGATGACGAGATCCCCGAACATACGAGTCCCCGCGATAAACTGTGTATAAAAGAAACAACAACAACAAACAGCTAACTTTGCTTCTCCGGCATGGGAGAGATTATAAAAAGGATCTGTTGTGTCATAAATTGTTTGCTGTTCCACTTCAACAATTAGTCTCTCGTTCATGTTGAGACTCTTTGATTGATTGACAGCTGACCTGGTGCCACCGGTCATGACGTAATGTGGACGTGAAGCTGTGACAGGCGACATGAACTGCATTTTGTGTTTTATTTTGAAAGGGGGTGGAAGTTTATTACGCTGATTCTGAGTCAGATTTCCTGTCTGGTGCAATCTGCTCTGTTGAAATTGACGCGGTTTAGCAACGGCTCGCGTCAAAAATAGAATTATTATTATTATTATTATTATTGTTGTTGTTATTTGTAGTAGTATCGCTATTATCACATTTGTTGTCATTATTATTATTTCTTATTTTGTGGCAGAGTATAACACAAAATCAACACATTGATCTATTTACACACTTAACATTATATACACAATAATAATACTACATACAACACTACACTTAACACTATAGACATCTAGAAGAACAGAAGACCACTAATTATGATTTTATTAATAAATAATGTCGGGTGTCACGTGACAAATAAATGCACATCACAAAGAGACATTATTCATTTCCTCGTTCGTTTCTCAGTCCACAGCTCTGTAGCTGAGCTACAGCTGTCACGTGACAAATGAACGAAAGAACGATCCGTATGAACAATCCGTATGAACGAGCCGTAGGTCTATGAACGAACTTATGCTTACTGCTCACCACACTGCCTGACCAGCCTGGCTGTCATGTGACAAATGAACGAGGACCACAGTTGAGTGAGTCGTGAACTGATCATTTCCGTTTCCTGTCCTGTGGACTGAGCTTATGCAGCTGCCTGTCATCATGTGGTGAGGGAAGGTACCGCATGAAATTGAACAAATCACTCACTGAGATGACTCATTACTCCTGAGTCATATAAAAGATTAGTTCATATTGAACGAATCGTTCAAGAACGACACATCACTATTGTCTAGTGTGTTTCCCTAGTGATCCAGCAACCTGTAATTCCGATTCTGCCTGCTCGTGTCTTGATCTGCCCTTGTGGACTGCAGACTTTCCCTTCTGTCTGCTCCCACTGGATTTGTATGCCTATCTGACCTCTGCTGGTTATTATACACCATCTCTTCATCTGAACCGTTTGCTGTGGTGTGCAATTGGGTTCTTGCCTGCCGTCTTGTGACTCCTGACAACTTGTGAGTGAAATTATTGGAGGCAACAGCCATGAGAATTTGACTCTTGAGGTTGCTGCCTCTGCTCATAGGTGCTGTTCCTGAAGGTGATGATGCATGGTCTGTAATTCTGGAACTTAAAGACACTGTGGAACTTTTGGCATTCTCCAGTTTTACAGATGAAAGCTTGTGTTACCTTGATACCAAAATAAGTGAGCACAGAAAACTGTTAGTGATTGTGTTTCCAGGATGGAAACTCAAACCTTGTTTTCTGGAACACTATGCTTATTTAATCCGCTGCTTCAGACCACTCGTTGATTTTTGGACATTACGTTTTGAAGCTAAGCATAGCTTTTTTTTAAGAAAGTGGTTTACAACGACAATTAAAAAAAAAAAAAAAGCCAACAGTGGAAGTAAAAGAGAAGGCCACAGTGTCCAGGGAAACATTTGATACTCTGTCAAGCAAGTGATTGAGAAGAAATGTAGAACTCCAAGCGAATACACGGGCAAATGTTCGTGTCAGTGGGAAGCACAAGTGGACTTCCTAAAATTGTCCATGTGTTGCTTGTATGTAGCAAGCATTTTCTTTTTCTTCTTGAACCTTTCTCAGGTTGGTATTTGGAGCACTTCAGATGTTACTAAGTCTGCAAGAGAGACCCTGCTCAACTGGTGGTTGCTGAAGCTGAACCACACAGACTCAACTCTATATATGGCAAGCCTGTCATCATCTTTCCTTGAGGATAGCCCCTGATACCCAAACTCATCAGCTGCATCAACCATTTGTCATTCCTTCCTTTTCTTTTGATGTTGAGTTGAAACTGAAACAAGGAATCAAAGCTTTCCATAGAGATGGGACCCTTCTTGACATTTCAAAACACATGAAATCAGACATCTTAGACAAGTTAGCAGAAGCCATCTATGCTCACAATCCCTACCCATCACGTGATGAGTGTGATCATGTGGCCCAAGCTCTCATCAACAAGCATCCTCATCTAAAGGAACCAGGGTCTCTCAGTGGGTGGCATTGGTGGAAGTTTTCTGGAATTTAAAGTTCAAAATGGGCAACTTTTGACAGAAGATACAAGTGGCTGGATGCTCTGAGCTCAGAGTCAATGCACGTACCTCTGGATCAACAAGTTCATAAATACTAAAGCGGGTCAGAAATGAACTTCCTGCCAGATCTTCCAGAAAGGAAAGCCTAAAGTGACCTTGAGCTCGAGAGATCTACCATGGTGAAATGAAGAAAAAGGTTGACTGAAAGTAAATTGGTGAAATGATAAGTAATACATTCCCTTTACAGAGGAAAAAAAAATGTTGAATATGAACCCGTTGTGACTAGGGATGGGATTTGAAAAACGATTCTTGTTGAAACCGGTTCAGTGTTTCAATTCCTTGGAATCATTTGCCAGTTTTGCAAACAATTCCCTTATCGATTCTGCCATGCATGTTGCATAGCTTACACAAGCCACACAACATGTGTGGCGACTCTAGTGCAGCCAGCAGTCAACTGTAAACACGGTTGCACTTCACAAGAAGATGACGACAACAGGGAAACTTTCATCAAAGGGAGAAAACATTACCAATATGCAGAAACATTTGCGCACACAGCATGTAATAACTATTACTGAATGTTGCATTTTCGATCTGCTCTGGCCTAACATTACTGAATCTCAGCCCAGTAGCAACAGCAACATTAGTATGTCCTCGGCTAATACTGCAAGTAACTAACTGACTAACTAACACTGCCTATCATGTTAGCGCCATTTTTCTCATTATAAAACCTATAACATTAACGTGAATGCCTTCTCATGCCATTTAGTTGACCATCACGAGAGACAGAGTCTGACTGGCTCAGAGCCAGAGGTTGGCAGTACTTGCTCCAGTTCACGTCTACCTCTAACTTCTCCTTTCACCGAAGCAGGCATGAGGGGGAAAAAAAATGACCCAGGCCAGGATAGATGAATGTCACAGAGCAGTGAGTAAGTTTGTGGTAAAAGGCTTGCACCCATTTGCCACAGTAGATGCCCCAGTCAGAGAATGTCAAAGTTGCATGTTTTTCTCTAAGTTAACCAGATGTTTCACTCAGTCATTCATTCGCATTATATATTTTCTAGGGAGATGACAAAGATTCTCAACCATAATTACAAAGCCCCAAAAAGATGCTATGATGTTAATCAACCTGTTTGTTTTTGTGTTTTTTTTTTTTTCCAATGCAAATCGATGAGAATTGATACTGAATCAAAAATTGAATCAGAATCGTAAAAATCTTATCAATTGCCATCTCTGCTTTGCTCTTAAAGGGATAGTTTGGATTAATCGAAGTCTGATTGTATGAAATATTTATCCATATCCAGTACTGCAGAAGTGCTGGTGTCCGAAGCAAAGCAATGTACACCTTATAATATTATCACCACTTTACATTTGTGTGATTTGTGGGTTTTCTCATTGGAAAACACTGTCTGGTGGCAAGGAGAAGTATTTTTTAGTTTTTATAGTTGACTTTTTTAAACACCTTTTGTTGCTGCTGCTTGCCTCTGCTTCTCCAAACTGGGGAGTGTGCTGACCAGCATCCACTGTAGAATAACACTGTGAATAAGTACCTCATACAACCCCACTTCATAATAAATAGTCTTTACACTTAAACTCAGAGTATGCTTTTAATTAGTACTCATACTGGACACTGACTGTTTTTTGCTTGCCTTACATCTGTTGACGTGAAGGGCTCATTTTTGCTGAGCTGGACCAGTATCTGGTAGGGCTCCTTGGGTTGTGCAAAGAGTGACAGTGGGCATGACCAGGCTGATGAGATGTCAATGATGACGTAAGTGTTAAACTGTTTTTTTTCATTTTTTTCATTTGTTGTTATCATCTTCCACGGCATATTTGTGAATCTTCCTTCCTGATCCGCAGTACAGATATAAAATAGTGCACACAGCTTCAGCACAAAATGAAGCCTAAGTATCCCAAATACAAGTGCTGCCATCTTGCACTGGTGACATTATTTGGAGCCAGATTCTGTGCATTAGTAATCAGGGTTGGAACCAATGTATTGAGTTTCTGCCCATACAGCTGGTAACTCAGTCATGACATAAAAACCTGATTTTTATTGTGTCAGATGGCTAATTAAAAACCAAAAATTCATTTGATTTGTACTTCGACTTCTTTTTTTGGCCCATGTCCTATCTATTGATGTGGAGGTGGCTGGCATCTGGTGTGGCTGAGCAGTCACAAACCAAAGAATCTAGAAAACACTGATAAGGATAGTGGATCCTTAAAATCTTTAAAAGGATTAAATTTGATTTTAAAAATGTTCTGTTTTGTACATGACTGAATTGTTTTTCTTGTCTTTTGTTTGTTTTTTGACAATTTTGTGTCATTTGACACATTTCAAAGTGTTATCTTTGTATTCAAGACACAGCAATTTAAACAATTAATCTTGTGGAATTGGTTGAAATTTTACATTTAATATTAAATGCTGAGGAGTGAGCACATGTGTGCATTTGAACATTTTCAGTTTTTTTTTTTTTAATGTATTGACAAGTTGATACTTGGAATGCTCAGTTTTATGCAGGCCATTGATCAAGTCTTGATCTGTTCAGATATGTCCTGCAGCGTTGATGTGAATGTCATCCTTGATCTTCGTGGCCTTCCATGACAGCATTTTCATTTTTAGTGACAGCCAGGTGAGCACATGTGAAGCCCTAGCTCTAACCCTAACCCACTACCCAACAACGAAAAATTGGCAAGGAGTGCCGTTCACCTGGGGGTTCGGGCCCCACTCTCCTGGACGGGAGCGCATGGCCATTTCTATACACATAACATACCTAAACAAACAACATACTCCCAAACCACGAACGGCCAACGCCCCAGATCCTGACCAATCAGGACCAAATAGCTAGCTTCCCTCCGAAACTTGTCATACTTAACCAATCATAGCACACCACATCCTCACCCCACCACACTGATTGGCTGGTTTTTGAAGGAGGAAGGATCACCTCTTCTTCCAACATTCAAATACCAGCTGAGCTGTGAACTGGACACACTCCTCTGAAGAAGCAATAACACTGTGAAACATCAGGAGACCCTAAAAAAAAAAAAACTACTCAACGGTATTGTAACCTTTTACTCTTATGTTTTTTTACTAGTTTTTTAAGAACTTTTCGAATAAAACTAAGTGTTTTTAATCATCCTAAGTGGGGACTGGGTTCTGTCCAAGGGTAAATTTCCCCTTCCCTTTTGTTTAAAAAAAAATAATAATAATAATCATCTGGGGAAGGACCCAAATCTTTTTCTTTTCATAACTGTGGACTGTGTTACACCAAGTGGGATGGGTTGTTGTAAAGTGGAGGGTCAGTCCAACGCGAAGAAGCAGGAAAGACTTTCTTGTCCTAAGTCTCACCCCCTCTACACCTTTCACTGGGCCTGCAAAGAGAACGCACAAAAAACATCCAACACACCTGTAACCTACCTGCAAGAGGCACCTGCCAGAACTGCCACCTACCTGGAACAACACCACCCACCCCAGAAGGTAAGAACCCATACCCATCCGATGATTAAACATGACATCCTTTAGAGAAAAGGCCATACCTTTGAGTGGTAATGGCTCCATTTCACAGCTCTCAAATACACCTAAACACACACACACACACTCTCAGATCACCCATGTCTGCCAGTACTCAACCCTCTCTCCTCTCAGACATAACCAGAAATACACCTGACTATAAACCAACCACTGGACATAGAAACAAGAAACATTAGCAAACAGTACTTTAAACTAATACAAGTAGTCCACCATAAACATATCATTAACCAGGCCATAGCTTCAGGATCATTCCCACCTGGGATGGTGAGGCAAGTGAACCGCCTTACTGGCTATAACAAATCGGCAGGACCCACAAAAGAACAGAAGAAATAAAAAATAAAGTTCAAAATTACACAACACAATGGATGCAAACTAATATGCAAATACTACAAGAACATTATGAGAGCACCATACTCGCCCTCAGCAACCGTACATTCAATGGCCCTGAAGATAGCTACAGGTTGGCCCAGGAAAAGATACAGTACACATCTAAGAACAGAAACACTACAAACAGTTGAACACATCATACACACATTTACACACCAACACTAACATCGTTACTACCACCTTCAAAACTATCACCACATATGCCAAAATACCACCATTATCCAAAACCAGGCAGAGGTTTGGTGACTCCCTCTCCCCCATCCCGGAACTATCAGATGAGGATGAATTTCCACCCCTGCCTGCACCGCATAAACAAACTGTCCTCTCTCTAGGCCAACACACCACACTATCTGAACATATAACTAACCCAACCCAACCTCACACTAAAACAGAATAACCTCAAACTAATTAACAACACTATAGCCACACACCTACCATTTCTGAGTGAAATACCAGATGATACTTTCACCACAGAACAAGATAACATCCATTGGAAAGCAGACACTGCAAAACACATCTTTGAGAACTGGTGTAAACAGCTACATTTACAGTTTCAATTAAACCGACCCAGGAACCACACCCGACAGACCTGGACCTGAGCTGGAGCTCAACATCCAACATTCTCAATTTATTTAAACTCTTCAGACCATCAAAAACACGAATAACACTATTAGAAAAAGGTTTTTCATTCATTCCACGTCCACTCAGGTTCGATCAGGAGGAGTTTCACAGGGATCTCCATCAGTATCACAGACGCCTAAAATTAACTGAATACTTCCATAATCAGCCCAACCATAACAAGAAACCATTTACATACCCTTCCAATTGGGAACCCACAGTATAACAACTTACCTCTCTAACCCGGCAACATCTTGAAAACTACAGAAAAATTCTCCGTAGGTACCGGCCTCCGACAGAAGCAACAGACAACCTGTCGGAGGCCGAACGAAAAGGTTTGTCAACACGTACAAAAAATCCTAATATGATTATCAAAATGTCAGACAAAGGATCAAAAATAGTCATCATGGACAGACATCAATATTTAATTGAAGCCAACCACCAACTCTCCAACACGATTCACTATAAGCCAATAGAATCAAGCATTCAAACCCAAACACAACTAGCAGTCCATGAAATCATTCAAGCACTTTACTGCAAAAAACACATCACAGCCAAACAAAAAGACTACCTTTATGGTCCAGATAATCCACATCCTAGACACTTCTACTTGCTACCCAAAATCCACAAGGAACCTGCGCTACTTACAAGATCTCAGAATACATAGAACACTTCCTTGGCCCCCTCTCCACAAAACACCCCAGTTACATTAAAGACACTTATCATTTCTTAGAAACCATCCGTCCCATGGCTATCCCGACCAACTCGTATTGATGTTGGTGTAAAGGCTGTCAATATCAATTGTGAATAAATATAACTGCAGGATTGAAAGCAGTAACAATACCCAGATGTGAACAGACCGGATTCAGAACTTATTAAACTCCTAACCATCCGCTTGAACAATAATGACCTTGACTCCTACGCTAACATATACATGAGTGAGTGGGAGCAAGAAGCACTGGCCAAGTGTACACACAAGTCATTGATCTACCTCCATTTCTTGGATGACATTTGATATATGGAGCCATAACATCAAAACACTCAATGACCATCACCCAGCAATAAAAATAACATACAGTATAGACCGGACACAAATTAATTTTCTGGACACAACAGTTCTCTTTGAGCCCTCAGCCCTCACACTAATCTATACACCAAGGTTTATTTCAAGGCAACAGATACACACGCTTTACTACACAAAAACAGCTATCACCCAAAACACACCTGCCGTGGCATTATCAAATCCCAAATCATACTGTTCCACCCCATCTCCTCAAAACGATCTAATTTCAATAGCGCAGTTTCATTATTATTCAAAGCACTCTGCAATAGAGGTTATTCAAAACGCTTTCTCTGCCATATTAAAAACAATACCTTGGCCACTCTCGCTCCCACTCCCTCCCACATTCCACAAGCTCCAACCCAGGTCCCAGCCATAACCTCCCACTGCCAACCGGAACAGTGTCTGGTCCCTAACCCTAACCCGTTCCCTCTCAGTAACCATTCAAATGTCTCCGTTCACACCACTGACATTATTTCCTCCTGTTCTCCCCAAACAGACACTGCAAAAACCACCGTGAAGAAAAAACAGACTAAACAATACAAATCTCCAACAAAATCCCTGAAAACAAGAAAGTATATGATGAAAGGGGCGTTTAAGGTTAACCACAACCTAAATAAAACCCATTCTGAGCCCTCTTCCCAAACCGTAACACAATACACTCACCCACCCACCCCCCCCAGAAACCATTTCACCTCCAATAACCCATAATCCTCTTGAAACTGTGCCCCACACCCCACCTCCAACTCTCAAATACACGTGTTAGACCTTTCCATTGCAGACCTTTCAATTAAACTTAACTCCACCCCAACCAACACCTCCACTACCTCTCCCACACTAAAAACCCAAGAATCAATTAACTCAACCCCAACCACTAAAACTCCCGCTCCAAGTAGTTGGAGCGGACCTAACTACCATATCGCACGCCTCACCCAGAAAATACAATACTGGTTCTTCAAACCCCGAAAACCAATAATCATCTTAGGCGACTCAAACATAAACCGCATCCCAGGACACGCCAATCCCCAAATCCAATTAGACAGTTACCCCGGAGCAAATTCATACCATTTCCTTAAAGTTCTTGAAAAAAACAATACCCAACCCGCATGTCAAAATTGTCATCTTCTCCATCGGCCTCAATAACAAAGACCAGGACCCAAGACAGAACACCACGAAACAATTAAAATCCCTTTTCCATCAAGCCAAACTCAATTTTCCTAATGCAGACATCTACTTCCCTATCATAAATTTCTCACCAAACCTCACCCCCATCCAAAAAAGCAATCTCACACTGATCAATAACATCATGACCACCAACTTTCCCTTACAGTTTGAAATACCACATGACACATTCATTACAACTTTGCTTAAAGAATAACTATTTCCGTTTTAATAACCAATTCTACTTACAGACACATGGCACAGCAATGGGACAGAGATTCGCACCATCTTATACAAACCTATACATGAGCGAGTGGGAGCGAGAAGCCTTAAACAAATGCCCCTTACAACCCACAATCTACCTCAGGTTTTTTTTTATTTTTTTTTATTCGGAATTTGGACCCACCCCATCTCAAAATTTACAGAGTTCATACAATACAAATGAAATAAGTTTCCTGGACACCACAACCTTCTTCAGCCCCCAACAATAACAGCAAAAAACTCCAAACTAAAGTCCATTTTAAACCTACAGATACCCACGCCCTACTCCACAAATCAAGCTATCACCCGCAACACACATTCAAAGGCATAATTAAATCCCAACTCATCCGCTTCTTCCACATCTGCTCAAATATCCAGGACTTCCACACTGCCACTAAAACCTTATTCCACAGTCTCACCTCCAGAGGATACTCAAAATGATTCCTACGTACAATAAAACCACCCTGGCTTCTCGCTCACATCCCACCCATTCTACTCAACAAATCAAACCAATTCAACCGGATTCTGGTCCTAACCCCAACCCTTCCCTCCCCTACCTGAACCAAGGTCTGTCCCCCCTTCCCTTTCCCCCTCCTCTAAATAACCCACCACAAATGAATAGCGCAGAGGTTAACTCTGACCTACCAAGCAGGAACCCATGGGCGAAACCCTGGTCAGAGCAGGTTAGAGAGGAAGCTATATATATTGACTTTTAGCACTTTTTAATCATAGCACTTACTGATTTACTATTTTATTTATCACGTTCCAATGAGTTGAATTTACTATACTGTATATATTTTTTTAAATACTCAAGGTCCCTTCCTGCTCCCCCGTTCACCACACTCGTCGCCTCAGGGATTACCATTTGGGCTACCACTCGGGTGGCGGAGGTGCCCATCAAACCACTACCAAGAAACTGATCTGGACTCCTGATTATAAATACCCAACACCTTTTCCAGTTTTTTTTTTTTTTTTCCCCCAGTTCTTCCTCTCACTGTTGCTGCCCCTTCCTC
The DNA here is from genome assembly GCA_023373845.1 of Nibea coibor. Classification (NCBI taxonomy): domain Eukaryota; kingdom Metazoa; phylum Chordata; class Actinopteri; family Sciaenidae; genus Nibea; species Nibea coibor. Next base: position 23,559,740 of record CM041739.1, read on the forward strand.
CTTCCCCCATACAGGCGGAAATCCTGGCTTCATGTCCCCCCTCCCCAGGCCCCACAATGATACTCTGGTAGTGATCTCTCCCCCTCAGGATTCCCCCTCCCTCAGTAAGGATCATTCAACCATCCCCACCACCCCGAAGCCCACCCACCACTTTCCGCCCACTGAGGAACATCAGGATTCACCCACTGCCATTTCCCCTACCATCCCCCTGACCACTACCTTGAAGACCACTACCACATACCAACCCAACTACCACCTTGCCAGACCCAACTGTAAAATCCAAGATTGGTTTTTCAAATGCCGCAAACCTATTGTCATTCTCTGAGACATAAACATAAACATAAACCAGATTCCAGGCCATCATAACCCACAAATTCAACTTTACTGTTATCCAGGTGCAAATGCCTACCATTTCATAAAAATCTGTGAAACTTCCTCAACTCCAGGTAAAAATTGTCATTTTCTCTATTGGCATCAACAATAAAGATCAGGACCCAAGACAGACTACCTTAAAACAACTCAAAGCCCTGTTCCGGCTAGGTAAGTCGACCTTTCCCAATGCCGATATCTATTTTCCTATTATGAATTTTTCTCCCCACCTTACAGCCACACAACGCAGTAACCTCAATTTTATCAACACCATGGCCACCCACTTTCCTTTTCTCACAGAAATTCCACATGATTCATTCCGCACAGAAAAGGACAACATCCACTGGACTCCATAATTGGTGCCACTTACTAAGTTTACAATAAATCACAAAGTCAACCCGGACCCACACTCTACCACCACACACAACTGGGACTTGAACTCTCCCTCCAACATTCTCAACCTGGCTACCCTTTTCACCCCATCACGGCACAACAGTCCCTATTGGAGAGGGGCCTCTCCTTTATTCCACGCCCCCCAAAAAAATAGACCAGGAGCAACGTCAAAGGGACCCACACAACTTCCAGATGACTCAAACTTAGACCACTTTCATCCTAACAACAATAACAAACACACCATCTTCACTCAACGTTCACATTGGGAACCATCCCGAGACCACATCCACCCTCAACTCCATAAATTCATTACTGCCAACACATGGGCCTTGCAGCGTTATCGACCCCTGGAAGACATCCTAGACAACCTAACGGGGGAAGAACGCAAGGCCCTCAAACAAATACAACAGAACCCCAACATTATCATCAAACCAGCCGACAAAGGCTCCAAAATAGTTATCATGGACCGGCAACAATATCTCATAGGTGGAATTGTCCAATTGTCCATTAGCTTCTATTACAAAAAACTGGACAATTCAACAACACACCCAGAAAAAGTTACGTGATATTATCCAAACCCTTTACCATAAAAACTACATTACAGCTAAACAAAAAGATTATCTATTTGGACCCGACACTCCACGTTCCCGTTACTTTTATCTATTACCAAAAATTCACAAAAACCCACAAACCTGGACCATCCCCTTTGAAGTTCCTCCTGGCAGACCCATAGTATCAGATTGTAACAGCGCCACTTACCATGTTTCCCAATACACTAACCACTTTCTGGGGCCCCTTTCCACTCAACACAACAGTTACATCAAGGCCACATACCACTTTCTCCATAAAATACAAGCCATGGCTGTCCTACACTCAGCGCACCTGTTTACAATAGATATTGACAGTTTATACACCAACATCAACACTCAATTAGGCCTCTGAACACTGTCCAACATGTTCAAAAACCATCCAGATCCCAATAGACCAGATTCAGAATTACTACAACTCATTGACCAATAATCAAATGAAATTTTATTTGTATAGCCCAAAGTCACAAAACACATTTTGCCTCAGAGGGCTTCACAATCTGTACAGGGAGTGACACCCTCTGTCCTTAGACCCTTGGTTCGAGTGAGGAAAAACTTGCCCACAAAAAAAACTTTTTAACAGGGAAAAAATGTGGAAGAAACCTCAGGAAGAGCCACAGAGGAGGGATCCCTCTTCCAGGACGGACAGACGTGCAATGGATGTCACATGTACAGAACAATCAACACAAACATGTCGTACAATTACAATTGAAGCCAAAATGGGTGAGATGTGATCTCTGATTTTGGTTCCTGTCAGAACACGTGCAGCAGCATTCTGAATTAGCTGCAAAGTCCTAAGAGACTTATTGGGGCAGCCTGATAATAGAGAGTTACAGTAGTCCAGCCTAGAAGTAACAAATGCATGGACTAGTTTTTCTGCATCCGCCTTGGACAGGATGCGTCTGATTTTGGTAATGTTGCGTAAGTGGAAGAATGCAGTCTTTGAAATTTGTTTTATGTGGGCATTAAAGGACAAATCCTGATAAAAAAAATAATACAGTGGAGCTGGAGGCCAGGGTGGTCCCATCTAAGGTGGCCAAGTCTCTGGAAAGAGGGTTTCTGAGGTGTTTGGGTCCAATTACAAGAACTTCAGTTTTATCTGAGTTCAACATCAGAAAATTGTAGGTCATCCAACTTTTTATATCCCTAAGGCACGCTTGTAGTTTGGCTAAATGATTGGCTTGATCGATAAATATAATTGGGTGTCGTCAGCATAACAATGAAAATTAATGGAGTGATTCCTAATAATGTTCCCTAGAAGAAGCATATATAGACTGAATAGAAGTGGTCCTAGTACAGAACCTTGTGGGACTCCATGACAGACTTTGGTATGTATGGAGGATTCATCATTGGCGTGAACAAACTGAGATCGATCTAAGAAATACGACCTAAACCAGCTTAGGGCGGTTCCTTTGATGCCAATCTGATGTTCCAGTCTCTGTAAAAGAATTTGATGGTCTATGGTGTCAAATGCAGCACTAATATCTAACAGGACGAGTACAGAGATGAGTCCTTTGTCTGATGCCATTAGGAGATCGTTTGTGACTTTGACTAGTGCAGTCTCTGTGCTATGATGGACTCTAAATCCTGACTGAAAATCCTTGAATAAACTGTTCTTGTGAAGAAATTCACACAGCTGATTAGCTACAGCTTTCTCGAGTAACTTAGAAAGAAAGGGAAGGTTTGATATCGGTCTATAATTAGCTAAAACCTCTGGATCTAGAGTGGGCTTTTTAAGAAGAGGTTTAATTACAGCTACTTTAAAGGATTGTGGTATATATCCGGATAATAAAGACAGGTTAATCATATCCAGTAAAGAAGGGCTAACTAAAGGTAAAATGTCCTTGAGCAGCCTGGTTGGGATGGGGTCTAGGAGACAGGTTGACAACTTTGAAGAAATTATTGAAGTTATTGGATGAAGGTCAATGGGAGAAAAGCAGTCTAAATATGTATCAGGTTTTGCAGCTGTTTCCAAACTTGCTGTGTCAGAATGCAGATCCAAGCCTGTCGGAGGAGAGGCATGATGTATTTTGTCTCTAATAGTCCTAATTTTATCATTAAAGAAGCTCATGAAGTCATTACTAGTTAGACCCAGAGGAGTAGATGGGTGAATAGAGCTGTGGTTCTCTGTTAGCCTGGCTACAGTGCTGAAGAGAAACCTGGGGTTGTTCTTGTTTTCCTCTATTAAAGAAGAGTAATAAGCTGTTCTGGCATTACGGAGAGCCTTCCTATAGGTTTTAAGATTATCTTGCCAGACTAAGCGAGATTCTTCCAGTTTAGTGGCACGCCATTTGCGTTCAGAATTACGTGCCACTTGCTTCAATTTACGAGTCTGCTGGCTATACCATGGTGCTAACCTCCTCTGTTTAATATTCTTTTTCAGAGGTGCAATAGAGTCAAGTGCTGTCTGTAATGAGCCTGTAGTACTCTCAACAAGATGATCTATTTGTGAGGGGCTCATGGAAGCAGACAAGTCCTCTGCTACATTGAGACATGGCATTGAGTTCAATACTGAAGGAATCACTTCCTTGAATTTGGCAACAGCACTGTCAGATAAACATCTTGTGGCGTAGACTGATGCCACGGTGGGTTACTTTCACAAGGAGGACACGAGTTTCCACTCTTTTATTTATTGTTTATGCAGACTGTCACACTCTCGGCGGTGCCGATCGCAGGCACCTCTCTCTAGGGCTGCCGGCCTCCCCGAGTCTGTCGACCGCGTGAGCTTCTGCGTCTTTCTCCTTCTTCCGGTCCAGCACGCTACTGTGTGACAAAAGAGTGATTAGCCTTATCCTCCACAGGTGTGCTCCCCTCTCTCACCTGGCGCCGCTCTCCTGAGCCCTCCCCACACCTCTCTCCCGCAGCTGAGGCACCACGCCCCCTCCACATACCCCCACCGCCTGACTTAGGCCGGGGAGCTGTCCGGCCTAACCCACCCCCCCCTCCTCATGGGAACGGGAAAGGAAGTCAGCCACAGCCATCTGCGCCCCCGGCCTATGGATCACCATGAACTTAAACGGCTGCAGAGCCAGATACCAACGGGTGATCCGCGCGTTGGCATCTTTCATGCGGTGGAGCCACTGGAGGGGAGCGTGGTCCGAGCAGAGGGTGAATGGGCGCCCCAGCAGGTAGTACCGCAGAGCATCGACCGCCCACCGGATGGCCAGGCACTCCCGCTCCACTGTGCTGTACCTGGCCTCCCTTTCGGACAGCTTCCGGCTGATATAGAGAATTGGGCGGTCGACACCCTGCACCTGCTGGGACAGAACGGCCCCCAGCCCTCTGCCCGACGCGTCAGTCTGCAAGACAAACGGGAGAGAGAAGTTAGGTGTGTGGAGAAGAGGCTCCCCACAGAGGGCCTGCTTTACCCTCTCAAACGACACCTGGCACTGCTCCGTCCACTGGACCGGATCTGAGGCACCCTTTCGGGTGAGGTCAGTCAAGGGGCTGGTCAACTCCACGAAGCTGGGAATAAATCGCCGGTAATAGCCGGCCAGCCCCAAAAACCGCCTCACCTCTTTTTTGGTCTTGGGCAGGCTGCAATTGCTGCTGTCTTATCTACCTGTGGACGCACCTGCCCGCCGCCCAAGTGGTACCCCAGATACTGTACCTCCCTCCGTCCAACTGCACACTTCTTCGGGTTGGCCGTGAGCCCCGCCTGCCTCAGCGACTCAAGCACCACAGCCACCCGCTGCACATGCTCCGCCCAGGTGTTGCTATGGATGATAACATCATCCAGGTAGGCGGCAGCATATGCAGCATGCGGCTGCAGCACGCGGTCCATGAGGCGCTGAAATGTGGCTGGGGCCCCGAACAACCCGAACGGAAGTGTAACGAATTGGTACAAACCGTACGGAGTGGAGAAGGCCGTTTTTTCCTTAGACTCTGGAGACAAGGGAATCTGCCAGTAGCCTTTGGTCAAATCCAGCGTCGTGAAAAAGCGAGCAGTGCCAAGGCGATCCAGGAGTTCGTCGACTCGGGGCATAGGATAGGCATCAAACCGTGAAACATCATTCACCTTGCGATAGTCCACACAGAACCGGATAGACCCGTCCTTCTTGACTACAAGAACGATGGGGCTACACCAAGCACTGTGGGACTCTTCTATTACCCCCATTTCCAACATGGCTTTCAATTCTGCCTGAACAACTTTTCTCTTGTGTTCCGGTAACCGGTAGGGTCGTGAACACACCGTCACGCCCGGGTGAGTCTCAACATGGTGTTGAATAAGGCTTGTGCGTCCTGGCAGGGGGGAGAACACATCAGCGTAACGGTGCTGCAACCGGGCTATGTCTGCTCTCTGGGACAGTGAGAGATGGTCTTCACAAAGGAGCGAGGCAGGATTGGTTGATTTTGGTACCTCGGGCCCCAGCTCCTCTCTCTCTGTAATTGCCGTCACCAGGGAAACAGACTCCGCCTCTCTCCAAGCTTTAAGGAGGTTGAGGTGATAGATCTGTGTCGCCCCTCCTCTGTCAGATCGCACAAGCTCATAGTCAATGTCACCCACTCGCTGTGTGACCACAAAGGGCCCTTGCCACTTGGCGAGTAATTTTGAGTTGGAGGATGGGAGCAATACAAGCACTTTATCTCCCAGTGAAAATTGTCTTAATGTAGATCCTCTATTGTACAGCCGCTGCTGACGTTCCTGAGCCCGGAGCAAATTCTCACGTGATAACTGTCCCAGTGTGTGGAGTTTTGCTCTCAGGTCCAGAACGTATTGAACTTCGTTTTTACTGGGGCTTGGACCTTCCTCCCAGCTTTCTTTAACCAGGTCCAAAACACTGCGTGGTTTCCTGCCAAACAGCAGTTCAAAGGGAGAAAATCCCGTGGAGGCCTGGGGTACCTCACGCACTGCAAACAACAGAGGATCTAACCACTGATCCCAATTACGGCTATCATCGTGAACAAACTTACGGATCATGGACTTCAAAGTCTTATTCAGGCGCTCGACAAGGCCATCAGTTTGCGGGTGGTACACACTGGTCCGAATTGACTTGATGTCCAATAATCCGTACAGTTCTCGCAGTGTTCGTGACACAAATTGGGTGCCCTGATCAGTCAGGATCTCTTTCGGGATCCCGACTCAGGAGATAACTTGAAACAGTGCCCGCGCTACGCTCTTTGCCGAAATGGTGCGCAGCGGCACTGCCTCTGGATATCGCGTTGCGTAATCCACGAGAACTAACACAAAGCGATATCCATGTGCGCTCCGGTGAAATGGCCCGATGAGGTCCATGCCAATGCGTTCAAATGGGACCTCCATCAATGGTAATGGGCGCAAAGGCGCTCTTGGGATGGCCGGCTGATTAACCAGCTGGCATTCAGGACAGCGGCGCACGTCTGCCCAAATGCCCGGCCAATAGAATCTGGCCATTACACGGTTCAGTGTTTTTTCACACCCCATATACCCAGCCATTGGGTTATAATGAGCCGCCTGGAAGATTATTTCCCGGCTGCTTTTTGGCAACAGCAACTGGGTAATTACTTCACCGGTCTGCGTGTCACGGCTCACTCGGTATAGTCTGTCCCTGCATAATGAAAAGTGTGGATATGTCCGCGCTGCATCAGGGCGCACCATGTGACCATCAATTTGTATCACTTGGTCAAAGGCAAAGCGTAGAGTATCGTCCCGAGACTGCTCGAGTGGAAAATCTTCCATGGAGTCAAACACAGGAGCCTGCGGTGCCTCCTGTGAAGGCACCGCCGGCTCCCCTTCCCCGTCTGCAGTGTCGGACGACCTCGCGTCACCACTGAGCACAGCACACATATCCCATGTCCCTGTCGGCCGTGAACGCACCCCCACACACTGCCCCACTAGCTTATCAAACCCTGGCCAATCAGTACCTAGAATCAGGGGGTGCGTCAGGCGGGAACTAACCGCAGCCTTCACTCTATGCTTTTTACCTTGAAACCGAATTTCCACTGGAACTACAGGGTATCTGTGAATATCCCCATGTACACACCTAATATCCACCCACCCCGCCTCTATCAAAGCCCCGGGTCGAATCAGGTTCTGGTGAACTAGAGACTGCATGCAGCCTGAGTCCACCATCGCCCGATGTGTACCCCCCTGAATCCTTACCGGAACGCTGTACGTCCCCCCTGGACCGGGGGAGGGTGCTGGAGGGCCGACAACCCGGACCACTTGGCCGACCTCCATGAGCGGACACTCACGGTGGAAGTGTCCGGGCTGTCCACACCTCCAACACTCCTGCCCTGCCGCCTGAGGGACCCTCTGTGGGCTGGGAGCGGCGCCTGTAGGGGCTGGAACCTGGGGTGAGAGAAAAAGAGAGGGAGGATTAGTACGGGGAGGGGGCGTGGGTCGAGCAGGGGCGCGCGTCGGGAACCAGGTGGCGCAGGTCTTCTCCGAGGTGTCGGCACGGGACAGGCGGAAGAGGCTGGCCGACCCTCCTGCGCCCGGGCTCTGGAGACGACGGCCAGGTGGTCCTCCGCCAGGGTGATGGCCGCCGCCAGGTCCGCTGGGCGGTGGCAGCGCACCCAGTCCGACGTCGCCGGTGGGAGACCCTCCATGAACTGCTGCGCCACGATCTGCTCCATTAGCCGTTCCTCGCCTGCGGAATCCCCCGGTCGCAGCCATCGCGTCGCCGCGTCCTTCAGCTGTCGAGCGAAGACGAACTGCCGATCAGCGGGCCCCAGCCTGGCTTCCCGAAACCGGCGGCGGTCCTCCGCCGAGAGGCCCATCCGATCGAGGATGACCCTCTTGATGTCCTCGTACAGCCCCCGGGAGGGGGCCGGCAGGCCGAGCGCCGCCGTTTGTGCATCCCCCGACAACAGGGGGAGCAGCCGCACGGCCCACTCCGCCCCGGCCAGCCGCATGCTGTCGCCGTTGCCTCAAACATAAAAGACAAAAATGTCTGTGGGTCATCGTGTTCAGCCATTTTGTGGATAGTGAGACCGGCTAGCGCGCGGGCTGCCCCCACCCGGTGCTGCCGCCCCCACCCGGTTTACCATCGCCTCCAGCAGCTGTGTTTGTCTCTCCACCTGGCCTTGGAGCGCTGCCATCTGCTGCCTGCTGAGCAACGCCTGGTCCCGATTCATGGCTGCAACACAATTGGTTGTTGTGGCTCTGTCATTCTTTTGCCTTCCTCCTGGTGAGCACGTTGGGTGCCACTGTGGCGTAGACTGATGCCACTGGGTTACTTTCACAAGGAGGACACAACCAGTGCCGAGTTTCCACTCTTTTATTTATTGTTTATGCAGACTGTCACACTCTCAGCGGTGCAGATCGCAGGCGCCTCTCTCTAGCACGCTACTGTGTGACAAAAGAGTGATTAGCCTTATCCTCGACAGGTGTGCTCCCCTCTCTCACCTGGCGCCACTCTCCTGAGCCCTCCCCACACCTCTCTCCCGCAGCTGAGGCACCACGCCCCCTCCACACATCTGCTGTAAGAGTTTCTACAAAAAGGCTTGTAGTCCAGTAATATGAACTCGAAGGTTATTAAAAATGGTCAGAAAGAAGAGGATTATGTCGATAGACTATAAGATGATCAAGTTCAATGCCATATGAGAGAACGAGATCAAGAGTGTTGTTCAGACGATGAGTCGGTTTATTTACACTGACAGAAGCCAATTGAATCTAATAAAGAGATAAATGCAGTACTAAGACTATCATTGTGGTTGTCCACATGAATATTAAAGTCACCTACAATGATTACTTTATCTGTTTTAAGGATCAGGCCTGATGCAAATTCTGCAAATTCAGATAAAAATTCAGAGTAAGGGCCAGGAGCGCGATATATTATAACAAATAGGATTGGCTGTACTGTTTTCCATGTTGGGTGAGTGAGGCTAAGAGCAAGACTTTCAATTGAATTATAATTTAGTTTAGGTTTAAGATTTATTAATAGACTTGAGTCAAATATGGCTCCAACTCCGCCACCTCGACCATTACTTCGAGGAATATGAGTATTACAATGACTGGAAGGAGTGGATTCATTTAAGCTAACATATTCACCCTCCTGCAGCCAGGTTTCGGTGAGACAAAATAAAATCATAATCAGATGTTAATTCATTGACTAAAAGAGCTTTAGAGGACAGGGACCTGATATTCAAGAGTCCACATTTAATGCTATTGTTTTGTACTGGTGGAGATGTTGATTTAATTTTTATTAAGTTTTATGATGAACTCCTCTTCTGTCTCTTATCTTTAAACAATGTAGGTGGACGGGGGACACAGTCTCTATACTAGAGTACTGGGTGGGCAACTGCTCTAATGGAGGCGCAGAGAAGCGTGTAAGACTGCAGCTCTGCTTCCTGGTCTCAACTCTGGGTTGTCACGGTTTCGGTCGTCTAATGAATTGGTCCATATTTCTAGATATGAGAGCTGCTCCATCCAAAGTGGGATGGATGCCGTCTCTCCCAATCAGACCAGGTTTTCCCCAGAAAGGTGTCCAATTGTCAATTAAGCCCACATCGTTTGCTGGACACCACCTCGACAACCAGCGGTGAAATGACAACATGCAGCTAAACATGTCATCACTGGTTACATTGGGTAGGGGTCCAGAGAAAACTACGGAGTCCGACATCGTTTTGGCGTATTCACACACCGATGAAACATTAATTTTAGTGACCTCCGATTGGCGTAACCGGGAGTCATTACCGCCGACGTGGATAACAATCTTACTGTATATACGTTTAGCCTTAGCCAGCAGTTTCAAATTCGACGTCGCCCGCTCTGGCCCCTGGGATGCATTTGACTATGGCCTCCGGTGTCGCTAACTTCTCAGCGGGTGTGTCGCTGAGCGGGGAAAATCTGTTTGAAACGTGAAGCGGTTGGTGGTGTACCGTGGGCTTCAGTTTGCGGCTACACCTCCGTCGCTTAGTCACCCAGCCTCCCAGCTGCTCGGGAACTACCGGAGGACTGCTAGCTGAAGCTACCTTTGGTGGTACCGCACCGGCTACAGGGGACTGGCTAACTATAGCAGCTACTGACTGTTCTGTGGTGTGGTACAGTGCCTCTAACTTACTGAGCCTCGCCTCCAAATCTACAAATAGACATTTGTACATAGACATTTATTACAAGTACCATTAGCGCTAAAGGAGGACGAGGAGTAGCTGAACATGTGGCACATAGGGCAGGAGAGGGCAGGAGAGGAGAAAGGAGGAGAGCAGAGAGAGGCCATTGCTAAAGCTAGGCTAGAGAGTGCGGCTAGCAGAGAGACAAGTAAAACTATCGGGCTGCGGTTACTAGAAACCTGTTCGTGTAGACAGAACAAGTCTAAAAGGTAGTGTGGAGTTATGTAGATAGTCACTGATGTGAAAAATGTACGAGAGGTTGTTTAAGTGAGCAGAGCAGAGAGCACCGTGGCATTTACACCGGTAACCGGAAGTGACAGTGACAGAAAACGCTTACCGTAAAGCAGGATACCAGGAGGAATTACTGTGACCCACACACAGTCACACACACTGACTCTCTTCAACAACCAATTCTATTTACAGGTGAGTGGGACAGCCATAGGCCAAAGATTTGCCCCATCCTATGCCAATCTATACATGAGGGAGTGGGAGCGAAAGGCCCTGAAAAGATGCCCTCTTCAACCAACAATTTACCTCAGATTCCTGGACGACATTTTTGGTACTTTCCTCCTTTTTCAGAATTTCTTCAAATCTTAAATAACCACCATCCATCCATTACAGTTAAATATGAAATAAGTACCACATACATCAATCTCCTAGATACCAGTTTTCTTCAAACCTGTTAACCAGACACAAAAAAAACACTGCATAATAAGGTCTTTTTTAAACCCACAGATACACACACAGTTACATAAATCCAGTTATCACCCCAAGCATACATTTAAGGGCATAATCAAGTCACAACTCATCCGTTTTTACCATATCTGTACAGACACTCAGGACTTTCACAAAGCTACCAGTATACTTTTCCACAGCCTCAGATCCAGAGGCTATTCTAAACATTTCCTCCGCTCTATCAAAACCGAGACACTGGCATCCCTCGCTCCCACTCGCTCTTCCACTAACCTCTTTCACTTCAGCCCTCAGGATCATCATCCAAAACACACCTTCCGTGGAATTATCAAATCATCCGATTTCACCGCATATCCTCCAAATAATCTGATTTTAACAACGCAATATCATTACTATTCAATGCACTGCGTAATAGAGGGTACTCAAAATGCTTTCTCCGCCAGATCAAAAATACCTTGGCCACTCTCACTCCCACACTCCACAAGCTCCAGCCCAGATCTCAGCCATAACCTCCAACCATCCAACTAAATCCTTACCCTAACCCCAACCCCGCTGGCCCTAACCCCAACACCCCTTCACTTCACCCCAACCCCTACCAACATTCCCCTCCTTTGGGACCAGACCCAGAGAACCTTCAGGACAAGAACTCCACACATATACCATTCATCGCCACCATCTCACATAAAATTACAAAACTTCAGACCATCAAACATAATTTCACCCACCTACAATCACAACACCCAGCCTTTAAAAAACTCAAAACCCATCTCAGCATTTAGACGCAATAAAAACCTAAAGGATATCCTGGTTCATTCCAAATTCACAGATCACCGACCACAACCACACATTGAATACAGTAACCATTATAAAAACAGGAAATTCATCATCAACACTTACAGCGGAGCCTCGTACCAGACCCTTGGGCCATTCTCTCTCCAGACCACCAATACTATATACACACACACACACACACACACACACCTCATCACGTGCACCGACTGCAATAAACACTATATAGGAGAAACAAAACACAGCATACACACCCGTCTAAAACAGCACATTTACAACATCAGGGAGGAGAGACTCAGGACTCTTCTGGTTCACCACTTCCAACAACACTCCATCAATAAACTCATCATCACAGGACTGGAGGCCAATGAGAGATGGACCACAGACCCTCTTCTCTGCACTCTTATCCCTGGGATCCCGTGGCTGGATCATCAGACCCAGAGATCAATTTGACTGCAGTGCCAGACTGCTATCACCACCTCGCAGAGGTTTTTAGCAAAAGTAAGGCCACGGCTCTTCCACCTCATCGCCCCTATGACTGTGCCATAGAGCTCCTGCCAGGCTCCACCATCCCCAAGGGCCGGCTTTATTCGGTTTCGGGCCCTGAGAGGCAGGCCATGAAAGACTACATCGAAACCTCACTGAAAGCGGGCCTGATTCGGCTGTCCTCATCCCGGGCCGGTGCTGGGTTCTTTTTTGTGAAGAAAAAGGATGGAACCCTCCGCCCATGTATTGACTATTGCCCCCTCAACGACATCACCATTAATAGATATCCCCTTCCCCTCATGTCATCAGTATTCGACCAACTTCAACAAGCACAGATCTTTACCAAATTAGATCTTCGTAATGCTTACCACCTCGTCTTAATACGCCAACCAGCCATTATGGGTATTTGGTCATGCCGTTTGGTCACAAACGCCCCAGCTGTGTTTCAATCAATGATTAATGATGTGTTCAGAGACTCTTGATCACTTTGTTTATGTTTACATTGATGATATCTTGATTTTCTCCCGACTTGGAGACTCACAAGAGACATGTTAAACTCGTCCTGCAACGTCTCCTAGAGAATAAATTGTTTGTCAAAGCAGAAATGAGTGAATTTCATGCCGAAACCGTCTCCTTCCTGGGCTTTATCGTAGCCCCTGGAATGGTGCAGATGGATCCGGCTAAAGTTAGCGCTGTAGTCGAGTGGCCCACACCTGATAGCCGCAAGAAAGTGCAACAATTTCTAGGTTTTGCTAACTTTTACAGGCGGTTTATCAGAGGCTTCAGCGCGATAGCAGCTCCTCTCCACATTCTCACATCCCCGCAGGTGCCGTTCCGCTGGTCCATCAATGCAGACAGTTTTCCCAGGAGTTAAAATGACGGTTCACCACAGCACCTATCCTCATGCTTCCCGACCCCTCTCGCCAGTTCGTGATGGAGGTCGATGCCTCCAGTGAGCGGAACTGCGACGTAGGGAATCGAGAGCTGCTGGCCGTGAAGGTGGCACTGGAGGAGTGGCGGCACTGGCTGGAGGGGGCACAACACCCGTTCCTGGTATGGACAGAACACAAGAACCTACAGTACATCAGAAAAGCTAAGCGGCTGAATCCTCATCAAGCCCGCTGGTCAATGTTTTAACAGTTTTAATTTTGTCCTGTCTTACAGATCGGGGGCCAAAAACACAAAGCCTGATGCCCTGTCCCATCTTTTCAGCTTCAAGCCCAAGGAACCTGAGCCCATCCTTCCACTTAACTGTGTGGTTGGAGCGGTTACCTGGCCCATAGAAGCCAAGGTGAAGCAGGCGAATGGTGAGACCCCTCCACCTAGTGGTGCCCCAATAATCGTCTGTTTGTCCCTGTTAATCTGCGCCCACAGGTGATTCACTGGGCTCACTTGTCTCTGCTCACTTGCCATCCGGGCGTACGTCGGACCATGTTCGCCATCGCACAGCGGTTCTGGTGGCCATCCATGGAACCGGAGGTTCGGGAGTACGTTGAGGCGTGTCCAGTCTGTGGCAGGAACAAGACCTCCTCCAGAGCTCGTGCTGGCTTGCTGCAGCCTCTCCCTATCCCATCCCATCCCATCCCATCCATGGGTGGAGATCTCCATGCTGTCTCATTCGTGACTTTTATAAGGACCACCCGGACATCCCAGGGCCGTCTGGTATTCGGCCTTGGGGGGGGGGGGGGGGGGGGGTAATGTCACACCGGTCACTTGCCCTTCATCATGTGTCACCAGTCTGATTCCCTGATTCCTGATTGTGTCCACCTGTTCCCCATTACCTCCATGTGTTCATATAGTCTGCATCTCCCTTTGTCCTGTGCCAGTGTGTCATGTCCCATGTACTGATCACCAGCTCTTGTCACAGTCAAGTCAGCTCACAGTCTAGTTTCGTAGTTCCTCGAAAGAGCGATTTTTTTTTTGTTGGCTCTGCCTTTTGTAGTGTCTCTCTAGTCTAGGTTTGTTTTCCTCTTATGCCTCAAAAGAGCGATTTTGTTGGCTCTGCCTTTTGTAGTTTCTCATAGTCTGGGTTTTTGGTAGTCTGAGTTTTGACCATCCCTCGTCGTGAGGCGCCATTTGTTTTCCCCGGTGATACCAAATGAAGGTCTTCTGCTTCATCCCGAACTCTGCGCTCGAGTCCGCTTCCTCAAGTTACCCTCGTGTCAGCCTCAACGACAGGGATTTTTTATACATACTTTGTTTTTCTTCCTTCCCTCTCCTCCTTTATTGTTCTTGTTCTTCTCCTTCACCTGGATCCCATGGCAGATCAGTAGGCCAGAGCAACCCACCTCCCAAGGGCTCCGACCTCAACCCCTCTGGCTCTAACCCTAACCTCCACCCTAAACAGGGTCTATATCGTTGTATCTTCTGTGGTAATGCAGTCGAAGATGTTTGAAGAGAAAGTCCGCTGTCCACTGTCTTAGTTGTATAAGTTTATTACAATAAGTTCAGTAAGTAACACGTTACTTGGAGAGCCCTCGGCCGAATGATGAGTCTCCAGAATTATACAGAGGAAGCCCTTATATACCATGGAGACCACATGCATCCTGAAACAAACAGTTGAGTTGGAATGTTGACAGAGGTAAAAGAGATTCAACCAGATGCCCCCAGTCAAACGGCCCCTCAACCTTTGACCCAATCTTCCTCTCAATCACAGGATAAGTCAACCTTCCTGCTGACCCTAAAACCCCTCCAGCTACTTAACTTAAAGTCTAGGTGGCCTTAGAGTAACAGCTGACTACACAGATAAGTGTTTCATTGCAGATCATACATATAATAGTACTAGTATAAGTTTGTAAGTATGCATCTATGTGAATACACCTCATATTCCCCCCTCGGGACTCCACAGTCTCAACAGAATATTGACGTGCATGTTTACGATATTAACAGAAGTAATAATTCCTTCAAACTTTAATCTTAACAACAAAACATTTTAATGGAGTGTGAAAGCGACAAACCTGTCTGGCAGCCATCTTTCTTGAAATATCCATCTCACAATCTAGACAGGAAAATTCTTTCACGGCCCCTCTGCCTCAGGCGGCCACATATAGTACTCCAACCCAATTAAGAGGAATTTGTTAGAGCCATTTTGTATACTGTGTTATTGTCTACTATACTATTATGCTTACTGATTGATAGCACTTCCTGTTGGGGCATGATGTGTGTTGCGTAATATGTTCTTTTTAGTTAGATAAGATGGAGGCGTGGAGAGCATAAGAGTTTTTGACTGTGATTTTGATTTGTGGATTATTGCAGTTTTGATTGTTTTGTTCAAAGGAAACTTCCAAAAAAAATCTCAAAAAAAAAACTCCAGTTTGCTTTCTGGTTTTTTTTTTTTTTTTTTTTTTTTAAATCCTCGTGCTCCATAACTCCTGTTAGTGTGGTTCTTCAACTTTTAAGAACCACACTAACATTATAAGTCTACTACGACTATATAATGATGTATAGTCGTAGTAGACTAATGATGACATTGAGCAAATACATAGGGAAACCTCAGCAAATAAATATCCACAGTTAGGCTAGTCCACCCATCAGCCCCTCCAATGGACCTGTCCCTGCCTATCCCCAATGTCCCTAAGGACCGAAAAAGAAATAAAAACTGAGGTCCCAATATATTAGCCCCAAAAATGAATTAAATATAACATGATAAAGTGTACAGTTTAACATACAGAAATAACATTTTGTACAATGCAATACATATGTTGCTTCATTGTCAATTTTTCCTTCCAGCTTGTCTTTTCTCTGCAGAGTTGATTCCCAGCAGAGATAATGTTTACTCTGAACATTTTCATAATGTCCTTGTTCAGAGTCCAGGGTTGTTTCTACTTTTTGATAGTCCTTATTGGAGTCTGAGTCCCTTTAACAGCTTGGGATCCTTGTATCATCAACCGCCCTCCTAGCACTCCTCCCCCACTGTTGTTCTAAGGGGAAAAGAACACCAACCAGTATCTTTGCCGAAATAACATATGCAATTGAAATCATTAAACACAATTCATAAATTCCATGCAACCAGATGAATTACATTGATTCGTTCCCTTTTCTAACACCAACTTCTACAGTAACTCCACTAAGTAACTAGATAACTAAAAATAAATGTTATAAGTATAATATATGGTTAAAATGGACATCTCTCCTGCAGTTCACCATTTCACTGCTTCCTCATCTTCAGAGTCAGTCCTGTGCAGTAATGGCAACTGGACCTGATTGCAAAGGCTATGATACTGAGATGGGTTGGTGTAGTGATGCCAGGCAAAAGCAACGTACAGAAACAAATCACTCATAATGATGCAAGTACTGCTATGAGTATCTGGATTAGTACTGCTCCTAATATTTCTTGCAACCAACTATTTGCACACCAACCAGCTCCTTCTGAGGGAGCTAATGCATCCCTTATCTGCTTCAATGCATCTATAACATTTGTTATATTGTCTTATCAGGAATCAAAGTATAACAAGCATCTCCTGTTAAATTAAGAGCAACACATAGGCCCCCTTGCCTGGCCAAGATGCAATCAAGCGCCGTGTCATGCTTCAACAATGTCAGTCTATGGCTCCTTTGGGTGTTTGTCAACATTTCAAAACCTTTTATGGTTTTGTTTGCAAAACCCTGCAAGGTATAGGTAATATTGTCAATATGGTCTGCTACAAATGTCACTCCATACCATGGGAACAATCCTATTCCCCACTTTTCACCTATACTTATTCTCCAATGGTAGGATTCCAAATTATGAAACTGCGCTAGTTCTCTTAACCCTACTTCCAAAAGTATCATTGGACTGCATCTCATCAGGTCCTTTCTCCGTCCGGATAACAAACGCCTCATATAGGAGTTTCAGTGTTGCCATGTAACATCCTGTCCACCCATAAGGTAGAAATAAATAAGCGTTGCCACCACATATCCAAAACATCCAGGCAAAACATGTTCTACCATCAAAGTTCTACTCAGTTCACGGGTTGAAACTTGAAAAGTCACTTCATAAAGCTTATCTTCCTCCTTACTTCCATGCTGTCCTAGATCCATCAGGTATCTATCACATTCCAATATTCCCATAAACATTGCAGATCCCTTGTTAACTTCATTTGAACAGAAACAGCCGTTCGCTTTTACAGCTTTCACTTCCATCACATCAGGGACTGCTGTCCTCACATCCGCATGCTGGTCAAGTAAATTTATATGATAAGTTTTTCAACCAAGAACAATCAGATCTAGGCCTGAAAAGACCCATCAATGTAGCCATTAATCTATCTTCTGGTGCTTCCTGTTGATACCAAAGCCACTTTAGTGCAGAAAATTGGCAGACATTAGATAACGGTTCTAGTACAGCTTCCAAAATTGAAGGCCATGTGCCTGGTGATGGGACTTTTAAGCATGGACCCTTCAATTTCTTGACTGATCGTATTGAATGCGTCAACTGCTGAAACCATAAATTCCTACTTGCCCATGGATCTGCAATTCCCAACGCTGAAGCATCAAATCCATATGCTTTCCATTTAGTCTCTCTTCTGCAATGCATGGTATTGTTGCAACATTTCCTCTGATGTCCGATCTAGGTCAACAAAATCTCTTTGTGTCTATCGTAGTAATCTCACCATTCTCAGGTGTCGTTATAATCTCTTCATCTTTCAGGGATATCTTCTGTGTCTCCTCCACCAACATCCTAGGTGTCAGTGTTGTCACCAAATTAGTAGTCTGGTCTGGAACATTTGCTTTCTTCATTGTTCCCAAATTTAAAATAGTCGTCTCACTCTGTTATTTACTCCTATAGTGGTTACTTCGACAGGTTTTAAGTCCATCATAATTCTCACCCTACGAGTTATATAACCGCCGGTCCTAGAGTGACTAGATGTAACAGATTTAAACTCTGGCTCTCGATAACTACACATATACTCCCCTTCATCTTCCCACGTAAGATCACTGACAATTGAACAATCCCCCACAATTGTCATCTTATCTCATTGTATAATATGTACTTTCAGTAACAACTAGGCTGGGGTTTCCAGGAAGTACCAACTCCACCTCCTTTCTACGACTCTGTCCACTTGAGACGAAAAGCAAAATGACCATTCCATTTGCCACATTTACACGGAAGAACAGTTGTTTCTCCAAGCATAGCTCTGACCACTGTTACTTCAAGTTTCTGTGTTGTAGAAACCTCATTAGGTGCTTTTGTTATTAATTGTGGCACATTTCCCACAAAATCCTAAATCCTTTCCCTTGTCCATCATTAGTATTATCACCACAAGTACCAGTATCTTCCACAACCTGGGCAATCCCTCCTTCGGGACTTCGACCTTGGAGATCTTCATGCATCTGAGAGTCAGTTGCATGTTCTCTTGAGCCTTCATCATCTTGACTTGCACCTCTTCTTTGGGCGCTTTAACACAGTGAGATAAATGATACCAAGTTGGAGACCCCTTAACTTGAACTGCAGTTCCTGTACTACGAATAACTTCAAATGGTCCTTCCCGTCGTTCGTTAAACCACTTTCTCTTGAAGACCTTCACAAATACCTTATGCCCAGGTTGCACTGTATTCCTCTTTTGCTCCTCAAGTCTGTCATGCACCGCCTCTTTCTTTTGCCTGTCAGAGACATATGTAGATATTCTTTTGTGCAAACTAGCCATGTATGCAACATATGCTCTCATCTCATCTTCCAAAAGGGATAAACTCGGTCCCTTTCCACTAGTATGCAAACAAGGCGTTGGCATCCTTCTTCCTGTGGCCAACTCATGAGGTGTCATATGCAAATCTCGAAATTCACTTGAACGACATACCATCAGAGCTAATGGAAGTGCTGCTACCCAATTCAGACCTGTATGTTGACAGATTTTAAGAATCCGATTTTTCAAAACCCCAGTCATTTTTTCCACACATTATTTAGCTCTGCGGATGATAGACTACACCAAGACGCTGTTTGATTCCTAATTTTTGCAAAATCAATTTCCCTGTTTTGTCCACGAACCCTTTTCCATTGTCTGAGAATATTCAATCTGGAAGCCCCCACCTGCTTATTACCTCTCTACACAAAAACTTGGCAACTGACTGAGCATCCTTCCGCTTGGTTGGACAAGCTTCAGGCCATCGTGAATATCGGTCTACTACAACCAACATGTACCGCTTTCCTTCAACAGGTTTGATCATGTCAACAAAGTCCACAACTAGCTCACGCATAGGACCCCTTGGAGTTGGAATGTGACCAGGTGGAACCATCACACCCCTTCGAACATTGTGCATCTACCTAGGACATAATCGATCTGTTCAAGCAGACATGGTGCCCAAAACCCATACTCCTTTATAATCTTTCTCAATATCCCAACCCCCACCTGGATCCTAACCCTAACACCACTGGCCCCAACCCTAAAACCAATACCCCCTGCCCTGAACAGGGACTTCACC
This sequence comes from Nibea coibor, assembly GCA_023373845.1. Taxonomy (NCBI): domain Eukaryota; kingdom Metazoa; phylum Chordata; class Actinopteri; family Sciaenidae; genus Nibea; species Nibea coibor. The sequence goes on from CM041739.1 coordinate 23,579,488, forward strand.
CCAACCCCTACCAACATTTCCCTCCTATAGGACCACACCCTGACACTGAACAACCCCTAGGACCCAAAGCCTCAAAACAGACACACAAAAAAAAAAAAAATTAATCCAAACATATGCATTCCAATTAAAGAACATATCACAGCCGTTCAACAGGCCAGTGCAAAAAAAGCATAATCCGCTCCTATTGCACTAATGACAAGGAGCAGAGATTGAGACTCAAATGCACGACTCAAAAAAACTCAAGTTGATTCAAAAAACTCAAATTTAAGGCGCAATGGCAAGGCAAAACTAGACAACTAGAATCAGAAACTAACAGCAGGCTCAGGAACTCGGCAGGACCACATGACTGCATGAACAAGACAAACTGGCAAGGACAGACACAAAGCACAGGACTTAAATACTCTAGGGAATGGGGAGACAATGACACACAGGTGGAAACAATCAGGGTGGGGCTGCTGCCAATCAGCACACAGGAGAACATGAGGGCAGGGAAGTCAGAACACCTGAAACAAGAGGAAAGGGTTAGAATATACATAATAACAGGGAGAACGGAAACAAAAACATGATCTAACCAGAGGGGTGTTGCACAAAACTAGAATAAAGAAATCCAGGATAATTAAGCAAGCCCAGCTTGACCTAGCCTGTTTGGCGCATCCTGGCTTAATTGGTTGCATGTTTGCCGAGCAGGGAGGAAAAGGTGCGGCTATGTTAAGCCAGGTGAAGATAGCTGGGATAAGTGCATGTTCATGGCTTACTTAAACAGACCTCGCGATCGCTCACAGAATCACCGATGGAAAGATAAGTCGCGCTTCATACTTCACGGCCGCTGAACAACAGTTCCTGATGGGGTTCTGTGAAGAGGTGAAAGAAACTATGAGAAAAAAAGGCAATACCAATGCCATAATTAAAGAACACGAGAAAGCGCTCTTTAATTAGACAATAGACAATTTATGCAGAAGTAGTCCAAAACTGTACAATTAATAAACAGTGCTCCACTGGAACTGTCATAATTAGGCTACAATTAAAGGAGTTACTTTTCAAATCCACTAACTGTTGTACACTTTATTTTAAAAGTGGCAAGCAGGTGCATGTTACTCAGGAAATGTATGATTAGGTGCAAACAATTATCCACAATGTGTGTCATTTAATCTATTTTTCTCATGTTACATTTTTATCTATTTTATCCTTCTATCCTTCATAAAGAACAAACCTGTAGTAGATAACAGTGAACAAATGAGGTGAATAGATTAGGTGTCTGACATGTTGAATGTCTGTATGATTGTAGCAGTTAAAAAAAAAAAAAGTGAACTGGCACACGAGGCGGCCCACCAAGCGGAGGGGCCAGCACTCCTTTAAATAACGGGAGTGCCAGTGGTGGAAGGGATCCAGGGAGGGACAGTGTCCGCCTCATACAAGGTACATGTTGCCTTTCTACTGCACATGGAACACAATCAAATAAATATATTATACTGTCAACTGGATTTCCTTGCAGTGCCTGGTAACACGCTTACACTTTTGGAGCCACCAGAAGACGATCCAGTTAGTATATTGTATTGAAATCACAGGCTTGGTATGTCAAGTAATTCAAGTTCTCTCAGTACATGTATGTCTGAGGATTAGGGCTTCCTCATCCAGTACATCCTCCAAAAAAGGGCAAGCCATTATAAAGATGGAACAATTGAATGGGAGATCTATCTATCTATCTATCTATCTATCTATCTATCTATCTATCTATCTATCTATCTATCTACCTATCTACTTGAGGCCTGAGTACTAATACCACCACTTGAATCAATATAAAAAGACTTGCAATTGTTGCAAACAGATTTAAAGAAGATGAGAAATGACTGTATGTCATATTTTAAAACAGGATAATTAAAATGATGCAACATACCTAGAAAGACCATGGACATGCTGTAAAACACATTAATTCCTCACAGGATTGATGATGGAAATCCAGGTGAAACACTAGGATTAATCTTAGCCTGGCTGTTAGCCTGGTCTGGAGCCAGCTGCAGAGAATAAATCACCATAGGAACTTGGCCGGGTTAAGTTTGAGCTGCTTTCATGCAACCGACTCGAGGCTAAATACAGCCAGGATAACCAACATATCCCGACTTAATCGCCTATCTTGGTTTTGTACAATACCCCTCGGGACAAGTCACTACAACTAAGACAAAGTTACTACAACAGGGTACAATAGTTATGTTAAAATGGACAGTTCAAAGAAGTCTTGGAAGTTCAATAGATTAATTCATTTCATTCAAATGACCTGACACTTTTAATTAAGCTAAAATAGATTTGCAAATTTAAATAATGACCCCAAACAGTTCAATCAATTAATAAATCCAAGTCAATTTAACTGAAACAAAAGGTTTACATAGCTAATTATTTTAACTGAACTTAAATAGATTTGTAAGTTCAAACTGCTAACCGAAGGGGTAAAATCAATTATGAAATCTAAACCAAACTAACGCAATGTTTATACAACAAGGAATATATAATATTGATAACATCTTAGTCAACAGCGGGCTGCAAGGCTAAGAAGTGGATCTTGCAGAGTGGGTGCCGGCAATATCAAGGACTTTATTTATGAAGCAGCTGGTCTCTAGACATTGCTTTGCACACTTATAAACAATTAAACTGCACATCGAGACAATTGGAAAGACTGTTGCTATCTTGAGGGTTCATAATAACAGAGTCATTGAAACAAAACAAGTTTTTTTTTTTCTTAGTTCTGAGTTTTTCTGAGAGTTGGCTGGGAAGCAGTGTTGCAGAACTGATGAGAGTCCTGGCTGTTGCGTGGTTGTATAATCCTGCCAGCATGCTGGACTATAAATGGTCAGTGAGCTGAGAACAAGACTGGACTGCATTAGCTTGAAGATCCCCACATGACCTGAAATCTATCTATATATTTATACGTGCATGCATGCGATGTGTGCTTCTGAGGCAATTGCTGCATGTAAATCTATGCAGGCAGAGTATACTCATCGTCACTGCTGCTAGATCTGGCAGTAATCCAGGTAAGCGTGTGTGTGTGTGTGTGTGTGTGTGTGTGTGTGTGTGTTATACAAGCTCCCTTTTTTATATTCCTACCATGCACTGTTGTTGTAAGTACAACAACAACAAAAAAGAAAAACCTTCCAAACTTTGTGACCGCTTGTGTTGCAATAAAGCACTCTGTGAATTAAGAAGTAAAGAGTAGACTACGGTGAGGTTTATGAGAGAGGAGAACTCATTGAATCAATACAATGCAGAGTTTATAGTGGCAGCTTTTTCTGAGGGTGAGTTGATTTCACTGAAAGGAGCCAGACAGCATAGCATCAAACATTAACACTACTGCTGGCTTTCCCTCCTCGTGTTTTCATCCACTGCGCTGAAGACTTTTCTTATCGTCAGACAATTTCAGATTCATCAGATGACATGATGACGTACGCACAGTCCATTTCATTGTTTTAAGACTTTTTGTGGTAAGTTTTCCAAATGTTTTTCAAAAACTAGGGCTGATGTTTCAAATGATGTTCATTTCATCTTCTTTTAAAGCTCAATATTTTCACATTAACAACTGTCATAGCAGTGTTCATTTTGACAAGAATCTTTCATTTAGTTTTAGTCCCTCACTGAAAATGTAGTCAGGTGGAAACCTCCATGGCTATGAAACAGAAATAAAATGTTTACAGCCTGGTACAAAAAACAATGAGGGAATACAGGATGTACAGTATATCAACCAGGTGGGAAAAAAACAAACAAATACTGTAATAATAATAATACTCAAAACAAATAGCAATCTTGCTCCATGTCCACTGGATGTGTAAACAGGCAGTTGTTTGTTAATGCGTTCGCCAGCTCATCAATATTGTGTTTACAACTTGTTTTACTGCCAAGTACTAAGCCAAATGGGCCAAACATCATGTTACTGAAAATTTATATCTGAATCTTTCCCAAGATTTTTCAACAGCTGCTGGCCAGGTTGCATATTCATGGTCTCCAGATGATGAATTCAGATATTTGAGTATTGCATTTTGTCAAACATCAACACAAAACCAAAACCACTGCATTACATGTGCAACATTCAAACAACTGAAAGGATAAAGTGACATTTTAATGACACCAAAGCTTCTGTTTGGCACCAGCCCCATGACAAACCTTAGTCCTGTTTTCACATCTCGGGGTGTACTAACCACCACCAACTGTAAATGAGGTGCCAAGTAGTGCAGCTATAGACCATAATAACTAACAATAGTCTGTAGCAATCTTACCACAAGTCCTTTGCATTTTTAACTGTGATTCACCTATCAGGTGAAATCCTTGTTTGTCTCAAATCTAAACTTTTCAGACACAAAGTAAAGAGACAAAGTTTTCGCTTGACCTTTTCAGATTTATCCAGCGGAGAGTTTCAGAGGCGTCAAATGGTGTGTAATCTTTCAACTGCACTTAAAAACACCCAAAATTCCAGCTTTTCACTGACACCTCCCTGCACCAGCAAGCATGTCCTTTCAAAGATCAAATTGTTCACAGTGTTATGAAAAGAGCTGATCCATGTCTGTCTACTCTTACTGATGTCAGACTGAGACACAGTCTGTTCGGTTCAGTTCTTATCGGCTGCTCAAGACATGGCCAGACAATTAAGACCTGACCTTTCCACCATTGTCTGAGTCTGATTTGACATGCTGCATTCATGTCGAATAGGAAAAAGATACATTTTCAAAATCATGCATACTCACTCACCCACTAAGCCAGAGGGGCACGCGAGCTCCCATTAAGTTTTACCAGCACAGATCTGTGGATATTACAAAACACTCCAGTTGTTTGTCTCTTATGTTTTAGTTCTGCTGTCTAAAAAGAAAGTCACCATTCAAAGCAATCATGTTCTTTTCACAAGACCTGTTGGTCTCACTGTGTCGAGCTGGAAATGTTCTTGTGGGAAATACAGAAAGAGGCACATAAAAAGAGAAATTACACATAATATTTATGTTCTGCCAAGACAAATGAGAAACACTTCATTTTAGTGTTTTGCATTATCACAAATATGAGTAGGCTGTGTTAAAAACAACAGAACCAAAGCGGGTGGATGGACTGAATTGTTCCAGTCCTCCAAGAACAAGAGGAAGCCATCTTGAAATCACCCAGACTGTTGATTGATGGTAACACTGGGACAAAATGGTGTGTTCTAGTTTGTTTCCAGTTTGTCACAAAGACCTGAAAGAGGAAATGGAGGCAGGTCATCACAACACAACATACTGAGGCCTAGGGCCAGCACAAAGTCAATATATGTCAAAGAAATGAAAAAGGAGCCAATTTGAAAAGCTTACACAGTTAGACCCTATCCAAGGTGTGATTAGAGCAATTCACAGTCGGCAATCTTAGCCTCGCCTCTAGAAAAACACATTTTTCACATGATGTTGGCATGTAGTCCTCTGGGCAATACAATGGGATCCTACCCAAACCTATCATACTGTGAAGAATTTCAACCCAGCCTGACTTGGGTTAGAGGAACAGTAAAACATTTTACTATTTTTCCACCACTTAGTCTTTTTAGTGTGGTCAAAGACCTTTCACCACTTACTTATGAAATATTTCTAAAGGACACTAACCCATTTTGTTAGGTAGCAGGAGGGAGCTGTTGAAGTGAATACAGCCACATGCAAATACAAAGTTTTACATATGATTTATATTTAGATTTTGACAGTCAAATTTTGGCACTAATACTCCACTCTGGTGAAAAATCATAAAAGATGAGGAAAAGCAGTAAAATGTAATAAATTAAATATAATTTTTGGCCGTACTCGAACTGAGACAACTCCCTGAAATTAGCACACTAAGCCAGAAAGTACACAGTGTACTACACTGTGTGTACAGTGTGTACTAACTGAGATGCAGCTGTGTAATAGAGTCACACTGAAGCCGTGATCTTTGGACACATATTTGAATTCTCTGAATTTCACATAATGTCAGCTATGGTTGGGTGGTTTGTGATCCCACATTTGTTTGTGTTTTTAATAAGAGCTTGAACTCTAAAGTACACTAAAAGCGTATCAGGAACAACGGAGCACTATGGAAAACAAAATGAGCTTCAATGCATCAGCACTCAACGTCAAGTAGCTGTATTTGACCAGGATTATTGTTCCCAATAAATGAATGCAGCAGTTAGACACACACAGCACCTCTACATCACTCAGCAGTAAATGCTGCCCCCACACCTCCCTGCCTCCCCAACACACACACACATCCACACAGCACTGAGCAAACCTACACACGTCACTGCACTTGAGAGTGAAAATGTACACACCACTCATGGAGCATTGAGCGGAGTAAATAACACATTTTTTTTTTTTTGTTCCGTTGGAGCAGCTCATACAGAGAGCACCGTGTTTGACTTTAAACAGTTATCATAAAAAAGCTTCTTTTTTTCCTTCCCCTGTATGCTTTGGCTACGGTGCTGCGAGCGGCGAGCCCACCGTCTGGAATCTGGGTCAGTGGCTCTTCACGCGTTATAAGTCCAACCGTCCCTTCATTAAGGAAAAAATAAATAAAAAAGGAGAAAGGAAACAATAGCAAGTGACCCATTTCTGAAAGAGCTTCTGCATTGACTACAGGTGTGTGAGCACAGGGAGGGGTGTGTATGTGTGTGTGAGAGAGAGAGAGACCGTGCGCATTGGTGTGTGTGATAAAAAAGCGGAGAGACAGAAGTTTGTGTTCGGCGAGTGTGTGTGTGCATATCCGCCCTCCTGTGTTGTGTGAGCCCAGCCAGTCAGGGTTATATCAGGTGTTGTTGTAATTCTTTCTGCATCGTTCCTCCTTCAGGCCATCGCTTCATTCCCACTCAACCTGCTCTAATCAAAGACAAACACTTAATTTATCCTTTTTGAACAGCAAATCACACTTCCAACACACTGAAGCTGCTAAAAGGCTTAGTGCATGCTCTCCTCCTTTCTCTCTTTTTAATCATTCTTTCTTTCAATGCTGATTACACTTCAAGATGCATTCTGGAAAATATGCCTACACCTGGTTCTTATATATGTTTCCTGTGACTTTAATGTTAGCATGCATGAGTCAGTGTTTGGCTTACCCATCCCTGCTAGCTAGCTACACTTCCCACTTGTGAATTCCATAAAATATACAGGTCCTAAAAACCCCAACACTGAACTAAATCCAACAAACCTTGTCAGATTTAGTTTCTCTTTATTTTTGTCACTTTCTACGTTGTAGACTCTCACTGAAGACATACACACATGAAAATATATAGTAAACAAAGTGTGAACACATGTTTCATATTTTACAATAGCAGCTTGATATTCTCTTAATGAGATTCAAGATGTCATCTGGAAAACTTTTCAATTAACAGCTGTGTCTTATCAAAAGTTATGATTCTTAATGAGTTTGAGGCTATGAACTGTTCAACTAAAGAATAGAGTAGTGAAGTAAAATAACAGTCCATCATTACTTTAAGACAATCAGTCTGGGTAATTTAAGAACTAAATGGATCTTCAAGTGCAGTCGCAAAAGCCATGAAGCGCTCTAATGGAACTGGTTCTCATGAAGACTGCCCCAGGAAAACAAGACCAAGAGTTTGTTACAGTTACCAGGCTCAGAAATCGCCAAAGAACTGGTCAAAAGCAAAAACTAAAGCTGTAGGCTGTGGTTAGTAAAATCAGAAGGGACACATTTTTGTAAAAAGATTGATTGGCTCCGGTTGTGGACATTTCAGTTCACAATAAAATATCTTGTAAACTATAGGATGGAGTGACATGAAACCTGTACAGCTAATCAAGTTACACTGAGAATGAATCCTAATGACTTTGGTGATCTTTTCATCTTCATCAGGTCAAATTTGAAATAGCTGTACTTTGTGTTTAATGCTAATTAGCATGCCAGCACACTACGCTATGAACATGGCAAACTCACTTATGACCCATTTGCATGCAAATATTAACATACAAGCATGTTAGCATGCTGAGGTTAGCATTTTACACAGCACACTGCTGTTCGTAAGAACAACCTAACAGGCTCAAGATTTCAGAACATTATTTTTTTTTTCCAGCACAATATGCCATTAAATTGACTATTTCCACTAACAAAATGCCATTTGAACACCATTATTTCAAATATTATTCCTGTCAGTAAATGTAATCAGACTGTTGTAATCCCACTAAATGTCAGCGGTAATTCTGTCTCAACGCCAGGCAAACAGAGCAACATACTTGAGTCTGAAAGCAGCGTGGATAGCGAGGGCTGTCAGAGAGTTTCAGGTATTCATACATCGTCTCATTATTCCATCAAGTAAGTTTGTGATAGCCTGACCTTTTCAGTGCATTAAAAAATGGGATAAAGCCCTGGGCTAGACTTAAAAGATGTAGTGTATGTGTGTGTTTGGTGCTTGGATGTGTGCTTGTTTTGTGTGTATTATGTGGCAGGCTTTGGTCGGGACTTGTTTTTGTTCATTCATGTCCCTTGGTCACTACTTTGAGTCATCGTCAGCCGGGTTATTCTTATTTTGCTTAAACTTGCGTTGAACTTTTGTCCTTATGCATCATAGGGAGGTATTTATTATGTGGCTAAGACTGACGGCTTGGAAACAGTTTGTTCTAAAAACGGAGCCTGTGTTTTATTTGTACAAGGCCATCCTTGTAAAGGTGCATTATGTTCACCTGTCATCACTTCCCCTCTTCTGTGCTAGCACACTTCACACTATTGAATTAGTAATATCAGCATTAGTAATATCATAGAAAGATTAATAAAAAAATATGTCCTGTATATAAAATAATTAAAGTCATTTGCCATAGTCACTGCAAAGACTGTTTATTACTGTAAACAGTGGACCTCCGATCACGAGTGGGCTGCCATTTATAAGAAATTAAAGGTTACAGCTGATTGTTCATTCACTTTGTGTCTTTCTAAGTAGGACACAAGCTGTTCACTGTTTGGTAGAATGCAAGCGTGCAAACAGTTTGGATCAATATTTCTTCTCTTGTAATGGGACAGTTGGCACTTGGGTCTAGCAGGGGAATTTGTTAGCAGTGGGAGGATGTTGTCGGATTATTCTTGCTCTTTTTCAGCAAACTGTTTCAGGCTGAGTTAGTAGTTTTGTAATGTCTCCAGATTTTGGAGAACCTTATTTAAGGATTGTCACATCATTTTGATGTATTCACAGATCATTTAGGATGTTGGAGGATTTGTTTCTTAGCGGAGTGCAGGCTAGAAAATGACTTTTGGAAGCATTTGGCACAGTAATTGTTGAGTCATTGGTATTGTGTTCACTTTGTTTCCTGCTACGAAGCAGTAAAATCTTACAGTATAAATAGAATGTTGTTAGACCAGTTTAAAGTACAACAAAAGACCTCTTTTTTCTTCTTCTCCTTTTTAGTTTTAATTTCTTGAAACCTCTAAAATTATCTCCCAGTGCGGTGAAATATTTATACGACAACACAAAAAAACCTCTTGACCAAATTGTCATTTTTTAAACAACACAGCTTACAGTATGTAGCACTCTGCTACACACTCAAAACCAGTAGGCATCACGCTGCATTAGTCCCCAAGCGCTTAGCAGAACAGCTGGGGGTTAAATACTTTGCTCAAGGGCATGTTGACAACAGTTACAGGCAGTCATTTACCTCTACAATACACAGAGGCATTGAGCCATAGACATAGTGTGGTTTTGCTCTTATTTGAGAAACAGTTTTAAGAAACACGTCTGGGATTACTGCTGGAAATTAGTTTATTGAGTCGAAAGTATTGAAAAATGACAACTGAAAACAGCAATGTCTTCACAGAAACAATAGGCCTCCTGAAAAAAAACGTGTACGAACAAATGAGTTCTAAATTCACAAGTGAGAGTGACTCAGGAGAACCTGCTGCACCAGTGATCTAATACTTCATTTTCTTATTCAGATGTTGTATGAGTCAAGTCTTTCTTTACAGTAAAACAAAAACAAAAACACAAAAAAAACTCCCACACACACTCTTCTGAATGAGTTCAAATATTCAGTAAAATGAAATGTATGACCTACACTAAGTTAATGGAGAATTAACAGCCTGTTCATTATGTGTCATTATCACGGCTGCCAATATGAATATATCTCTGTGTGACATGACCGCCTCTCATATTAGTCATGGACCACTTTGCTTTACAGATAAAGCTTTTAGCATCTCATATTACAAACAGATATCTGCATATGAATGCAGAATCTGTAGAACAGGGATTGAGATTTTGGCACCAGAAGTGTTCTGGTATCCATTTATAGTCCAAGAAGTGACCAGTCATGTTTGAGCAGGTTTTGCTTGGTTGTGGAGAGCAAAAACAATGGTTGAAATCTTGGAATCCATCGGCTCTGTTATCTACATTCATATGCAGATATCTATTCATAGACAGCAGAAATGTGTCTTTTTCATCATTCTCACATATCAGAGGGAGTCTTGGCTCTGGTATTCATTGTCAGTTTTTCAGATATCTGCTGGCTGCACCGAATGCATCGTTGCTGTCAAGTGTATTGAGTCAACAGTTAAGTGTGAGACCTGGACTCAAAAACAGAACTTGGACAACAAATAATTAACATAGGTTTATTCAGATGAATAGCAAACAGAAGAAAAGCCAGTACACAGCTGTGGTATCTGATGAAAGTAAATGCATAAAATGATTTCAGGAAATGTGAATGCAAGTAAGCTGTTACTTTGTTTAATCAAATGATCAGTGTTGTGTTGAGGAAAGTTTAGATCACTCCCTTATTTAAATTATTCATGATAGTCAATTTAGCCCAAAGTGTTCAACATGGCGGCTGTGGCTCAAGAGGATCATCAGGTCGATCAGTGATCACTGGTTTGATCCCCGGCTAAACCAGTCTGCATGACTGCAAGATACTGAACCCCGAATCCCTCCAAAGGCTGCAGTGTATGCGTATGAATGGTTAGCTCTTCAAACTGATGAGCAACTGGCACCTTGCATGGCAGCTAATAACATCAGGGTATGAATGTGTGTGAATGAGTGTGAATGATATGTGTAATGAAAAAAGCGTTTTGAGTGGTCGTAACACTAGAAAGGCGCTAAAAAGTACAGTCCATTTACCAATCTTCAAACTTTTCCACTTGAAAACGCTCAAATATAGTTATCGCCAGCAGTGTGGCTGTATGGACCAACATTATTTCTTGTTAGTAACAAGAGGTTGAATTTGCCAGTAAGTGTTGGCTGATTTGCAATATTTTGAAGACATTCATGGCACCCAGAGGATGAATCCTAATGGCCCTCGCTCCAGGAGGTCAACACTGACTTTGTATTCTGAGGACAACCCTCTACTAATGAGTGATCTGTTCTTGTGTCCTGTACTAATTTGTAAATGTGCATGCTAAGCTAATATGGTAAACATTATACCCACTAAACATCAGCATGTTAGCATGCTGATGCTCAAAGCATCACTGTGTCTAAATATAGCCTCGCTGTGTGATGAGGTTTCAAAATACTGCTAATTAAATCTGCTCAGATCTCATGGTTATATTCCGAGCAGCTTTGCAAATGCAATTAAATCCGATTATCAGCAGCGGTTTAGCTCTACATTTTGAAATGACCCTGAGAAACATGAACTGGAATGAACCAACAGCAGCGGCAGCAGGCAGAAAAGTTAAGAGTTCTTTTTCAATTCCGTGGACAGCTGACGTTTTGGAGAAATGAGCTTTTCATCCCGCTGGAACGGTCCTTGCTGATGGATGAGGTAGGGTGAGATAAGTGTAAACTCTGCAACAAAAGAGTTTTGTTGGGCTTGTAGATGTCTCCCAGTTTGACACTTGAGCTTATAATCAGTCTCAGGAGAACGTGGGTCTGCCTTTGTGTATGTGTGTGTCTGAAAAAAAAAAAAGAAGCTTATTTGATTTACACTCGGACTAACTCAGTGCCAAAAGGCCTTGTGAAGACTTTGATTTGTTCTCTAACACCTTATATTTGTCTGTTGTTTATACGGATTCGATATCAGATTATCAGGTTCGAGAATCTTATTACAAAACTTTTCAGATCAGGTTGACACACTTGTGTTTTCTACAGGAGACACATTGTGTGCACCTGTTGGGAAAATCCTGTGTAGAGGTTCATTTTAACCTGATAGTTTCTCTCATATTTTCTTTATTATGGTTTTATTTCTCTATCACGTTTGTGTTTTTGTGCAGAATCTGAATATTAGACTGGTGTTAAATTGAGTCAAAGGCCTCTCTAAACACACAAACACTGCCTTTCACTTTCTTTCTTGCACTCCTGAGGAAGTCTGCTCGTATACACAACTCAATATCTTTCTTTTCCTTTAGTACTTGTTCTCCAAATAAAACTCTACCTGACACTGCTAGTAAAACAGTTTCACCAGAACAACACAGCTCTTTGCAGCAGTTCTTCAAGCATGTAACAAGATAAATTGTGTGTCTGGTCTGTGCATGGTGGTGGTTCATTTACCCGCAGGCTCTGCTGTTTATTTGCCAGGATGATATGGTGCATCCTCCTCTTACAAGAGTCTTTCTATGAGTCAGCCTCCCTTCCTCTCCTTCTCCTTCTTCTTCTGCCGTTCCTACTCTGGAGCCAGCTGCAGTGCTCTGCAGCCTTTTTTTAGATTCAGCGCTAGGAATCTCTGTGGTTACCATGGCCACCAGCAGAATCCAGGAGGATCCTTGTTCTGCTCACCTTTAATAGTGTTAGCCTCTCACCTCGACAGTGTGCTACGTCCACTGTCACCTGGTGGGTCACTGAGTGGACTCTCACACATGAAACCCAGACCTGCAGGGATAAAGTTACATTTTCTCACTGTAACAAAGTCATATTTTTGTTATTATTATTGCAGATGTGCATCTTTGTTTCTCTCTCTCTCTAAACTCTGTTCATTGCAGATAACCGTCCATCAGGTTTCTGCCTCTTTCAGAAAGTTTTTTCCATGCTCAGGCTGTAATTTGATTTGGATTTTGCAATGATTTGGCGATCTATCACTGAATTTTTTTTCATATTTTGAAAGTATTGATAAACCCTGTAAGCAAAGAAAGAAAATGGTGTGTTAGTACTTAGTAACTGTGTATGTCTGTTTTTAATATCTCTGTTGTCTGCTTTGCTGATGTTTTATTCTGCTGTTTATGTGGCTTAATAATGCATGTTGCCCTTCTATGGTCCCTATTCACTTTATTCATTGTTAGTGTGTTAATTGTCTGAGTGTTGTCCTTTCTGATCTATTCTAGTACGATTATACAGAGGAAGGCAGCTGTTTATTTATACATGATAATCAGTTGTATGAACTGTAATGGAATTGTTGGTTTGGACATCAGGGCTCAGTGTAGAGTATGATGATATTCCACTAGTGTATAATTAGACATCTATTTGGTAGCCCAAGGCCTGATTCAGGCCAACTCCAGCACATTGATGAAAAAACACAGGTTTTCCCATTCATTGAAAGAGAGAGAGAGAGAGAGAGAGAGAGAGAGAGAGCGCATGTGTTGAGCGTCATAGACAGTGAATGAGAGTGAGGGAGCGCAGGAAATCTGGCGAATCAGAAATAATAAATTATTTTCTATTTCATGCAGTAGTTTTATTAGCTTCAGAACAAATAAACACACCCCAGCACCCCCATCCTGCTCACCCCTCCACCCAGAACTCACTGCCAAACAACCATGTGATTCGCTGCAATGCACTGATGATTGGGCCTAATGTGACTAAAAAGCTAAGCTAAAAAGGTGTCCTATTCTTGTAAACAAACAAAAGTCATGGTTACACTTGCATGTAGTGTTGAGATGATTTTACCTCCCATAAAACATTTGCACATTTTGTCTGCTGTCCTGGGTGATAGTCCTGCATTTGACCCATCCATCCATCCATACACCCACCCTTCGCTCCACCATATGCAGCCTCTTCTCACTACTCCAGTCATAATTACTACAACCACTGGAGGTAGCCATCTAACAGTGAACAATATTTATGGGGTTCTAATAAGAAGCTTGCAGATGCGACTTGTACAGATGTTTTTTCTGGTGAGGACAGGCTGAATGCCTGTACATCATGGATCCCCATGCCTGTGTGCAATACAAACACAACAGGGACCCAACTGGCAACTGCTTTTCACTGCTATGGCCAAGGTACTATTAAATCCTTCACATGTAAATGAAAGGATGCAGTGATTAAAAATAGGCAGAAAAAACTGTAGAATGTTTTACTGAAAAAAAAGTATTTTCAAAGGCTGGAGCTATATGTAATTATTGTGTCCACTGCAACACCAGAACTCCAGAACCAGTGCCTACTATATTGACACAGAACATTGGCACTGTACAATCACAAGGGGTGTAAACATACAATATAAATATAATTCCCAGAAATACTGGAATGTTTTGTATCCAATTATTTCTTAAAACCTGAATTTCTTTTCATCTTTTAAAACTACTTCCAGCAAGTAAAACTCCTGGAAACAAGGGGGATTATCTCACTCTCGTGGTAGTAGAATATTTTCTACCAGGTGCCTGAAAGTCTCAAATTGGCTCTACTCAATTTGCACAGGTGAAGCCCTGTGGAGAAACCTTATTTCTGCGGTCTGCATCTACAATCTCATTCATTCGGTCAACAGCCAGAGTTCCACACTACAGGTGAGGATTGGAATGAAGATTGATGATTGAATTGAGAGTTTGGCTTTGAGACTCAGCTCTCTCTTTACTGCTATCACGGCCCAATGCAGACCCACTTTACCGCTGTTTGGTCTTACTTCTGAGAGTGCTTGGTCAATCCCCATCTATATCCTCAATGTATAGCAATTTAGTTCAGACAAAGACATGAGGACAGCACACAGAGGGCAACTGTACAGACTGATGCATTGGGCAACAACTGTTCAAGACACTCTTGAAAGCTGCACTACACTATGTGTCATGTCACTGCACTGCAGAGTCTTTCTAGATACAGAAATATCAGGATCGTACAGTTGACTGGGATCAATTTTGTTTTTAAAAGGTGTCAGTCTAAAAATTTGGTATGCATGTTGACATTGTTTTATTATGTTTACATCGTTGGTATGTATTTGAAACTCTCTCTTGTCAGACTACTTAATCAGACAAGTCAGATGATTACTGTACTGTAAAGACTGAAGGCTATGCCCATTTGCTTATGAAGTATTGAGCAAATTGCATCTGATTTTTTATCTGATAATAGACCCAATTCAGAAGTCAGAGAAACACCAAAGTTACTGTCATTCCTCCTCAGTGGAGCGTGACTGCCATTCCATCTATACATTTTTGATATTTCACTGGATAATTGAAGATAAAAAGATGAAATATCAGACCAACCAAGTCAGGATGCATCCCCAGTGGACCATGGATGTTCAACTATCATGGCAACCCCTTTAACAGCTTTCATGACTTTTTAATTTAATTTAATTTTATTCATAACACCAAATGTTAACAAGGAGTTGTTTCATGACACTTTTCATATATAACTCTACTTTTCATAGTATTATTTATGTGTGTGTGTGTGTTTGAAACCCCAAATTCTCACCATGAAAAAAGCATAAATCGAAAAACTTTATTCATCAAACTTTGGTGGTCAGCCATCTGCCACAACTGGCTGAATTAGAATTCACAGATTTCACACAAAATTAAATATGTCAACCTCATGGTGGCACCTGCAGAAAAGTCAATGGATTACCAAAGTTAGGGTTTATCTTCTGGGGATCATGAATAGTAAGTTGTTCCTGACAATGCTGGACTGATCAACCAACCCATACCCACAAACTGTCATGACTACAGACCTCACAACTAGACACTTTTGCAGACAATGAGTACAACTCACCTATCCCTTCATGGCTATGAAAGAATAAATAGCAAATAAAAATTTTACCAGGAGTGTCTAATTTATCTGAAAGCAAAAGCTGCCTCTATTAAATAAGTTTGAAAAATGCAATAACCTCATAAACATTTAATAAACAGAGGCTTTAACTTAGTGCAGACTTTAACACACTCCTTGATAATGGATCAATATGAGTCATAGGAATGGCATGACGTGTTGCAACTCTACACATCTTGAGTATGAGACCAGCATGCTTAGGCAGCAAATGTGTGCCTATCACAGTTGTCAGCTTGTATTATCTCAGCACTTTTTGATGTCAAACCATTCATTATTTGTTGCTTGAGGGTCACTGCGTTCTGATGACAAGGTCAATATCCTGAACCTGAGGAGAGTATTCAGAGGGGAGCTGATTTATGTCTCAGCAAGTGTGCCTGTGTGTGTGTGTGCGTGTGTGTGTGGAGAGGGGTTATGTTATTTCTAGCTGTTCATTACTTTTCAAGACATGGGCGCTATGACTTGATCATACTGATTCTAAGTCAAATATCCTGAACATGTAGGACAGAAAAGGACAGACAATATTTGGGTGTAAAAGCTGTATTAGCCATATTTTTATCTTCACACAGGTTTATATGAAGTTATCAGTATATAAATATGTCAGAGATCTGTCATGGTGTTTCAAGACCCTCTGATTATTCTGAACATGTAAAAAGATGATGTGAGGGATCTTTAATAATTACTTGTCAGTAAATCTTTTCAATATCCTGGAGAAGATCTGCATCAGTGTTTTTTGTCAGAGATTCTGTGTGGAGCTCCTTGGAATTCTTCCAAAAATATTGCAGATGGTGTTGGAGATACCATGTCTCCCCAGATCTCATGTGTTCAATTGGGTAGCGATCCGGTGACTCAAATATTGTGGTTTCCTGTAATCCATACATCCACCAAACCTCAGTGGAATAGGTTCAGGACACAAACAAATCATTACAATGGCAACACGAGGAATTGGCCACACACTGAGATCACATTTTGACAAACTACATTTTTTTTTTCTTCAGGCATATATCCACAGAAAATAGATTATTATTTTGCTATATATACCCTAACAACTACACCTAATTATTTTCATTGTAACAATGCCAAAAAATAATTATAATATAAATAATATATAAATAGTATATTTCAAAGTTGTCTTTCCACAAATGTCTAACTGGCAGGTCTGGGGAACAATGAAACAAATAAAATAACAATTCAAAGCGACTTATTTATTCTTACAATAAATCAAATGTCAGTGTAAAATCAATCACCTTCTACTTACTTGGCAGAGCTTGTCAGAAAGTTTTTTCTTTCATCGCTCTCATAGTCTCATTTTTGTCCAAAGCTGGAAGCTGTTTTTGGATAAAAGCTCTAAAAACCTCTGCAAACTACCTGCTCAGTACCAAACCGCTGTCAGAGACTAGCTGAAGGGGCATTTAGCAGATAAAAAGCCAGATATTTCCCCCGAGAGTTGGTGGAGACCAAACACAGAGGTAAAAGAGAGTGAAGAATAGAAGAAAGGACTACCCAACACTGGACTATACAATATTTTGAATATATTGATCTTACATCATCAATCATGTGGGCAGAGACAATGATTGCAAAGTAATGGAACTGTTGCTCAGTAATAAAACACTGATGATATGTCAGTGTTGTGCTCACAGCTTGTTTTTACTGCCCCAATGTGACATAAAAACATGTGTTATTGTAGGTTTAAGCAACAGGGAGTAAATCAGTTATTATTATATTTCTTTCATGGGGACAGAAATGTCCCCACGAAATGAATTCATTTGGAGTCATGTTTGTGTCCAGTGTTCCTTACCAATTCCTGAGGCAAATATCTAGTGCTTTAGTAGCTATATCACTTTATTCGTCAGCTGGTTGCTACAACACAGAGGACGAAGGGTGATAATTCTTTGTTGGTTCATCTCTTATGGTGTCAACACAGGTAGAGGACTGTTTTCAGTCATATATCTCACGTCTGACTGAACGGTTTGTTTCTATGTTGTTGTTGTTTATTTATCATTCCAGCTGTCTACGCAGGCTGTGATATATCTCAGTATAGAGTATATATTTTCACATACTGTGGAAAGTGAACGGATATAATTATTTGATGTTGGGTTTTTTTTTTTGGCTTTGGTTTTTAGCTGTAAACAGACGGATAGACACACAAAGAAGATGAACGGTTAAATATTCACTTTAATCAACAGAAGATGAGTTGGGATGAGAAAAGAAGAGCCACATCAGCAGTTACTGGAGTTTTTACTCAGAAACATTAACAGTGGGTCACTGCTTACTGATGAAAAAGCAAACTGTTGAAGTATGTGGAGACTTAATGTGTGGGTGATGGAGGAAAAGGGAGCAGATGTGTGTTTGTGTGCACAACGCATATATATGCATTCATTCATCAATCACACAGCGTGCAGGAGATGGGGTTATTGAAACGGATTTGAAACAGGTTTTGCATTTGTTTGTGTATTGGATAATATAATTGATTTAAACTTCAGGGAAGTTGCAGAATTTACATATTTAAAGAAAGGAAAGAACCAAACTAAAGATGTGCTGTTTTTTGTTTTTTTTAATTGTACATGATTCGTCAGGGAGTTCCAGGACACCTCAGTGCACACTTACTCATGCATGTGACTGTGAGTGTGTTCACTCTTCTGTTGTGTGTGTGTGTTTGTGCCACAGCGTCCTGGTTCTGCAGCGTCATCACTGCAGCCCTCCCTGCACAGCAGAGCTCATTTATAAAAGAACCAACCAGCCCAGATTCAACGCCTTTATGTGTGTGTGTGAGTGTGTTTGTCCACGCATGCACTTGTGTGTCCAACCAGCCCAGATTTACAGCATATCCCCTCATTCATCATGTGAGATAGAGGGGGATCAGCAGAGAGACTGCAGTCTCTCCCTTTCTGCTCTAAACAGGCAGAACATGCATGAGATGCTACATGTGCTACTAATTTGGTCATCTTTAGTGTCGCATGCAAAGCTGAAATGTCTTCTCTGCATTTGCTGTGTGACAGTATAGGCTGAGAGGATGGTGAGGATGGTGAGGACGAGGAGGATCGTTTGGTGCAGAAAATCAACCAGGAGACACTGAAGGAGTGGCCTGTTTTGGACAAAAATGATCCAAAAATAAGATTTGGTCAAAGAAAAAAAAGAGGATTCAACAAGTTCAAACTGTGTCCTCAGTGTTCAGACAAGAGAAAGCTGTGGCTTCTGATGGCCACTGACAGTGGACAGAGCCAACGAAGTGAAGCCAACCTGGAAGTGTCTTAAACCTGCATTCTTTCTAATGGTCAGCAGGGGGCAGCTCCATTGGCTGCAATGTAAAACTTTGATTATACTGAACCTGATGTAAAGATGAGACTACTTGTCTACTTATTTGATTTATGACCTCAGTCAACAGTTCCCTCATGAGTTTATGGTCTCAGTCTCTAGTTTCAGATTTTCTTCCATACAGCATCATTTAGTACATTCTGGTCTTATTTATAGTGAAATAGATGATGAAACAGTAGTCCAGTTCTGTGGGGTGTGACTACTGTCAGTCAGTTTCTGAGCCCAGTGGGTTGAACTGGATGAACTCACTTACACTGCCACACTGCCAAACTAGGCAGTGCTCATCGAATATAAATCAAGATTCTATAAATGCATTGCCTCTCCACGGTCTCATCCAAATACGACCAATTCTGGATCCGCAAAACAGGGATGGCAACATCCATTATGACAAACTTACGACTTCAACGAAAGCCAACATCCTGCTTGTCACTTGTCATTTTTGATGTTTTTATTCTAATTCTATCTAAAACATTAGTCTAACATGAGCCTGCTGCAGGCCAGACAGTCGAAGAACAATAAAGAATGACTCGTTATCAAGACTATGATGAAGAAAGAATGAAAACGCCAACCCCTACCTTTCCGTGTGCACCTGTTTGTTAACCTATATGACGTGAAGCCAACATTGAGCTCAGCTCATGAGTCACGTGGTGGAGTGGGTAACGTGGTGGGTATCTGGGGTGTTGGTTAGCTCAGTTGGTAGAGCAGCCGCCCCATGTACAAAGGCTCAGTCCTTGCTGTGGAAGCCCACGGTTCAAATCTGACCTGTGACCTCTTTCCCACATGTCATTCCCCATATCTCTCCCCACACACCTGTCACTCTTCAGCTGTCTTGGTCAAATAAAGCTAAAAAAAAAATAAAACAAGGTGTGTATCTGTTTCTTGCTGAGTGGCAGTCACTAAAGCATTCGTATGGCCTCAGTAGATGGATGGTGCAGCCTTACCCCTAAAATACACAGCATGGTCAACGGCTCAGGAACAGCTCAACAACAACTCACAAATAATCCATTTGTAATGCACATTGGTGCGGCTCTGCTGGCACGAGATCTCGCGAATTCACGCATAATCACGCGATATTGCCAGCTGTAGTGTCTTTGACTCCTGCAATGGCATTCCAGGCTGCATCTTGTGAAGAGAAGGATGTGAAGTGTCATAAATGATAGCTTGATATTGACCCTCCAGAATCAACTTCTCTTCATCCATGGTTGACGGGGTGAAAAGACACCTGAAAACCTCTGACCTGTTGACTTCATGTCGTCCCCGCCCACTATGACGTGTTCCTATGATGAAACTCAATCTGCAGTGAACAGTATTTTATTTTGAAAATCAACCAGGGTTTTATTTTGTATTTTGTAGCTGATTTTCTTCCCCGCATGATCTGCTCTGTGCTGAATGTATGCGCCGTAATCCAGCGCCCGTGGAAGATAGAAGCTCGGCGTATGTGTAGCGGAGGGCTGTCGGACGCTGCAGTCATATGCGCTGCGACACGGCCCCGGAGACGGTGTGAGCTGACACATTGACTAAAGTTGAAACGTATCCGTTCCGGAGTCGTTCTGCATGCTGTGTATTTTAGGGGATAGGGCTTAATGGTAATTAAATCCCTTAGACCTGAAGCAAATCATGGTAACACTTTATAATGAGTGCATGCTATTAAACGTTAGTTAAGCATTAATATATACTGAATTCATCATTCATAATGCATGAATACTCATTAGTATGTAGTTTATAAACACAGTTACAGTAGTAGTTGTAGTAGTTATGGATTAGTAAATACTGAATTTGTCATTTGCAAAGCATGTTTCTGACATAAATACTCATTACATGGTTTAGAATCACAGTTATAAATGTTTTACTCTTCTCTACTAATGGTTAGTGAGTGTGGAGACATTTTTATAAAAACGCACAAATTCCATTTCCAATGGATGACCCCTAAACCGTTCTTAATGCAGGAATGCATGAATTCAGGCTGTTACAAAGCATTTACTACTCGTTAATTAAGTATTTTGTGTGAGCTCATCTAAAGTGGGCACTATCTATGCCTTATAAAGCATTTATGAATGAAATTTAAAGGCTGGAAATGCCTCAAGACTCACAAAAGTTTCAGTTTTCCAAGGAGAGACACAACACAAAGGGATATAAAACATATTGTATTGATATTTATTGCAACATCTCAGCATATTGTACATCTGCTCTGTTGATGTAAAAAGATGAACAAGGGTAAACAAAGCTGAATAACCCACATCATTTTGTCTGTGTAGTGACAGTCAGCTAATTCAGCTGTTGCAACTTACCATCTTCAGTAGACATTTATATTACACTTCATGCATGTTAAGATGTGTAGGGAAGGCTCAAGTATAAAGACAGCTGAATACATGCTGTCCTGGCAGCTGAATAATTAAAGGCTACAGATGGCATTCACAGTACACTTGAACACAACACCCAGAACCTCATGATTTTCTTTTACACATGTTTGTGACCTGTACCATGGTAAGAGGCAGTAAAGAAGAGCTCTACTGAACTCAAGAACCATGTTGTCTGTGTTGGAAAAAGTAATTAGATCATGTACTTGTAAACGTATTAATACCCTTCATTCTCTTCCTGTCCATTTCTGAACAGTTTCCTGCGTGGTGCACTTGGTATGTGTACAGGGACAAGGGCTGACGGCGTCATCTACTTCATGCTGTTCCAAAGCGTAACTGAGCTGGCCTTAAGGTGATACCATATAACTGCAACATCCATGTTTTGATTCCGGCTATTAGCCTTGTTGCATGCCATACCCCTCACATTCTCATAATTTTCTGTCAGCCTCTATACCGTCAGCAGTTCTCACAGAGGCAAAGTGCCCCTCCCAAAGCAATTTACAGAAATAAACAGAAAAGATCCAATGTGGCAGATCCAGCCGTGTGCTAATTTTGTCCCAGGGAAAAAGAGTCCCTCATGGCCCAAAATTTATTTTCTACGTAAACCACAATTATTTCTATTTGTACCTCTAAGTTTTTTTGATAAAAGTTTCAGAACTTTCTCAGAGTTTAGAATTTATTGATCTCTGTACTGAAGGTTTGGTTTGGACAATTACAAACGCTGACTGTTGGTAGGAGATGGAATAAGAACCACACTCAGTGTGATAATCTCTCTGCCTTTGCTTTTTAGAGGTACAGTCATTATTCACACAAGTGCACAGATCACGTGTAATTAAAACATAATCATAGGTCGTTATAGCGTTTAACCAACGACTAATGTTGCCGTTTTATCTTGTCAAGACTATTTCAGGCAGCACATCGAGCAGCAGGGAGGACTAACAGGTTCGTTCAGACACAAGTCAATTTGCCTACATGTCCATTGGACCTATGAGAGGCTCCCAATATGCGGGCTAACTGCAGATAAGCTCAGTAATAGCACAGGATAACAGTGAAATGCTAGACAGAAATTTCCACAAGACATCTATAAACTGTGAGTCACCGTGAGAAGCTGCAGCATCAGTTATGAGGCTCACAAAGCCTTATGGATTTATATTCATAATATCAACAACACCTGCAGGAAGCACCTTAGCTCCCTGCAGCTTAGCGTATGTGTGTGTGTGTGCGTTTAAGTATGAGTGTGCTTTGACACTTTACACACACACACACACACACACACAAACATGTTCAAACCGCACCCTAGGGACAGCAGAACGTGTGTGTTTGTGTGTGACACAAGGGATGTATCGCAGTTCGCTGCATTATTGATTGGCCAATTCCCCAGGGCATGTGATACAGACTGGCCATGTTGATTTTCCACTTCTCTCTCTCTCTCTCTCTCT
Source organism: Nibea coibor (assembly GCA_023373845.1). NCBI lineage: Eukaryota > Metazoa > Chordata > Actinopteri > Sciaenidae > Nibea > Nibea coibor. The sequence continues at coordinate 23,602,425 of CM041739.1, forward strand.
CTCACACACACACACACACACACACACACACACACAGATGCACACTTTCGCCTGACTGGAGTCGTGTACAGCGAGGTTCAAGTTCACAGGAAGTTTCTGTGTGTGTGTTTGAAAGACAGCGATACACAGAGAAAGACCAAGTCCTCCCTAAGCTCACACATACACACACACACACACACACACACACACACACACAACATACAACCTAATTAATTTGTAGTTTTGCTACTTTTTTGGCACAAAACTAGAAGCACACACACCCAAAATTCTTGTGAGCCATTAGACTCCATCACGAGCTGACTGCAGTCCTATGGGTCCATATGGACTCTGTAGGGGTGCATACTGTCTGTATCATGTCACTGCGTGTGCTCACCTTTAGGTCACTGAAGTCATCTAGAGACATACAAAGTTATCGAGTTGCCGTTGGAGTCACGCAGAGTTCATTCAGGTCCCTTCTATAATTCATTTGGCTCACATCGAACACTTCAGAGGGACATCAAACTCATTTTCATGTAGGAATTGTATGAGGTTAAGTGGACCTATATTGGGTTATATTGATTTCACCGGAGTCATTTCAGGAAGATCATATAACTTGATATTATATCAGGATATCAATGAAGGTAAGAGGATGCTTTCAGAGAAATACATTATGGTCAATTCACATGGATTTGTAGTTCATCTGTCTGCACAAAGGTCAGGTCGACTGCCATCATACCTGGAAGTGGATGAAATGCTGAACCACAAACCAGAGGACACTGGGAAGGATTGCACTGTTTCAGAAGATGGTACAAAGACTTTCAAGTTATAATCCTTGAGTTTTGGGAACACCTGTGGTTATTGGTGGTAATGGCTATATTAACGAATTTGGATGGATTTATTAATAACACATCTTCCAGAACTCAGTTCAAAATCCAGACAGAGAAGGTTCATTGCATCGCCTGCATCTTCATGAAAAATGCCAGAAAACATTGCTTTTATGGTGGAAGAAATATTGATTTCCTGTCAATACAAAAATGTGAAAATGATCCATTAAAAGTGAGAGTCCTCCAATTCAGATAAATTAAAACGCTAAATGTACTAGTAATGTGATTTGCAGTCAGAAGCAGAAAATATGTGACGCTGGCCCCCAGCATGATGGTAGTGTTCCGGGCCTGAGGTGGGCCGAATGATGCCTGGGTTCTCAAACAAGCCTACTGTAACAGCACCTACCTGTCAATTATTATTAGTATTATTTCAGCTGTGAAATTGGACATTTTAACATGGTGACTTTTAAAGACTGGCTCACTTCACGAGCCAGCCTTGAGCGAATTATAGCTTTTGGCACTTCCACATTGGCTTAATTTCCCAGCCACACAGGCTGCCGCTTGGGCCAGACACAACCTCCAGTGGCCAGCCTGGCAGGGAACACAGTAGCCCACAGAGGTGGTTTTCTTGCTATGTTTAGCTCCTGGCTGAGTCATTTCAGTTAGCTACACAGCTGACCGAGCTAATGACAGTTAGCATCTGTAAATCACCTTGGTAGTGTAATGCTATTCCCTGTTGGTCTCAGAGGATGTGCTCACTCGCGCTTTAGTCCAGCTGCTGCTGGCTGCTAATGGCAGATTTAATTAGCAGCAGTTAATTAGCAGTTAGTTACTTTAGCTAGTAACTAGGCTAAATCTATCTGTCCATCAGGAAACTGTAAATCTGCTGAAGCTTGCAACACCACGCAGAAAGGCCTATGTCTGTACTAAGCTGTAGAAACATTGTGGGTCAGGGGTTGGAGGTGAAGCGATGAGGGTGGAAGGTATGAAGCGGTGAGGGTTAAAGGGATGGTGAATGAGGGTTGAAGGGATGAGGATAGAGGGGATGAAGGGATGAGGGTCAGAGGGAGCAGAGAACAGGGTCATTGGTGGATGGAGGCTGGATGGCACCTGAGAGTTGAGACTGGGTGGGGAGAACCATCTCTCAGTCTTAGATCCCCCTGAAAGAGAGAAGAGAAGAGAAAAGAAAGGGTTTGGGGGAGGGATGTGAAAACTGTGTCAAAGAGAGTTTGAACGGATAAGGTGTGTTTAAGTACTTGTGAAACGGACATAGGATGAGTTTGAGGCGTGGTCCTTGTTCCTGAACCTAGTCGTAAAACTTCATTTAAAAAACATAACCTTAACCTTAACTCATAGTTTTGCATATTATATTCAATTTCTGCCATATTCTGTAAATAGAGCCCCCTAAGACTGACACACTGGACCTGGTGGTGAAAATGCTCACAACTCATAGATCTGCTTTTTTTTGAAAGTGATACCTGTAATTTCTGGTGGTAACAGTGAGTACAGTTTAATAATACAATACTCTTCGAGCTCAGCAGCTGCGTCGACAGAAACACAAGAAGAGCAGCCAGTGTTATGTGTTTACAGTGCAGACAAACAAACTCATGTTGTTTTAATGAAGTCAGTCAGAAATAATTGGCCAACCACGCTCTGATTTCACGCTGAACATGGCACGAGTAGTTTTCCACACAACTGTAGGACTCTAGTAACAGGAGCCACTGACTGTACTGAGAAGTTGGAGGTATGCAGCCTGTTGTCTGCAGATCTTCTTATTATTGTTGTGGTTATTATTTTTCTCTTATGTAAAATGGATCTGTTTTTGACATGTTTACAAAACCTCGCCTGTGTTTCATTTAAAAAAACAGGGTTTCATTTCACATACAATCTGAAGGATTATGACATAGGCTGTTCTCTAGTACATAAACTGATCAGGAGAGAAGCTGCGTCACACGTGTTTAGCTTGGTAAGAGATAACGCTTGATTGATCGCATCATGCGTTTATTATTCAGAGCAGCATGATGTAAAAATAAATCAGATTTTTTTTAAGAAGTCAGCAAATGCATGAGGAAATAAACAGCACTGCAAGTTAGTCATCATGCTTTCTTTCCAGATTTTCTGGATCTTCTGTCTGCTTAACATTTACGTGAAATGTTTGTGTACAGTTTTTGAGTCTCCAAGACTCCCTGGATTCATGACATTGCTCTTGTACTGTGTTGTATTACATAGTGCAGGTGCTTCTGTTTTTGCCCAGCTCGTGTGTTTACTGAGGCAACATGTTGTATCTGTATTTATTTGATGATAAAATTTCTGCTAGCAAAAAAAAAAAAGAAAAAAAAAAAAGATTTTGCTGAGGTTCTGAAAAATAAGCACTGTAATTAACTTTTCATCCGTCCCACAGCACTGCATCACACAAAACACTGAACACACACATACACATTCGCACACAGGTGAGAACGCTATGGGAAGCTCGTCAGAGAGATATTTGCACATAGTATTTCCCTCCTGGCTGTATCTGCACAACAAAAGCCACTTGTTTCCACCATTCACTGAAAAATGTGAGTCATCACAACAATGATGAGTTTTTAAAGCAGAGAACAATCGTCCAGAGGTTTTGGGTTCAAAGAGATCATTTAAAGGTCCATCAGTTAATAGGACAAAGCTGACGTGACTTTTATGTTCTAAAGGGTTGACACAAGCTTATGAAACTAATTGCAGTAAGTCATCCCTTAGAAATAATCATTGTGCATGCTCAAAGCACATGGTGCAGAAGCAGAAGTTAATTGAAGAGTTATAAGAGGTTTTTTTTTTTCTCAGCTTCATTAATTAGTACACACTGAGGTCTCAAGTGAAGCAAACTGCAGAAGGTTGTGTAGAGTGCAGATGCACGCTGGAATAAATTATGTTCGCCAAAAAATAACATTGTGTTAAATCAAGTAAAAGAGCAGCTATTAAATCAGTGGAAGTAATCCTATTAGACATTTGTACATTCTGGGTATTTCTGCTTTATTAGCTGAGGACATGAGAAGTCCTTACAGGAACACAAAATGTATTATATATATATACTGTAGATGTTAGTGATGCACTCTTTAATATGCATGAGAATATAATGTTGGCTCTGCACTGTCTGTGTGGGTTTATTTGCTTAAATGTTCTACAAACCGTTAATCTTCATAGGTGAGAGCATAATGTTTTACAGCGTACTATAACCTCAGTTTACCTGGACACATTCATTAAAGCATGAGCTCCTCAGCAAAGTAGCATTAGAGCAGGGTTTATTACTGCAGCACCTCAGCGGGAAATGATACATCCAAAACATGTCTTAAAGGTCCAGTTGCACCTGCAGAGAACTTCTTCAAAAGCTTGAAATCAGCTTTTGAACCTTCATGTGACTCTTACTATCTGCATAAATCAATATTACTTAGACTGCCAACAGAAACCAGGACACTTCCAATACCAAAAACGTGGTGGTAGCAACCAATAATGTTATACCTGCCGATAATGTAATACTTTTGACCATTTTGAATGTAATAAAGCCAATAACGTGAGAACAGGCCAATAATGTAATAACTTAGTAATAGCTAATAGGAAGCACTGTAATACTGTGCAAACACATGTACTGCAAAATAATCTTTTATTTTATATAGTCCTGTTTATGTATTATTACATTACTGGATAATGATTTTTAACACCAGCATTATTACACCATTGGCTCAAAAACTTTATTACATTATTGGACATTGTTGGACTTCATTACATTAGCAGTTGCTACTTGGTCTCTTACCTACAGATTCTGCATTTATATGGAGATAAATGGCGAAGACACTGTGGCAGGCTGTAGTCAATGCAAACAAAGACTAATCAAGCACCTGCAATCATTTCATACATTCACAATAGCTAATTTCTACAATGGCTTTACTGCTGCTACGTCTTGTGCGCGCTGAACAGTGACACACTGACTAGTGGTAGCAGATCAGAGAGCTGATTGGATGGCAGGCTTCACATTCCCTCTCAATCTGCACACACTGTACAGATTGCATTCACACTTGGCTGACTCCTGCTGATATCCGAGCACATCCAAAGGGAAGCAGGCAGATCCGATCACATCCATTAGCATCACATGGTATGTGCATTAGCACCTACAACTGACATGCATTTGTCCTCATCCAGATAAGATATCCAGAGAGAGAGATCACATGTAAATAGCATGTGGACATAGGGTCAACAGGATTAACACTCACTGCCAATCATTTTACATGCGTTACATACATATTTATTAAGTAGATAGAGGTGATAGTAACCCCCAAAATGAATTAATATTGGCAAAAGAAGGAACAAAGTCTTATAAACTCCAGGGAAACACCATTAAAATGCAAGAAGTCTTCGACTTCGCCACTTGCCACAGTGCACTAGCTACGCCTGAGCTCGACTTCCACTGAGAGGTGGAGAAAGGTAAAGTGGATGTGACAGATCATGAATCAGGAAGTCAAACTGTGCCTTCCCATCTGGAACCGCAAGTCCTTTATTAACCATTTAATACACACTCATTAAAGAAATACACATGCATGCTCTGGAAATCAGGTTCAAATGAAGTGCAAGAGCGAGCGCAAGAGGGTGCAGGAGCATAAGCACATGCACACACACACACACACACACACACACACACACACACACACACAGAGTGACTCATCAATACTAAATTATACTCTGCACATTATGCAGTAATGAAACAAGATGGAGAACTAACAGGTCTTCCTCTGCACTCTGTGAATGATGACAGCGTGATCCGCACACTGTAAAATGATAAATTAGGGGGAAAGAAGATGAGGTAGTGTTACAGAATAAGACGTACTTCAGAGATTTATGTCGTTATTTGAGTCTTGCACACGTTTACATGTTGGTACAAGGTTTGAGTTTGAGTTGGCCGCATCTGTTGCTGACAATTTATGGTCCAAATGGACCGTCCAGTGTGTCCAATTACTAACTAACAGGACTAAGGTCAGGTTTTCAATGACCCTTGGTTCAAATGCAGGTGATATCTTGCTAATAGGCTGGAACAAGATGAATATATTATTAGTTGTTACGAACCAAAAAAACACATCAAAAGAGCACCACTAAAACTAGTGTGTCTAACAAAAACAGCTCTAGTGTGTAAACAGTGCAAAATAAACCAACCCTGCCCAGTCCTTGTAAGATGTGAAACCTCCACAAAACAGCAAGTTAATAACAGTTAACATACACAATGAGGCCAGCTCAACATAGAAAACACAAGCCGCCCCGACATTTCAGCAGCTCCAGCTTAAATGGTGTATCCAGATTGGGTCCCACGGATTGGCTGTTTGGGAGAAGTGCTTCACACAGTGATTCACTTTTGCACAGATTTCCAGCTCCCTGGCTTCAAACCTTCTCCTCGCAATCTGCTACGGTGAAATGTTTGCCGTCCCCTGCTCTTTGGTCTTCTGTGCAATAATCCTGCCTCAATTAACAGAATGTCATATGTACTGTTGACCAAAGAAATCCCTGCCTTCTTGCTGGCACTCTCACTTTACTTCTTACAGCGTCCATGACAGACAGTCACTCTTTGACCTGGTTTATCCAATCCACCTCCAAGACTTTATGATATGTACTTAACTATAGAAGCTTATCTAATACTAGGTGTATAGCACACTGAATCCTCATGACTCACAAATCATCGCCTGAGCAGCTCCAGTGTTTTATGAAGTAAAATAATTGCTTTTGTCAAAGGAGTCTGGTGACTAAGGAGCCTTGATTAGTATAAACAAATGTGCCTACCTTGATATACATCACCATATTTCAAATGGTCTCTTCACTCGATTGTAAAAGTAGTCTAATCATAAACTAAACTAAGGAAAATAAACAAGCCTTTTTTATGTAACTAGGCCAAGTCCTTAGTTTTCTTTTCTTTGCCACACAAGCTGTAATATTGTCCTGAAAGTCAACACATATTTGAAACAAATGTATTCACAGCATGTCAGCCATTTGGCAGATAATCCTGACATCTCTAACCTTTCTGCATCACAGTGGTAAAACGAAAAACACAACAGAGGTCAGCAAAAAGAGAAAAGTTAAAGATGAACTCAACTTTCCTCTAAATTTGATGTCACACAAGACAAGTTCAAGCTGAATATTTGGAATGTTTTGACAACAGACCCTGTCGATATTGTCTTGACCTGGTGAAGCTGTTTACCAAGGGGTCTGTTGCATTACTGGAGTTTGGCAGAGAACAAACAAATTTGTGGACAAAGAGCATGACATTTGTCCACCTATGTCAAGACATGAGGATTCCTTGGACCACATCCATAGAAACTAATAAACACTGGCTTACTGAGCATGTGGCAAACATGATTCTCTTCTCCAGAAAACACTGATGGGTTTATTGCACTTCTTCTTGCAAGAGAGACATTGAGCACATACACAAACATCATTTGCAACAGAAATGTGTTGGCTTTTCACCGAGAAAAGTGTCCATTTCCTACCTGAACTCAGGGCATTTTCCATGCTTAGCTATAGAACTTCATGTGTTACAGTCGGTTAATTCGTTTATGAAATTACGAAAGTCAGTGTTGATGACTGAACGTTTATCTGGTGAAGTCAGTGACAGACAGAAGTGAGATGTTTAGTAACTCACCACTAAGGCATTGGAGCGATCCTCAGACTGTGCAGGCACCTGCCAGCTATCTGTGCTCACTGAGCCAGTGTTTATTAGTTTCTATGGACGTGGTCCAGAATCCTCATCTTTTGACATAGGTGGACAAATGTCATGCTCTTTGTACACAAATCTGTTTGTTCTCTGCCAAACTCCAATACAGTGAACCCTTGTTTATCACGGGGGTTACGTTCCAAAAAGAACCTGCGATAGGCGAAATCCATGAAGTAGTTAGCTTTATTTTTACAATTATTACACAATACAATACTGTACTGTAGAATGAAACCAAAGATCAAAACCTGTTTTCAGGCCCAAACATTTGTTTAAGAAATCAAAATATAAATGTTTTCTTACAAATATGATTTTAAAGTTTTTAAAAATACTGTAAAATAATAATGTTAATAATGAATACGAGGTTGCACACATTGTGACTCTCACAGGACTTTCACAGTCCCTCTGACTTCATCCCGACCGCTCCGCTGTAGCGTCTTTTTCTACTGAAGTGAAAGACCAATGTCAAAAGTGCTTAGCCAATCAGGATTAACAACACGATGCACTGTATTGATGTTGACGATGTTGATTTAGATTAAAGATGAGTTTTGGTTGTGGACTGGACTGGATGTACTTTGTTGTTTGCTATAGTTTCACCTGTGAATGTTTGAGTCGATCAGAGGGGTTAATCAGAGCAAGCATGCGCACATGTTCATCATGCGTGTACTGTAGATGTGACTGTGTGGTGTTGAAAAAAAAGTGCTCCGCAACATTATTTCATACGTCAGTAATATTGAATCGTCTGTTTCAATGCATATGACCCCCAACCCCCGCCACATGGCTTGAAGTTATGGCCCCCCCCTTGTTCAGATGTGTTCCGCAGTCCATGATTTAGGACCTTTCGAATAATTCCTTGTATTTTTCTACATGTATATATACCTATTAAGATGACTTCAGGGAGGATGTTTTTTTTTTGTTTTTTTTTGGCACTGTCATTGCGTAACACTCCTCTCCAACATGTCTTCGTGTGACACTGATGTCAAAGGTTTTGCCATCTGCGGTTACTGCATCAGCAGTTTCCTGAGACTAAAAAGGGGAAAAAGAAATTCAATACTCAAATTGATGACGAATGAAAAATGCTCTCACTGACAATTTATGTACAAACAGTAGGGTTAGGTACAGTGCAGGATATTACTTTTAAGGACAATCCATTTGAATATTGACATTTCAGTCCAATTAATAATTACTTTAGTGTTTTCATTTATTTATAATTGTAAATTGAAATATAATAAAAATAATAAATATGTATATGATAACAACATGAAAAACATGACAAAAAAATAAAATGGAAATGAATTTGTTTTTCTTATTGAATCAGAAAATGTAAATGAATTATGGATGTAATGTTAACTGGAAACAGACTTTCCTTTCCAGCTTCTCTTGACTCCACTCTAGAAGGTCTTTTTGTAAAGTAAAACATGATTACACAGAGATAACAACTGATCATGATCTACTTTTACAATTGTGAAGAATATCCATTAAAGTCTTTGTGTTGCTGTAGAGTTATAAAGTAGAAGATTATTATTACTGGAGAGCCACTGTATTGTTGAAATACTAAAGGTAGTGCATCCAGGAATCCATGCTTATTATTCAAGTTCTAATGAGATTAAAACCAGGGCCACAGCAATTAATGAGGCCATATAACACATCCAGTACTTTAAGTTTTAATGAACAGCCTTCATTCCAAATTTCACACAAATTTCTGTTCACCTTGTACAGAGAAAAAATAATGAATCCATTTGCATTTGTGTCTCTGCAGGACCTGGCATTTGGACTGGACAGCCAGCCTACATGCAGCAACACAGAAATTCATTAACTAGTTGTGATAGGTTGCATGACATTTTTATCTTTTAGAGCCACTATTAAAATGTGTTTGTATCATCAGATTTGGTCCCACGGTTGTGCTTTGTGTGGTGTTACTAGTCCCTGGTGTAGAATCTGCTGGAATGGTCTCAGCAACAATGTCACTTCAGATGCAGACTATTAAAAGATATGAAGGGGGTTCACTTGTAAAAACTATTTAAAATAACGAGAAATCAAAAGCTGTTCAATTTCTTTCTTTTTTTTTTTTTTTTTTGATCCACACCTTAATGAAGGATGAAGGTGAAAGTCATTCCATGATGATGGCAGCTCCAGCTATGACTTTACATGCACAGCTCCAACAATTGCAGTAGCATGCTAGATTCAGATTCAAGTCTGGGAATTCATGTGCATTTGGAGGAAGAGCAAATGGATTTTAATTTTCCTCTTTCTATAATATTTTATTAAAAACTGGATATTTAACTTAAAGCTTCTCGGGGGTAACTGAACATTTGTAATCCACCTGGAAGAAGAATGTGAGTAAATGAGGAATAAAAATGTGAATGAATGATTCAGTGCATAGCTGTTTAAAGACTTGAGGGCTTGGAATCACAATACACCACACTGTGTGCCAGATAGAACTGTAGGAATAGTTCAAAGACATGTGTCATGTGCTTAAATAATTAGAATTGATTAGAAAAACTAATCTCCCGTCACAGTAAATGGTATCTGTCAGTGGCAAGAATGGGATGTTATTTGGATACAACCTCTTGCCATTAAGCAGTCCTCCTCCACTGAGACACAGTTTATACAGATGTGCATTTGTAATGTCTGTTGGAAAGAGTGAAATGCATCACTTGCACACGGCAGTGTTTGTAATGCGTCAGCAGTGGCTGGATCAGTAGGATACATGCTGGTGCACACAGTCCGTGGAGCAAGTTGCAGTTGCTGTGCTTCTGCGTAGTTTGAGAGAAATCGGCTGCTCCGGAAGACTAAACATGGTAACAACTAATTAATTACCACTGACTCACACATGCAACAACAGCATCTAAATTTGGTACCACGCAACATGTTATCTTTCATATCTGTATGGATTTCTATTGTCTTCTTAGTGCTCATCTTTATGGATAGCGTGAAGGATGGAGCCATTTGGTCTTGAGACAAAGGATCTACAGTTTAAGGAGAGATTCTGCTGGAAGGCTCGGTGTGAGTTCAGTGAGGGGACAACCTTAAGCTACACACACACACCAAAACAAGTCAAGTTCTGAAAATGTTAGTTATGTAAAGCACACACATTCCTCACTTTAATCTATTGACAGTTAAGTCTCTATAGTCAAAAAGTAACTTTTTAATTAAATGTGTTCTCAAAGCAAATTCCCAGGGTCTTCAAGGCAAAATGTAGGCGTAATAGCTGTATTGCTATAGAAGTAAGAGCAATGAGTTCACCTTTTGGTGATAGAATCATTCATGTTATTATTCACCAATGCACCTCTTAGTCCTCCCCTTGGTTTTCAAATTTGTATTAGATTTCAGTTTCAGTGTATTTGCAACGAAAATGAAAGGTAGTAAATATACATTTGGCAGCTTATGATGAAGGGTCAGGTTGTTACATACAGTATGTGCTAGATGTGAGGAGCAGCTTGCACAGGTTTTGTGTTTGCTGTAAAAAGTAGGGCAGCTGGAATGAGCTGACTTCCACAACTAATTCAAAGTTCCATCGTGGGCCATAGCTTGCTGGTCCAAAACCACTGCCAGCTGATTAATGCAATGTTTTCTTTCTTTTTTTTTTTCTTTTTGTCCAATCCCTTGCCCCACTTTCTTTCTTTATTTCATTCCTCTTCATTCCCCAGAGGCAATCAGTGTTTCATCTGCTGCCAGATTCCACGAAGCTTTCGAGAAATATATTTTTGCAATGAGAAACAAAACAAGAAATTTCTTCTAGCCCGAAGCTACAGCTCGTTCATGATAAGCAAGACGCATCCTCACCTCCACTGTACACACATCATCAGAGCAATGTGCGGTCTGTATGACGGAGGAAGGCTGTCATTATCTACTGTGTGTACTGTATCTACCACCACATGCCACATATTAGTGTGTGACATTATCAGTCCTCTTATCAGCCTTTGTGCTAAAAATATAAGCATACACTGTACGTGTTGTGAAAATGTTTCAACTCTGCATTGAAGCATTGTCTTATATGAGAAGTCTGAACTGTAGCTGAAAAATGTGGAAAAAAATTACAGGAAATTACATTTTTATTCTACTTTGGATCCTGGAAACCACATTTAAGCCCGCAAGTGTCCGTTTAATGTGCCCACAGTTCAGATAGTGTAATATGATCAGCATGAGTTCAAGTAGCTTTAAACAGTCTCTTTCCACCCAACTGTTTTATTCTTTTTTTCTCCGGCTTGCTTGATTATGTTTCTCTCTGTCCAGTATTTTATATGAAACCCAACAGGGAGGGAACAAATTTTATTGGAATAGGTTTATTTTCTGTGGGACGGCCACAGCGCTTAACAACATTTGTTGTATTAGTTCTTCGTATCCAGCTTTTGAAATTCAGTTGTAAGTCCAGGAAATATGTTTTAAATCTTGTCCAATAACTGAATATTTGTGCTTCATCGCTCCTTCTCTGTTTGTTTTAGATAAGATTCTGAAAATAACCCATGCTTCATGTAACGTTAAAGGGCGCACTCATAGTGATGAATCATCGCCTGACACTGCAGTTACCCTCAGCTCTGAGTTTTAGCAGTTTAGTGTCTTTAAGTGCGTTGTTTTGGTTTCACAGGTAGTTACTTTACGGTCTTGGTTCAGTCTCACTGCTCTCATCAGCTGTTTTCTAAATGCTCAGCATTGACCGGCTGATGGACAGAATTAGCAGCAGGAGTTGATGGAGACCAAAACAGAGCTAAAAGAGTTCATATTGGACTAACAAGGAATGGAAACATTACTTCAAATAAATGCAAGTGTTGCTCCATGTATGCTAGATGCGTTAACGTCAGTGTTTGCTAACCTGATTACTGTGATATTTTTTTTTATAATGATTAATTAATTACTTAATTAATGGAAATTTACAGAGCGAAGGAAATACGTGTTTTTTTTTTTTTTTTGTTTTTTTTTGTCAAACCAGACCAGAGGCCTCATTTGTAAACCTGTGTGATCATGTTAAAAGGCTGTGTACAGATGAAACACAGACAGTGGCCAAATTCAGCACACAGCACTGCAACACATTGTGGCACACCTTAGCAAGCTTCGTACACCCATATACAGTATGCCTATAAACATCAGTCAGTGAAGAGCCCCAAATGAATCTGGGCTGCACGAGGAAGGCCATCATGGCAAATGCAGAAAGAAAGGATGACAAAAGAAATTTCACTCAGTGCGAAGTGGAACTTCTTCTTGAGGACGTGGAGGCAAAAAAGAGTCTTATTTAGTGGACACAGCGTGGGCACAACTCATGCCAAAATGGCATTAGAGTGGCAGCATGCGGCAGACACTCTCATAATGCTGCTGCCTCAGAAAGTCGGACAATCGCTGAAATTAAGAAGAAGTGGTCTGATGTTAAAGTAGATGCAAATAAGTGCATTGCCTTACACGGACAAAGTGTGCTTCCACTGCCGAGGGCAGAGGAAGCCGGCATCGATCCTCAAGGAAATCTCTCTGAAGTAGTGGTGAAGGCAAGGTGAGTGCCGACACGCATGACGCACAGGATGACTCGGGTGGTCCTCTGTTGGTGCTAAAGTAAATGGTAAATGGACTGTACTTACAGAGTGCCTTTCTAGTCTTCTGACAAAATGACAAAGAAAGACTTCTTTTAAAAGTGCTTTTATACTGCACATATCATTCACCCATCCACACACATGCATACACTGATGGCACTGAGCTAACCATTCATATGCACTCACACAATTTGGAGTTCAGTATCTTGCCCAAGGACACCTCAACATGCAGGCAGGAGCATCTGATTTGTGGACAACCGGCTCTACCTCCTGAGCCAGAGCCGCCTAAAGCAAATGCATTGATGCTGTGTTCACAGATTCATGTACAAAACAATGACTTCAATTACAAAAAAAAAACATTTCTATTCATAGAAAGAGCGACGTCTGACATCTTTCCATATCTTTTGTGCCACACGTCGCATCTAAACAATAGCACACGGTAGCAGCATTTGGCTCATGTTCCTGGGTAGAGGGGGCAGGCCTGGGTTCAACATGATAGGGGTCAGGAGGTTAATCCGCATTCCTGTGCTGTGCCACATTATGTATCAGTGCACATGCCTCCACATTTTGGCACACCTTTTCTGACTTCCCGCGGCATCAAAGCAACACCATCTGCTCTCCATAAACCTGATAGTGCGCTCCACAATAGTGCATGCCGGACTGTGCTCTCTGGGTAAGGGAAAAGATTGTGTTGTCATCACTTGAGGGGATATCCACTGTCACCTGTAAGGTTAGTGAATAGGTTAGACACTACAGTAGAGAAAAAAAAGTAAGATTTCTATATTAATCGTCTGTATGTAGAGCTCCAGCCTGCACCCTACATTGCTGTTTCTTAATACAAATAAGCTAAGGGCTGAGCCAGGCCACTGAGAGACTACATTCATCAGTAACATGTAAGCATCACATATGGTTCGGACATTAATTGAATCAAAATGGCACTGATTACATTTGGGAAAGCAGACATTGCTGCAAATTGTGCTTTTTTTGTGGCCTGTTCAGCCACTGTGTAAGCAACACTTACGTACGGATGTGACAAAGCAGTTATACCTTTTGACACGTCAAGCATGACACGGCTAAAGGTTGGCTGAGATATCAATGACCTGTCAGCCAATTCCCTTTGAAAAGTGCCGGTTGTTAGGACTTAAAGTGTGACTGTCACGGCTTGATTTCTTCGCGTGCCTCACTGTAAATCGGAGCTCAGTTCATCACAGAGAGGGCAGCTCGCCATTTATTTGTGTAGCACTTTTCAAAATAGAGCAAACCAAACATGTTTTAAAATGTGTTTGGTTTGTGTGTTTTGCAGTAAATATGTGTAAAATGAACAAAAAATAGAAGCCACAAAAACAAATGCTTTGAAATGGAATTATGCACTCGTATCAGCCTTGAAAACAATATCAGTGTAAACACAATTTGTCTTTCTGTTCACCATATTATTTATGTGGATACATTTCAAATATTGTTTAGTAATTATTCCTTAACATTTCTGCTCTCCTGCCACATCTTTCTGCCTTTCATCTGTTTGTCTCCCACCTACTTCACATCATAGTTTTGTGCAGTAATATTTCTGATATGAAAGTCAAAGACAGCTTTCCTTCATAGGAGTTCTTTTTTCATGTTAAGTAACAGAAAGAACGTCTGGGAGAAAACGACTCCTTAAAATGGGATCAGAAGAACTCTCTCTGTTTCAACTTCTCTTTTCTCACACCTTATCTGAAGCGAGAGCATGTTTGACTATTTCCCTCGCTTCGTCTGACAGTCCACATTTGACATGCAGACAGACGGAAGACGGTTCAACAGAACAAATTGGTCTCAGAGCTGTGCTGGATCAATTTGGATCAACACTCGCGCAGGATTTCTGAAGGTTTGCTAAATCTTTCAAAGTACAGGGATAACAGCAAATCCTAGGTTTTATTAAATAATACTAATATTTAATTGACTGCACTGAATACAGTGGAAGAAGACTTTTCTGCCGTCATAGCTGATGCCTGGCCTCCTGACCATATGTCAGCACAACACAGGGAACAATTTAATTTGTCTACATTTCGAGAGGATTTCATCTGAGGATGCATTTGAGCTTAACCACACCCACTGAGACTAATAATTACTAATGACAATCTGTAACAATGTTAGAAGTCTACCATAAATTAAATATTCCAGATAAAGAGTGCTAACTTGCATCTGTCCTGAGAGTTAATTCAGAAAATGATCCACAATCACAAAGCTGCAGAGATGACTCACGTTTTTTGTCACTCAAAGCACTAACAGTTAGTAAAACAACACTAGAGGGAGATCTGGAGTGACGGTATATTAGTAACCTGCAGAAAAACATGCTAATCAGATTGCAGAGAAAAACCTTGATGGATTACTGATCATATCCAACAGGAAGAGCGCAGATGCTGAACAGTGTCACCGTGCTATTACAGTATGAGGAAGTTAAACTGGGGTTATTTAATCATATATAGTATAATCGTATCAGTATTCATGTATTTTCTTTTAAAACTGTCCTATAGAAATGAAATATATAACTGTACTCAAGTGGCATAATAGCTTTGGTTATATTCTAGACACTGTATTAATAGAACATGTCAATTCAGTATAAAAGGAAGCAGGCATTGGGAAAGTAAGGCAGGCTACAGATCAGTATCATAATCGTATTTTCTCTAAGTCCCTCAGACAGACAGCTCAATCTCAGACAGTTTTTGCCTTTGGCACATTTTGAAAGGCGATGCTAGAGGATCTGCAACAAACTCTGATATGCCTCAAAGCTGCAGAATCAGTACTGAAACCGAGAGCTTCTAAATAGACACTGAAAAGAAGGTAAGGCAGCCGCTGCTGAAAATCTGAAGGAGTTAAAACGCTGATATATTTGGATATATAGTTGAGCAGCAGTTGAAATAGACTTTTAACTCAAGTGTCAGTTTGAGTGCAGGAATGAAGTTAAAGTGTCAAGTCAAATTAATCCTCAAGTCACGATTAGCACTCAATCAAGCCAAAAGTCAACTCTTTTATCAGTGTTAGGCAAACAAGTCTTAAGTCCTCAATTTTGCATAAGTCATGTGACTGCTACTGCGCCCCTGGTGTAGAAGGAGTACATACTGCAGGATGTCATTGAACTGATTGTTTACAGGATGTGGAAAGTCCACAGTCTCGCTGACTCCTGATCAGTTTCCTTGGAGAAATGTTCCACAACTCCAAAACTGTGGGTGAATTTTGTATGACCCTGTCCATCAAGTGATGGACAGGGTCATACAAAATCTAACTGGCTTGCTCTGCACGGCCTTGAAATTGTATCATATCGTAAATGCAAACATGGATGTTTTCAGCTGTCAACCTAGAGTTAGTAAGTAAAATCTACCAGTGTACTGCAAACTGTAAAACACTGAACCTTGTTCATTGCAAATTAAGCTGTATTCCAAGAATACAGCATGTGCCATTAAAGCCAGGCTGTGTTATGAGGAGGTCAGTTAGAGCAGTGGTCCCCAACCCCCGGGCCGTGGACCGGTACCTGTCCGTCGATCAATTGGTACCGGGCCACACAAGAAATAATAAAGAAATAAGTTATTGTATGTAGTATCTGTCTGGACGGTCTTTTATTTTGAAAAATCTTTTATTTTGAGAAATGATTCTCTTGGTGACGTCTGGGTCACTTGCGCGGGGTAACGGTAACGATAGCGACCAGTCATGACTCAGAGCGCTCTGAGGCCAAGTATTCACCGGGCCATGGCGATAAAAAGGTTGGGGACCACTGAGTTAGAGCATTAAGGTGATTCTGTTTGCAAGCAGAAAGATGACCTGGTTGACTGAGAACCGTCACAGACATGTTGACTCTGTATTTGCATTCATGGCAAAAACATGTATTAACAGTGATATGACTGTACATATGGTCTTTCCATTTTGACATGGACAGTTTGGGTATACTCTAGGTCCTCCTCTAGGTCATCTGAAAGGCATGTACGATTGCCAAGAGAGTAAATATGAAGCTCAAACCAGAGGATGGCTAACTTACTTTAGCTTAGTATAACATCTGTGAAACAGCTAGCCTAGCTCTGTCCAAAGGTAAAAACATTCTCTAACAATACCTCTGAAGATCACTAATAAACACATTAAATATTTATAACTATTTTTTATATAATACATGTTTTATCTGTAGAAAGGATTCTGTGGTACAAGTGTACAATATCTTCTTTAATCCTTAGTCTTTTGCACATCTCCAGGTTTTGTAGAACTCCATTAAATCATTAGATGGCCCATTGGAATTAATTAAACAAAATAAATACCACATTCAGAAACTGGATATGTCTACATGAAAACAGATTTGTGTTCGTAGACACGCGCACAGACACACTTACAAAACCTAAATACTGAGTTGAAATGACCACCACACATCTGAAATCAAGAAAGACTGCATGTTCTGACTGAATTTATTAGCGTCCTGCACTCTAACTAATTCATGCCCTCCATTTGAGAGGTAGGCAGAGACTGATACAATTAAAGCAATTTTACATGAAGTGCCTTGTGCAACTAGAAGCAAGAGAGTAAATGTGGGATAATTAAATAAAGGGGAAATAATGATATAGCACAGTCAGTCACAAAGCTAGAAAAGACTCAAGTAAAAAGATAACTGCTTTAATGTAAAATCCTTTCATCCACCCATCTTCATTTAAGTGTGTGTAACATACAATGAAAAGCACTATGACTACCTCATGGGAATAGATGGCACTGACAGATATATGAAGACACTGTTGTCAGAGTTACTCTCCATCTGTTCATACAGTAACAGGTTTTCATTGCCATTAAATCTCTCCTTTTCTATTGTTTAAAGCATGAAAGACGCCTGATTACCTCAAGGTCACAGCAACATACTATCAATGCTGCGCAGCTGCCGAAACACAGGATGAGAGATTGGATTGCTGAGAGCAACACATAAGGAAGAATAGCACATTTGAGTTTATTCTAAATTCAGAACAATACATTGAAGGAATCCTGAATGTAGGTTTCATAGGTTTCCCGGGTTTCTAATCCTGAGTAATGAGCTCTGGGGGAAGTGATTTTCTTTTTTCCTTGACATCTTCATACACTTACAGAAAGTACAGGCAAGCGAGCACATTCATATTGGCTTCACACATTCACACATATCTCCCTCGCCTCATCATGCTGCGAAAAAGCAACCTCTCTCGCCCACTATAATGCACACAATCGCACACACGCACAATTTGATATTTTCTCCTAAGCAGCTTGTCTAAAGACAGTTCTGCCCGCCTTTCCTCTGTGACTCACTCACTTTCTGTGAGCTGCAACGAGGCAGTGTGTGTGTTAGCATTAGTGTGAGTATTTGCAGCTACTTTGGAACAAACTTATGATGTTACTTTGCTCACGTCTGTGCTTGTCCCTAACATTCTCATGATGTGACCAGGAGGATATATCAGCTCCTACCATACAGGCACATACACTAATGGTGCCCAAGAAGTTTATGAACTGTACAGACAAACATGAAACATGTCATTAATATGTAAAAAAAAAAAAGCCTGAAAAAGCAACATGGTGCCACCACTATCTGCAGGGAGAGGAATAGAGGTCGGGTGCTTTGCCACCCAGATGGCCAGTAGAAAGGAGCAGAGCTGTCACCTCTGAACCCAAACAACATGACCGCTGTGGAGGAGGCACAGCCTGAAGACTCTCGCCCATATCTGCTGGCAGAGGTCGCCAAGGTAGTCGGAAAGCTCTTTCACGGCAAGGCGCTAGTTGTGGATGAGATTTGTTCTGAGATGCTAAAGGCTTTGGATATTGTTTGGCTGTCTTGGCTGACATGCCTTTTCAGTGTCTTTTGGAGGACAGTTAAAGTACCTGTAAAGTGGCAGACTGGGGTGGTGGTCCCCATTTTTAAAACAGGGGACCGGAGGGTGTGCTCCAATCATCGGGGTATCACACTGTTCAGCCACCCCGGGAAAGTCTACTCCAGGGTTCTGGAAAGGAGGTTCTGACTGATTGTCAAACTCCAGATTCAGGAGGAGTAATGTGGATTTCACCCTGCTCATGGAACTACGGACCAGCTGTTTATCCATGCAGGGATGTTGAGGGGCTCATTGGAGTTAGACAGTCCAGTCTACATGGATACAGTCTACGTGAAGTTGGAAAATGCTTACAATAATGTCCCTCAAGTGCCAGGGGTACCAGGGCCATTGTCCTTGTACAACCGATGAGGCCAACAGAATCACATCCTCTGTAAACAGCAGAGATGCAATCCGGACCACAGTCTGATGAGCACTCATTGGGGTGATTTGCAGCAGAGTGTGAAATGGCTTGGATGAGAGTCAGAGGTCATGGTTCTCTCCCTCCCTCGTGGAATACTGCTGGGTTCCTTGTGGTTCCTATAGTTTCCAAAAGTAGATTGGGAGCCAGAGCTTTCAGCTATCAAGCTCCTCTTCTGTGGAACAAACTACCTTTCTGGGTTCAGGAGGCAGACACGGTCACCACATTCAAGACTAGACTTAAGACTTTCCTTTTTGATAGCGCTTATAGTTAGGGCTGGCTCAGGCCTTCCCTTAGTTATGCTGCCATAGGACTAGACTACCCTCCTCTGTGGCTCTTCCTGAGGTTTCTTCCACATTTTTTCCCTGTTAAAAGGTTTTTTTTGTGGGCAAGTTTTTCCTCACTCGAACCGAGGGTCTAAGGACAGAGGGTGTCACTCCCTGTACAGATTGTAAAGCCCTCTGAGGCTAAATGTGTTTTGTGACTTTGGGCTATACAAATAAAATTTGATTTGATTTGATTTGAATACTCCCTCCAGGTTGCCAGCGAGTTGCTGCTCCAAATGAAGGAGTTCTTTGAGTTTATCAACTAGCTGTAGCCATCATACGGGAACTTGTCATCAAAAGGAGCCAGCTGAGGTGGTTTGCGCATCTGATTAGAAGGGCATCTGGAGTGCCCTGCTGAACCTACTGCCATCATGACCCTAGCCCAGAAGCGGAAGAGAATGGATGAATGTTTTAAAAAAACGCATATACATGTACAAACGTCAAAATAGATGAAGGTCAATTTTTTTTAAGTTGATCTGACAACTACAAAGAGATACAAAAGTGTACAAAAAGTATCTTTGGGTACTCAGAAAAGCACTCATGAAAAAAAAAAATGTTGAAGTGATCTGTTCAGTCTGGATGTCTTTTTAGAAGGATGGGGTGTTCTGACTTCTTCATTGTATTTAACATCTAACATCATAAACAATATTGTAACAATCTTTACTTGAAAATCGTGTAAGATTAATAATTGGGATCCCAATGAGTTGTTAATATATAGTATGTGTAGAGGTGCCAGGTCTATGAGCCTAAACTGAAAATAAACTGTTGCTTAACTGTGCATTCCATGCAGCAAATTAATACAGTACTTCCTCTATGTGTTTCTTGAACTTCAACCCAAAATCAAACTGCAGCAGTTAGATGTTCTATGCCAAATTTTCTACTTCAAAGTTTGCTTTTTAAATTGGATATAGAAGCACATATCATCTTACCCTCATATTCTGGCTGACTGCTAAAATACACGTGATCTTGAAAGCACCCCACTGCTTTATCAATTTTAGAGTTGACTCTTGGTATTTCTGAAAGGCCAGTATCAGACCACTAGCATATCCTGACTGGCTCATAACTGACAAGAATGTCAGAAATATATTGAGAACCCAGACCACTGTGAGCTTTGTAAACGAAGAGACATCCCTGCAATCAATCCTAAAGTTCACTGGAAGCCAACGGCAAGAATTTAAAGAAAAGGCAGATTATTGTGGATGGTGAGGTCATCATCATTAACGTATGTACAAAGACCTTTTTGCTATGTCCAGGGATAGCATAAGTACCATGCATTTGTAACACTGAAATGATATCAGCAACAAAGATCAATTTGTTGTAAATGGTGAGATCCCCAGTGTAATGCTCAACGAATTATTTCCAGCTAGGTTTTTTTGTTGTTTTGTTTTACATTGGGATCCAAGTATGGCTACTACAGATATTTCACACGTCCCAATTCCCAGATTAGGTTGCTTCAATAGTAAATCTGTAGTATAGTATGTAAGTATCTGAGAAAAGATTGAAGTTGTATTATCTACGAAGCATTTGGCGCCCCAACTCTCTCTCCAGGACTTGATTGTTGTCATGACCTGGCTCGGTGAGTCATGGCAAAAAAGGGAGAACACCATATGCGTTGGTTTAAATGCTTCTTTATTAAATCAAATTAAAGCAAATTAGACCGAATTAAACCATCAGGAAGAATTTAAGGTTATGGAGTGTGTAGAAGCAGTAGTATCAGTTGTGTAGGATGTGCATGAGTGAGGAGTGTAAGTGTGTAATGTTGATAGTGCGAAACAAAAGCAAAGGACAACCTAAAACATCAACCTAGGCTAAAGCAAAGCAACACAAACCATACCGACCCTGACTGGGGATCAGGGTGCCCAGAACAGGGGAGAGATCAGGACAGAGAGACAGAGCACCAGACTGCAGTGGCATAAGTACTCCTATGCTACTTAGTGTGATGGAAAACACCTGCAAACAAACCACACCTAGAGAAGAGGAGGAGGAAGAGAAACCACACCCAGGAGAGGAGGAGGAAAGAACACACTCAAGATGCCACAGGGCATCACTACTCTAGGTGAAATATTCCCACTGCCTCAAATGTATCAAAATGTATCAAACCTAGCCATGCTACTTTAATACAGAGAGCAAAATCTCAATAACTATTGGAAGTTCTTGGAGAAATTTGGAGAAATACTTTAGCAGCACTGCAACTCCTTAAATTCCACATTGTGATGCCGTCCAGCTTTGCTGTAGCAAGCAATGTTCATCTAAAATGTTCATTTCTTTGTGATGTTACTAAAAGTGCTGCGTTACATTTCATAAGCATCCCCAAGGTGGATGAGTCTCCACTCTGCGCAGAATACATGCCTGTTCTATTTTCTATGCTGTGACTGGTCACGTCATGCAGCACAGAGCAGATGAACAGTATGGAAGTCAGACACACAAATGGTATTGAGAATCTTCCTACTTACTAATGGTAGAAGCACATGAACCAAAGAAAAGTGACAAAATCCAAGCAAGTAAACAAAGTCTGGAGGACAAAAAACTTCTGAAACAACAAGCCTGGAAGAGACATGATGAAAAAAAAAAACAGTTATTATTACATATATTCTCATATTAGATGGCAACTACTGCTGTTATGGGTATCTGTTGGCGAGGCTGTAACTTGTGTCCGCCACTTAGTGGCCGCTCAACTTCAATCAATCACCGCACACCTGGAGTGCTGCAGTCTACTAGTTGAGCACACAGTGCTCAGATCAGATACACTGCAGTATCTGTCGACAGTCGTCAGTGTGTTATTAAACTCGCTGGAAGTAGCATTTCCATTACGTGATTTCTGCATTAATTTGCAAGGGCTCTTAATAGTCAGACAATAACATAACTACAACAGATACTCATAACAGTGACAGTTGCTCTCAGACAGTGGCTGAGGTCAGTGCAGCTGCAGGTCAGTAGCAGTCTGAGTTTCAAACTTTGTGAGATCTTGCAATCTTTACGAGATAACGCCAAAATACACTGCCACTGATTTTTTTTTTCTCCATGTCCCTTCCAGGCTTTCATAGTTAATGTATAAGGGGACCCTTTGTTCCAAAGAGAAAATGTGCAATGAGCATCTGTTAATGCAATTTCTATTAAGACACCTCTATGTGGCATTTGTTTCTACGAGTGGTTCTTGAATGAGTCTTGATGGATTGGTTCTTTTATATTTACAATGCAACAGACACTTGATGTAACATAAATCCTTCCATCACTTGACTGCAACTGTGTCTTCAGCTTCGGGGCAGTGACTTTATGACTGTGCTTAGCCGGGTATATACAGTCCTGGTCATTTTCTGTGATATTTAAGCACTGTAAGCCCCTAAGGATTCACTTCAACATGGTTCAAACCTATTGTAGGGCTGAGGAAATGAGCCATGTTGATAACATACAACACCCAGGTGGACTCCTCCAGAACTCAATTGCACATTAAGGCAGAACATATTGCAACCAGCACTCTGCCTGCAATAAAACACGATAAAGGACCAGGAGTGATGATAAAAAATGCATGTGGGGATCTCTTGAGAGTTGCTTGGCATATGATGAAACCCATGAGAATACTCAGGCATTCTACACAGTGAGGGCCATTACATTCTTGGAATAATAAGATCCATAAACAGAATTTACTGGAATGCACAAATGTATGACACCAATGTCCTTTTCTGTAGACAGATTTTCTTTCAGGATATTTATCACTTAAATGTCTCTAAATTCATATGATTTCAACACAATTGGAAAACAATGCCAGGGACATTATGGCTCTTTTCTTCTCTTCTTTTTTTTTAATTGTGCATTTTGACATTATGAAATAGCTCTGCAAGTTTGCTGCATGGTGAGCTGAGAGAAGAAGGGCTTGCCATATCAACAGGGACCCCCTATTCAATCACCTGAGACAGAAATACATTAAGGCCGCTGACTTGGAGAGGGTCAAAACCAGGATTACCTCGCTTGTGTTTCGATTTTAGCCACTGCTATGTTGAGCTATGGGATTAGATTTTTTTTTCTCCTCACAGGGAGTATGGAACCAAGTATTCTCACTGAAGGGTTCTGAAGCCAAACAACCATTGTAGAGAAAGCTTTAATATAGTGCCAGGAACCTTGATAATGAAATCCCTTTTTTAATGGGGAAACACTAATCATTTTCCCACCTTGGAACAGTTCAGTTAAGTTGATTTTAGTGGTGTCACTGGTCAGTTTCCAGTAATTGGAATCATATTTATTCATTTTATTCTTTTTCTAAATCCATTCTATTTTTTTATTGACCATTCTATATATATATATATATATATATATATATATATATATATATATATATATATATATAAATAAAGTGAAATAAAAGATGAATAAAGTAAATGTAAAAGTCATTTTCTGTTTGTCTCTCATCCAAAGGTTGAAGACCCCTCTATTACACTATTACTACTATTAACTACTATATATCTGACATGTCCCCACCAATGAATTGTCCCAACCAATAGTTTTACAGATCTTAAATGATATGCTAAACTATGACCTGGCAGATCAATGACAAGACCCTGTTTGATGGCTACAGCTAGTTGATACACTTAATGTAAAGAAATGTACATACACAAAATCATCTGCATTGATGGCCGGGCCCGGATTAAGGTGGGTCTGGGCCCCGGGGCCAGGAGTTTGCAAATGCCATACCCTTGGCCCAGGGGCCCTCTGATTCCTGTATCCTGTGGCCGAGGGGCCCTCTGACTGCTGTCACTGTCCCCCCAGCCCAATTCAGTTCACCCTTCTCTCTCGGTTCTCTCTTCACTCATGCCGTATAACATTGTGAGTAGTCATAATATCCTAGAGGCCTCTGACATCGCAATTGGCATCGACATCGGCATCTGCATTGCTGTGGCCGGCCCCACTGGCCCGGTCAGTAATACGGCCCTGTTGATGGCTATTGTAAACTCCTCCTAACTATCTTTCATGAAGGAGTCATTAAAAGGAGTCTCTCCTCCCCTCCTCTTATTTGGCATAATATTTGTTTTGGCAGTGTGGGAGCATGAGATGAAGCAGACCTGAAAAGTCTCTTAATGCTACGGTCAATAGAAACTGAGGACTTTTTCCAGGGTTTCATCGCTAAGATTGGGTGAAAGAAAGCAGAAAGCAGGGATAGAAAAAAAAAAATCCATGCATTGCAGAACTAATCTGCATTGACGGCGGGTGGAGGAGTGAGGATCCATGAAGTAAGGGATGTCCATTTGTTAACGGCCGTTGTCACCACCATTCAAGCATCGCTAGTAGGTACTAACATCGCTCCTCATCTGGTATCACAAGACTAGAAAAATGGTACCTCACTCCAAAAGTGTGTGAGTTGGCAACTTAGATATATTTTCATGTGTTTAAATCTAATTTGTTCAATAAAAATCATGGTTAGTCATCACATTGTGCAGTTAATATGTCTGTGATATTTAATCTGCTGGAAACTGTAGTATACAGGCTTTTTGTTAGCAAGAGTATTGTAGAGAAGTCAGGAAACAATCTAAGCTGAGAAAAATTGTATTTATAGGTTTTCAGTTGTATAATGTTTCAGAGCTGACTAGTTAATTAGCAAACTGTCATTAGCAGTGCGCTGTAGATGTTTGCTTGGCTGTTCATTCAGGTTGCTCAAGCAAGACGAACAAAAGAAGTGTCCTTGTTTAAATCAGCAGAATTTTTTTATTCAATGCCTGTGGCACCTAACTGTGTATTTATTGGACAGCTGCAGTTTAAAATGTAATGATTCGATTGTCTTTTGAATTGCAGTACATTAGTCTATAATGTAATCTAGCAAACATCAACACATTCCACCACCATCTATTACTTTGTGGTTAGGTCTCAGCATGTCAGTATAAAAATGTGTCTACTATAATAGAATGCATTTAGCTATGCTCTCACCATCCCCTCATTGTGGTTCCTCTGTAAAGCTTTGAACATACAGAATGTGTGCAAGGGTTTCGAATCACTTCTCAACCCTAACATGAGTTTGAGGGTTTCAAAGCAGTGCTCTTTACCCTCCTTTAGATGTCATCCATTTAGCCACTCTGTGGGCAACACGCAGCATGAAAAATCTTCTCTTCAAAGGTCATTTTCAGATGAAAGGCACTCAATAAGGACTCTTTGCCATAGTAAACAAAGCAGCCAGTTTATGAAGCCCTGTCTCTCCAGTTCTTCAGATATTGACCAGTCAGCAGAGGACATTCATGTCTTTATGATTCCAAACAAAGAGGTGAGTTATTGCTTTCTGACCTCTGGCTTCTCAACTTAGACCTCACTCAGCTGCCTAATGACTTCCTGCTCCTGTGCATTTGATGTGCTGTACTGGCAGAATCACATTTCTCTGGTACAGGCTGAACAAGAACAGTATTGTTATTCATAGCTTCAGAGGGCTAGCTGATTCGCACAAGAGGGTGCTTTCAGTCTCTTGCTAAGCACTTGTTGGGGTTTTGAAAATTATTGGTTTTGGAAATCATTCTGTGCAGGATAAAGGACTTTCATTCATGTAATGTGGTGGTTCAGTCAACTATCTTGCTTTAACAAGGGACTTGACTTTCGTGAGTTGAATTAAAAACATTTGAACCAAATATTTTTCAAGTGACTATGAGAGTCTGATTTGATGGTGTTCACTGCCTTACGCCTTCACTGGTTAAGGTGATGCCCCTAATATAAAAATGTAATTATTTCAGTGGTCCATGATTTTCCTTGGATGTGGCACCAGAAAGGCATTGATGTATTCTTGACTTAAATGGAAATCAGTTTGAAGAACTAATCAAAAGAGTAATGTGTAAGGTTTGTCTTGTGTGTATCATAAAGTGACTACAGCTTGCATTTCATTGTACAACCCTGTGCTGTAGAATGATCAATACATAAAATGTGTGCTTTGAAACAATCTGTTATGAGTGTATTTTAAAGAGGAAGACATTTTTTTGTTTTGTTTTGCACTGTACACATAATCCCTAAAGACATAATTGTATTTGTTCTGAAAGATGTACTATTTTATTTTTTATTTTATTTTCCTTTGGAGGTGTTCTAGGCAAACTCAACTGGCAAGAGACCCTGCAGCAGACCCAGAACTTGCTGGAAGGACTATATAGTCCGTCTGCCCTGGGAACATCTTGGGATCCCCCTGGAAGAGCTGGAATGTATTGCTGGGGAGAGGGAAGTCTGTCACGGCCTGCGAAATATGCTTCCACTGAAATTTGACTCTGATATATGGAAGGAATAGAATTGGTGCATGCAAAAGATGACGACAGTGAGAAGTAACCGTTTACCCCAAAAACAAGCCGATAAAGAAGTTAACGTCCTCCCTCTTCTGATCATATACTTTCTTGATCTGATTTGTTAAATTCATTTTAGGACACTGTTCAACCATACTCATAATCTTTTATTTATTGATATGTTTGTATTTAACTTCTTTTCCTCACATTAATATGACATACTAATTAGTAATAGCCACATGGAGATGAACCAGCTCAAGATGTATCCACACTGAAGACTACAAAGGAGAAACCAACACAGCATGGTTGACCTTACACCTTACCAAAGCATGTCACAACACTCTCCTGCAGCCCACTGAGTCAACAGGAGGTATGGTGGGGAGCTACCCAAACACAGACACACACACACCCTACATCCCTTGTGTCCAAACATCATCCCAGGATGCACGCAACCCACTACTTTCTGGTGGCATGCCATCACAGAATAATCAATAGCTGCCACACTCAAACAATCATGCTGAAAGGAAGGGGGTAGTGACAGATTACAACACCCCGCACAGTTGAAGCACATCTCTCAGCAGGCCTCTTCAAAGTTTCATACACAGGAGCCAGGTAAGACAGAATTGTTGAAGACACTGTGTAAGAAACAAAATATGAAATACCAGAGCAAGCCTTTCTTCATGAGGTCTTGGACAGCACAGTAGTGTTTATGAACAACTTATAGTCTGCAATGTGACAAAGACTTTATGCCCCTTATTAGTCTTCTTGTCTCTGGAGTTGCCACAAATAGAAAATATGGTTGGCAGTTTCCTCTCCTGCTCTTGACAGGACAGTTGAAAACTACTACAAAACTTCACCGGGCAGGTCTCTGCCCCGGCACAACAGTGACACTTTTTGGTTTGTACTCCAGGTGACTTCAAGCCCCACCAGGAGGGTTTCAGAAGTGTTTTGCACATCAGACTTTGTTAACTTTGGTTAAGCGCTTCTAAATATGCTTTGATCCATCCATTTTCTCTAACTGCTTATCCTCATCAGGGTCACTGTGGGACTGGAGCCCCAATTTCAGACATCATCATTCCTCCTATTTTAGAACAATGTGGATTAAAAGTCCCCTTTATGACTTCAGACCTTTGATTCTTCAGTTGAAGGTTCAGCTCATCCCGAACCTTTAAAACAAACAAAGCAAAAACTGTTTTCTTTCTTTAAAGTTTTAATAAGGTCAGCTTCAGTTTCTGTGTTTTGTGCAAACATGCAAAGAGCTGAAAAATATAGTGCTGTCACATTTGCAGCCAATCAAGAATAATAAGGTATTTACTGCATCCATTTCCTCATAAGACGTTCCTTACTCTGCTTCACAAATATAGATTTTAATTGGATTAGTATATAGAATTCAATCATCTCACATATATTGCATATTGATATGCTATAATGGAGAAATGACTCTCCAAAATTAAAAACAATTCCACTAAGGGAGGTGCGGCCCTCTTTGGAACTATCAGATCATATATTAAAACTCACAAAAGGAATATTCTGAAATCCATGATATGACCTGCATATTGCTTGGTCTTTTGTTTGCTTTTGTACCTCTTCAAATTATGTAAAGTCAACATTTGTACACAAGTGACATTTGAACACAATGGGTGTATTATTATATTTTGTTATTATTATTGACTTAAATCTTTGGTGATTAATCAAACACCTTACTGATATTACTTTTATATGTATATTTTGATATGTAATTAATGCATAATCACCAAGCTATTAACATATCTATTGGAAACCACCCAAGAAACCTCAAAGAAACTTCAGCTTCATGGTTATTTCTCTTCTTACTCTAATCTATGTCTACACTGGTTATAAATAAGCATGTGATTCATTTAAAATTGCAAACTGCGAGCCACATTTCCATCATTAATATTAGTTCTTGGATATTATTGCCTTCCTTCAATGGTACATGACTAACATTGATGTTTGCATCAGTAGTAACCACATCACTTCTCTACGTCTTTGTCTCTTCTACAGTCCTCTCTTTGGGACTGTTCTGCACTCAGCAGGAAGCGACGGCAGCAGCTAATGATAATTAGTAATGAGGTAAGCAGAGGAACCAGAAAATCAGATTTTCTGATTCCACGCCAAAGCTAAGTATTACAATTTCCCCTGAGTGTATCTGAAGTGGAAACAGAATAAATCAGACCTTGTTTGTTCCAGCAGATCCAAATCTCAGGCCTAGTGCCACTTTAATCCTGTAGTCAAGGACATCTTCATTATGCACTTTACCACTCTCAGATGGAGATCATGTTTCTCCACAAATCAGCCGTTAATGTTCAGTGATAAGCAGAATGGAGGAAATCTGACTAATCTGTACGAGGCTGGCATATAAGGAACTCTCTGAAGACTGAGCCTTTGTCCTTGCACCAATGCACCACCTGGCTACTTTAGCACAAATAGTTAGAGTCGCATGGAGCAGAGGATATCTTATTACGGGGGGTTTGACACTCTGCAATGTGACTTTGGGCTAAAAGTATGTTTCATTTATCAAAATGTTTTGACACATCTTTTACATTACTTTGAGAATTTGAATCGATTCTTTCCATTACAAACAAACTAAAGAAGCAAACATCTTAAACGGCATGACTCTCCTGGAGACCTCAAAGCAGTTTTCTACTTTAGCAGCTGCCTGCGGCTGCAGGAATTGTTTCAGTGAAGGCAGTTAGCTGAAAGAGACTAAAATGTACTAGGGTAAGGTTACAGTTACAGTTGTGATCAGTGCTAACTGTTGGACACCCTCTGGTATCTTGCTTTAAAATGGGATGACCTCCACCTTAACTATAGCAAATAACTGCAGCAGCCATTAAAGTTCTATTACATTCTATGACTCGAAGCAAGTATAAAATGTGGACAGTAAAGTTTGCAGAAATCAATCTTTTCTTTCAACTGACATGTATCATGGGGCAGGCATCCCTGAGTGTCTCAGTTACATCTTGACACTGATGGAATGAAGCAGCTTCAGCAGGTTCCTCTCACCTCTGCCGTCACTCTCTACATCAGTTTGTCAAATCCTTTCTTCTTCCCTGTTGGAATCGTCACATCAGCAACAAAACTGCAACAGTCATAAATGTTAAAACGATAACAAGCTGAGCAGAGCAAAGAGGACGGGTTTCTCATTGCATGACTCTCTGCCAAACCCAGGAGGGAATCTCCACAAGAGTCCTGACGTAGCAGGCAGGGGGTGATTTGACGGAGAGATGAAAAGGAATGAGCCTCCTCTGATAATGCACTTCCTGTTGTTTTTCATGGCCGTAACCCATTTAACTAACTCAACCTCCCCCAGAGAAAACAAGGTTCTCTAGACATTTCCATTGCCAACCATACATTTCAGCAAGGAGATACTGTTACTATTACTCCTGCACATAACCGTTCAAGTCATGCAGATCACCTGCTGAGAACATGATGAATGGAGGAAAAGGAAAGTCATTCAGGAGTGTGCACCTTTGCAATTAACAGTTTCTGTTATAAAAAAAAAAAGGTTTACTCTGTGTGTCAAATGTCTTAAATCGTAGAATGTGTACGTGAGTTCCTACTCCTCACATGTTCTGCTTTCACTACTGTAATATGAGTTTGTTTCTAAGGCTGACAGGTTAAGGTAAAGTCCAGGTTAATGTGTAAATACAGGAAGTCCAGAACAGAATGAGGGTTAGGGACAGGCTATCTGTATGCTATGATGCTATATGTAAATTGTCTAATTAATACATTCAATTAAGCACTCAAGTCAGTTAATCTACATTATACTAGCACTCAAGGCTGCAGGGTATGTGGGAATGTTTGACCATGAATTCAAAAGGATAAATATACAGTACAGAAGGCCTGCTATAGTGAGTGAGGGTTTGAGCACGACAGTTATTGATACAATTTAATCGGCCCTCCATTGTGGCTCTGCAAGGGTCAACACTTTGTCTAGAGGGTCAACAGAAACTATAATCTGGAGACTGCACACTCTAATGAATATGTCACCAAGTAAAATGCATGTTTTCTGCTCTGTGCTGCCGATCCTCTCCATCTCCTTTATCACTGAAAACACCCTTGATCACAAAATGTTTGCTGCTACTGTAAATAAGATGGAGACTGTGCTTCTCGGGGAAATTAAGGCTTTTCTTGAAACAGCTTTAAATGAAGTAGGGTTTCTGTTAGCTGTAAGTTCCTTTTTTATTGAATACTTCAAGGTACTAGAGCTGAATCAGAATCTAAAAGTCCCTTTGCAACATTCTCATTTGTTTCCACCAAATCTGAAAAATCTAGAATCTTGCCTGCACTTGTGCAGTTTTATCACAGAGTAAATTGTGTTCTCTTTTGGGTATTTACGTTGAGACATAGTTCATTGAAGATAACTTGGAACTGGCTTTGTTGTTGCAAAAGTTTCTGCTTTAAAACAAAAAGGAGCAGTTTACATTAAATGTCCAGGCATCAGCCAGACATTATTGATGCCTTTTAAATATTAATGTTAATTTAATGCTATGCTATGTTAATTTAAAAAGTTAACCCTTCCACAACTTTGTAACAGTCTGTGAATAGATGCATATAAAGGACTTGTATATGTGCACTCCTGGGTGCCTCTATCTGCTTCCACTCCAACACCACAAGTCACAAGTCTGAAGGCAAAGCTAATATTGCTGTGAAGCAAGTGAAACATATTGTGATACTGTGGTTTTACATGGCTAGAATGAGCATTCTTGCTTGCACGGGCAGACAAACTTATAGCTAGCTTATACACTATAGTAGTCTGTTTGTACTGTACAAACTGTTAATTATACAGCAAATTCATCCAGACCTTAGGAGCTGACCTGGTTGGTAATGTAACTGTAGAAAATGTAGCCATCGATCCAAGGCAGGGCCCAACTGGTTAACTGTAACTGAAGCTAAGCCAGGGTTGGCTGGCTGGCTGTGGATTGGAGGCATGGTGTGTGTCTGACATTGGTTGCTTCATGGTGTTGGCTCATAAGGTGATTTGCAAACAGCAAGCTAGTTAGTATCATGGAGTCAGTGGTACAAATAAATTTGTACCGTACCGTAACATTATTTTAATATGTAATTAATGTTCCAGCATCCAGTGATTATTTCAGCATTTTGGTCAATCCCTGAGATGATGCATGTAAAAAAGTATGAGCAACAGGATGCCGGCTGCAGTTCACTAAACAGCCAAAGATGTCATGAACGAGGTTTATCTGAATGTTACAGAACTTTTAAGCATAATGGCTTACTTTTATTTAGGAAGCATGTTCAGTCTGTATACACTCTATCGCTTAGGACGGGACAATAGAAACTCGACAAAATGTTTATACACCGGCTAAATAGGCTGATAAAAGTAGAGCTTGTCTATTTCATTTCTTAAAGTGAAAACAAAATTGTGTATTCTCTCTATCTGCCATCTCCCTGACAGAATGCAGCTGACAACCCGATCATCCATCAGCGGAAGTGTCTTTTTGACTCTGCCATATATTTGTGACTCTGTATCACCACGAGCAAGAATTCCAGATATGAGAAAAAAACAGGCTTTAGTGCCTCTGTGTTGTCTCATCATCAGATCTCCTTTGTCTCAGTGGAAATGTAAAGCTGGCTTTGAATTATGACTGATGAGGCAGCAATGGAGAGTCTGTGCTGTAGTATGAATACAAAAACAATGCCAAACAAGTCATAATCTCAGGTAAGCAACATTGGACAGTTGACGTTACTTTAATGCTGTTCATCAGCATCTCGAAAAGGAAATCAAGGGTAACTGCTTCATGCAGCAATTTAGCTGATGAGCTCATGAGAATATTTTGTGTAGTTAATAAATAAAACTACTACTTGAACCAGTTTTTCATGTGTGTGAGAGAGAGATTGTGTATAGTTTAATTCTCAGAGACTCAAAAAAGAGAAGTAATTACAGCACACACTGCAGGGAACATTACATACAAATATATAGTGTATATTTATTTAGTTGTTTTATATTTCACTGTAGGAGATAGTTGCTTTTGTTTGGTTATTAAACTTAAAATTATTCCTGAAAATAAAATGAAAACAAAACTATTTCTGAGAGTTCTCTTAACCAACAATAAGGGTGTGCTGTATCCCAACTTTTTGGCAACTGAACAAGCTAGAAGGCTACACATTTGACAACTCAGCATTAGAGACGTGACTCCCACCAAATGCTCCCTTCAATAGCCCACTCTGAAGGATATTTACGCCTCTTCGAGTAAGCACCTCATTGCTCGACTCTAGCATTACTGTCAAGGGGCTTCCTTAAATCCACACACTCCTACAGCATAAAATTAACCTGAGCCAACCATTGAAACTTTAAGTTTCAAAAATGTCAAGATCAAGACAGAAATGTATTTTATTCATCACAGCTTTATTTTTATTAAAAAACAAAACCAACACTTTTAAATAAATAAATGGCATATTTGAAGTAAGAGGTGTAAACATTGATAGAAACATTTCTTTCTAAATTGTAAAAGCACAAGTGGAAAATTTGGAAAAAAATTTTAACATAGACACAATCCACAGAGTAAGACATTTCAGAACTGGCTACATTATTTGACTGACATATGAACCCTTTGGCACTGCAATGTGCTTTTGGAGACGCTGCTCAACGGGAGTTGGAAGCTGCCTTCCTCTGGAGACTCTTGATGAATACAATGACCAAATGGCTCCTTGTCAAGAGGCAGCTTCAGAGGGCTTGGCACTGGACAAATCTCCATGTGTTACAGTCCCTGGGCAACCATTATGAGACCTCATTTAGTTTCATCACACAGTATGACACTATCACATCCAATTTAACTCTAATGAACCCATTTCTTTGAAATGATCAAATCTTTGAAGCCACACAAATCATCAGGAGAGTTATTTTACCACATCAGTCTTCACTGTTTTCGCATGCATTACTAACTAACTGAAAGATAACTCACACATGGATATACAATTACCAGGAGTCAGCATTTCAAGATTTGTCACTCTCTGATTCTGCAAAGCGTTGAACGTTGAATTTTTTTTAAAAAAATCCATAGATTAACAGGAGCAAACAGGCAATTTATGCATCAAAACCACCAAGAACTCATTTGTGTACCTGTGCTCGGTATGTTAGAAGACCTGATGGATTTCTCGCTTTTATTAATGAGAGTTGTCCCAGAATTACACAGGATTAAATTAACAGATAATCTCAGTAATTACTTCAAATCACTGGATATCCTCTTGC
This sequence comes from Nibea coibor, assembly GCA_023373845.1. NCBI lineage: Eukaryota > Metazoa > Chordata > Actinopteri > Sciaenidae > Nibea > Nibea coibor. The sequence goes on from CM041739.1 coordinate 23,636,500, forward strand.
CGGAACATTAGTCCCATATGAGAAAACCAGCTGTCTACAACCAGGCAGTCAAGTGGAGTTTGACAGTGGGCCTCTGGAGACCGAACCACATGGTGATTTTCCTTCTGCCAGAGTGATGATGATGATGATGATGATGAAGATGGTGAATGTGGAGGATCAGGAGTCCAGTTTTTAACTTCAATGCAAGGCCAGATAAGTAGGATTAAACTCAACTCAGCTTTGTAAGGCAAAGTGATGAGACTGATGGCTGACTGGGAGCCATACAGATGGTCCTTTCTTCCCACCTTAGGCTTAGAGACTAACTGTGAAATAAATGCAATTTTCCCAGTTATTACAACTTATTTGGTGAGTGTGAGAGAGTTACAGAGGTTCCACTGTAGTTTACCCACTCACCCCTCCAGCCCTTCTTCCCTGCCGTTAGAGGCAGATCTAAAAAGAGCCTCAAAGGCAGTAAGGTACCAGAGGAGATGAGAAAGAAGAGGAGGGAAAAAAAGGGGGGAAAAAATAAAAAACTCACTTTAGCTGGAAAAATGTACAGTATCAATTCAAATAGACCTCAAGACCGCAAAACTAGTATACAGCTCACTCTTTCTCTCCTTGTTTATCCAATAACTATAGCCCAGTGTCATAACAGAAGGACACTTGAGGGGACCAAATGTTTCTCAGGTCATGCAGGTCAAGTGCACTTCTGGTCACCCTTGGAGAACCCAAGTGCCCCTGCTGTCATACCAGGTTCCCCCGTAATGTCCCTTTGCTCATGATGAAGTACCCCATCCTGGGCCAAGTGCCTCATTCGTTAGGTCAAGTATTGTTCTGATGTGACCATAGGAACAAAAACCCTGAGCAGAATTGCTAATCTGTAAAACATATTTTGCAGTTTGTTCAAATTCTTGTCTTCTTATTGCATTTTGCTTGTGGCCATGTCATACAATGGTTTCATGTATGTCACTGTGATTTTAAATCTACCAACAAAGTGGTTTGACATTTATTTTAACTCTTACATTTAATAGTAGTTTTAATAGTAACCAAAATGAGCATGTTTAACATTAATGTTGGTCAAGTACCATGAAGGGTTATGTATTCTTCCAAAAATCTAGTTTGCCCAAACATGTCTAAAGGCAAGAGTGTTGACAAAATGCTGTGATTCACACGTGCTGTGAGGGCACAAAGAGGAGCTAAATGCAGTGGATTGTAAAAATAGGCACACACATTCAAAACTGTTTTTCCTGGAAGACACTCACAGTGTTGATTTGTTACATTAATTGTTCATTGTTACATTTTGTTGAAAAGTGACATGTAATAGATATGTGAAGAACTAAAAAAAAGAGAGAGAGAGAGACAGTCCAGACTGCTTACTTCTTACCAGTCAACACACCAATCAGTGTGCAATGCCATGGTCACACATAGGTGACTTCAGGGGAGTGATTGACTAAGGCTGCGACGATGCCAGTCAAAGCCCACCACAAGGTGAACTGCCCACAAAGAAAAACAATTTTCTTTGTGGACATATTTTTGCACATTTTTGCATGAGCTTTGATTATACTGAAATATTATCATTAGTCATACCACTGCCAATTTGCTACAGTGGTAGAGCTTGGAGAATAAGTGGTGTAAAGGCAGCTGGGAAATACAGTTTACCAGCACGTTTCCCCAGGGTTGACCAGTATGAGCCAGCAATTGACTCCCAGCGCTGTATATTGATATACTTCCAAGTCAACTGGCCAAGTGAATCCTGGGAGCATTTGGCTTTGGACCAACCACCATGTGTTCCTTACTTCTGGGCCAACTCCCAGACTTCATGTTGGAATCTAAACCTAAGGTTTGATTCCTTGGCAAAGGAGGGATATACAGTAGTCCTCAGAGTCTGTAAATGGATCTCTGCTCTCTCACTTGCATAATTAAATCAGACTGGTTCCTGTACAGTGATCCCTCTGTGTCTGTAAGCCTTTACGCTTACCTTACGCCTAATGATTGAATAAATCGGATTGCTCTGTACACTAGATCCTTCTATGGTATCTGATTCTATGAATTGTCTGTTTTCATTTATGCAGTTCTGTAATTTCTTAGAGTTAAGTTCATGGTGTGAACTTTCAAAACCAGACAAGGGTAACTAATACTTTCAGTAATGCAAGCCTTAATTATGCAAAAGGAAATCAGGGATTTATTTATATAATTAAGTGATTCTAGTGTAGCAGTACGAGCGTTTTTTTTTTTTTTTTTAGTTTTGTCTCCCCTCGCTCTTTCTGTTGCTTGTGGTTGCTATGGTTTCCCTTCCTCACTTCCGCCAGTCATTGAGGTGAGCCGGTATAAAAGCGTCAGTCTGCCCACCGGTTATTCCTCTGCGCTCCCATCATCACCCGTGATACTTCCGGGTCAGAGGTCGTGTGCCAACAGGTATGGCTGCCCACTCTTTCACCTCGCTCATTGTTTCGTTTGTCCTTATACTTATTAGGTATTCGTAATTGTTATAGGACGACCGTTGGTGTGCTGCTCCATGCTCCTGGTGTGTGCTGCTGATCGTTGGCTGGCGGTAAGTGTTGTGGTGTTTCGGCATTGTGCTTGGTGCTGTTAGGTGGCTAATGCTGGTCTGGCTACAGGTAGATGCTGGCGGCTGCCTGGAGTCCGTTCATTCATTCCTCCTCGTGTGTGTCGTGCTGCTGCTGCTTTGTTGGATGTGACTTTTATGCTGATCTCTCTGTATTGCCGTTACCGTTTGCTGCTCACCTCGTTCTTCTGCGGCTTCTCGGCTTTAAGGAAACATGCGGTGTTTGGCTGTGCACTGCGGCTTAAGCACTTTTCTATTGGGGACTGCTCCCCCTTAGGTTGAGTGAATGAGTGTGTGTGAACGTGTGATTGTTAGTGTGTCTAGGTTGAGCCTGGATTTGTTTATGTAATTCTATTTTTAATTCAGAGTTGTTTTGTAAATTGTTTGAGTTTTGTTTTCTTTAGCTCTTGGGCAGTTATTTTGCTTAAGCTTGTAATTTGCTCATTTATTTAGTTTTGTTAAGTTCTGGGTATTTTCTTTCTTGTGTGTCCAACCCCACTAATGTGGTTTTCCTCTTCAGTTGCTGTAGGCCGGTGGTGGCGGTACTGGTGACCTGGTGGTGTCCCCCCTCTCCTTCGGTATTGCCGTGTCCCTGGGAGTGGGTGTGCCTGGTGATTTAAGTTATATTTTTGCCTTTTTGGTGGATCCTGCCCCTGCACTATCCCTTGCCCATCCACTCCGGCCTCAGCCCTTAGGTTTCTCTTTATTTGGGTGAATGAGTTTTTATGGAGTATATTTTAGAATAAATGTGGAATAAAATTTGTATTTTTAAACTTTGAACCATGTCTCTTGTACTCCAGTAACTACGAACCTGTGTACCTTGTGTTGGAGTAATTCCCTGGGTGGCGTTGTTGAGCTTTTCCCTTAATACTAGTAACTTTGCCCCCCCCTCGCCACACTAGGTTTTGAATGATGATCTTATAGTCAGATATGGAACAAGAACTGATCTCACCTGTGGAGTTCTGCAAAGATGCATGTGGGGTATACTCTTGCATGTAAACCCCACTAGAAACCAAGGTTTTGATCACTATCTTCAGATAAAAAGTCAAGGACAACTTGTGATCTGTATGTGTCTTCTGTGTTGGATTCCAACTTCCCTAGATCTCATTTCAATTTGGCATATGTGGGATTTGCTAAACAAACAAGTCACATCCATGGAGGCCCCACCTCACAACTTACAGGACTCAAAGGACCAGCTGCTAACATTTTGGTGCCAGATACCACAGCACACCTTCAGAGGTCTCAACTTGATGGGTCAGGGCTGTTTTAGCACCAGAAAGTGGACCTACACAATATTAGGCAGGTGGTCATAATGTCATTGGCTTATCAATATGGTACCACACTCAGTTGTTCAGTGTCATTATCCACCCTTTGCAACTTTAACACTTACTATAAATGCAAGAAGTGTGTCAACAAGCAATCTGGTCGTTAGTTTAATGACAGGATTGTGTTTTCTCCAGGTGTACTCAAAACTCTTCTCATTAAGCATGTGATGGCCTGAACGCATCCTTAAAGCATCATTTTACAACACATCAATTCAAATAAGGCGTTCATTTGTTACATTTCAACGCTCTCAGTGCCTCCTGCCTTTATTAGATAAATGCGTTAGCACAGTTGCAGGAGGCAGGGGTAGAACTGTGCAGTGCTTATTACCCTACACTGTTCGAACAGGCAGGGAAGCTCTGCTGCTACTGCTGATGTAGCACCTTTTAATTGGCTCCGGGGTTCAGTTTTACTATCGACATTACAAATGCGCACAGTCAAACACACATACACACACACACACACACATTCAAATGCACATTGCCTACATGTCGAGCACCTGAGGCTCAGCTAAAGGAACTGATGTGTAATTAACATGGAATTTGAAATGCCCCTGTCTGTGTGTGTGGCAGAGTAAGCATGCGTCTTTTGATGTGTTCCTCAAAAAAAGAAAAGTAAGGGGAAAAATAAAGACAAAAGCAGGAACAGTGAAATCGCCATGGGTATAGCTAGCTAGTGATGGCTAGAACACAAAGCAATATGAAAAATCAAACTAATTAAGGTTCTGTTTAGGCAACTAAAAATCAAAAGTCTGGTTACAAATTCTCTATTTACTCATGACTTATTGTACTTTTAAGCCTGTTCAGCAAACACGTCAGACTGACAGCAGCTAGCTCTGATGCTTCAGGTCCTCTACTCACTTTCAGTAATCCACTCAGGTCCACAAGTGCTTGATATACAGTTTACACTGAGAATATCACATATCCCCAGAGTCACAGAGACTGTCATCCATCTCGTACTGTCAACACTGCAGCTTTCATTAGACTTTAGCAGTCAGAGAGGCAAAATCTCAAGTCTATAGAGTGCTCGTCACATTAATTTCACTGTGTCGCATGGCAGATGCTCCTTTTAAAGACTGCTAAAGCCGTTATTGACGATATTCAAAGACTCCTTCAGGGAAAAAAAAAAAGAAATCTCATTATCTGTCTCAACAAGAATAGGACAATGAGACGTCTCACCCCACTAACTTGAAACAGCCAGCTCAGCAGTTTCATAGATGAATTGTATCAGCAAACACTCAATTTACGGTATTATCTAGCATGGTGGGATGGTCAGAGAGCCGTGCATGGCAGACCACTTTTGAGCCAGTATTAGAGCCGTGATATGATCTATACCTCCTTCTTAATCAATACATGATACTTTGAACTCAACTCGAGTGTTCTCTTTTTACAGCCAGTCACCGGCTGACTGTTCTTCTTTAGTGGTGTTGCTGCGTGAGTTGGGGGATAGTCTGGCAGTGAAAATAGAAGAGAGTCATAATCTGTGCTGAGTTAGAGAGGAACTCTGTGACCACCTGGGAAGCAGAATGCTGTGTCTCTGTTTGTCTGTGTGTGTGATATCTCCTGTGCATTGCCTTCCCAGGTGGCCTCCAACTCACTCCAGTCTTTTTATGCCTCATCCCTTAACTGCATACACACACACACACACATACACACACTCAGCGTAACAACGAGCATGCAGCAATTGAACAGCAGGCGTCTTAAACACAAATACACTTTTTGCTGCTAAATTGAACTGAGGTTTTGCTGATATTTTGCGATGTGATATAACATTATTCGAGAAGTGAACATCGTCACTTCATTAATTACATGTTTAGGAAACTAAAAATCAAAGTACAATGACATTACAGTACAACACTGCTGTGAGATTTAATCAATTCTGTGGCATAGAAACAGCCAAATTGTACATACACGGGTGATTCTGAAGAGCACGGTTTACTTCCATTGTAAAGAATTATTGTTGGCATTTTAAACCGTAACTATGATCTTCCCTTGACTGTAACCGAGTGGTTTTAATCTGCATTATCAAATTCTGTCTGGAAGAAGAGATGATTGGTTAATGAACCTATTGATTGCATATTTAGACACATGCTGAACATTTGTTTATATTTCACTCAGAAATCATCACCAGCATTATTGGCCAGGTTACAAAAAATGAAGAGAATTCTGAAGAGGAAATCAACAATCTTGCAGCCCAGTGTCAGAAAAAAACAAGGAGGAGAACTGATGTGTGTTAGTGCAGCTGAGGTGGAGCAGCTGAACATTTTCAGGTGAAGGAAAACCTGTCCTGGTCATCTTATATCTCCACTCTGGTAAAGAAAGCTTCCAAAAAGAAATTTAAGAAAACAAAACTCCCGAGCCAAGTTCTTGTTAACTTTTCCAGATGAGCAATAGAAAGCATTCTGACTGGAATTATTTTGTTAGGTTTGCGCAAAGCCCAGGACAGAAGGACTCTGCAGCAAGTGATTAAAACTGCCAAGAACATTGGTATCAATCTACTGAGGTGCTTTTGCAGAGCCCAAAGGATAAAGGAGAAGAGCTAGCCTTTATTCTTTTTGAGAAACTCAGGGACAGCTGATGAAAGTTCTGTCAGAGGTTTATTGACAATTGATCTTACTTTATAGAATTCACCCTTACTCCTTGTTCATGAACACCATAGCAAGTCTTTTCACTCTTAATTAACCACTCTTTTTAATCGAAACATTAGGACAAGGAACAGATGATCCTTTACTCACTGAAGTCATTGTAGCTGGAATAAGTGTCTCATCCATGTGTCATTAAGTCTGCTCCTTATTATATTTCTATCCCTTTCACACTACAACAAGGTAGAGATTTCTGTGTCTGAATTTAAATGTGCATAGTGGGATATGTGGATATATATGCATGTGATTTTTGTATCTGATGATGATTACTTTTTGCAATGTCCTGGTAGAGTGAGGTATGTGTGCTTTTATGATTTGTATACATAGTGTTTATTAAAAATCCTAATGTTAATAAGACAATAATAAAACAACTAACTAACTAACCCAGGGAAATTAATAAGACAACTAAAAGACAATAACCACCACAGCAACAGCCCGTATATAGTTGTCATATGACAAGCAATACAGAAGTATCCACTGCTACCAGACTGCAGGACAGCTTCTTTCCTCAGGCTGCCGCATCATATTCCACATGAAGGGACTACAACTTGCATTTTTTTGTGTGTGAAGCAGTTCATTATAGAATAATAATTAGCTCTGATACTCTGATATGAATGTCCAACAAACCAAAATGGAAAACTGACCCATAAACGGAACAAAAATCGTATCCCTGCAGCCAAGCTAAAGTACACATGGCTAAAATCAATCTGTGTAGTCTACAGTAATCTGCATTTGATGACTACTTTGCACACTTCTCGTAGATGATGAATCGCACATCACACCAACAGCTGACTTCAGCATAATAATGAAAAGAATTGGAATTTGATGTTTCCACCTTTACATTCATATCACAAACCTGTCAGTTTGAGACTCTGCTTTCCCCACTGACTTCACGTGCATGATATAGAGGAGTGATGTGTGAAGACGCAGTACTGTCATATTGTGGAATCAAATGTAACTCCACTTTTTTCATTGGTTTTATTTATTTTTTTTATTATTGTTGCCTGATTACCAAGATTTCAGATGTAGTACTTCGAGTATAGTAACAGTCTAACTAAATTACAGACAAGACAAGAAGGCATTTCTGCAGTGGAAGGCAATAAACATGTTGGGGGCTTCGTGTATGACCACAGCTACAGAAGCACTGCGTGAAAAATGCTGAATCAGAGAGCAAAACGTAGCAGTTCATTGTAACACAGCATGACAGCTGAGCTAAACTCCTCTGTATCCTGTCCAGCCGAGGCTACATGCAGCCATAAATAACCCGGATCTTCTTTTATGAGGGATAGTTTATCACTTTTAATCAATAACTGCTTGAATTGCCAGCTTGGCTGCACATTTAAGAGTCATGAAAATTTACTGGGCGCAAAGAGAAGCATGTAAAAGGTTCAGTACACAAAAGAAAATAAAAAGCTGCCCAAGGGAGTATGAGACAGGCTCCAACCACTGACCAAAAGTGTCCACAAGTGAGCAATCTGTACACTGGGCCATGGCATTGCACAGTTTGTTAGCAAATATGTGGTTATTTATACTGGTGTCACTCAGCTGTCAGATTTCAGAATGCTGCAAATCTTTTCAATTTGTGGTTTTGAGTGTCAGCAGCGTTGCTTATTTTGCATTCAAATTAGCGAAAGCACCGTGATGTTTCTCATTTGGACTCCTTTCAAAGTGTCTGGCGAGGTTCAAAATAATCATGGCTCTTGAATTTTTTGCCAGGTCTTACCTAACATTTCATCAGAGCTTCCTACTTATTTTGACACTAATTTGACTCGCTTGAAATACAATTTAAAAAAGGGAGGGTTCGGGAGGCAGGGAGGGAGGGCGACTTGATTGCTTTTGATCCTGATTTTAAGAAAGATTGGATGGCTGTGTGGTCGGATGTATCGGGCCTTATGAGCGGTGACAGCGCTGTTGATGTTCAAGTGCCTAGAGTGTTGAAACTAGTTGAAGTTTCATCTCTTGTTCGCAGGCTGGTCTGGCTGAAAGAGTCCCTGGAGTTTTTAAGGGAAATTTCCAATCATATTAAAATTAATAGCCTTGCCAGTGACAGCGAGGGAGAGAGAGAGAGAGAGAGACAAAGAGATAAAAAATAAATTTTTTAGGCTGTGAGACACAGGGGGAGAGAGAAAATGGATGAGCGGTTTGATTTATCACATTTTTTTATCCTGAAGGTGTTAAAGTTTTTTTCAAGACATTAAAAATATTGTTTTTAGTAATTTGTATCCACCATGGACTTTACAGCTTCTCTGAGCAACTACTGGAATCAATGCAGTTCTCAGTCTTCTACGTTGATTTGAACCACTTTCTGCAGTAAATGTTTTGGGTCGATTCTGCCTGATACCTTACTAACCTCTGTCGATTTTTCATGTGCTGGTCAATGTTGGAATTTTGTGTTATGTTTCTCCTTTCAGATTAGTCTAAAGAAAATGCCTGAAATACACATTCATGTGTTTCAGGTTTTATTTCATGAAAAGTTGGCATTGGATAATTGTTAAAGAGGATTGTAACAACCAGAGACTAAATCTTGTTCTGCAGTGCTGGTGGGTTCTTTGTGACAGGGTGTCTGGGGCATGGCTGGTGGGGGCAGGAAGCATGCAGCCATGGAGACAAACAGAAGTAGACGTGGCAGTGGGATAGCAGAGGTGGCTTCTCCAGAGGCAAAAAGGTCAAAATCTCAGAAGAGCAAAGCTCACAAAAAAAACACCACGAGGAAGACTGAAAGGTTAAGCTGGGGTTTTATTCAGCAACCGACTGGTGGATAGTAACGCCTCATGTGCATATTTAAACATACAATTACAGGAAACCTGTAGTGTCTTGATAAATATATAAAATATTAAAGTCTGCACAAGATGAGTTTTTTTTCTTAACCCCCTCAGATTCTTTGGTTAGGTTAGGTAAGGTTCATACAGGGGTTTGTTCATCCTTCAGTGTCTTTAGTGATTTATCTGATCCACTTCAGCAGTATGTTTTGCACAGGAATTAAGAATACAACAGAGTGTGACTATTTTCTGTTTGGGCTCCTGGACACAGCTCAGACACGCAGTCCAATGTTTAAAAAAAACAAAACAAATAAAACAAAAAAAACCAGCAATAATCCATCTGTTATGTTCCCCCTATTTAGACGTTTACAAGTCAATGCACAGTGAATAAAACTACCAACCTCAGTATGCCACATTGGGACCCATTTTATATCTGAGCTGGGGAGTGATCTGTGACAGTCTAAACTAAGTCTCCTTCAGCCCATTACAGGTTGAGATATTTGTCCCATATTTATGACAATAATATCAAATATTAATAATAATAATCAAAGTTTATATTTAAGTTGTTGTTCCAAGCTATGGGCAGAAATACCAGTCTGCCTGTACCACATTTAGAGAGTACTTTGTACCCAACAGAATCACTGTTAATGGTATAAAGACATTCATGTACCGTATAAGTGTATACATATATGTAATTTTTTTTTCAATTTATTTTTTTCTTCTTGATGCAGAGAACATAGTACTTCTTGCCTGTTCTCCCTTGTTCCGATGATCTAAGGAGTTCACATCAGTTACAGGCAGGCCTCCACCAGTGGCACCAAATCACAGAGCAAATTCACATTGTGGCACCATAACCAAGAAGAAGGACACTGGCACTGGTGTATGTGAAAAATATGAATTTGAATGTGACCTTTTAAATACAAGTACTGCAATGTTTACACTGTGAGACTGCCTCACTGTGACCACAGTGACTGTAGTATGAGGCAGATAGAAACCTTGTCCAGATAAACTTAGTCACATGTGGATTATACATAACTTGTCTAATTCTGGGCGTATAGTATTTGTAGTGTTATCTTGAGGTTTAAAGTCTATCCACCAGCACGAGTTGGACAGAATGTGAGACCGACTCAGGCACTTCTGATGTACTGAGAGTGTCTCTAATTCTCCTTGATCAAGCAACAATAAATACTACAGCATAAGACATCAGAGGCTCCTGAACACTTTCTTCCCATGTTCTATGTCACCATTGGCCATTAACTTCAGCAATTTCTTCACAACACACACATTGTGGTTTGCCATACACACACACACACAATAAGAATGAAGAAAGACATATATTTATTATCTACAGAGACCCAACAATTTTACCATGAGCCAGCATTTGGCTACTTCATTTAGCTTTTTATTAACTATTCATCATTTAAAAGTTATCTGCACTCATATGCAGATATTTACATTGAGATGAGCAGAGATGTGGCTTATTATTAAGTATGAAGTTGCTAATAAAGCTGCAAAGGAAGTCTTTCTCCAGATATCCATTATATATATTTTTGGATATCTGCCAGCTTCACAGGAAGTCCAGTAACACTGGTTGCCCCCAATGGCTAAATCATCATCACATCAATGAATTCTGAGATTACACTGTTCTACACTGTGAGCCAATATTTACAGGTATAATGGTTTGAACCATGAACTATGTCAAACAAAAGTCAAGTGAAGTCGAACTTTATTTTTGTCAGAGAAAGATGACCTGAACAAACCTTCACAGACACAATGTAGCAGATAAATATGTATATCAAGTATCAGTGCAGTTACATGCTCTGAAGCTTCACCTCCTCATGGCGTCTGAATGTGATGAAGAGCATGACACTTATGTTAAGCAGTGAACTGACTTCACATAGTTTGAGCATATTCTGTGTCAGCTGATATCTCTGACTGAGTTGTATTTCAGCGGACTCTGAAGCAACACAGTCAAAGATCAGTTTGCCACTCAATCTCAAAGTCATCCATTTTTCATTGTCTACACCACAGCAGAATGTCCAGCATGGATATCAAGTTTAAGTTTATGTTGACCACCTGTGCCGTCTCAGTTCCAATGTACAACAGGTCCTGTATTCTTCAAAGAATGTGTTGTGTTTGTAGTCGCTGCACATGGGAGTCTAAAACTGAATTCATGTTCTGTGAGCAGTCTTTCCTGAATTCTCCAGCGTCCTGAACCAGTTTTGTTTTTCTCAGAAAATCCAATAATTGGTATGCTACAAGACGGCATGCATGTCCGCACACTCACACAACCCCTGAGATAGAAGGGGGGGGGGTTCTTGAACAGAAAGGGGAAAGAGGAGCATGCTGTGATTGCAAAGTGTGTGAGTGTAGACCTGGATCAATCCACGATTCTAGTATCAACACCTCCCAGCATCCCGTGTGTGTACCAACTCTTGTCATAGTAATTGATGTCTTGTCCCACAGCAGATGTTTAATGTCAGAGTTCAGATTCAAACAGCCCAAACCAGACAACCAGAAGAACAAAACAACACTCTGAACGGGGTGCTGAAGACGCTTTTTGCATGATTAATTCAAACGTAGATTGCACTAATGCATGCCATTACTAATTACTACACACCTGTATTTGTCGATTGAAGGATGTTAGCCTCAATCCTTCTAAGTGTGCTCTTGTTTTCCCCTTCACTTGTCGGTCTATCTGTGTTTGTATGTCTCTGGACATGGCCTCTGGTTTCCCTCCCAAACTGCCTGAATGCCTCACCACCTCCACTTCAACCAATTAATCCTTGCTGCACAAAACGCCAGCTCAACCTTCCAGACTTTACCATATTGTTGCCAACTTAAAACTTGGCTTGTCTGTGTTTTTGACTTTGTGACTAATCATGAACTTCAGAAAAATCTCTGTACGGTCCAGCTCCATTAGTTCCCCATCACCACCGGCTCTGTACCATCCTGGACAGCCCATCACTGCCTCCCCACTCCTGCACATTCCCAAACCTATGAACTGTTTAAATGAGATTCATTTGTTCGCCTGAACACTGTTTGCATAATAAAACCTTTGGACCATTGTTATGTCAACAGTATCACATTTTCCTTTCCTCCCACTTTAAACCCGTTCTATTTAGACCCTGTCATTGTTTATCTAGCCAGCAGTCATCCTCAGCTTGTTTCTGATCAGCCACTCAATTATAATACCTTCCCACCACAACTGGACCTCTGCAATCATCTGCTGTGCCCTATTAGTCATAATCCCTGAGTCTTCATTGTGTTTTCCTGCCTGTTAGTGTATGATTTCTGCCAATTTCTGCTTGCCTGCCTGCTCTATTTTTGGGCTTGTTTGCTTTGCTGATCACCTGTGTGTTGCTGACAACCTTGTCTTTTAACCACTTGCTTTACTTTGTGTTTGCTCTGGTGGGTGTTGTTGTTCTTGTAGAACATGGAGACAGAATGTGACATGCCCAGAGTTAACAAAAGACATTTCCCCAGACCTGTTTTGTTCTATGTTAGTTCAGCTAATTAGAGATTACATATGAACGGCCATCTTTACATCTTACATCAACAATGCCTGCTCACTGTACTCCCATACTGACTGTACAGTCTAACATGAGTGTAAAAGTGAAGCAGCCATTATCTCAATAGACCTTCTTTTGACATTTCACACATGTAAATAATAAAATAAACGATGACTGAATTCCATGTAGCTGCTTCACTTCTAGGGTTCCATTGTTGTTTGGTCATCACTCTCTGTAATACATGCTCTCTTTATTTATCTGAATTGAAAACTCAAGTTTATAGCAAGTGGTAATGCACATTTCATGTCTTTCATATTAGTGGAAATATGGATGGATGAGTTTGCAGAAAATAATCTTGATACTCAAAGTAGATGATGACTCATAGCTAAATCTTACTATGATTTTTTAGACGTCTCATTACAAATAAATCCAATACTGTACATTGTTCTTGGATCTTTAGTGTACATTTTGTATGATCTTGAACACAAATGTGTCTGTGTATATATAGCAATGTAATGTAGGCTTCATATTTCCTCCTTCTTGTGGTGACAGCAACGTATACAGTGAATGAGAGTGATGGAGCGCCGGTATTAAGAAAGTTGGCTAATCAGCAAAATAAAAAGATATTTTCTGATTGTTTCATAGTGGTTACATTCAGCACAAATAAATACACCCCAGCTCCACTTCTTACCCCTCCACCTCCACACACTGCTGAATAACCTTAATTATCAACAGTACAATACAATACAACAGTTGCTCCTAACTGGAATTCCACTTGCCATGTTAGTCAGGCAGAGCTGACAGACTAAGACAGTCATGTGCTAAAACCTCATTAAAATGTAAGGACGGTTGCTGCATACAAATTCACCTTTAAACACTATTTTGACTGGTTTCCAGGCAGTCACTTCATTTTTATACTGATAATTAAGCCATCGTGACATTGTTGTGACATGTTTTCTACCCTCCTGCTGATCACGCATTCTGGAGTGTTTGTCTCAAAACAAGCTGGAATCATTCAAGGTTGTTAACACGATGTTTGCTACAGCACCCCAGAGGTGCCCTGCTTATTATTCAGACTCGCAGCTTTGCAGACCACTTTTATGGCACTTTACATACCATAATTGCACCCTAATTCAAGAAGTCCAACTTCATACATACTGTATTTTACATTTTAATTCCAAGCAGTGAACCGCATTGCAAGCTTTTCTACTATTACTTTCTTTAATTTAAAACCAAAGCCCCCCCATCACCTCCCTGCAGTGGTTCTTATTCTGTGTGCACCTCAACAGAATACACAAGCAGCAGAAATTTTATTTCACTCAGAGCCTACCTGTCCATTTCTTGCGCCTATGTGATCCAAATGCGAGACCTTTAATCGATCTCACGACTCCTGGTAGAAACTTTCTTCAATTTTACTAAGTGGAAAAAAATGACAAAAAAAAAAAGAACAATAACTTTATTTCACTCATTTAGAGCTGACGCTCGCATTGCTGACCCTCAGCACTTCATTCTGCATGTGCAAACATCCAACTGTTTAATTCACTACCAGGGTCCATTAAAGCAATGAACCCTGCTGTGCAGCACATGTGGAAAACTATATGATTCTTTTACACACACACATGCTTCCTTACACTCGTATTGCATCTCACAAACACCGTTCACCTTTTGTTCACACATACACACCTCTCTCTTGCTATATCTTTTTGCTGTTATTCTTTCTCACACAGAGAGACACACACACTCCCCCTCTTTCTCCTCAGTTCCCTGCAAGCGTGGCTGGGCCAGATAGGACTTAATTTGTCCTGCCTCTAGATGAAAACATATGCTACGCCTCCCCTTTGTAAACAGACTGGGCAATAGAGTAGAAAGAGGAACTTAAGCTTCAGAGAGACGAGCACAGCATACCAACAGAGATTACAAAGCCATAATACAAGAGCTGAATGTAAAAGGTTACTGTATACAGAGGCTGAATATAAGAGTGGATATTAGAGAGGGAGGAGGGGGCATATATCACAAGACAGAGAAAGAGCGAACAAAGTTCCCTTTATATTTTTTAATGTCTGTGGACTGAACTTTTCCAGAGCTAGACAAAACTATTTATGCAGTAGGATGCAGAAACAGTTTTAATTTGGATCGTAATTGTTTTGAAATGCAAAGACGTGGATCAGGGACTGTGACTGGAGCGATATGATAGATGATGTCCAGGGCTTTCATCCAGGAGACTGTCTCATGTCAAACCAGTTTCTTTATTTATATAAAGTTTGGAAGAATTTTATTCTGTTTCTCTCTATTTTATTGTTACTTTTTTATGTACTTTGCATTTATATTTATTTACCTTGTCTTCTGTTTTTATGCTGAGCCTATGCAAGGTAATTCCCAATGTACATTGTGAGTGTAGAGCTGAATGACAATAAAGTCTGTCTAAGTTAAGTCAGTTTATGCAGCACTGTAACAACAACAATGAGGATGCTAAGAGAGATCGCACAGAACACCATGGGGATTTTTGTGATTTGCCAAGAAGGTCCTGAAGAAGATGATGAGCTAGATGAACATTGATTGAGGGTGTGAAAGCTAAACAACCTGAGGAGCATCTCCTTTAGATTGACCATGCTTTTGCTTGTTTTTAATACTTTTTTCCCCTTCCATCCACCTCAATTATAGGAGACTACTCTTGGACCCTTTTTAGCATTGATATCTTTTTCACTTCAATTTTAACTTCTTTTAACAACTTTCTTGAACTGGTGGATGAATGAATCACCATTATTTGTTCAGCAGTGACAGAGAGAAGCAAGAGGTCTTCAAACTGTCATTGAATTTACCCTTCAAACACTTGACTGCTCACATTCCACAACTAAAGTCAGTTTGAAAACTGAAGGATGTTTACAATCGACAAATGTAATATTCCCAAAAGTTTTAAGCTGTTTAATTTTGTGTTTCTACATTTGAAGTTTAAAAATGTAGTCTGTAGCTAGTCCACAAATTAATGACTCAAGCGATTCACAGAAAGTAATAAAACCATTACAAAATATTGCAATGGTTTGGTCAAGTGAAAAAAAACGTGGCTTATTCTGTATGCATGTATTTCGTGTTATGATCTCCTTGGCTAAGGATTCAGAGGAAGTTGTAGGTACTAGTGTTGAAAAAGAAAAAGTTTGAAGCAACATGTTTGTTTTCCTTCCATACTGAAGAAAAATATATTACATTTCCAGCCCACTGGGGATAAAAATGTGCCAAGTCAGACAAAGAGAGTATGGCTTGCTTATATTAAACTGATATATAATACATAGAAGTAGATTGTGTTCTTAATTGATTTTCGCGTAATGGGAATAATGAAACAGCAGTAATGTGGTCCGTGTGTAGACTATGTTCCTATAAATGAATAAAGTAAAATCATTAAATAACTTCTACATAGATTGCAGTATATTGTGAGTGTTATGCATTCAGCAGTAGGTCTTTATTTAAACAGTGCACATCTGAGATGAGTTTCTTCTTTGTTTGTTCCGTCTGAGTTCAAATCTCCACAACTCTGAATTACAACTCTAAAGATTGATGCTTCAAATTTTTTTTTCCCTCATCTAATTTCTTTTTTTTCCCATCCAAAGGTTTATCTTCTTGACTTGTTTCATGTTTACCTTTTTCATGTATTCTCCTCTCTCCTTGATCATTCTCTGGTCCTATTCATTCTCTATTCTATTGCCATTATCTTCTCCTTCATCTTGCTGACACTTGTGTTATGTGCTCTACAGTGCTGTAGGTATCAGAGTGTTATGTAGACTTTTTTATTTCACTGCAGAACATTTTGGACTGATTTACAACAGGACTTGGACATTGGAGGTGTTGTAGTGTTTGTAGTGTCTGTGTTGTATATTTTTCCATTATATTCTGGAATGAGAAATGGTAAGCATCTAAGCCTTTTTGTGACATTAAAATTCAAACAAACAAGAGTATAACTTATCCCATTTATTATATATGGATGGCAATAAGGATGCACTTTCCAGCAGACCGCATATAAAAGTATATTGTAGCTACTATAACATATCTCTGGATTTGGTGTCTACAAAGACCCAAAGTGGGACCTTTCTATATTAGATTTACATGTTTTCAGCAATGTCTGTGTGGGCTTTCACTGGGTGCTCTGGCTAACTGTAAATTGCTAGGTTGTGAATGTTTCTGTTTGAGTCACACCACTTCTCACCTGATGCCAGTTGGAATTGGCTTCGGCCCTCCACGTGAAGTGGTGGTTATATATTATGGATGGTTAGAGAATTAGTTGTTTGCTTTCTTTGGATCTTTGCTTTTGAAATACAGTTAATGAGAGGCCTGTGTTCAGAGGCTTAATGTTGTTATGAAACCCAAACGCTGTACTTCAATTTCAGCAGTGTTCAGAGTTGGCTGCTTTTGGCATGCATGCCACAGAGGTTCAGGAAGTGGAACCAAATGCATGTGTGAAGATGAACAAAAGGGTAACTTTAACCCTTTGACGCTTGAATTTATATTCATTATGTTATGTTATGTTTGTTGTTATATTGCAAAACATTTGTTTAAAAGGTCCGTATGGAAGAGGCATCAACCAAGATTGGAGGAACACATGCACTATTTCATCTCCATTTTGAATTGAAGTGAATCTGCGATTTAGGTGTTAAAGAGTTAATAACTTACTTTGAGGGATGGAAAATACAAAAGTAGCATAAGGGAGCTCATAAGTCCAGGCAAATACAAACAAAACCCATAAATACAATAAAAGTCTAATAAATGAATATATATAAGTCCAAACAACCAAGAATTCAGAACAGAAAATACTCCTACTACTAGGAACCATTGCAGAACTGCGGAACAGAACACAGAACTAAGAACCTTAATATTTTATTTTACATTTTAATTCTTCAATTCAATATATATATATATATATATATATATATATATATATATATATATATATAAAACTTACAAGTTACAAACACGATTGTATATGTTATTTGCCACCAGCCTCTTGTCTTTGTTTCTTCCATTTGTCATTTGTTATGAAAGTGCAAAATGTTTTGTTCTAATTGAGGTGAAGACAAGCTGGAAATGTTTCAGTCTGTGCTGGCCCAGACAAATATGAATCCATTTGCACCCACTTTTTTGTGTATCCACTTTTTATGTTTGCAGTTTTATCCACAAGATTAGAAACGTGGGAAATTGTGAAGAGAAATAATCACCATTGGAAAACAGGCCTTCCTTCCCGCTGTGTGATTTCAGGGGCAGTATCGGCATATAGACATCACTCCGACCATCTGTCTGCACTCAAATTTGTCAAATCAGTGTCTGGAAGTGTGAAAATACTATTACCCCACATGTGAAGGCCTCCGAGTTTGTTGCACTGAATCGGGCTTTGAGCTTCTCGAGCTGCCCCAGGGGTCCATCCTTAAAGCCTGGTGGGGGTGATTACAGAGAAACCACATCTGAGGGAGCTACTCCTCCCAGGACCATCAGGAGAAGCAGCTGTACACATCACATAAAAACATTCTTTGATAGCAGCAGTGCAGTAAATATTTTCCTCCATATGGATTTCTTCAGGTATATTTGCTGAATGTCAGTGCAGCAAGGTAACAGTCTAGTTTGCTTGCAAATATGCCAATGTCAATAGCAAGGCTCCTTTTAAGGTGACTGTCCTGATATTGTCATTTCACTTGATTATGATGTTCAGATTTATCTCAATGATGTGTGTGAGAGTTCATGAAGATATGGGAGACGAAGCTTTTTGGGATGCTGACGCATTGTCTGTGCCAAAAATGAAATACCATCAACTGTCCAATCTCAACTTGGCATGGGACCATAGGCTGAGCTTATCAGAACTCACCAAGCTGATGGCAGCTAAGACAGTTTATTGGGCCAGTCAGTCAGATGGGCACTAGTACTGACTTTACATTTAATGATTTGCTGTTTGTTGTTTTAGGTACAGCCACATAGAATTGCTAGCATGGCTGGAGACTCTTGTTTTCAAAGATCTGACTAATTCTTCCAACACTGGTGATATGGTTCTTTAGTTCTGCAGACCTTGTCATACAACTGCTTGTCAGAGTACATGCCCCACAGCTGTCTGAAGGAAAATCACATGGTTGTGTAAGGTGTTGAATACAAGTGTATCACAAATGAAACCAGGTCCATGCCTAGACGACCGTAAAACTCTGCAGCTGTATGTGGACGTGGAAAGCATGAGGAATGGACAATGGTTACCAACATGTAATGTGACGTTTGTGATGTGATGTGAACTCTGGTCTCCAGCATTGAAGTCTGACGCCTTTTTAAGCACCGCAACCTCTATACTTCTTACATTCCAGCTTGCTACAATGAAGGTCACACACACAGTGCTTCCTGCATTCTCTTCAGTGCTGGCACTGGGCATGACTGGTGCATTGTGCAATCGCCCATTGTGAATGTAATAGGCATAAAGGGCTGAAATGTTGATGCAGCGGTGTTGGAGCTGTCAACAAATGAGATGACGATCAAGACAAATGAATATGTATCCGACACCATTTGGTGCATTGTTAGTTTCCTGTTTAGGCCGGGCATTGGTCCAAATATGTTTTTCCACAACTTCAACTTCAAATTGTGCTTCTATTACTTATTCCAACATCTGTCATTGCAAAACAGTCGGAAAAATGCATCTTTAACTGGAAAAATACCACTCTCTCCCTATTTTCTGCAATATGCCCATTTTTTCTTTTTGCTGTGAAACAATGCTGCATTTTTCTCAAGAAATTACCAACACACAATATGAAACTGAATGTTTCAGCTTCCAGATGTGCTTTACAGTAATTATACTGTCTCAAAATCCATGAATATCTCAAAAAGTGGTGAAGAATTATAGCTGTTAAAATGTTGCACTTAGTATAAGAGGTGCAGTGTGCCTGGCAGTGAAAAGGCTTTGTGGTTGTTGACATGTCTAAAGGAAGGAGGGGTATTCTAGGAAGCCTTGTTCCTTGTAGCCTCTGATTGTGTTGGCTGCTGGCCATCCGTGCTGAGCCTGAGTCATTGTTGGCAAACTGGCTCTTCACCCTGACAGCCTTGTTGAGCTGGCTTTTGACCAGGCAGTATTAATCTCTGTTTCTCTTCCCATGTGTCTGCATCTTGAGTTTCCACAGGGCTGTGCCCTTCTTAGTAAACCGTGGCTTAAAGCTGCTTGACCCCGCTATGGTTGTATTTGGAAAGCATGTAACACAAAAAGACGGGCATCACAGGAAGCGATTTCAAGAGAGGAGATAACATGTGGAGCTGTGGAAATTCTATCATAACCACATCCCCCTCTGCGGTGCAGAGGCAGCCTTTAAGCTTTCACACCTGTCTGAAGGGTCAAACTTCAGACTGTGGTCCATGTACTGTCATCTTTCTAAAATCATATCAGTTGATTTATGAAATTTAAAGACTTTTCTAAAAGGTTTTCAGAAAACTTTAACACAGGTGTTAAACTCCAATTAGTTCATTGTACAATTTGATGTCATGCTTGGCGACAGCAGTAAAACCATTTCATTACGACTAATAGATAACAAAAACAGGAGGAGTAGAAGAAACTACAGTGGCCATGGAACTTGTGAAAAACACAAAAGTTCCTCTGTAGAGCATTTTTAATGTGTCCCTTTGTTCACTAGCCAAATCAGGAAAACTATTCTATTAAGAAACTGAAATAAATGACTACTCTGCAATTGTCACAGAAGTTCAGGGGATGCCTTTTTGCATCAAAGATAACAAAAATCTAAAAAGACAAGACATTAGGTCCAATTTTTATAATCTCTAGATAATCAGAGCTGAGCATCACTTTGTCCCATTAGTGGTTAGATAAGTTTAAGGGACATGCATGTCTATACTTTTAATTCTAAGATTTAAGAATCTAGTAATTAATTCATTCATTCATTCATTCATTAATAATTAGATTTTTTTAAATGTACAGATTCATTCATTTAACAGATTTGGTGATAGGTAGTGGCAGCATACAATTTGTGTGAATGTAGGTGACCATCTGATCTACTAATATAGCACATCCCTGATGATTTTGATACCACATTGGTTTCACTGATTTGCACGTGCTACAGTATATATTTGTCGCTACATCATCAGTTTCATCCACCCTCATGCTGAAAGTCTCTGTTGCCCCAGAAGTGAAGCTAGCCTACTTATCATAATTAATTATGTATAACCAGTATAGCCTAGCCTATAGCCTATATTTCTCATTAGGCCATAATATTCCCAAATGCCTAATTCATCTTTTGCCTAGAATGCTGAAAACTTAGCCTTCACTTCCCATATCCATGTTGAATATGGCTGCCAGCTGTAATAACAATTATACTGAAAGAGGTATCAGGTGTAGCCAAATTTCAAGTATGTACTGTCACTGCCCAAGACTTTTCAGAACTACATTTATTGTTCTTTAATGCCAGCTAATCTGTAGCCGACCTCGGTTGTTATCTTAATTTATTGTTTTACAGGGTTCCACTTAGAGAACAGGGAAGAAATATAATATTCTAATAATAGAACAAGTTGCCGACAGCCCATGTTGTTGTGGGTTTCCTCTTTCTTTTTTTTTTTTTTTTTTTCACACCAAGACAGATGGCTTACTTTAATTGGAAACCCTTCGGGCCCAGTTTGCCTAGAAGGAAGTTGATGGGTCCTTAACTTTGTGTGTAGAACCAAGAGCAACACCATGAATGCTTCAAGGACAGTCTAAGTTTGTATTGTTATCGCATCATGTCGATCCACCAACAAAATGCTGAAGACATAGAACTGTTAGAGATTGGGTAGCTGTGTGAAACAGGAGGAAGCCTTCAATTAACAATGATTTCTAATGATATTGGACATGCCTTATCTGTGCAAAGTATTTTGCTTCCAAGCACAATGAACTTAATTTGTAAAGCTGGGTCATCCCTGTGTACAAGAATACAGCCCTTTCATTTGAATGGACGACAACACAACTCAAACTCGGAAAATGTAGTGGCCAATCATAACTCAAAACAGTTTAAACCTAGCTTCTTTACCATATTCAAGCCATTACTACTACTAGCATTTTTAGTATGACTGTTATTTGTATCAGACTAAAATCACCATGCATGCAGCCACATACAGTGATATATTCACTTTCAATATACTTACTCCTTTTACAATATAAACTTGAGTGGTCTGACTTGTTTTCTGTCAACGTATAGTCAGACAAAAAACTAAACAACAACCAGTCCCTCCACACATGAACAGGCTCTTTCTCAAGAGCCTGTTCATGTCTGGGGGTTGTTGAGGATGTGTCATCCAACTGCCAGCGACCGCCCCCGCTTATGAAAAGGTGAAATCATTAGTCTCTATGTCATACTTAACCTTACTGTAAAAAAAATAATGGCAGCCATGATGAATTTCCAGAGTTGTAAACTGTGGTAGACATACGAACCGGTGTGCAGTGTTTTAGTGTCTGATAAACTTTCAAACTGATGGAACTGTTCCTCAAATCAGACTTTCCGGATCATGTTTCACATCATGTTTATGTCTCACCAGCATCTGACACACCAGTGCAGCCTCTTGCTTTGCTTCAGCACAGGGCAGGTTTTCAGCTTGAAAGCCTGCTAATGCTTCAATAAAACTGTCTCTCTAAACATACTCAGAGAAGGATATTATGGATAACTTGCAGCCTTACGAAGGAGCTAACATGATTCATGAAACTTTTGTTGGGAGCTTGAAGTTTGAAGAAAAGAACAGACACATTCACCTATGTGAATGTGACATTGCAGCCTTGGAGCGCCACAATATTTGATAATGCCACATTATGAAATAATGTAATGCATTTTCACCTCATTATGTAATAACACCACATTTTGTAATAAAATTCTTGAATGCAATGAACTTTGCTGCATTTTGTAATAAGTTGTTATATTGCATCAGTTATTACATTAGCCAAAGTAAATCAGTGTTACTGGCATGGACATTATCAGTACACTGAAATGTTGGAAGACACACACAACCATCAAAACTAAACCAGCCAAAAACGTAGCATAAATAATCATTCACATCAAAAAGATATCTCTCTAATCATGTTTATGTAATCTAAAAAAAAAAAGGCAGTGATGGCAATAGTAGAACAATTTTCCCGCCGTCAAAAACTTCTCTTATCCCTTATCCCATGACTACAGACAAAGGGTAACATTTGTTACATTTTCTGTTCCATATTTGTTTTTATTTGTTCTTTTGTCTGCTTTCTGTCACGTATAATATTTGAATAACATAATCCAGATTGCATATGTGTATGTTTCAGTTTCATTTACATTTCAGTGCACTGATAATGTCCATGCCAGTAACACTAAATGATTAGTACAGTTTTTGTCTCTATGAGCTTTCAAACACATCCTCTGATACATCCTCTATACAGTATTTCATTTAGATTTGACCAATGAATCATCCTACTAGTTTAAAATTAATTTGTTTTCATTACTCATTCTAGTATGCTTAAAGTCAATGTCATTCTGATGGTATAATGTTTTTTTTTTTTTTTATCACAACATTCATTTTGGTGGTTTATTACCTAATGCACCAAATTAGTACATTTTCTTCATAAAAAAAGTGCAACACTAGCATTTTGCAATTACTGATGCAATATGTAACAACTTATTACAAAATGCAGCAAAGTTTATTACAAATTGCGTTCAAAAATTTTATTACAAAATGCAGCTTTATTACATAATGAGGTGAAAATGTATTACATTATTATATAACGCAGTGTTATTACATAATGTGGCACCACAAGTCTCAAATGTTTTGACCAACTGGTGAAATGTACAAGATCACCCAGTGGTAGCTGGGATCCAGTTGAAAACCCAGCAACACTTAAAGGGATACATCCCAGATGCCATTTATCTCCCATCACAAAGAAGTTCCTTTCTACTTCCCTCCCTCCCTTTCTTTTGGCATGAGCCCAAGAGCTAATAACTGCCCTTGACAATGGCCAACAAGTATTCAAGTCAGTTACTTTGAAACACTGCAGTGGAATAAAAAGGTATGAATTATGAGCATGCAAGAAACTGTTCTGATTCGTGAAACAATCTGTTGTATCATAAAGAACGGTAGATTTCCTGCCAAATCAAACTTGTTGGCAGGCATTCTGAGTAAATATGCCTCAGTGCTAATGAGAGTGTTGATTAATTGATTTTGAAACGCTACAAGAGGCAACTTTCTGTGTGTAAACACGTTTTATGCCTCATGTTTAACCCATCTCAGTGCTGTTGCTCTTGCACATTTATTTTAGAAATAAGACATCTCCCTGCACTGAATGTCTATCTTAAAGTGTTTTTTTATGACCTCCCTTTCTGTCCATCTTTTTTTTTTTCCCCTTCTGGTATTTATACATAGCATCTTTGCTCCTCTCTCTTTGTTACCCTCTGATCCGTTTCTTTCTGCACTATGGAGTTATTTCAGTGCCCGTCATCCAGTCAGAGGGGCAACAAAAGAGCCTGGGAGCTTGAAATCGATTACTCTCTCAGGCAGAGAGTACAGACACCTTCTCTGCTGGTATCACCCTCTTCCATTACTGACAATCCTCTTTCTCTCCTTTTCTGTCTCTAAACCTATTAATCTATCCACATCTCTGTCTCTATTTTAGTTTTCCTTTCTCCCTGTAATGCTATACCTCTCGCATTATCCCACCTCTTCTTTTACTCTCTTTTTAAAGCATGCTCATTTCATTTCAGTTAGAAAGGGTCAATATTAATTTCAAGTTTGTACGTTGGGTCAATACTGAGGTAAATGCATGACGTCTATAGTCTGGTTTTGTACAAAGAGTGGAAGCAGAGCTGATGGAGAAGCTGCTCACTGCTGGGAAATAAATGTTGATTGAGCTCCAAGAACATCTTAAGCAAAAGTAAAATAAATGAAAAAAACAACTTTGGAAATTTTGTTTGGTCTGATTCTGAAAGTTTTGAAAGTACATATAAGCAATAAATACAACATTCCTCGATTCAATATACTAATTTTTTGTTCTTTAGACTGGCTTATCCTGGTATGACTCATGGCTTCATCTTCTCAGCTGGCTCTACCACTCAAAAAAAAAAAAAAAACCCAAAAGGGGGTATTCTTTAGCTCAGTTGGTAGAGCATCCAGCCCATGTACAAAGGCTCAGTCTGGTGGAGCTGGTTCACAGGTACAAAGGACAATACGAACTGGCAACAGACAAAGGGAGACAGACAATATGGTAATGAAGAACAGGTGCAAACAGTAAGGGCGGGGAGGACAATCAGGCAGATGGGAACCACACCAGGGGAAGGGGCAAGATATGTAAAACGAGAGGAGCGAAGAATTTCAAAATAAAACAGGAAACCACAAGACAACATTGACACAAGACAACCTAAACATATCCAGTTTTCTTAGTCATGACACCTACCAGATCAGGAGCGTCCCCCTTTACCTTTAAAGACCTCCTAAAGACCAAGCTCTTTAGAGTACCTTCTTTCCAACACTATAATCTGTTTCTCTTAGGTCACTTGATTGTACTTGAGTAGTACTTATTGCTGCAGTAACATGCTTTAGTCGCACAACACTTTTATTGTTTTCTTTGTAAGTTGCTTCTAAATTAAAAAAAAATCTTAGATGCAAAATATCAAGATAACTCTATCCAGGGAAAATACAAAAGTCAAAACTTTTTTGACTTCATGTGCCACTGAGCAGCTTTCATAAGGATCGGGATAAATATTTTCTTCTTGCACTGATGTATGAAGAGACCTACTACCAAGATGGCCCATAAAGAATATGCACAGCATGCAAGTATGCAAGTCCTCAGCTGGCTGAGTTGGTGACTTCTTGTTGGCTGCCTACTTAGATGAATGCCACAAAATGAGCTCACTGACACTGCTGTTCAACATTTACCATTTTTATTGGTCCATCAACATTTGGGTATTACAAGAGCCACTGTTGGATAAAACAAAGAAACAAAAAAAATGCCCATTTTAGAGTTTTACAGCCATTTCCTGTGTAAGTTGTTTTCTTGTAGAAAACAAGTTGTGCGTAAGCTGGTGAGAGTTTGAACATCCAGCACTGACTTAAATCAAACATGAAAATAGCCATGTTACACATCGTGCCCATCACCTGTGGCAGCTTTAGGTTGTGCTTTTCCCTGACATACTGTAAGCTTCAATGCAATGCCAGTACCTGCTTTATCCTAAATACAATGTTTGCAGGTCAATAATCTTTTGAACTCGGTACACTTGCTCCACTGCTCAGCAATATTCCCACAAGAGCTAGGCTTCAATATTGGACAAAGTGACAAATCAAAGCTTAAAGGATGAGTGTGTAAGATTTAGTGGCATCTCGTGGTGTAGTTACAGATTGGAACGCCGTCCACTCATCCTCAAAGTTGCAAGGGAGAAATTATACAGTAATGGCCACCAAGCACATAAAAAACACAAAGCATCCAATTTAAAGCCACTCTTTGGTTTGTCCACTCTAGCCTACTGTAGCAATATGGCAGTGCAACATTGACCCAGTATTAGAAGACCCCGTGCCCTTGTCCATTCTAAGGGCACATTCAGACAGAATCTCTGGAAGCCAAACAGTCTTTGTATGCAGTGTAATAATTAGTTATTTATTTATTTATTTTCACAGTGTATTCGTGTATTAGGATATTCTGCACACTTGAATCCCTTAATAGTATTGGACTCTTGTGGGTTCAATGTGTCAAATAGTATTGATTTGTGATGGTGTTAATTATCATAGCCATGTCATTGTATACCTTATTTTTTTAAAATTATTATATTACTGATATTACTAATAGATTTAATCATATCATGGAAAACTGGACTGTGTAGTAATGGGTTTTCACTGTGACTCTGTTTTGTATGAATAAATATTGAATTAACCAGCCACTAAGACAAATTCTGTGTGTCATAATATGGTCATAAATACCAACACATTGCAAGCAGTCACCATGATTGTTACGGTACATGACCAGCTGTGCAACTGAACTAACAACAATAAATAGTGGTCGTTTGCAGACTGCTGTGGAAGTCATTTTCATCAAAGTTTTATTTGTTTTGTCTCTACAGCCTTTGGTCAATACTTCAATACAAACTGCAGACAGACTCTAAATGACCTTTTGGTGTTTTCATGTGTACTCGTTTAATTTCAGGTATTTTCTCAAAATCATTTCATAATTTTTCGTTGGAGCTCTCATTTTAAAGTCAGAGTGCCAGTAAGAGGACAATGAATGCAAGATCGGCGTGATGAAAGTCATTATTTTGTGTTAATTAAGGAGATGACTGATGAGGGTACAGGGCTCATCGTACATGTTGAGTTTCATAGTTTAGGGCTTCTGGTTAAGTCTTTCCTGGGTGTCATGGAATTTTCTCTAGGTTACACAAGGCCATGTGTGGGCCTTGAGGTCCTCAGCAGGATTAGTTGTTTGGCTTTGATTGAGGACAGATGGTGCCTAGCTCAACACTGTGGTGGCCAGGGTCAAAGAGATCTACTGCTGCCTTCTTAGACATAATAGACAGCTTACTGTTGATGTTCCAATCTGCGTAAACAGACATCTGTGTCTCCAGACTAGAATATGTTGACAATGCTGACAATGCAGTAAAAACATTCTCTTCTACCTAATTCTGGCTGTATAGTATTTGTGGTGTTATCTTGGGGTTTAAAGTCTGTCCACCAGCATGAGTTGGGCAGAATGTGAGACTGACTCAGGCACTTCTGATGCTTTATGAGAGTGTCTCTAATTCTCCTTGATCAAGTGTCAATAAATAATACAGCATAAGACATCAGAGGCTCCTGAACACTTTCTTCCTTCCTGACTTCACCACTGACCTTTGACTTCAGCAATTTCTCCACAACAATAGGATGTCTTGTGTTACTTGACTTCCTGTTTGTCTCTTTCCCAGCCCTCTGTATCCCCTGCTTAGTTCTCTTGGATCTAGTACATGTGTTTTTCTGTTTCGCATATTAGGTTGTCTAAATCTGTTCCCCAGTCCTGTGGTGTTTGGTCTTCTCCTTCTCCCGGTGTTCCTGCCCCTAGGTTATCTCAGTTCTGGATTTCCTTTGGACTTGGATTGTTGAATTTATTTTATTTTATTTATTTATTTTTTGGCAACACTCCTCAGCCACTTTTTGTGTTTACCTGCCTGGACCAAAAGGATTAAAGTTACCTTTTGTTCACTTGACCTACCTGTCTGGATTTGGGGTCACTTTTTTAATCAAGCTATAACAATGACCTTGCCATCTGTGACCCAGCACACTCGGACTTCCCCAGATAAGAAACAGCTGCTGGGTTGCCACTTTGAGCAGATGTGTTAACACTGGACACAAGGCACAATATAAACTCACCAAAAGAATTACAGCATATAGACATACAGTAAAACAGGTCATGTTGACAGGTTGAGTTACTTTGCTTCAACAACATGTCTCCTCTACGCATTGTTTTGCAACAGGATAATGGAACCTTAAATTATCTTTTAACTTTATAACTTTTTTTCTTCTCTACAAAGCAACATGAATGTAAACTATATTTTGTAAGTGAACAAAATAAAAACAGACATGTTCAGAGTTTGTCCTGTTTTAGTGTTGCATGACATGCCAAGTTAGCATGACATGGTAATGTCATACAGACTAAACACCGTCACAAACAATCTGATGTTGATGTTATCAAATGACTATGTCTTTCTGTTACTCTGAGTTTCTTTGCCTCAAACAACTGTGTGCTGTCAGGAGACTGTTCCAGCAGGGGAGGAGACATACTCTGCAAACTTGTGGGGGCACTTTAAGCTTCTCTGGAAGAGTTGTTTCTCCTAAGCTGCTGGACAGTCAGCAGTCTCTTACCAGCTCTATCATCGCTGAGTTGGCGTTTTCCCATCGCATGAAATTGTGCAGAATGTAAGCCACATTAACAACCAACTCTGCTGCCACTGGTTTGACACCCAGTGAAAGATGCAGAACTGGCTGGTGAGTATGTCAAAGGCACAGTCCTCCAGCCTTGTTATCCAGGAGGACTCATCTCCCACGAAAACATGAGGCCAAGATGCACCTGGGAGGTGTTGATCTGGGGGAAGATGTTGCAGTCCTTAGGGCTTGGCCACAAAGAGTTAGAAAGAACACTGCTCCTTCCTGTGTCCACCAGGTGGAACTGGGCATCATCCAGAAGGACAACAGCAAAGGAGCACTTTTAGGATGGGCTTTTTATACCACACCTTCCGTAATTTAGATGATTAATGAACCCATTTTAGGAAAAGTCATGAACTGAGAAATGTAGGAGTTTTATTTTAACAGTTTTGAAAAGGCCTTGGTGGCTCTAGTGTTAAAAGGAGAGCACAAAATCATTAGTCAGCGACAGATTTACAAATGATGGAGCTTGTTGCTTTGTAATGACTCAGTTAATAGTGTTTATATTCAAAAGTAATGTATGTGTACAATGTGGGTGAGGTATGACTCAAATGTTGAACTCTTATAGCCTGAGATGGTGCTGGGTGAGCTAACTTATTGTATGATCAGTTTGTCCCGAATTTAACAAATTAAACATTTAAGGTAAGCAGCAAGAAAATGGAGTCTTCCATTTTGAAGTTTCTGTGTACCAATTTACAACCTTTTCTCCACAATACTTGCCAGTGTTTTCCTCATTTCTGTAGCCAGCTGTGGCAGCCTAGTTTAAACTACAATGAGAACTACAGAGAGTTTGGCCGAGACGAGTTCTGTTGTCTTCTTTTGGTCTCTAGGGAGCCGGGAGGTTGTGTACTAGATCTGAGATTTAGTACACAACTCAGCTCAGCTATCAAACATTAGCTGTATATGCTACTGTATGACTCCACCCCGGAAGTAAACAGCAACAGAGATGGTTAAGACTGTGAGGTTCATGGTGAGAACCACCATGCTTAGAGCTTCATGGGCAGATAGATATGGATACTCACCAGTCTGGATTGGTTTTGAGGCTTCATCTTTGAAAACTTTATAAAACTTTATCAGCAACATATAGTTTGTGACAGACTTGGTGGAGACTTGGTTGGTTAGTGTTTCTCTCTGTTTTTATTAAAAATGTTTGCAGATGATAACTGTGATGATAAGTATGTGTGGAATTTCGTTGGTGTAATTTATTGTTCGTCCTGTCCTTGGCTAATATTTGATTACAT
Source organism: Nibea coibor (assembly GCA_023373845.1). Taxonomy (NCBI): domain Eukaryota; kingdom Metazoa; phylum Chordata; class Actinopteri; family Sciaenidae; genus Nibea; species Nibea coibor. The sequence goes on from CM041739.1 coordinate 23,666,394, forward strand.
TGTTAATTAAAACAAACAAAAAACAAATAATTTTATCCATTATGGGTTAGGTGAGAAAAAAGATTGACAAGAGGAATCTCTGCATGTTAATGCATGTTACTAACTAAACTTGTTCCCTGGAGTTTTTGAGCTCTCTTGTCCAGCAGGTTCTCATGGATCGTGGCTGCTGCTGTGGTCCTGCATGACGTCCACTACATATATTATTACTGTCATTACTGCTACCATATCTCCTTTGCAGTTTATAGTTAGTTTATGATTTGCTGCTGCTGTGCGTCTCTCATTCATGGAGGGATTTGCGATAGAGGGAGAATTTGGGGGGGGGGGGGGGGGGGGGGGGGAGACAGACGATTGGAGCAGGTAAAGTGAGAAATAGCGAAAATCAGGCCACCACAGAACAAAAGAAAGAACACCAAGAGCAGAAATTAGCAGTTATTCAATAGCCCAAATAAATAGAAGAGGAGATTATTAGTTGCTAACAATCTTCTGAGGAACCCGGACGTCTAATCTGTCTGAGGCACTTTCGGCTGCAGAGTTAATTTACTGTAATGATTTCCCACAGCTAGCCGAGGGCCTGCAGTCTGGAATGAAGTGGGAATCTAATCTGCTCTTGGTTGCTGTTACGCTGCTCAAAGACTTATGATTCTATCAAATTATCATGGTCACAAGCTGCACCAAGACACCCAGCAATTTGAATGAGAGGGAGGCAGTGCTAGGGCATCAGGTAAGGGGAAGCTAAGTATGATTACAGCCATATAGAGTGTGGGTTGATTACAAATTAAACTTCCTCAACGTCTTCACATCTCATATGAATGAAAAGGCTGCATGCAGCTGAGCTGTCAATAATAACCCCACACATTTTTTTATTTTTATTTTACAGAGTCGATTACACAATTTATAATTAAATACAAATATATGCTGTGAGTCTGACAGCAGTACTAGCCAGGTCAGGTGATTTATGAAGGTGTCAGGTGGCTTATGAAGTAACTTATTTTGACTGTTGATCTGTTTCATGCCTTGAAATGAAAAGTCAATTTCCAAATGTGTACGTGTATACACAAGAGCTGAAAAAAGGAAATAAATGTGTGAAATTACCAGAATGTAGGAATGAACAGATCGCAGTGTAAATAAGCTCTTCTTTCGGTAGCTGCTTTAGGTAATGAGCTAAGGAACATAAACAACTTGTTTTCTGGGTGAACAACAAGGCTTTCCTCTGAGGACCAAAACATGATTTGTCTGCTTTGAACTGCTGCCTTAAAATCAAGCAAATCTAAGAGAACAATAGGTCAGGTGGGTTCACCATTGCACCTATATATATATATATATATATATATATATATATATATATATATATATATATATATATATATATATATATATATATATATATATACGTACAAATCAATTTCAGCCAAGTAATAGTGTCATTTTAATGAAGCAGTCACACAAATCGTTGAAATGGTGGTGCCCCCCTGGTGGCTCACATGGTGGGTGGCCTGGGCTCAATTTGAACCTGGATCTTTGTTGCATGTCACCCTCACTCATGATTTTCCTGTCCTTTTTTTCAAGACTTTCCAGGCAAATACTGATTTATTAACATGTTTTATGGCAACCATTTGTATTCTTCCTCCTTCTGTGTGGAGAGTGATAAACTTTTGGCCTGGTTAGACTTCTTTGGATTAATTTATTGGCTATCTACAGACTCTACGTCACACTAGTATCCTTTCTACTTGAGTCAAAGTCAAATTATCCAGATTGAAAAATGAGAATGTGTCCAAAATCTCAATCACATACAGAATCTTAAATGTTTATTTTGTAGTTTGTTCACACTGGAAAAGTGTGGCAGTACTGTGGCAGTAGATACAGATTTCAGCTCATCTGGGAGAAAAATATATTTATATATACAGAACAGATCTTACAAGTTGCCACAACTGTCACAGACTATTTGGCCGAGAAGGGGCACTGTACCAAGCTGTTCTTAATTCTTATTACGAGTCTGTCTCTTGACCCTATGCAACACATAATCTGAATAACCCAGTCAACTCTGTGACATTCAGCTAAAACCACTTGTACAACGAGTAAAATGACAGCAAGTAATAAATACAAAGCAAGCAAATGCCAAAGAATGAGGGACTGCTACAAAAGTGACAAAAATTGAAAAGCGTATTGAAAGCAGCATGCATTCTCAGTCGACTTTTGTTGGACACTGTTCTCCCACTTGAACAGCGAAAATTGAGGAGCTGCTCTCAGCTGGAATCAATTCAAATATTGTGCTGAACCAGATCCAAAAACTTGTAAAAGAATTAATAAGTAATCTTAGAACATTTCAACAATTCAGACACTTCTGTCTCAACTTTAGAACTTGTGTATATATTTCTACATCTAAGACCAACTTGCTATATGCGACTATATTGCTACATATAACATCCCGTACATTAACATGAAACTTTTGAGTCAAAGCAGGAAACATACAGGTCAATCACAGTTTGTCAGTGATGGCTCCATTTCTTCAAGTGCCCCAATCAGGCATGACAGCGAGCCAACATGCATGCAATTTTCACAGCGTCACAGTTACTGTAATGAATAAGTTTGTTCCAGTCTTATGCTGTGAAATACAGCATAATGTTAATAAAAGAAAAAGAAAAAAAAAAAAAAAAACTTTGATCCGAGCACCTCTACTTTGGTTTTCCACAAGGACAGTTGTTGAATTGTTGAAATTGACTTTGTTACGATTCAAAAAATGCTCCCAGTGTCGCTCCAGCTATAGCGTAATTGCAACATGTAACTTCATTTCTCAGTCATCACACTGAGTGAGTGATGATTTGGTCCTAAGCTTCATGTGTCTCACAGAGTGATGGAAAAACACTGTCTTAGATTGACAAGCAAACAATTCACCACATTTCTCTTACAGTTTGTATGTGTGTGCTTTTAGGAGTGTCAAAAGCAACAGTCAGTTTACAACACAACCATTCTGCCCACTACACAAATGGCCAATATCAGAACTAGGACCAGTCAGATCATATTTATCTGCACCTTTGCTGAATTTTGCTACTTTATTTTGAAATGATCTCCTCTTGCTTTCTAAAAGAAGGTTTTGGCATTGTAGCAAATGCAGTATAGCTCAAGACCAGTTCCGTTGTTGCTTATTACCTTAAACTTACAACACTCTCCTGAAACCTCCAGCATAAAAGGGAGCTCTATGAGTCATTATTGCTGAGCCCTTTATACCTACACATATTGGTACTTTGTGTGCCAATTTGAAAGGCAAAAGGCTCAGGAGTGGGCAGACACACAATACTTTATTTCTCTGGAACGTAATACTTCCATGACTCATATTAGGCAGCGAAGCAGCTGTAGCAGTGATGCCATCAGGACCCCAGGGAGCATCCTTCTTTGCACTTTATGATGTTGCAGATGAGTTGAATAGGGGTGTGCTGTTATCAATCATAGGATTTAACGCTGTTGAATAGGTTATAGAGAAGTGTACAGGGGTTGACAGGTACAGTAGAGTAGTATAACCCCATGATCCCATAGTGGGATAGGGATGGTGGGTTTGTGCCAGTTAAAGTCTTGCCACATCTTTTTCTGGCTGAGAACTTGCTGCTTTTATATCATCTTCAGGGGAAGATTGATGGACAGACAAACCATTTGAAGAGGTGTGTGGAGCCCAGAAACATAAATAAACTGTTAGCTATATTCAAAGTGGACAAGTAAAGAGCCTGTCACACCACAGTCAGGTCATTTCTTGTTTTGTGTTTTTGTCTCGTCATTTCCTGTTTTATTTTGAAAAGTAACTCTCCTCTCGTTTCAGGTTACTTGCCCTTCCTTGTGTGTCACCTGTCAGCTGATGCTCCCTTCCCTCCATGTGGTCTGTGTCCCTTGTTTTGTAACAGTGTGTTTGTCTTTGTCATCACGTAAGCCTATACCCTTGTTCATTGCCACAGCTACAGCTTTGCCTTGCTCCGCCACTTTGAGTTTTCTCCTTGTGAGAGTGGTTTTTCTTTGTAACTTTATACCTTAGATCTAGTATTCTGTTTGATAGTTTAGATATTGTTTTGTTTTCCTCCATTTGGAGCAATTTTGTGTTTATTCAGATTTAGTCCTCTTAGTATGAAAAGTACAATAAGGCGTTTAATTTCTTGTCCTTTACCACCGACTAGTTGATCAAACAAATTAAAACTACTTACTTAACTCAAAATCTTATTTTTAACTCTTTAACTTCACTGCTATTTATTGAACTTGGCACACTAATGAATTTCCTAAGCACAGCTTTTTTCATTGTCCTCTTCACATTTCATCAGAAATTAAACCCAATGTACAACTGAGCCTCATGGAAATGTCATTTGTTTTGCAGGCATTTGGTCATAAACCAAAGCATTGGTCAATGCAGTGCTTTTGAAACTTTGTCAAACAAAACAAAACACTTTCATTACCCACACTGCAAAGTCACTGTAGACATTTCGGGTGAAGATACAGGTTTGTTACACTTTATTCAACAATTTTCACATATTCAGTAACAGCACTTGTAAAGAGACTTTGATGTTCCACTAGCTTCAGTCGTCGCACAGAGACCACTTGAGGAGTGAGAAAGAAAACGGGCAAGAGGATCAAAAGGAACTCTGTTGCCCTGGTTCACTTTATTACGATTGATCGACTGCCAGTTGTTAGTGCCATGCTACTATTTTACAAATCACAAGAATACCTAAGATACATTTCAGTAAAGATTTTAAGCAATTTTCTCCATCATTAGTTCAGTCACATTTACACTGATGTGTAGACTGAAATGTTGATTAATGTGCACTGTACCTGGTAAATGACTAAAGAAACCAGAGTTCCCTGAGAGTGTCCAGAGGATGATGGCAGAAGCAATAAAGTTCCCCTAAGGGATAAAGAAAGAAGGAAAACAGAAGTATATCAGCAAACAAAGTTTATTAGCTAATAAAAGTCAGAGGTAAAATACACAAAATAACAAAATGAACACTTGAACAAAGAGAGGAAATCAGGTCAGCAAATCACACAGAGGCCATCCCTCAGAGGGAATAAGAATTTATACTAGCAACCAAACAGACTAAACCTGACGTATGGTCCACTGACTCTGTCATGCAGGTCTCTCCATACTTTTAAGTTCTGGTCCTGATTAGGTGATTGAGGAAAGCTGCCACCAATCACTTGATCTCAGACACAGTACTCACAAAAAGACACATATTAATACTACTTAACCAACGCACTGTGGGTGATGTGCAGCTCTAGAGTGACCCTCTTTCCTTCAACCCTCTGACGGTCATCTCACCAAGTTCACTTCAGTTTTTCAGACAAATGGAACTACAATGATGGCATCAGAGATTCCCTTGAGGTTAAGTGCTGAGGGAAAATCAAGAAGGTCATGTTGAATGACTATAGAAACACAGCAGCCATTTGCACCACCTTCTCCTGTGGTTTTAAAGAAAAACTGGAAGTTTATAAAAGTCCTTTTTGGAGTAACTGTTAAAGGTAGCCCACATTAGTTTGTTGTATTTAATCTTATATTTGAAAAAAAAGTTGTCTGATTGGAAGATATTTCAGATTTAATCCATACTCAGCTCAACAGGAGCCCGTGTCCCAGACTGAACCCAACTACACCAAAAAACCTGCATAAAAACTAGTTCAACATCACCTGTAGTCAGTCCATCTGTATGCCAAAAACTGTCTGACTTTTCCATTACTGTACTTTTCTCCTCACCTTTTCTCTCCCTCCCCATGTTTCTAATCTTTGTTGGCAGTGCACTCAGTCAGCCATATTATCACAGCTGTTATCTGAGTCCATTATAAAGACTTGTACCATTTTTGTAGCAGCTTGATAACTACCTGAAAGAAGTGTGAAAAGCAAAGTAAGGTGTAAATAAACAAATATCTTTCTGACCACCATCTCCAAAAAGCTTTTTTTTTTTTTACAAGCTGTAAAAATCTCACCTATGTCCGTGAAAATACAATTTCATGTTTAGATAAAACAATGTTTTGTTTTTTTTTTTCTCATTTGCTGTAAACAAAATGAACAGGAAAGTAATTGTGTCACAAATATTATTGTGTATACTAGCGAATAAAAAGCCTTTATAACTCTGACTACAACTCCTGTAAAATCAGTGTGCGGGCCGAGCTGAAACGAAGCCTCACGTCTAACCTGTATTACCACTGTTATGTTATTGAACTCCAGGACTTTGCCATAGTTGTGAAGTTTCTCTTCAAGGAAATGTATGGATCCGGAGCTTACTTAGACTTTTTAATTGGTTACACGTACTATAAAACTGGCAGCATCTCAGAAATGTGTAAAAATCACAAGACATTTTATAGGACTGTTTTGATTTTTAGTTTCCATCTACAGGCATGTTTGTTATGGCCTGCATAAGCCTGCTTTGACTTCTAATGCTTTGTCAGCTCAGCCATGAATGAAATAGAAAAGCTGCAATGCTTGACTTTTTGTGCTGAGTTAGAAAAACTGCAGAAACAGACACAGGAGAACTTCAGGTCAATTCACAAATGTAGAAATGTTAAAGGCACCACTGGGTATACATAGAGGGTTATTACACGACCTACGTAGCACAAGACAGCAAAGTAAAATAACCAGTCTGTTGTTAACAGGGAAAAAAGGTTTAGAACAATATCAATTTTACAATCCATCACAAATGCAGCTTGTGGGGGAAAAAAACAAACAAACAAAAAAAAAAACTTTTGTGTGTTCTGTCTTAAAAGAGTAACACTATTACTACTTTTGTATCCCTCCTGTTCTGTCTTTTTGCATAAATGTGCTTCTCTTATGCTTAAAGCCCATGAGTGACTTTCAAATATCAGCCACCTATTCCTGAATGAGGCATCCGTTTAATAGGAGGAAGATATTAAATTATACAATACCAAGTCTGAAAGGGCCTATTTGAGATGTTTACATTTAGAGTCACTAGAGTTTCAATGACCTTGCCAAGACTTCAGCCCTAATATTTGACATTTCATGTTACGATAGTGAACAAAGTTCAGAATTATTGTACTTCAGTTCCTGCTGTAGTGTGGCATCTGCAATAGTACAACAGATCCCCTTAGGATCACATGGAAAGTAGCAAGGTAGGAAAAGGTAAAATAAAGAAACAGGGTTAGGGAAGAGGCACAGAATACAAAACTGAAACTGGAGAGCATTAGGAGAGAATTTGTCGTAATGAAGAAGGAAAGAGGAGGAAAGCTGGAAGGCAGGAGCAGATGGGCAGTAGTATAGTGTTGGGAAATTCGACTCTCTTTACTGACTCAGATCTTTAACTCTCGGACAGTAAATTGAACAAATCTTTTTTTGAGTCATTTTGTTCATTTTTACAGCAGGGGGCGCTGATAGCCCTTTTGTGGTCGTGTAAATAAAAAACTGCTGGTCTCAAACACTTAACACTGAAGGCAACACGGTTTGCTTCAGCTGACAAAGATAAACAAAATGTCACAAGCAATTCAAACCATATGAAAACCTAGCAAAGTAAATACACACCACAACAAAGTGTCCTGTATCCTCCCTGCCATTGTTGATTAACACGAACGTACTGCTCGTCACACAGCCTGAACTGCCTGTCGCCTGACAAATGAACGATCCAGATGAACGAGAACCGAGAACGAACCGTTCGTTCGCCTATCACGAGACAAATGAACGATCCAGATGAACGAGAACCGAGAACGAACCGTTCATCTGCCTGTCACATGACAAATGAACAAACCAGATGAACGAGAACAAACAAGAGCGAACCGTTCATCTGCCATTTAAGTAAGACAAAAAGTAACAATTAATAAGTTCCTTAAAATGTTTACATGGTGCATTTATTGTGTCCAAAATGTGATGATGATGATGACGATGATTATTTTTATTATTATTATTATTATTATTATTATTATTATTATTATTATTATTATTATCTGTAGTAGTATTGTTGTTGTTATTATCACATTTGCTGTCATTGCTATGTCGTTGTTATTATTTCTTATTTTGTGGCAGAGTATAACACAAAATCAACATGTTGATATAATTTTCAAAAATATTTATTTACAAACACACTTAACATTATATGCACAATAATAACAGTACATACAACACTACACATAACTCTAGAAGAACAGAAGGCCACTAATTAATTATGATTTTATTAATAAATAATGTATGTTGGGTGTCACGAACGATCCGTATGAACAATCCGTATGAACGAGCCGTATGAACAAGCCGTAGGTCTATGAACGAACTGTTGCTTACTGCTCACCACACTGCCTGAGCAGCCTGGCTGTCACGTGAGAGAAGACTGGACACTGGAGTGTTGTCGAGGTCCGAAAGACTCAGAAGTTCAAGTGAAGGTTGTGCACTACCTGACAATATCTGCTTTTGGCAGAAGGCTACAGTTACCTCATAAGGTAGATGGAGAATTGGCACCCTAAAAGGTGTATGTCACAAGTATCATCTGGTTCACTGGTGACTTCTAGGAAAGACTGGATACCAACCGAGAATGGTCAGTTATAGTGGAAAGACAGCTGACCTCCAGGAAAGCCTGGGGCGAGCATACAAGGCTAGCAACTTTGTGGGCAGCACACGTAAGAGGGCTGCTACTGCTCTCCCCCCTTGAAAATGGTGAGGACAAGAACAAGGATGATGAGAAAGCTGAAGCAAACCACTTTGACCGGAGGGGAACACACGACAAAGCGCCATTGTGGGAGATTCTGCGAAGGCACCAGAGGGCTCAAGGTCCATCAGAACTGCTCTGTTAGCGGAAAGACGGAGACCCAAGTGTATTGCATGGACACAACGTCCAGTCAGACAAAGGAGAACCCCACAGTGCTGAAGATCTCTCCACACTTGAGCCACCTCAGAGCTAGAGAACAGACCAAGTCAGTTCCCCCCTGGTTACCCCATCCATTTGTCAAAGAGAACGAGGATTAAATAGCCTAAATCACCTAACAACATGGCACTGTCGCAGTGCGACAACAACCTGGATTGCATTATGGAAGCTGCTCTCTGGTCCTCTGCACAGAAAGATTGACTCACTAATAGCCCTAACATACAACCTGGCTAAGGAACGTTTTGGCCCAATCAAGTCAGCCGCAGCGACTAAGGCAACCAAACAGGAGGGAAATGGAGATTTGTTGTCGGAGAAGTGATATAAAATCAGCCAACCAGCAGAAAGACAGGGAAACAAGGACCTAACGAGCAGGCTAGGTGTGCAAACTCTGGAGGGCAGAACATCTTCATCAACAGAGGAAGAGGAAAGAGAGGTCGGTGAATGGAGTTCATCAAAGACCCACACAGCTTCACCAGAACTCTTCTAGGCCAAAAAGAGAAAAAAAAAAGTCTCGTACACTATCCAGCTCAAAGCCAGCCGTACAGTTTGTGCAAGATGTACACAGTGACCCCTTTGGGCCAGGGACTTGGGCGAAACACAACATCCACAAGCCTGAAAAACCATCAACAGCACTGAACATGGCGCAACCTATCTGGCAGGAAATACAGGACATTGTGCAAAAAGCCAAAGCTACAGCAGCCTCAGACCCAAGCGGTATACCATACAAATATACAAACATTGCCTAAAACTTCCTAAAAAACCTAGATCATTCTCATTCCCACAATCGCAAAATTCAGAACAATTTCTAAGTGTGGAATACAAAATATTCATCTCTGTGCTGGCAAAAAGGCTGACCTACTAACTAATATATTGACACATCTATACAGAAAGGAGGCATCGCAGGCTTTTCAGGATGCCTGGAACACAATTCAATGATCAGCCAACTGATCCAAGAGGCAAAGCCTCTCCGGAGAGGAACACACGACAAAGCGCCATTGTGGGAAATTCTGCGAAGGCACCAGAGGGCTCAAGGTCCATCAGAACAGCTCTGTTTGTGGAAAGACAGTCCTGTTTAACAGTCATGTGGCTAGACCTTGCAAATGCCTACCTGTCTATCCTGACTATGGGTATGTGAAGCATGATTTCCAGTTATCTGGGAGGGTTCAAGCTCAGATTTACGTCAGGCTCATTCACAATTCACAACCAACTGGCAAAAAGTTTATCATGTTCTGTTTATCATGGGAACCTCCAAATCATGGCAGCGGAAGGTTTAACCTGTTGTCCCACGCTGGAATTGGTCATCCACTAGCCAGTTATCCTAGGGTTCATGGATGACATCATGGGAACAGCCGCCTCCCATGTCTAAGCAAGATGGGTTTTGGAAACCCTGGGCAACACAGCAATGTGGTCAAGGATGACTTTCAAAACCAAAAGTCTAGGAGTCTTGTGATCAGGAGGGGCAAAGTCACAGGGAGGTTCAGTCTCCATGTCCAGGGCAAGATCATTCCACTCATTAAAAGCAACGCACTGTGGTGCTTGTGGTACAAGTGTTGGAAAGTAGTTTGACATAAGTGACAGACAAGGCCAAAGTCAACAACATGTGATGCAGATCGAAAAGTGGCTGAAGAAGATCAACAAATCTGGTCTCCCTGACAAATTCAAGACCTGGCTGTATCAGCACGGCCTCCTGCCCAGGCTCCTTTAGCTCTTCCCAGTCTATGAATTCCCCATGACAGTTGTGGAGAGCATCGATAGGGAGATCAACAAGCACCTCTGAAGGTGGTTGGGGATTCCCCCAAGCTTTTCCTCTGTGGGACTCTACATCTGATCAGGGCAACTACAAAACCTCCTGCTCTTGGCCAATTCTACAGTTACCTTATAAGGGAGCTGAAGAATTGCCACCCTAACAGGTCTATGACATAAGAATAGAGCCCCCATCATGGTTTTGCCCTGCATTTTCTGGAATTGCACATAGTTTGCTGTTATTTTCAACAGTGACCCTTCAATAAGAAAGACTGGATTTGAAGCATCAAAGTTTAAGTTGGATTTATTATTCTTGTACAAGAAGGAGCGCGCAACACACAAAAGAGGTTACATACAAAAAGCCTCCCGAAGCCTTGGCAGTTAGTTCTTATACGTTCTCTAATGGACACCTCTCGGACACCTCCCCATCTATACAGGTAACGTCATAACGTCTTTTTGAGTTCTCTGATCAGTAACCAACAGGATGTTCCTTTGTCCAAATAATACCTCCCTAACCTGTCTCCAACCCTTGAACCATTGTGAATTACCTCAACTTAATTTATAGTTGAATTTAATCTCTCCTTGCTAGCCTCAGCAAAACAAAGCGGAAAACTGGGAATTCATACAAGACATGCAAAAAACAGGATACACATGAATGAATTAAAAACACCTGGACCTCAGTATAATCCTAATTTTCATGATGAACACTTGCAAGGGTCTCAGAAAAAATCAGCTGTCGTTGCACTTTGAAGTAAAATACTTGTGGTGTCCTATGAGAAATAAGAAAGGTCTGAAATGCAGGTGTGATTTGAAGTAAAGAGCGTTGAAGTAAAGGATAAAGGCTGTGAATTCACAGCATCTGAGGAAACTGAAAAAAGGCATTTCTTCTAAAGTTCCAACAACATGAGGAATGTGGAGAGTAGGAGAGTAGGTGGTACAGATGCAGAATTACAGCAAGTCTGGGATAAGAAACGCTGGTTTTTGAGCTGACCCTTGACTGAAAAAAAAAATCTCTGAGAATTATAGTTATCAGTGGATAGTGGTTAGCCAGGGCTGTTTGTTTGAGAAGAAGCTTGTCTAGTGTATTTAAAGTTAAACAATGATGACATGGTTTCTGATAGCCATCCCAGAATGGACACAGATAATGAAAGAGGACATGATAATGAGACTGAAAGAAGGCTATGTCCTATTGATCTTGGAAGTGGCAGAAACTCTTGGGACACAAGACCGATTTGCTTTACTTTGCTTTGCTTTTACTTTATTATCTAAAATGTTGGATACGGGAAGATGAGGCTGGCCATGACACCACCTGTAGGTTTCTGAAGAGCAGACTGTGGTGGAGTTACCATCTTAACAGTACTGTCTCCGCTGCCTCCAAACTAATTTAAAATGGCACCAGGAGCTGAAGGCTCCAGCTGACATAAACTGCTGAGAGTGTTGGAGCTAGGGAACAAAGACCTAGGCACCGTGGTGTCAGGAGCGCCAACTAGCTACTGTGGTTGGTGAAAGTGGACAGCAGTGTGCGCCAGCATTGCAGTGCCAAAAGCCTTCCCTGGACCCAGCTGCTGGAGAAGGTGGAGGTGGGCAGCAGGGGGCACTGGGAAGGCCATGAAAATTGGTTCTATTCAGTATGCTTCACTGCAGTGAATCTGTATCTGAATCTGTCACTGATTGCGATCATGTTTTTGGTTATAATATAACCACCAAAGTGTCATACAGTATATTATACTGTATGACACTTTGGTGTCATCCTGAGAGGGTCATCTGTTTCTTGTTGTAAAGTCAGCATGAAAAAAGCCCAGCACATACTGTAGGTCAGTGAGGAGAAAAGGGCAGGTGATAGTTACAGATCCACCTGTATCCAATGTATGTCTAACAATCAGTCATTATATTGTTATAGTTCTGTAGCATTCTTGACCTTTACACTTGATTACTCCAGTATCAGGGTGCAAAAAATAGTTGTTGGAGGCACATATAATTGAAACACGTTATCTTCAGCAACAGAACAAGCTAAATTTCAGGCAATCATCTTGGCTGCTTGTTACATCTTGATCTCACAGCACGAGCAACTGATGTTGAGCGATTAGCTATAGCTGTGGTGGATTTTGTTTTAGCAGCATCCCGTCTGCTGTCAGCACCTGTGGAGCTTGCCTGAGTCTGATCTCTTGAGGAACTTGCTTGTGGTGTTTTCACAGATGTAAGTGAACAGCTGGGTGCACTGGAGGTGTCTTGGAGTGGAATTGCTGTTTTCAAACAGAGCATTTGGTAGCATCTGATGAAGTCTGGGTAAAAGTAGACCAAATGTCAAATTAATTAGGTTAATACAGGCACACAGTGTACACATTGTGCAGCCTATTAAACTTAGTAATTAGTCCACAGAACACAGTAACTTAACCATGGATGAGTCCATTTGCTTCCTCTTCCCTCTTTTCACTCTGTTCTTTTCAATTACTCTGTCCACCTGTGGCGCTCATTTACTGCTCCTTTGCAGTATTGTTTATATTTTTGTGCATTGTTAAGTCATGATATGTTCTTTCTGGTGCTAAAATGTCTTTCCACTGTGCTTTATGGATTGATTAAAGTTGCCCTAATTAAATTAAAGCCATCAAAGTATTAGAAAAATCCACATTTAAAATAGGCGTCTTGTTTTTACTGTAATATTCCATTCCATCCAAGAGATACTAACATTATGAGTGCAAATGCAGTGGGGATATGCTGACATAGTATAAGTGTACAGCTT